>BSBM01000345.1:0-1487500 GCA_027924585.1 Larix kaempferi | reverse complement strand
CCAAACCTTGAGGCTTGGTCTGATTTATGGCAGAACACATCAAATGTTGTAACTTCATGTTTTTCACGCTTAGTTCCGCATATGCTCCACTATTGCACTATTGATGAAATTTCACACACTTGTCGAGCTCTGTGTACAGATTCTAACTATATATTTTTTGAATAGATTTGTTGTTGTTTTCTATTTCTAATTCATTTTTAACTGCACTCATGTCAAATTTGTAAAAAACATAGGTCGTTTATTTGTCCTATAACTTTTGATTGGCTTACATATTTCGAAAATGGAAAAGAACCCACACAAGAGTACAAAAATACCTACAAGCTAAAACAAAACGGTTGATTGATTATGTTGAAACCATGATATGGTGGACCAACACTCGACCATGTCGTTTTAAGGCTTCACTGAATTTCAGAATTTAAAAAAAATATAAAATTATCTTTTAAAATTTTGGAAAAATAGCCCCACACAAGATTTGTCTATTGCCTATGCGTCTACATAATTGTTTCCTCATAAATTGACAATTTACATAACAAACCGGTGGACCGACAAAAACATGGGCATTATGTTTTAGAGAAAAAATAACATACCAATCTTAAAATAATGACATTTTGGGGTGGTTATACCACTTTTCCATAAATAAAAGTTATATATTCTGGAAGGTGACGCTTTTTTCTACGTTTCATATTTTTACACCTAATTCGAAAAAGTTTTGTAGGTACCTCTAATCATTCATTTTAATGATAATATTTTTGTTTTTCCAGCATGTCATTGCAACTAACGTGTCATAATTGGGTATCATTACCTTGCACCGGCCCATATCAAATTGGAGCCATATATGGCTTTCAAAAGGAGGTAGAATGATACTAGTAAAAGCAGTTTTAGAAGCAATTCCTGTTTACTAGATGTGCTTTTGGATTCCAGTAGGTGTTCTTGAAAAAATTAGAAATCTCTACTACATGTTCTTTTGTTCTTTTAGTTTGGACAAAAAAGGTATGGATTGGATAAACTGGCATGCTATGGCTTTACCAAAAAATTTGGAGGATGAGGTTTCAAGATACCTGTTCTGTTGTGAAAGATTTGGCTGCAAAAAAATATTTGGAGATTGATAACAGGAATAGGTCTTTAGGTGCAGGAAGTTGTTGAAAATTACATCAAACCTCTCTCAATTGTGGACTGGATTAGAAGCTTGAATAAAACAACAAAAAAGGTTTCTATTTGTTGGAAAGCAATTATTCAAGATTTTGATTTGATAGCGATGAGTTTAACTTGGAAAGTGGGAAGTGGTACTTCTGTTCGGTTAGGAGAGGACCCATAGGTCGGATGTAATCACAATTTTAAAATTCCAATGCATATGGTAGGATTTCTAAAAGAATTTGGTGTTATTTCCTTAAATAGTATTGCAGATCATGGAAATACATCTTTCAGAGGTCAAGGATGGATGTCTGTTGAAGATGTGGGATTTCAAGGAGCTAACATGGATATATGGAATAAATACATTTCAAATCTAAAGGCCAACAATGTCAAGATTCAAGGGAACAAGGATACTCTTGTATGGAATCTTTCTCCAATGGGGTACTATACTCCAAAATGTGGTTACAGTTTTCTAATCAAGGAAAAGGTGAATCCAGATTCTTCCTGGTGGTGGAAGGAAGTTTGGAAATATAAGTGTCCTATGAAAACCAAGATATTCATGTCATTCCTGATCTCAAATAAGATCCTTACCTAGGATGTGATACAAAAAAAAATTAGAATGAGACTTGGTAGATGCTATCTATGCAAAAATGCGGAAGATTGGAATTTCCATTTAGCTTTTGAATGTGCTTATTCAAAGACGGTCTAGAATGAAATTGAAAAAAGGCTAAATCTTCCTAGTATATGGAAGGGGGATATAGTGGAAAATTGCTTAAAGGTATGGATTTTAAATGAATATTTTGGAGATTACAGATCACTTCATCTTATTGTATCTTGGGGGATCTAGCTTGCAATAAATACAAGTTGTTTTGAAGACAAGTACATTCTTCCTATTCAATGTGCTTTTCAAAGTTTAGGTATTCTAAGCTACTTTCCACGAGAAAAGGTGCAGATCCAGATTCGACAGGTGGAAGAGGAAGAAATTGACCATACCTATCCTTGGGATTATTTTGATGGAATAGCCCAGGGGTCTCCAAAGAGTTGTGGTGCAACGGGTATAATCTGTTTTAATGATCAACACTTTTTGAGCTTTAAAGATGGACTTGGAAAGGGGTCAAACAATTTTGTAGAACTATATGCTCTAAGACTTCTGATGTGATTGGCAGTGGAGAAAGATGTTAAATCTATCCAGATTTTTGGTGATTCTCAGATCATTGTGAAATGGTTAAATGGGAAAAACATGATCCATAATGTTCAGTTGGAGCCACTTTTGGAAGAGACCAATAGATTAAAATCTTTGATAGATTCTGTGAGCATAAAGCATATCTATAGAGAACGAAATAGTTTGGAAGATGAAAAAGAAAAGTTTGGATCTCTTATGCAAGAAGGTGAATGGTATATTTCATAAAATCAAAATTCAAACATAAAAGGATATTATCATACTTCTTTTCTGTAAACTATTGATGATGTTTATCCGTAATAGTGTATGTAAAGACTGTTTTTTCTTTGAAAAAAGAAAAGAACTGAATGTTTTCGGGGGAAGTGGACTAGTGGAGGTATGATATATACTACGCATGTTAAAGAGTATAAATTTTTGTTTAGTATTGTTGTACGAGGTTTTTATTGCTTGAATGCAAGATTGTAATACTGAAAGGACGTGCACATGCTACAGTAGAAATAATTTTTTTGACTTAAAGGATTGGGCTTTGGCTCAAATTGGAAATGCACATGAAGTTTTTTCATGAGGGCATCTGAAAAATGTAGCTATATTTTTACTAATACAATTATAATTTTTTTCTGTGGAAAAAAAATCAACTTGTAGAAGTCATACATTGAAGTTTGATGAAATATTTTTGTGTTGATAGTTCTCCATGATAACAATGTGTTTCAATAATTTCATTTATTATACCATTAATTTCATTGTGTGTAGGTATTGGTGTCGGAAATGCACTTAGAACATTTGATCTTCTTATGATATCAATATGCTTTGGAATTTAATGTGTTGATGTTGAGAATCAAGAACATCTTGGCATAATTGAACATGATATTTTTTCTTGTGTTTGTTGATGTGCTTTTTTATGTGCCCGAAGGGGATCATATATATATATTGTCAAGTACCTATTAATTTGGTCCTAGAGGTTATAAATTTTCTTGGGGTCTATAGTTGCTCTATAGTTAATAATATATTTTATTAAACAAAATTTTTAAAAACTGATTTTTCTAAATTTTTATTGGATGCAAGTTGTGATGTCATCTTCGTTTTTCCCTTCCCAAAAGGGGGTCCTGGATGATGTCACCTGCTAAAATATTCTCTGCATAGTGCCTTGCAATAATTTCCTATAAATCTTAACTTGCACAGCCCCGATAACCAATGTTTTCATGATAACCGATGTTTGCGTATTAAATTCAAACACTATAGTTGTAACATCAACAACCAAAGTAAGAGCCTCTGTTTGTATTTACGTCTGGCAGGATGATATTTACTGACTCGCCATTTGTCATAATATAAGAATAATCGTAACTTTGATTTTCCTATGAATTTCAATTCGACTAAAGTTCTCAACAGTTGAATTCTGCACAAGGTTTAAAATGGAGGAATTGGCAAAATTAAACATCTCTGAAGAGGACCTGGAATTTGAATTTATCCCCTGGAGTATCAGAGTGGATTCGCAACCATTTTTCATCAGAAGCAAGGACTTCAGACCCACATGGTTCGATCTTGTGACCAACCGGCCTCTAAGCAGACAAATGGCCTTGAAGAATTACGAAAAGGCTTTGCGCATCCATCAACCGGCAGGTAAGTTATCTCACTTCCGATTTCACATTCACTCGAGAGTTTAACATTTCAAGCCGACTCCTTTGAGTCGCTGATCTTTAATGGTCGGATTCGAAATGCTATTCATGAAAAGGATCGCACATGATCCCTCAGCTAAATGCTATTCACGAAAAGGATCGCACATGATCGCTCAGCTTGCTCTGCAACGGTGAGTTTCTTTGGGAAAAAAAAATCTTTTAATTTCACGCAAATCCATGTTCTTATTCCTATCTCGAATTAAGCTCGACAGTTGGCTAAAACTGTCGGTGTAATTTAGTTTCAGCGTCTTTAATGCGAAATCAAACGTGTCTGTTATGTGAACGAGAAATTTAACAGTCAATACTTCCAATTAAAACCTAAAAGCTTCGATATCTGTAACAGCAGATTCTTTTTATTTTCTCTGTATCATCTTGTCTGAATGACGACGAAGTGTGTTCCGTAGCCTAGAGTTTTTTGGGCCTCCACAACTTCTCTGCAAAATTTAATTGGAAACAGACGCGAAAGAACGGGGAAATTATTGTTTCTTGAAGCATGGAGAATATTGAGAATTTTGTGGTAAAGATCCGGGAGAGAAAGGAAGCGTAGAACGGAAAGCCTTCATTCGGTCCCGGTTACCAAAACATTTTAGAAAAAGGATAGCTTGGCGCCTCTGCCGCAAGGGATTGAGTGTTGTTGGGACATGGTCAGGTGCTTCTGATTTCTCTCTCGACATTTTTCTGTAAATAAATGTTAAATTTAGGGCATTTAAGCCTGAGATAGTCTTAATACGCGGATTTATTTATTTAGTTTAGTTAAATCTTGATAGAAATTATAGCAAAATGTATGAATCCATGGAAGCTTTTCCTTTCAAGAAAAAGGAGGACGGTGATCTGATTCTTCAGTGTGTATATCATAAGTGAGATAATAATATAAAACAACCGAAGTTAAATTTGAACTGGACTTGGACGTTATTTCAGAACTCGTGCTTTATTGAACCGATGAAGGTAATTATGATTTTAAACTCCTTACCGATCTAATATCTCTGCGCGTTTGGATTCCCCAAGGATTTGATACATTGTAGAAAGTTCTTAAAGCAAATTGCTTCGTCAGTGTGTTTTATTATCCGTGAACGTTCGGCCATGGTCGAGTCGAATCACCTCGAAGGGTTTTAATTAATCTTGCGGAATTAAATTGTTTTCATCTCTTGCTATTTTATTGTGCAAGTATCCTTATGGCCTCTACGCCGAGCAAGTTTGAGAGATGACATTTACAGTTCTCAGTAGTCACTCTGTGTGCAATTACGTTTTCCTTATTTCACTTCTGTAGTATCTGCGCATCCCCGTGATTCAAACTTTTGTCTAACTAATCTTGAAAATAGCTTGGATGATTAATTTAAAATAATAAATCTTGTGAAGCTCAATTTTCTGTTTTTTGGTAGTTTAAAACCAAATACTCTTGACTGGTCGAATCCCACTTGCGAGGACGAATGCTACTTGCATGTACTCTTGGCAAGAATAAACCGACACATTTAGCACCGTGCAACGAAGAGACTGCAAGCAATTACAAGAGGAGACCAGCACACACAGCGACTCACGAAGAGAAACACTACAAGACCAGTTAGCCAACACAACAATTACGAAAGACCAACAAGCAACTATGAAAGAGACCAGCAGCACAGCGATAGCGAGGAGACCAGTTAGCCAGTTCAACGAAATGCAGGTTGGATTGACCCAGCAAAATTGGCAGGTTTTGATACAGAACACAGACAGTTACTACTAATTCACACAGCCTACTCACTGGGGCTACACGTTGAGCTACACAATGAGGTGAAATTAGGTTTCCATGATGAGCGAGGATGAGTATTCATTGAGCTACAACATAGAGCACTTAGAGCTACTCCAGGATATTGTGTACGTAAACACCAGTTACAATAAATCGTACCAAGAGGTGTCGACGAGTTGAAGGCCCAGTTTATAGTGAACAAAGACAATGGACTGTAATTGACTGGATTGTAATGAATTTTGTAAGATAATAGTCTGCTGCAACATAGATGCCAATTAAACATAACTAACAACCAAAAGTAAAAGATAGTTGCATGTTAGCAGGAGAGTGAGGGAAGATGCCATTAATGAGATAGTGATAAGTAATAATTATACATAAATAACAGCCACAAATCAAAGCAACTCAGACCATTGAAACTACCTACATGTTAGCACGATAGTGAGAATGAGGGAATATGCTATCAATGAGTGAGTGAGTTAGAATAATTCTTTGTTTATTTTCCTGGAAATATTACCAATTTGATGTCCCACGGGCTGCAATTAATCCGGTTTTAATAAACATCGTAGTTCATTGGTAGAGTGCTTATATTTTTATTTCTAAAAATATTATAATGTTTTTCTCTTGTCCATGCCTCAAGTTGGGCAGCATGCAGGCATTTGCTACTGCGAAGTGTGTGAAGGTGAATCCCGATTCGCCTCAAAAGCAAGTCCGCTATCTGGTTTTATCAGGTACCCTGCTCAATACAATACAAACACAAACTTTGAATCCTCAATGTTACATTACAAGCAATGTTGCATTATCGTGCGGGCAACTTATTTGAAATATTGCGCTTTAAAAAACTAAAATTTTAATTTTAATGTATTATTAAAAGCAGCCTCCTTCCTCCTCCCCTTTTATGGGTAAATGGAATGGCGATTACCTGTTTGTTCTCAATCTCCTATTTTTCTGTTCAAAATGAGTTAAAATTAGCATTTGCAGCTTGAGGAGCAAAAATGAATGCCGGTAGTAAAAGAGGAAAGTTAGAAGGAACAAAAACATAGGTACATATAGCGAAGGATACTTGTAGGAAAAGAGCAAAGTTTATAACAATCTCATATTACAAAGACATATGCACTCAACCCATAACAAAAAATAATGTTAAGTTCATCAACACAATGAGCCAACTACAATTGATTTTCTCACAATCTCTGTAGTAGTAATCTCAACACTATAGATTACTACTATATCTAGAATATATAAGCAATTTGAAAAAATATTTCTGCAATAAGATCAATGAAAACAACGATTATAATAGCTCCTAAACTGCACAAACTAATTGTGAACAAAAGTTTGCTTTCATGCCATGTGTTGTAGCAATAAATTTAGGAATTTCCATATACAAGTATAGGTATAGAACTCTTTTATGGACCAGCTCTTGATAGTGCCACAATCTAAGTTGTAAATGAATCTTGGTTATGCTTGCTTCAAGAATGGATGATACAAAGGGAATCCTAAATATGTTTCTTTCTTCTCATTGAGGATTTCAAGTCCACAATAAAAACTTTACATCCTTATCAACCATGTAAAGGCGAATAGACCTGTCACTACATGAACTAATCTTCTGAAAATTACTAATAAACCAAGGAAAGTAACTGGTTATCAATGACTCTCACCACATCAAGGATTCACACGTCTTCTGACAATATAGATAGTACATAACAAAGCACAATAAAAATGCAGACTTACAACACAATAGGAGTGGTGAATCTTCGTTATGCTTGCTTCAAGAATGGAAGATATAGTGGGAAACCCAGATATGTTTCTTTCTTCTCATTGAGGATTTGAAGTCCACAATAAAAACTTTACATGTTTTTCAACCATATAAATGCGAACAGACTTGTCACTATATGAATTAATCTTCTGAAAATCACTAATAAACTAAGAAAAGTAAAGGCGAATAGACCTGTTACTAGATAGTTGGAAGCAATGTGTGGTGCTTATGAATCCCATCAGAGATAGAGATTCAGAATTGGGTGGTTGTTGAGTTAAGAGAGCTTACTCGACTAAGAGTAACAACTTGTAGAAGTGGGCAAAAGTCAACAGCACCATGCAGTAGAAGTGAAACAACATTTTTTGGTCAACAAAGTGTCCATAATGTAGTAGTGGCAAATAGATGGACTACAAAACTGAGTTGTACAAAAAAAGAAAAAAAAATGGTATTAAGTGTAAAGATTAAAGAAAACAAGGGTATGTATGTATGTATGTAGTTTTGTTTCATGTAAGAGAGGATGAAAGAAGTTAGATTGTTTTCTCATTCTAGAGAAATGAAAAGGTAGATCATTTATTTGCCAATTGTACTTGTTCAAAATATTTGTGGAAAGAATACCTCAAGCAATCATTAGGTTAGCAACATGGGAAAAAGTAATGTATGGAGTGCTATGAAACTTGGATAAAAGAAAACTATGTCAAAGGTCATGGAGCTTTTCCCTATTTTATTCTTTGAGTGTTGTATCTATGTAGGAATAAGATGATATTTTAAGGCAACTAATTGGAAATTGGTGAGGTAACTAATACAATCAAATTGCATTATAAATAAAGTTGGTGAAAAAGAAGAAGACAATATGTCAAGCAAGAGTAAAGGGAGTCATGGAAATCCCTTGATAACTAAATATGTGTACACATTTGTTTAAAAAGTGAGTCATGGAAATTAAAGCGAATCGATTCATTGTTGAGGTCGAGTCAAAGTTGGATTTACACTTGATCGGGTGCAAGTCCAAGTCTAAGTTTTAAAATATTGGCCTAAGTCCCCAACTTCTTTTGCTCAACTGTAACGTGTATTGAGAATGGTGGCGTCGTTCAAAGAATTGTTTTTTTTTTAAGACAATCACCTTCTGTTCTCTTTACGAAACAAGAAAACAAAGTAATATTGTTGTAACTTTTTGTTCAAATCTTAACTGTTAGAAAAGCCTAAAATATAGATTGCAAGATAGAATAACCAATGTATGATGTGATTGCTAGAGTATTTAGTAGTACTCTAGTATTTAGCTTCATGTCTCACATGTTCATCAACAAGATGCTTTTTTCCCATTGTTTTATAGGACTCTAAGCTTTTGTTGATTGATGACATTTCTATATTTCTTGGTGACTTATTTATAGGCTGTAGCAACTTTAGTTGTTGCATATTCTATAAAAAGAACTATTAGAATTCAGTTTTGTATGCATCTAGAGTGAGCTAAATAACAACACCAATGGCGATTGAAGCAGGTAGTTGCGGGTGTCGAAAGGCAAACCTAATTTGTTGATTTTATTTTACTATTCTCTACCAGATTCGTATGTCTAATGAGATCTGTATATTTTTGGAATTCCAATGAATGCATTGAGTTGGCTCCCCATATTTTTTTATTCTAATTGATAAAGGTAAAATAACTTTTAAACTATAGTGCAAGAAAAAGCATGAAAACCTATATGTCAACAATAAATCAAAATTCACCTCTATTGAACAAATTACATGTTTTGAATTTGTGCGAATGGAAACCAATTGTAAAGCATGTAATGGCCATGGATGAGGGTCTCAAGCGAGGATGAAACTATTCGCACCAAAACTTGTGTTGAGACGTAGCACCTGTTGTCAATTTTTTTTCAAGTTTGAACAAACATTTAAATAATGAGCCCCCATCGATGGGAAGGTTTGTATTGTCAAGAGGTGTATAGTATGTCCTCCATGTGGACACCATGATGTGTCTTACCAGGAAGCCTAAAGTAGGTCCTCCATGTGTTGTCCATCTAAAATAGGTGTTCGACGTGGTGGTCCACCATAGGTTGGATTATTGAGTTGATAAGTGCTTTCTCAACCTGGATTGATTTTAAAGTTAAAACCCTCTAACATAGAACATGGTTGTAAATGTAACTTTGATAGCAATAGCAAGGCATAGTGGAAAAGCTCATACAAAAACATCGCATTGCTTCTTCCATTGAAAATCCCATAGGATTCCTAAACATTATGAACATAATAACTTAGCATGTTAAATTGAATCCATACAATCCAAGTAGTTTGTTGAATAAAGTGGCTAAGTGTTTTGTTTTAATTGGCCAAGGTGTGTAAGGTTAAAATGAGATTTATTTAGTAATATTTAAAATGCAAATATTAAACACTAATGTTGTATATGCAAATAGTTAAAAAAAAGGTTTCCCACAAAATATATAGCAAGATGTATAGACATTTAACTTATGAAATATAAGCATTCTCTAACGTGTAACACTCCCCAAGTAGAAATGAACCTACATAGTCAAATTACATAAAAATATAACCACAGAAGTTGAGGCTAAATTTGTTTTAAAATGTTCGGCTATCCTACCCAAACCTGCTACTCCCTACAAAGCTACAAAAAAAGTAGTAGACTTGCATTATATAATAGATATTGTAAATAGCAAATAGTTTGTTATCTTCGAAATCAAATAGTATTGCATGAATGAAGGATGTAGGGAGCGAATGTTGATTTACATATTTGTTTGTTCAACAGTTCACTTTAGCCATTTCTGTGTCAACCACTGTAGAAGCCATGAGAGAGAAACTTCTAGAAATTACAGTCTTACTATATAAGAAAATCCAGTTGATTGACCTGATGATATAGATGATTTAAACTCATTGTTATTAAACCAAAATGGAATTATAATAAGTTCAATAATTAGTTTCCATATTTTTGTTGTTGATATGGAATTGTGACATCTTATATATGCTCTGCTAATATATATAATATTTACTTTTTTTATTCTTGTTTCTACAAAAAAGTTAAAGGCTATATGCAATGCTCATATATTTAGATCTAACTAACTGATGGTTCCTTACAACACCTGGGGTTTCCTCGGGTGCTTAATGATGGTTTATGAAGGTTGAGAATGCTAAATTGTCTATAGATAAAAATAAACTATCCGCGCGTAAAACATTAGGTTGTTTGTTGAACCCCTAATGCTTGTTCGAAGAATTAAATAGCTACATAGCAGTAGTATACCTAATCATGTTCCATCTATATGAGGTCTCTCTCGACTGCCAATTTTATACAAAAGTAAAGCCATGCCAAAAATAAACCATGCATGAAAAACATATAGTTATAGGAGAGGGAGCAAACAAAACCACTACCACAACGTTAAAGAGAAATTAAAATATGATAACATTGAGCTAAAAATGCGTTAAGCTATGAAGGCATGAAAAGGCGGCTAGCTACCATGAGTAAAAGCATATAAACTATGAAAACGAAAGAGATCAATATATGAAAAGGAGATAACATATTTAACAAAAGGCAAACAAACATTTAACTACTGAGAGTAAATAAGAACTAATCTAAAAAAGAGTCAAAGTATAACAAAGGTAATTAAGGTTGGATT
Source organism: Larix kaempferi (assembly GCA_027924585.1). Classification (NCBI taxonomy): domain Eukaryota; kingdom Viridiplantae; phylum Streptophyta; class Pinopsida; order Pinales; family Pinaceae; genus Larix; species Larix kaempferi. Next base: position 1,476,432 of record BSBM01000345.1, on the reverse strand, counting down.
CTCTTCGCTCCGTAGTTCAAAAAGCATGGATAGGTGGATTCCATGCATATCTTGAATCCGCAGCAAGAAGAACTTGTTTAGCTCTGCAGTTAAGCGTATGCCCACCTGGTTTCCATGCAGTTATTTTTGTGACTAATGGTTGTTTTAGGCCTAAACCTATTGACTCAGTTGATTCCGTCGTTTAACCAGTCCCATATTCTGGATATGTATCTGGGAAAGGATGTTATGGCTCTATTGCTGGTGCTTTTGTGAGGTCATTCGCTGGTTCTAGGAGCTGGAAAACAATGTGTTGTATACTTTCAAATAACTCACTTTATTAGAATTGATGTCAATGCATTATCTGTATGCTTCTCAAATGAATACATAGAACATACATGTGACTAAGTAAGGCATGAAAACATGATAAAATATGATTGTACAAAAAAGATGAAGCCAAAGAGTATATGACAAGACCAATAAAGGAATGGTCGATGAGATATCAAACATTCAAGTTCACTTATTAAAACACCATCGAAACATGATCAAATATCATTGTACAATAAAGATGAATCCAAAGAGTATATGAAAAGGCCAGTAGAGGAATGGTCGATGAGATTTCAAACATTCGAGTTCACTTATTAAAACAATCTGAGGGAATGAGTCATGAACGTCATTCGAGTTCACTTATTAAAACTATCTAAGGGAATGAGTCATGACCGTCATTCGAGTTCACTTATTAAAACCATCTAAGGGAATGAGTCATGAATGTTATTGCGGACCATAATCCAAAATTATATACCAGGAACAAGGAGCTCCAGCAATGGATGAAACCGCTAATGGCATTGTGTTGATGACTCTCGACCGAATTATGGAAGAGGAAGATGTGTGGATGCAGTTGGATGATATTTAGGTGGAAGTTCCTATGGCCAATCCATCATTTTTTTTGTTTCTCAAATTGGAGCTCACATTTTGATTCAGTCTGTGATGCTCATTTTCTCTCAGTTATTAGTATGTGAAATTCACATTGACAGGACATCTATCAATGTGTTCAAATGAATTTATCGTTATTATTGTTATTATTAGTATTAATACTTTGCTTGGTTTCCCAATGTTGTAATTATTCTGTATTTCACACTAATGTTTTATTGGATTTCTTTTCATTTTATAATTTGTTTTATAAATCATTATCAACACCTTAATTAATAGAACCTTATGATAACAATTTTTACTAACTATCCTTATAATTTGAAAAATGTTTTCTACTTTAATATAGTCTGGATTTGACACGCAAATGCAAAATGTTTTCTACAAGATTGGCACGCGAACTGTTCTTCCTTCGAGTTGTTTGCATGCATGACTTACAGTTGTAAGCTGTGAAACTTGAAAATGGTGAAAAAATCTAAAGTGCATTGTACCTACTGGAAGTTTGAGAAAGGTGATTTATGGTCATGTAAAAACAATGATGAACAAGTGTCTAGCCGCTGGTCCAGGTGGTACCTTCATCTGTATTGAGCAAGCATATCTCCCATTACTCAATTTGATGGAGCCAGACCACATCCATAAACCCCTGATCATCGCATCATGTAGCAGCTAGCTTCTCAGTATGAAAAGTCCATCCTTTGAAGTAGGTTGTTACGATTTGTTTGTGCTCAACCCTGAAAGGAACCTTCTAGGATACCGTACATATGGAAGCAACATCGTACTGAACTAAGTGAAAGTGTTTATACTTTCTCATAAATGATTGAATAAGGGGTTTGAGGTCTTCGAATCGTGTAACCACCAAGCATAGAAATTAAGTGTGGTGGGGGTTATACTGTCTTACTATTTTTACTATCGGGAATGCCAAGCAATAAGTGGCAGAACATATCCCTTGGCTGACCAGATATTGATAAGCCTTCATGACAGTCACTGTAATGGTTGTCCTTTCTTGACGTTGTTAGAGGAGTAAATTTGGAAGGGTATCTTGAATCAACATTTCATGAGGATATGCTACAGCTTCAGTCTATATATTCATGCAAAGGAGAGATGGATCTAAGATTTTTGGTTGCAAAGAGATCAACCCAAATTACAGGGATAGACGCGCAACCCAAAGTGCATAACCCAAATTACAAAGACAGACACGCAGCCCAGCTCGAAGTGAAAAATGTGGATAGAAATTTAACCCAATTTGCAGGGAGAAAGTACATATGTCAGTTAGTTTGGTGTAATACTTGTAATTTGGAGTGAAATGCAGAAGTGCAGGTATGGAATGAAAAGACTGAAAATGCCGCTAGTATAGAGAGGAATGAATGGTCATCAAATCCAACACTAATAGCCAGGCATGCAGGGATGTTCACAAATTTTATTTTAGAAATGGTGGTAGAAGGCTTGAGAATCAATTACAGATATTATGCAAAATTACATTGCTTGGATGTCTTGTAAGTAATTTTTAATTTTTGGCTAGACCAGCCATGTTTTGTAACATAAGCTCACAAAATACAACACTCTTCTCTTTAGAGGATTCCCTCTTAGATCAGCCGTCGATTTCAGCTCATTTGTGGAAGCGTTTGGATGGTAAGAGCAACCATATATAGGCTTTGCTTCCAGAACTAAGGTGGATGACAGAGTCTACATAGCTAATAAGGCTCCCTTGCACGAGCAGATAGAGTTCCACGATGAAATGGCTGTGGTAAGCTATGTGCTAATATTTCAGTTTGAATGCTTCTCTATACTTGTGAGTGGATGGAATGTTTCTGTAAGGGAGGTTTGTGCTTCTTTATATTTGTGAGTGGATGGTATGTTTCTGTAGATTTGTGGATGGTATGAATTATATTGGTGGATGGTATGTTTCTGTACATTCCCTAGATGGTATTCGAGGTATTCATGGGTATTCATGGATGATACTCATTCATAATATTCTTGTAGGGAAATTAAGGGATTTGTTAAGATCCTAGTGGGAGACCTTCACTAACACCTCGAGGTTTTGGTGTAACGGTTCGTAAAATTTGGTATCCGAGCCTCCACCCAGGTTCGAGTCACAGAGTGGGTGGCAATGTCGGCATTGCAGTGTTTGTCCGGGGCTCGTACGGCTCAAAGGGGACACCACCGTACGGGTGCACATCCAGCCCAGAGTCTCGACTGCGGAGCATGGTGGGATGTTAAGATCCTAGTGGGCGACCTTCACTAACACCTCGGGGTTTTGGTGTAACAGTTCGTAAAAGGATTCCCTTCCGCCGGGGTCTACATCATCTGTCCCCTCTTTTCGCACCTTCCATCCAGCATCAACAGAATATTAAGTTCTATATTTTGTACTCAATGGGGTAGATAAATCCAAGTTTATAATATATATAGCTTTTTCACTTTTTTTTTTAATTGTTGGTGCTTTTGCAGAATGCATAGCGTGCTGCTTTTGGTGAACAGGTTTAGTGTGGACAGCCAAAACAAAGCGAAGGAACAAATACCCAGCAGCTCCCTGCCAACTCACTAAGCTAGTGGCTAAAGCCGCATATATGGTGCATGCAGCTATGTGATGGAGGCGGTGCATGAATATTCGGGAGAGGCGGTGCAGTAAGATCGAGGGGTGGTGCAGGAAGATGATCTACTTTGAAAATGTGCTAAGCTGCATCTCGGAAAGAGAATGATATTCTACTGCGTTGTTTTGGGTTGAAATGAAAAACAATGAGCATGAAGGTGAAGGTGAACATGTCGATGATGTCAATGTTGCAGGAAACAACGCATACACAGGAGGCAATGCAAACCCAAATATTGCAGGAAATAGTGCACACCCAGGAAGCAGTGCAAACCCAAATATTCAGAATAGTAATACGATGAAAGAGGGACCATCCATGTGGCAGTGTTCCATTTGCTTTATGAGCGAGTAATCTAGCCGACATGGATGGTTGTGCTTCTCCACAGTGAAACGCCTACGCCGTAAAAATTAAAAAAAAAAGTTAAAAACCCCATTCTGGTCAATATTTTCCATTCTCTCTCGGTATTTTGATGATATGTTACAAAATTCCACACCCTTTAAAATATTGGATTTGTTTGGGTCATAGTCTAAATGCTCTAGGAATTGGGGCCTTTTCTGGTCATTCAAAATAATGGGAAGGAAAATGGGCATTTTTGGTCTTATATCTGGTCAAAATAAGTTTGAATTAATGGAATTGCAGATATAAGATGTTAACATTGCACAATCGAGTTGTAGTAGGGTATTAGAGGGTGCTGAATCAATTTCTACATTAAAAACAATTTTGATGAAAATTGCCTAGCTAGATTCTGCTGATGACAAAACTAGAAAAGGTTTGATAGTTATATTGCTGATATTTGCAACTGTGACAATTTAGAAGCATCACTTTTGGACTCTTAAAGGTAACCTAGGTATATACACTCTCAAGTGTTTGTCAATCATGCAGGGGTAGGTTGTCTATCACACGCATCTGTTATCTCCTTGGTATTTTTAATTTTGAACTTGCGGGACAGCTAAGAGGATCTTAAGCACCTCGCAACCATTCAAGCTGGATTGTTGCTCGCCTTAGACTTTTTAAATTTATGCTAAACGTTTTTAGTCTATTTGAATTCTAGAATACTCTTCATGTTTTGGACTTTAATGAAATTGAATTTACTGGGTTAGTGTAGGAGGCAAAAAGCTTATGACCCCTCAACCATGTCTGAGAACGGGATTCTTCTCTAATATTCTGGATGCTACAAATTTTCCTCAAGGAGCCATACATTAAGCTTGTACTTTAGCGGGAGCTGGGAAGTATGGGAAGCCAATCAGTTTAGATGCAAAGCTTAAAGTTGACTTAATTATCATTGTCGGGTCAGTTGTAGTTGATCCCAGGGCTGGTGCAAGGCTTGGGAAAGGCAAGGTAATGGTGCAAGGTTTGGGAAAGGTGAGGTAATGATGCTTGAGCCTTTACTTTCCTGGATTTCTTTGACCAATGGTAGAACATACATATCTTCGTTTTTAGTTTTTTTTCAAGTTAATCTTACATTTTTTTATTTGAATGGAAATGGAATGATTGGAAAGATCGTCTCATAAAAAACAAGTTCAGTATCAGTACAATAACTTTTCAACGTGATAGAGTATTATTGCTCATATGCATGACCAATATAATGACCAATATAATAGAGCGTGGAATCTTAAAGCACTTGCTTGCTTCCTTACACTTATCGAGAATAGAGTAAGGAGATGTTGGGCGAGCAGGATTATACTTAAGGCCCAGGAGGTGCCACATATGACTATTAAGGTGACCAATAGTTAATTCAAAATAGTTCACATATCGTTGTACGTCCTCATAGCTGCACTTCAAAGTTCAGGGGTTGGGATTGGTGCTGAAGCCACTGACAATATAATATAAAGGATGAGATTAGAAGACTCATAGAAATTGTAAGGAGAAAGAGCCCGAAGCTGTAATAAAAGAACTTGTGCATAAAAAAACTTGTACAGATAATAGAAAAAGGTGAAACCCGAGCATAGCTTCAGGGTGTGAAATATACGCTTTCTGTTCCGGAAACAAAGATAAAGACCACATTGCTATGAAGTTCATAGATTTGGACCAAATGGTAGAAGAGTGTTTGAATACGGGTATAATTCTTAACGTGGGTGATTTAAAGTGGCTTGTAGAGAAGCCCAAGGAAGGAAGAGCATCAATAGGGTTGTCAGTCCCATCTTCTGTGCAATGAGTCATTATGAAATCGAGCCAATTATTAGCTCGATATGGAGGAACTGGCCGAATATGGCTGATTGGGATTGCGAGGTGTGAAACATAACTGCGTTATCAAGTATATCATCCTTCTATGGAGAATGATTGGGACATGCATCCTCTACCTATTGTTGCCAAACCAACTCCAAGATTGTTTCCTAGGTTCTCTTTTGTTTCTTCCTTCTTCTTTACAAGTTCTCCAGTTATTTTAGTGTTTAGAATATACGTCTTGAAAGTTTAAATGCATCAAATATGCCATTATTTTAGATTTGGGGGATCATAATCAGCATCTTGAATTTTGGTTTCTATTTTTTCTATTGAACTACATATTTCAAAAGCACAATAATGACCTAAACATTGTCCATCCACCTCTTGATGCACTTGAGCTAAGGGTTGAGTTGTGGTGCAATTAAAAATGTATTTTGTCTGGCATTTAGGCTAATTGCATGTTTGACAGTATTTGTTGGTTATTAAAAAATATTGATGTTTCCTCTTTCAAAAATTAAAATAAGTGTATTCTGATATAATACCTTAGTCACCTTTCTGCTTTGCTTAAAGGCTTAGATATCTATGCTAATAGTCGTAGATTGTTATGGCTATCGTAAGATTTAATGCTTAGCTAATTGATTGTTCTTTTTGAAATTGGATTTGTCTTCTCTTTTTTAAATTGGATTTGTCTTCTGGTGTAGAGCTGAGTGGTATTGATTTTCTGGCTTTTGCATTAGACTTTATATTATACTTTATAGCAATGGTTTCTCACACAGAAAGACATCATATTTAGTAAAATTAAAAGGTTCACAAAAAAACATATTCATTCTCCAGTTGATTGCTGTTTGTTTTTTTATAATTAAAATAATTATATTAACTAGAAATACAAAATATATGACATATAATATAATGACTTTATTAAGCATGTGTCAATTTTGTGTATATCTTTTTTTCTTTTTTTTTTCTAAACATCAAATTAACAAACAAAATTATCTAAGGCTTCTTAAGATTTAATTATACTTCTTTTTTATATATAAACTATCTTATTAATATTGGTCAAAAGTAACTATAAGCTTTTTCTAAATTAAATATTGACATTTTCTAGCTTTAACATTATCATATTTTTTAATTGAAAATGATATATATTATTGGAAATACTTCATCCACTAATAAATTCTATAGCAAAAAAGTTGTGCTCTGATAGTCTAAATCTAAAATCCAACTATGAGTGTCACATTATATATCAATCTTATTGGATGATACACTTATCAAATCAATCTTAACACACATTTAAACAAAAATATATATTAATATCAATAACAACTAGACCCAAAAATAATAGTGTGAGGAAATATGCTAAATATTTTTTTCATTTCATCATGATGAAAAGGACACCTCATTTCCAAAAAGGGGCATGTGGAATTAGTTGAATAGTGTGGCATCCAAGAATGAAGTAACTCATTGAAAAGACTTATTAGAAGTTATAGTGGATGCATATGGAAATAGAGGATTCCTTAGTTGCTAGGGAGTACTACATTGGATAAATATTTTTCATGATATCCATATAGACACAACGACAATGAAAATTTAACATCAGATTTCCCATTGGAGAAGTGAAACATCAATTTGTAAAGAAGCTTTGGTTGGACAAGTTGTAGGAGCTTCATTTTATATATATGATGATACGTACTTACGATGATGGGGAAATCAAGTATCTTTCTTGATTTACATCATGAGGAGGGGTGTTAATTCTCAATTTAATACATTTATTTAATAATTTCTCTCAATTAATATTAATTCTCTCCTTGTTTTCTCGAGTAACACCAATGCATTTTATTTTTCTATTTTAGTATAAACGATGGTACAACCAAATTATTGATTTATTATTGTTTTAGACAAAGTAACTTTTATCACAATTCTAAATGAGATTACACACCTGTAACACCATTGCAATCTTTACTTCCAAATTGATTCAATTTCGCTACTTGCCAAGAACTAACAGCTAGCCCAAGTGGCAATGTTGGGGAAATTGCCACCTCGTGGCTCTTGTTTTATTTTCATAATTTAAACAACATCTAACATTGATGTCTTATTGTTTTTCCTTATATTTTTTTTGGCATCATTGATTTCTTCTTTTATATGATGTTTTTGATGGCTTAGGATTGTTGCTATCCTTAAATTTTTGTTGTTGTATGGCATATATACAATAAAAGAAAATTGGGGAATAATATTAAATTTTCCATATATCATATTTAGATAATAAAGATATATTGTTTTTATAATAATTGAAAAAAACATGAACAAATAATGTTACATATCTCAAATTATATAATTTGGCAATTTCTCTGAAACTAAAGAATAATCCATCTTCTATAACGAGAAAAATTCCATTCAATACAAACAAAATAAATTGTTTTTTTTTTTTTTTTTTTTTGAGATAGTCGTGAAACCTTATATTAATCAAAAAAAAGTTCATAGAGATACATATGCAAGCTAATGGCCTTTCCCCTAATACCTACGGCTAACAAAAAATGAATTTTCTGAGCCTAATTGATAGAAACTACCCTGGATGAAACATCCCAAACATTAAATACATCAAGCTGGTCCATGAGGCACCCAACGTGGATCCTTTTTCTTCCTTCGAACATCAATCCATCCGGCAGGATTGTCGGGATCAAATGAGATCGGAATTACAATTAGTTGTTGTGCCGAAGAATCTTCTATGTTCTGTCGAATGCTCATATATGCCTCCTTATCACCGTCAGAGTGATCAGATTCATGGGGTCATTTTTGGCCACCCATGCTCGAAGCTGAAATCATGTATCTATCATTACCATCATCATCCATGGGAGCAGTGCTAGGGGATCTCGGCGTCATGTCTAAATCCGGATCTGAATGCGGCTGAGATGAAGTAGGAGGGACGGGGTTGCTTTTGGGGCAACCAGTCTTCTATGAGGTCGGGGTCTTCTTGTTTTTTTTCCCTTCATGCCAGCCTTGTGGTCATCTGTGGAAGGAAGAGACTGGGGTTGTAGGGCATGCATCCTAGAGATGCCCTGGTTGTTGACAAGAACGACATCTTAACATTGTGTGTTCATAGTCTAAGACTTGCAGGTGAGGTTTGTCTCCACCCCAGTCTATAAAGATTTTGTCCGACAAGCCTCTGCTTAGATCTAGCTCCACACATATCCATGCATAAGACACTAGACCTTTTGACAATCAATTTGTATCCATCTTTAGAAATCTTCCTAACGCATTCCCGACAGTGGTTAGAGAGATCGACAACCAGAGATGTAGAGGGAGATTCGGTAGTCTTACCCAGATGGGTGTGACCATAGAAGGGGGTGACAATGGATCAAACCCTTGGAACCAATGTTCCACAAATAACCCTGATCCTCCCCAGAACCAAGGCTTGTGTTCTATTATGCCGCTGCAGTCCTCCTATGTCTCGAATTGGGCTATAAAATACCCTTTAGAGTAGAAGAAAATTTCCAGATTCATTTGCCAGGATTGTTGTTTCCAATCTTGCAAACTTTCGGGAGAGGGCCAAAAGCCATTAAATTTGCAAATGAGGGTTTTTTTCGGAGTTCACATCCTGTGATTAGGGCCTCCCTGCTCTCTAGTTTCGCTATGGGTCTTTCCTCTAAGTTTTCTACAATGAAGGCTGAGCATGATAACGCCTTCTAGCTTGAGCTCCCTCTTGCTCCTCCAGCTCTAGTGCTCTTCATTGCTTCTTTGAAGGTTTGGTATTTGGGAAGTTGTTTTGAAGCAGGGTCCCTATCACCTCCGCAGAGGCCTTCCACTAAGGAAATGGTAGTATCCTATCCAATCCCGTAGTCTCTTAGTTGGGCGTCCTCCTCCAGGTAGCAGTTCTGGAACAAGAATATGAAATGAATCCTGGGGATTCCAGTCCAAAGTTGAACTTTGAGCAGGATTTTGGAAACTAGGTCTGTTGCGTGCATACATGTACTTCTTGTTGTTCTGGAAAGCAGCTTCACAAAAACTGGGATGCCCTCCAACTCTTCTGACGGTCATAGTTTCTCTTGTTGCTCCCGAAGAGTTTGGTTCCTGCTGAGAGGCGTATCGGTATCCACGCTTGAGTTTTTCCAGATAAAAAGGGAGCAAACACAAACTCCTTTTGGCTCTTGCAACAGGGCTCAGGGGTGAGGGTTTGGCTGCTCCAAGACTATGCAAGAGGTCAAAGGGCTTGCCTCCTTCTGTCTTTTGACTGAGCTTGTCATCTACGTAGTCTTGCGCTTGTATCTGGCTTTGTTCTTTAAGATTTGGGCCCTTCTGTCTTCCCTTGGCGGCACAACACAGTGGCTGGAAATCCTGTAGAGGCTGGACTTTTGTGTATGCATCCATGCATGGGAATGGGCAATGTTACACGGCACAGGAAGCGCATCAACCTTGCAGCTTAGTCTATGGGATGAGGAGAGGGAGCTAGTGTCCATGGCTAGGGTTTCGTTCGCAAGGCTGGAAGACTCAAGAATCCTCGTCCGGGTTTCAAGATTATTTACTTGCATCAAGCAGCTGAAAAAAAAAAAAGAATCTTTGATGAGTGAGCGAGTATGAAGAATTAACTAATCTCATATCCAAGGTTCTTGGTTGATCCTACAATTCATCTTCTTTATTTTTTACTTTAAAAGAATGATATAATTTATAAAAAAAAAACTTAGAAAAGGATATGTACAAAATTTATTTGATTTTTGTAATACAAAATAATAACTAAACTATGAGTTCAAGTTGTCGATATATCACCAATTCAATCTATACTCAAAGAAAGGAAAATTGTAATGTTGTTAGTCAATCAAAAAACCATTTTGAACTATTGGAATATTGGAATGCTTAATTGGGATTGCTTGGATTCTAATACCTTACTATAAAAAAATGTTATCATAGAATGTGCTGGTGAAGTTATAGAAAAAGAATTCAATACGGATATATTTACACACAAGTATGATATTACCACTTGTAGAAATTAAAAAATATCAAGAACATTTATTATTAATATCTAATGCCACATTGTATGTCAAATTCCATTACAAACCACCACCATCTTTTTATATATATATATATATATATATATATATAATGCCACATTGTATATCAAATTCCATTACAAACCATCACCATATATATATATATATAATACTGAAACACATTCATTTGCAATATCTTCTATTTACTATATTGTAGTTGCACCATTATTCATGTAACATAGCAATTGATTGCGATGCACTTCCAAGCAAATAAACATTGTAATACATGATTGGCGAATAAAATGCATACCTTGTCTATTATTACCAATATTTATCCAATACATCCGGTATCGATATATAGGAAAATATGTGGATGTGTACTCAATACATTTTTTTGTTGTGCAAAGTTAGATTTTTTTGAAAACATTAGATCACCATCACGAAGATATGTTTATCTCCATTATTTGTGAAGAGTACCATATATAAAATGTTTTGGTTGAATTATATACCAGTCTTTGTGAAACAATTAATAATGTAGTTGTTCTTTCTGGCAAAAAATTTAAAGAATAAACAAAGCAAATTGAACAGTATATAAATTCAATTTATATTTATTATTCAAAAATGGCAGATATCAATAATAACTTTCCTAGTTAATTAATATAATGACCTTGAAAATGTCACTCACAATTACTAAGAAAATTAAAACTAGATCTCCAATTTTTTTATAGGCCACATTCTTTCCATATTATCAAAATAATACTATTTTCTATAAAATTTAACAAAAATATTTCTATTTTATTTTCACTCACAATCAGTAGAAAATTAAAACTAGAACTCCAATTTCTTATAGTAGATATTCTTTCCCTACTATACAAAAAAAATAAAAATTCTATAAAATTTAACAAAAACATTTGTATTTTATTTTCACTCCATGATATAAATACATTGAGTATACCAAATATTACGTCGCAAATTTGAAATCTTTTACCTTTTTGGATTTTGCAATATTTTCCATGTAGATTCCAATTTCCTTATAACGTGTAGAGGGTACCAAATTCTAAATAACTTTATTGATTGTTTGTAACTTTCTTTCACCTGGCCATGCCGAAATCGATTATGTGTTTAGAGACAGTTGTGATTTCTTTTATTGGTTTGTGAGCTTTTTCTTCCATGGCTTGCTCTATTTTTTAAAATCGATCTGTATTAATCTAATCAATTTTGTGGATTTTAGGTTTTTCTACGGTTTTGATTTGATCTATAAACTATTTGCAATATTTAGGGCATGCTGAACTCATGATTTGTTAATAATTATGAGAGAAGGTATGATTTATTGTAAAATTCCATTTGTAATAGTGATCATCATGTCTAAAAATATATCTATATATATTTTCTAATGTAAAATTTAAATATTATAGTAAAAAAAAATTTAAATATCATAGCAAAGAAAAAATGAATTTGTGGAAGGGATTATTAGGAAGAAAACTATTTTTATTTAAAAATTTTGTATATAAAATTTTGTATACTAGTATAGCCTAAGTGGGTTTAATGGTCAAAAACATGTGTTTCTTCTTAGGAGGTCATAGGTTCAAATCCAAAGGGGTTAGGGTATATACAACTTTGTATATTTTAGCACTTAGATCATTGCGCAAAGGGGGTTGGGTCCCTTATCCCACAAACAAAGGGGTCCCATACACCAAATTGGTGTATGGCTTGGCTATGACCTTAAAAATAGATGATGATGATGATGATGATGATGATTATGAAAAAGAAGATGAGTGATTTATAGTTATATTTTTTTGTTATCATGATGGATGTTTAATTCAATTTTGAAATGACCGTTTTGTATAAAATACCATTCTTTTTTTAAAAATATAAAGAAAAATTATTTGGATTAAAGTAAAGATTACTAATTCAAATGTACAACAATGAGACATCAAAGTAGGTTAAAATTCATCTCATGGGAAGGCATTGAAGAAAGCTTCTTTAGATGCAAGAATATTACATAAATGTCCCTTGTGTTAAGTTGTTGAACAAGGGAATTTGGGCAAATCTAACCAGATAGGAATTGCATTGGAACATCACAAGGATGGGTGCATATTCAATCAAAGAAGGGTGTGTTTTTTATTTAAAATAATTAGTAGATTCATCGGTATCCCACATGCAAGAGGATTTGATATCCCTCTAATTGGCATAAGATATTTGTTTCCATATAGGTTGTTTTTAGCCATGTGAATTAGTAACTCGTTGGGATTACTTGGGCTAGGCCTAGGTTCATAGCTTGCAAGCCAGATATACCAATAACTTGTGACTTAGCAAAGGATGAGATGTCCGAAGACACATCCAATATGGGGTTCTCACTCCATTGGGGTTCCTACCCTTCTGGCCTTATCACAAAAGGCCAATGTCTCATTGGGAATTTGAACCTAGGTGGAAAGAGTGCAAAACATACCTCCTCACCATTTGAGGTAATTACCCTCGAATTTTAAATTTGAAGGACATGGGGGTAGGATTTGGTCCACTTATGTATGCATAGGTCACGAGATCATTTAATACAATCTCTCTAGATGCAACCACATCTTTGACCACTACCTCAAGGCAACCTTATGGCTCTATGTAAAGCCCTCGCGTGAATTGAACCTTGCTTACTAGTGAAAAAATCCCCATTCTTCATCATTGGATCCAACCCCTTTGGCCATTTTTTTTTCATATAATTAACTTGCAAAGGTAAGATCCTTGTAGGAATGGTCCTACCAAAAAGAGGGGTTGTGAGCCCATTCCAATGTAGTGGATACACATTGGAGGAGGAAGACCCCAACCATTATTATCCTTTTCCACCGCAGGTATCCCACGTAGGAGTTTGCAGGGTGAGTTTTGCAAAGAAACTACCCTTTCATTCTTTATAAAAGAACTTAGTAAAGAATGGTATAAATTATCCCCCGTGGAAGAAAGAGCTCTTAAAGAAGTTTTAAATGATATCCCCGGATTTTTCTTTTTACCTCTTATGGAAATCCAAGGATAATAGAACTTTTAGAAGGAAGACGATACCTAAGGAGTAAATATGAGTGAGAATAAAAAGAAACATCTTGGAAACAACAAAGATTGGACACAAAAGCACTTGGATTAATTTGTAAACCAATTAGAGATGGGTCTAATTAAATCTATGGTCTTTTTCCCAATAAGATATTTTGCTAATGGATACATGTTAAGAAAGGTAAACAAACTAGATTCCTCTTCCAAAGGGATGGGTCAAATTCAATTTTGATTTTTCGATGATAAAGCAAGGTTGGTGATATTCATCTCACTATAGTTCAAATCCCTAAGAAACATGTTTTTGATCCTCGTGGGTTGGCTCACCCATGAAAGTTGATCATTTCATGGTACATGGTTCTAACAAATAAGTTGTTTCATGTGATTGGGGCTAGGTGCAAGGTCTAGAAAAAATTGGTATAAATAGAATTTTATAAATTATTGTTAAATTGTCAACTACAATTACATTTAATTGTAATAATACTAAATTTATAAAAAAAAACTAATTTTAAAATTTATATACTAAAAATTATACATGAAAGAATACGTACACCACACTTGCTCTTAGGCTTTTGAGCCAAAGAAACCTAAACTACATTCCACGTAGATTAAGTCAAGTTACTCAACTTACTTATAATACTTATGTGAGATGAAATTAGAAAAAAAAATAATTATATAAAACATATCTCAATTATTTTAATTAATATAATATAATTATATTCTAATTAAAAATCAATATATAAATATATTATACAATCACTTGAAGTGATTTCAAATATAAATATATATTCAATTAAATTAAAAAATGGTCATTATTTTACTTCTATTAATAAAAGAAAAGATAAAAACCTAATAATAAATTGTAAAGTATGACTGTGACTCTTTCAATTCATGTCGGTGTGTTGTCGGGCCACATAGAAGAGATTTGACAAAGTGACGAAATTCCAGTCTTGCAAAGAGATAACGAATCTTGCTTTTTAATTTCCAATATATTCCATGTAAATTCAATTTTTCTAATTTATAGGATATGGAAATTCAATTTTTCTCATCTTTAGAATATGATTTAATATAATTAGATCATGATTGGAAATCATGATTTATGGTGGAAATCCAACTAGAATCTTCTCTGAACGATATGCTTAAAGTTTGGAGTATAATTATTTATCGGATTTTGCCATCTTTGAAACGTAAATAACAATGAGCCGAACTGAGCGGAATGAACAGTGAGCATCAACCGAAATAAGGGAGAGCTTTATTCCACACGTTTCAGTCAATTGGCACCCCACCAAATTCCAAATAACTTTATTTTCCCAGTCCACACGGCGCAACTTTAAGACTTTTCAAACTTCCTGTGCAACTTTATGACTTTTCAAACTTCCTGTGCAACCTCTCCAATGACTTTAAAGAGTAGACCATGGAGTCAGGGCAGTGAAGTGAATTCACAGGCAACGCAGTTTGAGGACGCTGCAGAGGGAGAGAGAAATGGATAAAGCTGTTATGTCCATGCTTCTCAGCTTTCTCATATTCATGCCCACTGTCACTGCCGCAACTTTCAGTTCTTCAAAGGAGCCGCCAGATTACTCTTCGTCTTCTTATAATGATGGGGAATATGATCAAAGGGACGTGGAGGTGCTTCTGTTATTCAGAAAGGCCATCACATTGGATCCACTCGGATCGCTATCCAACTGGACAGCTGAGAATTCGCAGAATGTATGCTCTTGGAAGGGTGTTTCCTGCATGCAACACACTAAGAGAGTAGTTTCCCTAATCCTTCCTGGACTAAGTCTCCAAGGTACTCTTTCGCCATCTCTTGGCAACCTTTCCTTACTGGGTACATTGGATCTTTCAAATAATAATTTGACAGGGACTATACCAACAGACTTGGGTCGTCTGGTCAAGTTGGAATATCTCGAATTGTACGACAATTTTCTCAATGGAAGTATTCCAACTTCTCTGAGCAATTGCACATCTCTGAGACTATTGCACATCTATGGTAACAATCTCACTGGTCACATCCCTCCAGCTCTGGGCAATTGTACTCAGCTATCGTCTCTTGCTTTTTCTTCCAACTACTTGAGTGGAAGAATTCCAGTGGAATTGGGCTTGCTACAGAACTTAGAGTACCTGTATCTAGGTTTCAATCACTTGAGTGGAATAATTCCAACTGACTTGGGCTTGCTGCAGAACTTAAAAATCCTTTCTCTAAGTTCTAACAACTTGAGTGGAATAATTCCAGTGGAATTGGGCTCATTGCACAACTTAGAGAACCTGTATCTATATTCCAACAACTTGAGTGGAAGAATTCCAGTAGAATTGGGCTCGTTGTACAACTTAGAGAGCCTGTATCTATATTCCAACAACTTGAGTGGAAGAATTCCGGTCGAATTGGGCTTGCTGCAGAACTTGGATACCCTGCATCTATACTCCAACAAGTTGAGTGGAAGGATTCCCACATCTCTAGGGAATTGCACAAAGATGATGTCTTTGATGTTGTTCGACAACAAACTTATTGGAACAATCCCCCAGGATATCGGCAAATGCGTCCATCTAAGCACGTTAGATTTATCCAAAAATCAGCTGAATGGAAAGATTCCCGCATCTTTAAGTAACTGTAAACAATTAGAGCGGATAAAGGTGTCTGAGAACAAACTCAGTGGAAATTTAGACATAGAGTTTTCAGCGATGTTGGATGTTCTGTCTGCTCATTCTAACCATTTTTCTGGGACTTTACCTCTATCTTTAGCTAAGTGCACTGAGCTTAGACTTTTGGATTTAAGGAAAAATATATTGACAGGTGAGCTTCCCGGATATCTTACATCTTTTCAAAGGTTACGAGTTTTAAGTGTTGGTTATAATAAGCTTTCAGGGGGTATCTCTGAATTGATCACAAATCTCTCTCAATTACAAGTGTTGGATTTATCCAATAATAAATTAAGTGGACGAATACCATCTAATATAGGGAGACTCCAAGGATTTGGTATCCATGGATCTTCCCAAGTTAGTGATGATACATTGTATGAGGATGTGCAGATTGACATCAAGGGCATTGAGTATACTATAACATATGTGCTGCAGGCAAACACCATATTTGACTTATCCAACAATAATTTTATTGGAGAAATACCTCCAAGCATGGGAAATTTGAGCACTTTGAGGTTGTTGAATTTATCTGGAAACCAACTGGATGGGAAAATTCCTACTTCTCTTAGTGAGATATCTACTTTGGAACAATTAGACTTGGCTAAAAATAATTTGAGTGGAGAAATTCCTCAAGAACTCTCCAAATTAACCAAGTTGGCATCTCTAAATGTCTCATCTAACAGACTTTGTGGGCGAATTCCAAGAGGAACACAATTTGATACTTTCAATACTACTTCATTTCAAAAGAATAAACACCTATGTGGTTATCCTTTACAACCATGTGGGGAAACAGAAAAATATACAAAAATAGGAGATGAAGCTTTTGCAAATGTTAGTAAAAGTGACGGATGGTTAAGTCATTTGGATGAACATATCTCATTAATTGCAATGGGATTAGGAGCAGGGATTGGATTTGGTGGAGTTGTAACATTGATAATCATATGGGATAAAGCTTGGCATTGGATGGTACCTCCAAACAAAAAACCATTTTACGGAGTGTACCGATCTCCTAAATGACCTAAGCTTTTGTCTACCAATTGTATTATTACCATATAATGTATATTAAAAATTAAAATCATTTCTGATATTTTTGTGAATGATTAATGCTCAGACCCAGTAATATATTTTTTTTCCCCTCTGAAAAAAGTTCATAATTTTATTTATGTCTCATAAACATAATTACATTTTCATATGCTTGTCTTATAGCTGTTTTAACAACTCTATGCATGTCCTTTTTCAGCATTCAATCTATCACTTGTAATACAAAATACAGTGTGCTTTTTCAGCATTCAATCTATCACCTGTAATACAAGATACAGTGCCACTGTATTCAAACTTTCATATTTGTCAAAATAATTATGCATATAATCCTGCTGTGCCACTGTCTTCAAACTTTCATATATGTCAAAACAGTTATGCATATAATATCCTGCTTATACAGTATTCTCTCATAGTCCAAAGTTATAATCCGCCATTTTTCATGGCTTCCTATAGGTTGATTCCCAAGATAGACAATGAACATTCCAGTTTGCCTTGGAAGGAAACGCCTGCTTTCATTGAGAATCCGTGTATGAAGCTCGAACATAACGGCTACAAAAAGTTGCTATGCCTGCCCCAATGACACTGCAAGCTCTTCTCGTGTACCTTAAAAACAGATCCATCTACAGAACATTGAAATAGTGCTCACAAACCTGCTGTCAAATATACTAAATAATCAATAAAACTAAATTTCCAGATTAGATATTAACTCCTTAATCTTCCAGCAACTATAAATGCCAATTCCAGGTCGCTACCTTCTTCTTCATGAAAAACATAATGCCGATAGTCTGCCCAAATAGCATGATAGGATCACTGAGCCAAATCACTATCAAGCCTGCTTGTCTGATATGGCATCTTCAACCTCAATTTTTCAGCACACATGCCTACAATTATTGTCAATCTCCCAGGCTTATTGTTAGGATTCAAAATTTCACATGTTTTCACCAATACAAAGGGGTCCATCTTAACAAGAACCAGAGGATTAGCAACACCTTTCAAGAATTATATTGGTGATGTTGGAATGTGGCAACCAATTGACAGTTGAGGTCAAGTTGGTTTACGGTGGTTTCACCAACGGTATAATCAGTTATACATAACTGATGGTTTACTTATATACGTGGCCCATTGAGGCAGATATTGAGTCGGGGCTTTAAGCCCTCTCCCAGATAGTTTGTAAACTATTGTTGATGATGAATAAAGACTGCTTGCCATTGTCCCGTGAATATAGCCCACATTCAGTGGGTGAACCATATAAATTCTGTCTCTCTTGTGTGATTGCTGTAATTACATATTTATAATATATATGGACTTAATGCCCAAGCAGTGGTATCAAAGCTTGGGTGAAGAGCAAACATTAAGTTGCAGAGAACAAAAAGAGGACGCGTTTGATCAGGTCGAAGTCCCACAGCAAGTGAACAAGAGGCCATGTGTTAAAGGCTGTGAGCTATAGTGAAAAAGCCCACGATTTGTTGGTTCTTGGTAACCACAAAGGGAACCGCTTATCTGTTGAAGCCGCCGTTGTGGAAACAGTGACAGGAAGACAACTTATTTGTGGTCATGCGGAATCAAATCCCTGTGAGGGAAGTATAGACAAGAGAGCCAGATTCAAATGCTGTTGTCGTTATGGACTGGCGACTACCTTCCTTGCGATCTTGCTGTTGCAGAGCTCAAGGTTAGAGATCCACGAAGTAACGCCTTGTTGATGCATGGGGAAACAAAGATCCGTGAGGCCAAAAGGGAAACCAAAGTTTCGAGTTTATGGCTCTGAGAGCTTGAAGCCGTGGAATCGCTGTTTGAAAAAGATTATGCCTGGTTTGAGGAATAGCTGTGTGAAAGAATTTCTGTGAGGTTTTTCAAAACTTGGAAGAAAAGATCCGCAGAGGGACTCGTTGTTGTTGTGCTCATATGTTTTTTACTCATGACATTACATGTAATGAAGCCTATTTTAAAGGTTTGGTTAACTTCATTGTAAATAGATCTGAAGGTGAGCGGTGAAAGCTCATTTGGTTGTCTTGGTCGGATTTGGCTAAGGTCTTCGGATGTAAAGTTGAGGTGAAGCATAGAAGGTGCTCAGGCTTGCATTGGAAGATTTTGTTTGCAAGCTCAAGGTAATTATTCTATGGCTTGAAGAGTACACTCAAGCGTTTGGTACAATATGTTTTTCCTTCATGGTGAACCAGGTTTTACAAGGAGTGGGTGTAACCATTGAGTTTATGGTATTCACTATCTTGGTGTTTTGGATTGTTGGTGTTATGCTTGAAACAAGCACAAGCATGGATAAGATCAACAGGTTGGTTCGGTTGGACATTCAAGATGAAGGATCAGGGATGAAACCGGTAAATTTCATAAGCTTTCTTCAGGTTGATGTCCATGTAATGAAGAAAAGGGTTATATGTCTCGTGTATGGTACGCTGGTGTGGTGTATGTGATGTGATCTTTTCACATGCGGTTGGTGTTGTTGGTGGATACATGACAAATTTAAGTGAAGCAGTGAAATGGGTGCTTTGGTATTTAGAAGCACAAATGGACAAGGGCAAGGCATCAGGTAAATTGTTGTCAAGGTGGAGATTGTTGGAATGTGACAGCCAATTGATGGTTGAGGTCAAGTTGGTTCACGGTGGTTTCGCCAACGGTATAATCAGTTACACATAACTAATGGTTTGCTTATATATGTGGCCCATTGAGGCAGATATTGAGTCGGGGCTTTAAGCCCCCTCCCGGATAGTTTGTAAACTATTGTTGATGATGAATAAAGACAGCTTGCCCTTGTCCCGTGGATGTAGCCCACATTCAGTGGGTGAACCACGTAAATTCTGTCTCTCTTGTGTGATTGCTGTTCTGTGAATTCTGTAGTCACATATTTATAATATATGTAGACTTAATGCCCAACAATAACATGTACAAAACAGTCAGACCAGAGTCCAGAAGTGATGGCAAACACTTATTTGATGTCCATAACTAAAGTATTCATGATTGGATGTAAGCCCAAAGGCTGCCATGAATCCAAGAGTTATGTGGGCATTCCAACCTTTCCCCTTGCTCACTTAGATTCCACTTGGACACACGCTACATAACCTCTAGTTGCAACAGGCCTGGGAATATGCACGCACCATTTATAGGGGTTGGATCTTGGGTTGGAAAACTGCCCATCCATACGTCCTACCATAGCCTCCTGTAGGTCGATGTCCGAGATAGATGCAGCATAATACTTAATGACCATTCATTACTTGCAAGATCAAGTTTTGCCTTGGAAAAAAACGCCTGCTTTCATTGAGAATCCGTGATTAAAGCTCGAGCATAACATCTACAAGAAAGTTGCTATGCCCAAATGAAACTGCAAACTCTTCTAGTGTAATTGTCGATTCTGCTTGAGCCGAAGGGTTTCTTTTAGCTGAGCAATCCTTTTAGCATGAGTCAATCTCCATTGCTGCTGCTCAAATACATCACGGATATCTTTAGACTTCTCATCCAACGCAATGCTTGTCAACATTTGAGCTCCAGATTGTTCGCTTTCCTCAAAGCTGCTCCAGAATCTGACGAAACAGCAGAAGCCCCTGTCTTTTATACTTAGCTTCTTCTAGAAAAGAAGCATCATATGGATTTCTTGGAATGATCAATTTCAAAGTCATTTAAAATGCTTCATGTGTTGAGATTTCATTAAACAAAGGAATCGAAAATGAAACAATCAGCAAAGGGCTCATAAAAGGTTCCATGTTCATGTATATATATCGGTGGTTTCATTCTTCACTTCTTCGTTGATCCACCTACCTGTTCCAAGCTTTAATCTTTCTTTTGATAGCCTCTCAGCGTCAACATTCTATTCCCTGTAAACAGGCAACAAAGTGAGTGTGTAAAAGCTTACTTCATCCTTTGAACCTCATCATATATTGAAAAATTTTCAATGTAAAATTTTCCAATAAACATACACCTATCATCCATTGTATCACCAAACAGGCAACAAAGTGAGTGTATAAAAGCTTACTTCATCCTTTGAACCTCGTCATATATTGAAAAGTTTTCAATGTAAAATTTTCCAATAAACATACACCTATCATCCATTGTATCACCATAGATTTGAATTTTTTTTGCACTGTGCTCTTCTCTCAATATGAGGGTTAATTTAAGTACCATGAATTCCATAGATTTTTGCGCCATGCTCTTCTGTAAATATGAGGGTTAATTTAAGTACCATGAATTTCGGTTCGTTGTTTGTGTTCCTTCGAAAAGCTGCTTTAAACTTGTAGTAATGTGTATCATGCAGGTATATAATTCTACCACTTCTAGTGACCAATGAGTGAATATGAGAAGCTCTATCAAAAAAGGCCCAACATTTTGTTTTGTCAATAACTCCATTCCTTACCTATCTTGTAGCGTTGATTGTTGAATAATGTGGAAACTCCTGATGATGCCCATCCCCTAAATAGCACACTATATGGCTTGGACAGATTTCTCCTCATACACCCCACCCCACAATAATCGGTAGTGCTTTCAGCATGTCAGAATCTCTGTTATTTATCCATCCTTTTAAACATTTTTCAATAGAAGCACCTGTTCATGTTACACCGATATAGCAAGATTTCTCCCTTCCTTCCATCCTTCCTTGGTATATTTACAGGTAACTAAAATATGGTATGCAATTCCTCTTCATGGTTACACATTGAGCACCTCCCAGGGCCTTGTTTGCCTCTTCTTTGACATGTGAGAATTCTGTTATTTAGTGCTATCCACATAAAGATTTGTGATTTGAGTGGGCTTTTTAGTTTCTACACTGACCACCACCACTAGGATGGTTCCTCCACAGGATAATCTTCGCATAACACCTTATATCCTATTTTTTACAATCTTCACATAACACCTTATATCCTATTTTTAGCACATATTAACCCTTAATTGGGTTCTTAGATCACAGGAGTTCATCCTTTTCATCATTTATCCTTACATGGCTGATACTCAAAGATTTAATGTAATGGTCCCACTTAATAGCTTCCTTTCCACTTAGTCCTAGTCTGTCAACATCTTTTCATACCTGTTTCCAAATTGATGTGTGTTCATAATCAGACACCAGATATAGCTTATATAATCTCTTATCTCGCAAAATTTGGATCAGATTTTTAGTCAGCCTAAAGAAATCTCACATTTCGCAAAATTTGGATCAGATTTTTAGTTAGCTTAAAGAAATCTCACATTCAATCCATGGATCTTCTCGCAATATTACCTTGTTTCCTCTGCCCACCTTAGAGACAAACAAGTATTACTTATTGAATTTTTTTTTTTTAAAATTACATTTTCATTTTCACCTTTACTTTATGGTTTACACATTTTTTTAACAAATTCTACTTTGTAGTTATTGAAAAAATAAAATAAAAAATTATTTTACATTTTCATTTTCGCTTTTACTTTATGGTTTGCACATATTTTCAGGGAATTCTACTTTATGGTTGTGCATATATATTTTACTTTATGGTTTGCACATATTTTCAGAGAATTCTACTTTATGGTTGTGCATATATATTTTAAGAATCTTATTATATAAAAAATATTGCAATGTTTTCTACAGTTTTTTATTTACTTTATGGTTTGCACATATTTTCAAAGAATTCTACTTTATGGTTTGTATATGTTTTTTACAGTTTTCTTATGCGTCTTTTACTTTTTAATTTGCATATGTTGTATGATGGAGTGATCACATAGCTGGATGTTTAGGTTCAATATTGATTTTGAAAGCATTTTTCTTGCAGAAAAAAATTAATTCATTTTTCACGTAAACACTTTAAGATTTAGAGTTATTTCTTTATAAATTATATATTTGCTTATTTACAATCTAATTCATGGTTAAAATGAAATGAATATATTATTTAGAATGGTAAAATTTATTTTATGAAATGAATATTGTTGATGAAATATTTTGTGATGCAATTTCTTTTAATTATACAAAATATTAATAGGCAGTTTTTGTTTATATCATTTGCCATGTTATTTTTATAGAAGATTGAATGTATATGCTCATCAAGGAGGTTATGTTTTGTATCATTTTATATTATTGTGGTAAATGAAAGATATATTTAGTATGATTAATGTTAACAAGAAAAAAGGGGACGGTATAACAAAGAAAACTAGAATTTGAAGTGAGCTTAGCCCTTGCTTTTAAGAGAAGTTGGTTTGAATGAAAATACTTGAAAATGATACAAGCCCAACAAAAATAATAATAAAATTTTTAAAAATTACATATGAGAAAATCATAGTTTTAGTGTTTATTTTGCCCAATATATGTACTTCAATTTAATTAATACCCTTGTATAGAAAAGAAAAATACAACTTTATTTATTCTCATATAAAATTCCAAATTATAAATAAAATATAAATTTTATACAAATTTTAAGATTGAAATGCATATTATTTTATAAACTTTGAGTACCAAATAAATTTATGACATAATATATAATTGTTGCATATAAATTTAATTATTATTAATAAGCAATGAAATTGTAATATAAAATATGGAACCAAACAATTTAAAAAGTTATGTTCATGATTATGAACTTTGTGATCATGGCAATTACAATAGCATTGGACACTGCAACACTCAATTTCTCAAGGAAGCTGCCATATTCTTCTTCTTTTACTTTTGTTTCCAATGAAATCTCCACATGAGAACGAATAAGAAAAATAGTTTGAAAAGAGATCTCTTGTCAAGCCTACTTGCCAAATGTAAGCCTTGTTAAATTCAAAGCGTTATGGTAACATTCCAAGACTCATTTCCCTCTATAGCACAGATGAACCACTTTGGACAAAATGTTTGGGCTTGAATCTTAGTGTGAATAATACAAAGGCCACCAAAATTTCTTAGGGTGCAACACAATTCCTAATTAATGTAATGAAACCATTTCCATTTATCAAACCTAGCCCATAGAAAAATTAGAAGGGGTTTCTATAGGCATGAATAAACTTCCTTAGATGGAATCCAACATGAAGAATAGTATGCATTGGTCATAGCAAGTATTTTAATGCAAATATGGAATTTCTTTACTAAAGCTAGGGCTTGGTGACCCACTTGTCTAACTTCTTCTCCACCCACTAGAAAATTAACTCCCAATGATCTTTAAGAGAGGCCTTAAAGGAAAAAGGATTGCCTGGATAATTGAAGACTTGAACTAGTTAAAGCCAAGTCCATTGAATGTTCAACATTGAGGCCATGTAAAAGTGTCTACACGCCCCACGGTCCAAGTCTAGAAAGTTTGGTCTTCAACAATAGTAAGGAAATAATTGTCAACAAAATGACCATTAACCAACTTCCTTGTGTTGGGCTTTGGGAGAGTGAAATTTTGAATAATCCCTAAATTGATCTTGGAGGTGAGGGGATAACAAAGGGCTTCAAACTTCCAAAACATAGAGAGTTGGGGCTAAAGGGAATCCTTGCTGAATAAACCTTATTGTTGCTCCAATTTTTTAATCTTTTATAACATGATAAGCTTGTTTATTTCATAGATGGTGAATAAGGTTACGCTTGTTAGAAAATCTTATCATATTATGAATGGGTTTTATCTCCACTTATGATTCAAAATCCATGGTGTGGCAGCCTATATCTTTTCATTGTATAATCTACACCATCTAATCACCACTTCCACTAATAGCAAGAGCATGTTGAGGTTCAATCGAAATCTAATCAAAATCAAGATTAATGGTTTACATTCATTTTGGAGATTGAATGTATATAATTTATGATGGAAAAAGTGCTTTAAAGTAGTACCACCCATATATGCATCACACATCTAGTTGTCTTAGAGATCCTGTAGCTAGTTTTTAAAATCGAACAAAGACAAAGTTTACAATGTGGTATTAGTCCCTCCATATAAAGAGGTTTTATCTAGGTAGTGCATGGTGACATAAGAATTAATGGTATTTTCATCACTTATCCAAGGTGAATATTATTACAATGCCACTACATTATAATATTATCATTGGTGTGCAAGGACATTCTATGTCCAATGATCATTTCCCCAAGTCTTTTTGCCCCCAAATAAAGGTTAATATTCATTTGGACATTGTGCTATTGGTTTGAAGAAACATTCAAGGTCAATTCCATTTTAAGGCTAATTATATAGAAACATTTCACTAACTCATAAGCATCCGTTTTAGTTGGTAAAGTCTCATTTTTAGTTAACTTGTCAATCTACAAATAATTCTTTGTATTTTTTTGACTTCATAAAATGGGTCTACATAAGGACCCACTTATGGGACCTTAACTACTATATAATCAACAACTTGCTAGCAGTAAACTAACCTTCAATATACATAAGAAATTGAACAATATTATGTACTGTAACTTTTTCTTACTGGAAATCTCAATCATAACATGAGTAATTATTTCTTCAATTTCCATAAACATGAACTTGCATATATTCAATTAGAATTTTCTAATTTACTCATAAACTTGAAACTAGAGGAATTGTGAATGTTTTACCTAGTAGATATAAACAAATGTGAAATCTCGTAGTGCTCCATTGCTCCAGTGCTCTAAGTGCCCAAACTGGGATTTACCTCCCAACCAATTAGCAGTTTCTCCAACTACTAACTCTAGGAAACCTATGGGTTTCATAGCCCTACATATCTGTGGTCTCATCCACCACCACCACAACAACAACACTTGCATTAAGCTTGAATATCCAACTCCCCTCTAGTTCAAATCTCCTCTTGGTTCCGTGATGGTTTCCCAACTTCAACCTCCTCTTTTTTCCCCTTCTCCAAAAATCCCCTCCCCTATTTTTTAATGTTTTTCTTGCCTTATCTATATCTTTTAAACCACCACCTTTCTTCCAAGGCAAGGCATCAACTTTGAATTTTTTTTCATGCGGTTCACAACCCTAAAAGATGGAGGGATCGCTACATCCACACTAATAATTATTAGAGGGACCACCTGAAAGGGCCTCACCCTTTCAGCTCCAAGTTCAGGAGCCTAACCTCGAAGGACCTAGATATTTGAACCTCCGACCTCGACTACTTCGGTCTTGGACTCAGAACCTCCAACCAACTGAGATACCCCTTGAGGATAGCCTTTGAATTTCTAACTATGGTTAAAGTTAAAATAAATAAAAATCTTATTGTTTAATAAACCCTTGAAACATACACAAAATTAACTCTTTATCATGCCAAATATGTTTAACATTTCAAATTTAAACATAAATGAAATTATGCTAAAATCTTGCATTAACACTAGGTTAATTAATTAATCAAATATCATACTAATATATACTCATATTAAATATCAATACATTTGATTAACATGCTATTATTAATGACATTAATTATTTATGCATTTTCACTATGAATTAACACATCAATACAACCATTAACAAATATTTGATAATTTCAATAAACCATTAACAAGTATTTGATAATTAAAGTGAAACTAAAATATATCTAATAACAATACTAGCGCACATGCACAATGTGTGTATGCGTAGCTAGCATATGCATATGTTGTGCATGTGCTAATGATAAGAAGTCATTGCCTCTAATGCATAGTTCCTAATTGTTCACATGAAAACATGTAAGATGGTAATTCAATAGTCAAACATTAGTGATTTCACTAACTAGTTTATTGGAATACATTATGGACCATATTGCACATTGAGGTCATCATACATGAGTAAAACAATCATTTAACACAAGTAATCAAATTGTTAACTAACTTCCACAACATTAGTTACTACCTACATCCTTTTCCTAATTCACAACTATCTTCCACATCATATCCTCCCTCTGCCGAAATATCTTGGGGTGTCAACTATATTGACCTCACCCCAAATAAAACCTGTAATCGGAAGTGTCGATTACATTGACCAAGCTTCCTCGATAGACAACTGCTAGTTGTCATCACACATCTTGGGGAGCATGCCTTATTACAACCATCCCATGACTCCAATTTTCAGAGATAAACAGTGGGAAATGCCTCCACCCCCCTAATAGAACTAGGGTCAACACCCTATTATTTCTCATATTGTGTTGTTGTTGTTCTTAGTGGGACCACATCTTCGAATGACTAGTTTGGGAAATTGTGCTTCTTGTAGAACATGCACTTTCCAAAACATCATATAAATGTATTTGAAACCAATTAATAACTCTTTAAGTAATGCTTACTAGCATACCCTTATTCTTTTGAAGCCCACATCACTTGTGCCACTTCAGTGCCATTTCTATTCGGCTATCACTTAGCCCATTTAACCTGTGGGTTAGTTACCAAATACAATATCATGCATAACTTTAACATTTTACCTATGATTAACATCTCATTAACTGACGAACAATGTAAAAATATAATATTTTTACCATGTGCACACATTAGTTAACATTCATTTGAAAACACATTATAAATTGGTATTCATGTACCACATTTATCTATTACATAGCATGCTAGAGGGACATCATACCCCTTTTATTATTCATGAATTAACCAATGAAATTCATACACAACTACCATTTACAAGTACATCTTATAATACATACAGTCTCATATAGTCTTCTCAATCCAACTGAGGTTAAGAAATAATAAGGGAGAGATACCATTTAATCACATTTAGGGTTTTAATTTTCGTGGGTGAAAATTTAGGGCTTTATAGGGTCAAAGAAAGAAAATCAAAATCCATGATAAACCTCCTTTGCCTCTTGGAAAACTTGAATAATTAATTAACATTTTGGATGATGTAATTGATCCTTCACTAACTATTGAAATCCATACAAGATTGGATAGGGAGCTCACAAAAGGTATAGAGAGGAAAGATTGAATACCTTCTGAGCTAGTAATTTAAGCAAAGCCATTATTCTTACCACTTACCTATTTCTTGAATTTGAAGTCCTATGTGCCAAATATTTTAATTCAATTCACCAAGTTGTTGTTGATTGCACTGAAGAAATTTTATTTCTTACACCCTTAGTTATCTCTAAATGATTTTACAAAATGAAGTTTTGACTCCTTTGAATGATGACATTATAACTGTCAAGTTCGTTAGGGCAAACTAAACCATCTTCAACTGAGGTAGACATTCCAAATTCACCTCCTTCTTTTCAAGCTTCCATCTTCCCCAAGATTTCTAAAGAAGTGGTTTCAATTATGTCTTCGATTTTAGGTTGTGATGATAACAATATTGTTGATGCAAATATCCTTCATATGTGGAGGGAAATTTTCAACAATCTAATTTACCTTCAGTTCAATATTGTTATGTTGAATACTTAGCTGATGCTATTCATGGTCAGTATTGTAATTTATTAGTAGATAAATATTTTAGGTATTAATCATACCTGGTCTATTTTCTCTTGTTTTCCCAAGTTACAAATTTCGAACACATACTACTAAATAGGGGTTGATCACCAAGGTTAGGCCATTCCACTTTCTAAGTGGAATCTATGGATAAGAAGTTGGGCCAATAATGAGGGTTTTAAAACATTTATTGATAATTCATGTATATAACTCATATAATTTTTCATGGAGAACATCTTTATAGAATGCCTCAAGAATCTAGATATTTTTACAACTAATTTATACATTAAGCTAGGGGATTGGTATATTTATCACGACCATTGGTATATTTATCATAACCATCCAATACTCAAAGTTTATAGTACGTTCTGAAGATGAACTTTATTTTCTAACAATTTATGTTACAAGATTATCCCCATAGTCATGGAACTAAATCCCTTTATATCACACATAAATATAACACTATTATTTATATTTGATTAAATAAAATGGTACACTACAAGTTTAAATAACATGATGCATTACCAGTTTAGAACGAGTATGGAACACATATACAAAAATTGCAAATAAATCTGTATATGAAGTCATAGACCAAGTAAAGTACAGATATACAAAAGCTGCAAATAGATATGTACATAAAGTCTAAAGTCATAGAAAAAGTATGGAACAAATATACAAAAACTACGAACTCTGTATATAAAATCATAAAGTAGAAAAAGTATGGAACAAATATACAAAAACTGCGAACTCTGTATATAAAATCATAAAGTATTTGCAAATTACAAATTACATATACACTCATATACATGAAATCATATTTAATACAATTCCATTTTTTTAAACTCTTTTTATTTAATATACTTAGAATTTTAAGCTTGTTTTACTTACACTCAGTGATAAAACCATTAATAAATGTTCCTTATATAACACTTTTAATTCACTAGTAAATGTTCCTTACATAATTCATAGAGATAATTAATTTTCAAATTGTGTATTTATATATAATTTTATATTAATAACCATATAAGCTTGGAGCCTCCGCCCCTACAAACTCGAAACACCCCCTTTTTTTAATCCTTACTCATTATTATGATGATTTGTGTAAAATGTTACTTTTACGGCCGATGAACTTGTGGAACATCGCGTCTGGATTGAACATTATAACTTGGTCTATATGGACTGACACCTGGCTTGCGATTTTGGGCTTTATTTTTTTATTTGTTGGACAAGGGTTTTACACTTTGTTTTAACTTTTCTATCTCGCCAAGGAGTGTCATCCACATCATGTGTCCCATAAACCCTAGCTCTTCGACAAGTGGTCCTGGGATAAGTGGAATGGACATTTGTCGGGTAATATTTTGGAACCCGAAACTAGGGTTTCTATGGAGAGATCGAAGCGTTTTGTTGATTTCCTGTCATCCTCGAAACCAAATGGAAAGAAAAGGAAATATTTGACATGGGAGAAGGTCCATTCCAGACGAAGGGCCAAAGCGTTCAAGGTTCTATTCGAAAGACAACATTATGTTTTAGGGAATGATATCAACTTGGATTGAATTGAAATATTTGCTACTTGGGAGGTGGAGAGATTTGAGTATATCAGAATTTCGAGAACCGAATTGATCGACTGGGTTAACAAGAATTGGATGCCTCTCTTTGATTATGCACCTAGGTGAACTATGTTGTTCAACATATGGGTTTGCTTTGTTTTTCGTAAACCAGAGGATGTTCCTAGGTTTCTTAGTGGTATAGGGCTTATTAAGGAGGGCTCTTTGGTCCTCAGGAGATGGCATGCTCATTTTAGCCCTGAGTCTAAGCGTATGACGCGTAGACATTTATGGTGTTTGATGCTAGGTTTCCCCATAGAACTATGGATTGAAAATGTGTTTGTTGGGCTTGCTAACAATCTCCGTTGTTTTATAAAGATAGATAAAAATATGCTCTATGGGGTCGATAAGAGAGTGGAGGTTGTTATGATTGAGTTCAACGTCTCCAAGGGGTTACCTGATGTTATTGATATTCATTGGGGAGATTGGGTGATATGCCAAAAATTGGATTATTAAAAAATTCCTTTTTGTTGCTATTATTGCAAGGAGACTGGCCACCTTAAAGCTAAATGCTCTAAATTTATCTTTGACGTCGATTTTGAGTTGTCCACTGATGCACTGAATAGGGTTTCAATCGAAGAGGTTACGCCTTCAAATTTGGGGTCACGACCGTTGTTTAAGAAGGGTGGATACAAAATGGATATTCCACCTAAAGATAAGTTGGATGAAGTAGGGACAAATATTCAAGGTATGGATAATTCATCTCCCACTCCATATGAGGGTGTGACTAAAGAAGAACTTAATTTTTATTTAAGTGCTGAAAAGGAATTAGATATTAGGAGAGCCTCGAGGGTACAATCTGAAGGGTATTAAAAGGAATTTATTTACTAATAATGATTTGCTTGATCCCAATGATTTGGGGTTATCTACTCCCGAGAAGCCCTCAAATTTGGATATGGAAGACACTACCAGGGTTAACAAAAATTTGAAACTAGACTCCATATCCATAGTAAATAATCTTTTAAACAATACTCTGAGGAAAATATTGTAGGTTTTTCGAATCCTACTTCTCTGGAACCCTCATCGAAGTAGTATGTACACAAATCTCCCCTTCATATTTTTTCAAAAAATCCCTCTTCGAATCCAGAGGTCTTACCTGTCACGATTTTAAGGCATCAAAATGTTATAATCCGAAAGAAAAAAATCCCAAAATATTCCTTCTGACTCTGTGGACATTGGAAATAATTCATTCCACTTTTTGATAGAATTAATGAGTCTAGTCATAGTTCTGCACAAGCTTCTCTTCCCAAAAATTCTTGGGCCCTTAGAGAA
The DNA here is from genome assembly GCA_027924585.1 of Larix kaempferi. Lineage (NCBI taxonomy): Eukaryota > Viridiplantae > Streptophyta > Pinopsida > Pinales > Pinaceae > Larix > Larix kaempferi. The sequence goes on along the minus strand of BSBM01000345.1, from coordinate 1,444,967 downwards.
GAACATGCCCAAACAAGAAGTGGATTAATGTCTATTCTTTCTTTTAATTGTTCGCGGTGTAGGGGGTGCTGGGAAGACTAGGGCACTCTCTAGACTTATAAAAGATACTAGTCTGGATGTCATTTGTTTTCAGGAAACTATGTGTGTTGCTAATTGTGCTACTGAGATTATTTCAAACTTGATGTCTTCATGGGAGTTATGTGTTGTGGACTCCAAAGGTCTCTCTAGGGGTATCTTGTCTTGTTGGAACCCTAGGGTAGTGAAACTTAAACCCTATAAGACGATGGGAGGCATTCTTATGGAAGGACATTTTCTTGAAGGAAAATTGAGTGTTTATATCCTAAATTGCTACGACCCCTACAAACATAGATATGATTTTTGGTCCTCCCTCTATGATTTAGGGATTTTTCATATACCTAATCTTAATATTATCGCAGTGGATTTAAACTTCACTCTTTCTGCTGTAGAGGTTTGGGGGGACAAGGCTAATGTTCTTGGGATGAGTTAGAAGGCTCATACACTTGACCATATGCATCATAGGTCAAATTTGGATGGAAGCGTAACTCCTATGAATAAGGAAGAGTCAAATGAGGAGTTATTGGACACTTGGTCTAGATTCCCTAACCTATATGACAACAATGATGAAGATGCTATGACACTTATGACAAATTGCAGACCTGATTGCTGACATATGACAATTATGACATGCCAAGCCTAAATATAGCATCCAATAAGGAGCTCATGGGAGTTGGGGAAGCTCAAGGGATTCTCATTCGAATTGGTGGAAGGTGGAAGGCCTGGAAAGGGAGGACACATGGAAAATCTTGAACCTCACCCTAATTCGAATTGGATTGGAGTCTATGGATCGAATGGGAACCTTAGAAGGCTAAGGATGTTTATAAAATACAAGGATCAAGTAAGAGAAGGGATTATGATCATTTTGAGAATTTGCATTTGTGAAGAGAGCTAGTGGAAAACTAGTCTACTTTCCTTAGCCAATTTCGAGGGTGAAAGATTCCCATCCTAGTTGGTGTTTGGAAAGGCCAATCAGACCTTTAATGGAGTCTTTATTTGTAGGTGTAAGCTACAGGGAAGCTCGTGGTTTCTTCTAGTGTAGCTCACTCCTTCAACCATTTCCAGTTTTCATTGCATATTCTTGATCCTTGAAGAGAGGTGCTTTTGGTGAGCTATTGTACTCTTTGGGGGAGCTTATAATGCCCCATTTATTTTGTAATAAGATGAATATACTCTATTCTTCACACTCAGAAATGTACCAGGTCTAAAATCCCAATGTAATGATGTAAATTTGATCTTTAAGGAACAAATGGTGCCATTTCCCCACTATCTTGATGTATAGCAATGATATATTGATGTATTCAAATGGAAGAGAATTTCTATGATGTATTTATGATTAATGGACTATCATTTATGAGCTGCACAAGTTTCATGTTCAGTACGTAAGCATTTGGAGTCATCTTGCTTAGTTTTATACCATTTGAAGAAGATTTAATGCCATTTCCGCCAAGGTCGAAACTATTGATTTTGTAGTTGTTGGGAGAGGGTTATAACATAATTCATAAACTAAATAATGATGCACATGAAACCTTAATATTTTCCCTTATAAATCCTCTGCCTCTATTCATAAATTCAAGTGGTTTTGGAAGCATTTGGAGAGCCATATTCAGCATTTACCCTGGGGGGATTTGAACCCGAAATTGCTAGTAAAATTCCATACATTGGCCAGAATCTTAAAGTGGTTTGTAGAAGTCTTTTGATGGTCCTAAATAATCCCTGAACATCATAATCAAGTCCTAAAATTATTCATACACCTTCTCTGAAGATTTTGGAGCATTTGGAGCAATTTGGAGACCTAAACCTCAAAACTAGTCAAAGGTCGAACTAGGGAAGACAGTTTAAAATTTCACTATTTTAATAAAAATTAAAAAAGGGACATTACACAGACACTCTCAAGACAAAATGAGACCATATTCACGTAGACAGATCAACAAGCTACAGGTTGACAAGATGGGGCAGGCATTTTCCTTAACCAATGAATTATGGTGTGCATTTTCCTGAGGCCACTTAGGCAGTTTTACTAGCACTGGTGCAAAACAACCTGAAACCCTGTTTTGTCAGATCTATAACTTTGTAATCAAACATCCTTTTTGAGAACTGAGACCATGGTAAGGTAACCTATTCAACAAGCTATATCTTGATACTTTTATATACTTTTTATCATTCTCTTATGAGGTCTGGCAGGCATTTTTCTAAGGCCACTTGGACCAATTTTCCAACACTTGGTCAATTTCCAGAATTTCTCCAACATGCCATATTTTTACAGAATTAATACCATATTGCAACAATGACTTCATGATACCTTATGATAGCACCAAAATACCATCATGTGTCTTTCTAGGCTCATCACACATGCCACATCATCATACATGCCATGCCATCACTTCCTTCGTTATTCATGTGTCTTTCACTGAGTTTTCCCTACCATTATGTCCTTGGTTATTTATTTGTCATTACTGAACTCCTTTGACATCAATGCCAACCATATTCAACGATAACAATCCCCATATATAAGTGGCGAATTCCTAGGCCATGGTATAAGGAAAATAACTCATGTCTTAGGCCATATGGGTTCACTTTGAAATTTATGGGGACATATGGAACCCAAGGGAAACCCACTACTTTTGAGGGTGGCTTTCTAACCACCACCCCCAAACGTCCAAATTGTCATGAATTTAAGGGGAGTTTTTAAAACACCACCTTGAAAAGGACATTCTGGGGTGGTATTTCAACCGTCCCCCAAAAAAGTCTTGACAAATGGACTTTTGAGGGTGGCTTTATAACCACCACCCCCAAATGTCCAAATTCTTATGACTTTTAAGGGGGTTTTTTTCACAACCTCCTTGAAAAGGACCTTTAGGGGGAGTCTTTCAAGCCTCGCCCCAAAAAGTCATGAAAATTGTACTTTTGAGGGCGGCTTTGTCACAACTGCTTACATAAGTCCGAATTCTCAACATTTTTGGGCGCGACCTTAAACCAACCGCCTCTAAATGCCAAATTAACATGACATTTCGGGGCGGATTTCATTCAGTCGCCCCCAAAAGTCCAATTCTTAGGAATTTGTTTTGGGGGGGGTTCTAACAACCGCCTTGCAAACGACCTTTAGGGGGTGTCTTTCCAAACCCACCCCAAAAGTCTTGAGAATTGGACTTTGGGGGGGGTTTATTAAGACCACCCCCAAAGACCTGAAAATACTTTGGGGGGGGGGGGGGTTAGAAAAATCGTTGCAAGCTAAAACTGCCCCCAAAAGGGTAATTTGTTGTAGTGTTTAGCATAAATTTAAAAAAGAATGACATAGGAAAATAAAAATTCGTAAATTATATGTCCATGGATAGAGAGTTCATTGATGAATCCAATGGTATTGGGTCCACCCATTAATGTGTGTTTAATGACATAGTTTAATCCCCTGAAAGGCACACGAAATTTTCTTACTTTAGAGAAAAGGGCTATGGACTTGTTTTTAAGGCCCTCGATCAAGGTACTAGCTCGATCAAGGGTTTTAAAATACCTCGATCAAGGGCTTGAAGAGATCTTGATCGAGGGCTTTAAGAGACCTCGATTGAGGGTTTTATATAAACCTCGATCGAGGTCTCTTCAAGCCCTCGATCGAGGTTATTTCCTCGTTCGAGGTTTTGTAAAAAAAAACCTTGATTGAGGCTTTGTTTGTGTAAACAAAAAAAAAAGAGCCACATGCAATATATTTTATATCACATACATATTCCATTAAAAATGGGAGTGTTTTATGATGAATGCAATCTTATCCAAAAAAAAAATCAAATAACTTGATCACCATATATGGCATGCATGCATTTATCATCCCTCTTCCAATCCTCATCATAACATCTTATTAGAAAGAGTTAGGATTGAAAATTATGATTTCTTAGGGCCTAAGACATTTGTTTTCATCTTTGGACCATATCACGACCTTGAATATCTTGCCTTGTGTGCACAACCCCAAAGTATCCCTCTTGTAGGCTAAAAATTCACTTTATAGGATTGTCGATGGTTCAAGTCCGTGTACATTGTCCATGATCCCTAGAATCATTTATGGGTCTACAATATTGGTTTTTATCATTAGAACACAAGAATGGCTAGGAGACCTTACCCTCTAGCCTAAACAACTCCATTATCTAACTTACCCTACCAAAACTACCCAAACCTAGATCATATTTAGCTTATCTATCCATAGCTTAGCCTACCATAACAGAACCTACACTACCTTCCACCCTCCACTATCTAACATACCCTACCATGCGTACACTAATAACATAACCTAATTTAACCAACCATACCTTGGCCTAAACCACGCTAATCTAATACTTGCTTACACTAAAATTAAACTATCATAACCTAGCCTATCCTACCTTAACCATAATCTAGCCTATACACTACCATATAATACCTTAAGGACCTCCATAATCCCTATAGTCACCTTAAAGACTTCAAATGCAATGTCACTATTTATCAAAATCTAGTAGCAAACATTCATGCCTTTATAGCTTAATAAATCCCTAGAAATCTAAATTAGAAACCTAACCTATCCCTATACACATGTAGAGACCTAATCTATGCTTACAAACCTAATATAGAAACCTTGAAACCAAATTTACAAACATAGAAACCTAATCTATCCCTAGAAACCCTAGAAACCTATATAGCCCTAGAAACACTAATCTAACCCTAGACCTCCGTTGATAATAATCCCTTGGGATATTTAAAGTTTACCATAGTTCCATTAGATGGTGGTATTTTTAACCATGTACTTTCTTCTTAGGATTTGCTACAATCTTCCCTACATTTGTCAAAAATTCATTATGGGGCAAGTAAAATCAATTTTCCCTCACATTGTTGTAAACAAAATCTCAAGGACCTTTAATGTGTAATAACTCCAAGGAATGTCAATGATTATTTTCAAGGTGCACAAGATTGACTACTTTTGGTTATTGCCACTCTTAACAAGTTATACAACTTGACAAGAACTCGACATTGCTCTCGTTTTTTGGGGAGCCAATTTTAGTAGTTGTTTTTACCTTTGTTTCGAAAAATGTGTATACTGGTAGCACCATTTTTCATTTTGAGCCATTTTTTTGTGATTTTGAAACTTCTTGGTCATAATAAAACTATAACTTTTATTTACAAGGGCCTTTCTTCAAAGTTTACAAAAAAATCTACATTTAGTAGCTAGTTACAATGAAAAAATACACACTTTTTTGAATTTTTTTAAGAATCAGAAACTAGTTAGAAAGAAATATATATATATATATATATATATTGGAAGTTTTTTTGTTAAACTTTTATCTTAAATATGCAGCTTTTATGAGCAAATTTGTAAGAACAAATGAGAAAAAAAACATTTTAAACCATTTTTTAAGTCATTTTCAATTATTTCAAAAATATATTAGAAGAAAAAGCAGGTTGTGCCAGCATAATCTTAGCTAGGATAGTTATCATCCTCCTTCTTTATGTTGATGATATTGTTCTTATGGCAAGGTGGGTATGACTGTTAACACCGACAAGACAGAAGTTATGATTATAAAATCTAAGAAAGACACCTACTCAAATTTTATTTATGATAACATAAAACTGGAGGAAGTGGCTTCTTACAAATATATTGGAATTGATATTCATCACAAGCTCAATTAGAACCATAGCATTGAGAAAAGGATTAATGGAGGATGGAAATCTTATTTTGGTCTTGAAAATAGTTGTAAATCAGCCAACCTGGTCATGTGGGATAAAAAAAAGTTCATCTTTGAAACTCTTGTCATCCATGTTGTCTTATACGGTTGTGAAGTATGGGAGTGTAGCATTTCTAGAGAATATTGGAGAAAGATTGAGCAAATCTAGAAGTAGTTTATAACTTATAACCTCAAAATTAAAAGAAATACGCCTTATCCTATTCTCCTCATAGAAGTGGGTCTTCCCCCATCGATAGCATGGCTATGACTAGGTACCTGATGTACAAGCACAAAATAAATAACATGGGAAATGAGAGACTTCCTAAAATTGCTTTAAATTCAAGTCAAACCCAACTACGCCTCAAGCGGAGTTGGTGTAAAGATATGATGGCTTGGTTAGACCATTGGGGAATTTATGAAAATGGCACTTTATAGAATATTGATAATGTCAAAAATATTATTACGTTTAAGTTTAAAGAGAAATTGTGGTGCAAGGAAAATTTAGCGGTTAAGAGGAAACTAAGATACTATAAGGAGGTCATTAACCTTAATTTAGAATATCAGAAATAACTCTCGATAATAACTAGTTCAAAGAAGAAAATTAATATAGCCAAGATTAGAACAAACTCCCAAGAGCTTCATAGCGAAACAACGCATTGGTCTATTCCCAAAACTCCATGGGTGGAAAGGGTTTGCCATCTTTGTGAGTCTATGAGTGTTGAGGATGAAAATCACTTTCTCTTACAGTGCTCTGCTTACACCCACAATAGATATGAGTTTCATAGTATTTTCTACAATACAAACCTTGCTAACCTCCTAACTTGCCAAAACTATAGTGAGATTGGAAAGCTTCTTACCAAGCTTTTTTGAGCATAGGAACAAAAGTTTAAAGCAAACCAAGTAATAACCTTCTTAAGGGCCAATACACCAAAGTTGGTTTTAGTGGAGATTAATCATTATCATCATCATCATCATAACTTAAGTTTTTTTAAATTCTTTTTAAGTGAAAAAAACTCAAAAACTCGAAATAAATAAATAAATAAAAACTTAAAAAGAAAACTAATTTAAAAAAACTAAATCAATTATTTTTAACCAAATTAAAAATTTATAACAAAATAACAAAAAAATTAAAATTTCAAACAAAATTTAAAAACACAATTTAAAATAATCTAAAAATTTAAAATTTTTTAAAGAAATTTAAATTTAAAAAAAAAGTTTATAAATTTTATAAAAAATTAAAATATTTAAAAAAAATATTAAAAACAAAAAACAAAAAACAAAAAACAAATAAAAAATAAAAAAACCCACCCCCTCACCAAATCCGCTCCCTCCCCCCCACCCTCCCCTCCCCTCTGCCCCGTCCCTTCCCCTCCCCTCCCCTCCCCTCCCCTCCCCTCCTGCACCTCTCCACCCTACCCCTCCCCTCATCCTCCCCTTGCGTTGCCCAAGCGTCGCTACTTCGCGGCGACGCGATTCTGGGAATTGCAGGTCACTGGAAGGGGGGCACATGGACAACGGGAGGGAGGGGGCACGGGAGGGAAGGGGAGGAGTGGAAGGTGGTGGAGGGATGGGGACGTGAGGGCTAGGGGAAGGCAGAGGAGAGGGTTGGTGGTGGGGAAGGGGAGCGGAGGGTTGGTGGGGGGGAGGTTTTATTTTGATTTTTTTTAATTGTTTTTTTTTTAATATTTTAATTGTTTTTTAAATTTTGTTTAGATTTTTTTATAAATATTTTAATTTTATTATAAATTTAAAAAAAATATATAATTTATTTTTTAATTTTTTGAGTTTTTTTTTTTTTTAAATTTTGATTTTAAAGTTCTTTTTTGTTTTTTTTTTTTCCATTGTTTTTTTAAGAAAGTTTTTATTTTAAAATTTGTTTTTTTTTAATATGTTAAAAAAATAATTTTTTTTTTTCAAAAATTGATTTTTTTTTAATTTATTGAAGTTCTTTTTTAATTTAATGTTTTTTTTTTTTTAATTTATAATTTGTTTTGATAATTTTAAATTAATATTCCATTTTAATTTTAATTAATTAATTAATTATAATTTTTTTGTTTATAATTTTTTTGAGTAGTAAGTAATTTTCAAAAATAATTTTAATTTTGTTTTTGAATTCTTTTTATTAAATTTTTTTTTAAGTTATTAGTTTTTAGATTTTATCTTCAAATAAAAATTATAGTAATTTTTATGTGCTACAGTAGCTAGTACAGTGGCCGTAGGCCACGTTTCAATCCAGGGTCAATTTAGGGTGTTGATTGCAATGATACCACTGATGGTTCGTTGTGTGGTTGTTTTTTAGTGTATTTGATGCAAAAATATGAATTTTTATGGCCTTAGAGTTTTCATCATAACTTCTACTTTTATGGTTTAATATATGGTTTTATTATGAATAATATCATAAATTCTTTTATTTTATATGGAAAGAGAGGTGAAATAATTTCTGGAATAATTTGTGTTTAACTCAGAGCTAGTTTTAACTAGTTTTAATAAGAGATTTAATAAATACAATTTAAAATTATGATACAATGATATAATACTGTCATTTTCTGAAAAAGTATGCTACCGGTAGCATCAGTTTTCAATTCAGGGTATGATTTTAAGGTTTTTGTAAACAACAATAAGGATTATTTTGGTCCATGTCTATATTTTTAGTCACAAAAAAAAAGTGGTGCTACCGGTAGCATCAGTTTTCAATTCAACGTATGATTTTAAGGTTTTTGTAAACAACAATAAGGATTATTTTGGTCCATGTCTATATTTTTAGCCACAAAAAAAAAGTGGTGCTACCGGTAGCACCACTTTTTGATTTGGGGTTGTTTTTTGGTATTTTTTATGCAAAAATATGAGTTTTTATGGCAAGAGTTCTCGTTTTGAGTATAAAGTTTTCGTCAAGTTGTATAACTTGTTTCTTATATTTTAGTCTTCACATGGATTATTTTAGTAGACCCTAACAAAAGCAATTTAGACATTTAAATTTCTGCTAACTTCAACAACTATGAAAGCATATGGTGTCAAATAATCAACACGTGCAATCTACAGAGTAGACAACATTACAACAAGAAAATGAATCCATATATCAAGAAATGATGGATCACAAAGGTAAAATGTTAAAGTTACAAGATGGAAATCATGCTTGGGATAAATAAAGGATTAAATTGTTGTCACAAATTTCAGTCTTAAATACCAATCAGATTGAAACTGTGCAAGTGCCAGAGAAGCCAAGGGATCAATCTCTATGTATGGATGAAGCAAAAATGGAAAAGTCCTCCACAGAGGAGTTGAACAGTGCCATGTCACAAATTAGTCTAAAATATATAGAGATAGAAGAGTTGAAAGTGGAAAACCAGAAGTTGAAACAAGAAGTAATTCAAAATTCTGAAGAAAAGAAAAAAGCTTTGAGTGATAGAAAACAATTGCAAAAGAAAGTTGATGAATTAAAAGATAGATTGACAGGTAAGATTCCATTACAAGGAGATAAACACCTTATATGGGATGTGATATCAGTGGAAGTCACCAAATTTTGGTCACATTTGAATTCTATGGAAGATAAAGATGCTATAGAAAACATAGCTCTCCAGAGGTGTAAAGTGGCAAACGAAACATTATGCAAAAGGCCTTAAGAAACAACTCAAAATACAGTCAGATTTTTAAACACTCTAACTCAATTAGATATGCATAGTTTTGGAATCAAAGACAGACCATCAATCATCATTTGGGCAAGAAGAATTATTGGCAAGCATGATCGTGCTAAAGAAGTACAAAACAAAGTGCAACATATGGTCCTTGAAGTTCAAAATTTTAAGAAATTATTTCTACGGCTTTTTGAAAATGGTCTACCTTCTTTTTGGAGTGATGATGGAAAATTAATGACTCAAGAAAATTATCACAGTTTGATAGTATAGGATCGTATGGATCACTCAAAATTTGAAGGTTTGGTCAAATGATTAACTGGAAAGACAATAATTGATAAATTGACCGATGATTTTGAAATATTTGAACAATTTCTAATGATTAAGAAGGATCTGCCAGTTGTCTGTTACACAGCATGCATGGAATTGGACGTGATGGTGAAAGAAATGATGGATTATGAAATCCCAAATCAAGAGCAATGGAAAATTTTTGAAAATTTTGGGAAAACAAAATACAGGTTATATCAAGAATGAATATTCAGGTGTCTTAGTTTGAAATGAAGTTGTGGTTCTGTTGGCACCCCAACAACTCCCCTTGATTTTTGTAAAATCAAAAGGGGCCCCATGTAAAATTTTGTAAATATTTAGCTTTTGGATTTCTTTTTCTTTTATCTTGCTTGATTTGGAAGGTGATTTCATGGTTTTATTTCTTCGATCCTTTTCCTTTGTGATGCTTGTTCTTCGGCTTAGCTTTCATTGTATAAGAATAAATGATTTGGATATCTTTGTACGATAATGACTTTGCAAACATCATTATATCAGAAAAGTTATTGAAAATTTATTATCATTTCATTAATTATATCAGAAAAGTTATTGAAAATTTGCCAAAAAAGAAAAATTCCAGGTCACATATATTGCTATACAACTTGCAAGGAGATAACGGCAATAGGAGTGGAAACAAATAGCTGCCACATATACCAAATGAATGAAGAGATTTTCGCTAGGGATCGAGGAAAAGGCAGTTCAGATTACCAGATCATTGTTAGAGATTAATTCTTTCATGTAAAAAAAGCAAAGGCTCACATGTGACAAAGATCAACTAGTATCATGTCACTTGTCTATTGAACGATCTGGTTACCGAGTTATTCTGTTTTCATGTCATGAAGGGATCGCTACAATGTTGTTAAGAAATTAACCATATCTGGATATCCTGCTATGCAAATAAAACCTACCAGTCAGAAAATCAAAGCAATCTCTGAAAGCTCCTGCAGATCCTTCGTTCCATAAGATTGTTGATTTTAATGAAATGCCATATTGCATTACCAGATTGAATTGATATCGCTGCAAAGAAATGTGATCTCTAGATTCTTGGCACATCGCTTCCCCTTGTCAACAAAGCAGTTATCAAACCGTTAACATCAATACTAGAATTTGAGACTCGTGCAAATGTTGCCATCTGTTATGTCCATATTTTATGTGGTACATATATACTTTGCAATTGTGTGCTAAAATATTTTTGTATTCCTCGGGCTTATGTTATTTTGAGATCTGTTTAAATGATTACATGGTTGCTATAATGATCAAACTTTGTTTGTCACTTTGCAGATTGTGTTATCAGAATTTATGTTGTTTTAAATTCGAATGATTAACTTTGTATTCTCATTTTAGTTTTTGACAACATTTATTTTAAATTCAGATTTGGAAATAACATCAATATTATTTCACCATGCTCTGTGCTGCATGATAGCATAGGATAGAAATAGATTAGTTTAATTTTAGTTTTAAATTAAATTTTAGTTTGTTTCATAAATGGAAAGCTACAGTTTAGCAGCTGCTTAATTTGTGCCATTCTGTAGCTGCTAAATCTGTGTGTTTTGTGTTTTTGAAACATGCATTTTAGTTCAATTTAGTTTCATTTTATAATAGTTTATCATTTAGGAAAAGTATTATGACCTGATTGTGAGAATCTCTATTCTAGAGAACAAACTTACAAAAGCAGCGGGGCCTTTGTTCCCGCGAGAGTCAGCTATCTCAAACACACCGGAAGCTACAATAAGCGACTTGTGTGGGTTGATTCTCCTCAGTTGGCCTCATTCAAAAAATCCGGCCAACAGGTTCCTTTGTTAACTTCTTGAGTGTTACATCACCCCAAATCAAAGCAACACTATACTAGCTTGGTTGACAACAAAACAAATGTTCTTGAAGTTAAGAGATTTCTTTGAAATTTATATTTTTAGCAAATAATCAGTTAGGGTTTATTCAAAGAACATTTTGTATAAAGTTTGATTTTACAAAGTAATCGGGGTTGGATCCGGGAGAAAAAAAATACACTGATGTAATATTTTTTGAAGACTTTAATGAAGAGCAGAAGTACAAGTCTATTGGAAACATAGATTCATATGTTGTCACTTTATTCAGTCTGTTATTTTCTCTTTTGTGAATCTATTTCGTGTTACACCATCTTATCGCTTTGACTCATATTTGACTGCACTATGTGAGTTATAATTCATTTTATATGCTTTGATTCACACATTTACATATTGTCAATGTTCTTTCTTCCAAATTAATGCATAATTCATCCTAGTTAGATGTTTTTTTTTAATTTCCCCATAAGAAAAAAGGCCTCTTGCTATTTATATTATGAATCAAAGAAACTACACATATTCTTGTCCATAAAAGTCAATGATCATGATAATCATTTGTTAGACGTGAAACATACTTGTTTGCCAAATGGCAACTATTCCACATGTTACACAAGTTTTTATCTCATAATAACCTTGTTTGTCATCTTCCATCCACATCAACATGTATCATTCCATATCACAATCAATAAACCAAAAACTATTTATCTATGCAATTTAGCTAATATTCTACTGTATTATAAAACTATTTTAAGTAATGTATCAAAATAATATTGTCCAAAAAAGCCTTCCCTGCTTAGTATATATTAAAATGTCCATTTCATAAAACACCTATTGTTTGTCAAAAAGGCAGATATGAGCCCTTCCTTCCTCCATAATGAGACCACTTTTTGATAGCCTGCATGCCTACAAGTTATAGATACTGCTCATATGTTTATAACATATATATTCAAAAGTAAACGCCCGTGCTTTGAATACAACTGAGGATATGTTCTGTAAGAATACCTGAATGTTTTGTGCCCAGAATCCGATCTCTCCCAACCACAATCTGGAAACTATTTCCAATGAGGAAATCCATTGCTGAAGAAAAGGCATGGTTGCCACTAATCCCATCCAGATAACAGACCTATGATATTTTACCTTCTTCACCGATCGAAGCCAACTAACCACCGTATTTGGATAAATATATTTGTCCCGATTGAGCTTTCTCGACTTCCGACTTCCGCAGTAAATAGTAGGGATCGGGACATTGGCTAAGTTATAACATATAAAAAATAATTATCCCGACTTTCGACATCCGACTTCCAACAAGAAGGATAGGCCGCCCCTTCGTTTAGTAGATAATTGTCAACACCTATATCCATCAATTCACTTGTATCCAGAATGATGAACACAAGAAGGATCGACCGACCCTTCTTGCAGTCTAGAACTATTATGAAAACAATATTGGGCAGAAGAAGGGTCGACCACTCCTTCATTTATGAGGGAATTGTAAAAATATTCAACCTACGAAGGCTAGGTCGTCAATTCATGTATATCCAGAATGGTGAACACTGGAAACATATTGAGCACAAGAAGGGTTGGCTGACCCTTCATTTAAGAGAGAAATGTAAAAATATTTAATCTACGAAGGTTGGGACAACAATTGTCGACTTCCAACTTCCACAGTAAATAGTAGGGATTGGGACATTGGATAAGTTATAACATATAAAAATTATTTATCCTGATTTGGGACAAGAAGGATCGGTCGCCCCTTCGTTTAGTAGATAATTGTGAACACCAATATCCAGCAATTCACCTGTATCCATAATGGTGAACTCAAGAAGGATCGATCGACCCTTCTTGCAGTCTAGAACTATTACGAAAGTAATACTAGGCATAAGAAGGGTCGGTCGCCCCTTCATTTATGAGGGAATTATAAAAATATTCATCCTACAAAGGCTAGGCTATCAATTCATGTATATCGAGAATGGTGAACACTGGAAAAATACTGAGCACAAGAAGGGTCGACTGACCCTTCATTTAAGAGAGAAATGTAAAAATATTTAATCTACGAAGGCTGGGACAACAATTCCCGACTCCCGAATTCTGCAGTAAATAGTAGGGATTAGGACATTGGCTAAGTTATAACATAAAAATATTTATCTCGACTTTTGATTTCCGACAAGAAGGATGAGCTGCCCATTCATTTAGTAAATAGTTTTTAACACCAATATCCAGCAATTCACCTGTATCTAGAATGGTGAACACAAGAAGGATCGAATGGACCTTCTTGTAGTCTAGAACTATTATGAAAATAATACTGAGCAGACGAAGGGACGGCCTCCCCTTCATTTATGAGGGAATTGTAAAAATATTCAACCTACGAAGGCTGGGCCGCCAATTCCTGTATATCCAGAATGGTGAACACTGGAAAAATACTTAGCACAAGAAGGGTTGGTCGACCCTTCATTTAAGAAATAAATGTAAAAATATTTAATCTACGAAGGATGGGATGACAATTCCCGACTTTCGATTTCCACAGTAAATAGTAGGGATCGGTACATTGGCTAAGTTATAACATATAAAAATATTTATCCCGACTTTCGACTTTCGACAAGGAGGATCGGATGCCCCTTCGTTTAGTAGATAATTGTGAACTTAGCAATTCACCTGTATCCAGAATAGTGAACATAAAAAGGATCCACTGACCCTTCTTGCAGTCTAGAACTATTATGAAAATAATACTAGGAATAAGAAGGGTCGACTGCCCCTTCATTTATGAGGGAATTTGTAAAAATATTCAACCTATGAAGGTTAGGCCATTAAATCATGTATATGCAGAATGGTGAACATGGGAAGAATACTAGGCATAAGAAGGGTCGGAAGACCCTTCATTTAAGAGAGAAATGTAGACACAACAAAACCCCTTTCATTGGCCCTTTCGACATTGCCCTATAAACAATTTGAAGTCTCACCCGAAGTGAAGATGGGGGGTTACAGAATCGAGCTTCTATAACCATGGCAATGCGCAAATGTGGTTAACAACCTCGCTTAACGTTCTATTTAACATCTACTAATGGGATAGAATAATAGATGACTTTGCACTTTGCAGCATACTGAACTACGCTGAATCTCTAATGTATTCACCAGTTAGATACACATTCATCATACTAAGTGTTTCTTCTTCAAATTCACGCACTTGTATTCAAATTACTCAATGTGCGATTACCATTCACATACATATGAAAGTAAATACATAAACAAACATAAACTCATATAAAAAACATGTCATAAACTCATACACATAAACACACTGATTTACATGTTTCACCCCCAGGATGGAGCTACGTCCACAGGAACTATTCTTTTATTATCTCGAAAGGGTAACTATTCCAGTCTGTGCACTCAACTGCAGACTCTTGTCTGCAATCATATCTCCACACACTCAGTTGTACAGTATGTTCTCTCTTTATCAATATTCTCTTCTAAGGTCTATCTAACCATCAAAATCCCAACAACCCTCTAATACCTAACCCTTCCTCATACAAAATTACCCTTATATATAGATGTGCCGAAAGTTCACATATTACAATAGCTATGGACCAACCCCCATAGTACCCAAAACCCAAAAACCCTTTGGTTTTCCTGTAGACCACACTAAGATTTAACTTCATTGTCCCTTTGTAGACCACACTAAGTTTTTAACTCTTCAGCTCTTGCTGTCTTTACTTCTGGCAGAGTACTAGGTTGTTTCCTAGCCTCCAAGTCTGCAATCTTCTCTTTGTATCCAATTTCCATGTCCTCCATCTTTGCTGTAAGATTGTCGACTGCAGTGTCGATCTTGACTATAGTCGCTTCAACTTCAAGTTCTTTGTTGAAGTCTGGGTTCTTCGCACAAACTTCTTCGACGACCTTCTTCAGCTTCTTCTTCCTTTCTCGAGCGTATGCTATCTCATCCATCTTTTGTCGGGATTCATTCCTCAATTCATTGTAGCTTTCTTCCAACTTCAATTGCTGGTTGTATGTTATTATGTCCTTATCATTGATTTCTTCTACAACCTGCAAGTGTAGATCATGCAGTCCCTCTATAGGAAGCATTCCCACATTAATGTCTAAGTGTGTGAGCTGCTTTGCACCTTTAGTGACTTCATTGGATGGGAATATGACATTTTTTGGCTCTATGCGCACCAGCCGAGGTCACATCATTAGTGTAGGTGCTTTCCTTTTTCTTCGTCTTGACTCCTCTAATATATCCTCAGAGTCTAATTCTTTCATTATATCTCTTTGTACTTGCTCTACCCTTTCCATCATACTTCTAAACTCAGCAATACTTTCTGCCATGCTTGCGTGAACGTGCTCTTGCTTTTTGTCTTTTTCTGTGATTGTTTCTTCTATATGTGCATGAAATCTGGCTTCGATGCATTCATAGTCATCGTCCTCTAACTTCGCATCAAGTGCAGTCTTATTCACTTTTTGTTTCTTTCTTCTTTCCACCTCTAGCCCATTTGTGTCGGGGTTCTTTCTCTTTTCTCCTACTGATGGATCGCCATCCTACTAATGTTCTTGCTCTTCTTCTTGCTGATCATCTTCTCCTTCATCACCATTTTTCTCTTATTGATCATTGTCATCGGTGCTCTCATCATATGTCCTCAGAAGTGCTTCTGGTGCATCAAATTTCCATTCCAGTGGCCAATCCTCAATAATGAGGTCAATCTTCAGCACATCTAGTTGATATTGACCCTCGTACCATTCCATATTTGATGGCTCTCTGGGCTGTATGAAGATAGAATGGAGACCAGCCTTGAATCACATCTTCCTTATGTACACAACTGTTATATGCTTTGGGATATGCAAAGTGTGCATAATCACCTCGCATAATTGCTCATAAAATGTATATATTTGAACATTGTTCAACCTTTGTCATTAAATCCCTGGTACTTTGGCTCTTTCCAGACCACAATTGTGATGAGGACTATCAGCTAGTTGAAGTGAAACTGATAGCCATTTTCTTGTGCATCTGCTACATCATCCAGAAATTCATTCAATAGGTAGCCTTCCCAGTTGAATGGTAGCCCGTCCTTAGCTTTAGCAGCTAGGGAGATCACAGTAGCCGACACTTCTTTGAATATGCATTTTATTAGTAATCTACCTGCGAGAAATTGCACTATGAACCATGTGGCATCATCTTTAATCTGGTCTTCTTGATACTAGCCACGAGTTCCTTTAATTAACCCAAATTCTCTCTTCATTTGCTTGGTGAGTTCTTTATCTTTGTTCTTAC
This sequence comes from Larix kaempferi, assembly GCA_027924585.1. Taxonomy (NCBI): domain Eukaryota; kingdom Viridiplantae; phylum Streptophyta; class Pinopsida; order Pinales; family Pinaceae; genus Larix; species Larix kaempferi. The sequence goes on along the minus strand of BSBM01000345.1, from coordinate 1,428,181 downwards.
CCACAAAATCCGTTGTGGGGTTAGTACCTCGTTTTCTTGATGGGTGATCCTATAGATGAGTTCAATATTTATATCGATCTTGCGGTCTAGCCACAAATATCCTTGGTGTGTGCATGACAGCAACGTACGCACGATGGATGTTAGTTCTGGACTTCGCGCAAAGTGCGGAATCCTTAACAGGTTCAACAGTGCTGAAGACTGTAATAGTGCAATCCAATCCTATGCTTGTATGGTCGTGTGCTTAGTGGATTCATCATATTTTATGCACATGTATATGTCTGGTTGAAACTGTAGATACTTAGTCGAATTCAGCAGATCGTAATCTGCAAACTTACACATCAGGATCTTTCCCAGCAAGTTTTCCTTCCCCCCGAACATGGCTTGACATCGATGGCAGAGGGATGTCATACTGCGGGTTCTTCTTCAACACTACCATTAGTGCATCATCTCTGCGCAGTGGAATATATTCAGGTATCAACAGAATCATCCTCTCGCAAGGTCGCTCTTCTTGTTGTTCTCTTGGTGTTTCTGAAGCCTAAGGCTTCTGTTGTTCCTTGGCTTTCTGCTTATCCTTTTGCTTAGATTTTGGTGCATGCTAAGGTGAGGCTCTAGAAGTCCCATCCTTCTCCTGAGTTGTTGTTTTCACAAGAGTCTTCTTAACTGCTTCTAGACCAGACTGTTGAAATTTATTTAATATCTCTTGTAGGTCTTCTTGGTTAGACATGTACTATTGGAATGCTCTGTTCTTCGCTGGTAAACACTCAGAATTTACTCACAATAAAATTAACAATCACAGTAAAACAGGTAACTGTGCGCTTCTTTGCTTTTTATAGCCATAATCCAAACTAAGACGCACCCAAAAACGACTAATTTAACATTAAATGTTATGTCCGTTGTCCAAATCTAGCTTAGATATTGGCTCTTTCCTTCCATTAAATGTCTTCAATGGACAAGTATGCCTTAAAGTGGAAAAATCCGATTGCCCAAAAGTACTGTATAACGACTAGTTTTGAAACAAAAACTGTAACGGCTAGTTTTGAAACAAAAACTATAACGACTATTTTTCTCTAGCTTCCCCGAAGTTTAGGTGAGTGGAGAAGCTCACTACGCATTTCCCTTCTCTTAATGGAACTTCGCATCACTACCCCCTTCTTTACTTCGTGACTTGATTTACTATATGTACTTCGCAACACATCTTCAAATTTGTTAACTTTGCATAACACCAAAACTGTTGTGTGCAAACTTTGCTCTCTCTTTAAGAGAGTCTCCATTCATTTAAGAGAGAAATGTAAAAATATTTAATCTACAAAGCCGAGGACGAAAATTCCCGATTCGCATTAAATAGTAGGGATCGGTACATTGGCTAAGTTATAACATATAAAAATATTTATCCCAAATTCCGACTTCCGACAAGAAGGATCGGCTGCCCCTTCATTTAGTAGATAATCATGAACACCAATATCCAGCAATCACCTGTATCCGGAATGGTGAACACAAGAAGGATCGACCGACCCTTCTTGCAGTCTAGAACTATTATGAAAATAATACTGGGCAGAAGAAGGGTTGGCCACCCCTTCATTTCTGAGGGAATTGTACAAATATTCGACCTACGAAGGCTAGGCCATCAATTCATGTATATCTAGAATGGTGAAAAATGGAAAAATACTGAGCACAATAAGGGTCGGTCAACCCTTCATCTAAGAGAGAAATGTAAAAATATTTCATCTACAAACGCTGGGACGACAATTCCTGACTTCCGAATTCCGCAGTAAATAGTAGGGATCAGGACATTGGCTAAGTTATAACATTATAAACAATATTTATCTCGACTTCCAATAAGAAGGATCAGCCTCCCATTTGTTTAGTAAATAATTGTGAACACCAATATCCAGTAATTCACCTGTATCCTGAATGGTGAACACAAGAAGGATTGATCGACCCTTCTTGTAGTCTAGAACTATTATGAAAATAATACTGGGCAGAAGAAGGGTTGGTCGCCCCTTCATTTGTGAGGGAATTGAAAAAATATTCAACCTATGAAGGATCGACCGTCAATTCATGTATATCCAGAATGGTGAACACTGGAAAAATACTGAGCACAAGAAGGGTCGGCAGACCCTTCATTTAAGAGAGAAATGTAAAAAAAATTAATCTACGAAGGCTGGGTCGACAATTCTCAACTCTCGACTTCCATAGTAAATAATAGGGATCGAGATAATGGCTAAGTTATAACATATAACAAATATTTATCTCGACTTCCGACAAGAAGGATCGGCCGCCCCTTCGTTTAGTAGAGAATTGTGAACACAAATATCCATAAATTCACCTATATCTAGAATGGTGAACACAAGAATGATCAACTGACCCTTCTTACAGTCTAGAACTATTAGGAACATAAAACGGGGCACAAGAAGGGTCGACCGCCCCTTCATTTATGAGGGAATTGTAAAAATATTCAACCTCCGAATGCTAGGCCATCAATTCATGTATACCCAGAATGGTGAACAATGGAGGAATACTGAGCACAAGAAGGGTCGGCCGATGCTTCATTTACGAGAGAAATGTCAAAATATTTAATCTACGAAGGATGGGCTGGAAATTCCCTACTTCCAAATTTCATGGTAAACAGTAGGGATTAGGACATTGGCTAAGTTATAACATATAAAAAATATTTATCCTGATTTGCGACAAGAAGGATCGGTCGCCCCTTCGTTTAGTAGATAATTATGAACACCAATATCCAACAATTCTCCTGCATCAAGAATGATGAATACAAGAAGGATTGACCGACCCTTCTTGCAGTCTAGAATTATTATGAAAATAATACTGGGGAGAAGAAGGGTCAGTCACCCCTTCATTTATGAGGGAATTGTAAAAATATTCAACCTACGAAGGATAGGTCGTCAATTCATGTATATCCAGAATGGTGAACACTAGAAAAATACTGAGCACAAGAAGGGTCAGTTGACCCTTCATTTAAGAGAGAAATGTAAAAATATTGAATCTACGAAGGCTAGGATGACAATTCCCAACTCCTGACTTCCGCAGTAAATAGTAGGGATCGAGACATTGGCTAAGTTATAACATAAAAAAATATTTATCCCGACTTCCGACTTCCGACAAGAAGGATCAATCCATGGGGGGTTCACTCAGTGAACTTGTTACATAGCATGATCGTTCGAAGGATATTAAATAATATCCCTAATTTCACTAAATATTGGAAAATGCCTCCTAAAATTTTATTGTTGAACCCCCCTCCCTATATACCTTTCCGATTAAGAAAACCCCTAGTTTCACCAGATATTGTAGGTATCCATTTTTATCAACTCATTTTTAAAACCCCCTTCATATCATATTATCAAGTTGTAACAAATGAGAGCCCTAACGCATCTTAGTATAAGCAAATAGGATGCTAAATAAAATAATAGTAAAATGATAATAATGATCCCAGTAGGATTTTAGGGACAACTGGTCAATTTGTAGTGATGGGTAGTGGAACACCCATTGAAATAGTAATGGGGAAAGTGAAATGTGTAAAAGAAAACACAATCAAGAGATCAATATAACAAAGAATGTGAAAGATTAATAGTCCAATAGTCATTGCAATGCTTAGTAAATATGAGAATTTGGAGGTTATTCCTTAACAATAGTTAGGACTGATATGAATCCATACCATGAATTGGAAGTATGAATCTATCCCATGATTTGTAGGTTATTCCTCATAAAAAACTAGAATTGATATGAATCCAACCTGTGATTTGGAGGTATGAATTAAGCCCATGATTTGGATCTATGAATCCATCCCACAATTTAGAGTTTATTCATCAGCCCACCCAAATAAAATAACTGCCAATATTTATATTACTAAGTCAAATTAAAAACCTCCCTTGACCCCTTAATACTAGGCAATATATTTTTGAGTATTTTAGGAGTATTCAAACCCCCAATATGAATGGATGTGATATGATATTGCCTTGATGGTGAACCTCCCATGGATCGATCGCCCCTTCTTTTAGTAGAGAATTGTGAACACCTAGATCCAACAATTCATCTATATCTAGAATGGTGAACACAAGAAGGATCGATCGACCCTTCTTGCATTCTAGAACTATTATGAAAATAATTCTAGGTAGAAGAAGGGTCGACCGCCCCTTCATTTATGAGGGAATTGTAAAAGTATTCAACCTGCAAAGGCTAGGCTGTCAATTCATATATATCCATAGTGGTGAACACTGGAATAATACTGAGCACAAGAAGGGTTGGACGACCCTTCATTTACGAAAGAAATGTAAAAATATTTAATATACAGAGGTTGGGACGACAATTCCTAACTTTTGACTTACATAGTAAATAGTAGGGATCGAGACATTGGGTAAGTTATATCATATAAAAAATATTTATCCAGACTTCCGACTTCCATCAAGAAGGATCGGCCACCCCTTCTATGATGATCGCTCCTTCTATGACCGATTATATATCAAATGACTATATAAAATGTGCATTCAATCTCTCATGGATAATGCTAGCATATTTTTTCTTAATCAATCAATTGATTTTGGAAATGAGCGGTCGTTCCTTCTGCATCGACCTTTAGCCTTAATATTTGCAAGTATACATCTAATATTAAAACACTAATTGATAATTATAAACATTGTATGCATTATTTTATTAACTACGCAATATTTACTATTTTGCAGATAAAACATGTCTGCGTTGTTGAGCCTTAGTCAATACCAGGAAATATCGTTCCTTGATTTGTTAAAAGGTCACAACCTTGGTTTATTCAAGCATGGATGGTATGTTGAGATGGATGAACCAGATAATTTATACCCGGATTTATATCTATTCTGCTTGGATGAGGAAGGAGCTCCAACTCAAGCTAGAATATTGACATCTGCAGATCCCATTTCTGACGATTTATTGTGTGTTTAAGTTGAAGTGGTCGAGAAATACCATTGTTTCCTTCTACATGTTGATCTTATGGTTTTTAATTTTTGACTAGATCTAATGAAAAGTGGTCCCGATTCATATCTGGTTTCCTGTGCGAAGAAAGGGTGGGTTTTTCCCTCGTATGGTGTTTGTAATCGGTCCAGAATTAATACTGCGTCATCTTTGAAGAAAGGAATTTTGTCGGTCTGGAAGAAAAGAATCCTGGCTGCAAAAACCTTGTCTGTATTGCATTACATGAATATTGAAAAGAAGTTGACAAATGTAGACCATGAAAATATTATTTTCTACCTTAGAAGAACATTTCTCAATCATATTGAAAAAGATGTGACCAAATCTTCCTTCAAAGCACTCAAATCAAGTCCTTCTATAGCGATGATGCGAAAAGCGACCAAGAGCTTCGAAAGTTCAAAATAAGTTCAACAAGAACAAATCAAATACTTTTTGTTTAATGAGATTTCTTTTCTATTGACTTAACAAGATGTGTTGTTGCGCCTCCGCATTTGCAATATCAGAAAGTTGATGAGGAGGTCATGGAAAATATGGTTTTATCTCTTCTCTCAAATTTTACAACAACATTGAGAGATGCTATTATATTTCCTTTCGATAAGAAGACCACATTGGGATTTATTCCTCGAAATGAAGACGAAATTAATTTTCCTTCAGTAATTTTTTTATATATTGGATGGGCAGCATACTATTTCTGCGCAGAAAAAAATCATTGAAACTGATAAATATCAATTGTTCCATTCAAGTATCACCATCGAACAGTTCATCTTCTACATAAAGATGTTCCTCAGCAAATTATCAACAAATTATGCAAACAACAAAATTTATCAAACAAGAAATTTGCAGACACTCCATTCATTTCTCAAGTTGTAAAACCAACAGAGAAATGGATATCCTGCGGTAGGCCATCCCTCCCGTGAAAGGGAAATGCTTCTAGTGATGATTGGTAGGTATAGAATTTTTCTTCTTATCAATCAAAGTCTTTAGATTTCCTCCTGTGTTATGAAATTAGAAAATTAAATATTATCTTTAATTGTATATGTTTGTAGTCTTTCCAAGGTGAATGTATGGATATGTTTGTTGTTCAAACAAAGGAAAACCTTAAAGACAAGCTAACTCTTGTTTTGACAACGGATTGACTGTGGAGCAAATGGATGTCTATATTCAAGATTTACAAAAGTGGTTCCTTGCCATGCTCACCTAAGAGCATCACTCAGGTTGATTTAATTCAAAATAAAATAAAAAATCATGGATTTAATTTTTTTAGACCATTGTGTCATCTTAATGAAGATGAATTGACCGTTGTGGTGGAAAATATAATCAACGGATCGGTTTTGCTAAGCACATCAATCGAAAAAAATGTTTGCACAGAGACTTTATATCAATATTGTAAGTGAATCAAGGACGAGAGGTTAACCAAACATTCGATATTTGAATATTTCAAAGTTCATGATGTTCAAGTTTTTCGATCACAAATTATCACTAACGATAATGTCATTGAAATCTATAAAATTGCACTAAATCATCTCCAACAACTATGCAGTATTTTATGCTCCGAAAAGCAAGCAAAATCTCCAGGTAAAAAGAGAAAGAAAGAATCTGAAAAGGATAATGGTACCAAATTACCAGATGATGTTAAGAAAATATTGAACATATATATCAATAAAGAGGGGATGGGTATGTCCATTTACGTCGTCAAAGATAGTTCACACTTTGCTTGTCAATGTTGTTATCTTGCTTCTTTGGTCAACACACTAAGATCCATTGCATTTTTTGGTGCGGCAATCAGTTGTCAATTTGTTGTTATTGATATGTGTAATTATGATAGTCCCTAGACAGAAGAAGATATGTTTGTGTTGTTGTACTACTTAGAATAAAATGAACCGCCATCATCATCCATATCCATATCCACACATAATTATATTTAATATAATTAATTTCTGCTATATAGAACTCTTATTTATTAGAACTTTATTATAACAACGATATAACTCCTTCCTATTTAGCTTACGCTAAGCTATAGTTCAGAACGAAATCTGTTAGGGCCATCTAATCTGTAGAAAAGATGATTAAAAGATTCAATCAAATTAAAATTTTAGGTCTACCTTTAGCAGTTCATATGTCATAACATTAACATTAAAACACACATAGTTGTGTCCCAATAAGCTACCTCAACCCACATACATCTTTTGCTTGAAACATCTGGAACCATTCATCAAGTTGCCATCACCTTCAAAAATCTGTCAAGAATCAACCTAGACAACAATCCATGTTGCTCTATGACATGGGGATCTGCAATAGGGGCCAGGGTATCTTTTAGGGGTGAATTTGTGCCAATTAGCTATTTTTGGGCATTCTTTTCAAAAGAAAAATTCCTCAATTGGCCATTTTTTAATTTAGAAATTCGCCTATTTTTTACATGAAATAAGATTATATTGATAATATTCACCAAAATTTACAAGTTTTAATAGTTAATTGTATGTTTTTTATAAAATATTCACCTACATATATATATGTATGAATTTTTCAATATGAAATAATTGCCTAGAATACTATACATGGGTATAATATTTGAATCGTTAAAAAATACCCTGATATGGCTGATATCATAGTCTCCAAGTATTGCGAAGGAAATTTAGTGATTTACTGTATGTGAATGCCACATTGCTATGATTAGAGGGTAAGGTGCTTAACAATACTACTTTAGTGTCATTGTTTTCAACATTTATACCTACTCAACACTCTTGACCCAAATAGTCCATTCAACTCGTCCCAAATTTCTTTTGATGATTTCGATAAGTCAAGAAAATGTGCCGCAAAGTTAGTTATACCAACCACAGTGATAGATTTGGCTTCATTGTACCTATTCTACCTGTTATCACAGATTCTAAAAGGGGGGATTACTCCTCATTTTTGCTATAACATACCATATTTTGTTCAGCCCTTTACCATGAGTATCAAAGATTCTTCATGTATATTTGATGGCTGATATCATTCTATGAACATATTAGAGCTGGAGCAGTTTGTTGAGCAGGGCAGTGTTACACAGTAGTGATGCCTTGAGATGTCTGGGCTTGGGTTTGATTGCCACTTTTTTCACATATATGCTTATGATGTATTGTACAGCTGCAGTTGTGTATCAGATGTTGTGTCTGGAGGACATTTTATGGATGATTATGTTTGGTATTGATAGTTTGAATGGTAGTAGGATTTATCTTATGACTTGTGATTATCGGATAAGTATGATGAGTAGAATAGTTGCATAGCATTACATTTCATGTTAGTTTGTGTGTTATATAGATGTTCTTTGGAAGGTCTCCAAATTTTAAATGGCACAGGAAATGATTCTGACATGCTGAATGACGTTAAGAATGAAATGACAGAAGGCCTTGATGACATTCAAAATGGGGAACTGGGTAATGGTCCAATTGGTAGAGGTCCTTACATATGTGCTGCGAAAATACTGTCTAAGGCTGGAGAGTTGATAATAGAGTGTTGTTTTGATATTTTATAGAAACAAGAATGACTCAATCCAAAGTGTTGCCTTGAAATTAGTTAATCTTTTAAATAAAGGCAATGAAAGGATAGGCTTGCAGCAGGATCATGTTGCTTTTTCCATGTTAGTATATCGGCCTATTACTCCAGGAATGAATGTTTATGTTTTTGTTAGACGTTTTAACAAGGAATCTTCTTTTTTCTGACTTGTCATATGTTGCTTGCTATAGTTCTGATAATATGGTCAATTACTGTAAAAAAAGACTCATGGATATAATGATATGCCTTCCTCTACCCAAAATATGTTGCCTCAGGAGGATGTTGACCTTGACCATGACCATGAGATGACTAATCTCAACATCACAGGTCCTGATTTCGGAAAATGACCCTTTGATGGCACTATAGTATGCATCCAATATAGTGTTTTCCTGGTGGGTAAACTTGTAAGGGAATGCTTGGAAAGAAAGAAGAGTTTGAATTTGAATTTGGAAAGGTGTTGTAAATCCCCAATTAGAGATGTGTGTAGCACACATGTCTGTCAATCATTCTGCATGCTTCTATACATATTTGCCACCCGAGAGCCTGATACTGGTAGTTGTTGTTGAAAGTGCAGAGAATATTTCCTGTTTACCTTTAGGTATTTAAATTTTCTTGTCTATTTTTGGGTGCTACTGTGCATAGTTTCGACATGCTATTTATTATTCACTTTTATATCAGGAGAATCCTATTTGGAGTATAATTTCACACTTTTGAGGTTGATGGAGCCCATGGAGGAGAAGATGGAGCCGGATTTTTTTTAGTACACCTTTATCAAAACAAAGAGTAGAATATGCCTTGCACCTTCTCGCGGAGTCTCATGTAGATTCTTTGGTATTGTATCTATTGAATTTTGGTTTATAAATTTGGTTTAGAATGTTCATTTCGATATTAATATTCTAACTATTCTGCTTCTTTGCAGGTTGATCTAGGTTGTGGATCTGACAGTTTATTTGATGCTTTGTTATAGCAGAAAACTGACTTGGTGTATGTTGCTGGTGTCGACATTTCATAGAGAAGTCTTATTCATGATGCTAAGGTTTGGATACCCCTCTTATCTTTAAAAGAAGATACTAAACCCCTCTTATCTTTAAAAATACTAAACCTATTTATTGAGATGTTGTTGATAATATCAATTCAGTAGATGTCAATGCAGTTGCACATAGTGAACCAGTAGACAAATTTTGAGGGCATTCTGAATCAAAGAAGTGGAAAGAATCCCCAAAATTATCAACTTTGAATGATGAAAGCATGTCAAATTCATTCTATGTCTACAGTTCTTCAGGAATGGCTCAAATATCAGCTCTAGATCTTCTGGATGTTACTTATGGTGATTCGGTAGATTCTGATGAGGATGATGATGCAACTCAAGTAGCTAAAAAAATTCTCTTTGTGGACTTCCTAATAGTGCAAGAACTTGTGAAAATGGTCACAAGCTTTATGGCATTACAGATGCCACTGGAACTGATGTTTGTGTCCAATGTCTGCCAGGTCATCTTTCTTCCTCCACATTAGTTGCAAAAATAAAGACAGAAGAAACTTATGATGAACCTATATCAGTAGGAACTAAATCAAAATACAAATGTTCATTTTTGTATACAGGCCCTAAGGATTCGTCAAATATTTCAATGGGAAAGGACAAGATAAAATGGGGGAAATGTCAACCAATACACCAAACCAATCGCCGAAAAGGAATATAACATGCCACACATCCATTTTTTAGAGTCCGAAGAGATATCACAAAGAACTCTATGTTGGTGAGACTTAGACTTCTGTTATACTAAAAAGAAATAAAAAGCATAAAGGTATTTTGATTCCACCAGTTTGTGAAGTTAGTTCTAATACGTTGATTAATATAGACAAAAACTTGAAAGAAACTTCAGGGAGCAATGCCCTTCCCAACAATCAATGTGGCTATATTGATATGAAGGTATTTGAAGACAGTAAAGACCTTACAGGCTCAATTAATTCTCCTACTGGAGAGATTGAATGTAAGTTAGTTTCACAATAAGCAAGTGCAAACAAATTTATCTTAGACAGAAATGTGGTCTCTACATGTTTTACAACAGCTTCTGAAGTGTTGGGAAATGAAGTTGGTAAATCATACATTGATGCCCATAGATTATCTGAAGCATTCCCTGCTTCTGATCAACACTCTAGGATTCTAGTTCAATTGGATGATGAATTAAAAGAGTCAAATGTAAGGGATAGAGGCAATTATCTGACAGTCAGAAAAAGAAAAGCACAAACTTGTCATCTTGAAGGAAAAACCTTGGGCAGTTTTACAAAGACAAGTTCATTGAAGGGAAACATTGATGATACACCAATAGAGAGTGAAAATGTAGCATCTTTATGGAAACCTTCCAAAGGATTCTTAATACCACAAGTGTTCTTTTTGTTTTGTTTAAACAGTGGCATTCCATGTGGGAGTTTTGGACAAAGTTGAACAATTATGGGAGATTTGTTAGTTCTCTTTCGAGGTATATATGATAGTGGGATTGGCATAGTCTATCTTTAACTTTTATTTTATTTTATTTATATATCAATCTGAACATGGTTTATTGCCTTGATTGCAGGTTAGTGGTTGTTTAAGTCACCTCTGAATAAAATGATCACATAAGTATTCATACTTCTTGTCAGCAAGCAAACTCAAAGGTATTGTTGCTAATATTTCATCTCATTTCATTTCCATTTATCTAGTGGATAAAAGTACTTAGAGCTAAAGCTCTTTCTTCTTGATGTGAAATGGAATTAGTAGTATATTTCTTTTTAATATTATATATACATTTTGGGTAATGAGTTGCTCCATTGGAGACTAAAGAAAATTACAAGGGATCATATCTTGTTGATTCCAAAATTTCTATCTGATTTTTTAAAAATATTTTAGAGCTTACTTTTTCCTAGGATGGGCATATACATCCTAGGAATGAACATCCAAATCTTATAAAAACTCTCCAAATTTTGTCTAACAATATGTCCATCCATTCTAATATCATGAAATAAGCAAATGATGTATTGGTTTATTAGATGTGGAGACTTTTTGTACATATATTTTAAATATTACAAATGTACTAGTTCAAGTTTTGGTCCTTTTAAGTTAAGATGGACATCCAAATATGATTGAAACTATCTAAAGGTTCTGTAATATGTTCATGGAACCTGAGAGAAACATGCACCTATGTTCATTTTACAAGGGATGGTGGCTTGGCCCACATTGGAGGAAGATGAGTTTGGGACACCATTTGCTCATCCTTTGCTTCTATATAAACTGAAATTCTCCTTTCCATGGCATCATCCACCTTTATCTTCAAGTTACTTATGAATTTTCAGTCAAATTCAGATATCTTGGCATGACTCTAGATGACTTGGTAGATAGTTTAACAATGGATGCATGCTTGTCATTCCTATAAATTTCTGGGATTTTTGAATTTTGCATCATTCAAGCATACAAAATAATGATTACCAAGTTACTATAGATTAGGGTAATTTTTAAGGGCGAAATTTTGCCAATTGGCTATTTTCGGGCTATTTTTCAAAAAATAAATTCGCTATTTGGTCATTTTTAGTCTCTAATATTGCCTATATTTACATAAAATATGTTTTTTTATCATAATATTCACCAAAATTTACACATTTCAATAATAAATTGTATGTTTCATATTTAATATTCGCCTACCTATATATATATATATATTTTTTTTCAATCCAAAAAAATCGCCTAAGATACTATACTTAAGTATAATATTAGAATCCTTAAAAAATACCCTGCTATAGATCCATAATGGCTTACCTTGTACTGGTCCTTCAAGTTCTTCAACTGCTTTTATTAAGTGCAAAAATATATTTGCACTTAATAAAAGCAGTTGAAAGACTTGAAGCACTAGTACAAGGTAAGTCATTATGGATCTATAGTAACTTGGTAATCATTATTTTGTATGTTTGAATGATGCAAAATTTGTTTGAATATCATCATTGTCAAGCAATAACAACTTCTTAAAGGGTGCTAACTCAATGGTAGAGCACCTACCTAATTATATGCAGGAGATTGGTGGTTCGATTCCTCTGTACCCTATCATAAATTAGTGACTAAGAAAACGACTAAATTCACATATATACGACTATTAGTAGCTAATTTTCAGTATCTTATAGCGCGACTAACATTTAGTCATATTTATCTTAGACATTAATATGTTATCATCTAGTAGTTTATTTAGTCGTATATTTGGTCATTAATTGTGGCAATCAATGACTAAATCAATGACTAAATCAGTGACTAAATTAGTGACTATCAATGACTAAATCAGTGACTATCAATGACTAAATCAATGATTAATAAGTCAACCAACTAATAACTAAGTGAAATACGACTAGCTATAAGATAGCAGAAATTAACTACTATTAGTTGCCGACTAAAAAATAGTCGTTTATAGCCAAATTTTAGTCATTAATTCCTCATTTTGCACTAGTGAGAACATGAAAGCAATATACTTAGAAACATTGAAACATAATATTTTATTGACTAGGTTGTGTGTGTTTTTTTTTGTTTGCAGATACTAGAAGATTTGTTACTACTAAACCATTGATTATTTTCGATTCAGTGGAGCTTTGTTACACACAGTTCATAAAAAAAAGAAATTTGGATTGCCACGAACATCATATATCGAATCAACCATAAAGTATTATGTTATACATCCAGGATTTAGGGAATTTTTTGAAAATTTCTTTAGTATATTTGAAGTTGGGGTATGGACATCTGCACTACAAAAAAACGTTGACGAGTTTTTGCCAACATTATTACAAATAACACGATTGCAAAGGGAACAATTTAGAATAATTTTAACACAAGAATATTGTTCTTGCATAGCCAGAGAGGGTTATCAAGGTGATGGAAATCCTTATGTATTTCTCAAGCCTTTAAACAAATTTTGGGACATTTTGATCCATGGTTGGGATGCTATAAATATAGTGATTGTAGATGACTCGAAATAAAAACATGTTTGTAATGAGGAAGGGAACTATATTATAACAAAAACGTATACTTGCCAAGATGTCAATGACACATTCTTGTTAGATCAATTATGTCCTTGCTTGCTGCATCTGAATGTCGTGAGTGATGTGAGGCCAATTATGAATAAAATGAAAGTATTTTGTTAAATAATACACTTGAATGTTTGTTTGTACTAGTATGTTCAATTTCACTATGATTATAATACTTGTAAAGTGTCGAGTTTAGTTTTTGAAAATGCAAAATCAAAGCTTGAAAGTGCCAATATCGGTAATCAAAATTGCAAATTTAAGTATTGGAAGTGTCAAAAGTAACCTTCCAAAAGGGAAAAATCAGGTTCTAAAAGTGCCATTATCATATTTATCATATCGGAAAAGCACAAAAACCAATTTCAAAAGTGGTGATATCAAAAGCAAAAATATGCTTTCAGAACCTAGATTTGGCACTTTTGGAATCGGATTTGGCACTTTTGGAATTGGATTTGGCACTTTTGGAACCAGATTTTGCACTTTAGAAACCTTGATTATAGGGTTTAGAAAGGATTTTTTGAACCGTCTTCAAATTGACTTGGACTAGAATAATGAAATAGGCATTACACATGCCAAAAACATCAATTACACATTAAATATACTAATCAATGTTCAACTAACAATTGTAAAATTTACAGTTAAAAATATAATCGACCATTTAGAACCATTTACAAATCATGTACTAACCTCGGATGTAAAAGTATCTTGTGTAGGATCCTCCATAGGGACAGTGAAAAGTTTAATGAAATAGGCGTTACACATGCCAAAAACATCAATTACACATTAAATATACCAATCAATGTTCAACTAACAATTGTAAAATGTAAAGTTAAAAAAAATAATCGACCATTTAGAACCATTTACAAATCATGTACTAACCTTGGATGTAAAAGTATCTTGTGCAGGATCCTCCATAGGGACATGGAAAGTATGGCCACAGAGAGTGCATTGATGGGGTAATTCTTGGATATCAAAAGGATCCTTTGCTCTCCTAGCTGTCATGGATGGTCCATGAGGTGTCCATGACCAACGAGGCCTGAAGGACCTACACCTGATGGTTCTCTATGCTGCTTCGATTTTTCATGCATAGATGATGCCGCAAATGTACTTTATTGCAGTACACTATGAGTAAGCTGTGATATGGAAGTGGTAGTCTCTGCTAGGAGATATAGAAATTGAGGTGTATGTGCGGGGGGGGGGGGGGAGGGGGTAGGAATATTCCTAGGTGCAGGTGTTCCTCTCATTGGGTTACACCTAGCAGTGGGTTGATCTTGGGAAGGTCCAAGACCAACCCCCTGAAACTCACTAATGTCAAAGTAGTTGACATGTAGACCCAACACGAACTTCGCATATAGTTTCCGAAGAAAATATAGTGGAACCTTCTTATTGTTGCAAGGATTTTTGTTGAAAACCATAAACTATTGACCCATCCAATTTTGTCTCCATGCCTCATATGTGCACCGATCCATGCAAAGGTGCCTTTTGCATGGATAAGGGGGTTGGCTGGTCCTAGGGTCAATGAAATAACTAACTAGATTATGTTTTGAGATGTCCATGTCTCTGATTTGGTCTCTACTGAGACCAATGGAATAATACACTCTCATCCTAGCCGTATACTTGGTTATGCTCACCAATTGACCGTGAGAATTGTCAACCAAGGAAATGATGTTGTCAAGGGATGTGGCTAAGGAAAGTCTCGATGGTTCCCTAGTGGTTCTAAGATCTTGAACCAAGGTTCTTAACTGGTGTAAATGTTGGTTAATTTGAGCTTCTGTGGTTGGGTTCTCCTCGGGTTTAATGTTTACTTCGAGGATTTGTGGGGTTGGGTTATCCTCTCGGTTGTTTTTTTCGGGGTTTGGATCTTGGTTTTTGGCCATTATGATGGAGAAGAGATGAAATAAAATTAAAAAAAATGAATTTGTTTCAATTTTGATTGTTTTTTTTGGAATGTTTAGAATGCAAATTTTTTAATCATTGAAAAAACAATTTTTTTTTACAAATCATGGATAAAATCCTACCTGGATGATGATCTGGAGGTGTTGGTGGTGGAGTTGGTGCATGCACGTGTTCAATTTACAGTTTTTGATCCTTGAACATCGGCGAAGTCGGGTAGAATGGGATAGAAATGGGCCTTCACCCAGTTTTAATAGATAGAGGAGCACACGCATGCTATTAACGTGCACACACTAAAAGCACGCATGTTAAAAGAGCACGTGTGTTCCTAATGTGTGTGTGATTTAATGCCTACATGGACGCCTAAATGGAAGTTCAAGATTCACCAAACTAGAGTGTGCGTGCGTTTCTAATTTTTAATGCTCACATGCTCCTATTGCAACACTTTTGGGTATCATCTGCGTGCGAGCACCTAGTACATTTTCTATTGTTCATGCATCTCCCAACCTTTGGGTGTGATTCTTGAAGAACCTTCCAACCAAGAGGGGAAAAAAGATTTGATATGGTCTTAAAATATGGCTTTGAATATTCATGAGCTAAAAACTTACAATGCTAAGTTTATCATGGTCCTTTTGAATTTTTTTTGTGAAAGAAAAAGTACCTACCATTTAGGAGTAATTATGGATTATGTTTCACATGTTTAGCTCAACTAGAATCTATAATTCCAAGAATAAAAACATAAAAACCCTATTTTTAGTTGTGAGAATATATTTTCTCTTTATTATTGTTGATATGAGATTCATCCATACTAGTTGGCAATGCTAGCTTATGAAGTTAGGGAACCATTTTATATTTCAATGGACATCTATGCAACTTTGACAAAATTCCCACCAAAACAATGCAAAAATACATGACAAAGGAAAACTTAGGAAGGTAAATGAACCACAAAAATGTCATCTTAAGTAAGACCCAAGTTAAAACTTTTTGAATGAAAAAATCTAGTGTGTGAATTACCCCAACACAATTAGAATTGGGCTACAACACCATAATTGAGAGAAAAAAAAATATCACATGTATTTTGTCTTTCTCAAATACTAAAACCTCATAGATTATATAAGAGATATCAAGGCAAGAACAAGGATAATTTTAAGAACCCCCCCAAAAAAATTTATATGTATAGTAAATGGGTGAATCTCCCTGATATATAGGAAATTTTCAAGGATATTTTATCAATAATATAGTACGTATATATAATGTTTTGGCTAATATTTCATTCTATTATAGAATATTGTAAAATCTTAGCGAACCTTTCAATAAATTATAAGATATGATAAAATCTTAGTGAATCTTTCACTAAATTATAAAATATTGTAAAAACTTGGTGAATCTTTCATTGAATTATGAAACCTTGTAACGTCTTGGTGAATCTTTTTCCATAGGACTCAACTTTTGATTTCGCATATTACTTAAGGTAGTGCAATAGATGAGAATATACCGGGAGCTCAACTTTAGACTCTCAAATGAACAAATGCATGAATGAGAATAGGAGGGATTTATTATACATTTCACAAACAATATTTGGTTTCTCACAAATGAAAGTGTCGATGAAACACAACTGCACTAACTAGATTTAGGGAAAGTGGGGACTCCACTTGTTATTATGCCCTTAATGGTCCAACGGACATGTGGGGACCCACATCTTGACAGACCGACAAACTTATAGATTTGAATACTTTACACTATAAAGTGGTTATGGCACCCACCAACCATTATTACAATGTAAAGTCTTATTAAGATCCACAACCTTAATATAGTGTATGAATTCCCAATTAGCTTATTTTCCAAATCTCCCAGTTTTAAGCTACCCTCTAAGAAGAAAACAAACCTACTTATTTGTTTATACATATGAATACCACTTTTTCCTTTCTTTTGTTGTTAATCAAAATCTAGATTATGTCATTTGATTTAGAATTTTTAGAGTTAGTTAGAAACTTGCAATGGTTAATAGAAATAAGAACATGTACACTAATAAGAATAAAAGACACATTAATGCATCATCACATATATCATCGGAGCTACTTTGTTAAAGAGTACATTTCTCAGATAAACTGAGGTGGTGTTTGTATCCATGTCCTTGAAATTCTTGAAAGCATTCAAAATGCACAGTAAAATTGTTTTAGCACCCTCATTGAATGCAAAAGACAAGATATCAAATGGAAAAATTTCTACATCCGAGGTCAAACATTCCTTGTACATATTATATATAACAATGATGGAAATGAAGTATTGTGTTCCAACTAAATCATAATTCATCATACACAACTAGATCCATTTCTAGATGACGATATCAATTACACATAAAAAAATCACCAAAAAACATTTTACTTTTGGATGACCGTTACAAAAAACAAAATACTGTAAAACAAATATCGGACCCAACAAATTTAAGTTACAAATAAAATTGACAAACTTGACAATACAATTAAAAAAATCAACCAGTCACGAACTTGTCAATACAAATAAAAGAATCTACTTGGAAAACTCTATAGGAAGATAGTGCCAAAATAATGACCATTCTACTATAGCCCCATCGTTATAATCAGTGTGCATTTTATATTACAAACATCCCAGACATAAACAATAATAGACAAAAAATATGAACATAAACACTCTCATGAATGTCTAAGATCCAATAATACTTTCATAGCAAGATTCTAATAAAACCAAATTTTAAACAACTGGGTCAATTATAGTTTGAATATATAAAAACCATGTTGCATCTCTCCATCAATAGTAGCAACCACTAACAATGTACAAAGTATGCCGATGGTTTAAACACGACAAGGCATAAAATAAATCCTATCTTTGGAGCTCTATAGCGCTTTCATGAAACCAATACTCCTAGGATAGATTAAAACGCTAACAACGCGGAATGAACCCTAAGAATTCATATTTCCTTAGAATTTAAAAGGCCTTGAAAAGCCTTCATGATAAGAAGCACGATAAAAACAAAATTTACAGTATAATAATCTATTGTAGATGTGGATAAAAAGCATAAAATCATGATAAAAGGCATGTTGCATTAATTATTGGACGAAAAGCATGACGTGAGTATGTATTATATGATAAATTCCATGTGCAACATGCCCCTTCAAGACTTGAGCTTTCAACAATGGAGATGTTGTGTGAAGATTAAAATGTCGAGAAAACTAAGAATGAAAAATGGAATCGCATAAACTAGAGCCTTCAACTTGCAAATGCAATCTGATGTAGGTGAACCATGAATCAATGTAGCCTTTATATGTGACAAAATCATCCCTGATTTGCACTCCACTACTGGAAATCGAGGGCTAAAAAATGTATCAACATAAAACTGACTAAAATTCCAAGTGAATGCAACCATATGCTTGAATTATAAGGAAAATGGAGGGAGAAATAACCCCTGGGAGCCTCCATTACTGAAAATAGGGGGTGAAGGAATGATTTGACTGGAATTTCTCTAGAAATAAGGGGCGAAAGATAGATTTGAGGGAGATTATGTTAGGGCGAAATTTTTTTTTTTTTCATTTTCCTCATTAATCTACCGGAGGATATTAATTTTGGATTTATTTTATTTCTAATAAATATTGGGTGAATATATTTTGGCCAGAAAAACCCTCTCCATATAAGGAAGTAGCCCACTAAATTTTGTAACACCCTTAATATAGCCAATGGGCTAAATTTAGCCCCTAAAATTATCCATGGGCAAGAAACAATAAGAAATCATTACATATAACTAAAAAAAGCGTAGTCTAAAAGTTCTACGATTTGAAACGAAAAAATTTGATTTTTCTGGCACGATTTATAAAAAATCTAACTGAAATTTTTAAAAATCATGGTTACAACTCTCAAACTCTGAAATTTTGGGTGCCCAAGGGGTTTTTGATGTCGCTGAATCAATTTCTACCATCAAAATGGCCATTAAAGCACAGTTAATTCAGATTTTACGAAAAAAAAAAAAAAACGTCGGATTCTAGTGAAAAGCCCCCCGTCTAGGCCAAATCGTCGAATTTTTAGACAACTCCCTAAAAACACAATTAGAGAAATGAAAGGATAATCAAGAGCAAAGATTAAAACAAAGTCTCATTGTTACCTTTAACTCTAATTAAGTAATTAAATTGAGAAAACAATAAGTCAACACACTCAACTTGCTTATAATGTTTAAATTAATCACTTATAATTATTAAGGAGTGTAACTGTATGTGGAAGATGAAAACACACACACACACATATATATAGTCAAATCTAGTAAGCAAGTTGGTTTGGTTTTGACCAACCTTCTTCTGCATGCGACCCGAGCTCTAAGTCCGCAAAATGTTTTATTAAAATATAATTATGTTAAATAAACTAAAAACCAACTTATTTGTTTGATTTGAGTTAATTTCAAAGACATGGGTATGAGGGTTGATTCACTTATGTGTGCAAGATTCATGAGATTATTTAATACAATCTCTATGTGTGTAAGTTCAACCACTACTTCAAGGTGACCCATGCTTTAGACTAGGACCTCATGAAACCAACTCCTTTGAACTAATTTCCAAATAACTTTAATAAATACCAAATCTCAAATAACATTATTGATTGCAATTTTCTTTCACCTACCAATGTACTAATCAATATGACCATGTAATCGAGTGTTCAATGTGTTTAGAGTACCTACGGTGTAACTATATAAACTCTCATAATAAACAATTAGATAAAATATATTGCAAATATTTTAATTCATACAAAATAATTTTATTTTAATAAAAAGATAATTTATACAAAATAATTTTATTTTAATAAAAAATTAATATTTATAAGTTAATTTTAAAATTTCAAAAAACATATATATTTTTAATTAATTTTTATATAATTATATTACATATAAATATATATTCAATTAAATTAAATTAAAATATCAACTATCTATTACTTGTATTAGAATACATAAAAAGCTGATAATAATTACGCCGTAGGCGTTTCATCATGAAGAAGGGTAAGCTCCATGTCGGCTAGAAGGGTAAGCTCCATGTCGGCTAGATTCCTCACTCATAGAGCGAATGGAATCCGCTACCTTTCTTCTCTCTTTCGCCACCATTGCTACCTGCTTTCTGCTTCTCTTCTCCTCTGCTCGCTTTCTTGTCCCGGTCGACACTTTGCTCCTCGGTTCCACCACTCTTAGTCAACGCTTCCCCAGCTCCGTCGCCGCCGCCTGTTTCACCCTTGTTTCCCACTTCTGCTTCTTTACCCTTCCCCTTGTCTTCTTTACAGGATGAGTCTCCTTGATGAGTCTCCTTGCCGTTGGCCTTACTTCCTCCGCTTTTCGCTTTATTCTTTTCCTTGGGCTCTTGCGGCGGGGGCTGATTGCTGGGCATATGATGGCCATGGCTCCCTTAAGGCAACACAAGCTCTGTGTGCTTCCCAGTTTTTAGTAGTTTCTTGATCAGAGTCTCAGAATCCACATTTCCCATGACTGTAACCTTTTGCTGCACCAAGTCCATAGTAGTCGTATAAACACCTGCACTACATATAGAGTTGCATTGCTT
The DNA here is from genome assembly GCA_027924585.1 of Larix kaempferi. NCBI lineage: Eukaryota > Viridiplantae > Streptophyta > Pinopsida > Pinales > Pinaceae > Larix > Larix kaempferi. The sequence goes on along the minus strand of BSBM01000345.1, from coordinate 1,407,200 downwards.
ATCTATGCAGAGCGGTGCAATTGGTTAAAAACATTACAAATATATAAATGGCATAGATATGGGTATATCAATTACAGTTTTACACTTTGAAATAGAAAAAAAACATTTAATGGTGAGGGAGAAGACAGAATCAACCATCCATTAACAGAAACATCCAACCATAATTCCGAACCTACTGAATGAAGAAAACCAAATCGTGTAAGGAAAGCATTAACCCAGATTGGAAGCATAGTCAAGAAGCTTACTGTCGAGATCAGACACATTGCTGACAATTGTAAAAAGGATTACAAAATATTTCCACCGACCAAGGACTAAACTACATCTCGAGGTCTTTCTGGATTTCTCGAAATGGTTTTTTTCCGAATCAGAATTCGTATATGGTTGACTGAAACAAAAAATTAAACCAAAAAGAGCTTACTTATTCCCAAAATAGACTGTACAGCTAGGGTTGGGTTTCATAGCTCCTGACTGGACTGGACAGGACCATAATAGCAAAAATAAAAATTTTAACCCAAAAATATAAGCATTACGAATGCCCAAAACAAAGATTGGACAACTACAGCATATTTACAGAGTTTCTCCCACAAGAAATCAGCCAGGAATCTGCTGTTCAAACACAATTAAAAATAATTAAAATTTAAAGTCGAGTAAGTGTAAGATGAGTATGCCTAGCCTGTACGAGCTTGACCGACCATGTCAAAGCCATTGAAGATATTGAAGCAGAATTTGGCTTACTCCGACCGACCATTATTGAAAGCACTTTGGCAGAGCCCAGCGCCCCAAGTGCAAAGGTTCAATGCCTATAGTTGCTTCCGGTTTGCTGTCTATAATGCGGCAATATGGAGGTGAGAATAGAATCAAACTGCATGAACTGCATGTGGCAAAGGGTCTTGCATGACGTGCATGTGGTTGTGCTTAGGTGACCTAAGCGTTTATTTGCATTGAATCCTTATGGTTCCTTCGGTCGAGTTCCTGTCTCCAGAAATCAATGTTACGTTTAATTTTGTATGTACACGTTGCAGCCACAGTGATGATGAGACTGGGTAGTCTACCATTTGTACACTCTTTCGAGCACCATTTTTTTAAAATAAATTATAAAAACAAACCCGTGCATGCCCAGAATTTAAATCCTCGTTGTTCGTGCGTGTGACCTTCTAGCTCTTTGAGGGGAATAAATAAATATAGATAGGCTTACTATTATGACATATTCTCCTCAAGGAACATAACGCGTGAAACATACTTGCGTTATCTTTTCTAATCTCCATCTTGTCAGGCATGCAAGGACAGCGAGGACCTTGCTCAAAGGAAGCTGGTGGACTTGAACAAAAACTTGACAGTGGCTACTGCAACCAGTCTGAAATGCTACTATTTCACAATTCTCTATGTTGCAGGAGTTGTTAATGAGTTCGGCCCCAAGAAATTAATGAGTTCACTGTAAATCTTTGGTTGCGGTAATGAATACAAGTCCATTCGTTGGTCTTTTGTTAAAATGCATGGAACCTACAACAAAATTCCATCCTTTGAAAGTTCCAAATCTTTAAAACTTCTTAACAAAAATAGTTACAGCTTTGAAAAAACAAAACGAATGAAGAAAATAGCTCCATGGGTGGTGACGGCTATGACAGTCTTGATGGGGTTAGGTAACGAAAATAGAAGCCAATGTCTCGTACCAAAACCAAAAAGTCCCAATCAATTTCGGCCAATTACCATACCGAATGCAATAGATGCACTTTTTGAAACCTAATCGTTATTGCAGCTCTTCTTGTTGTGCTGAAGGCCAATTAGCACTCTAGTCGAGATTCTAATCTATGGTCGTCTTTTTTACATGATTTCTGCCAGCAGCTTCCTATGAATTAGTGATAGAACTTAAAGAAAACCACTTCTTATTTCGCAGCTTTAATTTAAGCAGTAATCGTGACAATATATTTTATTATAAAGGAATGACCTTAGAATCCAATCTTCAAAGGTCCCATTACAAAGCAAGGTACTATTGAATGCCACTGGCGGTGTAGAACTATCTGAAACAAACATATTTTATTTCGAATTTGACAGAACATATATAGTACTAATTTTTCTATAATATTTGTAAATCCCAAAACTAGAAGATAAAAACCATGGATAATAGAGTTGCTTTGAATCCAATGTATTATATTCCAACTTTTAAATGGACAAATTATGTATTATATTCCAACTTTTAAATGGACAAATTATGAAGAATAAGATTGCATTACTGGTTAGGTATAGTTTTGTCTTTTCTTTCCAAGGTTATTGGCGGCCACGTCTCCTAAAGTTGACCCCAACTTGTATCACTAAATTCCCATCCCTCTCATGGCTCCATTTGATCATACATACATAGAATAGAAAAAGTATTAAAACATGTGAAGCGAGATAAATACCATAATTGTGAAAAGTATTTTACATTTTCCATATGAGGTCGAACCTTAAGCATCATTGAATAGTTATAAAGAGTGAAATCTTAACGTTTTATAAAGATTTAATTTAAAAATAATAATTATGTATTAAGAGTTTTATATTGAATATATAATTTAAAAATAATAATAATAATTAAAAGTCTAGGTGTGGATATTTTTTTATTTTATTTTATCTTGGATGATATATTGAAAGTGATTTTTCTTGAAGATTAGGCAAATTCCCTACACAATGAAGTCAATGAAGTCAAAATGTTGGCAATGAAATCAAGATAACTCCATCATGAGCATATTTCTTCTCAGGCTCTCTATTCCTAAGCTTGGTGACTTAAAGAGATTGGTGTCAAACTACTAGTTGTTTCCGTAAGCTATATTTGCATTGATCTTTGAGACCTCTGTAGGAGGGAAAACTCATTAGAGGAAATTTGGGTAAAAAATGGGCGGGCCTCTTAAGGAAAATAACAAGAAAATAATAAAATAATAGTAGAGAGAGAGTAAAAAACTACTTTTTTGGATCGCACTCGTTGGATGCATAATTAAATTATGCATCCAACAAGTACCCATGTTGCATACTTTTAACAACATCCACACCATGAAAAATCGAAAATACATTAAAAAACGTGTTTACCAACAATCATGGCTAAATTTTTTTTGTCATGAAGCTCCTAATACCCTCGCACCCAAGGGTTATAGGCTTCAAGCTTGTATAGGTTCTCCACTTGAGAGTTGTACGATTTCATCACACTTCCATTATTGACAATTCTAGGGTCTTGGATGTGGGAGACAATTGCTAATTTAGGGGTGGTCTCACTAGTTGATGTCTCATTCCACATAACGCATTGAGATTCATTCTTCTCTTTCTTTGCCAATAATTGTCACTTTGTCACTTCTTGCAAATTCTCCATGCCCACCAACATAGGTACAATAATTTCCTTAATGAGACCATCAACCACCTAAGTCTTTTTTGTTGCTAGAGGCTTATCATAATGATGACAATAGTTGACATAGCAATTATCAAGGAAAAATATTTGGTGTGGCTTGATTTCACTACAACAAAATTGGCAATTAGTGCCTAATTTAGCATTCTTTTTTAGTGTATTTTTTTCCCTTTATGTTGGAAAGACCAGTGCTAAACTTGGCATTTCCTTCTTTTTAATGAAAATGGATATATCAGTATTTATAAAACATTGAAAATAATTTTAGCAGAACAATACAAAATTTCAATGCAAGATATTAGAAGTCTATGAGCATTATTTAGCTCTGATACAGTTATCCATGAAAATAAAAGTCTTAAACAAAAAGCATCATCTCCTAAGCTGCTGTGAATTCTAACATACTGTCCTAAAAGCATCTTATAAAAAAACTTCATATAAAAGTAAAATTAAATGGTGTTAGGATCACTATCCATGACCTAGACATCTTGATTGTCCTCAACATCTTCCTCCTATTGCTCACAATTATCTTCAACACTCTCCTCACTATCCATAGCCTAAATGCCATGACTGTCCTTTGCATATTCATCAATACGGTCATCCAAGCTAGATACATTCGCTTCATGGGCACACACATTTCCTTGCACATCATCAAGACGAGAATCTAAACAAGATGTATGGGATGCGAGTTGAAGGACAACCTACTCAACATCTTCCAAGTGGGAATCCAATGAAGGTACTTATGTTGTTATCTGACGAACAACAACAAGCAAACCCTCCATTTCCGAGTTCATCCACCGTAAATGGATTTGGATGTCATGAATCTCTGCTCCTGCTTCTCTAGTTCCACCTGAGAGCTCATGCAGTTTATCCTCAAGGTCCACCAACTATGCACAAGGAGCCAACAAGTCCACAAGTCAATAGTCCATAACCCATGGACACAAACATGCTAAGCCCAGTAATTGGAGGCCACTTGCCATTTCCAGAGCTTGAGCTTACGCCGTTTACCCCATCCAAAGAACATACAGTGGCCCGATTGGACACAATTTTTTTTTATTCAAAGAGAAATACCATAACACGACGGTCAAGAAAAAGAATAAAAATGACCTCTCAACCAGATAGTCACCGTCACAGAAAACACACTTGTAGAAGGCACCCAAAAGGACCCCAACTTCATAGCCTCTGTGAATGTCGCAGCTGCACAAACAAGTGCTGACAATGTCGACAAGCTGCTTACCACTATTGAGTGAAACAAAGAAAAAATGTTGAAACTCAAGGCCACCTTGGTAAAGGAACATGGAGAGATCATTGAGTTAAACACAAAATTACATGCCACATTATTTGAGAAAGACAATTTACTAGCTACATACAAAAACCTTAACACAGAAAAGGAAGCATTGATTGTTCAGTTAATGATAATGGAAGGGGAGACAAATGATTTTCCAGAAAATCCTACAGACTTTGAAATACATGCAGTTTCATGAGATAACAAACTCTTCCAAGGCTATATAGTGGTGAACCAACCCTTTTTTCTGTTCATCTATTCTTCTTTGTCAATGAAAAAAAATTTCCCTTCTTGAGAAACTATTGCATACATGTTTATATGTAATGTGTACTTTTCAATGGATATTATTGGGATTCCTTTTCTCTAAAAAACCTAAATGCTTGTTCATATTTTTGTAACAGTGCTATATTTTACTACTTTTTTAGTTCAATGCTCTTCAGTTTCCTTGTTGGCAATGGCTTTTCAAGCTAAGCTCATAATGGATTATCCCAAGCAGTAGTGATATAAATATTAATCTCAGCTGATTTGTAAACTGTGTACTCTCTTTTACATTCATAAAAACAAAGCAGCCAAGCAAAGCGACCTCTCCTCATCTACCTCCATGTTGAATAAATACAACCTTTATATTGAGACTTACGACCACTCCTATTGTGTTGTAAGTATGCATTTTATTGTGCTTTGTTGTGAACTATCTATATTGTCAGAAGACGTGTGAATCCTTGATGCAGTGAGAGTCATTGATAACTAGTTACTTTCCTTGGTTTATTAGTGATTTTCAAAAGATTAATTCATATAGTGACAGGTCTGTTTGCCTTTACATGGTTGAGAAGCATGTAAAGTTTTTATTGTGGACTTGAAATCCTTAATGAGAAGAAAGAAACATATCTGGGTTTCTCATTGTATCTTCCATTCTTGAAGCAAGCATAACGAAGATTCACCACTCCTATTGTGTTGTATGTATGCATTTTATTGTGCTTTGTTGTGAACTATCTATATTGTCCGAAGACGTCTGAATCCTTGATGTGGTGAGAGTCATTGATAACCAATTACTTTCCTTGGTTTATTAGTGGTTTTCAGAAGATTAATTCATATAGTGACAGGTCTATTCGCCTTTACATGGTTGAGAAGCATGTAAAGTTCATTGTTTTCATTGATATTATTGCAGAAACATTTTTTCAAATTGCTTATATATTCCAGGTATAGTAGCAATCTATAGTGTTGAGATTACTACTACAAAGATTGTGAGAAAAGCAAGTGTAGTTGGCTCACTATGTTGATGAACTTAACATTATTTTTTATTATGGGTTGAGTGCTTATGTCTTTGTAATCTGAGGTTGTTACAAACTTTGCTCTTTTGCTCTCTGTCTGTGCCTATGTTTTTGTTCCTTCTAACTTTCCTCTTTTCCTACCGGCGTTTATTTTTTCCCCTCAAGGGGCAAATGCTAGTTTATAAAATATGATCCTTTCAATTGATGTCGATGTACTGTCAAAGACGAAAAAGAGAAAGAGATTTGACAAAGTGACCAACCAGGAAAGTATGCAATCGATGTGTTACCAAAGACGAAAATAAGAGATATAACAAAGTGGCCAAATAAGCCCCACTTGCTTTAGATTTTACATTATTGTTCATATAAATTCCAATAAATTTAATGGATGTCAAATTCTTTGTAATTTTTAAGATATAATTAAACATAATTAGATCATGCTCTGGAAATTAAGGTAGGAATTTGAAATCGAAATAGTTTGTTAAATTGGATGATTTTAACGATTTTAAAGAAAAATGATGAAGATTATTTAGTTTTTAACCATATTTAGGTGACAAATCTCTTCACGACAAATAATTTGCGCATCAAATTCCATCCCTATTTCTCCATCATCTTAAATTTTAAGCTTTTTCTCATATTAAATTGCATACTTTTGTTGTATATTTATTATTCGGATTGTAGCATGTTTGAAACTTGCAGGGTAGGACTTTGACTACCTGTTATAGGCTATTTTGCTCATCAAATATGGCTTAAATTTTTAACTAACTATCAAATAAAACAAAGAAACTGTGAAAACGTCTATCTATACCGTCAAAACTGGCAAAACTGACCGATGAATTGTTTTCCAAAGTCCTACCCTGTTTGAAAGAAAGTAAACAACTAAGAAAACAAATATCACACCCAAACAAAATGGAGAGTGTGGTGCAGGGTTGGAATTTGACGGGCAAAATGCCTGTCATGGACCATTTTGCCTATCAAATACGACCTATATTTTATATTAACCGGCAGTATATTAACCGGCAGAAAAACGAAAAAAACAGTAAAACGTCTGTATTTAGTGCCAAAACCATCATTTTTGACCATGAGATTTTTCTCAAATTCCTACCCTGGTATGGTGTGACGTCACAGCAAAATCAATCTTTTGAACGCGTTCTCAATCCCTAATCATACGCGGTGTTCCACTCATGCAGCAATTGTACATCCGTATGATACACCGTATTGTATTATATGATACACCTTCCAACCGAAATAAGCGGAAATAACGATCTACACAACAGAAATAAACGGAGATTCATCTCACACATTCCACTCAATTCCAAATTCCAAATAACCTCAGTCAAGACGGCAACTTTTTATGACTTTTATAATTAAATATAATTAGATCATGATTGGGAAGTAAAAGAGACAACCAAAACGCTCCTTATTCACGGGAATTTGGTCTAGAAAAAAATGTTGAAATTGCAGTTTTTATTGCTCAAATTGTGATTTCCGCTATTTGAGTAGTTTTAAAATGTGACATTTTGTCTATAAAAAATGATTGTGATTATTAAAATTGTAGAATTAAACAAACTGCAATTTTCAAACATGAATTAGACTAACTGGATTTGTTTAAAAAATGGCCGGAAAAGAAAAGTGTTTTGGTGAGTTTTTATCCTACACAATGATTTATGCAGTTTGTAGTATACTTATTTTTCGGATTTTGCCATCTTTGAAATTTGTAAACAACCAACAATACAAAGTTCTCAATCCACCCAAACAGAATGGAGAGTTTGGTGTGACGTCAAACCAAAATCATGTCTTTGAACGCGTCCGAAATCAACGGAAATAACAATAAACATCCACACGTTCCGGTAAATTGGCACTTCACCAAATTCCAAATAACTTCACCTTTCTAATCCCTAGTCAACTGAACGCAATTGTTTATAACTTTTGAATTTATTTTATTTTATTTTTTTCATTGACGAATCTCTACACTATATTTTAGGAATCTCTACACTATATTTTATGGGTCATTTAATTTCTTTTTGGGTGATTTTCATTCTTAACCTTTAATATATAAGAATTGAACAGTTAATCTGTGATTACTTACTCACCACAAATGCCAACTATCCTATCCCTACAAACTTTGAACCTTCCTATACAACTTTTCCAATAATTTTAAAAAACATAAAGTTAGAACAATGAAGTGAATTCATAAGAAGCTGTAATGAGGAGAGACATAGAATAGATAACACTATATTGATTAAAATAAATAAATCTTACTGATTAAATTTTTATACAATCACATTAACTGATATCAAATATAAATATATATTCAATTAATTTAAAATATAACCATTAAGATAAAATCCCTAATAAATTATAAAATATGACTCTTTTACTTTATGTTGATTTGACAAATTAAGCTTAAAAAAATCAAAATATATATGCAAGCTTCAAATTTATCAAAGAATAACAAATCTTGCTTAGATTTTCAAACCGTGACCTTCCACAAAGTTCTACGTGAACATGTTTTTTTCTTTCTTTAATCCTTCGTCTTTAATTGCTTTCTTATTTTGCAATCTTTGAAACTTCTAAAAAACTATACGGGGACTATATCTGCATTCCAACAACTTGAGAGCAAGGATTCCCTCATCTCTAGGGAATTGCAAAATGATGATGTATTTGATTTTCTCGAACAACAAACTTAGTGGAAATCGGCAAATGTGTCTATTTAAGGAGGTTACATCTATCTAAAAATCAGTTGAATGGAAAGATTCCTACATCTTTAAGTAATTGTCAACAATTAGAAGGGATAAAGGTGTCCGAGAACAAACTTAGTGGACACCTAAATATAGAGTTTTCAGCGATATTGGATGTTCTTTCTGCTCATTCTAACAGAATTTCTGGGACTATGCCTCTATCTAACAGATTTTTTGGGACTATGCCTTTATCTTTGGCCATTGTACCAAGCTACTTTTGCTAGCTTTAAAGAAAAATAGATTTACATGTAAGCTTCCCAAATACTTTGCATCTTTTCAAGGGTTGTGTGTTTTAAGTGTTGGTTACAATAAGCTTGAGGGTGATATCTTTGAAAGGATCACAAATCTCCGTGAGTTACAAGTGTTGGATTTATCCAATAATAAATTTAGTGGAAGAATACCATCTAATGTTGGAGGACTCCAAGGATTTGGCATCCTTGGATCTTCCCAAGTTAGTGGTGATACATTATATCAAACGATGCAGATTGACATCAAGGGCTTTGAGTATACTATAACATATGTGCTAAAGGAAAACACCATATTTGACTTATCGAACAATAATTTTATTGGAGAAATACCTCGAAGCATGGGAAATTTGAGTACCTTGCGGTTGTTGAATTTATCTGGAAACCAATTGGATGGGAAAATTCCGACATCTCTTAGTGAGATATCTACTTTGGAACAATTAGACTTGGCTAAAAATAATTTGAGTGGAGAGATTCCTCTAGAACTCTCTAAATTAACCAAGTTGGCATCTCTAAATGTATCATTTAATAGACTACGTGAGCCAATCCCACAAGGGACACAATTTGATACTTTCAATACAACTTCATTTCAAGGTAATAAGTGTTTATGCAATTATCCTTTACAGCCATGTGAAGAAACAAAGAATAATAAAAAAAGAGGAGATGGAGCTTCTGCAAAAGCCAGTAAAAGTCAAGGATGGCTAAGCCTTATAGATGAACATATCTCATTAATTTGATTGGGATTAGGAATAGTGATTGGATTTGGTGGAGTTGTAACATTGATAATTATGTGGAATAAAGCATGGCATTGGATGATACCTCCAAAAAAAAGGTTATTTTATGGAGTGTATCGATTTCCTAAGTGATTATCCACTAATCATATTTTTATCCAAAAATATATATTGTAAATTAAAATAATATGTAATATTTTTGTAAATAAATAAATATTTGATTAAATATTATTATTTAATAATTATCATTTTTAAAAGATTAATTTTATGTATTTTCATTTTTTTTAATTTTTAATTTTTAATTTCCATCTCTACTTTATGTTCTACACATATTTTTAAGAAAATATAGCATGAAAACAAAATACAAAATACAATGCTTTGTACATTTTTCTTCTAAATCTTTTACCTTTTAGTCTATACATGTTTCTTTTAACATGTTATTAAATGCTGGTTTTTACGTTGTACTCTAGATGAGTATTTCTATAAATGAGAGAGTACATTAAATGTTTTAGTTTTCAAATAATTTTAGTTTATACATGTTTTTTTTAACATATTATTAAATGCTGGTTTTTACGTTGTACTCTAGATGAATATTTATATAAATGAGAGATTACATTATATGTGTTAGTTTTCAAATAATGTAATTCATGGTATATTTATTAAGAATTTAGAAAAGAATATATGAATTTGAGATATGTGATATAACTCTAGTATTATATTTAATTTAATTTAGAGTGTATGTGTTGTCATTGGTATAATTTACAAGAAGGAATAAGTATTAATTATGTTATTATTATTTATCTTTATAAAAGAGATGATAGTTTAATTTTTTATATTTGGTATTTTTAACACATCATTTTTTTACACATAGTTTATCCATTATTTGGAATGTTGATAAATTAATCCATCCTTTTTATAGATCTCAATGCTTTTAGGTGGGTGTTTGATTCATTTATCTCTGGATTATATATTATTGTTTGTTATGTGAGTCATAAATTAATGAGATGCAATTGTGATTTTAAAGTTTTGTGTATTTATATTTTAATTCATGGATATAAAGAAAATGAATATATTTATAAAAGTAAAGTTTAATGCTTTTAATAAATATTTTTGAATTAAAATTAAATATTTTTAAATAATAAATAAAATTAATGAGTTATATTTGTGATATTAAAGTTTTGAGTTTTGTGTATTTATATTTTAATTCATATATAGAAATGAATATATTTAAAATAGTAAAATTTAATGTTTCTAATAAATATTTTTAAATTGAAATTAAATATTTTCAAATGATAAGACATATAACAAGTATTTGGGCACTCACACGATGTTGAGGGACCTTTTAGATGTAATTTTAGTTTCACGAAACGTGTGAAAGATTAGTGAAACCAAAATGCTCGAGCGTTTTTTTGAATTAGGCATGGGAGGGCCCGAGCCTACCATGTTATTTAACACGCAGGATAGGAAACGGAAATGCTCAAGCGTTGTGTGTTTCTATAACGCTCGAGCGTTAAGGGGTTAACGGATTAGGGCTTAGGGGTTAAGGGCTTTAGGGATTTGGGATTTAAGTATTATGGGCTAGGTCGTTTAGGGGTTGTGGGATTAGAGGTAAAGTGGTTAAGGGGTTTAGGGTTAGTTGATTTAGGGGTTAATGGATTTAGTGCTCTGAGGTTAGGGTGTTAGGGTTTATGAGATTAGGCATTAATGGTGAAGGGGTTAAAGGGTTAAAGGCTTATAAGGGGTAAACTAGAGCTTAGAGGATAATGCACAAGCCCAAGTGAGAATTCCAAAACCAAGAGAGGAGCGATCAATCCCAAGGGAGAGAGCTCAAGCAAACATAGAGCTCTCATGGAAACAAAGAGCACACATGCAAATGTAGAGTGCACAAGCAAATGCGGGGCACACTGAGACAAGGGCGGTCACACATGCAAACGTAGTCTAGAGGTAAACAATTTTTAAACCTCTATAGGGTAAACTGGATCTTAGAGACTAATGGTTTAAGGATTAGAGGTAAACAATTAAAGGACTTAAGGTGTTTAAGGGTTAAGGGCTTTAGGGGTAAAGGGATTTAGGGGTAAAGGGATTTAGGGCTCTGGGTTAGGGGGTTAGGTTTAAAGAGGTTAGGCATTAAGGGCTTAGGTGTTATAGTGTTAAGGGCTTATAAGGGGTTAAGGGATTAGGGCGTTAGAGGATAAGGACTATGGGGATGGGAGATAAGGGGTTAATTAATGAACTATGGCTTTAAGGATTGGGACCTTAATAGGTTAAGGGATTTAGGGATCAACTATTAGTGGGGTAAGGTATACAAGGTTAGGATTAAGTGTCAAAGGGTTAAAGTGCTAATGGATTATGTGTTAATGGCTTAGGTGCTTAGGATTTTAGGGATTTAGGGGATTTGGGCCTTAGGACTTATGGGAGATAAGGGGTTAATTAAGGGACTAGGGCTTTAAGGATTAGGACCTTTATAGGTTAAGGGATTTAGTGATCGACTATTAGTGGGGTAAGGTATAAAAGGTTAGGATTAAGTGTTAAGGGGTTAAAGTGGTAATGGATTATATGTTAAGGCCCTCTTAGGTGGTTAGGGGTTTAGAAATTTAGGGGCTTTGGGCCTTAGGACTTATGGTTTTAGGCATCTAATTTCCTTCCTCATCATTCCTCTCTCCACCTCCCTAAATTTGTGTCCCTTGCCCCTCCCCTCTCGTATCCCCTATCTCTCTCTCACCCCCGTTATCTCCATTCAACACTTAACACATAGTTTATGTGTTTTATAACAATAGAGCGTTTTGTAACTCATAAATGCTCAGGATTTATGTAAATACTAAATGATCGAGTGTTTTGGAGAAACAAAATGCTAGAGATCTTTTGTTGACACCAAGCGCAGGAATACAAATTTGAATTTAAACACAACACGCGAGCATTCCCTAGCACCTAAAACACACCTTCTCACATGTCCACATGTCATCCACAGTCCTATATGGTTAGTTCGGAATTACCAACATATGGTAAACCATAACTAATTGGGCATTTCCTCCATTTTGTCAATATGCATGTCTTCCACCACTCTTTACATCATGATATACACAACCATTTTTGACAAAATTTTAGACATAGATAGCATTTTTTATGCAAATTGCAAATATGTACTTTCAAAAAAAAAGTATTCATTTCTTCTATTTTTTTCCTAATTTTCTTGTATCATCACTCCTTATGTCAAAAAATATGATGTTAGTGTTTCTTCCGTAACTTTTTCATTTCAAAACCATTTTAAAAAAAAATGTATGCTGCACTAGTAGACACAAACCTCTACATGCTATAAAAAATCCATGTTGGAATCATTGCATCAATACCTTCAAATGCTGCACCCACACTTGACATACCATTCTCGAGGTTTGATCACTTAGATAATTAAAAAGAAGTTAAACATTTAATTTTGGAAAAATAGTGTTGCACTAGTGCTTCTTGTTCTCTACATGTATACCAATTTGTGTATCCTGAAACCATCATTTAGGCACTCAGAGACTGCACCCACAAAAACATATAAGTTATCATTTGCCAAAAAAATAAAAAGTGATTGTTAGAAAAGATGAAATTTGACATATTTATGTAAATTTTCAATACACAAAATTTATATATTCGGAAACGTGATTCAAATTTCCTACATTTCATCTTTTTTAGTCAATGCAAGATATCTTGTGTAAGTATCTCAAAAAAATCCAAGTAAGTTGAAGGATGCCTAATTTTTCAGTTTTATATTGCATCTAACGCGCCAAAAGTGACCCTTATTAGCTTGCACTCAAATATATATATATATATATATATATATACACTGGGCATTCTCACGTTTTTTAATTTTAAAGTGTATGTAATGGACATTGATCAGTTTCCATTGAGCTTTGCAAATGGTAGGTTGATGGTTCTACTCCAATGGGTTTTATATGGCAAGTTGTTCACATGTGTGTATGTAGTTGTGGGATTAGGTCAATTGGTTATCATCAATGTTGTTGGTATTTGGCTATTTTTGTGCCAATAGGTGCTTGGATCGAATTTCCCTCGGTCAAGTGCACTACGTTGCTTCAACAATGTTACAAGGCATGCCATCCACAAATGTGGGGAAGCATCCCTTAAGTTTCCCTATGAATGTTTCCTTGGAAAAATATATATCTATGTGTATGTTGACATGATATTATGCTTATATAGGAACCTTGTGTGGTATTGAGAAAAATGATCATATCAATGGGATAGTCTCTAGTGTTTTACAAAGGGAGTGATAAATTTGGTGGGAGTGTCTTAGACAATGTCAAGGGTCAAGTGTACAAGATTATATGACACAGTTCCAAAAGCAATATACCTTATTCAACATCTTGGAAGATGAACCAACATGGTTATCAAATACTTCTTCGAAGTTTTGTATCCTTATTTCAATGAAAAATCACATTAATTGAGGTTCACAACATTGACGAGGCTTGCATTGCATGAAAGTGACGTGTAATGAAACCAAGAGAAAACAAGTTGTTGCATTTTGAGATAACTCTAGAAAAAGAATAATATGACTGTAAAAAAAATAATCAATAAAAGATAAGAAAATTGTTGGTACTTTACATAGAAATAAAATTGAAGGAATAGATGGATGGAAGAAAAAGAAATGCAAACAATGCAAAAAACAAGTGCCATGGGATGGCGATGTCCCTGCCGTTGATGATAATTAACAAAGAATAAAATCAGCAAGTAAAAGCAATAAATGAAATAGTATTGAATTAACAAAGAATAAAATCAACAAATAAAATGGTATTGAATTAACAAAGAATAAAATCAACAAATGAAATAATATATAATATTATAATTAGCAAAAGCAATAAATGAAATAGTATTGAATTAACAAAGAATAAAATCAACAAATGAAATAGTATATAATATGATAATTAGCAAAAGCAATAAATGAAATAGTATTGAATTAACAAAGAATAAACTCAACAAATGAAATAGTATATAATATGATAATTATCAAAAGCAATAAATGAAATAGTATTGAATTAACAAAGAATAAAATCAACAAATGAAATAGTATTGAATTTGGAATGGACATATTTTTTTTAAATACACACTGGATGGAAAATACGTGTTTTATATATGGGTAGATAGGTTTGTCACAATTAAAAAATAAAAACACTTTCATTTATTTTAACTTAAATTAAAAATTTTTATCCTAACTCTATTTAAGTATTGAGACATAGCCCCCCAGGGATTTATATTTGTATTAATTGTAAAAAAATTAAAATTATGATATTGCAAATGGTAAGAAAATAGTTACGATATCACAAATTGTAAGAAAATAAAGTTCAAAAATATATAATGGGGAATATTTATGATATGCATGCAACATAAATTAGTTAGGTCCACGCTTTTAAACGATGTCTTGCTTAGTTTTATTAAATGACTTAATTTGGTCTGTTGCCAGTCTCCATGCATTTGAATCTGCATGGCATGCAGATGGAAAAAGGAAGACAGATAAGGAGCTGTGGAGAACCTGAAAAAGTAAGGCATGGAAAAATGCAGACAGACAACAAGTTGTGGATAACCTGGACAAGTAAGGCAAAGTCGAAAAAGTGGAGCACAGTTCTCCATGAATAATGAAACATGGAAGGAAATTCAATAGAGTTGCAAGCAGGAAGAGGAGAAACATGATTTCATTCACGCCAGACAAAGGTAATGCACTAGGAAGGATAGGTCCATCAGGAAACACAACTAACAGAGGGAGCCAACATCAGTAAAATGCACAACAAAGTGAAACAAAAATGTACGTCCTTCATCTTCATCAAGCCTTCAAGAGATTTGGGACAATTTGATGGAGCATTCGGGTAGTTTGCAGTGGAGCAACTGGCCTTGCGGATTTTCCAGACAATATTTAGGTACCAAATTCTATTTCTGCATATATAGCTCAGATATAATTGAGTTGTATTAATAACTATGCAGTAATTCTTTTCAACTTCAAAGAAATCGAATTTACCAACTTGATTCCTTACCCATTCTTTTCAAGTTTCTTATTTGCAACTTGCAATGTCTTCTCAGTTCCCCTAAATTAAGATATGCGTTCCCATATGAAGACTCTTTGCTTGCCTACATTTTTTCTCCCATAAAAACATATGAGTCAAACAATTCTAATATTGCATGGCCATACAGTGAATATGAAAGTATTTTGTGCAATATAAATATGAAAACCCCAACACCTACAGTATAAAGAGGAATACAATAAATATGAAATTTTTTGTGCATTGTAAATATGAAAACGCCATTGCCAAAGCCCCAACACCTACAGTATAGAGAGGAAGCAACATGTCAATATCATAGATGGAAGACATATGCAATCATTTGGTCAAGCTTTTTCGGATCTGCTCCTTTAATGGTTGAGGAGGGAGGGAATCTGTATATGTGTCCAAATGTCCATTTCAATTGTCATTTGCAGAATGTTTCTGTGTTGTGTTTTGTTTTGGAAGTGAGTGAAACAACCTTATTTTTGTTTCTATATCTACTGCAGCTAAAGTAGATGCATTGACTGCCAGCAATTTCATTTCTATTTTTACTACCTTGAACGTTTAATTCAATTTAGCCAACATACCCATCAACATTTCAGTAAGCACCTCACACATATACAGATGCAATTGATTGAGTTGACCGAGCTAACCGAGTTGAGTTGATCCAACAACACTGGGCGGTGAAGGCCTTGAGACGGTGATATCAATTGTCGATGCAGTGAAGGCGGTGAGATCCATTATCTTAACATGACATAAGACATAACCAAAAACAAGGATTTCAAAAAACTTATTCGATTGAGTAAAATTCGACAAATCCAGTCCACCAAATCAAGGCAAATCCATGAAACAAACAACAACACTTTAACTCTGTACAAATGACAAGATTGTCAAATTTTCCAATAATCACAAACTTTCGTCAACCCAGGAGGTTTGACAAAATCCATGCAACAGGATATTGCATTTCAAGCCAAAACCATCACAAATGACACAACAACTTTCACAAAGTAGTACCGGTAAAAAGGTCAGACAATTTCATAAAAAACAACTTCAATCATAATAAGATTTATTGAGCATTGAACCAGAAATATTTTATCAAAGAAAGGATTCACGCCGACAACGACGAAGCTGAAACAAAAACAACCAATTAAAGTTGTAAAACTAACCCACAAAACCATGAAACTCTTCTTATACAATAATGAAATCAAGAAAGAGGGGGAAAAGGTTCATGAAGTAGGTAAACCATTGTGCCATTGTACATACCTACTTTCAATCTAGGTTGATCATTGCAAAGTAGGCATGGTAGAGGGAGTTGAGCTTCTCAGGATCTCGAGCCAGTAAATACTCAAGATAATCTCAGCAAACCGCTTTGACAACCAAGAAAATCTTAGAGCTAGCAGAGAAACATCACCAGAATAGGATAGAAACCCAAAATCTTCGAGAAAGCTCTCTCAAAGGAATACAAACCATAATCATCCATTACTTCCCTGTATTAAACGAGCTAGTTGACATGGAAAGGTGGTGAAGGGATCGAAAAATACGTTAAGCACCCTCTTATAAAAGTCGAATAGTAAGTAGGAACGCAGTCTAAGCCCATGAGGTTCATGACCTAGATAAATAGTCTGACATTTGGCTAGGACTAGAATCTAATGTTGCTTCATGTTATCAATGTTGCTTCATGTTATCAACATGGATTAGATATATCCTCCTTTGAATTGCCACGTTCAAGCCATGCAAAAGCAAAAATTACAAAATGCCACTTCGAAACCATGCATCGGGAGTCTCCATTCCCGAGGAAAAGACAACTACCACGCTTAAACCATGCAAAAGGAGTTCGGAAATCAATAATCACCACGTACATGTCTAGAAATGCATGACCCTTACGCTGGAAAGTGAAGCAATTGGTTGTAGAAGTAGCCATTTATTCTTCGTTTCGTAAGTCCATTATCTTGGTCCTACCTATTCTCTGGGCTTGCTTGCCTAACTAACTTGATACCGGTTCAGCCAGCCGGAAATGCCTTGTTCTCGAACAACCGTATAGTTAGTTGCTTTCTCATGATGGGAGGATAGACTACTCTCGACTAGGGATCGCTCAACTAGATGGAGCCACAATCCATGCTTGTAATGCAACATATTCATTGTTTATTACCATCCACAGTGTCTGATGGTAGGTTCCACCAAGTATAATTCCGTAGAAGCCCAATTCCACCCATCGGGCGGCAGGCATTCAGTGTAGCCAACCAACCAACCAAATAGACAAGAAGTAGAATTTTGTTTCCTTTTGTCTATTTTTTGTAGTTTATAGTAGTAGAATCTCTTGTTCAGCACCAGAATCAGTTGTGACGGATCATTAGAGGCACCTTCTTTAGTACACTAAAACTAGTACGATTGGCAAGCCTGCCTGACTGTGTAACAATTTAGAAGGTTTGGAGGGTGAGAAATGAGGGCTGTCATCTCTATATATAAGTGCCGAGAGGAAGGATCAGAGAAGAGTTACCCATCATCTAAACCAGAAGACATACATTGGTTGGTGCACACAATTATGACATACAAGCGGGATGCACGCTTCACGGGGTGGATGGATGTCTTGCTTTGATTTATACTTCTATTTTTATATACATTGCACCCAGGCGATGTTCATATTTTATTCTATTTTATCCATTTTCATTCATTCAATTACTGATAAATGTTTAAATATTGCACTAGAATACACAACTACCAACTACTGTATGTATCAATTTTGCAAATAACATTGTCAGCAGCTCGTCCCTAGTGATTTCTACAAATCTCATGAGTTCTTAAAAACAACGCCATTGTGTACAAAGTCGAGTACAAACCCAGGATGGATGCAAACATAAAACAAGATGGGAAGAAAGGTAAAATTTTGTTTGACATGTTTAAAAATTTCAATGCATTATGTGCCTGGAAAACTTAAAGCTTGAAATGCACCAAATTGGAGAGAAAAAGAAATATTTTTGAAGTATTTATAAGGAGATAGGACATGAATTTGCATTACATTTTGTTCTGCACATACTCAGTTCTCCCTGAAGCTGCATATGATTAAGTATTGCATTTTATAAAGTTAGCTAGAAATGTTAACTTTGCATAACTATTCTTGGTTTCCTATATTTCTTGGTATAATAGAACATAGATTCTAATTTCTGTCATTTGAACCACAAGGTTTGGGTTTTGGTAGGTTTTAATAAAAAAGAAAGTATTGCTTTGATTCTCTGTATGAAACCTGGAATGAAATTAATTTTCTTTAAATGTAATTTGGAAATGAGGAATATTATTATTGCTCCCATGTATATACATTATTAAAACTAGTGATCTAATTCTGCATCATCTCGTTATGGATCTAAGCCCTAAGCCTCCTAATTAATATGCATGAAAATAAGAAATGCATGCATGTAGATCATACATGCATTTAAACTTTACCGGTTATTGTATGGCAGTTTCATTTGATTTGAAATTTTCCATTCAAAATTGATGCCTATTGTAATACTTCATAAGAGGTAGTAGGGTAAAGCTAAATAGGAAGAGTGCCTGCCACTTCTTCCCCTAAATATTTTTCAAGTGTTATGGAAGCCCGTATAGCCAATCCTTGATGCAGCAATAGCCATCCCCCAACTTTATTTTAAGGATAGCACGAGCCTTCCAAATGGCCTGACACCTCCCAGCGCTCCATCAACTAGTACATATACACTTTAAGAGACTAAAATAAAATACAGCTAAAAAGACTGCAAACAACAAGTTAAGATCCATACCTGTATAGAGATTCAAAGCCATATACAGAGATTCAAAACCAGTAGCAAAGAGAGCATCTTCCAAGCAAGTAGAAGCAACGAAAGACGGAGCGAAGCAAGCACCACTGATTGTACGAGTAGCAAAGAGTACAACTTCCAAGAAATCAAGCAAGCAAAGGCACCAGAGCAGAGCAAGCTAACCAACTTCCGTACTTCATTTTCACGATGAATGTGCACATAAACAGGTGGGAAATGCTTTTGGTGTCTATGGAATTATTTTTGTACTTTCTATTAGAAAAAGATTTAGTACAGAAAAAAAAAGCAACTAAACAATGAAGGAAAAGCAATTAATCGAATTTCTCAAGCAAGTATGTGATGGCAGTGGCCGATGTCTGTGAAGAAGGGTTGCAATAAATGAACAACATCAGATCAACATTAACTCAAAGCAATCTGGACAACATTAACTCTTAAAGAACACAGCCAGTGGCAGCGGTAAAGCAGTGGGAATGCGGTGGTGGTAGTGGTTACAAGCACTTGCATTAATGGAAACAATAACTAACCGCTCTCTTCCTAAGAGCTCTGCCACCATCCCAACAATAATGCTTCAAAGATCAAACCAATAGCATTGCAGATAAATAATATGTAATGAAATAAGTAATGGACATATTACCAAGCTATGTCAAAACTTTAGGAAATATGAAAAAATAAGCAAAGTCAAAGCCAAACTAATATAAAGTCAAATCCAATCAATTACAAGAGTTACCCTGGCCTTCGGCAGGGACTAATAAGTACATAGAAAGTATCATTAAAGTTAGGAGCTACATCCAAAACTAATTATTGTGACTATGAAAAGATTCCTCGTGACAAGATATTTTCCAACAAAGAGAAAATAAGTTAAAGAAAATAATAGATGTATGGAATTGTATTTTTATGGTCCATCCTCACAAAATGTAGAGACATAAAAACCCTTCAATGTTAAAGTACATGTTAAAGTTTGTGTTTTTATTACCATGTTTGAGTAGGTAGTCATAAAGTATGATATATAAAAATTTGGTGAAAACACATGTACATAATGCCATCAATTAGTTTGGATGCATGGGACTTGGAATTGATAGTCAATAAACATAGTATGTTTAAGTTTTCCATCTCCACCCAATTTGGTTAAGAAGCATCTTGTGATGCAATTTCTCTTAATCATGCAAGATACTAATGGGATTCTTTACTTATGATATTAGGATGTTATTTTATAGAAGATCCCAGAACTATGTGTTCATTAATGAAGATACTCAATATATCATTTAATCCTATCAAGGTAAAAGAAATATATATAGTGGAGTCACAATTATTAATTAATGTCAACAATATACTTGTTTTGTTAAAGTTAAAGCCTAAAGGCAAAAAGGGGTTTACATAACAAGAGAATGTAAAGTTATAAGGTAGCTTAGTACGTGCCTTTAAAAGAAGTTGGCTTGAATGAAAAAACTTTGACATGGTATTGTAAGCCAAACAAAAGAAAGGGAAATTTTAAGGGTAAAATTTAGCTCATAGACTAATTTTCAAATTTTTTTCCACAAAAAATATTTTCCAATTTCCATTTTTTTTCTAAATTGATTCGCCCAAATTCCATGGGATAAATTTTTTTACTCTCAAAATCACCAAAAATGTTCGGAAACTACATAAAACCCTTAGAAATTTGATTTTTTTTAAGAAAAATATCACCTAAGATTTTATGGTTGGAAATTTAAATAATAGATGTATTTGTTTCCGAGTTTATTTGCCCAAATATATGTACATCATTTTAATTAATGCCCATTTATTGAGCAGAAAATTACAATTTTCTTTACTACCATAGAAAATATCATATTATAAGTAAAATGGAAAAATTCATACAAACTTTAAGAGTGAATTCCATGTTTTATAATCTTTGAGCATCAAATATATTTATAGCATAATACATTATTGTTGCATATAAATTTAATTATTATTAATCAATTATTAATAAGCACTAAAATTAGAATATATAACTCATGGAAACAAAAAATTTAAAATGTTATGTCCATGCTTGTGAGCTTTGTGGTCATCGAAACTACAATAGCATTGGACACTGCAATGGTTGGAAAAATGAGTTTCTCAAGGTAAACACCATATTATTATTCTTTTACTTTTGTCATCCAAAATATCTTGACATGAGAAGGAATATGAAAAAGGGTTTGAAAAGAGATCCCTTATCAAACCTACTTTCGAAGTGGAAGCCCTTGTTGAATTCAATGCCTTAATGGAAACTTTCGGGACTCATTTCCCTTTATAGCCAAAATGACCCACTTTGGATGTGATGCTTGCTCTTGGATCTTGGTGCGAATAACACAAAATCCACCCAAATTACTTATTGTGAAACAAAATTCATAGATATTAATGTAATGAAACCCTTTCCATTTTCAAGTTTGGCTCATGGAAAATTTATGAGGGCTTTTTGCGAGCACATGTAGACTTGTTTAGATGGAATCCAACATGAAGAGTAGTACACATTAGTTATAGGTAGTAGTTTAGTGCAAATATGGAATTTTACTAATAAAGCTAGGGTTTGGTGATCCAATTGTCTAATTTCTTCTCCACCCATTGGAAAACCAACTTGCAATGATATATAAAAGAGGATTGAAAGGAAAAATGATTTCTCATACATTTGAATACTTTTCCCGATTGAAACCAAGTTCATTGGATGTTCAAACCTGAGGCCATGTAGAAGTTTCTAGAAAACCCACAATCAAAATCTAGAAATGTTGGTCTTCAACAACAGTAAGGAAATAATCATCAACAAAATGACCATTAACCAACCTCACTATGTCAATATTTGGGGGGGTGATCTTTTGAATAATCCCTATATTGATCTTGGTGCTAAGGAGATAACCATGGGCTTCATCTTCCAGCACAGAGAGTTGGGGTAAAAGGGAATTCTTGTTGAACCTTGTCATTATTCAATTTTTTAATCTTTTAATAACATGAGAAACTTGTTTACTTCATATATGGTGAATTAGGTTTGGATTTTTAGATAAAATTATCATGTTATGAATGGTTCTCCTCTCTATTTATGGTTTAAAATCCATGGGGAGGTAGCCTATATTTTTTCTGTTGTATAATATACATTGTTTAATCACCACTTCCAGTAATAGCAAGGGAATGTTGAGGGTTTAATCAAAATCAAGATCAATGGTTCACATTCATTTTGGATGTTGAATGTACATAAATTATCATTGCCAAATTTCTCCAAATTAGTATCATCTGTATATGTTTCAAACATTTAGTGGTCTCTGAGATCCATAACCAATTTTAAAAAAATAGGAATGGAGTCTCTAAAGTGGTTTATTCTCTCTTCATAAAGAGATTTTCTCTAGGGAGTGCATGGTGACATAAGAATTAATGGTGGGTCTTTTTGTCACTTATCCAAGGTGAAATAAATGAAGCTATCTAGCATCCGTACACTAGTATGATGCCACCATAATTTAATATTATCACTGGTGTGAAAGGTTCTATGTTCAATGGTCATTTGTTCAAGTCTTTCTGGCCCAAAATAAAAATTGTTATTATTCATTAGGACATTGTAGCTATTGCTTTGAAGAAACATTGAAGGTCAATTCCATTTGAAGACTAGTTATAAAGAAATATTTCAATAACTCATAGGAATCCATTTTAGTTGGTAAGTCTCATTTTAAATTACCTAATCAATTTACAAATAATTCCTTGTATTTTCTCTACCTAATAAAATGGGTCAAAGAAAGAAACTCAAAATCTTGCTAAGAATTCTTTGCCGAGGGAAACTTTTAGGGGCATAATTTCACCCGTGTGCAAAATTTACTGGTTAAATTTGATTATTAATGTTATTGCCAAGGGAAAAGGTTGAATTTGATTATTAATGTTATTGACTGGTTAATTGTTTGTGAATTATGTCAGGAGGACACATTGCAGGAAGACCATGTGCTATGGCTTGCAAGAGCCAAACACCATGAGAAGGACCTCATGTTTCGGAAATCTAGTTTCTATATGAAAAATATTTTGAAATTTTTGATTGAAAAAATTTATGAGGAGAACCTTATGGTTGTAAAATTTGTTTTTTGTATGAAACAAATTTGAAGTCTCTAATTGAAATTATTATGATGGCATCTCATGTGAATTGCATTCTTGTCTGTAATGTAGGTGAGATAGTGAAAATATGCCAATTGGGAAAATGTTGGCTATTGAAGCTGAAAATGCAAAGGAAATGCCAAGAGTGGCTTGGGTTTGAGAAACCATGTAAAATTCCTTGCATGTGCTTGTCTCTTTGCAGTGTTGTTAAATCCAGTAATAGCATGGATACTCATGATGCTTTCATGGGTATTGTTAACCTTTCTACGCTGACACTAAAGAGAGCTAAAGGGATGGATATGGCCGAGAGACTGTGTAGCAGAGAAGGGGTACCATCCTTGTGTTGTGTGAGTGGGTATTGTGGGGCCATGCTAACCTGCAATCAAGCAAGTTATCGATGGAGTTCCTGGAGGGAACCACTGGTTTGCATAGGAGAAGGGCCCAGGCAATTGTATTCCTTTTTTATTTCCTAATAAAATCGGTAGAGGTGCTATCCTGGAAATGGTTGTTGTATGCTTGATAAACCCAGTCGGAGATCTGGCTTAGCATACTAGCTAATGGAAAGCCTGACAAACCCAGTTGGCATGCTGGCTTGGCATTGGTAATTTGAATGTTGTGGTGTAGCCAATGTGTTGGAATAAAATTTGTATTATATGTATGCCTAGGTGATTCAAGGCTTGCAGGAATTTGGTTACCTTTCGATGCACACCCTGAAAGACACTGGAAGGGGTGGGTACACTCGAGGGGCTGTATAACAGAGAAGATGTACCATCCTTGTGTGGGGTGGGAAAGGTCTTGTGGGTGCCATAGCTGTCTGAAGTCAATGCAGGATACCTATGGAGCTGAAGGAAGATGCTTATGCAGATAAGTATTTGGTTTATTTTGCATCTTCTTGCTGATTTAATGTGAATCTACATGTGTATATGATTCAATTATGGCCTTGAAAATCTTGTTAAGAGATGAATCATATGAGAGTGGATTTGACATGTGAATTGATTCATTGTTGAGCATAGGTATTGTTGGATTCCAAATAACTTGGAGGTGTTCAAAGGTAGCACAAAGGAATGATTCAGTATTTCTATCCAAGATATATAGCAACAAGATAAAGCGGCCTTGAAAAGAAAGACATTGCAATTGCCGCTGAAAAAGAGAACATGAAACCTTGTCGAAAATAAAGAGAACACCGAGGATGATGTTATTCCAAGGGGGAGGGGATTGTAATACCCCCATTTTGTCCCTTGTAATGTATTTAATTGAATTATGTAAATGATGTAAATATGCTAGTACATATTCCTAGTGCGAAGCTCAAGGCCAAGGTCCGACTAATGAATGGTTAGGCATGTATGATGTATATATATTTATTTGGACTATGTGGTTGGCTTGTTATATTGATTTCGAATATATGTAAATATTATGTGCATAAATAATAAAATGGTCCAAGAATGGCTATGTAAAGAGCACCAAAGGGGCTATGATTCCACCAGAGGGGAAGAGAAAAGGGGGTCTATGGCAGAATAATTCCTTGCTGCCAAGTGTCAACCTTAGAACTCACCCAAATTCTGTCATGTGCTTTGAATAAGCCAATTATCTCCTTTTTTGACTATTTTCCAATCATTATTGCATGTGTGAGGTTGGTGGGAAAATTCACCTCATGCAGGTATTGAAGCATGGGACTGAATGCACATTTGTGACAATTCTACCATGACAGAAGTCAGTCTGCAGCTACCAGGAGTTCGTTCTTCTACTATCACAAGTTATTCTAGTTGTCTTTTCACCATTTCTCATATACCTTGGAGTCAACCCTCATTCTCACATACTCTCATGCAGATCTACACTAGGCAAAAGCTCTCCATTGCTGACCATGAACTTACCATGTTGTTTTTAACCCAAAAAATCGAATTTGGAGATCTTGATGCAGATTTGGAAGTGAATATTGATGGTTGTAGGTGAGTAGAGAGGTTGGGCAAGCTAGGAACCCTTACCCATTGAGTTTTGCTGCTCGTAGGTGCTTGAGAAGCCACAAATTGAAGCTACAGGTGGTTTTATAGAAACATATATTAGATTGGACTTCTTCTATGCACATACTAGAAGCACCAGGCAAGATGGATCGTGCAAGAGAATCGTGGATTAATGAAGGGGATGCCTGAGCCAAGAAAGGTGTTGTGTGGGGAAGCTATTGTGAAATCCAAAGCTGTGAGGGTTGAGTGAGACCCCTATAGAGCTCTATATGAGCATTTGGATAAAAACATAAAGCAGAACGGGCTGTGGGCTTAGAGATAGAATCCTATAGGTGTTCCTTCGCCCTGGTGGCCTCATAGCCCAACTTGGGGGTGGCCTCTTGGCATAAAGAGTATATGCTATACAAAGTACCTATGGTTGGGTGGAAAATCACTCTTACACAACCAATTGCTTGGATCCTCATTGGAAAAAGATAAGTATTCTCATGCATTTGAATATGAAACATTTTTATTTCATGCCTGTAATGGTTATGCTTGTCATTGCATGCTAGATGTGTGTGGACATATTTTAATTCCATTGTGTATGTTTATTTATATTGCTGCATGCATTGTATATGTTGAAATTCGTGTTATGGAATTGGGGTGAAATTCGTGAGTCCGTATGCAGTTAGCGTCCCCTCCCGATGGTCGAATTGGGTGAGGGGGATGTTACAAATTCGGTATGTATTATTCATACATCTTGGTGTTTCTTAGTCAGTTCTTTGTACTTGCACTCATATTTAGTATGCCCATCATTTTTGCATATAGTGTTGACTCAAACCCAGTCGATAGGGGTTCCCATCATTGTCGACACCAACCCACCATGATCTCCCTGAGCACCGGCCCAGATAGGTTTTACCCTGTCCAGCAACACCTGCGGAGCAGATGAGGCCCCACCCGAGGCGATTAAGGGAGAGTGGACGGAACCATGTTTCTGCCGAAAGAAGAAGGATAATTGTGGCAACACTTACTTAACTTATCGCAACATCCAAGGCATATCTATGCATTCAAGATTAACGTTATTCATATTTAGAGCATCAACATTCATCACGACAAGTATAACATTAAAGCATTAAGTGCAGCAGAATCATAGCATCATTTGTGAATCGCAACAGGCATTATCATCAAAAGGTACACAGGAAATTTCACCAAAACAGTTCCGTCATGTCATATTACTTCGGCAAAACCCTGATACAACATCTCCTCAAAACCAGATCTCAGCAATACCTCTTGATCACACATATAGACTCAAAGATGTGCATAATAAACATCCAACTGTCCATACTAAGATCAAAAGCAAAAACATAAGGTCCCTCAACCCTTACAACTCTTGTCTATATATAGGCTTCCGCCTTTCAACTCTTGTCCACTTACTAACAAATTCCTAACCGACACTTGGACAATTGACCCAAAATCTAACTGACGTTGTCCAAATGACCCAAAAACCCGCATACCACGGTATAACTGACTCAAAAATGCATAAAACACATAATATGTGGTCCAAATGACCTAAAACCCGCCAATTGCAGTACACTTGACCCAAAATGCATAGAATAATCCTGCTTTCTGTCTTCCGTGACCTCTTCTGATGTGTCACAGCACCGACGATATTGTGACTCTTCCTTACCAAACCGCCTACCAATAGGCCCCCAACACAATCTTGTGGCTCACCCTCGAGCCACATCAGCAGGACATAGTGTACTCTGTGGTTTTGACTTTGAAATCCTCGTACTGCTACTCGACGGTCATCACCATCTCCTTTGCTATCGTAGCTGCTGCTTGACTGCCGACCTCATCTTCTATAGATGGATGCACAGTGAGCTTCACTGTCACCTATTGATGACCTTTCTGTACTACCTGAAATGATTCACCAGCCTTCATCATGATCTGTCCACCAACATCTTGGAATTCCTCCAGCTACGCAACACGCTTCTTCTGTCGCTCATGAGACTTGGTGATGTGCTGTTGCAGATCTTTCAATTCCATAACCTTGGCAACCTGCTCCATGGCTGGCATTACGTGCATCGCTGCTTTGAGTGTCACCGACTACCCCTCCGCTTCTTGTCGATCCTTCATTAGTTGTTTGACCTGCTCATCCTGAACGATCCAGCCCCAAAATTGCACAATGTCAGCTGTGAGCTTCATCGTGGCCTTTTCTAGCTCCTCCAACTGAGTTGCAACCTCCTCAATCACCCTTTTTCTATCGTCGACTTCAACTTGAGGCGTACCAGGATTCACTTGAGCCTTCAACTCCTGATTCTCCTACCACAATTGGACAATGACATCCCCCAATTGCTGCACCCGTTGGAGCACGTCTGACTTAGCGATGGGCTCCTACACATGCTGACATGCCTCAACAATAGCTGTCTTGATCCACATGCTTTGATCCCACAGACGGTCCTTCTCCGCAATAAGGAAGTCATGATCCTTCTTGAGTCTTTCGATTTCGTGAGCCTTCTCAGTTTGTTCTGTCTTAATTCCTTCCTCGAGCTCGTCCACAGCCTGCTGTGCTGAAGCATCCTTGCCTGTCAATTCTGCTATATCACGCTTCACCTCGGCCTTGCTTTCTTGCAATCGCAAGCACATACCACTAATCACCCGCAGCCGGTTCAACATCTCCCGGCTGGTAACTGCCTGCATAGTGGTCAATCCTACCGCTGGAAACGCATTAACGTTGATGGTCACCTTCTTCAATTGCTACAGCAAGGTGTTCACGGCCTCATCCTTGGTCACAATTGCAGTCGGGGGAATCTCCACATTCTTGACCCGTGACTCGGTGCTGATTGTGCCAACTTGCGGTGCCACTGCTTCCTCCGGTGCCTTTCTTGAAACCATCTCATATAGGGATTCCATACGAGAAGTGAGTGCATGGAATCCTTCGTCTGCCTTCCTCGCCATCTTGTCATCTACCGCAGTGGATGCATGATTAAGTGCTGTGATTAATTGACCCAAATGCGCCTCCTTTGGCAGGGGCAGCCCGCTGATTGTCGCATGTTCCTGGTGCCTTTTTGCTCTATTTTCTTCAAGGGCCAAGTTGCTATCATCATCCGACAGTGTTTTGGTCGATTCTTGGCCTGAGTCATGGTGACTCTACTGGTCCTGAGTGAAGATACGATCATCTGGGCCCTTTGCCTGTCCTCCAGCTTCAATCTGTGCCAATGTCACAGGTTCACGCCATTTCGGGGACCAATCATTCACAATGGCGTCCAATGCTTCTATCGTTACCTTGTACGGGGTCAACAACCATTACTGACCAGGGTCCTTCCTTGCTTGCACATAAATAGCATGCAGTCGAACCACAAACTCCATGATCGGCTTAAACCTGGCTGTGGTGTCTTCAAATATCTGTGGTACATGCATTGCTGCATCACAAACCATCTCCCAGTAGATCCAGAATTGCAATTGGAAATCTCGGAGTCGCTCTGGCTCCGATACATAACATAAGTTCTGATAGCACGCACCCCGCCTCTCTTTCGCAGCCACAACATCCATGCCCTGATACGTGTCGGGCTCCTTCCAAGCCACTAAGGCAATCAGTAGCAACAACCAACTATATGTGAATGAAACTTTACCTGATTGAACTGCCACGGCATCCTCCACCAATTGATTTAATAGAAACAATGACCAGTTCATTTGGACACCCTCCGCACATTGTACTACACATGCAACAATCCCCGAGTTGCATTGGTTAGGTCGACCTCCCCTAACCACCTTACAGGATAAGATCTTGGTGCCGGTGAGTACCTCCTGATCATTGATACTACTAGTGTGATACCCACGGTCGTCTGTTTCCAATCCATTTTTCTTCACCAGCTATCCCGCCCTCTTTTTGTCATTCGCCTTCCCTTGGAAGAACTGCAATGGATCGACTTTATCTTTAGGAAATACGGAAATGCGCGAAATCAAATCAACAGTAACCTGAATTTCTCTGTCCAGCCACAACGAACCACCATGGAAGCACGCAAGCAACTGCTTCACACACGCGTTAAATTTTGCCAGCTACCCAAAATGCGGCATGTTAATAAGGCCTAACAAGTCAGCCTGCTTCAATCCTCGTGCCCAGTCCTGTGGAATCGATGTCACATAAGTTGTGATCCAGGCACATACGGGGCCAATGCAATTTCTGGGTAGGCCACTATGTCGTGATCATCGTATTGTAGATGCATCAGTGCTAGCCCAATAGCAATAGAGCACTCCATTCCAATGGGAAGCGCCGACATCTTCACGCCATACTTCTGCTTCGGATTTAGCTTGCGCAGGGTTGCATCCATCCAACTGGGAGGGATATACCCAAGGATGTCAATAGCTAACAGTCCCTCCCATGGGGCAGACTCATCAACACGGCGACTGGACTGCCCTACCTGCACCTGATCTTCTCCTACCACCTCGACGGATGATCTAAGCTGCCTCTTGCTTTGCGACAACTCAAAATGCTGACCCCCTCGTCGCTTCTTGATGATTACTGACATTCCCACCGACATGTTTGCAACTTCTTCTACAAGATTGACGTCTCCCACAGACACAATTTCTTCTTCAATGGCAACCCCGACAAAGGGAGACTCTACTTCACTGCTTATCTCAATGGTTTCCAACATACCTCACATGGAGTTCTCCACCGATGGCTGCACCGGCGTAATTAATAGACCCACTCAATGCATGGCAACAACACTCTACAGTTCAACCGAACCTTTCCCAACTCACGACTGCGCTAAAAATGCTCTGCAACACTTCACAAGCACTAAATAACGTAATTCTCAGTGCCTTCTGACCAACGTCTACCCATTCTTATAGCTTCTAACCCAATCCTCCATAATCATGACTAAATCTGACATTAACTCGACCGAATTTCTATATTAATGATGCAAATTCGTCGTCGATCCTGTCAACCGATCAGCTGGATCCGCCATTAATTCCCATCATTCGAACATGCATCATTAATTAACTATCTGAACTTTTGGCATTTATTGGTGATTGGACCCAGTCGCGACCCTACCACTTGTCGCAGACCGCTCCTAACACACGACACAAGCCTCCCTGCTTGTGCATTCTTTGTCTCCATCGGTGCGCCATCCTGCCACCGATCAACCTACATTTTTTTTTTTCGAGTGACTCAGGCATCGCGTCACTCCAAGTTCGATTGATAGGGCTTCAATCTACTGCCATTGATCAATTTTGGGAGCATCGCATCGTTCAACTGCACTACACCGCCTAAAGTGATGCTATTGATGCGATATAGACCAAGCCAATGCATCTGCAATTTTCCTGGATGTTTCATAAACTTACTGTCATACAACAACACCAAGTCACCTTGTTGAAACTGTTTGTTTTTGATGTGGCGATCATGCCATGATTTCTAGTGACCCTTCTCCACCCCTTGGTGGAAATCTATGATAAAGCGATCTTCTTCCAAGTGAACGAGCCGTGCAAGGCGCTCCTCTAATGTTTCTGCAGCATCCATACCGGTTGCTGCCACTATGCGCAGACTCAGAACGATATACTCCATAGGCATAACCGCTTCTTGCCCATAAACTAGCTTGAATGGTGTCTACCCTGTCATCCTTTTACATGTGGTGCGATAGGCCCACAACACTGTTGGGATTTTTAGATCCCAGTCATTGCGGTTCACATTGCACACCTTTGTTAGTGCATGCTCCAATACCTTATTGAAAGCCTCCACCGTGCCATTCGCCTGTGGATGATAGGGTGTACTCTTCTTATGCTGTATCTGCAACTCCTCCGTCAATGCGCTAATGGTGCGATTGAGAAAGTGGTTTCCTTGATTGCTCAACAATATCTTGGGGTAGCCGAAGCGAGTGACAATGTTGTCAAAGAGAAACCGTGCAGCTGTGGCCGCAGAACAATCAATAACCAGTGCAACTTCCACCCATCTGGTCAAATAATCTGTCGTAGTGATGATGTATCTTGCATGAGTGCACCTCCCAGGTGAGTTGATAGGTCCCACAAAATCTACTTCCCATTTGTCAAATGGCTGCAATGTCAATTGAGGCATCAATGACATCTCATCCCATCTGGATGGCTTCCCGGTTCTCTGATAGACATCACAAGATCGTGCATAATCTGCCGCATCACTGTGCAGCGTAGGCTACCAGAGCCCCTCTCGAAGCACCTTCCTTACTGTCGCACGACCACCATAGTGCCCTCCAACCACTCCTGCATGTGCTTCTGAAAGGATCTTCTCTTGCTCATGTGGCAAGACACACCGTCGCAATATCTCATCGGCACCCATCTTGTATAACTCTCCTACGATTAGCTAGAAGTCTACAACCTTGACTACCAACTGCTTCTTCTGACTAGTGGGGAATTCCTCTGGTGCGGTACCTGTTGCCAGAAACTGAATGATTTATTCAAAATATCCATCAGTGACTCCAACCTTAAACAGTTGCGCATCAGGCAACCCATCTTCAATGTTAGTTGGATCCTCTCCTGTTTCAATCCGTGAGAGATGATCAGGGCCAGCATTTAACCGCCCTGGCTTCATAATTACTTCAAAATCGAACTCCTGAAAAAGAAGTAGCCATCGACAGATCTTCCCCCCCAACAGAGGCTTATTGACCAGGCATTTCAATGCAGAATGATCTGTGAACATCTTGAAATGGCCTCCCAATAAGTAATGGAAAAAGATCTGCAATGCATAAACCATCGCTAGACCTTCCCTCTCCATAGTAGTGTAGTTTCTTTTTGCAGATGACAACTTCCGGCTGGAAAAAGCAATGGGGTGATCAAGATCTCCCTCTCTGGGTTGGCCCAATACCACTCCCAGCGCGATCGATGAGGCATCAACAAGAACATGAAATTCCTTACTCCAGTTAGGAAATACTAATATCGGCGCCGAAGCCATCTTCGCCTTTAGTGTCTCAAAGCTATCCTAACATTCATGGCTCCACTGGAATACCATGTCTGTCTTCAACAACTTCTCCATAGGGGCGGTAATCGCGGCATAACCTCTGATGAACTTGCGATAATACCCCATGTGTCCTAACGTCTGTTGAAATATTGTAACCTCTAAGAATATTATATTTGTATCCTATTATTCCATAGATGTTACATTTCTCCGACGGGACTTTATTATGTATCCGGAGATGTTTATTCCTCCGATGGATTGTGGCAACTAGGGTTATTAGATCCCCCATGTGGGGTCGGCCCTGAGTTAGTTTATTAGGGGTTATTAGACTCTCTTAGGAGAGGTCGGCCCCATTAGGGTAAAATTCAGTTCGGAGATGAGTATAAGTAGAGGAGGATGTTCCTCACTTATCTCATTCATTCATCCACTTGGGAGTAGCGCACAAGTGAGAGAAAGGTCTGCATAGGAGGAGAAGGAGCTCTAGTCTTGGACTACATCTTGTATTTGGTTGATTATCTATATTGAGGAAAGCTTTGTTGGGTTTTCTACCCATGAGGGTTTCCCAGGGTAAATCTTTGTCTATCTTGTGATTGTGTTTCTTTCAGTGATCTTGCTAGTGAAATTAAGATAAAATTAACATGGTATCAGAGCTAGCCTGAATAGGACATCTTTCACAAGGTGAAAATACCTCTCTCTCCTCCTCCGGTGAAAATTAGGGTTTCTACAAAAAGTTGGAATTTTTGAATTCTGATTGCATGGATGGATAGCCCTCCTCAAAATCAAAGTTTTGAGCACTAGATCGATATTTTTGGTTGGGTAGAACTCCGGGAAAGTCAAACCCTATTTTGACCTAAAGTGCAGAAAACTAGAAAACTAGAGAACCAAAAAAGATATGCACCTGTGCACCACTGAACCAGAAAAGCTGCGAACCTATGCACCAGAAATCCAGAAAAGAGAAGACCAGAAAAACAAAAATTCTATTGCAGATCCAGAAGGTGAAAAGTTGAAGTTTCCAGAAGCAAAACACACCAGAAATTCTATCTCATGAGAAACTTCAATCTCTGTAACCCCCTGAATAAGATGGCTCCAATTACTAAGCTTGAAGACAAGCTAGAGGGTATAGAGAATTTCTGGGCATGGAAATATAGGATTGGTCTCATTCTTGAAGAGAATGATCTTGCCCAATATATCAAGGATGAGATTGCAGAACCAGAAGAAGATGCATCCAAAGAGAAGTATAGGAAGGACTTGATTAGGGAAAAGAGAATCATTGCTGATTCTATAAAAGACACTTTGATTCCCCAAGCGACATCCAAGAAGACTCCAAAGGAAATGTATGATTCCCTTTCCAGAATGTATGAGGGAAAGAACTTCAATAGGAAGATGAATCTGAGAGCTCAATTGAAGAGCACAAAGATGAATAAAGGAGAATCTCTTCAAGACTATTTCTCAAGGGTCTCCTAGTTCAAGGAACAACTAGATTCTATTGGAGATACCCTTGATGAAGATGAACTAGTCATGACTGCTCTAAATGGTCTCACTAGAACTTGGGAGTCATTCGTCCAAACTATGTGTGCCAGAAAAGAAAGTATGAAATTTGGTGTGGTATGGGAGGATTGCATTCAAGAAGAAGCT
This sequence comes from Larix kaempferi, assembly GCA_027924585.1. Lineage (NCBI taxonomy): Eukaryota > Viridiplantae > Streptophyta > Pinopsida > Pinales > Pinaceae > Larix > Larix kaempferi. Next base: position 1,373,190 of record BSBM01000345.1, on the reverse strand, counting down.
AGGGTTGCCAATAGAGAAGCCCTGCTCAAAGAAGATGACCAAGCCTTGGCCACACACACCAAGAGAAGAAGGAATCAATCCTACTTCAAGAAGGATAGTGAAGAAGAAGAAGAGGAAGAAAGGACTCACAAGAAAATATCTAGAAGAGAAGAAGAAGAGGAAGAAAGGCCCTTCAAGAAAAGATCTAGAAGAGATGAAGACGAAGATGCAGAAGAGTATGTTCTATTCTATGCACTCTCTGGATCCATAATACCTGGAGAGGATACATGGCATATTGATAGTGGTGCTTCAAAGCACATGATTGGACAAAAGAAAACTCTTTCAAAACTGGAAGAGAAGACCTCCCCATAGAAAGTGTCATTAGGAGATGACTATCAATATCCCATCAAGGGAATTGGTGAAGCAAACTACAAACTTGACTCTGGAGCCCCCATGAAGATGAAGGAAGTATTGTATGTACCATGATTGAAGAAGAACTTGCTTTCCATCTCAGCTTTGGATAAGAAAGGTTATAGGGTTTCATTCATTGATGGACAAGTACTCATGTGGTCCAAAGGTAAATCTATTAAGGATGCAATTGTCATTGGTGAAGAGGAAGGAGGTCTATACAAACTCAAGGGTCATTTAGAAGCTTCCCTTGTTCATGAAGCCACTAGTCCAAGTGAGCTATGGCATAGAAGGCTTTCCCACATTAAATACAAAGCACTACCTCATGTGAGCAAAGTAGTTGTAGGACTACCAGATCTAAAGATTGAACATGAAGGAAATTGCAAGGGTTGTGCAAAAGGGAAAAATATCAAGAATCCTTTTCCAAAGAGTGAAACAAAGACTAAAATTACTTTGGAATTGATCCATTTAGATGTATGTGGTCCCATGCCCACCACATCCTTGAGTGGATATGAATACTACCTAACTTTCATTGATGACTATTCAAGAAAGACTTGGATATATTTCTTGAAGGGAAAAGATTAAGTCTTTCAAAGATTCAAGGAGTTCAAAGCCTTGATAGAGAATCTTTTAGAAAAGAAGATCAAGATACTCAGGACTGATAATGGTGGAGAATATACTTCAAAAGATTTTGAAGCCTTTTGCAAAGAAGCTGGAATCAAGAGGGAACTAACCACTCCCTACAATCCTCAACAAAATGGTGTTGCGAAAAGAAAGAATAGAACCATCATGGAAGCAGTAAAGACAATGTTACATGATCAAGACTTACCTATGTACTTATGGGCTGAAGCATCCAGGACAACAGTTTATGTGCAAAATAGACTATCTCACAGTGCCCTTGAATTCAAGACTCCAGAAGAAGTCTTCACAAGAAAGAAGCCTGAGGTAATTCACCTTAATATATTTGGGTGCCCTGTGTATATTCACATACCTAACAAAAAGAGAACTAAGTTGGATCCTTATGCGAATAAGGGAATATTTGTTGGGTATTGTGAAACATCCAAAGCATTTAGAATTTACATCCTAGGATTCCATCATATGGAAATCAGTAGGGATGTGCCATTTGATGAAGAAGCAGCTCTGAAGAGGTCTAGGAAGTGCTAGTATGAAGAAGTATATGAAGAAGATGCACCTCCTAGAATTGAAGAAGTTGTACCATCTGCTGAAGATGAAACTTCTGAATACCATGACATGTTAGAACCACAAGAAGCCCCCACTACAAACATTTCAAGAAAAAGAAAGCTAGCATGGGCTAGAGACATTATACTGGGAGCTGAAAAGTATGGAGCTCCAGAAGGCTCCACTAAAGTGAGCAAGAAACCAAAGCCATTCTCCAACTATGTGGCTTTGATGTGTAATCTTGTAGATCAAGAACCTACTAGTTATGAAGAGGCAGTTCATAAGAAAGAATGGGTAGAAGCAATGACAGAGGAATACCAGTCAATAATGAAGAATGATGTTTGGGACATAGTTCCCAAACCAAAGGACAAGAGTGTGGTATCCTCCAAATGGATATATAAGATAAATCGTGTTGCGGATGGAAGTATTGAAAAGTATAAGGCAAGGTTTGTAGCCAGAGGATTCTCTCAGAAAGAGGGAATTGACTATGAAGAAACATTTGCACCAGTTGCAAGGTACACTTCCATTAGAACCATCATGGCACTTGCATCCATGCTGAAGTGAAAATTACACCAGATGGATGTGAAGACAGCTTTCCTAAATGGTGTAATTGAACAAGAAGTGTACATAGAACAACCACAAGGATTTGATATGGAAGATAGAAGAACCCATGTATGCAAACTACAGAAGGCTCTGTATGGGTTGAAACAAGCTCCCAGAGCTTGGTATGGAAGGATTGGCAGTTTCTTAACTAGCTTGGGCTTTACCAAGAGTAAAGTTGATCCTAATATTTATCTCAAAGTTATGAATGATGAACCTGTCATCTTGTTGTTGTATGTGGATGATCTATTTTTGACTGGAAATGAGAAGCAGATTGTCGAATGCAAAAAGAAGCTCTCTTTAGAGTTTGAGATGAAATATCTCGGATTGATGCACTACTTCATAGGTTTGGAAGTATGGCAAGGTCCAAAAGGAATCTTTCTCCATCAGGGAAAGTATGCTGTGGAAATCTTGAAAATATTTGATCTGTTGGAATGTAAAGCCATGGCCACTCCCATGGATTCCAACCTGAAGCTATTAGCAGATGACTCATCAGAGTTAGTGGATGTAACTCTGTATAGACAAATTATTGGATCATTAATGTATCTAACAAACACTAGGCCAGATATCTGCTTTGCTGTGAACACCCTGAGTCAGTATCTAGTGGAACCTAGATGTGTTCACATGATAGTTGCAAAGCATGTGATGAGGTACCTAAAGGGTACAATAGATTTTGGTCTATATTACCTTGGAGATCATGACTTCAGATTGTATGGCTACATAGATGTTGATTGGGTAGGAAGTGTATCAGATAGAAAGAGAACATCGAAAGGATGTTATTGTCTGGGATCTGCCATGATCTTGTGGTATAGTAGGAAGCAGTCTAGTGTGGCTCTCAGCATAGCTGAAGCAGAATATATAGCTCCTTGCTCTACTAGTTGTTAAGCGGTATGGATTCAGAAGTTATTATCAAGACTGTTTGACTTAGAGATGGACCCCATTGTGATCCTGTGTGACAACCATAGTTGTATCAAGATTACAGAGAATCCAGTGTTCCATGATAAGTCAAAGCACATAGAGATCCGATATTTTTATATACAAGATATGGTGCAGAAAGGAGCTATCAAGCTCGAGTATGTGAGCACTGACGAACAAGTTGCGGATGTATTGACCAAACCTCTGTCTTGAGTAAAGTTTGAAAATTTTTGAGACAAGCTTGGTATAGTTTAGAAGTACCCTCCTTGAAAGGGGGAGTGATATAATCGATGATGATACTTGGATACTGGTATCAGTGAGGATACCTATATCGATGATGAGATTGCCTATATTGATGGTAAGGTCACTAATGAGGATACCTGTGTTGATATGGATACGTGTATCGATGATGAGTATACTTGTGTCATTGATGTGGATACTATATTGATAAGGATACTATATCGTTGACATAGATACTATATTGATGAGGATACTGTATTATTGATGTGGATACTGTATTGATGAGGATACTATATCGTGGATGTGGATACTGTATTGATGAGGATACTGTATCGTGGATGAGGATACTGTATCATGGATGAGGATACTGTATCGTGGATGTGGATACTTGTATTGATAATGAGGTTACCTGTTTCGACAACAAGGTCGATGGTGAGGTTACCTGTTCCGACGATGAGGTCAATGAATGGTCCCTAGTGAATGTGAGAGGATTGTATCATCCTTGGAATTCAGTCCTAAACTGATCCGTAGACAGATGTCTCCGAGAGTGAGGGGATTATATCATCCCTGGTCTTCAGTCCTAAACTGATCCGCAGAAAGATGTCTTCCAAAGTGAGGGGATTGTATCATCCCTGGACTTCAGTCCTAAACTGATCCACAGACATATGTCTCCAAGAGTGAGGGGATTGTATCATCCCTGGACTTCAGTCCTAAACTGATCCGCAGACAGATGTCTCCGAGAGTGAGGGGATTGTATCATCCCTGGACTTTAGTCCTAAACTGATCTGTAGACAGATGTCTCCGAGAGTGAGGGGATTGTATCATCCCTGGACTTCAGTCCTAAACTGATCCGCAGATAGATGTCTCTGAGAGTGAGGGGATTGTATCATCCCTGGACTTCAGTCCTAAACTTATCCGTAGATAGATGTCTCCGAGAGTGAGGGGATTGTATCATCCCTGTACTTCAGTCCTAAACTGATCCATAGACAGATGTCTCCGAGAGTGAGGGGATTGTATCATCCCTGGACTTCAATCCTAAACTGATTCACAGACAGATGTCTCAGAGAGTGAGGGGATTGTGTCATCCCTGGACTTCATTCCTAAACTGATCTGTAGAAAAATGTCTACGAGAGTGGTCCTTAGACTTTGTCTAAGTTGATGAGTGGACTGCATCGTACCTAGGCATGATATGGTGTCTTAAATGGATCATGTGTATTACAGGGTATGCTGCTATTATGCTGATGATCGTGAGATGACGATGCTGATGATCATGTGATGAAGATGCTGATGATTGTGTGATGATGATGATGATGATCATATGATGACAATGTTGATGATCGTGAGATGACAATGCTGATGATCATGTGATGAAGATGTTGATGATCGTGTGATGACGATGATGATGATTGTATGATGACGATGCTGATGATCGTGAGATGACGATATTGATAATTGTGTGATGACGATGCTAATGATCGTGTGATGACAATGATGATGATCGTATGACGATGATGCTGATGATCGTTTGATGACGATGGTGATGATCGTGTGATGGCGATGCTGATGATCGTGTGATGACGATGCTGACGATCATGCTGATGATCGAGAGGATCCAGATGATGATGTTACTGTAGCTGCTTGAGTGTCGCAGAAGATGAAGACTCAATACTGACGATGTTGATGTTCCAGTATTGAAGATCTTGAAGATGTTCTAGTAATTGATTGAGTTACTGAAGAAAGCTTCCAATGATTTATAGATGTATCATGTATTATGTAGTTGATGACTCCTTGGTCCTGCAGACGTTGTTATAATATCCTTCTCGTTAAGGAGGAATGTTGAAATATTTTAACCTCTAAGAACATTATATTTGTATCCTATTGTTCTTGAGATGTTACATTCATCCGACGGGACTTTATTATGTATCCAGAGATGTTTATTCCTCCGATGGATTGTGGTAACTAGGGTTATTAAATCCCCCATGTGGGGTCAGCCCTGAGTTAGTTTATTAGGGGTTATTAGAATCTCTTAGGAGAGGTCGACCCCATTAGGGTAAAAGTCATTTCGGAGATAAGTATAAGTAGAGGAGGATGTTCCTCACTTATCTCATTCATTCATCCACTTGGGAGTAGCCCACAAGTGAGAGGAGGTCTGCATAGGAGGAGAAGGAGTTCTAGTCTTGGACTACATCTTGTATTTGGTTGATTATCTATATTGAGGAAAGCTTTGCTGGGTTTTCTACCCCATGAGGGTTTCCTAGGGTAAATCTTTGTCTATCTTGTGATTGTGTTTCTTTCAGTGATCTTGCTAGTGAAACTAGGCTAAACTTAAAAGCGTCGCCCTTAACTGCTTAACAGTAGTCAGTGGTGTCAAACTCAGAATAAGCGCAATCTTTGTTGGTCGACCAAAAATCCTTGCTTACACACAATATGACCCAACAGTATGCCAAACGGTGCACATAAGATACATTTCTTCAAGTTCAGCGATATTTGGTGCTGCCGGCATTGCTCCAACATCAACTGTAGATTCACCAGATGATCGCGGATCAAACCATAGACTTTCCAATCGTCCATGTATACCTGCAAAAACTTCTAAATGAAATCCTTGAATGCAGCAACAACAACATGCAAAAATATCGCAAGTGCATTCTTCAAGCCGGACGGCATCACGGTGTACTGAAAGCAGCCCCATTCGCTCACAAAAGTTGTCTTATGGCAATCTTCCTTTGCAATGCAGATCTGATTGTAGCCAGAGAACCCGTCTCTGAAAGAGTACATCTCCTGGCCACCCACACCTTCAATCACTTCATCAGTAAACGAGGTTGGAAATGGATCATGCAAACATGCATCATTTAGCTTCCCGAGGTCGACACAAATGCGCAGTTCGCCAATATTCTTATCCTATACCACCATAGGACTGATCCATTCCAGCTCCTCAACTGGTTCAATAATACCGATGTCCAACATGCGATCCAGTTCTACCTTGAACCTCTTCTTATGTCGTGGATTCAATCGATAGGGTCACTGCCGGATCGGCTTAACATCTAGTTTTCATGGAATCTTCATCTCCCCTAAGTCACCCAGAATCCCCTTCATGTCAGAAAACTTCGTGGGAAATAAATCCTAAAACTCATGGAGCAAATCAGTGACCTTTCTTATTATCTCATCATCCCAGTAGTTCTCAAAATTTGTGAACTTCGGATTGTCCTCTGTCCCAATGTTAATATTGCGGACCTTCAGTGGCTGACCAATCGGATCGCTTGGCGTGTCAGGTGGTACCATAGCACGACTTCCTTCTGATTTCGAGATATTCACATTCTACGGATCATCACCATTTTTCGGGCCCACCAATGATATTGAAGCATTCCATGAGAGACTGCATCTGGCAGTGCATGTGTGGATCCACAGGATATGCCACTGGAACAACTTGCAAAATTACATCACAGATGAGCTACAATGCATTATTGACCTCTGGATCGGCATCCGCAAAACTGAACGTATGGGTAAAACACACTGTGAGCTCCAGCCAAGTGGAAATTTCTCCTCGCAACTCAGCTACAGTTTACCATGATCGCGACATCTCATCCAAAGTAAGGATAAAAGCATGGACCCACTCATCTCATGGTCACAATACCCATAACCGCTGACACTCCATCAAGTGACCACCAGGATCGTTCTGACCACCATACTTTCCAGTGTGTTAAACCTCGGTATCGCCAAAATGAACCATCATCAACCTTCTGTGTTGCGACCAACCGTCAATGGATTTCTTGTGCGTCGCCCACCAGCGTGCTGGAGCAGCCTTCAATGCCTCCTCCAATGCCAGCATGCGCCGTGGTTCTAAAACTATTGCCTCAAATGTCGCCAGAAAGTCAGAAAAACCAGGAAGTCCTTCATATACTGGGAGTGTGACCGTTTATGTCGCAACCCAGCACAGTGACTGTGTAACTAACCTGCACTTGCGAAGCAGTACTTCATGCAAGCGGTTCTGCCAATATTCTAGCGCATCATCAGATTCGGAAGACGCAGAGCTGTCACTGTGCCATCCCAGCTCACCGTTAGCAGTCGAATGAATATAGTCTTCAGAGATATTGAATGCATGGTCCCAGCCACTGGGATCGTCATCCTTCACTAGCTCTATGTAGTGGTGTCCTTCAGCCAGATCCAATGGGGCGATAACTCTGATATCGCAATTTTCAAAAGTCATCATCCGTCGCTTGAAGTTGATTACTGCTACGCTATCATTATCCCATACAATACCCAACAACGTGGGATAAGAGCTTCCTCCTTCAACTAATTCTATTAAATAAGTGTCAGCATATGTTTTCATTCCCTCGATGTCCACCACCATTCGTGGAACTCTCCCAATTGGTGTCACCTTAGTGTGATTAGCTAACTGGAGCTGTATAGGAGACCAGCTCAATGGGGGACTCCCCATATTCTGCCAAGCCTGCTTGGTTAAGATGTTGACATCCGAACCAAGATCCAGAATAACTGAATCAACATCGTAGATACCAATTTGAATATTCATTCGCATCTTTTTACCTGTCTTCTGTCATTGTAAGGAATTAACCGCAAACTCTTGTCGACCTTGGGTCGGTCGTTGCAACAGAGCTTCAATCTCAGCAAGAGCATTAGGATATCTTGCCACGGATAAACAATGTTTCAAAAATGCTTGAAGTGTACTGGACTACTGCGACGGGTCGACCTCTGAAGTGGCATCAAAAGTAGAGGGCATGTCATACACAACAGCCTTACCTCGATCTTTTTCTAATGCGTGATGTGCTTGAAGAAATGCCTCCCGCTCAGTGTCAATGTCAAATGATACCTTCTTTTGTCTAGCTAATCGGATCAGTGAGCTGTCCTCCCTAGTCGTCTTACCTCTGCGAGTGACAACAACAACAAAAGCATCTTAAGGTCTTGGTTCTACAGAAATCGTTGCGATATTCGCACCCTAGATCTAGTTCAGCGGCGGATTCCTGGGTGGGTTCACATTTTGATTCTGATTTGGCCGTCGATCTGGTTTTGCACTGGTTGCTATACTTGGTTCTGGGCAGGCTACTATGCCTGGGGCTGATTCTGCAAGTGTGGAGTATTCCCTACTTGCCATTGCGCAATCAACCGCGGACAATTCTCAACCTTGTGATTGTTAACAAAACAGAACGTACACTGGTTCTGCAGTAGTGGACAGTCTCGCTGGTAGTGTCCCTATACTGCACAGTGATAGCATTAAACAGGTCCACGACCATCTCGTCCTCCTCCACGACCAAAGCATCCACTGCGTCCTCCCTGGTATCCTCCCCAGAATCCCCCCTGTTGCTGGTACTGCGGTTGGTTGAACTGTTGCTACATTGGTGCCGGTTGCTTTCCTTGTCCTTGCGGTGCATACTACGGTTGTTGTACATATTGTGGCTGCTGTGGAGCGATCTGCATCGGAGCATGATTGCAGCATGAACTGCGGTGGTTGTTGCTGCTACGGTACAAACTGCATCTGCGGTTGAGGTAGCAGCTGGGCTACCTGTGGCTGCATTTGCGACTATTGTATGGCACACTGGTTTTCCTTTACATAGAACACATGATACATTGTCTCTTATAGAAACCCATATGTACAACAATCCTTGTCCTCGTGACCCACCGATTTGCAAAATGTACAATAAAGATTCTTCGGGGTCATGAACATTTTCTACATGTACTGGCAATTGTCATGGCTATGCCCATATACGTGGCAGATGCGACACCACATCATGCTACCACCATTCAACGGATTTGGTGCTCTCGAAACCAGATAGTTGCGGACGTTAGGGCAATTGTCCTTAGTATGTCCTTCTCCCTGACATCACGTACACTAGACTTCTTCACGTTGCTCCTTTCCTTTCTTCAGATCCTGCAACTGGATGGTAAGGTTAACCAATTGTTTTTGGATCTACGACATCCCAGCTGTATTTTCCCCAATGGGCGATGCCTCCAGCCACATCATGACCTCCAAAGATTTGCTCGGTGTGGTAATGTTTTGCTGCATCAGTGGTAGCCGAATATGCGGAAGCAAGACCGCGATAAACCATTCCTTATGTTGGACAGTACTCATGTCAAAACTGACCCTTGCCATTAGCATTTTAAATCGTTGATCAAAATCCCACACAGTCTCATTGGGCTACTTCTTAATCTCTTTAATCTCTGTGATGTATTGTGCTTCAGATTTGGGCTTTCGCAACTCTTTGATCAGGCCTGTGCGAATCTCATCCAGTGTTTTTACCGGAGTGCCGACGGGAACTTGTGTAAATTTCACAAACCAATCCAAGGCACGACCTCGAAGAGTCATCTCCAACTGTCCCTTTTTAGCATCATCATTAGTGATCTGTTTGACAGTCCATACGGCTTCACATAGAAACCAGTACTGTTCAGGGTTGTCTGTTCCATTTCCTTGGAACAACGGTAACTTAGTATCCTCACCCGCTATTCTGGGCTTCCTTCCTCCTTTCGTTGTACTACTACTGATTAACTTTTGTGGAATTGATGAACTCAGTGGTATTTCTTGCTATCTGAGAGATATTGAGCAGAGGTATGGGTACATTGGTTCTGGGGTTTGGTCCTACCTCTATCTTGGGCGTAGCCTAGTTGTCCTTGTTAGGACTATGAGGTCGCTTCGTCCCGTGTGGTCTTGCTTCAAGGCCTTGCAATTCGACCGCAGCAGAACCTTCTCCTGTCCTATGCCTCTTTTCCCGTCGAAACCTCGCTCCTCCCCTCGTAAGACAACTTTCTTCCTTGGCTTCACTCACAGTCTCGTCATGACCTGCACCCATCTACCCCTTATCATTTCATTTACCACCCCTCAGCTGTCATGGTACCCACGACGTCCACCCACCAAGCTGTCTACTGATAAAGATGCATCTTCAACATACCCTTTTCACAAATAAGCATCTTAATCAACAGTTGAAGCGATAGCAAAAACCTTCCCCAGGGTCCTCGGAAAAATATCTTTTGGATTCACTATAGGATTTCTGGGTATCGACCGCGAATTCTGTGATATAGCCCTTTAGGATGCTATCTAACCACACTTCGACAGCCCACGACGCTTTATTGTTGACTTCGTATAGCTCTTGAATCAACTCGGGGGTCCAAGTCGTCAGTTCACTACCTTGGAAGTTCCTCTTCTGGAAGGTCAACTTCGCCAACCACTCGTACAAAATGACTGCGAATTCATAGAAAAACCATTCATGCGGACCGTTGTGAATATATCTATCCACCCACTGGTCTACCGTCAGTCGAGTGTTCTGACTTTCTTCTTCAACAAATTCCTGCAACTTCTGATCAAACCATTCTTGGATCTTCAGTTTTGTTAGGTGCCACACGATATCCTCCTTTCACTTCGCACACGTTCCCGGTAATGTAACCATTTGTTGACTCAAACCCAGTCAACAAGTGTTCCCATCACTGTCGACACCAACCCACTGCGATCTCCCTGAGCATCGGCCTAGACAGGTTTTACCCTGTCCAGACACACCTGTGGAGTAGATGAGGTCTCACCCGAGGCGATCAAGGGAGAGTGGAGGAAACCATGTTTCCATCGAATGAAGAAGGATAACTGTGGCAACACTCACTTAACTTATCGCAACATCCAAGGCAGATCTATGCATTCAAGCTTAACATTATTCATATTCAGAGCATCATTCAACATAAACATTCATTGCGACAAGTATAACATTAAAGCATTAAGTGCAGTAGAAATCATAGTATCATTTGTGAATCGCAACAGGCATTATCATCAAAAGGTACACAGGAAATTTCACCAAAACAACTCTGTCATGTCATATTACTTCAGGAAAACCCTGATACAACATCTCCTCAAAAACGGATCTCAACAATACCTCTTGATCATAGATACAGACTTGTTGTAGCCACAACAGATCCCATGCTTATCTAAGCACGGGAACCCCCAATTTTAATAAACGCAAAGGTGTTTGGGTGAGTCATCTTGAAAATTTTATATTTTGATTTTACCTCTAAAATTCCTCACCCATGCTTTTGGTCTGCTTGTTTGTAAGGGTTTGATTATTTCTTCCAAAGTGTTTCGATCTGAAAAGAGCCAAAATTTTGAGTATTTTGTTGACTGTTATCATCATCCTGAAACCCGACATTTGGAGAACCTGAAACCCGCAACCCCTACAAGTGTGGGTTGCGGGACTGTTGTTTTTTAAGTTTTGGTTTTGGTAATTCTGAAACCCGCAACCCGATGGTTGCAGGTTGCGGAATCATTCTGTAATAAGATTGAGAAATAATTACCCCGAAACCCAAACCCCGCAATGGTGGCATTCGGCTTTCGGGATTGTCTTTTTTTTTGTTATTTGGTGTGTACTCCCGAAATACACAACCCGTAATTTCGGGATGGTTATCTCTCCTCACAGTTTCATGTTCCCAAAATCCGCCACCCGCATAGTTGGTTTTCAGCTTTCGGAAATCTTTTCTCCCACTTCCATTTTTGTGAACCCACAACCCGCAAAGCCGTACTTTCACGTTTCGGCTTGCGGGATATTTGAATAAGAACTTCATGAAAATACTTGAACCCGATTCCGCATCCTGCTCTAGTTAATCTCATTCGTCCATTTGTTATGGTCTCACGGTCATGTTGATTTTGGGTAGTCAGTTAAGTCAGGCTTTTCCATTTTGTCTTTTGAAAGCTGGTTCTGCCAGATTATCATTTTTCTGTGTAATCCATGATAGAAAACACTAATACAAGTCTATCAGTTACTTCATGTTGGATGGATGCCATCCCTCCGCCTTAAGTTCACCATGTCTGGACTCAAGCTTTGACATCTTGTCATTTTTGTTCCACCTCTTAATGATCGTTTCTTTTCACTTATTCCCGACCTGAAAGGTTTTATCATTCTCGTGGAAGTTGGGTCAGATCGATCGGATTTGTTACGTGCAAAGAATTGATAGCCTGTGTATTGGAACTCCTAGTCGAGACATTTTGCAGATAAACTTTATCACCCTAACTTTCGTCTCCGTTATTAATTACCAGTCGTAATTATTGATGGAACATTGCTAGTAACGATGTGATTGTAAAGGCAATTAAAAATCATGCGAGTAGTAATTGAACTCATACTTTCCGCAAGCTTTGATCCGACTGGCACATACCTCGGCTACTTTCATTACAATTGAAGTAATTACAATGAATTGACTAGATAAGTTTAATCATTGCAGATTTCCCTGCCCGATTATCACCGACCTGCTTGTTGGCCTTTAAATAGCAATTAACATGAAATCTCCAGTTCATCCCTTGCCTTCTGGAAGATGTAAGACTCTGTGTGGTATTTTTTGCGTCCTACTATCCAAGACTCATTCAGAATGAGTAATATTCATGCAGATGGTGAATTTTCTAATGTTTAGGTTGAAAATGAAGAACTCTACCCCTTGTTGTATCAAGAAATGCTGTCACCAATGTTTGATACAGGTGTTCCTGATCTTAGCAGTGGTAGCAGTGAAGAAGACTTCGAAACTTTGTCTACCTACATGCAAAACCCCGAAGAGAAAAGGAAGGAAATTTTAGAGGAATCAACTGATCTCAATACTGATGTTATACAGGACTTTATAATCAATGAAGAACCTGATGTGCTGGCTACTGTTCCTGAAGTAAATCCTCTAATGGATTTCTCTATTTTTGACAGTGGGTTCCCCGACCCTGAATTTCCTACAGTAGATGCTCTGCAAGCCACACCACCTGTCGATGATAGTGAACAATCTGTGATTGAATTTTTATGGTGCCACGAGACCTTATCTGATTAAAGAACAAGTCTTTCTTTTGTGAAACGTGCCGAAAAATCTTTTAAGCTTAAAAATAGCAAGATTTCTTGGATCAATGGTTAGATCCAATTTTGTAATCCCTATTTTGTAGAATTTATCCTTTTGGAACTCTTATGTAAATTTAGTATATAAGGATGAATGTTTCCCTTAGTAAAGGGTTGAGAATTTTGGAATTGCAATTCAACAGGAGACTGGACGAAGATACTTTGTCTATCACAGTCATTGTAATTTTAGTACAAGAATTCTTTATTCAGGAATGTTATCTTTTAATCCACCTTCTGATGTTCTTCAAATTTATTTGAGAATTGTTGAGCTAATGTTTCAAATTTGTCATTGGTTTTGTGTTTAATCTTTTGCGGGACATTCATTAATGCATAAGATCTCTCATATTGATTTCTCTGTATGTCTGGATTATGCTCAAAATTGTTCTATTAAATTTATTTAATTGAACATGTGATGACAATGCTGATGATCGTGTGATGGCGATGTTGATGATCGTGTGATGATGATGCTGACAATCATGCTGATGATCAAGAGGATCCAGATAATGATGTTACTGTAACTGCTCGAGTGCCACAGAAGATGAAGACTCAATACTAACGATGTTGATGTTCCAGTATTGAAGATCTTGAAGATGTTCCAGTAACTGATTGAGTTACTGAAGAAAGCTTCCAATGATTTATAGATGTATCATGTATTATGTAGTTGATGACTCCTTGGTCCTGCAGACGTTGTTATAATATCCTTCTCGTTAAGGGGGAGTGTTGAAATATTGTAACCTCTAAGAACATTATATTTGTATCCTATTGTTCTCGAGATGTTACATTCGTCCGACGGGACTTTATTATGTATCCGAAGATGTTTATTCCTCCGATGGATTGTGGTAACTAGGGTTATTAGATCCCCCATGTGGTGTCGGCCCTGAGTTAGTTTATTAGGGTTTATTAGAATCTCTTAGGAGAGGTCGGCCCCATTAGGGTAAAAGTCATTTCGGAGATGAGTATAAGTAGAGGAGGATGTTCCTCACTTATCTCATTCATTCATCCACTTGGGAGTAGCCCACAAGTGAAAGAGAGGTCTGCACAGGAGGAGAAGGAGCTCTAGTCTTGGACTACATCTTGTATTTGGTTGATTATCTATATTGAGGAAAGCTTTGTTGGCTTTTCTACCCCATGAGGGTTTCCCAGGGTAAATCTTTGTCTATCTTGTGATTGTGTTTCTTTCAGTGATCTTGCTAGTGAAATGAGGCTAAACTTAAAATCATTGCCCTTAACTGCTTAACAATAGTTAGCAGTGTAAAACTTAGAATAAGCGCAATCTTTGTTGGTCGACCAACAATCCTTGCTCACACACAATATGACCCAATAGTAGGCCAAACGGTGCACATAAGATACATTTCTTCAAGTTCAGCGATATTTGGTGTTGTCGGCATTGCTCCAACATCAACCGTAGATTCACCAGATGATCGCGGATCAAACCATAGACCGTCCAATTGTCCATGTATACCTGCAAAAACTTTTGAATGAAATCCTTGAACGCAACAACAACAACCCATGAAAATATCGCAGGTGCATTCTTCAAGCTGAACGGCATCACGGTGTACTGAAAGCAGCCCCATTCGGTCAGGAAAGTTGTCTTATGGCAATATTCCTTTGCAATGCAGATCTGATGGTAGCCAGAGAACCCGTCTCTCAAAGACTACATCTCCTGGCCACCCACACCTTCGATCACTTCATCAGTAAATGAGGTTGGGAATGGATCATGCAAAGATGCATCATTTTGCTTCCTGAGGTCGACACAAGTGCGCAGTTCGCCAGTATTCTTATCCTGTACCACCATAGGACTGATCCATTCCAGCTCCTCAACTGGCTCAATGATACCGATGTCCAACATGCGATCCAGTTCTACCTTGACCCTCTCCTTATGTCGTGGATTCAATTGATAGGGTCGCTGCCGGATCGACTTAGCATCTGGTTTTTAGGGAATCTTCATCTCCCCTAAGTCGCCCAGAATCCCCTTCATGTCAGAAAACTTCGTGGGAAATAAATCCTGAAACTCATGGAGAAAATCAGTGACCTTGCTTATCATCTCATCATCCCAGTAGTCCTCAAAATTTGCGAACTTCGGATTTTCCTCTGTCCCAATGTTAATATTGTGGATCTTAAGCGGCTGACTGATCAGATCGCTTGGTGCATCAGGGGTACCATAGCGCGACTTCCTTTTGATTCTGGGATATTCACATTCTGCGGATCATCACCATCTTCTGGCCCACCAGTGATATTGAAGCATTCCATGAGAGACTACATCTGGCAGTGCATGTGCGGATCCACAGGATATGCCCATGGAACAACCTGCAAAATTACATCGCGGATGAGCTACAATGCATTATTGACCTCTGGATTAGCATCCGCAAAACTGAATGTATGGGTAAAACACACTGTGAGCTCCAGCCAAGTGGAAATTTCTCCTCTCAACTCAGCTGTAGTATACCATGATCGCGGCATCTCATCCAAAGTAAGGATAAAAGCATGGACCCACTCATCTCGTGGTCGCGATACCCATAACTGCTGACACTCCATCAAGTGACCGCCAGGATCGTTTCGACCATCATACTTTCCAGTGTGCTAAACCTCGGAATCGCCGAAATGAACCATCATCAACCTTCTGCATTGTGACCAACCATCAATGGATTTCTTGTGCGTCGCCCACCAGCCTGCTAGAGCAGCCTTCAATGCTTCCTCCAATGCCAGCATGCATTATGGTTCTGAAACTATTGCCTCAAATGTCGCCAGAAAGTCAGAAAAACCAGGAAGTCCTTCATATACTGGGAGTGTGACCGTTTCTGTCGCAACCCAGCATAGTCACTGTGCAACTAACCCGCACTTGCGAAGCGGCACTTCATGCAAGCGGTTCTGCCAATATTCTAGTGCATCATCAGAGTCGGAAGACGCAGATCTGTCACTGCACCATCCCAGCTCACCATTAGTAGTCGAATGAATATAGTCTTCAGAGATATTGAATGCATGGTCCCAGCCACTGTGATCATCATCCTTCACTGGCTCTATGTAGCAGCGTCCTTCAGCCAGATCCAACGGGGCGATAACTCTTAGATCGCGATTTTCAAAAGTCATCATCTGTCGCTTGAAGTTGATTACTGCTTCGCTACCATTAGCCCATCCAATCCCCAACAACGCAGGATAAGAGCTTCCTCCTTCAACTAATTCTATTACATCAAAGTCGGCATATGTTTTCATTCCCTCGATGTCCACCACCATTCATGGAACTCTCCCAATCAGTGTCACCTTCGTGTGATTAGCTAACTGGAGCTGTACAGGAGACCAGCTCAATGGGGGACTCCCCATCCTCTGCCAAGCCTGCTTGGTTAAGATGTTGACATCTGAACCAAGATCCAGAATAACTAAATCAACATCGTAGTCACCAATTTGAATATTCATCTGCATCTCCTTACCCGTCTTCTGTCGTTGTAAGTAATTAACCGCAAACTCTTGTCGACCCTGGGCCGGTCGTTGCAATAGAGCTTCAATCTCAGCAAGAGCATTAGGATCTCTTGCTAGGGATAAACAATGTTCCAAAAATGCTTGAAGTGTACTGGACTACCGCGATGGGTAGACCTCTGAAGTGGCATCAAAAGTAGAGGGCATGTCATACACAACATCCTTACCTCGGTCTTTTTCTAAAGCGCGACATGCTTGAAGAAATGCCTCCTGCTCAGTGTCAATGTTAAATGATACCTTCTTCTGTCTGGCTAACCGAATCAGTGAGCTGTCCTCCCCAGTCGTATTACCTCTGTGAGTGACAACAACAACAAAAGCATCTTGCGGTCTTGGTTCTGCAGAAATCATCGCGATATTTGCACCTTGGGTCTAGTTCAGCGGCGGATTCCTGGGTGGGTTCACATTATGATTCTGATTTGGGCGTCGATCTGGTTTTGCATTGGTTGCTGTACTTAGTTCTGGGAAGGATGCTATGCCTGGGGCTGATTCTGCAACTATGGAGTATTCCCTGCTTGCCATTGCACAATCAACTGCGAAAAATTCTCAACCGTGTGATTGTTAACAAAACAGAACATACACTGGTTCTGCAGCAGTGGACAGTCTCATTGGTAGTGTCCCTATACCACACAGTGATATCATTAAATAGGTCCGTGACCACCTCTTCCTCCTCCATGACCAAATCCTCCACCGCATCCTCCCTAGTATCCTCCCCAGAATCCTCCCTGCTGCTAATACTGCGGTTGGTTGAACTCTTGCTGCATTGGTGCTGGTCGCATTCCTTGTCGTTGCGGTGCATACTATGGTTGCTGTACATACTGTGGCTACTGTGGAGCCATCTGCATCAGAGCATGATTACGGCATGAACTATAGAGGTTGCTGTTGCTACAGTACAAACTGCATCTGCGGTTGAGGTAGCAGCTGGGCTACCTGTGGCTGCGATTGCGACTGTTGTACGGCACGCTAGTCGTCCTTTACATAGAATGCATCATACATTCTCTCTTGTAGCAACCCATATGCACGACAATCCTTGTCCTCGTGACCCACCGATTTGGAAAATGTACAATAAAGATTCTTCGGGGTCATGATCATTTTCTACATGTACTGGCAATTGTCATGGCTGTGCCCATATACGTGGCAGATGCGACACCGCGGCATGCTACCACCATTCAACGGATTTGGTGCTCCCGAAACAAGATAGTTGCGGATGTCAGGGCAATTGTCCTTAGTATGTCCTTCTCACCGACATCGCGTACACCAGACTTCTTCACGTTGCTCCTTGCCTTTCTTCAGATCTTGCAACTAGATGGTAAGGTTAGCCAATTGTTTATGGATCTGTGACATCCCAGCTGTATTTTCCCCAATGGGAGATGCCTCTAGCTGCAGCACAATCTCCAAATCTTCACTCGGTGTGGTAATGTTTTGTTGCATGAGTGGTAGCCGAATATGCGGAAGCAAGACCGCGATAAACCATTCCTTATGTTGGACAGTACTCATGTCAAAACTGACCCTTGCCATTAGTGTTTTAAATCGCTGATCAAAATCCCACATAGTCTCATTGGGCTACTTCTTAATCTCTTTAATCTCTGTGATGTATTGTGCTTCAGATTTTGGCTTTCGAAACTCTGCGATCAGGCCTGTGCGAATCTCATCCAGTGTTTTTACCGTAGTGCCGACGGGAACTTGCGTAAATTTCATAAACCAATTCAAGGCATGACCTCGAAGAGTCATCTCCAACTGTCCCTTTTTAGCATCGTCATCAGTGATCTATTTGACGGTCCATACAGCTTCACATAGAAACCAGTACTGTTTAGGGTTGTCTGTTCCATTTCCTTGGAACAAGGGTAATTTAGTATCCTCGCCTGATATTCTGGGCTTCTTTCCTCCTTTCGCTATACTACTACCGATTAACTTCTGTGGAATTGATGAACTCAGTGGTATTTCTTGCTATCTGAGAGATAGTGAGCGGAGGTGTGGGTACGTTGGTGCTGGGGTTTGGTCCTACCTCTATCCTGGGCGTAGCCTGGTTGTCCTTGTTAGGACTATGAGTTCGCTTCGTCCCGTGTGGTCTTGCTTCAAGGCCTTGCGGTTCGACCGCGGTAGAACCTTCTCCTGTCCTCTGCCTCTTTTCCTGTCGAAACCTCGCTCCTCCCCTCGTAAGACCACTTTCTTCCTTGGCTTCACTCACAGTCTCGTCATGACCTGCACCCATCTACCCCTTATCATTTCATGTACCACCCCTCAACTGTCGTGGTACCCACGACCTCCGCCCACCAAGATGTCTACTGATCAAGATGCATCTTCAATATACCCTTTTCACAAATAAGCATCTTAATCGATAGTTGAAGTGACAGCAAAAACCTTCCCTGGGGTCTGCAGAAAAATATCTTTCAGCTTCACTATAGAATTTCTGGGTATCGACCGCGAATTCTGTGATATAGCCCTTTAGGATGCTATCGAACGACACTTCGACAGCCCGCAACGCTTTATTGTCGACTTCCTACATCTCCTGAATGAACTCGAGGGTCCAGGTCGTCGGTTCACCGCCTTGGAAGTTCCTCTTCTGGAAGGTCAACTTCGCCAACCGCTCATACAAAATGACTCCAAATTCACAGAAAAATCACTCATGCGAACCGTCATGAATATATCTATCCACCCACTAGTCTACCGTCGGTCGAGTGTTCTGACTTTTTTCTTCAGCAAATTCTTGCAACTTTTGATCAAACCATTCTTGGATCTTCGGTTTTGTCGGGTGCCACAACATATCCTCCTTTCACTTCGCACACGGTCCGGGCAACGGAACCATTTGTTGACTCAAACCCAGCCAACAAGGGTTCCCATCACTGTCGACACCAACCCACCGCGATCTCCCTGAGCATCGGCCCAGATAGGTTTTACCCTGTCCAGCAACACCTGCAGAGCAGATGAGGTCTCACCCGAGGCGATCAAGGGAGACTGGATGAAACCATGTTTCCACCAAATGAAGAAGGATAACTGTGGCAACACTTACTTAACTTATCGCAACATCCAAGGCAGATCTATGCATTCAAGCTTAACGTTATTCATATTCATAGCATCATTCAATATAAACATTCATTGCGACAAGTATAACATTAAAGCATTAAGTGCAGTAGAAATCATAGTATCATTTTTGAATTGCAACAGGCATTATCATCAAAATGTACAGAGAAAATTTCACCAAAACAACTCTGTCATGTCGTATTACTTCGGGAAAACCCTGATACAACATCTCCTCAAAACCAGATCTCAGCAATACCTCTTGATCACAGATACATACTTGTTGTAGCCACAACAGATCCCATGCTTATCTAAGCACGGGAGCCCCAAATTTTAATAAAGGCAAACATGTTTGGGTGAGTCATATTGAAAATTTTAGATTTTGATTTTACCTCTAAAATTCTTCACCCATGCTTTTGGTCTGCTTGTTTGTAAGGGTTTGATTATTTCTTCCAAAGTATTTCGATCTGAAAAGAGCCAAAATTTTGAGTATTTTGTTGACTGTTATCATCATCTCGAAACCCGACATTTGGAGAACTTGAAACCCACAACTCAACAAGTGCGGGTTGTGGGATTGTTGTTTTTTAAGTTTTGGTTTTGGTAATTCCGAAACCCGCAACCCGACGGTTGCGGGTTGCGGAATCATTCTGTAATAAGATTGAGAAATAATTACCCCGAAACTCGAACCCCGCAATGGCGGCATTCGGCTTTCGGGATTGTATTTTTTTTTTGTTATTTGGTGTGTACTGCCAAAATTCACAACCTGTAATTTTGGGATGCGGCTTTCGGGATGGTTATCTCTCCTCACAGTTTCACGTTCCCAAAATCCACCACCCGCATAGTCGGTTTTCAACTTTTGAAAATCTTTTCTCCCACTTCCATTTTTGTGAACCCGCAACCCGCAAATCTGTACTTTTGCGTTTTGGCTGGCAGGATCTTTAAATAAGAACTTCATGAAAATACTTGAACCCGATTTCGCATCTTGCTCTAGTTAATCTCAGTCGTCTGTCTGTTATGGTCTCACGGTCATGTTGATTTTGGGTAGTCAATTAAGTTAGGATTTTCCATTTTGTCTTTTGAAAGCTGGTTCTACTAGATTATCATTTTTCAGTGTAATCCGTGATAGCCGACACTAATACAAGTCTATCAGTTACTTCATGTTGGATGGATGCCATCTCTCTGCCTTAAGTTCTCCATGTCTGGACTCAAGCTTTGACATCTTGTCGTTTGTGTTCCACCTCTTAATGATCATTTCTTTTCACTTATTCCCGACCTGAAAGCTTTTATCATTCTCGTGGAAGTTGGGTCAGATCGATCGGATTTGTTACATGCAAAGAATTGATAGCCCGTGTACTGGAACTCCTAGTTGATACTTTTTGCAGATAAACTTTATCACCCTAACTTTTGTCTCCGTTATTAATTACCAGTCATAATTATTGATGGAAGATTGCTTGTAAATATGTGATCATAAAGGCAATTAAAAATCATGCGAGTAGTAATTGAACTCGTACTTTGCGCAAACTTTGATCCGACAGGCACATACCTCGACTCTTTTCATTACAATTGAAGTAATTACAATGAATTGACTGGATAAGTTTAATCATTGCAGATTCCCCCGCCCGATTATCATCGACCTGCTTGTTGGCCTTTAAATAGCAATTAACATGAAATCTCCAGTTCATCCCTTGCCTTTTGGAAGATGTAAGACTCTGTGTGGTATTTTTTGCGTCCTACTATCCAGGACTCATTCAGAATGAGTAATATTCATGCAGATGGTGAATTTTCTAATGTTCAGGCTGAAAATGAAGAACTCTACCCCTTTTTGTATCAAGAAATGCTGTCACCATTGTTTGATGCAGGTGTTCTTGATCTTAGCAGCGGTAGCAGTGAAGAAGACTTCGAAACTTTGTCTGCCTACATGAAAAACCCCAAAGAGAAAAGGAAGGAAATTCTGGAGGAATCAACTAATCTCGATACTGATGTTATACAGGACTTTATAATCAATGAAGAACCTGATGTGCCGGCTACCATTCCTGAAGTAAATCCTCTAATGGATTTCTCTATTTTTGACAGTGGGTTCCCCGACCCTGAATTTCCTATAGCAGATGCTCTGCAAGGCACACCACCTGTCGATGATAGTGAACAATCTGTGATTGAATTTTTATGGTGACACGAGACCTTATCTGATTAAAGAGCAAGTCTTTCTTTTGTGAAAGGTGGCGGAAAATCTTTTAAGCTTAAAAATAGTAAGATTTGTTGGATCGATTGTTAGATCCGATTTTGTAATCCCTATTTTGTAGAATTTCTCCTTTTGGAACACTTATGTAAATTAGTATATAAGGATGAATGTTTCCCTTAGTAAAGGGTTGGGAATTTTGGAATTGCAATTCAGTAGGAGATTGGACTGAAGATACTCTGTCTATCAGAGTCATTGTAATTTTAGTACAAGACTTCTCTATTCAGGAAAGTTATCTTTTAATCCACCTTCTAATGTTCTTCAAATTTCTTTGAGAATTGTTGAGTTAATGTTTCAAATTTGTCATCGGTTATGTGTTTAATATTTTGCAGGACGTTCATTAATGCATAAGATCTCTCATATTGATTTCTCTGTATGTTTGGATTATGCTCAAAATTGTTCTATTAAATTTCTTTAATTGAATGTTTTCACTTTTATATTTTTGCAAATGATTCGATGCAAATAAATATGTATAATCAAATGTTAATTTTTCAATTAACAGAATGATTATAGCTCAGATATTTGAACAGGCCTAAACACTTTGAAGAATTGTCACTTAATTTTTATTAACTGATAAAACTTTAATTAACAAGTGAAGAACCCAATGACATTTCTGTTTAAGGTACTTAACAACTTGTTCATCACACTTCAAATATGATCTACACAACATCAACTCTTCCTTTTAGGCTAGATCTGACTTAGAATAGATTCTTTCCTTATGTAGGTTAAGTTAGATTTTGGTAACTAGTTTTTACTTTGTTTTCCTTATTAGGAAAACTGATCTTTCAAGATCAAATCTTTTATTCATAGAGTGCCAGCGGAGGCCAAATATTCGTGGGTGATTACCACACTAAACAACTCGAGGATAGAATTTCCCTTGGACAGGGTCTTTCGAAGCCTTTGGCTAGGTTTTCATCCCCTGTTGTGTGCCTTGGAACCCATTCCAGCACTTTGCACTTACCCTGCACCCCCGAGGCATCAACAAATGGTGCTAGAAGGAGGGAAACTAGTAAAACATGCCTAAGCAGACTACTAATAAACCTCCTCTAGCAAGTACTTCTATGGTTCAAACTCGAAGCCATACTAGGGCTTCAACATCTAAACAACCAACTAGTACAACCTACGATTCTCCCTGTCGCATCCACACAACCTGCGGTTATACCTGTCACACCTGTGATACAACAGGAGAACAGAGGAGATATCATTTTCACGTCACCTACAAGGGGACCCATCTTGCTAGAGCAGATATTGAAAACATATGCCGATAGGGTTTTAAGAGCAGAACAACGACTTGCCGATCAAAGAAGACGCGGCCTGGAAGCTCTAAACTTAGAAGGTATTTTGCAGGCTAGCGGTTGGGAAGATTAGCAAGTTCCCACCTCACAGACCACTAATCCACAGGTTCAGCATACCAATAGTTTTAACACAGAGGATCAACATACAATTGATCAAAAATCTGAAAACCAAGACCTAGTTAATCGACCAGATTCTCCTGAATATAACCGTGAGGCCACTCTCGTAGGAACACAAGGTCCACCAAATCTTGGAGCCAGTGCTCCACCACCGTCCCCTCCTTCATCTTCATCATCTTCCTTAGACGAAGAGAATTCTTCTAGTTCATCATCTGAAGAAGAAGAACAAGAACCTCCAATGGTTGGAGAAGGTCAAAACAGACCTTGGCTTGACCAAGGTGCAATTTTTATATTAGGTGATCAACATAGATTACCAAAGAATCCTGAGAAATGGCTTCCTAAATACAACCCTGATGATAAGATACCCACGTTGGATCATATAAAAACTTTCATGCAAGCAATCAGGCTTAGAAGCGTGGTACATGAGGATGTAGTATGCAGACTCTTTCCATACACCTTTGAGGGTAGAGTGGCCACTTGGTATTTTGCTTTACCGACCCAATCTATAACTTCCTGGGATGAATTTGAAAAACATTTTACCCAGAAATTTGGGGATGACAAAACACCGCAATATCTTGTCTTAGAATTATCCTCCATGAAAATCAAAGGAAAAGATAGGGTAAAAGACTTTAACCAAAGGTTTTCATATCTCAAAAACAGAATTCCTACCAAATTCCTACCAATCTTCTTCCTGCTAAAGAATTGTTGGTAGATTATTATGAAAAGGGTCTGCCTCCCCCTATTGCAATATGGGTCAAAAGGGCACAGAACGGTACTTTACTGGAAGCATTTGATGAAGCAATCCAAGTTGAGAAGGACATCTTTTGTCTGGAAGACAACCCTGAAGTTTCAGAAGGACAACCTCCCACTTCTAGGAAGAAAATTGAGAATGTCCCTAAACCCACAGTTCCGAACAAGGATCCATTTGATATGACTGACATGAAAAAATACCTTCAGAAGATGTCAAATGAGATAGTGGGATTTGAAGAAGAACACTAATGATAATCAGAATCAGAACATAGGTTTTGTAAGTCCACCGTTTAGGAGACCTTACCAGCCTCCACAAAATCCACCACCGCCAAATCCGGCAGATGCACTCACAAACGATGAACTTTTTTCTATTTTTAGAGCATTGGCAGCAGAATCTCAAGTCACCCTTGACACTTCCAACGATCGGACTACCCCGGATCCTCCACTACCTGAAGAAGAAGCAGAAGATGATCCACAGGTCGATGTTGTGGGTTGCCTTTCAGAACTTCCTATGTGTGAAGAGGAAGAAGAACCCGAGGTGGTGTTTAACACACAACATCCTTATAATACAAGGTCAAGACCACAGCCACCTCAAGAACCTTCATCTTATCCCCCAGTTCCCACACGAAATAAGACTGTCCCACAGAAGGATACCATCCTTCCTCAAATGGAGTACAACTTGGTTGAAGACTTAAAAAGAGTCAAAGAAAACATCTCTCTATTTGAGCTACTCAAGATTCCTACTATGAGGGATTCTTTACCTAAAAACATGATAGTCAAACAGCCTAGAGAGTCACAGAATAAAAATCTAGACTCTGTCACTAAAACTGATGATCAAAAACCAGCAAGTAAGAGAACTCCTCCTTTCTTACTTACTTTTGAGATTTTCAACCGGAATGTACACAACTGCATAATAGATTCGGGAGCATCATCAAATGTGATGCCCCTCTCTGTTTGCAAAAAATTGAATGCAATGTGGGAACCTTTTCCAACCCAGATTGTGCAACTTGACAGATCCAAAGTCAAGGTGGTTGGAAAATTGAGAAACGTTCTACTCACACTGTCAGCTAATCCCAGGATCCATCAGACAGTTGACATTGTGATAGCTGACATCCTAGAAGCCTATGGGATGTGGTTAAGCAGGGACTGGTCAGAGAAACTTAAAGGTTACTTTGCAACCAACTGGTCCCATTTATGGTTGCCTTACAATGGTCAACCGAATAAAATTAAGATCAGCAGAGAACCTTTTATGAAACAGACAGTTACTAATCTTAATGATTCAAGAGAACCTACTGGTTATCTCATCTCTCATGCAGAGCAATTTACATTCGATACCTTTTTCGGTGAATTCCCAGCTAATGCCTCACCAGAAGAAAGCGTCTGAAACGAATCACATATCACTTAGGTCACTTCTCTACCTTTTTCTGGTGAAATTGTGCATAATGTATATAATTTGAATACGAATTTTAGATTAGACCCTGTCTCATGGACCTTATTTTTCGATGGCTCCAAGTCCAAGGAGGGAGCTAGAGTGGGTTGTGTTCTTATCAATCCTAAAGGAATGAAAATCATGATTGCCTGCAGGTTAGAATTTGATTGCACTAATAATGTAGCCGAATATGAAGCTCTTGTGCAGGGGCTCAGTAAGGCCATTGATTTAGGTGTACAAGCAATAGAATACTATGGAGACTCCGAAATTATAGTCAAGCAAGTCAGGAATAAAATACACTGCTTATCTCCACGTTTGGCTAATTATCAAATGTTGGTAAGGGATCTACCAACTCATTTTCAGCATTCAATATTAAATCAGTTCACAGGTCACAAAATTTTGATGTAGACCTGTTAGCAAATACAACATCTAGACTGATCCCGCCAGAAGGTCTATCTCCTCAAAGTTTTTCTATCGAATTGATGTACAGACCATCCATTCCGGATAATGTGACTAATTGGAAAGTGTTTGATGATGACCGACAGATATTCGACTTCCTCACTGCTCAGGATACGTTTCAAGACATGGCCATCGATGAAGCAGAACATGAAAAGTCTCTCACTGATTCCTCAATCATCATCCCAAAGTCTGTGATCAATCTAGAAAAGTTTTACGATTTACAGGACAAGTTCAAATCTCAAACTAATTGTAAAACTCAAAGCTCATCCTTGAACTATGAGCGGGTCAACCTAGGCACCGAACAGGAACATCATTTCATCAATTTGGGAGTTGATTGTATCCTCAAAGAATGCAGAGCCATTATTGCATTGTGTAAACAGTATGAGGATGTTTTCGCCTGGACGTATGATGAGTTGAAAACATTTGACACTAGTGTCATGTTTCATAATATACCCATGAAACCAGAGGTTAAGCCATTTCAACAAGAGCTGCGGAAGATGCACCACAGTTTGGAGCCTTCTGTAAAAAAGGAGTTGGAGAAGCTGCTCACTGCTCGAATTATCTTTCCGGTCAGGCACACTTAATGGATCGCTAACTTAGTACCTGTCTATAAGAAAAGCAGGAAAATTCGACTGTGTGTCGATTTCAGGAACCTAAATCGGGCTTCTGAGAAAGACAACTATCCTGTTCCACCAATGGAGCAGATTCTTCAAAAGGTAGCCGGGTCAGAGATGTTTTCTCTCCTAGATGGTTTTTTGGGGTAGAACCAGGTCATGGTTTCCCCACATGATCAATTGAAAATAGCTTTCAGGACCCCATGGGGTACTTTTTCCTACAGACAGATGCCTTTCGGGCTGATCAATGTAGGAGCTACTTTTCAGAGAGCTATGGATATAGATTTCCGAGGGTTAATGCATAATTATGTTGTAGTTTACCTTGATGATATCACTATTTACTCTAAAAAATGACATGAACATGTGTTTGCTTTGAAACAAGTTTTTGATCGCTGCAGGAAATTCGGTATTTCTCTCAACTCGAAGAAATCTATTTTTGCAGTAACAGAAGGGAAGCTTCTGGGCTTCATTGTTTCGAAAGAAGGTATGATTATCGATCCTGAATGTACAGAGGCTATTTCAAAGATTGGTTTACCAGGCTCGTGCAAAGCAATGCAATCCTTCTTAGGTAAGATTAATTTTGTACGTAGATTTGTACCAAATTTTGCCCAGATTGTTAAACCACTACAACTTTTGGTCAAGAAAGATGTGCAGTTTACTTGGGCGTAGGAACAGAGAGATGTGTTTATCCGAATTCGAAAGGCCATTGCAGAAGCTCCTGCTCTCATGTTCCTAGATTTTGATAAGGATTTCATTCTTTATACTTTTGCCACTGACTTTTCTTATGCAGCTGTCTTAACTCAAAAGCATGACAATGATACTGAAATGCTGATCTCTTTTATGAGCTCAACATTCAAAGGTACAGAGCTTAAATACTTGCAGATCGATAAGCAATCCTATGCAGTCTATAAATCTGTCAAACATTACAGACCCTACTTGCTGAAGTCTCGAACCAAAGTCATTGTCCCATATTCTGCTATTAGAAATGTCCTCATCCAGAAATAATTGGGGGAAAAGAGGGCCGATTGGATGACCGCCCTACAAGAATATGATCTTGAGATCAGACCGGCTAAAATTGTCAAAGGACAAGGTCTTTGTCTTCTTACTGTGCAATCCAACGACCCCGCACAACAACAGTCCGAATGGGATCATGAGGAAGAAATTCCCCCAGGTGTTGTTAACGTTATCGATGCCCCGGCATCGTAATGGTACGACAATATCAGATTTTTCCTGAACCATGGGTTTGCTCCCGAAACCCTTGATTTTAAGAAAAGAAGGGCTTTAAGACTGAAATTTGCTCCTTATCAATTCATTGATCAAGTTCTTTTTAGAAAAACTTATGATGGATTATTTCTCAGATGCTTGGAAAAACGTGAAACTAATGACATTCTGTTTCAATTTCATGCAGGTCCTGCTAGAGGCCATTTTTCAGGAGAGACTACAGCACACAAGATTCTTAGGGCCAGATATTATTGGCCCATGTTGTTTAAAGATGCGTATGCTTATGTCAGGAAGTGTGAGCCATACCAGAAATGCACCAGGAAGTTTAGGAAACCTGCATTTCCTCTACAACTGGTTACAATTTAGTTTCCATTTCAACAATGGGGACTGGATTTTGTTGGGCCTATAAACCCTCCCTCATCCCTCCAACATAAGTATATCCTCACAGCCACAAACTATTTCACTAGATGGGTGGAGGAAGCTCCTCTTAAACAATGTAACGCTGCCCAAGTAATCTCTTTCCTTGATAGCCAGATCGTCACACGCTTTGGCGCTCCAGAGTACTTAGTTTTCGATAATGTATCCTACTTCTCTTCAATCGATATAACTGAATATGTCTTTGAGATGGGGATTAAGCTTAAGTTTTCTGCCAATTATTATCCTCAAGGTAATAGTTTGGCTGAGTCATCGAACAAAAACCTGATAAATATTCTCTAGAAGACTGTAGCCTCTCATCATAGAGATTAGCACACATAGTTGTATAATGCATTATGGGCAGATCGAATTACCCCAAAAATAGCAATCACAAATTCTCCCTACTGTTTGGTTTATGGCAAAGAAGCCATCCTTCCCGCTAATCTTACCATTCCTTTGCTACAATTGGCCCAGTTTGTCCAAGAAGATGATTCTTCTCCCCTACAGCAAAGAATTGACACCCTCTTGAAGCTAGAGGAGGACATGGAAATAGCCAAGAACAAGTTGTATCATCATCAGCAGATGGTGAAGAGATGGTTTGATGAAAAATCTTCATCTGACAGGGAATTTTCTGTTGGTGACCTGGTTCTAAGGTGGGATAAGCAACGTAAAGATAAGAATCAATACACCAAGTTTCAGCGCCTTTGTCTAGGACCTTTCATTATTATAGAAAATATTGGTCCCAACATTGTTCAATTACAGACGCTAGAGGGAGTTGTAGACACCTTCCCAGTGAATGTGTCTCTTCTCAAAAAGTATTTTGTTCGAACAATCTGGTGCACTTGTACATAGGTGTGGTTTGTTTTTCAATCATTTGTTTTATTGCATTGACATTTTTATTGGTTTTCTTGTTTTGTTTTGGTTTTCATTAATAAGGCTTCACACTTGTGGTAATGGCTTATGATCACTTTTCTTAGCAACAATTGCTTCTGAAGTTTCAACATTGTTATCAATATTACTTTCTGGCTTTTGATTAGAATTTGCTCTGAAGAATAAACAGTCAAATAAGTGCAGTGCCTTTGGATACTTTTCACTTTGACCATTATCTTTCACCATGCTTTATTTGTGTAATTGAGGTATGGAGGATGGTCATCATTTCTCTATCTGGTGTTTCATGGTTGAACGACATATCATAATAACCTGACCAGTTCCAATTGCTCATGGATCCTTTTACAATCACTTTGAATATGAATTTGGTTTAAAATTATAAGTTACAAGGTGGGTGGTCTTGTTATCAAGCCATCCATTAGGTTCATAGGTGTTTAAAGTGGAATGACATCTTCACATCAAGCCACCATAGTTGGAAGATGACTTTCAGTTCTGCTGGAAGGTGGAAGATCCTATTATAGGTCGGTCCATTCATGATCTGCAAAGCACTGGTGAGTAACATTATCACTATATGGTCACCAAACCATGGCAATGCATTGTAGCCTATGCCAAAATAAATTGCTTTGTATTTCATTATTTGATCTTTTGTTCTATACAAGGACAGGGGGGTCTTATCACAAGCTAGCCCTGCTATGATCATGGGTTTGATCTTGGACAAGAATTATCACAATATGGTTACCAAGCCATGATAATTTCTTTTGGTCTTGCAGCCAGAAGACAAGGAGTCTCGTCATCGAGCTAGCTTGACCAGTTTCTGAATCAGGCCTGTGAATGGCACTTTTTCATATGATCACCAAGTTAGTACAGTGGTCTTGTATCAACAAGGTTTTAGGTATAAAAAAAGGGGGGAAAAAATATTAAAAAAAAAGGAGAAAGAAAAGACAAAAGAAAAGATAAAGGAGTATATATATAATCCATAGAGGATCACTGAATACACATATAATTAATAAAGCAAGGGGATCTGTAATTAGGATATCCATGAGAATTTCTAAGACTGTGCCTAGGCTCAACACAAGCTGGTTTTCAATGATTACATCATGGTAAAGATTTGGTATTACTCTCTAAATAGCCTTATCGGATGAGTGTTATCTTTAAAATGGTCATTGTTTAGATATATCCATTTTCATGTTCATTGTTTGTTGGCCGTTATCTTTTGAGTATCTTCTTTGAATTGAGTTTTAAGAAATCGGTTGATTGACATGTTGTCTTTGGATGGATTTGATTGCAGAGATAACTGGTTCTTCCCAGCCAGTCGCCATTTGTTGTAGCCACAACAGATCCCATGCTTAGCTAAGCATGGGAGCCCCCAATTTTAATAAACGCAAAGGTGTTTGGGTGAGTCATCTTGAAAATTTTAGATTTTGATTTTACCTCTAAAATTCTTCACCCATGCTTTTGGCCTGCTTGTTTGTAAGGGTTTGATTATTTCTTCCAAAGTGTTTCCGTCTGAAAAGAGCCAAAATTTTGAGTATTTTGTTGACTGTTATCATCATCCCGAAACCCGACATTTGGAGAACCCAAAACCCGCAACCCGATAGGTGCGGGTTGTGGGACTGTTGTTTTTTAAGTTTTGGGTTTGGTAATTCTGAAACCCACAACCCGATGGCTGCAGGTTGTGGAATCATTCTATAATAAGACTGAGAAATAATTACCCCGAAACCCGAACCCCGCAATGGTGGCATTCGGCTTTCGGGATTGTATTTTTTTTTTGTTATTTGGTGTGTACTCCTGAAATCCACGAATCGTAATTTTAGGATGCGACTTTCGGGATGGTTATCTCTCCTCACAGTTTCACGTTCCCGAAACCCGCCACCCGCATAGTCAGTTTTTGGCTTTCGGAAATCTTTTCTCCCACTTCCATTTTTGTGAACCCGCAACCCGCAAATCCATACTTACGGGTTTCGGCTTGCGGGATCTTTGAATAAGAACTTCATGAAAATACTTGAACCCGATTCTGCATCCTGCACCGGTTAATCTTAGTCGTCCGTCTGTTATGGTCTCACAGTCATGTTTATTTTGGGTAGTCAGTTAAGTCAGGATTTTCCATTTTGTCTTTTGAAAGCTGGTTCTACCAGATTATCATTTTTGTGTGTAATCCGTGATAGCAGACACTAATACAAGTCTATCAATTACTTCATGTTGGATGGACGCCCTCTCTCCGCCTTAAGTTCGCCATGTCTGGAGTCGAGCTTTGACATCTTGTTGCTTTTGTTCCACCTCTTAATGATCATTTCTTTTCACTTATTCCCGACCTAAAAGCTTTTATCATTCTCGTGGAAGTTGGGTTTGATCGATCGGATTTGTTACGTGCGAAGAATTGATAGCCCATGTACTGGAACTCCTAGTCGAGACTTTTTGTAGATAAACTTGATCACCCTAAATTTCGTCTCCATTATTAATTACCAGTCGTAATTATTGATGGAAGATTGCTTATAACGATGTGATCGTAAAGGCAATTAAAAATCATGCGAGTAGTAATTGAACTCGTACTGTGCGCAAGATTTGATCCGACTGGCACATACCTCAGCTCTTTTCATTACAATTGAAGTAATTACAATGAATTGACTGGATAAGTTTAATCATTGCAGATTTCCCTGCCCGATTATCACCGACCTGCTTGTTGGCCTTTAAATAGCAATTAACATGAAATCTCCAGTTCATCCCTTGCCTTTTGGAAGATGTAAGACTCTGTGTGGTATTTTTTGCGTCCTACTATCCAAGACTCATTCACAATGAGTAATATTCATGCAGATGGTGAATTTTCTAATGTTCAGGTTGAAAATGAAGAACTCTACCCCTTGTTGTATCAAGAAATGTTGTCACCACCATTTGATGCAAGTGTTCCTGATCTTAACAGTGGTAGCAGTGAAGAAGACTTCGAAACTTTGTCTGCCTACATGCAAAACCCCGAAGAGCAAAGGAAGAAAATTCTGGAGGAATCAACTGATCTCGATACTGATGTTATACAGGACTTTATAATCAATGAAGAACTTGACATCCTGGCTACCATTCCTGAAGTAAATCCTCTAATGGATTTCTCTGTTTTTGACAGTGTGTTCCTCGACCCCAAATTTCCTACAGCAAATGCTCTGCAAGCCACACCACCTGTCGATGATAGTGAACAATCTATGATTGAATTTTTATGGTGCCACGAGACCTTATCTGATTAAAGAACAAGTCTTTCTTTTGTGAAAAGTGGCAGAAAATATTTTAAGCTTAAATATAGCAAGATTTCTTGGATCGATGGTTAGATCCGATTTTGTAATCCCTATTTTGTAGAATTTCTCCTTTTGGAACTCTTATGTAAATTTAGTATATAAGGAGGAATGTTTCCCTTAGTAAGGGGTTGGGAATTTTGGAATTGCAATTCAGTAGGAGATTGGACTGAAGATACTCTGTCTATCAGAGTCATTGTAATTTTAGTACAAGACTTCTCTATTCAGGAAAGTTATCTTTTAATCCACCTTCTAATGTTCTTCAAATTTCTTTGAGAATTACTGAGTTAATGTTTCAAATTTGTCATCGGTTATGTGTTTAATCTTTTGTAGGACATTCATTAATGCATAAGATCTCTCATATTGATTTCTCTGTATGTATGGATTATGCTCAAAATTGTTCTATTAAATTTCTTTAATTGAACGTTTTCACTTTTATATTTCTGCAAATGATTCGATGCAAATAAATATGTATAATCAAATGTTAATTTTTCAATTAACAGAATGATTACAGATCAGATATTTGAATAGGCCTAAACACTTCGAAGAATTGTCACTTAATTTTTATTAACTGATAAAACTTTAATTAACAAGTGAAGAACCCAAGGACATTTCTGTTTAAGGTACTTAACTACTTGTTCATCACACTTCAAATTTGATCTACACAACATCAACTCTTCCTTTTAGGCTAGATCTAACATAGAATAGATTCTTTCCTTAGGTAGGTTAAGTTAGATTTTGGTAACTACTTTTTACTTTGTTTTCCTTGATAGGAAAACTGATCTTTCAAGATCAAATATTTTACTCATAGACTGCCAGTGGAGGCCAAATATCCGTGGGTGATTACCACACCAAATAGCTCGAGGATAGAATTTCCCTTGCGCAGGGTCTTTCGAAGTCTTTGGCTGGGTTTTCATCCCCTGTTGTGTGCCTTGGAACCCATTCCAGCACTTTGCACTTACCCTTCACCCCCGAGGCATCAACAAGACTCAAAGATGCGCATAATCAACATCCAACGGTCCGTACTAAGATCAAAATCCAAAACATAAGGTCCCTCAACCCTTACAACTCTTGTCTATATATAGGCTTCCGCCTTTCAACTCTTGTCCACTTACTAACAACTTCCTAACCGACACTTGGAAAATTGACCCAAAATCTAACTGACGTGGTCCAAATGACACAAAAACCCACATACCACGGTACAACTGACTCAAAAATGCATAAAACACATAATATGTGGTCCAAATGACCCGAAACCTGCCAACTATGGTACACTTGACCCAAAATGCATAGAATAATCCCGCTTTTTGTCTTCCGCGACCTCTTCTGATGTGTCGCAACATCGGCGATACTACGACTCTTCCTTACCAAACCGCCTGCCAACATATAGTGCACCATAGATTGGATATTTTAAAGAAATTTATCTGATGGATCTTTGCATTATCCCAAGTTTTTCTTTTAGTTATCTATGTCTTAAGATGGTCAGTCCTTCATCGTCTGACTCAATCTGCTTTTCCTTCCAAAGGGAATCTTAATATGTTTTAATATCATGCATTCTGAAAGGGTCTCTTATTCTTTGTAAAAGTCCATCCACATGCTAGAAACTATGATGAAAAATATTTATTTTAGTACTTCAACAAATAAATGTTTTAGTAAAACATTAATGTAAAAGGGACACCTACACACTCACATGATTATGTGAGGTGTCCAAGTTAGTTTTAGATAATGATTTTTTATTTATTTAAACCCATCTTCTATTCTATGTGAGGATATTTTGGCCCTTAGCCTTCACATTTCTGTGTTTGAGGACACTTTGTCAAAGTGGTGCTATTTCTATTTTCAATCACACCCAACTTGAAGAGTTGTCCAAAGAGGATTTGTTCAAGAATCGCTCGTTCGATGAATAAGAGGAACATTATGTTGTGTTGCTTGCACATGGTTTGAGGTTGCTGCACATATTTGAAATATAGGGTTCTGTTATGTGGGAGTCTCATTTTCTTCCTTTTTATTTGTTCTGTATGATTCCAGGTGTGGGCATTCACTGTGTATGCATAAATATTGTAAGAGTATCCATCTACCACTTCCCTTGCAAGAACAAGTGGGAACTACCCCTCTACCTACCTAAGTTAGTGAATTATTATTATCATAAGAGTTTTCCTTGTATCTAAAGTTTTTGTAGTATTTGAGGTAAATAGTTTGAGTTTTAAGGGTTTGAGACTTTGTTGTTTTGAACTAGCATCAATGTGTATTTTAAAGAGGATTGACCTGCAAATACCCAAAATGATTGCTCGACCTCTCTACTATTGGGAGCTAAACATCGGTTCGCCATCAATGCAAGAGAGAGCATCACCCCCTTATATAGACCACACCAAGAAGGTTTAATGTAAACGTGCTGATACAATATAATGGAAAACCCCATTAGTAAATAAACACTTCATGTCAGCCCATTTTTATTCATGATTCAACCTTTATGGTATGTATTTGTATTCCTAAATCCTTTCTCTTTGCACTTCATTTGACCAAAGGAGATATATGGTTTACATAAACGGTAGAGATGGGTTTTCTTGAAACCGTAGTGCATTATAAGTGCATGTGGTTTATTTTAAATTGTAATCTTTGTAATCGTGAGACCAAAAGTTGAATTTGTAAAGGTTGCATCATAACTTTGAGTTATTTCATGAGTTAAAAGTTTGGTCTTCTATAACCTACCATTTTATTTCCAAATCTTCTAATATTGAGGAAACAACATATATTGTATTCACAAAAATCAAGTATAATTTTAGGGGTGAAATTTATCCCATGGGCTATTTTTCCATTTTTTTCCAAAAAACAATTCGCCAATTTGCATTTTTTGAAGCCCCATTTCGCCCAATTTTGATGGGGTTAACTTTTTTCACTCTAAAAATTGCCAAATTATTATATAAACTATATAAAATCCTTAGAAATTGAAATAATTTTAGAAAAGTATCGCCAAATATTTTATAGTTGACATTTTAAGAATTGGTAAGATTCGCCAAGGTTTATACACTTTTAAATAAGTATGGGTCCTTAAAATTATCCATGGCAAGAATTGATTAGACCACACTAAATATCAATCAATTAATTTTTTGGCAAGACTATATGTGTCTCAAGTCCAAGCCCCTATAGATCTCTTATGTTGCATGGAGTGTCGTGCATTTGGTGCATGGTTTTCCTCTTTTTTGGTGATTTTTTGGTTCATTTCTTGATAGTGACAAGCACACTCATACTTAACCACGGGGAAAAACACAATTGCAAATATTCATAGGTGTACTTTTTAGTGATATAAGGTGCATTTTATTTTCTTGTGGCAAAATAAGGTGTCTTTTATTTTCTTTTGGATATATTGTATTTTGGAGTTATAACTTATAAGGTGCATTGTTTTGGTGCCTACTATTCATATTTTCCTGACATAAAGTGTAATTAAATTTATGCTTCTTCATTTTACAATGTATAAATTTATTAGTCTCTTTAATGATTATGACAAATTGTAGGGTTCAAAGAATTATAAAGTATGGAGTCAACACATTCAAAACACGCTTATTTATAATGACTTATGGAAAGGCATTTGTAATGCGCAACCTAAAAAACCTACTGATGCTACTCAAATAGAAAAATGGGAGTTGAAAGATGAAAAGGCATTGCACTTATTCAAAGTATGGTTTTTGATGAAGTTTTTGTTCACATTGAAAATTGTAGTGATGCTTGGTCAGCTTGGAAATTTCTTAAAGATTTGTTTGATTTGTAGCCTAGGGCTAAAATAATTGATCTTAAATTAAAATTATTGCAAAAAAAATTAATTTAAGGGGTAGATGTCATGGAATACAATTCAAGACTCAAAAATATTAGACAAGAAATTATTGCATTGTGTAAACAGTATGAGGATGTTTTCGCCTGGACGTATGATGAGTTGAAAACATTTGACACTAGTGTCATGTTTCATAATATACCCATGAAACCAGAGGTTAAGCCATTTCAACAAGAGCTGCGGAAGATGCACCACAGTTTGGAGCCTTCTGTAAAAAAGGAGTTGGAGAAGCTGCTCACTGCTCGAATTATCTTTCCGGTCAGGCACACTTAATGGATCGCTAACTTAGTACCTGTCTATAAGAAAAGCAGGAAAATTCGACTGTGTGTCGATTTCAGGAACCTAAATCGGGCTTCTGAGAAAGACAACTATCCTGTTCCACCAATGGAGCAGATTCTTCAAAAGGTAGCCGGGTCAGAGATGTTTTCTCTCCTAGATGGTTTTTTGGGGTAGAACCAGGTCATGGTTTCCCCACATGATCAATTGAAAATAGCTTTCAGGACCCCATGGGGTACTTTTTCCTACAGACAGATGCCTTTCGGGCTGATCAATGTAGGAGCTACTTTTCAGAGAGCTATGGATATAGATTTCCGAGGGTTAATGCATAATTATGTTGTAGCTTACCTTGATGATATCACTATTTACTCTAAAAAATGACATGAACATGTGTTTGCTTTGAAACAAGTTTTTGATCGCTGCAGGAAATTCGGTATTTCTCTCAACTCGAAGAAATCTATTTTTGTAGTAACAGAAGGGAAGCTTCTGGGCTTCATTGTTTCGAAAGAAGGTATGATTATCGATCCTGAATGTACAGAGGCTATTTCAAAGATTGGTTTACCAGGCTCGTGCAAAGCAATGCAATCCTTCTTAGGTAAGATTAATTTTGTACGTAGATTTGTACCAAATTTTGCCCAGATTGTTAAACCACTACAACTTTTGGTCAAGAAAGATGTGCAGTTTACTTGGGCGTAGGAACAGAGAGATGTGTTTATCCGAATTCGAAAGGCCATTGCAGAAGCTCCTGCTCTCATGTTCCTAGATTTTGATAAGGATTTCATTCTTTATACTTTTGCCACTGACTTTTCTTATGCAGCTGTCTTAACTCAAAAGCATGACAATGATACTGAAATGCTGATCTCTTTTATGAGCTCAACATTCAAAGGTACAGAGCTTAAATACTCGCAGATCGATAAGCAATCCTATGCAGTCTATAAATCTGTCAAACATTACAGACCCTACTTGCTGAAGTCTCGAACCAAAGTCATTGTCCCATATTCTGCTATTAGAAATGTCCTCATCCAGAAATAATTGGGGGAAAAGAGGGCCGATTGGATGACCGCCCTACAAGAATATGATCTTGAGATCAGACCGGCTAAAATTGTCAAAGGACAAGGTCTTTGTCTTCTTACTGCGCAATCCAATGACCCCGCACAACAACAGTCCGAATGGGATCATGAGGAAGAAATTCCCCCAGGTGTTGTTAACGTTATCGATGCCCCGACATCGTAATGGTACGACAATATCAGATTTTTCCTGAACCATGGGTTTGCTCCCGAAACCCTTGATTTTAAGAAAAGAAGGGCTTTATGACTGAAATTTGCTCCTTATCAATTCATTGATCAAGTTCTTTTTAGAAAAACTTATGATGGATTATTTCTCAGATGCTTGGAAAAACGTGAAACTAATGACATTCTGTTTCAATTTCATGCAGGTCCTGCTAGAGGCCATTTTTCAGGAGAGACTACAGCACACAAGATTCTTAGGGCCAGATATTATTGGCCCATGTTGTTTAAAGATGCGTATGCTTATGTCAGGAAGTGTGAGCCATACCAGAAATGCACCAGGAAGTTTAGGAAACCTGCATTTCCTCTACAACTGGTTACAATTTAGTTTCCATTTCAACAATGGGGACTGGATTTTGTTGGGCCTATAAACCCTCCCTCATCCCTCCAACATAAGTATATCCTCACAGCCACAAACTATTTCACTAGATGGGTGGAGGAAGCTCCTCTTAAACAATGTAACGCTGCCCAAGTAATCTGTTTCCTTGATAGCCAGATCGTCACACGCTTTGGCGCTCCAGAGTACTTAGTTTTCGATAATGTATCCTACTTCTCTTCAATCGATATAACTGAATATGTCTTTGAGATGGGGATTAAGCTTAAGTTTTCTGCCAATTATTATCCTCAAGGTAATAGTTTGGCTGAGTCATCGAACAAAAACCTGATAAATATTCTCTAGAAGATTGTAGCCTCTCATCATAGAGATTAGCACACATAGTTGTATAATGCATTATGGGCAGATCGAATTACCCCAAAAATAGCAATCACAAATTCTCCCTACTGTTTGGTTTATGGCAAAGAAGCCATCCTTCCCGCTAATCTTACCATTCCTTTGCTACAATTGGCCCAGTTTGTCCAAGAAGATGATTCTTCTCCCCTACAGCAAAGAATTGACACCCTCTTGAAGCTAGAGGAGGACATGGAAATAGCCAAGAACAAGTTGTATCATCATCAGCAGATGGTGAAGAGATGGTTTGATGAAAAATCTTCATCTGACAGGGAATTTTCTGTTGGTGACCTGGTTCTAAGGTGGGATAAGCAACGTAAAGATAAGAATCAATACACCAAGTTTCAGCGCCTTTGTCTAGGACCTTTCATTATTATAGAAAATATTGGTCCCAACATTGTTCAATTACAGACGCTAGAGGGAGTTGTAGACACCTTCCCAGTGAATGTGTCTCTTCTCAAAAAGTATTTTGTTCGAACAATCTGGTG
Organism: Larix kaempferi; assembly: GCA_027924585.1. NCBI lineage: Eukaryota > Viridiplantae > Streptophyta > Pinopsida > Pinales > Pinaceae > Larix > Larix kaempferi. The sequence continues at coordinate 1,334,240 of BSBM01000345.1, read as the reverse complement.
CACTTGTACATAGGTGTGGTTTGTTTTTCAATCATTTGTTTTATTGCATTGACATTTTTATTGGTTTTCTTGTTTTGTTTTGGTTTTCATTAATAAGGCTTCACACTTGTGGTAATGGCTTATGATCACTTTTCTTAGCAACAATTGCTTCTGAAGTTTCAACATTGTTATCAATATTACTTTCTGGCTTTTGATTAGAATTTGCTCTGAAGAATAAACAGTCAAATAAGTGCAGTGCCTTTGGATACTTTTCACTTTGACCATTATCTTTCACCATGCTTTATTTGTGTAATTGAGGTATGGAGGATGGTCATCATTTCTCTATCTGGTGTTTCATGGTTGAACGACATATCATAATAACCTGACCAGTTCCAATTGCTCATGGATCCTTTTACAATCACTTTGAATATGAATTTGGTTTAAAATTATAAGTTACAAGGTGGGTGGTCTTGTTATCAAGCCATCCATTAGGTTCATAGGTGTTTAAAGTGGAATGACATCTTCACATCAAGCCACCATAGTTGGAAGATGACTTTCAGTTCTGCTGGAAGGTGGAAGATCCTATTATAGGTCGGTCCATTCATGATCTGCAAAGCACTGGTGAGTAACATTATCACTATATGGTCACCAAACCATGGCAATGCATTGTAGCCTATGCCAAAATAAATTGCTTTGTATTTCATTATTTGATCTTTTGTTCTATACAAGGACAGGGGGGTCTTATCACAAGCTAGCCCTGCTATGATCATGGGTTTGATCTTGGACAAGAATTATCACAATATGGTTACCAAGCCATGATAATTTCTTTTGGTCTTGCAGCCAGAAGACAAGGAGTCTCGTCATCGAGCTAGCTTGACCAGTTTCTGAATCAGGCCTGTGAATGGCGCTTTTTCATATGATCACCAAGTTAGTACAGTGGTCTTGTATCAACAAGGTTTTAGGTATAAAAAAAGGGGGGAAAAAATATTAAAAAAAAAGGAGAAAGAAAAGACAAAAGAAAAGATAAAGGAGTATATATATAATCCATAGAGGATCACTGAATACACATATAATTAATAAAGCAAGGGGATCTGTAATTAGGATATCCATGATCATTTCTAAGACTGTGCCTAGGCTCAACACAAGCTGGTTTTCAATGATTACATCATGGTAAAGATTTGGTATTACTCTCTAAATAGCCTTATCGGATGGGTGTTATCTTTAAAATGGTCATTGTTTAGATATATCCATTTTCATGTTCATTGTTTGTTGGCCGTTATCTTTTGAGTATCTTCTTTGAATTGAGTTTTAAGAAATCGGTTGATTGACATGTTGTCTTTGGATGGATTTGATTGCAGAGATAACTGGTTCTTCCCAGCCAGTCGCCATTTGTTGTAGCCACAACAGATCCCATGCTTAGCTAAGCATGGGAGCCCCCAATTTTAATAAACACAAAGGTGTTTGGGTGAGTCATCTTGAAAATTTTAGATTTTGATTTTACCTCTAAAATTCTTCACCCATGCTTTTGGCCTGCTTGTTTGTAAGGGTTTGATTATTTCTTCCAAAGTGTTTCCGTCTGAAAAGAGCCAAAATTTTGAGTATTTTGTTGACTGTTATCATCATCCCGAAACCCGACATTTGGAGAACCCAAAACCCGCAACCCGATAGGTGCGGGTTGTGGGACTGTTGTTTTTTAAGTTTTGGGTTTGGTAATTCTGAAACCCACAACCCGATGGCTGCAGGTTGTGGAATCATTCTATAATAAGACTGAGAAATAATTACCCCGAAACCCGAACCCCGCAATGGTGGCATTCGGCTTTCGGGATTGTATTTTTTTTTTGTTATTTGGTGTGTACTCCTGAAATCCACGAATCGTAATTTTAGGATGCGACTTTCGGGATGGTTATCTCTCCTCACAGTTTCACGTTCCCGAAACCCGCCACCCGCATAGTCAGTTTTTGGCTTTCGGAAATCTTTTCTCCCACTTCCATTTTTGTGAACCCGCAACCCGCAAATCCATACTTACGGGTTTCGGCTTGCGGGATCTTTGAATAAGAACTTCATGAAAATACTTGAACCCGATTCTGCATCCTGCACCGGTTAATCTTAGTCGTCCGTCTGTTATGGTCTCACAGTCATGTTTATTTTGGGTAGTCAGTTAAGTCAGGATTTTCCATTTTGTCTTTTGAAAGCTGGTTCTACCAGATTATCATTTTTGTGTGTAATCCGTGATAGCAGACACTAATACAAGTCTATCAATTACTTCATGTTGGATGGACGCCCTCTCTCCGCCTTAAGTTCGCCATGTCTGGAGTCGAGCTTTGACATCTTGTTTCTTTTGTTCCACCTCTTAATGATCATTTCTTTTCACTTATTCCCGACCTAAAAGCTTTTATCATTCTCGTGGAAGTTGGGTTTGATCGATCGGATTTGTTACGTGCGAAGAATTGATAGCCCATGTACTGGAACTCCTAGTCGAGACTTTTTGTAGATAAACTTGATCACCCTAAATTTCGTCTCCATTATTAATTACCAGTCGTAATTATTGATGGAAGATTGCTTATAACGATGTGATCGTAAAGGCAATTAAAAATCATGCGAGTAGTAATTGAACTCGTACTGTGCGCAAGATTTGATCCGACTGGCACATACCTCAGCTCTTTTCATTACAATTGAAGTAATTACAATGAATTGACTGGATAAGTTTAATCATTGCAGATTTCCCTGCCCGATTATCACCGACCTGCTTGTTGGCCTTTAAATAGCAATTAACATGAAATCTCCAGTTCATCCCTTGCCTTTTGGAAGATGTAAGACTCTGTGTGGTATTTTTTGCGTCCTACTATCCAAGACTCATTCACAATGAGTAATATTCATGCAGATGGTGAATTTTCTAATGTTCAGGTTGAAAATGAAGAACTCTACCCCTTGTTGTATCAAGAAATGTTGTCACCACCATTTGATGCAAGTGTTCCTGATCTTAACAGTGGTAGCAGTGAAGAAGACTTCGAAACTTTGTCTGCCTACATGCAAAACCCCGAAGAGCAAAGGAAGAAAATTCTGGAGGAATCAACTGATCTCGATACTGATGTTATACAGGACTTTATAATCAATGAAGAACTTGACATCCTGGCTACCATTCCTGAAGTAAATCCTCTAATGGATTTCTCTGTTTTTGACAGTGTGTTCCTCGACCCCAAATTTCCTACAGCAAATGCTCTGCAAGCCACACCACCTATCGATGATAGTGAACAATCTATGATTGAATTTTTATGGTGCCACGAGACCTTATCTGATTAAAGAACAAGTCTTTCTTTTGTGAAAAGTGGCAGAAAATATTTTAAGCTTAAATATAGCAAGATTTCTTGGATCGATGGTTAGATCCGATTTTGTAATCCCTATTTTGTAGAATTTCTCCTTTTGGAACTCTTATGTAAATTTAGTATATAAGGAGGAATGTTTCCCTTAGTAAGGGGTTGGGAATTTTGGAATTGCAATTCAGTAGGAGATTGGACTGAAGATACTCTGTCTATCAGAGTCATTGTAATTTTAGTACAAGACTTCTCTATTCAGGAAAGTTATCTTTTAATCCACCTTCTAATGTTCTTCAAATTTCTTTGAGAATTACTGAGTTAATGTTTCAAATTTGTCATCGGTTATGTGTTTAATCTTTTGTAGGACATTCATTAATGCATAAGATCTCTCATATTGATTTCTCTGTATGTATGGATTATGCTCAAAATTGTTCTATTAAATTTCTTTAATTGAACGTTTTCACTTTTATATTTCTGCAAATGATTCGATGCAAATAAATATGTATAATCAAATGTTAATTTTTCAATTAACAGAATGATTACAGATCAGATATTTGAATAGGCCTAAACACTTCGAAGAATTGTCACTTAATTTTTATTAACTGATAAAACTTTAATTAACAAGTGAAGAACCCAAGGACATTTCTGTTTAAGGTACTTAACTACTTGTTCATCACACTTCAAATTTGATCTACACAACATCAACTCTTCCTTTTAGGCTAGATCTAACATAGAATAGATTCTTTCCTTAGGTAGGTTAAGTTAGATTTTGGTAACTACTTTTTACTTTGTTTTCCTTGATAGGAAAACTGATCTTTCAAGATCAAATATTTTACTCATAGACTGCCAGTGGAGGCCAAATATCCGTGGGTGATTACCACACCAAATAGCTCGAGGATAGAATTTCCCTTGCGCAGGGTCTTTCGAAGTCTTTGGCTGGGTTTTCATCCCCTGTTGTGTGCCTTGGAACCCATTCCAGCACTTTGCACTTACCCTTCACCCCCGAGGCATCAACAAGACTCAAAGATGCGCATAATCAACATCCAACGGTCCGTACTAAGATCAAAATCCAAAACATAAGGTCCCTCAACCCTTACAACTCTTGTCTATATATAGGCTTCCGCCTTTCAACTCTTGTCCACTTACTAACAACTTCCTAACCGACACTTGGAAAATTGACCCAAAATCTAACTGACGTGGTCCAAATGACACAAAAACCCACATACCACGGTACAACTGACTCAAAAATGCATAAAACACATAATATGTGGTCCAAATGACCCGAAACCTGCCAACTATGGTACACTTGACCCAAAATGCATAGAATAATCCCGCTTTTTGTCTTCCGCGACCTCTTCTGATGTGTCGCAACATCGGCGATACTACGACTCTTCCTTACCAAACCGCCTGCCAACATATAGTGCACCATAGATTGGATATTTTAAAGAAATTTATCTGATGGATCTTTGCATTATCCCAAGTTTTTCTTTTAGTTATCTATGTCTTAAGATGGTCAGTCCTTCATCGTCTGACTCAATCTGCTTTTCCTTCCAAAGGGAATCTTAATATGTTTTAATATCATGCATTCTGAAAGGGTCTCTTATTCTTTGTAAAAGTCCATCCACATGCTAGAAACTATGATGAAAAATATTTATTTTAGTACTTCAACAAATAAATGTTTTAGTAAAACATTAATGTAAAAGGGACACCTACACACTCACATGATTATGTGAGGTGTCCAAGTTAGTTTTAGATAATGATTTTTTATTTATTTAAACCCATCTTCTATTCTATGTGAGGATATTTTGGCCCTTAGCCTTCACATTTCTGTGTTTGAGGACACTTTGTCAAAGTGGTGCTATTTCTATTTTCAATCACACCCAACTTGAAGAGTTGTCCAAAGAGGATTTGTTCAAGAATCGCTCGTTCGATGAATAAGAGGAACATTATGTTGTGTTGCTTGCACATGGTTTGAGGTTGCTGCACATATTTGAAATATAGGGTTCTGTTATGTGGGAGTCTCATTTTCTTCCTTTTTATTTGTTCTGTATGATTCCAGGTGTGGGCATTCACTGTGTATGCATAAATATTGTAAGAGTATCCATCTACCACTTCCCTTGCAAGAACAAGTGGGAACTACCCCTCTACCTACCTAAGTTAGTGAATTATTATTATCATAAGAGTTTTCCTTGTATCTAAAGTTTTTGTAGTATTTGAGGTAAATAGTTTGAGTTTTAAGGGTTTGAGACTTTGTTGTTTTGAACTAGCATCAATGTGTATTTTAAAGAGGATTGACCTGCAAATACCCAAAATGATTGCTCGACCTCTCTACTATTGGGAGCTAAACATCGGTTCGCCATCAATGCAAGAGAGAGCATCACCCCCTTATATAGACCACACCAAGAAGGTTTAATGTAAACGTGCTGATACAATATAATGGAAAACCCCATTAGTAAATAAACACTTCATGTCAGCCCATTTTTATTCATGATTCAACCTTTATGGTATGTATTTGTATTCCTAAATCCTTTCTCTTTGCACTTCATTTGACCAAAGGAGATATATGGTTTACATAAACGGTAGAGATGGGTTTTCTTGAAACCGTAGTGCATTATAAGTGCATGTGGTTTATTTTAAATTGTAATCTTTGTAATCGTGAGACCAAAAGTTGAATTTGTAAAGGTTGCATCATAACTTTGAGTTATTTCATGAGTTAAAAGTTTGGTCTTCTATAACCTACCATTTTATTTCCAAATCTTCTAATATTGAGGAAACAACATATATTGTATTCACAAAAATCAAGTATAATTTTAGGGGTGAAATTTATCCCATGGGCTATTTTTCCATTTTTTTCCAAAAAACAATTCGCCAATTTGCATTTTTTGAAGCCCCATTTCGCCCAATTTTGATGGGGTTAACTTTTTTCACTCTAAAAATTGCCAAATTATTATATAAACTATATAAAATCCTTAGAAATTGAAATAATTTTAGAAAAGTATCGCCAAATATTTTATAGTTGACATTTTAAGAATTGGTAAGATTCGCCAAGGTTTATACACTTTTAAATAAGTATGGGTCCTTAAAATTATCCATGGCAAGAATTGATTAGACCACACTAAATATCAATCAATTAATTTTTTGGCAAGACTATATGTGTCTCAAGTCCAAGCCCCTATAGATCTCTTATGTTGCATGGAGTGTGGTGCATTTGGTGCATGGTTTTCCTCTTTTTTGGTGATTTTTTGGTTCATTTCTTGATAGTGACAAGCACACTCATACTTAACCACGGGGAAAAACACAATTGCAAATATTCATAGGTGCACTTTTTAGTGATATAAGGTGCATTTTATTTTCTTGTGGCAAAATAAGGTGTCTTTTATTTTCTTTTGGATATATTGTATTTTGGAGTTATAACTTATAAGGTGCATTGTTTTGGTGCCTACTATTCATATTTTCCTGACATAAAGTGTAATTAAATTTATGCTTCTTCATTTTACAATGTATAAATTTATTAGTCTCTTTAATGATTATGACAAATTGTAGGGTTCAAAGAATTATAAAGTATGGAGTCAACACATTCAAAACACGCTTATTTATAATGACTTATGGAAAGGCATTTGTAATGCGCAACCTAAAAAACCTACTGATGCTACTCAAATAGAAAAATGGGAGTTGAAAGATGAAAAGGCATTGCACTTATTCAAAGTATGGTTTTTGATGAAGTTTTTGTTCACATTGAAAATTGTAGTGATGCTTGGTCAGCTTGGAAATTTCTTAAAGATTTGTTTGATTTGTAGCCTAGGGCTAAAATAATTGATCTTAAATTAAAATTATTGCAAAAAAAATTAATTTAAGGGGTAGATGTCATGGAATACAATTCAAGACTCAAAAATATTAGACAAGAAATTACAAAGGTTGTTTTTTCTAAAAATCAGGATAGTTTGATGGCTACAATTTTGATATCATGTTTTCTAGAATCATACAAGCATTTTTTTGAAACATTACAAATTACAGATAAGTTCGAGAATATAACTTTCAACAAACTTAGTGAGTTGCTAGATAATCATGATAAAACCTTTGGTAAGAAAAATAAATCAAGGGAGGATGTATTGATTGCAAGCACAAGCAAACATTCCATTGGAAAAGTGTTTATCCTACCAAAGGAAATGAACATAATGGGAATGAAAATCAACATATATCATTTTAATATTCAAATAGAGGTCATGGTCAAGGTTGCGGAGGGAAGAGGAAGAGGAACACGAAGAGGTAATATGAATTGTACTAAGAGCAGTTCCAAAGAAGAAGAAAATCAACATTCATAATACAATGGAAGGGGAAGAGGCAAGAAAGCAATACCTTGTTTTATATGTAATAATATTAACTATTATGCCTAAGATGGTAGAGTATATTATGAAAAGATAACTAAGAAAAAGTATTCTTCTTCAACACAATATGTGAGTACAGAAGAAAATGAGAATTATGAATATGGTTTTACAACACTTCAACAATCAGAAGCAACAAACTTAGTTCAAACAAATTATTCTTTTAGAAGTTATTTTGAGGATGCATGAATCATGGGTATATGTTCCACTCATCATATGACATACATGAAAGATTTCTTTTCGAATTATCAGGACTTCCCTTTGAATCCAGTCTTTCTAACAAATGGTGCCACTCACATACCACAAGGAAAAGGTTCAATAAAGGTATTTTTACAAGGAATTGGGGAAAGAATGATTTCTAATGTTTGGTATGTTCCTTCATTTAAGAAAAAATTGTTTTCTTTGGTTTTGATTCACAATCAGGACATCAAATTGTAATGGAAGATGGGATGCTTAAAATCAATTCAATAAAAGATGCTTACAAAAAACTGATGACAGGTTATGAAGATGGAAAGATCCTTAGAATGAAAGGCACAATAATTCCAAGAATGAAATAATTTGCAGGATCAGTTGAGACCATTATTACACCCTTTAGATTATGGCATATTCTTTTGCTGGAAATATGATTAATATTGAGAGGGGGGTGAATCAGTATTATGCACAGTTATGAACAATTTTCACTTTTACCAAATTCAAACTATATTTAGACTATGCATTCACCATAAACAATTTCATTCATCAACACATGCATAAAAAAAAGAACACAAAGATTTGACTTGGAAGCCCAATTGGGAGAAAACCACATAATGCTTTCTTATCTAATAAAGAATACATTCATGGGAAGCACCAACTTCCAAATTTCTCCAACACTGACTAGAAGGAGGCTCCAACCCCCTGATTTATAGGCTACAACCTTAATGAATCACCAAATCCCTAATTTACCAGCACCAACTGGAAGGAGGCATCGACCCCCTGAATTTATAGGCTTTGATTTGAAGGAAGCACCATCTCCCTATTCCTTGCCCCATCCTACCACCCTTATATGACTGTAGAAGATTCTTCTCGCTTTCTATTTATATTCGTACTCTACATATTTACTGCAATACATTCCTTCGTGTGCACCTTCTACATGATCTGTCCTTCATAAGTTTTGGGCTTTATCATCAGTTCGTTAGTACTTCACACTAGTCTTCATATACTTCCATAATCTGCGCGTTGTTTAATATACCATTCTAGTTCTACACATCTGCATAATCAACTGATACTGCGCATCGTCTACTATTCTGTTGTTCTATTCTTGTGCTTCTATATCAGATAAACCACATCATCCTATACATTATATGTTGTGTTGTTGTTTTGTTCATGTGCATATGTCTCATATACTACATCATTCTATGAATCATCTGTTGCGATTCATTTATATCCTTGTGCATCTGTCTCAGATAAATCACATCCTCTTGCGCATCATCTATTGTGCTACATTTATGTCTTTGCGCATCTGGCTCTCTACTAGATTATGTTGTTCTGGTTCAATGAGCCATCGATAACCCAATAATTCAAAGCTTTCCAAATAAGAATACTACCAATTGTTTATCCTCAAGCTTACATTCCACTCTCCAAATTGGCTTCTTATTTATACTCGTCTTGTGCAGACCATGTGTCCACAAGTTGGTCATAGCATCCCTTTTTCACTTCTTCATGGTCAAGCTGACTTATGCATCCACCACTTGTCTTGATCTACACAACTGAGGTATCATGCCTTGTAGGTATTTCACACACATGGTCCTTAGCATAGTGGGACTTGCACACTTGGGAACCACTACTTGTGGGGTCTTCTGCACTTGAAGTACCATCACTTGGTGGGTCTAGTGCACTTCCAAGACTTGAATACATCTTCTGCTTGCTAGGTCTTGCATACTTCCAAGACTTTTCCAACCACTTCTTGCTTGCAAAACTCTTGCGCACTTCCGAAACTTGTCCAACCACTTCTTGACATCACCTTTGAAGTACCACAACTAGATGGGTCTTGCACACATAATTTTATGTACTTTAAGCAAGCTATTATGTACTTATTCAAACTATATTTCATATATTTCTTGAAATTGGCACAAGGATACTAATTCCTCTTTGATATCATGGGTACTAAGTCCTTTTTGACATCAATGAAAACCAAACTTCAACATCTTTTTTGTAATTTGAATGTTGATAGTGTTATTCAAATTCAAAAACAAGGAACGGTAGAGGGATATCCCACATTTCGGAAGGAGAATGCAAGATGTCAAGTTTGCATTTATAGAAAATAGAGGACGTTAGAATTTCCCACAAGTACTTGGAGGGAAACTAGGATATTAGAGATTGTTCATAGTGATATTTGTGGACGTTTGGAAACTTCACTTGGGGATTGTAAGTATTTTTTACTATTCATTAATGACTTTAGTGTGATGGTTTAGCTGTATTTTTTAAAAGAAAAATCAAAGGAATTTGCAAAGTTTCAGTCTTTTCATAATTTCGTTGAAACTGCAACTAAGGAGAAAATCACCACTTTGCAAATTGATAATGGAGGTGAATTCACTTCAAATGAATTCCTAGCATACATCCAAGAAAAAGGAATTAGGATTCAATTGACTAACTCCTATACTCCATGGAAAAATGGAGTAATTGAACAAATGAATCAAACATCATTGGGTATGGTAAGATCAATGTTGTTCCTCAAAGAGTTAATTTCAAGTTATTGGGATGAGGCAATAAATAAATGAATTTAATTGAGAAATCCCTCTTCATATTTAGAGGGAATAACTCCGTATGAATCATGGTATGGATTCAAACCTATGATTAAACATCTTATAGTTTTCAGTTCAATTTTGTATGTCCTTATTCCAAAAGAAAAATAAACAAAGTTAGATTCTGGAAGTATGAAACACATCTTGATCGGGTATTCTGAACATAAAAAAGTGTATAGAATTTTATCTAGTGGAAAATTGATTGTTAGAAGAGATCCTGTTTTTGATGAAATACAAAGTCTAAATGCAGAAGAAATTGAGAAACTACTTAGTCACTTAGAGAAAAAAAAATTAACTAAGGAAGAATAACAAATAAAACAATTAAACAAATCAAGGGATGACCAGTGGTTTGAAATGGCTTGGACATCATACAAATAGGTGGAAGATGAAGATTCAACAAGTTATTCACAAATTAACTTAGAAGATTCAACTCAAGTTAACATTGATAATAGTTGTATGGAATGTACCTTGTCACCACCTCAGGTTGTACACAAGAATCCAAAGTGGGAAACTATGTTACTTAAGGAAGTTAAGTCTGGTAAAAAACATAAAATAGGTACAAGGAGTTATGTAATGAGTCAATAGAATTTGGGTTCACAAATTTTTTTCTTGCTGCTACCGATCCATCCACTTTTGTAGAGGTAGTATAACATGATGAATGGAGGGTGGCATGCAATGTGAATATGATGCAATAATTAAAAATTAGACTTGGAAAATTGTTGAGTGTCCAAAGAATGTAAAACCCATTGGTTGTAAGTGGGTTTATAGATTAATTATAAGGAAAATGGTGAATTTAATAAGTACAAGGATATATTTGTGGAAAAGGGGTTTGCTCAGAAAGAAGAGATTGACTATGAAGAAACCTGCCCTCCAACACCTAAGTGGAATACTAACATGGTGGTGCCATTTTCAGTTGCACAAAACAGATGGAAAGTGCATGAAATGGATGTGAAGAGTGCATTTGTAAATGGTGATTTATAGGAGGATGTATATATGAATCAACATATTGGTTTTAATATTCTAGGCAAATAAAGGAAGCTTTTTGAATTGGACAAGGAATTGTATGGCTTAAAACAAGTACCTAGACCTTGGCATGCTCAAGTGGAAGCCTATTTATAGAACGTTGGTTTTCTTCATGGTGAGCCAGATGAAAATTTGTATGTTCAATTTCAAGGAAGCAACTTTATAATTTTGGTGATGTGTGTTGATGATTTCTTGATAACAAGTAATACTGATGATCATATTTATTAGGTGAAGCAAGAAATTAAAATAGGTTTTGAAATGACAGACTTGGATTTACTTCACTACTATCTTGGACTTAAAGTTATAAAACAAGAAAGAAGCATATTTATTTCTCATAGTAAGTATGTTTCTAAATTATTTAAGAAGTTTGGAATGGAGGATTGCAAAGCATCTATCACCCAATTGGATCAAAACTTAAAACTTTTTAAGTTTGAAGGTGGGTGACTTGTTAGCAATACTAGGTATCAACAGTTAATTGAAAGTTTAATCTATCTAACAAATACTTGTCTAGACTTAACTTTTGCAGTCAACATCCTTTCCCAATGTATGCATGAAGCCATAGAGATTCATTGGAATGAATAAAAAAGAGTACGTTGATATCTTCAAGGAACAAAATATTTTGGGCTTGAATATAAAAGGAATAAATTTTATAAACTTGTTGGCTACTAAGATGCATATTTTGCTAGAGATAGTGATGATAGGGAATATACTTTGGGATATTTAATGAGAATAGGATCAACTGATGTTTCTTGGAGTTGTGAAAAACAAGGCACAATTGAAAATTCTATAGTAGAAACATAATATATCTCATCTTGGGAAGCATCTTGTGAAATAGTCTATTTTCGAAGAACTTTTTAGGATCTTGAAGTTATTCAAAATGAAGCTACTTCATTCTTCAACGATTCAATCAACGATCAAGTTATCCAAAAATCTTGTATTTCACTCAAAGAAAAAACATGTTGATACAAAGTATCATTACATTCAAACTCTCATCATCAAGGAAATCATCAAGCCAAATTATTGTCAAACAAAAGATCAAATTGATAACATCTTCACTAAATCTCTTGGAAGGATTAAATTCACTAATTTTAGAAAAGAACTTGGTATTTGCTCTAAAGAAATTTTGGAGGAAATGGGGAATTGTTATAAACTAGGATCCAAAATATTTAGCTTAGGATTGTAGTGAATTGATGTTTTAGTAAAAAAATGATTTAAAAGGGACAACTACATAGTCATGTGATTATGTGAGGTGTCCAAGTTAGTTTTAGAAAACCTTTCTTTAGTTATTATTTTTGGGTAATTTAAACCCATATTCTATTATACGTGAGGTAGATTTTTTCCCTTAGCCATCATGTATCTCTGATGTAGTTTTTCTCCTTCATTAATAAATCTATGTCTTTGAGGACACTTTGTCACCACAAACCACTGCACCTGGAGTTTAACATTAATCATATATGGGATTTGATTGAGCAAATACTTAAACTTCTTTTCATAGTCCCTCATCGATTCTCTTGGCATTTTATTTATTTCTTTGAGTCTTTGGGTGGTAAGGTGTTCAACATACTAGAATCTGAAGACTTGAAATAAGGCTTGTTTAATTTCATTCTTGGTTTTGTTTTTATTTTCTGTATAGTTCACGAACAAGGTAAGTGCTCTTTTTCTCATCATTCCCACAAACTGTTCCACTTGTTTTCCTTCATCTAAAATATATTGAGATTCCCAAATCTTCTCACATACAAAATGATGTCTCTTAGGATCTTTGTTTCCCTCATACAAAGGAAGATTTCCAACGGTGTTTTTTTGGCATATTTGTAGAATTTATAAGCGATAATGGAGGTGGAGACAATGATCAATTATTATTGACGAAGTTAGCTTAAATCAAATAAGTTGATGTGTTTGACTGAATGTAATCGACTGGATAAAAGGATTCGACTATTCATAGGGGTCGACTAATTCAAATCCTTGACTTCGATGATTCAATTTGAATTTTCTTCCTTATTGCTGACATCTTCTAGATAATCCATTTGAAAATAATTGTCTTTATATTCTGTGACACCATTGGTTTTTGGGCGAGTCTCTTTAGTGCGCCTTTCACTTACTAGTGATTTACTTTCCTCAGATATTAAATTTGGTAGGAAGTAGTTCCGTGAAATCCTCGAATGAAACAATTAAATTATTTCAATAGTTTTTAGGTGTAATTGTTATCCAATTACCTTATTTACTTGATATTTGCATACATATATTATCAATTACTTGTCCATTCTCATATATTCGACTTCGTATCAATGAGGACCCAGGATTCATACTCAAATGATGCATTAAAATATGATTGACTATGAGACAATTTGATGTAAGAGATGTTACATTTGGGGATTCATCAATTTCCATTTCATATATGTTTAAGACTTTAAGGCCAATTTCAATCATTTGCAGTCCTTCTTCCAATATGGGAGTTGTTGTGGTGGATTCATCTTCTACACTTAATCGAACATTTCTTAACTCAAGTACGTTTGGTTGACCTTCAACCCATCTCTCCTTAGGGATTCCCAAAGCCATCATAGTTACTTCATCTTCTACACTTGGTGTAAATTGTCTCAACTCGGGAAGCGTTGGTATACTCTTGACCCAATGCTCTACAATTTTTTCTAGGGACATTTTCGAGTGGGCATTTGTGTGTGAAGAACCTGCAATAATTAATTAATGAAAACACACGAAATAACAGAAATAACAGAACTCAAAATCCCTTTTATATTGATCGCAGGCCACTTTGAGGGGGCAACCTGCTTTGATCAAGCTCAATACAAATAACTTCACCGTACCTTCATTGGTCTCAACACAAACCATGGGTCAATACCATGTGTCAATACAAACCATGGGCCAATACAAAATATGGATCAACAATTACTACGGGACGACTTACAAAGCATATGTGTCCAACAACAATAATACAAACTATGGATCAACAAATACTACGGGATGACTTACAAAGCATATGCGTCCAACAACAATATACTAACAAAGTAAATAGAAGGGTTGACATGGGTTCCTAACATCCCCTCTCCCTTAGAAAAATCTTTGTCCTCAAATATTTAGATGTGGAAATTGATGCATAATCTGAAGGAGTGGTTCCCCTGTAGCATCCTCGGATTTCATTCCGACCCACTGACGCCTTTTGAGTTTCAGGGAGGATTGCTTGGAAGGCTATAGATGAAGAAGGACCATATCAGCTGCGTGAAAAGTGAGCTCATAAAGGTGCTGATCGGCTTGTTGTTTCAGTCAAATTCTTGCCATGTGAAGATTGTCCTGCAGAATGAGAAGAATCTGATCGTGGTTTCGAAGAACCGAGTCAATTGCCTGAACTGGGGAGATGCTGAGCGTGTATAGAAAAAGAACTAGCGGTGCCTGTCCATAAACTACTTCATAAGGTGTACTTTTAGATGTGGTATTGTACCACTGGAGCGCTTCTAGGAAATCCATAGAAATAGTTGTCCACATCTATGTGGGGATGGGCAAGGTTTCGAGCAGTCCCGAAAGGAGTGTCGTTTCACCCTTGTTGACCTGGCAAGTATCACACTCAACCACCATCTGGTGAATTTTCATTTTCAGTCCCTGCCAAAAGAAGTTACATTGTTCTCGGTCATAGGTTTTGAGGAACCCAGAGTGCCCTACCGATGAAGAAGCATGGAGTTCATAGAAGAGATAGCCCTGTTGAACAGATTGCAACCAATTTGGAACAAGCAGAGAAATAGCTGTAAGAGAAACTGGGTCATCAAATTGGCGAGAAGGAGCATCTCCCATCATATTATCCTTACCCGTCTTGTAAGTGATCGCATAGTCATAACCCATGAGTTGGATAACTCATTTTTGATGTGTTGGTGAGGAGACCTGATGCTCCAGAAAATGTTCTAGACTCTAGAGATCAGTCTTGATGCAGAAATAATTTCCTAGTAGGGATGGCTACCACTTTTGTACTGCAGGAAAAATAGCCATCATTTCCTGCTAAGATGTAGATGCGGCTAAATGCTTACCGAAAAGGTCTCTTGAAGGTGGAAAGCCCATTGGTGCAACAAGGACACCTACATATCTATCCAAGGAAGTAGTGGAGACCGTTGGTGGGTGCATCTGGATGGAATGGAGTTGAGCAATGACACCACGTGAATTCTTCTTAAGGATCGTTTCTAGGCGATGTGAACTGATGATGCGGAGAGACCCTAGTTGTAAGCCCATAAATTTGTGTTGTGTCCCATTGACTGAAAACTGCATCCAAAGTTCAGCAAAATCCCATAAGATGGGGCCAAGTGTGCGTAACCATTGAACGCCCAAAACCACATCACATCCGCCCAAGGACAAGGAAAACATGTCAGAGCGCAGGTTATAATCTTCCAGAGAGATACGCACATTGTGACACTTTCCCTTGCAAGGTAAGGTTCCCCCATTGGCAACCATGACTTCAAAGTTGGAGCAAGGATGGACAAAACAATCAGCATGTTTAGCGATCCGAGGGTCAACAAAGTTATGAGTGCTACCAGAATCATTGAGTATTGTAAGAGGAAGCTTCTTGAAGTAACCCTTGACCCACATTGTTTTGGGGGTGGTGACGCTAGATAAAGCATGGAGAGATATCTCTGGGTGGTCTTCCTGAGATGCGAAGTCAATAAGCAGCTCCTGAATGTTGATCTGATCATCCGGTGTATATGGAGCTTCTTCACCAATTTCAGAGGCAGGCGGAGAATCCACATCCAAGAGATAGAGCTTTTGTTGAACACATCTATGTCCCCGAGTGAATTTTTCATCACAATTATAACAAATCCCTTTTTCTCTACGTGCCTGCATCTCTGTTTCGGACAAATGCTTGATAGGAGTTGGTCGAGGAGCTGGCGGGATGGGAGGTCGTTGAGAAGCCATATTTTGGAAGGGAACAAAAGTGGGTTTGGAGCATTGTTGGGAGGAAATCTTGTCTTCTGCCAACTTAGCCAACCCTAGGGATTCCGTCATTGTGTTGGGACAAAACATTTTGACCTCTGGGCGGATTTCATCCTTAAGACCACTGATAAAGCAACTCCTGTAGAAGTCATCAAACAATCCTTTTGTGTGGTTGGCTAGTTTCTCAAATTCTATCTGATACTCTCTCATAGTGCCAATTTGACGAAGCTTAGTCAGTGCTCCGGTGAAGTCATCAAAAGCACTAGGACCAAATCGTTGCAAAAGGAGTTGGCAAAAATCTATCCATTTTGGCTCGTCATGAGCCTTGATGTACCAACGGTACCATTGAAGGGCTTCCTGTTCCAAATGAAAGGATGCAAGTGGAACTTTTTGGACATCAAAAGTATTATGCAGACTGAAATACTGTTGCGCACGATAGATCCATCCAATTGGATCAGTACCATTGAAGTGAGGACATTCAAGCTTCGGACCACGAAAAGTGCTGGAAGAAGAGAACCCATTGGATGTAGAAGATTCTTGTTGTTGGTTATTGTTCATGGATGAATGCTGAAGATGGAGGCTGAGAATTGTTTCATCCAGATCTTGGAGTTTGGTTTGGGTGGCTGTAAGTGCTTCCTCCATGGTTTTTGCTCCTGGGCAGGTGACAACCATAACCAGGAGTTTTTTTTTTTGGGGGGGGGGGGATGGATAGAAAAACACAAACAAAAGCTTATTTAGTAAAGTGAAATTTGGATTTGGGAAAAACTTGGATGGGTAATTGGGGTTTGACTAGGTTTTGGACACTTTCCGATGGATAGGGAAGCAAAAAATGGGGATTTCAGAAGCGGGGTGAAAGAATGAGAAAATTTGCCAAAGATGGACAAAGAAGTAGAAATAGGGAACGAACACGGTGGCCAAATTTGGAGGCGAGTGGGTGAAAATTGAAGAAGTTATGGCGAACCCTAGAAATAGACAAATGTGGGATTTCTGGTTTTGGAAAGTAGAATTTGGGATAGGGTCTTCAGGAATGAAATATGCAGAATGGGATTACAGGGGTGTCCGAGAAGTTTCAAGGGAAACGGAGTTAAAACAAGGGAGATATGGTGAAAAAAAATAATTTTATATATATATATTCAGGAATGGATTTGTAACGGCGCAAAAGGGATCGAAAACAGATAGATCTGCAACGACGCAGAAGGGATCGACAACAGATGGATCTGAAACGACGCTGAATGGATAAAAAATGGCTGGATCGGAAACGGCTCGGAATGGATCTGAAACGGTGCGGAAGTGATCAACAATAGTTCAACTGAAAATAGATATGGACCCTAGGTATGTGTGGCTTCCTATCGGTTCAGGGGATTCACTCAGCCACCAATGTTGTTTGATGGCTTGCGTATTGGGGTAGTACCCCTCACTCCACGAATCAGGTAAAACTGATAACCATGTTGCCACAAACGACAGCTTGGTTTACCTCACAGGTGGGAACTAGTCAATCAGGTAGGTGTCGTTTCCCTTTTCGCTGGTAGGTCCTCTCAATGGGCCAGCTACTTCGGGGTTCCTGTGGTACTCCTCACAATGAGTTTCAAGGATTATGCCCAAGTACTTCCCACAGTTAAGTGGATAGGGATTATTCCCAGATCCGAAGCTGTGACAGTTGCGGAAAAGAAAAATTTGGCAGAAATTTCACCCAGTGAGCCCAAGAAAGTGCTCTGATACCAGATGTGAAGAACCTGCAATAATTAATTAATGAAAACATATGAAATAGCAGAAATAATAGAACTCAAAATCACTTTTATATTGATCGTAGGCCACTTCGAGGGGGCAACCTCCTTTGAGCAAGCTCAATACAAATAACTTCACCGTACCTTCATTGGTCTCAACACAAACTTATATACTAAGTCTAGGCACCAATACCATGGGTCAATACCATGTGTCAATACAAACCATGGGCCAATACAAAATATGGATCAACAATTACTACGGGACGACTTACAAAACATATGCGTCCAATAACAATAATACAAACTATGGATCAACAAATACTACGGGACGACTTACAAAGCATATGCGTCGAACAACAATATACTAACAAAGTAAATAGAAGGGTTGACATGGGATCCTAACATTGTGTATCCCATTTCCCTAATTTATTTTGATGTCTTCTATCACTTTTTAATTTTTGTAAGTTGAGAAAAAATTTGCAACCTTCCATCCTTTAATTTGTTTGTCTTTTGGTCTCTTTGTCAAGTGTATATTCATGTTCAGAAAATCGTCCATTTCTTGGCATCGTTGATCTGTTGTCCTCCTCTTTTTTACATGTAAACTAGGTTTTTACTTTGGTCAAGGTATTTCACAGGTGTTCTACCCCCATGGCTTACCTCGAATTTACTCTTGGTCGAAGAGGGAAACCATGGTGTTGATTTACTCAAAAACTGTTCCCACTCTTCTTGTTTTTTCTTCCAATTGGTCAAGATGGGAGTGTTTATTGGCGATCTTGCTTCGACTATATGCCTTAATCCTTTGTCTATAATAAATTTATGCAATAATGCAAGTACAATGCAGATTAAATTCTCATGTAGGTCGACGTAGAATCTTGTTTTCACACTATCAACAAGCATTCTTTCTTTTGCCACTGGCTTTTTATAGAACTTGTCAAAATTTTGTTCTAACCACTCGTAGAAGTTCCTTTGGCCTACATTTTTTAGTTTTGATAGAAATTCTTGATCTTCAATTGTATTTTTCATCGGCAAGACTATCCAACAATTTTTTGATCTCATAGGGGACATTTTCCAAGAATCTTTTATGGGTTTATGTGTATAATAAAGCTCCTACTTCCACAGTTGATATTCGGTTTCTTATATAGTATTTTTTCAAGTAATTATTAAATTTCTTGCTTCACCACAATTGAATCTCTTCTTTAGTCATCATTTATGAATCTATGCTCTTGTAAATCCCAAAAATCTAGGTCTGGACAACATAACCAATGTTGTAATCTATGGGATTACACCAAAGTAATTACTAATGATATGCAGAAATAGATATAGACATACACAACAATATACTAACATACAATAAGCATGCATAGAAAGAGAATAAGAAGGGAAGTTAGTAGTGGAACCAACATCAAGTAATCTATTATATTAGATCAACATGACAAGACAAGGCATCTTCTCTTACATATTCGGGCCTTTATATACTTTTACATTCATGGAGGTAGTTATAACCTCCTTAACTACATCAACCAGTCAACCCAACCAATTGGTCGACTGATCCGACCAATTCAAATAATAAAGTCGATTCTAAATACACTTAGTCGATTGGACTGGCAAGGCCCCTACAACAACGACCATGGTTCAAGCTTCTCGGAAATGAAGTTTCCATCAAATTTATCATGTTCATATCAGTTATCACACTAAAATCAAATCCTATAAATGATAATTTGTTACGTAGAAAGAGTATTGCATCACTTGTAATTTACATGATTGCATGTTACATGTGAAACAAATAAATTTTCCCTAGCATATAGAATCAATTTTTTTTTGCTAATATTTTTCTAGTTGCTACTTCATGTTGTGAGCCAATCTACTTTGTGGTGATTGAATTACACATAGGTATAAAAAATGGCCAATGATTTCCAACTAGATTTATAATCAAGAGTTAAGACAAACCTGTTTCCTTAACCAATGTCACGGGAATTAAACAATAGACATTTTTTTAATCACAGTTTAGTCACTCACGAAATTTAGCTGCAATGACAATGCCTACATCTAGCTATACAAATAATATTAATAGAACTTTTAGAAGTCCCATTCAAATGAGATTCATCATCTTATCTGAAAATAAATAGAGATACTTATCATCAAGAAAGCATTCCATTCGATTCCACATTAGAGCTTGACCCATTATATAGTCTTTTGTAGTGCTCTGTTTCCACCAAGGTTAGTGGAAAATATTTTATTAGTTTATTATAATATAAGCTTGATCTTTATTTCATTTGTTCATGGAATAACAACAACAACAACAACAACAACATTTAAAAACGAAAAATAATAATTTTCTAGCATGCATCATTACAACATATAATCATTAATGAACATAATACTTTGAGAAAGTTATTCAATATGAATGTAGCAATGTAGAATAAAGTAGATCATGTTTAATCATAGTTGATAATCTCATCCAAAGTAAGACATGGTCAAAATGCACATCATGGTCAACGGTAGTCAACCACAATCAAACAAAAAATTATATTGATTTTATTTATTTAATATTAAAAATGATTAATTTTATATTAATTCAAATTATTTAATTTCAAACTAATGTTAAATTGATTATATTGGTTATTCAATGATTATGGCATATTGCAGTGCTCTTAAATGGTTATTTTCTTACATAAAATTTTATTATGTAATTATTTATCAATCACAATTTATTTTTAAAACATTGAAATGTTTTTACAACTAACACAAATTAACACTATAAAAACCATGCTTAGATATCCTTGACTTTGTGAACCATGCTCGAATACGATTGACTTTGGTTAGCCATGGTTGACTTTACTGAATAATGGTTTATTATGTTAGCTAAGGTTGACCAAGGAAAACCTTACCTAACCAATGTGAACCATGTTTAACCATGGTTTATAAAAGTCAACAATGGATAGCTAAAGTAAACCAAAGGAAACCAAAGTCAATCATGGCCCATTAAAGTGAACCATGGTCAAACAATATTAACCAAATAAAATAACTAGATTCAACCATAGTTAACCAAAGTTATCCATGGTCCATTAAATTCAACCATAGTCAAACAATATTCAACCATGGTAAACTATGGTAAAACTTATCCAACCATCATTACTTACTCATTGTCAACAATGGTCAATGATTGTTAAATATGGTTAACCATAGTCAACCATTTTCAAACAAGGGTCAACCCCAGTCAAACATGGTTAACCATGACCAAAATTATTTAATGATGGTTGACCATGAACAACCTTACCTAACTAAAGTCAACAATATTCAAGCATGGTTCACAAAATTCAATAATGGCTACGTAAAGTTAACCATAGTTAGCCAAAGTCAACCATAGTCCATTAAAGTCAACCATGATGAATTAATATGGTAAACTATGGTCAAACATGGTTAAAGAACAGTTGTAAATGATGGTTAAACATTGTCAACCTCAATCAATAATTTTCAAACTAGGGTCAACCATAGTCATGCATGGTTAACCATGGTTAAACATTGTAAATGATGACAAACCATGGTCAACCTTACCTAACGAAAGTCCACCATATTCAGGCATGGTTCACAAAATTCAACATTAGCTAATTAAAGTCAACCATGATCCATTAAAGTGAACCATAGTTAAATAATATTTAACATGGTAAACTAACTAAATTCAAGCATAGTTAACCAAAGTCATCCGTCCTTAATGAAAGTCAACCATGGTTAAACAATATTCAACCATGGTAAACGATGGTCAAACTTATTCAACTATGGTAAATTAATGTCAAACTTATTCAACCATCATTTCTCACGCATCGTCAACAATTTTTAATGATGGTTAAACATGGTCAGTCATAGTCAACCATTTTCAAACTAGAGTCAACCATAGCCAAGCATGGTTAACAATGGTAAAACTTGGTTAATGATGACTGACCATGGTCAATCTTACCTAACCAAATTCAACCATATTTAAACATGGTTAAAAAAAGTCAACAATGACTAACTAAATTCAACCATATTTAACTAAAGTCAACCATAGTTAACCAAAGTCAACCATGGTCCATTAAAGTCAACCATGGCCAAGTAAAGCTCAACTATGGTAAACTATGGTCAAATATGGTTAAGCAGCAATTGTTAATGATGGTTAAACATGGTCAACCATAGTTAACAATTTTCAAACTAGGGTCAACCATAGTCATACATGTTTAACCATTTCCAAACTTGGTAAATGATGACTAACCATGGTCAACCTTACCTAACAAAAGTCAACCATATTCAAGCATGGTTCACAAAAGTCAATAATGACTAACTAAACTCAACCATAGTTAACCAAAGTCAACCATGGTCAAATAATATTTAACTTGGTAAACTAATTAAAGTCAACCATACTTAACCAATGTCATCCATGGCCCATTAAAGTAAACCATGGTCAAATAATATTCAACCATCATTTCTCACCCACCATCAACATTACAATACAATATAACATTATAATAATGTACATTTGTTTACTCTTTATATTATTTTATAATATAATATTATTAATATTTTGGAGATATCCTTATGCACTCATCAGTTACTAGCAATAACCATATTAATAATTTTAATATGTTCAAATACTTGGATAGGTGTATATTTGACACATTGCTAATATTTTTCCCTAAAGAATTCATCAAATATACACCTACAAAATATATATATATCCCATTTAGTCTTATTTGTTTAATTGTCAAAATTTAAACAAATAACTTACTGGATGTAATAACTTAATGCATGCAATCATGGCCTAGTCAACACCTCATAGGACTTAGAGATTTTGGATTTAATATAGGCTTAATTAAAGGGTTCTACCAAGCACAATCAAGTGAACAAAATCTAATGACTCCCACAATGCATATAGTTATAAAAATTGTTACTCCACACTATAATCTAGATTGTTATTTTATGTTTGGATATGGATGAAAAACACTAGGGACAATAGGTCCATTTGATGTAGCCTTTGTGGTTGGGAGGAATCCATATGTTACCCTCCCCACCCAAGTTCCTTTCTTGCTAGTGACATGATGCTTTTGTTGAACCCAACCACCCTTAAAATAATAATAATAAATTTGTATTTATTTAAAAATAATGAATTTTTATTATACCTGTCTCCGACAGGTTATATAGCGATCACTTGGTCGCCTTGATGATTTTGACTTTATATTTTTAAACTAAATTTTTCAATAGTTTTCCAAAGTTTACATTATTTTGTTTATTAATTTTATTTTTTTTAAATTAATAAATTTTTAAAATTTCATATTACCTTTTTATGATTCGTAAACGATCTTGATTTAATTAAATACCCCTAGTGGGACATGACATTTTTTTTAATAATAATCAAATTTAATTTAATTTAATTTTTTTTTAAATTGCCACCTGGTATATGTAATAATTGTCTTTGGGTACGACTCAATCTCCAAAATCTCGTAGATATACTTTTGTACATACAAAGATATGTTCAAAGTAAAAGTAATAAACATTTGCATTAAAATTTACACAGATAATAAATATTTGTGGGTACGATCTGGGATACGGCTCAATATCCAATAAACTGAGAGGATGGAGGAGATATGTACAAACAAAAACTAATGAATATTTGCACTGCGATCTGCCTAAAAATCTTTACAAATAAAAACTAATAAGCATTTGCATTGTAAACTGGTGTTGAAAGTATCTAGCCCACTAAATCCACTTAGAAAAACCTTTTTTAACCTCCGGGTGATCTTATTTAATACCAATTCCCTCAATCTTTAATCTCTGACTCTACTTGTACAAAGGGAAGTGATAAAAAATAGTTAGATTAATGAAATGCATAATATCTGGTCTTTTTTTAGACCTGCTTTTAAAAGCACATCAATGGTGTTTGCAAAAGCTACAAGATATTTTTAGTTTCTACAAGATATATGCTTCACAATGAAGTTTTGAAGCTAGGATCCAAGCCAAATGTATTTTAGGTTGATGGCAATATGCTTATTCATTCATATGTTATTGTAGAATACTAAAACAGGATGTCGGTATTAAAATTAGAATCAAAGGGCATTCACTATCATCTAGCTTAGCTCATCTTCTATATACACTTATAGTAAAAAAATGCACAAAATGCATGAAGTGTATAAAATTTATCTTAGTAAAAAAATGCACAAAGTGCGCAAAATTTATCTTAGAGATCTCGTTGGAAAACCATGTATGAATGAAAATTTATTAGTATTGCGCTTCTAATGGAGAAAAACAATAACACAGCTCAATATATTATAGGAAAACATAGATTAAAAAATTAAAGATGAGTTATTTGCCATGGAGCTTATCTGTTTGACTCTTATGATGTAACATCCCCAAATTTCACAAAAATTTAAAATTTTCTAGATAGCATTAAATGCTTATAATTGTTATGCGGAAGGTATTATAAATGATAATTTGATTCATTTAATAACAGATTGAATATATTCTATGACGACGCATACTTCGATTAGTAGTCAATGTTATAAATACATTACAACGATTACACGCTGTATTTATATTTTGTCGTAAAAGTCCTTACTGTATGCGAATGATTGTATGCATGTATTAATGCTATAACAACATATCGGGTGCTTATATCCTATCTTTGTTGTCCGAATAATTATGGTTACTTGTTATATGAAATATACATCATCATTTAACTTATCTCATACTGTGCTATTGTTTCATTCAAAGATACTAACTATTTGGTTTTCCTTTTTGATGAAGGGGTCCTATGAGTACCCTGAGGCTTACTTAGCTACTAGCTACCTAACACAACGTAAATTCTTCTGTGCAGATTCACAGGTAAGAGATAGCTTTAGTTGGAGCTTTTTAAGTTTAAGTACGTCATTATCTTGTATGTTGATGCTAAGGGCATAAGCCTAGAATGCCTACCTGAGACCTAGGGTAATACCTACCCTATTTATACTTGCTAAGTAATTGGTTTTATTTAGTTTATGAACTACATAAATAATGAAAGTAGTGACAATTAATGATTAAATTCTCACTTATGCTCATCATGTGTGCATTTTATAAATTGCTTAACCTGTGATTGCGAACTCTATACTTTGTGATAACCATGTGTTAAGATTTATTATAAAAATTATCCTAGTTTATCACCAAACGATCGATAATTTTGAGCCCTATTACTATAGTTATTAAGCATAATAGTATTATTACGTGGCAGGCATTGGATCCCATGACTAACGTTACTAGTTTATAAAAACAAAGTTTTGCACTGGATGCAATACGTTCATACCTTATGAACTAAGCAAGGAGATAAACCCGGGGTATAAATACTTAGTAGAAACTTTGTTGGCAAACTTGACAGGTTAGACTTTAAGGCAATTTAATAATTATGTGGTGGATTGCATAGTGGAAATCTCGTGGCAGTCTCTCCGTCGTTTGATCACGTGAAGGCCTTGGGTTTTGGGTAAAACCCTAAGTGTCTTTTTCGAAAGGCTACCAAAACCTCGTAGCTCATTTCATTGTTTTCTTTGGTGTGGCTGGTGGTGGAGGCCGGCAGCCTCCCAAGGTATGAGGATTGAAACTTCAAGCTCTTTCAGGGTTTTATGTCAATGGAGATCGTGGTTTGGCCAAGGAAGTTACGCAGCAAGGTAAGTTCAACTTGTAAGTTGCGGTGTTGATTTTTATTTTAATTTAAAGCTTGCTTGTTTAGTTCCTAATCATGGAACCGTTGTTTTGTTTGCTTGAGTGACCGAGTTTGTCTTCTGCCGAAGCTTGACTCCATGCTCTGAGGGAGTTAAAGTGGCAGTGAAGCACAACAACCCTGGTAAGCTTCGGTGGTTCTATTTGGGAAACCTCTGTCGTGACGTTTTAAGTGATAAGAGAAGGATAAGGCATTGTTGCCAGATGGTGAAAACAATCGGCGTAAAGTGGATTCCAAGCCTGCATTTGATTCTAATGTTTTTATTTGGCATTAGATGCCTTATGGAATTTCTGTAACGAAATCGTAGGGTTTGAACCCTCGAGCTATGGCTCTTTGTAAATCTATTGATTTGGAAAACTACTTAAAGGACAGAGTTTTGGTTTTGTTATTTAGTTGTTTACGTAAGAAATTTGGAACGCTCAGTGGTTGAATTTTTATATGTGTATAACCCTTGCATCATTCATGAATTAATCCTGTAGCCACAATGTGTGTAAGTTTGGTGTTCTCGACATAATGCCGGTCTTTAAGAGAACCCTGTGCTCTGTGATTTTTAAGACAATTATGTTTATTTAAGGGTATTGTTTGAAGTAGTGTTAAGCCTGAACTCGGTAATAGTTTTAGCTTTTACTATCGGCTAAGTATAAAGGGTTAAACCTTAATGAAATGAACCTTGTTTCTGCTGCGTTGGATTACAATGTTCTTATACTCCTGTATATTAAAAATTTTGATAGTTTTTCATAAAGTAGTTATATGTATTGAAAAATCTAGGCTTTGACCCCAAGCTGGTAAATTTGGTTCATTAACAAAAATTGAGGTTTACACCCTTCCCAGGTATGAGCCTGTCTAAAACATTATGGCTTTTCTCTTCCTTGGTTTCAGAGGTGATAAAACAATGGGTCAAACCCCTAATTTAAAATGCTCAACACTGTGTGATGATTCTTTTGAAAATGAAAGGCTTTACGGCCTTGCCAAAACTCGGTTTACTGCTTAAAGTTTATTTGAATATTTGTTAGTTGATTTCTAAGCTCGGCTCATAAAAGAGTTTATTATATTTTAAGATATTATAAATACAGAGTTAAACTCTGCTTTCTAACCCTAAACGTCTATGTTGAAATTTTTAAGAATAAATGTATGTTCTACAAGGGAGTTCGAGAACTTCAAACTGTACATGCATAGGATTTGAAAATATAGAATCGTGAAGTATAATAGCCTATGGTTATAATTAGTGATTTTATTAGGTTTTTATTTATATTCTAGAAATGTCAAGATTTGTTCGACTGATTAATAAAACCTTATCCTTAGATGATTCTGGCAGCTTTAATTCTCTTAGTTAGTAAGATGTATTAATAGATTTAAATTATATAGTAATTCTATAGTTTTCTTTTGAGATATAAACTATAATTATTTTACTGCAAAAACCTAGGATACTATTGTATATTATAATTATATAGTTTAGGGTTTGAAACCCTTAATACATTACAGTTGTTCGTATTAATACTGCAATTGTATTACTTTAACTTGACTTAATTAGATACTCTTTGCATAGAAGAAAAATCAATGCCCGTATACATTTACTTATGGAATATTGTAGAAAAGGTACTTGTAAAAATACCGAGTTTGTATAAAATATTTTAACCTAGAGTAGACTATTATAAAGATTTCTAGGGTTTTGTATAATGATTCAGTATAAATAAATATCCTATTTGGCTGTAAAATAAATTATGTTTCCAGCTTCATAAAAGATCAATTATAGGTAAAACAGATATCTTTGATAAATGAAATATTTTTACAGACCTACAATAAGTAGTATTTTTTTTTACAATAAATAAAATTCATTTATACAGATATTTATAAAGACAGTTCTATCTGAGGTATTTGCAGTCATGTTGATCTTCTTTATAATTCAACTCCTCTATACTAGAGTATGACACTAGACCAGTGTGTGGAAAAATATTGGGGAGAATTTCATTCGTTCATACTACATTCAATCAGAAATAAACTATCAATCTAGTATTTTACAACAACTTTTCAAAAATAGATAATAGTTCATAAATTTAACCATTCAGAAAATAATATGGCAGAAATAAAGAAGATAACACAATGAAAACCTGTTAACAGCAGAGGGTGACAAACATCCAAAGGAGCCCGTTCCACCCAACCTTCTCCTGAAGATAGCCAAATCACTTGCCTTAAGACCCTCGATCCATTTCATTGAACCACCAGGACGAAGATGTTGTGTGGAGAATGGAATAAATTCCTCTACAACTCAGCAGTAGTACTTAATAGTAATACTTCTTCCTTTAGAAATATTGAACTCAACAATGAGGCTGAACTAATTCAGAATGCAGTCTTAACTCACTCAATCACTTCCTAGCTTTCCCCTCATCGAATCTCTTGTGCTCTCTTCGTTTTCTCTTTCAGAAATTATCACAAGGTAAAAACTGGGCTCCTCCTGTTGAATTCGATGGATGATAAATAGCATGCCTAGGTCTTTTGGTCAATTTCTTAGTTATTGAGCCACCTGCTCAATTCCACTTTCTTTGGGAACGTGACCATAAAAATAGGGAAGTTGCCCCCTGCAATAGCTAGAAGTGAATTGATGATGCTGCCAAGTGTCAGTTTTCTCTCCACCCCAGTTCATTCCTCCTAGTGGGCCAGTGAACACTCATTCAACAGCCTCCTTTGGATATTTGTCTCCACTTTTTATTTATTAATAATAAAATATTAGAGTAATTAATTACAGTCATCCTTGACCCCACTTGGTCAATAATTATAAAACTTTACAATAACATAAAAAATAATGTTTTTCTCACAACATAAAATATTCAAAATTTGGGTATGTGACAAACACCCCCTCTTAAGTTCAACATCATCGTCAATGTTGTTTTATTCATCATCCTCTAAGTCTTCCTAGAACATAATTGGATATGCCACCCGCATATTACTTTCCAATTCCTAGGTTGCTTCGTCTGGACTAAGGTGCTTCCATTGCACCTTTACCTGTCCAATGGTACGATTACGAAGCAAAATTTACCTCTTGTCGAGGATACAATCAGGTTCCACCAGAAAATCTCCTTCTAGTTCCACCTGTACATCATTCCAATTAATCACATGAGTAGCATCATGCACATACTTTTTCAAAAGAGAGATGTGAAATACATTATGTACTTTAAGATTTGGTGGCAAGGCCAACTGATATGCCATTGGTCCTACCCTTGACAATATTTAAAAAGGTCCACAATACCTTGGTGCTAGTTTAGAACAGCTTCCTAACTTTAAGGAGCTCTTTTTTTGTTTTACCTTGAGGAAAACATGCTCACCAACCTGAAACGCTTTCTGAGTTCTTTTGAGATCTGCATTACTTTTCTGTCTATCTTGTGCAATTTTCAAATTTCGTTGAACCTGTTTCATGGTTAGTTCCATTTCTTTTAATAACTCAGGTCATAACATTAACTTGTCAACTGGATTACTCCATGAAATAGGAGTATTACATTTTTTTACATACATAATTTCGAATGGACTGAGTTTTGTTGAAGCTTGGTAATGGTCATTTTAAGAAAACTCAACAAGATGCAAATATTCTTGCCATTTATCTGGTTGATCTCTAACATACATTCTTAACATATCTTCAAGAATCTGATTGATTCTTTGTGTCTGCACATTCGTTTGCGGATGAAATGATGTACCGGAATTTAAAGTAGTATCTAAACCTTTAAATAAAAAATTCTAGAAATTTCCTGTAAACTTAGAGTATCTGTCAGAAATTATAACTTTTGGAATCCCATGCAAACGAAAAATTTGTTTGATAAATATTTCAGCAATGTTAGCAACATTGTAGGTTGTTTTAACAGGTATGAAATGGGCTGCTTTACTAAGCTTATCCATAACTACCATTATGGAATCATTCTGTTTCTGATTTTTAGGTAAACCAATTATAAAATCAATACTAATTATTTTTCACTTCCAATTCAAAATTGGAAATGGTTGCAATAATCCAGCTGAGTGTTGATGTTCAGCCTTTATTTGCTGACATTTCATACACCTATCAATGTATTCAACTACCTCATTTTTCATGTTTGGCCAAAAGTAATATTTCCTCAACATAGTTATCGTGTTTTGGTAACTAGGATGTCCTGAATAAGGACTTTTATGTACTCCATTTAAAATCAACAGATTAACTTTAGGTACATTTGGTACATACAATCTATTTGTACACATCATTAAACCTTGTTCATTCAGATCTTAATCCGTTATTAAATTTTCTTATATATTTTCAGCAACCTTTGCTGTAATTTAATGTAATTTTCATCCAGTTTTATTCCTTTTTTCAAGTTGAATTTCCAAATCTGTTTTATAAGTGTTGATTGTTGATACAAAATTTAGTCTAGCATTTATGCTTAAGGCATCAACAACTTTATTTTCTTTACCTTTAATGTGTTGAATCTCGAAATCATATTCGTTAAGGAAAGCTAGCCACCTAGCTTGCCTTGCATTCAGATTTGGTTGATCTAGCAAATATTTTAAACCTTTATTATCTGTCATTAGTGTAAACTTTCTTCCGATTAAGTGATGGCACCACATTTTCAACGCATGTATCACGACAACCAACTCTAAGTCGTAAGTTGCATAGTTATTTTCATGAATTTTTAACTTTCTGGACTCATAAGCAATCACATGACCTTCTTGTGTTAAAACCCCTCCAAGTCCATCATTGCATGCATCAGTGCAAACAATGAAATCCTTGTTTGGATCTACAATTTTTATAATAGGTGCAGTTGTTAACAGTTCTTTTAATTTCTTAAAACTTTCTTCACATTTTTTATCCCAAACAAATTTCTTACCCTTCTTTTGTAAAGAGGTTATAGGATTCGCTATTCGTGAGAATCCTTCTATAAACTTACGATAGCAACCTGTAATTCCCATAAAAGATCGTACCAAGGTTACATCTTTAGGGGCAAGCCATTCATTAATTGTTTTTATCTTGTCCGGGTCTACTGCGATTCCATCCTTGGATATCACATGCCCTAGATACTGTATTTTATCTTTGAAGAAATCACATTTGCTGAATTTAGCATAAAGTTGGTGTTCTCTTAACACTTGTAAAATTATCTTTAAGTGTTCGTCATGTTCTTCTTTAGTCTTAAAATAAATTAAAATGTCGTCAATAAAAACAATTACAAACTTATCTAAGTACTGATGTAAAACATTATTCATAAGACACATGAAAACTGTTGGGGTGTTGGTTAGCCCAAAAGGCATAACCACGAACTCGTAGTGCCCGTAACGGGTTCTAAAAGAAGTCTTAAAGATGTCCTCATCTTTAATTCTGACTTGATGGTACCCCAACCTCAAGTCTATCTTAGAAAATATCTTTGCACCGTGTAATTGATCAAATAGATCATCAATACAGGGAAAATGATATCTGTTCTTTATGGTCATTTTATTTAACTGCCAGTAATCTATGCACAAACACAAAGTTTCGTCCTCCTTTTTAACAAAAATGACAGGTGCTCCCCACAGAGACACACTTGGCCTTATGTAATTTTTATCAATTAGTTCCTTTAACTGTGACTTAAGTTCATTAAGTTCCAGAATGTTCATTCTATAAGGAGCCTTTGAGTTTGGTACCGCCCTTGGTACTAGCTCAATGGTGAAATCTAATTCCCTTTTCAGAGGTAGTCCTGGAATTTCTTCTAGGAATACATCAGAAAATTCCTTTAGAATGGGTACGTGTTCCAACTTTAACTTATCTTCCCTAGTTGATTGTTCGTCATTAATTACATTTACAACAAACAACTTACACCATTTACGAACAACCTTTTTAAACTTGTAAGGTGGAAATTTGTCTAACAGAGGTCTTTCTAGGATACCCTTTTACTGTTATAGTTTCACATTTATCATTTAAACAAGTAAAGGTATTTTCAAAAGAATTTAATACTACCCTATGCTTTTCCAACCAATCCATACCAATCAAAACATCGTAAGAAACCAATGGTAACACAATTAGCTTAACATGAGTTCTAAACTGATTCATCAATAATTCACAATCTTTTACATAATCAGTTACATTTCTTTTTGTTCCATTTGCTAATTGAACCAACGATGATTTCTCAAACTTTTCTACTTTTAGATTGCAACATTTTACTAAATCGGGAGACACATAGCTAAGACTTGCTCCTAGATCAATTAAAATAGAAATGGGTTTATCTTTTAGCATACCTTCTACTTCAACCATTGAAGTTTAATGATCAGCCTATCTGTTTTCTAGGGATGCATTGATCTTGGGAATTTCCCTCACTAGGTCACAAACAGTAGCCTCCTCCTGTACTATGTGTATGTTGTTGACGGTCCTCTTTCTGAGTGCCCAGTTTGATGCATAGTGAGGTCCTTGACAGTCCCAACATTTAACAGGTTCTTTCTGTTCTTTGTTTTTAACAATTTTTTTAGGTGTATCTCTGTTCCTTGCAGCTGTAAAAATTGACTGTACATTACCTCTTGAATTATTCCCTTGAAATTTTTTGTTAGAATAATTACGTGAATTACTATTTCCCAAGTCGCAATTAAAAGGAAAATCCTTTTTCCCTTGTTCAAAATTATTAGGCCTCTTTACTTTCTAGCTTGGTATGCCTTCCCTTTTCTTGTTATGTTCATAACAGATATTTGCTTTTCTCATGGCCTCTTCAAGAGTTCTACGATCATCATACTGAATTCTGTCGTTTATATGAGAGGGTAAACAGCTCATAAATCTCTGTACCTTAGGCTTTTCCTCAGTGATGTAAGGCACATACCTTAACAAATTTAAAATCTTGCTGCTTAATTCCCTCATATCCATGGAACCTAACTTTAATTCATAAAACTCTTTAGCTCGTTCCTCATAAGACCATTCCGACAGAAACTTTCTTTTAAAATATTTCTTAAAATTACTCCAGTTTACACTTTTCTCTTTTAAGCCTTTTACTCATTTCAGATCTTGCCACCAGATGTCTGCTTTTCCAGTCAGATTATAAATTGCCATTTTAGTTTTTAAATGACTTGAGTAGTTGTAAATTTGAAAGTACTTATTCATACTAGACAACCATGCTTCGACTGGAAAAGCATGGTTATGTTTATTTAAGGGTATTGTTTTAAGTAGTGTTAAGCCCGAACTTGGTACTCTTTTTAGATTTTACTCTCGGCTAAGTATAAAGGGATAAACCTTAACGAAATGGACCCTGTTTATGTTGCGTTGGATTACAATGTTCGTATACTCTTGCCTATTAAAAATTTTGAGAGTTTTTCATAAAGCAGTTATATGTATTGAAAAAGCTTGGCTTTGACCCCAAGCTGGTAAATTTGGTTCATTAAGAAGAATTGAGGTTTACACCCTTCCCAGGTATGAACCTGTGTAAACATTTATGGCTTCGCTCTGCCTTGGTTTCAGAGGTGATAAAAGAATGGGTCAAACCCCTAATTTAAAATGCTCAACACTGTGTGATGATACTTTTTAAAAAGAAAGGCTTGTTATAGGTCAAATCTGTACTTCTCCGTCTGTGATCACATTTCCCTGCTGATCACACAAAAGGACACTATGGATGGAAGAGTTGGATTGACCTTGGATGAGTTATTGCTGAGATCACACATCTTCAGCTGGAAATCATATTTTTTCTTCATTTTTCACTATGTGTGCACTACTATTTCCAATGACAACTGGCGTTCTAAACGCCGGTCTTATTGAAGAGAACCCGCACACTTACCTCAAAAGATGTGTGTGTTGGTTGTTAAGAGCACTAGTTGCATACTCAGCATTGGTTTACTATTATGATACCTGCGCACATGTTAATATGAATGGAAAAAATATATTAAGATTACGAATTGGGATTAGTTGAGGTTGGTTTGTAACTCCCCGAACCTCCCAATTCAACTGCCTCACGAATCTAACTTCCAGCCTTGTCCCATAAATACAAGGGGAAGCCATGAGGGAGAGGTCAATGAAGAAGAAGCTACTGTTACGCTGAAGGATTTTCTAAGTCATTGTGAGCAGTAGGATCCCAGGACTCGGTTGCAGAAGAGTCTAGACAGATCAGGTATATCTGTACTTAACTACATTTCTTTGATAATAAAAGGTGGAAATACCCTTCTCGTCCCAATGGAATGTCTATTTTATTGAATGTCTGATTGTGATTGATGTTAAATTTATTTCAATTTCATTATATATATTACAGTCAAGATATGCTGAGGAAGGTTAATTTGTTTTGCAGGTACATTACTGTGGAAGATTGGGCGAAAGCTAGGACCAACCATCGTTAAAAAGGTACTATTTTTGGAACCCTAATCTCATTTCATTCATAGTAATTAGTGAAAAGAATAATGTATTTACCTGTCACCCCATGTAAGTTGGTAGTGTCATCTCCCCCATTATAGGGTATATTCCTGCACAACTAAACTGACGACTCCACTGGGGAGCACTGGTTGTTTCTGCTCTGGGGACATTGTCTAGGTTTTCTCTCAGTTTTACAGTCTGTTAATTTTCTGAGAGGTTCTTATAGGTTAATTTTTATTTTTTTTGTCTTGATTCATTTCAGTTCGGCTGAGTAGAGCTCTGTTTATTGCTTTAAGTCCCTGTGCGCTGGTCTTTTGTGCATACAGAAGCGCACTTTCTACCTTGTGTGCTAGTTTCCTTGAAGCATAGCCGCGCATTTTGTGTTGCAGGTGCTGGTTCTTATACCAGACAGAAGCGCATCTTTCGTATAGGTCTAAGCCTTCCACTAGGGTTTGGTTTCCAGGTTGCTGGGTCTATTTTTGGCACTTTCCTTGCTTCTCTGACTATCACTGAGACATCTTTGTCTTCTTTGAGTCTTGTTTACCCTCTTGAAATCCCATTTGGATTGCTTCACTTGCTTTAGCACTTGTTTTAGGTGTCTTTTTTTTTTTTAATCCTTTTGAAGTTGTGCGCGACTGTTTGTTAGATACAGTAGCGCACTTTTTTTCCCTGGATGTGTGTTGCATTAATACAAACCTGCGCACTCAACGCTTGTTATCTGTTGCAATACCTGTGCACTTTTACTGAGTCTTGTATTTTTTTTAGGGTTTGATTCTAGTTTGAGTTTTTAGGGTGGTTTTTGAAAGGTTTGTTGGTCTGGATACCTTCTGAACTCCTGTTTCAGGTCAGCCTGAGTTGGTTGAAGCCTTCTGATAGCTTTTCCTTTTTGAGTTTAAGTGGCAGTAGAGTTACTTTGGTTTTCTTTTTTCCCTTACCTGTTTGGAAGATGTTTTTCTTTAGTTTCTGATGCTTAGGAGTAGCATGTAGGTTTGTCTTTCTGTTGCATGCATCAGCTTTCCCTTTTCTTTTACATATTGTTCCAAAACTAGTGTTTTTTTGTCGAAACAACTACGTAGGTCAAGTCTTTGTTGGTCTTTGGATTTGATTTCTTTAAGCCATTAAGCTTTTATCTTTACCCACACCTTCGTTAGATATTGCTTGTTTCCCTTTTTCAGATTCATTTTCTCTTGCAAAATAGAAGAAAAGATCAAAATATTGAAAATTGGTAGCTTAGTAGTAAGATTTGCCATTAATATTTCGAAGTAGGATAGATCATTTTTCTATTTTCTTTGAAATTAAAAGAAAATTGAAAAAATGCTTATGATTAGGATTGCCCATTTCTTATTTTGAAAGACAAATGAAAAAACAAAACGAATCTTTGTGAAGTTTTAAAAGCATCATTTGTACACAGTTGGCTTTCTGTCGAAACCATACCACACACTGCACTACCCTTTTTGAGTAAAAAGCAGCCTCTAAAAGAAATTTTAATAAAATTAATTAGCAACTTTTTCTTTTTAGGTTTACACAACATCAACTAGCTTAGGCTAGGGTTTCGGGGTAGATCACTTTAAACTACCCAAAATCGGTTTCATTGCTCAATAATCGTAGTAAGATAATCTCTTAGGCAAACCCACTTATATCAAAATATCCCAGGAATGCTCTACTCAAACTAGAGTTAAGCACGAGGCCGTGTGAGACTGGAACTGCTGAGGATACCCCCTCACTTTCCTTTCGAACATAAACCAGAGTTGATTCGCATATGGGGGTCCACTAGTGCTTTTAAGTGCTTTTGGATTTCGGGATTTACTACCCTGCCCATGCGTCTTGGCTAGGCTGACGACTATTTCCCCAAGTATTTTCGTATTTGTGGTATCCTTAGTATATTAACCCTAGGGTTCTTCACAGGTATAATGGAAGGTTATTTCCATTGCACCTCAGACAGACACAGAAGGTAACCCTTTGCAGTAATCTTGGGAGGGCGGTTTGGTGATTCAAACGCTTGCACCCAAAGTAATTCCATTGGACGTCGTGTAACTGACCATCGATACTCTATTGGTTTGTTCTGGGCCCTCATCATCCTAGACTTACTTCTGAGAGTATTAACTTTGTTTTCCTGGTTTTGATCACTATAGGACATTTTTAGTGGTGTGCTCTTTGTGCTCCTTGTTTTTATTTGGCCTTAGAGATTTCTGGCCCGTTGAGTTGGAAACTATGGATAGCATCCCAGTGGGAACCAATAAAGGGACCCCTGTTCAAGGGCTCCTTATTCTTTTCCATTCATTGGGAATATTGGTACTCCCTTAATGGCTACCTTGAATCATCCGAGATTCACTATAGGGCTACCGGTTTGTTTTTTTTTCCACTTCGAATGCCTTGCATGCTCCTGATACTTCTCAAGTAAGAACCTCACATAAAGAGCATCGAAACCATATGCCTGCTTCGCCAGTAACATCTCCTCCTCCTCCTTCTACCTCATGGGGTGAAAGTAGTAATACTAGTAACCAGCAGTCTAAAAGGAATAGACGGAAGAAGAATAGGAAGAAGATGCCAAAGCAAGGGGGCAACCACCCAGCCTCTCGAAGTCATGCTGGGGGTACCTACCCAACCTTTGGTGGTCATGTTGGGAGAACTCACTCAGTCTTGTAAATCATACTAAACCCACCCACCCAGCCTCTGAAAGTCATGCTGGGGGCACCCACCCAACCTCTGCTAGTCATGCTAAGGGAACCTACCCAGCCTCTAGAGGTCATGCTGGGAGAAAACTTTCAGTCACTGCAAATGATACTAAAAGCATGTATTCAACCACTGTTGGTCATGTTGAGGACACATCATTAATCACTGCTAGTCATATTAATGACAAGTCACTAGTTATTGTGAGTCATACTGGAGACACTAAATCAACCACTGTAAGTCATGCTGAGAAAGTTGATAGGAATATACCCTATAGTGGGGGAGATGACAATACCAACTTACATGGGGTGACAGGTAAATACATTATGCTTTGCACTGATTACTATGAATGAAACGAGATTAGGGTTCTGAAAATAGTACCTTTTTAACGATGGTTGGTCCTAGCTTTCACCCAATCTTCCACAATAATGTACCTGCAAAACAAATTAACCTTCCTCATCGTATCTTGAATGTAATATATATAATGAAATTGAAAGCAATTTAACATCAATCACAATCAATAAAATAGACATTCCATTAGGACGGGAAGGGTATTTCCACCTTTTATTGTCAAAGAAATGTAGTTAAGTACAGATATACCTAACTGTCCAAACACTTCTGCAACCGAGTCCTGGGCTGCTGCTCCTCACAATGACTTAGAAAATACTTCAGCGTAACAGTAGCTTCTTCTTCATTGGCCTCTCCCTCATGGCTTCCCCTTGTATTTATGGGACAAGGCTGGAAGTTATATTCGTGAGGCAGTTGAATTGGGAGGTTGGGGGAGTTACAAACCAACCTCAACTAATACCAATTCATAATCTTAATATATTTTTTCCATTCATCTTAACATGTGCACAAGTATCATAATAGTAAACCAGCGCTCAGTATGCAACTAGTGCTCTTAACAACCACCACACACATCTTTTGAGCTAAGTGCGCGGGTTCTCTTTAATAAGACCAGTGTTTAGAATGCCAGTTGTCATTGTAAAAGTAGCACACATATAGTGGAAACTGCAGAAAAAATATGATTTTCAGCTGAAGATGTGTGATCTCAGCAATAACTCATCCAAGGTCAATCCAACTCTTCCATCCGTATTGTCCTTTTGTGTGATCAACAGGGCAATGTGATCACGGACGGAGAAGTGTAGATTTGACCTATAACAAGGCTTTACGGCCGTGCCAAAACTCGGTTTACTGCTTAAAGTTTATTTGAATATTTGTTAGTTGATTTCTGAGTTGTGCTCATAAAAGAATTTATTATATTTTAAGAGATTATAAATACAGAGTTAAACTCTGTTTTCTAACCCTAAACATCTATGTTGAATTTTTTAAGAATAAATGTATGTTCTACAATGGAGTTCGAGAATTTGAAACCGTACATGCTTAAGATTTGAAAATATAGAATGGTGATGTCTAATAGCCTATGGTTATAATTAGTGATTTTATTAGGTTTTTATTTATATTCTAGAAATGTCAAAATTTGTTTGGTTGATTAATAAAACCTTCTCCTTAGATGATTCTGGCAGCGTTAATTCTCTTAGTTAGTAAGATGTATTAATAGATTGAAATTCTATAGTAATTCTATAGTTTGCTTTTGAGATATAAACTGTAATTATTTTACTGCAAAAAGCTAGGATACTGTTGTATATTATAATTATATAGTTTAGGGTCTGAAACCCTTAATACATTATAGTTGTTCATATTAATACTACAATTGTATTACTTTAACTTGACTTAATTAGATACTCTTTGCATAGAAGAAAAATCAATGCTCGTATACATTTACTTATGGAATATTGTAGAAAAGGTACTTATAAAAATACCGAGTTTGTATAAAATATTTAACCTAGACTAGACTATTATAAAAAGTTCCAGGGTTTTGTATAATGATTAAGTATAAAAGAACTATCCTATTTGGCTGTAAAATAAACTATGTTTCCAGCTTCATAAAAGATCAATTATAGGTAAAACAGATATCCTTGATAAATGAAATATTTGTACAAACCTACAGTAAGTAGTATTTTTTTTTTACAATAAATAAAATTCTTTTATACATATATTTATAAAGATAGTTCTATCTGAGGTATTTGCAATCATGTTGATCTTATTTATAATTCAACTCCTATGTACTAGAGTATGACACTAGACCAGTGTGTGAAAAAATACATGCGAGAATTTCATTCATTCATACTACATTCAATCATAAATAAACTATCAATTTAGTAGTTTACAACAACTTTTCAGAAATAGATAACAGTTCAAAAATTTAACCATTCAGAAAATAATATGGCATAAATAAATAAGATAACACAATGAAAACTTGTTAATAGAAAAGGGTGGCAAACATCCAAAGGAGCCCGTTCCACCCAACCTTCTCTTGAATATAGCCAAATCACTGGCCTTAGGAACCCTGAGGTTGTTCACTGAACCACCAGCACGAAGATGCTGTGTGGAGAATGGAATAAATTCCTCTGCAACTCAGCAATAGTACTTATTAGTAATACTTCTACCTTTAGCAATATTGAACTCGGCAATGAGGCTGAACTAGTTCAGAATGCAGTCTTAACTCACTCAATCACTTCCTAGCTTTCCCCTCATCGAATCTCTTGTGCTCTCTTCTTTTTCTCTTTCAGAAATTATCACAAGGTAAAAACTGGGCTCCTCCTGCTAAATTCGATGGGTGATAAATAGTATGCCTAGGTCTTTTGGTTAGTTTCTTATTTATTGAGCCA
The DNA here is from genome assembly GCA_027924585.1 of Larix kaempferi. Classification (NCBI taxonomy): domain Eukaryota; kingdom Viridiplantae; phylum Streptophyta; class Pinopsida; order Pinales; family Pinaceae; genus Larix; species Larix kaempferi. The sequence continues at coordinate 1,294,700 of BSBM01000345.1, read as the reverse complement.
CCTGCTCAGTTCCACTTTCTTTGGGAACATGACCATAAAAATAGGGAAGTTGCCCCTTGCAACAACTAGAAGTGAATTGAGGATGCTGCCAAGTGTGAGTTTGCTCTCTACCCCTGTCCATTCCTCCTAGTGGGTCAGTGAACACTCATTCAACAGCCTCCTTTGGATATTTGTCTCCACTATTATTTATTAATAATAAAATATTAGAGTAATTAATTACGGTCATCATTGACCCCACTTGGTCAATAATTTTAAAACTTTACAATAACATAAAACATAATGTTTTTCTCACAACATAAAATGTTCAGAATTTGGGTATGTGACATATGAATGCAATTCCATGCATGCATATCCATTTCTCTGTGAATCCATTGGTGAAGGTAAGGAAAAATGACCTATGTCCATGGGAAAAGTTGTCTATATACAAATAATAAACGATGTTGATGGGAAAAGTTAGCTCTAATTTTTGTTTACAATTATATAGTTATATGTACAGAGCTAAATCATTTCTCTCGTCAACACTTATTGCTTTAAAATCCCATTCTTTCCTCTCCAACACACAAATGTTAAAAAAATTCTCGTGTGCCTCGCTGGAATGTTATAATTTTTTTGCAGATTTAATGAAAAATCTCTATTTAAATAATTCAGTAATTTACTTTAAGCTTAGTTTACAGCTAACAACCGGGAAGGAATTAAAATCCTATTAACCTTGTTAGATCATGAACTCAAGTGATCTATTCTAGACCCATTATCTCAGGTAACAACGTCTTATAAGTCACCTACATCTGTTTTTGCTTTTTCTACACACCAGCCACCATAATTTTGACTAGGTGGTTTTAATTTCATGTACAAAAAAGGGTGAATTCATTGAGGTTTCAACATGTGCTTTTCCAATTTTGATCCAATTTCAAAGGCTTGAAGGTTTTTGGGATTCGAATATCCTTTTGAAAGGCATGATCAATTTTTTTATAATATCTAATTTTGAGATAATATTTCATAGACGCTTTTAACAATACACTCAAATATTGTTTTTTAACTTTTAATTAAGGCATGTGTGTTTTTACTAACTTTTGTATATTAATATTGTATATAACGGATTTTGAGATAATATTTCATAAAATTCTCTTAAATTATTTTTTATTCTCTTTAATTTTAAATAAGTGATTTGTACTTTTAACTTTTAACTAAGTGATTTGAGTTTAACATGATAACATAGATTTTTAAAAAAAATTGTTTTATAAAATAATATAAAATATTAATGGTTACTTATTTAATTTTTCAAAAAAAACCATAAAATTAAAAATACAAATAAAATATAGTTTAAATACTAATATAATATAATATAATGTATAACAAATACAAAAATAAATTTTAGATAAGATATTAATAAAATGTATAATAAAATCTTTAAAAGGCCACATTTTTAATTATTTAAAAAATATTCTATTAACTGGCAAACTAGAAACAAGTACTATATCATGGATTTTTATAAATTATTCTATTAACAACCAAGCTAGAAACAAGTACTATATCATGGATTTTTATAAATGAAAATGATTCACAATAAATCAATTCTATTATTTTTGGATTCAGTAGAAATTGTATTTACATTAATTTATTAATCAACATAAAATGAGTTAATTCCATCAATATCCATGTTTTCCAGGTCACCTTAAGTTACACATTAGCCAACATTTGTCATGGAATCTAACGTGAAATATTTAGCATATTACAAAGAAGAATAATTCTAATTCATTGAATTAGAAACGTACTATATCATGGACTTTTATAAATGAAAATGATTCACAATAAATGAATTCTATTATTTTTGGATTCAACGTTGGCCCATCAACATCGAATTCTCTGTTCCTTGCCCTTTACCTACTTGGAGTTCCTCAACATCAATTTCTTAAGCAACATAAAATGAGTTAACTCCATGAATATCCGTGTTTTCCATATCACCTTAAGTTACACATTAGCCATAGAATCTATAATGAAATTATTAGCATATTACAAAGAAGAATAAGTATAATGCATTGAATTATTTTCCTATTATATTGTTCAACTCATGGTCAATTGTTGGTGATGCATTAAATGCAATTTTTTAAGCATCAAATATGATTTTTTTATTAATACAATCTAAACTAACTATGTAAATGAAATTTAGCTAAATTTAAAATAAGTTATTTTAAATACTTTATAATTTTATTGTTGACTTGTTGAGCACATTATATTCTAAATAAGAATCTAAGAAACACAAAACATATATATGGTTGAAAATTTGGAAATGTAACAATGTACTATGTAAACACTCCATATACCTAAAATTAAAATATATAAACAATTTATATAAGATAATTACACTTTCTATATTTTCTACATCATTAACTTACTTTATATATAAAATTTCATTAATATTTATGAGTGGTTAGTATTTATAATATAATTCAAATTTCTTAAAATATTTAGTCATTTAAACAATTTTAATACTTTATAACAATAATATTATTCTTACCCACCATTTATCTAGTATTTATTTGTTTTAATTAGCATATAAAATATATATAAATAATAAAAATTTTACAAGTTTTAAACTTTTTATAACTATTTCTTGCTTTAACAATTAGAATAAAACATTTCTAAAAGACACTTATAAACAACTTTGCTGCTAATGTCACTTGTTTATTTATTATAATTTAACCAACAAATTATTGTTGGATTTAGAGACGTCTAAATTACAATAATTAAGTTGGACATACGTGCATTATGATTATGATATCAAATACTGTCGAAAGATTACATTTATGTAACAATTAAAACATGCCAAACAATGTGATTAATTAAGTCATGGCATTATACGTATTTAAATAAGGTTTTGGATACAAATACATATAGAATAATGTTAATCAATTATAATTGTTAATGGACCGATTATAGTTGATTAAAATAATAGCAGTAAATTGAGCTAAATAAGGAAATCAGAATTTATTCTGATTTATTTCAGTTTTTTCTGAAGTTTCCCGATTTGAAGTTTTTCTAAAATTGGAAACTCCAGATTTCTTTTGAGACTTGTTTCCCAAGTATTAGCTAAATTTCAGGAGCCCTAGGATTAGAATCTTTTTCTTTGGCACTGCTATAAAGGGCTGAGTCTCCAAGGCTTGCAATCATCCAGAAAGACAGGATACTCTCCAGAGAAAAGGATTGCAAGTTCTTGGAAGGATTCGAGAGCCAACAACAACTCAAGTCAAGACCAGAAGCTGTCCGCGACCTTTGAAGATGGAAAGTAAGTTCCGCTGTGCATTAAACTTAATTTCTAAGTTCCGCTGTGCATTAAGTTTAATTTTCTTGCATAGGAGTAGATCCTGGTTAGGGTTTAAAGTATTTAGTAAAACCCATCAATTATATATTACATTTTAACAAAAAGTTACAGCTATTAACTTCAGTAAATTCCCTCTACTACAACTAGAATTTAATTAAAATACAACTATAACAAACCAATCATAGTTATTAATTACATTTTAACAAGAAGTTACGGCTATTAACTTTCGTGAATTCCCTCTACTACAATTATAATTTAATTAAAATATAACTATAACAAAAAAATTATGACTATTAACTTTCATAAATTAGTTAAAATAAAACTATAATTTAATTAAAATAAAAATATCGAATTTGAGATAGCTGTCGTAGTAATTTTTAAAACACAAATTAAAATACATAATTATTTCTTTAATCCTCAATATAATTCTTATTTTTCAAATCCACTAACATATTAAAAATCCATTTTCCATCAATCCATCGCCGGCCTTCATTACTCCTTTCTATACTATACCAAATTCTTATATTCGCTCAATGGTTTCACTTTAACCTTGTTTATATTAAAGATTTGACCGGTAAATTAAAACAATATCCTCACCGTAGGTTTGACATGATCTAAGCTCATAATGAAATCTGAAAATGGTCTTGGTCTTTTTAACGGAGATTTGGAATAAAAATTTGGCATACAGTATAGATAAACTTAACAATGAATCGCTTAACTTCACAATCTCACAGAAATAAGAAGAACCCACTTGCGATTTTCTCCAAGCTTGGATTGATTTTAAAATCGATTCTTTTTTTTCCTCAGAAAAATTCGTAATTTTATTTCAAATAGTTGATCAAAATTACACTCTGCACATGTAGTAGAATCTCAGAGATCCCTACATTATCACATATTTTCTTTCCCAAATATATCCTTCATATCTATCCCATACATTACAATATCGGTTACTTCTGCCCATACTACCTCTTAGACCAGGTTTCTTAAAGACTATTGCTGTTACAATCATTTCTAATTCTCAAAACAGTGCCTCCATATCTTCAAGGAAAGAGCTGTGATAGTAGCTAAAGGAGCCCTCAGGTGAATAATTCGTTATCCTCCAATTCCCAGGAGCTAATTCCTGCTGCGTCGCTGCTTTGGATAGCTGATCAGCCATCCCATTCCGTTCCCGGTATATATGTGTAAAAGTGATATGGTTAAAGGACTTCTTAATTCTGATCACCTCCTCCAGAATAGGAATCAGAACCATAACCTGACAGCGCGAAATCTCCTTAGCCCAATCTATTACTATCAGAGAATCCCCAAATATCTGAATAGAAAGACAGCCTTGTTCGAGTGCAAATAACATCAATAGTTTAAGAGACATTATCTCTGCATAGTTATTTGATCCGTTACCCAAACCAGCCACTAGATGAAAATAGTGTGACTCAGATTTGTGAAGGACTGCCCCCCCTCCGCACACCCTCTGCTGATCCAAGGAAGCGCCGTCAAAATAGGCCCACGGCATTGTTTTGTCTATCTGTTCCACTCGCACCTGTCGGATTTTCGTTGAGACAGGATCGATGTAATGTGGTAAGATTGCTGCCGCGTGAGCCACCACAGACTCCAGCTGCACCGTCCTGTCAAGGAAGATTACCGAGTTTCGTGATATCCAGATGCTCCATGCTAATATACAAGGTAATGCCCGAAGTTGAGAGTTCTTGAAAATCGACCACCAACCGTTGAAAGCATCCAGTACGCTCTCGCCCCGCCACTGTAATCTGATATCCATGTAACAGCCGATTCCTTCCCATAAAGCCTGTGCGAACCGACAGTGAACAAAGAGATGTGCTATGGTCTCTTCCGCGTCCCGACAGAGTGGGCAAATTCCCGGGCCCTGGAGAAATCTTTTTTGCAAATTGTCCCAGGTCGGTGCCTTGTTTTCCAGAATAGCCCAAAAAAGTAACTTCGCTTTGCCCGGGCACTTGAACTTCCACAGTTGCTTCCACCACCACACCAATTCCCTGTTATGAATATCTACATTCAGTTTGATATATCCATTCTTAGGTGTGTAGATGCCCGAGGGATGATGATCCCATATAAGTACATCGATCCGATTGGTCAATCGAATATTTGTAAATCTTAATAACCGCAGATAAACCACCCAATCCCCCTGCAGTTCTGCTGAGATCTCCAGTCTCTGCGCAGATAACCACCCCTGATGCCAAAAAGTGGTAGTTCCCGGATCCACAATGTCAGCCAGAAAAAAGCAACCTCTAGCTGCCAAATGAGTCCTCAATTCCACCGGGAGTACATGGCCTCCCCTACAGCCCACCCAAGGGTCCCGCCCAATACGTAGTAGTCGCCCATTGCCTATCCTCCACGCCAATCCAGATCCTACCAAAGAGAAATGCTGCGTCACTGCTTTCCAGACCACTGAGCAATTTGCCCTCGACTTATTCCCCAGCCTAATCCATTCAAGAAGAGTGAGAGGGGCTATATATTTATGGTATACCACTCTTGTCCAGAGACTGTGTGTATGGATGAGACGCCACGACACTTTGGCCCCCAGTGCTTTAGCAAACAGAAAAATATTCTTTAACCCCCAACCTCCCAGTGCTTTAGGGACCGCAATTTTCTCCCATCTGGCCCATACTAAGGCTCGCTGCCCACCCTTGCCCTGCCAAAGAAAGGAAAAACACAACCTCCGAATCCGCTCCAGGACTCCAATGGGAATCCAAGCCAGTGACAACCAATATACCGGAATAGCTTCCAAAACTGATTTAACCAGTACCAGCCTCCCAGCCCGAGAGAGCCACTTGTGACTCCAACCATGTAGGCGCTGTTCTAGTTTAGCGATTAACCAGTTCCAGTCAGACTTCAGATAAGCATTCGGTTTCAAGTGAAAGCCAAGGTACTTTAGTCCTTCATCTAAATCCAGAACCTTGTAAGGAAGATGGTTAGCCATTCGAAGAATCTCCTGCTCGGATAAATGTGAGCATGTGATAGAAGATTTGTCCCTGTTCACTACCATACCCGCTGCTACTTGCATTAAATGGATACCTTCAACCACCTTAGCTATATCTTGACTCGTGCCATCACAGAAAATCAGTATGTCATCAACAAAAAGGAGGTGTGTGATATACAATACCTGAGAGATAGAGATGCCGCGAAAGGAACCATCGGCTTTGGCTTTCAGAAAAAATCGACTGAGATCTTCAGCAACGAGAAGAAACAACAGAGGAGACAGGGGACATCCCTGTCGTAGCCCCCTACCTGCCTGGAAGAAAGGACTGGCTGAGCCATTGATCAGAACAGCAAAGCTCACCGTTGTGAGGCAAGCCATAATCCATCTGGTAAATTCGTAGCAGAACCCCAGTTGAGTTAGGAGCAAACGGAGATAAAGCCAGCTGACCCTGTCAAAATCTTTAGAGAGATCGATCTTAATCACAGCACCCTTCTGCTTCTGCACTTTCAGGGTGTGTAATCCTTCCTGGGCGACTCCAATGGCCTCATGAATTTGGCGACCTTCCAAGAAGCCGAATTGTTCACAAGATATATTCTTAGACAGAATATTCTTGAGTCTTCTCGCCATAACCTTGGAGATGATCTTATATATACAATTACAGAGAGAAATCGGTCTGAAATCATTGAAGCTGTCAGGCTTGGCCGTCTTTGGAATTAGAGCGATGAAGGTGGAGTTGAAGGGGCCATGGACAAACCCAGCCTTACGCGATTCTTCCACTACATTCAAAATCTCCTCCCCGAAGAAGTCATAGAATCCTAAGAAGAATTCTATAGGCCAGCCATCAGGCCCCGGGCTACTGTCTTTATGCAAGGAATGCATAACCAGCGAGAGCTCAGTCTGCGTCACCTCCTCCATCAACATTCTATTATCTTCCTCCCCCACAAAACGAGGAAAAAGCTGAGTCACCCGAAGTACCTCAGCAATGGAGACTCCAGGTTGTGCTATAAATAAATCTCCAAAGTGTCGAACTCCCATGTCCGCTAATCCATCAAAGCTGGAAACCTGTTCCCCAGTGTCAGAAGATAGTTCCCAAATTGAGTTTGTGAATTTTCTCCCCTTGGCATACGCATGAAAAAATTTTGTATTATCATCACCGCACTTAAGCCATATAGCTCTGCTTTTCATTCTCCACAGTGCTTCCCGCTCACCCAGTATCACATTCCTGCGGTTCTCCCACCCCAACAGCTCGCCTTTCTGCTGTTCATCCAGAAATCCCATGCCCAGGCTGATAAGTATCCTATCAATGTGCTGCTCAGCAACCCGCAAATCCAGATCTTCTGTCACCCGTTTGTCATGAGCCCAGGATGTAGATGCCTCTTTAATGCGCTTTAGATTGTGGTAAAAGTGTGCACCAGCAGGCATCTGTGATTCAGGTGGTCGATGAACCCATAGCTCCTGAACCATCTTAATGTAAGCCTCATCCTTCAGCCAGCTAGGGTTGAATTTGAATGGACTGGGAGGTTTATTCCGGCAGCCATGTAATTCCATAAAGATCGGGCTATGGTCAGAGATCCCTCCTGACCCTACCCATTGTCTGACCACATCAACGCTCAGTGCCAACACTTCCGCCACCAGAAACCTATCTAAGCATTTTGCCACCCTACTATCCCCCGATCTCTTATTCCTCCATGTCGGAGATAACTTGGCAGGTAGAATGTCAAGGGGATCCGTCCTGGCAAAGGCCTGAATAAAATAATCAGCTAATGAGTCTTGTGATGCCCGAGGTCCCCACACTTCAGAAGACCCCAGAGTAAGGTTGAAATCCCCACCCAGTATCACATCCCTGCCATCAAAAAAATCCAAGCCTAACAAGGAGTCCCAGTAGCCCACCCTATTTAAGTAGGGCCCGTAAATATTGAGAACCGTGATCCTCCTACCAATCTCAGCATTCCAAACCTCCAACCCGAGGCCAGAGGAGATGCCCCAAGAACCATCACATCTGCAACTCTTAACCTTCCACCCCGAGGCCAGCCCTCCCGAACGCCCCCGAGCATCCACGCCCACAAACTTCCACCCAGGAAGCAAAGATTCAAGAGTACGTACCACATCCTCGCTGCCACCCAAAGTTTCTTGCAGCAACAATATATCCGGTTGGTTAAGGTCTACCAACCTCCTAAGCGACGATTTTTTAATGGGACTTCGCCAACCCACGACAGTTGAAGGACATCAGTATCATAAAGAACCCCCTTCCTGGGTTTTCACAGCTCTAAGTGCCCACTCTATCGAAGATTGTGTACCCATCACTAAATCCACTTTAGCCCGTTCTTTAGCTTTATACAAATGGGATTTTCTTCCCCTGCCTTTCCCCCCAACACCGGCGGCCAAATCAGGAAGTCCCTTGCCCCCCGTGCCATCTTTAGTAATCTCCCTACTACGGAGAGTATAACGAATACTACCCTCGGAGCTAGAAGAGGGAGTGGTGGATATAGTCGGAGTGACTATACAATCCTCAACATGCCGAAGACAGGGAGCATCCAGGCGAGGCGGAGACCCCTGGCCTCCCGCCCCACTGACCATAGAGTCGACCAAGAAGGAAGTATTAGGAGAAATGCAAGTAGACATACCTGATGGATTCACAGCTGCAACCCGTCGAGAAGTAGGCAGCTCCGTACGCAGATCCGTAATGGCAGTCGGACCCTCGGTGCACAATGCAACCTCCTCCGCTACAGGAAGTGCATTCCCAAGTAGCTCTTTTCCTAAGTTCACCAAAGATGGCAGCACTTCCATTGGACTAAGCCTCCCACCGAGATCGGAAGCCAAATTCACCCCCCCAACAAAATTAGTCCCAATCCCATCATCCACCACCTCCTGAAAGTTCACTGTTAACTCGGGAGCTGTCTCTACAGTTGCAGCAACACCGGACAGAGACTTACACGTCCGAAAAGGTAATGGGCAGCGGGCTACAAGATGTCCAAGAGAGTGACAGTGGTGACACCGAAACGGCACTCCCACATAATCCAGTAATTGAGTAAAATCCCCATCCTTGGAGTGAACTTTGATCTCAGCCGAAAGACCCATCCGTAAATCTATTTTGACCAAAATTTTAGCAACCGTGTAGATGCCAGTCTTAGTATGGGATGAATCAGAACACACGTATTCACCAAGATAATTCCCTATCTCAGCAAACCGTGTTTCATTCCACATATGCATGGGAAAACCCGGGAGTTTCACCCACAGTGGTTCCTTAGCCACTTTCTCCGTTTTAGAGTCGAAGAAGGGGGGCCATCTTTTCAGAATAAGAGGGATACCCAGCAGCGACCAATGTCTACTCAATACCGACTTGACCTCCCCTTGGGTCCTAAAGATGAAAGCAATCCAGCCTTTCGTCAAGACACGGACCTCAGGGGCAGTAGACACGCAGTGCTTCCACTGCTCCGACACCCAGCGCTGTAGGAAGCCGCGGCCAAATCTTCTGCCCCTAATATGACCAACCACAGCAGTAAGTGAAAGGTCCTCCGCTTCAGCCAACGTAACATCCAGCCCCAGCACAAGCAGGTCTGGTCGCTTACGTTCTTTGACCGTCTTCTCTGAGTGGTTAATTGATCCATCTTTATCAGACATCCCTGTTTTAGGCAGGGGTTCGTCTTCAGTCAAATGGTCACCATGCCCCGGGGCTGCCATCGTAGCTTCTCCTAATACCCAGAAATGAAACAAGAACCGGCAGAAAGCCACTACCCCAGCAGCCAGAAGTCCTCTATCACTAACAGAAACCCACACTCCTACGACCCGAATATATAGCCAACCTGCAGCTGCTCAGCAAAATTCTCGCCCATCAAGGCTTCAACGACATCCTAATCCCTTAGATCCAACTCACGGCCTACCAACAGTTTCTAAGTGCCAAGGCATTCAAGAAACCAGTACCATGCTGTGGATACAAACCATCAGCTCCATTCCACCGTCCATGCCCAATACTGGAGTCTGCTCAGAAGCGAACAAGTGCACAGCTAATGTGCGCCTAGATGCCTCCCTCGTACTCTGAATTAAGCAATGCAAGAATCATGGATACTCAGCCTGCAGAAACTAGCAGCGCTCTCCTCCATAGTGTCTTACTTGCTACTACCACTACTGACCAACAGGTGAGCCAAAGCTGAATCAAGAACCAAGCAGTTACAGAGCACCAACGCGAATCCACCTGAAAATCAAGGAACAGAGCCTCGAAAATTCAAACTCCAACAAACAATCTGCATATTACCACACCTCCGGCCAATGCCAAGAATGCACAGATGGGGGAAATCGATGAAGATTGGTTTGCAAATTGCCAACGATCCATCCACACGCTTATGGCAGGAGATTGCGCAGTCTTCTCACTGGTGCGAAGCTATAGTGCTCCACGATGCCGCCATATTCCTCTGTTAAAATCAAATCAAGAAACAACGTACTTCTTCCATCTGAATCTTGCTGCTCCCTGTCTCTGTTCCACTCCCAGCTCAGAATTCGCCTTTTTCTTAAAATCGATTCTATTAAGCTTGATTGATTTTATTCATAAGTTTAATAGAAATTTTAACATCGATTCTATTAAGCTTGATTGATTTTATTCATAAGTTTAATAGAAATTTTAACAGACTTTTTAGGGTGTAATTATCTTGAGACGTTTTAGGGTGTAATTATTTTGATAGACATTTTTATTTTAAAATTTGGATGGACTATGGTTTATGTTTTTCTAGGATTGTACAAGGATGCAAATCTACTGTCTAGATTGATTCTATGGCATTCATTCAAATTTTGAAATAAATAATTATAAACAAAAAAGAATTTAAAAAATAATTGCTAGGGGATGCATGGATAACTGGTAGTGGATGCATAGATAACTAGTAGCTGATGAATGGTTAACCAACCGGTTCAGCACATATAACTAAAAAAATATAAAAGATTAAAGAAAAGAATATAAAAAATAACATATAGTTGATGCATGAATGCATGGATAACTTTTGGTAGATGATACATATCCAAATTTTTCATCGGCCAATGATTCAGATATGTTAATCAAATCCTTGATATCATAATAATATAATTTGGTTGTATCTATATGAAATTCGGAGGGAGTTCCAAATTCGATTAAAATTTGATATGTACAGTCAACCTATTGCTGAGTCGCTGACTATACCATATCCATATTGATATCCGTATACATATAATTCAATTAGAAATACAAAGCACTCCGAGAAGAAAAGGAGATGAAAAAAAAAAAAATCTATTTATTAAATGAAAAATTTTCCGTTTATGTATTGTAAAAAATAACATTTCCGTGAAATGCGAATCACGTTCGGAATTCACAATTGATCCTGAGTTTTTCATGTTTTTCATATTTTTCAATTTGTGCCTAACTCTCTTTATATTTAGGTTAGTTTTTAAGTTTTTATATTAGATTTACTTTATAGTTAATAAAAAAATTGATAATTAATTAGGTAATATTTTATAAAAAAAATTTATTGTTTTATAATTTATTTTTTGTATTTTAATTTAATTATGTTTTAAATTGTTTTTAATGAAAATTGAATGTTACACTAAATTAAAAAATTGATTGCTTTATATATATTTTAAAATTTGAAAATACGATTTTTTAATATATTAGATTTTTTGATTATTTATTTTTTAAATTTTCGTATTAAAATTTTTAGTTATCATATTTATACGCAAATTATACTACTATAATTTTTTTTTTGAAATATTCATTAATTAGATTTTATCTTTACTTGAAAGTTGTATAGATATTTAATTGGAAATTTTATTACTATATTTATATTTATATTTATATAGATAATCAACATTTTGAGAGCTTTATGAAGAGAGACATTGTCATTTTTGTTATTGCTATATATGGGAGATATATATAGATAAATATTCATTGTTAGGTTATCTTTCAAAGTCATTTTAATTTAAGAAGGTTGAATTATTTTAATGAATTATATATATATATATATGTGATTCAAGATTGATTTAAGAATTGAGAGTGAACCAATAAGGGATGTGAATGTTTTTAATATGTGCTTATAAAATATAACACTATTGGTAAGTAAATGTCTTTTTAAATGTCAATCTTGAGATTAACTTTATGATGAATTTTCGTGAAGAGGGGGAGGGGAGTATATAATGTCTTATTTAGGGTTAACCAAAGTAATTAAATGATATTATTAGGTGAGATGAGTCTGAAATAAGGAATGATGGTTAATGTCTTTGTGTGATTTATAAATTAACATTGGGTGATTTGTATTTGAGAGTTTGGATATCAACTTCAGAACGAAGTTTTATGAAGTGAGGGTGTATGTAGTGCCCCATTTCCTTACACACTTTGATTATGCTCAGAAATTTGGACTATGATAGCTACTTAGACATTTTAATTATGTTATGATATTATTTTAGAGCATTTGATGATAAATGACCTAAATCAACACTTAGATGATTTTAATGGATTTATATATGATGACTAACCATTGGTGACATGATGCATGAAAATGATTATAAAAAAATATATATATATATATATATATGTCAAAATCACATTTTGACATATAAATAAAAAATGCCAAATAATTTTTCAACATATCAAATCATTAATTAATAATACACCTTTACCTATATAACTTCCTTGTTTATATATATATATATATATATATATATATAAGATTTAAGACTCAAAATCAATGGAGATTCACAACATTGAAATTGTGAGAAATCAAAACTAAAAAAAACTCGAATAACTTTGAAATCAATATATAATACTCAAGTTTCCTCTCTTTTTAATGATTGCCATCTTCAAAATGATTAATCTAAAACTTCAGTTTTTGTGATGTTTTTTCTCAACTTTCATTGGGCCAAGAGACCCTTTAGAACCCAAGTAAATAAGATGTGTCACATTTGTCACATGTCGACTCCAAAAAAATATAAAAATAAAATTATAAAACATTCTCTCTCTCTCTCTCTCTCTCTCTCTCTCTCTCTCTATGTATAATAAAAATCAAACATTAATAAATGCATCACACTAATCCAACAAATGAATTATCACCTATTTATATATCTTTATTTAAAACGTACTTCTTCGGAACAATTATATCTGTGTTTGTTGCAATTAAATATTTTTTGTTAAATTATCCTATTTTTTTTGTTAAAAGTCAAGCTTGAGATTAACTTAAAATTTTAAGAGGAGGAGTATGTAATGCCCCATTTAGGGGTAACCAAAGTAATTGAATGATATCATTAGGTGTGATGACTCTATGATAAGGAATGATGGCTAATGTATTTGTGTGATTTATAAACTAACATTAGGTGATTCGTATATGAGAGTTTGGATATCAACTTCGAGACAAAGTTTTCTGAAGTGGGGGTGTATGTAGTGCCTCATTTTCTTACACACTTTGATTATGCTTAGACATTTGGATTATGATATTTGCTTAGATATTTTGATTATTTTATAATATTATTTGAAAGCATTTGATGACAAATTACCCAAATCGACACTATGCATCTTGCCGCTAAAACATAAACATTATATGTTGCATGATGAGTATTGTAGTATTTTGCTTATGTTATATGATTTTAATGGATTTATATATGATGAATAACCATTCGTGGCATGATGAATGAAAATGATTATATAAAAACATATATATACCAAAATCACATTTTGAAATATAAATAAACATGCCAAATCATTTTTCAACATAATCATTAATTAATATTACACTTTTACATATATAACTTCGTTGTTCATATATATATAATTTAAAAATCAAAATTAATAAAAATTCACAACATTAAATTTTTAAGAAATAAAAACTAAAAACACAGCTCTAATAACTTTGAAATCAATATATAATACGTAAGGTTCCTTTTCTTTGTAATGATCATCAACCTCAAAATCATTAATTCTAAAACTTGAATTTCCTTTGAAAGTTGTATAGGAGGGTGACTCTTCACTTTCTATCAAATTGATACGTAATGCTTTTCCTAAACATTCATTGTAATTAAAACTCCAATTTTTTTTTAAGTTATAAATTTTGTTGAAAATCCTTCTTTGCTGCGTAGGTCCACACTTTCATTGGAGCTCAAAGTGAAAAGTAACCTCCATTCAAAAGTTAATTATTTTCCATAGAAAAAGTCTTTGCAAGGTTTCTACCAAACTTTCATCATAGTTTAAGGTTTAATGCCCCTCTCACAAAGTGAAAAGTTTTTTCCATATTGAATAATTATTGTGGGGTCTCTATGACATTTTCATTGGAATTTGAAAGTGCATTTCCTCCATCGCAAGATTATAACTGGGGTTTGCTCTTAGAATTTGTTGTCGAAAAAGTGAAATGTTTCGTCCAGTAAAGCACAAAGCTTCTTCCACAACCATAATAATATAAGCTTGTCCCACAATGCAGGGTGACTTTGAACTTATAATGAAGTCAATCCTGAATTTTTGGGCCAATTATTGTAAAACTTGGTCCACTTGAATTCTATGAAATATTAGAATATGCTTCACATCTAACAAAAGTTGATCAGGTAACTCCACAACAGAGGAAAGTATATCTATTAGAGTAGTATGAAATTTCACAATGCCACATATGACATTATGACATTAATGGCATCAAATGGGTTAAATCTTTGATTTGAAATAATATGAATAAGAAGTTTGAAATGAATATTGATTTAACAACAATAGAATTCAATTCCTTTTCAAAATAATTTTTCGTGTATTCAATAACTTTTCAAAATAATTTTTCCTGTAGAGCCATGAAGTAAGTTCATTTGTAAGCATTGACTGACATAGGTAAGTATCATTATTACCTAAAATTTACCTATCTTAAGGATATAATTTAGTAATTTAAGGTATTCAGGTGTCCAAAGAGATCCACTCTTGAAACTCTTAATCAATCACCTAAAGAAAAAAGAAAATGATTGAGGTTTCTCAAACTATAGAAGTAACTGATCATATGACAACATTATGAAGTAACTAAGGTAATGTGTGTTGGCTATTGTTAACTAGGTCATTAACCTCTTTTTATACCAATTGAACAAAATTTTATAATGATAAATTTTATGATTATTTTTCAGATAATTTGTCTTGTAAAATTTTCCATTAACTTCCATTTTGATTCCAAGAAAAGAGGGCCTATACACTAACTAGTTTCATATTATTTTGAAGCTAATTACAAACATGAGTTTTAATAAAATGGGTTCTCATTACTTGACATATGAGGGCATATTGAAATCTTTCAAGCCAAAGAACATTTCGCCGATGGATTGGAATGTGGAAATGAGCTGCCTCCGAGCCAAGTGCATGACATAGAGATTGTATTAGATTTGAAACCATTTGAGCGCTTCATAATTCATTACAAAAATTATTTGAACAAAACCTCATATCTTGTTTCATGAATGGACAGAATTGCAAATGTCCTCATACTTAAGGATTTCATTATTAACTACATCGAATTTATAAAATTCTTATTTAAATCATTAACTGTTCAAGATTTTATTTTACTAGTACAAACTACTTAACTTGTAGTCGTTGAACACAGATAGGTCACAAGTTAAGTTTCATGAACAAGTTATCTATTACTTGTTCTCCATGCTACATGTTACCTTCTTTAGTTAAATGAG
This sequence comes from Larix kaempferi, assembly GCA_027924585.1. Lineage (NCBI taxonomy): Eukaryota > Viridiplantae > Streptophyta > Pinopsida > Pinales > Pinaceae > Larix > Larix kaempferi. The sequence goes on along the minus strand of BSBM01000345.1, from coordinate 1,278,795 downwards.
TTGATTGTCACTACCTATTATCCATACATCAACTACGAGTTATCCATGCAGTTACGAGTTATTTTTTGTATTTCTTTTTTTATAATTGTTTATATCTTATAAAATCAATCTAGACAGTACACTTGTCCCATCCTCCCTCGGTCTAGGAAAAAAGCATAGATGATAGTCCATCCCAAATTCTAAAATATAAAAATCTATCTATGTAATTAGTAAGACTCTAAAAGAACTAAACATTGCTTAGCTTATGCTCGCTGGATAAACAACAGCACATCCACTATCTATCACAACAACATTAATCTCAGAGACGTCTTCCAAGCTCTAATAGTGTATGATCCATATCTTCATCCATCTCCATGCAAAGGTATGGTGGACAAGGAGTTCAACTGTGCCAAGCTACTTCTTCATGACAATGCAACAAACATGGCACCATATGTCACGACCCTCAACTTCATAAGAATTTTGGTAGCCTTGGCAGCCGACTATTGGTTAGAGCCTCAGTCAAACGGACAGTGTACTAGTGTGTTTGATCACTAAGAAGACCAAGGATCATGTCGAGTCAAGTAGGACGAGGAAACCGGCGAGGCTCTAAGTAGCAGTCTCGACGGAGGATGCTGCAATGAGTACCTCGCATGTGTAGTGTAACAGCCAGTTAGATCAATAGGGGTTGATGGAAGCCACAGGGACACATGAAGTGAGCATGTGGTTGGACTTGGCATGTTGCAAGGACAACACCCTCAAGGATTGATACTAGCTGAGCATGCACTGCATGGATTGGTAGGTCATCAGTCGTTCAAGTGTTGGCTCGGGGGTGGCAATACGATAGGCTATATTGTCTAAGGTTGGGTGGCGATGATGTTGTTGGCACATCGTCTACAGTGAAACACGCACTTACATTCCGCACAGCTCGATGGTGTCTGAGCAGGTTTGGTCAGGTTGGTTTCGGTAAGGCATAGTCCAGGTGATACTTGCGGTTGATGGACAAGCCCAAATAGCAATATCACACTGGTCTCGTGTGTGTCTAGGCTGTCGGATAGTATGGGATGCCCGAGAGGCATAGAAAAAGCCTAGGCCAGTGACAAATGGTATCAAAGCCCACGTTCGGTTTTGGAAAACGCGAAAGTGTCGCTTCACCACCAACGTCCCTTTCATCGGAGGCCCTGGTGGAGCTGCATTATGTTGAGGAGGACGTCAACATCTTTAAGTGGGGGAGAATGTCACGAACCAGCATTTCATAATAATTTTGGTAACCTTGGCATCCGGCTGTTGGTTGGAGCCTCAGTCGGACGGATAGTGTACTAGCGTGTTTGATCGCTAGGAGGACCAAGGATCATGTCGAGTCAAGTAGGACGAGGCAACTGCGTGAGGCTCTAAGTAGCATTCTCGACAGAGGATGATGCGACGAGTTCCTCGTGTGTGTAGCGTAACAGCCGGTTAGATCAATAGGCGATGATGGAAGCCACAAGGACACATGAAGTGAGCATGTGGTTGGACTTGGTAGGTTGCAAGGACAACACCCTGAAGGCACCCTCAAGGATTGATACTAGCTGAGCATGCGTTGCATGGATTGGTAGGTCGTCAGTTGTTCAAATGTTAGCTCGGGGGTGGTGATACGGTAGGATGTATTGTCTAAGGTTGGGTGACGATGATGTTGCTGGCACATCGTCTTCGATGAAACGAGCACTTACATTCCACACATCTCGATGGTGTCTGACACAGGTTTGGTCAGGCTAGTTTCGGTAAGGCGTAGTCCGGATGATACTTGTGGTTGATGGCCAATCCCAACTAGCAATATCACGCTGGTGCCACACATGTCTAGGATTTCGGACGGTATGGGACTCTCGAGAGGGATAGAAAAATCCTAGGCCCATGACACTATGTACTTCAAAATTCATTAGTCTTAGATGGCTATTAAAACAAATCAACAAAGTCTATCTCAGGAAATGGCTGCAACCTATCTTCATCTTCACTCAACTCAATTTTCATCGCCAAATGCTTCACATCAGGTGCAGATTGCAAAATTGTATTCATAGCATCCCAACACCATTGCACTCTCTGACACCATTGCACTCTCCAAATGGATAATGACTCTAAATCCAAAAGTTTCCCATGTTCAACCTTATTTACTTTGCCTGCATTGTTTGCTATTGAAAGCTGTCATAGGGAGTGAAACAAGTAGTCTTAAAATCACCCAACTTTAAGCACCTTCTAAAAAAGTGTTTTCTAAACTCCGTCGAAGCACCTTCAGCTTCATTTCAAAAAAATTGCCGAAATGCCCATATTCCATATCATTGGCATGAAACTAAAAAAAATTAGGTATACGTGAATTGGATTGGATCTGAAAGATGTGAGCTAAAAACTCACTAGGTTTATCATGATCCTTTTGAATTGTTTGGGAAAGAAATAGTACCATAGAAGCAATTATGGATTATATTTTATATGTTTAATTTAAATTCATAGAATTCCAAGTTCCAATAACAACTCTAGTTTTACTTATGAGAATCTTTATTATTGATTATATAAGATTCATCCATACTAGTTGGCAATGTTAGCTTACAAAGTCAGGGCAACATTCTAGATTTCAATGGAAGCATGCTTGCCCACTATTGAATCTTGAGATTAATTAGTATTTGTTGCAAGTGTTACCATGATTATAAGTTTCCCATTGTTGAAACTTGATCTCTAAGCTTCAAACATCTTTGCTGACAAAATTCCCATCAAAACTTTTAAAAAAAATGCATTACAAAGAAAAACTTAGAAAAGTAAATGAACCACAAAAATGTCATCTTAAGACCCTAGTTAAAACTATTGCAATGAAAAACCTTAGTGCATGAATAGATCGAACATTGATTACAACAACACCATAACTAAGAGAAACAAATATCATAAGTATTTGGGCTCAATTACTAAAACCCCACAGATTTTGGAAGTTATATGCAAGAAGAAATTGGGGCAAGAAAATTCAAGGTGAAAGCAAATAGTGGGAAAGTTTACAAAAGAGGATAGGGATTTGTATGGAGACAACTTAGGGTGGTAGTGATGAAGGGTTTTGATAGATGGATAGGAAAGGATAAACTACTCTGACCATCGTGTATACTAAAGATTTTTTTTTTATGGCGGTTCTACAATAAGAGAGTGTTCCTTATAAATAAAAAAATAGAAAAGAAATTGAAGAAATAAAAAGATAATAAAGATTAAATTGAAAATAAAGATTAAGTCAATGAACTTGTTTAAAATATTTAAATTAATCACTTCTTATTATTTAAGAATAAGTGTTTTTTTAATGGCGGTTCTACATTAAGAGAGTGTTCCTTATAAATAAAAAATAGAAAAGAAATTAAAGAAATAAAAAGATAATAAAGATTGAATTGAAAATAAAGGTTAAGTCAATGAACTTGTTTAACATATTTAAATTAATCACTTGTTATTATTTAAGAATACAACTCTAATTTGAAGTAGGATATTAAAAAAATCAATAATTATTAAAAAATATTATGATTGTCTTTAGTCTATTTAATATAATTATATTTTAATAAAAGACCAATACTTACATTTAAAATCAATATGTTTTGCTTGCATGGGTGTGGTTTACTGGCGATTCGCCCGAAATGAAGTCACATGTTGTAAATAGAGGTCACGAGGTCAAATCACACCTGGGCTTACCAGTGTCCCATGCTTGCGGGCGGTTATGGGACACCTAGGGGTATAGTGGTAGTGGGATTGGATCCTTGGGATACGTCTCACACGAGTACTAGCCCAATCCCTAGTTGTCGATTCCCCTAGTTAAAAATAAATAATAAATAAAATCAATATTTTTTTTTTAATTTAACACAAATATACATTTTATTTTCCACTTTTGGCGCGTTAGATGCAATCGAAAACTGAAAAATCAAGCATCCATCAACTTACTTGGTTTTTTCGAGATACTTACACAAGATATCTTGCATCGAGTAAAAAAGATGAAACGTAGGAAATTGAGTCACGTTTCCGAATATTTAAGTTTTAAGTAATGAAAATTTACGTAACTATATCAAATTTCATTTTTTCTAACAGTCACTTTTTTTTTTTGGAAAATGATAAGGTATATGTTTTTGTGGGTGCAGCCTTTCAGTGCCTAAATGATGGTTTTAGGCTACAAAAATTGTCAGACATGTGTAGAACCCATAACACTAGTGCAACACTATTTTTCCAAAATTAAATGTTTAATCTCTTTTTTTGAATTATGTAAGTGATCAAACGTCGAGAATGGTACGTCAAATGTGGGTGCATCCTTTGAAGGCCTTAATGCAGTTATTTCGACTTGGATGTTTTATAGCATGTAGAGGTCGACGTCTACTAGTGCGTCATACAATTCTTTTTAAAAATGGTTGTGAAATGAAAAAGTTATGGAATAAACACTAACAACATGTTTTTTTACTTAAGAAGTGATGACACAAGAAAATTAGGAAACAAATAGAAATCTTAATATATTTTTTTTAAATTACATATTTGGAATCTGCATAAAAATGCTATCTATGCCTCAAGTTTCATCAATAATGTTCATGTATGTCATGCTATAGAGAACGGTGAAAAACAGGCATATTGAGAAAAATGTTGGAAATGCCTAATTAGCTATGCTTTAGTAAATTCCATAGCACAGGTTTGGTAAGTCCGAACCAACAACATAGGACTATGGCTGGCACACGAGCGGGGATGGAAGGGGTGATTAGGTGCTCTGGAACGCATGCACATTCTATTTAAATTCAAATATTTTGATTGGCGCACATTTTTGTATATACAAAACGCCCGCGCGTTTTGTATGTACAAAATGCACGCGCATTATGCACATACAAAATTCGCGTGCGTTTTGTATGTACATAACGCGCACGTGTTATTAACTTAACAAATTTATGTGTTTAAGTGTTGAATAAATTTATATACCCACCACTCACTAGCCCATCCTCTGCCTCTCCCTAATCCCCACCACTCTTAAACCCCCCTCCCTCTATGTCTCTCATAATCCTGTCACCGCTAACCCTTGTTTACTCTCTCCCCTCCTACACCTAACCCTTGCTCACTCACTCCCATCCTACACCTAACCCTTACTAACCCACTCTCTCTCTATCTCTTATGTACTCCTCCACCAACCCATATCCCCTACCCCTCTCTCTCTTCCAACCCCCTGACACCCTCCTCCCTCTATATCTCTCTATAACCCCTTACCCCACTCCACCCCACACACACCTAACCACCTTCCCTCTCTTATTGTCTCTCCTACTCCCCATACCCCTAACCCCCCTCTCTCTATCCCCTCCTCCTCGTAACCCTTACAGAACCCCTCTCCCACTCTCTCTTCCCTACTTCTACACCTCTCTTTCTCTCCCTAAACCCCCTCTCCCTCTCCCTAACCTCTCCCCCATCCCTAACCATCCTAGTATTTCTATCCCTCTCCTACTCCCCCTAGCCCTAAAACCCCTCCTCTCTATCTCTCTCCCATCCTCTCCCTAGCCCTTACTAACCCCCTCTCTTGGTCTCTCTCTCTTTCCTACACCTGCACCTACCTCTAACCACACCTCCCATCTATATTTCTCACTCCCTACAACTAAACCCCCCCCCCCCTCTCTCTCTCTCTCTCCCCCTCGATAAACCCCCTCCTAGCCCCTTAGCCCTAACTATCCCCCCCTCTCTCACTCTCTCTTCCCTGCTTCTACTCCTCTCTCTCTCTCTCTCTAAACCCCCTCTCCCTCTCCCTAACCTCTCCCCCATCCCTAATGATCCTAATCTTTCTATCTCTCTTGTACTCCCCCTAACCCTAAACCCCCTCCTCTCTATCTCTCTCCCATTCTCTCCCTATACATTACTAACCCGGGCTCCCTCAGTCTCTCTCTCTTCCCTACACCTCCACCTACCTCTAACCACACCTCCCATCTGTCTTTCTCACTCCCTACAACTAACACCCTGTCCTATCTCTCTCTCTCTCTCTCTCTCTCGCTCCTAGTAACCATTACTAACCCCATCTCTCAATATCTCTCTCTCTCTCTCTCTCTCTCTCTCTCTCTCTCTCCCCCTCACTAACCCCCCTCCTAGCCCCTTACCCCTAAATAACACGACATCTCTCTTCCCTGCTTCTACACCTCTCTCTCTCTCTAAACCCCCTCTCCCTCTACCTAACCTCTCCCCCATACCTAACCATCCTACTCTTTCTATATCTCTGCTACTCCCCCTAGCCCGAAACCCCCTCCTCTCTATCTCTCTCCCTCCTCTCCCTAGCCCTTACTAACCTGAGCTCTCTTAGTCTCTCTCTCTTCCCTACACCTCCACTTACCTCTAAACACACCTCCCATCTCTCCTTCTCACTCCCTACAACTAACACCCTCTCCTCTCTCTCTCTCTCCCTCCTCTCCCCCCCTAACCATTACTAAACCCCCCCCCCTCTCTCTCGCCCTCTCTCTCTCTCTCTCGCTAACCCCCCTCCTAGCCCCTTACCCCTAATTAACCCCCCCTCTCTCACTCTCTCTTCCCTGCTTCTACACCTCTCTCTCTCTCTATCTCTATCTCTCTAAACCCCCTCTCCCTTTCCCTACACTCTCCCCCATCCCTAACCATCCTATTCTTTCTATTTCTCTGCTACTCCCCCTAGCCCAAAAACCCCTCCTCTCTATATCTCTCCCCTCGTCTCCCTAGCCCTTACTAACCCCCTTTCTCAGTCTCTCTCTCTTCCTACACCTCCACCTACCTCTAACAACACCTCCCATCTCTCTTTCTCACTCCCTACAATTAACACCCTCTTTTCTCTCTCTCTCTCCCTCACCATCACCATCACCATCTTCATCATCATCGTCGTCATCGTTGTCGTCGTCATGAAGAAGATGATGATGATGATGATGATGATGATGATAATGTTGATAATGAAGACGAGAAGATGATGATGATGATGATGATGATGACGACGACAACAATGACGAAGATGATGATGATGATGATGAAGACGATGAAGATGATGATGATGAAGAAGATGAAGATGAAGATGAGGAAGAGGGTGATGATGAAGATGAAGATGATGATGAGGAAGAGGGTGATGACGACGACGACGATGATGATGATGATGATGATGATGATGATGATGATGATGATGATGCTGATGATGATAATGATGATGATGAAGATGATGATGAAGATGAAGATGGTGATGGTGATGATGAAGATGATGATGATGATGAAGATGATGATGATGATGACGACGAAGATGATGATGATGATGACTATGATGTTGAAGATGATGATGGTGATCAAGATGATGAAGGTGATGGTGATGATGACCACAACGATGATGATGAAGATGATGATGATGATGATGATGATGATGAGGAAGATGGAGGTGACGATGATGATGATGAAGATGGTGATGAGGATGATGATGATGATGAAGATGATGATGAAGATGATGATGAAGATGACGATGATGACAATGAAGATGAAGATGATGGTCATGAATATGATGATGATGATGATGATGATCGTGATGATGATAAAGAAGAGGATGATGATGATGATGATGATGATGACGAACATGATCATCATCTTCATCATCATCATAATGATCCTCACCATCATCATCGTCCTCATATTCATCACCACCATCTTCATCTTCATCATCATGATCATCATCTTCATCATCATATTCATTATGAGAATCATCCTCATCACCATCTTCATCATCATCATCATCATCTCCATCTTCCTCCTCCTCCTCCTCATCATCATCTTCATCATCATTGTTGTGGTTTTCATCACCATGATGATGATGATGATGATGATGACAACGACGACGACGATGACGATGATGATGATGATGATGGTGATGAGGATGTGATGATGATGAAGACGTTGAAGATGATGATGATGAAGATGATGAAGATGATGATGCTGATGAATATCATGATGAAGATGATGATGATGATGACTATGGTGATGATGATGATGAAGCTAATGATGATGATGATGAAGATGATGATAATGATGATGATGGTGTTGGGCTTGGCCCAAGAAAGGCAATTTTGAAAAGAATAGTTTTGGAGCTTCAGCATAGCTAAGATGAAGACTTTTTGGAAAAGATAGTTTTTGGGAGCTGCGACGATACAGGGAAATGCAGCATTGGCAAACGAAGGAAGTCAGCGCCACAATGTTACAGCACTGTGGAGTACGAGTGCTGCAGAGAGATAGCGCTGCGAAGAGCCTTATCCATGAAGATCTGGCAAGGCAGAATTTGGAAGGAAAATGGTACACATTCTTGTTAGACCATTGGAGGTCTATTTTTGGTTAATATACTCGATGATTACCAGCAGGCAGGTAAGGAGTGATGCAAAAGGAAAGTGACTGGTCACACGAGCAGAGGTTGCATGACGTGAACCGTCCGCATAAAGACATTAGAGAAGGAATGACATGGTTAAAGCGACCTGTAGGCATGCGCTCGACAGGGGGGCTGAAAGCGACATGACCATGTGCAGAAGGATGGCCACGATGGAGAAGTTGCTATCAGAGCCTAGCAGCCCTGGTTAGCGGAGAAACCATGATGGTTTTGGGTAACCTTAGGGTTTTGGCCCACTTGATTGTAAATACATGACCTAAGGGAACGATCTATAAAAGGGCACATTTTGTAAGGGAAAGGGTTAATCTCTAGTAGCTGAATAATCTTCATTGTGAAATATTCTAAGTGTTAAGAAGAGAATGCTATTGTAAAAGGCTCTGCAAGTTGAGTGCGCAGAGACCTACAGAGAGAGAAGAGATTCTATAGTTGAGTGCGCAGACTGTAACTATTGTACCCTTCCCAAAGATAATATAGCAACAGTTCTTGTGGACATAGCTCCCATCCTGGGGGTGAACCACGTTAAATTATGTTTTATGTGATTGATTGTATGCATTTAGATATGTATATTTGCTTATGTGGATGGTTAAGACTCTGTTTATGAATGCATGTGTTATTTATTTTATATGTATTCACCATATGGATGAAAGATGGGAATAATATGTTAAGTAACAACCATGTGTGAATGAATCTCGGATGCACCAATATTTCGCAATTAGATGAATGCATGAATTAATCGGAGAAACACTTAGTGCAGTACTAGAAGTGCGCAATGATATTGTTGCTTGTTTTAGTGTATGATTTCGCAAGGATAGCGGTCTATTATGCTTGTTGAATGCGTCTTTCCACACTAAGTAATATCTAGAGAAGGTTGCATAAGTATCAAGAGGAAGCGCAGTCATCCATTGCGCTATCCTATTATCAAGAACCGTCTCGCATCGCGCAGTCCTTGGATGCGCGATAGCCTAAGTGCTAGCTGTGAAGAGGTGGTACTTCGCACAGTCCGCAGTTTGCAACGCGAGTCTTGTAGTGCAATCCACGTCAATCTATGTAAACACTCATCACCTGGTTGTGGAAACCTGATTCCGCAACCCCCCCCCATTACTTCGCCTCAAGTGAGACCTCAGTCTGTTCGTAGATTGTTGCTAAAAGGGCCAGTGAAAAGGGGTTTTGTTGATTCCTTGAACCGCACAGGACCCGGGTCTTTATAGAAAACCTCAAGAATAGTTATACAAGCCAACAAATGGTTTTGTTGCCATGCTTGAATTGATGATGAGTACCGACACTGAAAATTGGCATCTAGACAAGAAAGAAATATGGGCCTGGTGCAACAAGATGGAAAGAGATTTTTCCAGAAAAGAGAATAGACATCCGCATCTCTTTGACATAGATTGGTTAAATAAATACCTGTGGAAGGATATTCACAAAAAAATTTGGGCGTCCTTTGGAAACGAGTTACAAAGTGGATATCGAGACTCATGGAGTGAAATAACTATTTCCAACCAGCAGTACCTACCAAGTGGACCCCAGAGCTCATTCAGAGGCTTAAAGCAATAGATAGTCCACTCTCGCGAGCAGTCGACTTTTGGATTGATAGCATACTAGAAGGCTTCAAAATCCTCCAGTTGTTAAGTTAATATTCCTAATACTCAGAGTGTCAATACCAGTAACACCATCGGAGTGAGGACTCAGACCATCTCGACTCAGACCATTCTAACTCAGAATATTCTGATTCAGAACATTCCACGCAGTAACATCCCTAACACCACTCAAACCACTACGCAAAATACTACTATACCACCTAGAAGAAGGATGACCAGCGATATTAAGCTGCCGATATTTAAAGGTATGGGTCTAGAAGACCCTAAGCAACATTGGTTTCTATGTGAATTTGTATGGAGTGTAAAGCAAGTTCAGGACGATGCTATGAAGCAAGCTCAACTCGTCACGACATTCAGAGATAGAGCATTGAACTAGTTCATGAAGTATTCTTAGGCACATAATAGAACCTTAGTGGAGATTAAGGCTGCACTATTGAGCGATTTCAAGAAACAAAACTCAGAATCCCAATGTATAACAAAATTAAAGGAAATTAAGCAAAAAACTAATGAGACAGTCTGGGAATTCGACCAGAAGTTTAAAACATTTCTAGACCAGGTCATTTTTGTCATAGCACCACAACAGCACCAAGAGTGGTTCATAGCCGTGTTGTTTCCCCATATCAGACTATCGTTGATGCAACAGAAAGTGGCTTCGCAGGAAGAAGCCTTGGATATCGCGATGAAATTAGAATCTTCACCTATAGGGGAGACTAGCACTGGAATGTCTTAGATCTAGACCCAGCTAGCTAGCTTGACATTACAGTTGCAGGACATGAAGAAGGGGAAAGAACAAAGACAAGAATTCTGGTGTACAGGATGCCGAGGAGAAGGACACACCAGAGAGCACTGTCCTTTGTTTCAAGAATACCTTAACAATGGAGCACCAAATCAACTAAATCAGAATCAAGCACCATGGTGTGAGATCTATAGAACTAAAGGACACCGGCCAGAAGACTATTACTTAATTTAAGATCTGTATGTACGAACACCTAAGAATTTATACTGCAACTTCTGTAAGTCAGTTGGACATGATGATTCCAACTGTAAAGAATATCAACTCATGATGGAAAGGAAGCAGGATCTAGAGCATATGCATGGTGGTTGAGTATATATAGTCCAAGAAGAAACAACGCAGAACAAGGATAACGCATGGTATGATCAAGGCGCATACAGAGGCCGTGGAGCATTCTGTGGTAGAGGAAGAAATACTGGCCCAAGACAAATAAGAGGAAGAGGCCAGATGATTTGTTATAACTGTCGCCAACCAGGTCACTTATCCATAGATTGTACTAATCCATGTACTACCTGTAATTATTGCGAATATTTTGACCATGTCATTGAGGCATGCCCAGTGTTAGCAGCAGAAATGTAGAAAATAAAGAAAGATATACCTAACTCGAACATCTAGTTGATCGCAACAGAGAAAAGGAATGCAAATACAAGTATTAATTTTGTGACGCGAAGTGGCACTACAACAGGAAGAGATAGTCAAGCAGAAGCTTTGACTTCAGGAGACTTTGAAACTAAGAAGACCCCTGCTGAAGCGGTCTGGATCAGAAAATCTACTGGGAAAACACCTACCTTCAACCTGGAGAAGAACAAAGAATTCTTTGAAGAAGCATGGGACATATTTAAAGAGCCAACACCTATGTCACCAAGAATCGTGTTGCGAAGTGAAACAATGCATATGAAAGATATGCCAACCGCATATGACAAAACGTGCACCACAACAGAAACAGACACTTCTGTTGCGCAGTTCCTATGGAGCTATATGAAATTATTGAAGAGCACAGACGCTGTAGTGGAATTGGAAAAATTGTTAAACCAATATGAACCATGCAGTGAGAAGGACACTGCCCAGAGCGCAGTTCATCACATCAAGAGCCATAAAAGAATAGGTCTAGAGAAATGAGACTCAATGTACAGATAGGAGATTATAAGATGGATGAGATAATCCTTGACTTAGGGTTAGAAGTAAATGTCTTAACTAAACAGACATGGCAGCATATGGGGAGACCAATGTTGTCATGGTAACCCATATAGTTGAGATTGGCCAACCAGTAGAAAGTCATACCTTTTGGGAGATTAGCCAATATTATTGTCGACATCGATGGAGTGCGAAGTCATGCAGACTTTGAGGTTATTGAAATTGTGGATGATAGTCATCCTTATCCATCACTATTGGGTATAGACTGGGCAATGGATAAGCTCGCCATCATAAACCTGAAGACAAAGAAGATGATCTTTGAAGGGCAGGATATCAGGGTCATCGCACCATTGGACCCTTCACAAGGAGAAAGATACATCGAGCCGATTTAGGAGGAATCTAGAGCACAAGACCCTGATCACATTTACAACATGACTATGAATCAAGATGACTACATTAATCCTACTTAGGATGGAGCAGTTAGTTGGCGATGTGACAATTCTTGCATCTCAGACTCCGAGGCAGGACTGGAGAATTGGCAAATCCATATGCATGAAGTATTTGCAAGAAGATGCGCGCAGATCACAAAGTCATTGCATTGGATTGGAAGCGAGGTAAGTCCAATCCCCACTTATGATGGTTCAACTAATGTTTATTTATTTATTCAAGAATACACTGTATCAATTGCAGCTGAACATTGCATACCAGCATTAGATATGGCACTACGTGCTACATCTGCCAGATGGTGGGCTGCAAATAAGCAGACATTCACCACATGGGATTAGTGTAGACATATGATGCAAATCCGATTCACAGAGAAAGTTGTACTGACATTTGAAAGGTATAATGGAAAGATAGATCTGAGGGATCACATTGGAACTTGTTCACAAGCATGGGAAAAGAGACCACAGACAGAATAGGTTCATCTGTTTGTGCATACACTAGAGCAGATTCCAGAGGATTGGTATACAGACATGGAGTTGCACAGAGGAACTATAGATTGGTCTATATTGACTGCGAAATTCCAAAGAACTTTTATTTTTGAATATGAAAGCCCGAGCATAAGTGAAGCTCTGCAAGTTATCAAGGAAAGGATACTCAGAGAGGAATGCCCAAGTATAAACAAGGCATTAGAGGAGATCAAAGAAAATATATTTGAAGATGTAAAAGTACCTATGAACCTACAACCAGAATGGGAAAGAACGATAGAACATGCCCTTGAGTGTTATAATCTCACTGAAAATGAAGAAGAACAAGAAGAGAGTGATGAGGAGGATCCGTGCAACATCCACATACCTGAGTCAGAGGGAGCGTGATGTAGAGGGACCTCCACTTGAAATTCCAGATATGAGTGGGCTTGTTAAGACAAGAAAAGTGAACATTGGCACAAGTGAAGAGCTGAAGTTTGCATCCATTGGAGACTACTAGGATGATGCGACGGTCACGTAGATCGCAGACCTTCTACATGAATATCAAGATCTATTTCCGATGAAGTTTTCCAAAATGAAAGGCATTTTGGATGACATGGGAGTTATGAAAATACTTCTCAATCCAGGCATGAAGCCTGTAAAGAAAAGGCCCTATAGACCGAATACTAGATATAAAGAAAGAGTTAAGGTATAAATTGATAAGATGCTTGATGCATGAATCATCAAGCTCATCGAAGAGTCAGAATGGATAAGCCCGATGGTTATCCAACATAAAAAGACTAAAGGTGAAATAAGAATCTACATAGATCTAAGGAAGATGAATGATGCTTTGTTGCATGACCCATTTCCTACTCCTTTTACAGATGAAGTATTAGACAATGTGGGAGGAAAGAAAAGGCCCTATAGACCGAATACTAGATATAAAGAAAGAGTTAAGGTATAAATTGATAAGATGCTTGATGCATGAATCATCAAGCTCATCGAAGAGTCAGAATGGATAAGCCCGATGGTTATCCAACATAAAAAGACTAAAGGTGAAATAAGAATCTGCATAGATCTAAGGAAGATGAATGATGCTTTGTTGCATGACCCATTTCCTACTCCTTTTACAGATGAAGTATTAGACAATGTGGGAGGAAATGAGGCCTACTCATTCACTGATGGATTCTCTAGATATCATCATATCAGGATTGATCTAGCAGATAGACACAAGACAACATTTGCTACTGAATGGGGCTCCTAACATTATATGATTATGCCCTTTGGATTGAAGAATGCACCAGCCATATTTTCCAAAGTTGTTGTGGCTGCATTTAAGGACTTTATCCATAAGTTCTTAGAGGTTTATTTTGATGATTGGACTGTCTTTGGTTTGCTGAAGAACCATTTTGAGAATCTGAGAATGATGTTAGCTAAGTGCAAACAACATCAAATTTCATTGAACTTAAAGAAATGTATTTTTTGTGTGCCGTATGGTATTCTTCTAGGACACATTGTATGCAGAGAAGGCCTAATGCTTGATCCTGCAAAGATCGCAGTGATTGTGAATTTACCTACACCAAACTCAGTGAAGCAGCTTTGCACAAAACTGGGGCATACAGGTTACTATAGAAAATTAATCAAGGGTTATGCGTAGATAGCCAAACTCAGTGAAGCAGCTTTGCACAGTTCATATGGAACGCAGAATGTGAGAAGGTATTGGACACGCTAAAGGAGAAAATGGTAACTGCGTTGATCCTAGTTTTTCCATATTGGGATAAGCCGTTCTATGTGCATGTTGATGCTTCATCTATACCATTGGGCATTGTGCTCGCTCAACTAGGTGAAGGGGGTATTGATCACCCCATTGCATTCTCGAGTAGGAATCTATCTTCAGATGAAAATAACTACACGACCACTGAAAGAGAGGGTCTATCTATGGTCTACGCACTGCAGAAATTCAAGCACTATTTACTCGGTGTGCACTTATCCATGTACACTGACCACTCAGCTTTGCAATACTTGGTCAATAAGCCAGTGTTAGGGGGGAGAATCTGCAGATGGTTGTTTCTCTTCCAAGAATATGATTTTGAAATTGTGGTTAAACTAGGCAGACTGAACTTAGGACCTGGCCATCTCTCAAGGATTGAGTCAGGTGAGGAACCCACCAATCTTGAAGACAATCTACCTGATGCGCAGTTATTTTCTCTACAGATCATAGATGACTACTATAAAGACATTGTCGATTTCTTGACTACAAGATTAGAACCCACAAAGCTCACTATGCAACAGAAGAAACAACTGGTAGTCAGAGCAGCAGACTTCACCATAATCACAGGTCAATTATATAAGTTGGGATCGGATGAAGTGCTGCATAGATGTGTGTTGGAGAATGAGAAGCCATTCATATTGGTTGATGCACATTCAGGTGTATCGGGAGATCACTATGCAGGAATAGCTATTGCACAGAAGATATTGAGAGCAGCGCTATGGTGGCCTACAATCCATAAGGACTCAAAAGAACATTGTCAAAGCTACGATGTCTGTCAAAGGACAGGAAGGCCATCGTAAAGAGATGAAACGCCACTGAACCCACAGTTGACACTTCAAGCATTCAAGAAATGGGCTATTGATTTCGTGGGACCCATTAACAAACTGGGAAAAAGGACTGGTGTGAGATACATTATCACCATGACTGATTATCTCATCAGATGGGCAGAAGCTAAGCCAGTGAAGGACTGTAGCGTAGTTACTGCCACGCAGTTCATTTTTTAGAACATCCTTACTAGGTTTGGATGCCTAAAGATATTGATGAGCGATCAAGGGACCCATTTTTTGAACAGAACTATTCAGGCCCTAACTGAAGAGTTACACATTTACCATCAAAGGAATACACTGTACAATCCTCAAGCAAATGCAACTGTTGAGGCTTTCAACAAAGTATTGGAGAATGCGCTGACAAAGGTATGGAATGTCAACAGGGATGACTAGGATCTGCACATTCTAGCTATATTATGAGCGTACAGGACTACTTGCAAGAAATTGACTAACCATACACCTTTTAGGTTGGCCTATGGACAGGAAGTAGTGAAGCCTATGGAGTATATTGTACCCATATTGAGAATAGCTGCATTTACAGGCATGGAAGATCAAGAGGCACTAGAAGAAAGGCTTCTACACTAGGTTGGGTTGGAGGAAGATCGCTTCATCGCAGGACTTCACTAGCAACTGCAAAAAGAAAGAGAAAAAGCATGGCATGATCACCATATAAAAAATAAGTCCTTTCAGGTAGGTAACCTAGTCCTCCTATATGATAGCAAGTTTATGAAATTTCCTGGCAATTTTAAGATGTATTGATGCAAGGCGCCTTATCAACAAAGGTTCTTCCTTAACGATTTGACACATAAACACGACACTTACACAGAACTTTGTGTAAAACAGGATGCCATGAAGTTGGCTTATATTACTTCTAATCAATACAGTGTTACAATGCAGAATTAAAATACTTGTGAATACCTAATCTAAGTCGGCCTCAGCCTTTACAATACATAAGTAAAATGTGTTGTGTCTCTATCTCAACCTTCACCGTCTCACGACCTCTGCATAATGCATGTGCTCACTGAGCTATGGATCTGATCTCTGTTGTCTGTAGATGTGTGACTTTCCTATCCAATCTACAAACCTTCTATGAGCTCCGCTCTCTCCAGTTTTTCCAACTGAACTTCACTCCCTGCGTGAGTGACTCTGCTTCCACTAATCCAAGCCCTCCACCTTCTACTCTGTTGTTGTTGTTCTTGAGATCATTCTGATCCCCGAGACATGCATCCTTTGTCAGTCGATCCTTCCATGATCGGGGAAACCTTCAACTGTCAGCGCCCCCTGTTGTGCTGCACAGCCTCCACCTGTGGTGACATTTATCAGGTCTTCAGCCACCTGCAATAACTGGTATTAACTTCCTTAGCAACCCCAAACTGTTGCCAAGTACTCTCCTTGACTTTCCATGCGTCCTTCTGACAGGATACAGTAATCCGTTGTGTCGGCCATACTTTCCTCTGTCAGCTTCGAACCACCTGTCGACTTCACTCTATTCTTAGGCTTCGCCATTTCATCCCATCCTCCTCACTTGGCTAATGCCCAACCTATCGATGTCACGGTCCGACAACATGTCGACCTTACTGCGACTCCGTGACAACTTGTTGCTTGTAGACATTCGCATGACAAATGTTGACTTACGGCTGTCGACCATTGAGATGTCAACTCTTGACCTCTTTCCTCCTATCAACGCACCTTGAAAATATTCTGCATGACTTGTTGACTTCGACAACCAACCTGCTCATCTGCACCAGTGGTCGTCGGCCCTCCCTCTGGTCGGACTCCTCATGTCGATCAACTTCGACTGATCTTCCTAGGCTCTGATGCCCCTGCATTAGACTCCCTAGGTGAAAAAGAACTTGACTGCTCCGTTAGTCTCCTGAACTCTTCTTCGAAAATCCATGTCGCCTCCTACAACTCATCATCCTTCCATCGCACCAAGTATTCCTTCCTTCGCGAACTGCGCATATGCCCGACTTCACCTTCCTCTATTACTTTTGCGATCTCCTCCTTGTGCCAATCTAGAATCTGTGCTGTCCAGTCGATGTTCGACACTTCTGCGCTTCCACTGCTTGAACCGTCTTCAAACTTGTACAAATCTGAGACATTGAACGTTGGTGAAATGCTCAAGTCATTCGGTAGTTCCAACACATAAGCGTTGTCCAAAGTTTTCTTCAAAATCATACATGGTCCAATCTTCTTCAGCTTCATCTTGTTATATGTTCCTGTCGGAGATCTTTCCTTCTACAAATGTGCATAGAGCAAGTATCCTTCACTGAATGACTGTAGTCTCTTTTTCCTATCGGCTCTCAACTTGTATGTCACGTTGCTCTTCTCTATGCGCTTTCACACATCTTCATGCACTTCTTTCATATGCTCTGCGAATGATTCTACATCCGCGCTTTTCCTAGTTTCTGTCGGTAACTCGACCAAATCCACCACTTCATGTGGGCTTCTTCCTTGAACAATCTGGAATGGGCTCAAACCTGTTGACTGATTCACAGAATTGTTATATGTAAAATCTTCTTGTGCTAACACGTTCTCCCACTGCTTGGGTCTGTCGGTCGTCAAACATATCAGAAGGTTTCCCAAACTTCTGTTTACCACCTCAGTTTGTCCATCAATCTGCAGATGATATGCAAAGCTAAACTGCAACCTTGTGTCCAGTTTCTTCCACAAGGTTCTCCAAAAATGCTCCATAAACTTGGTATCTCTGTCCGATGTGATACTCTTCGTCAACCCATGCAATCTAACTACTTCTTTGAAGAATAGTACAACAATGCTTGTGGCGTCACTTGTCTTCCAACACGGAATAAAGTGTGCCATTTTTGAAAATTTGTCGACTACAACAAATATTGAGTCAATTTCTTGCTGCGTCTTCGGCAATCCTAGCAAAAAATCCATGCTCAGGTGCTCCCATGGGGTATTTGGTACCAGCAACGGTGTATACAACCCCGTGTTCTGACTTCTCCCTTTTTCCAACTGGCAAACTCTACAATGTTGAACCCACTTTCCGACATCTGTCGCCATCCCCATCCAATAATACTTTTCTTTGATTAATGCCTTAGTCTTGTCGATGCCAAAATGACCCACTAATCCGTCGCTATGCAACTCTCGGATTAGGTTTTTTCGCACGGATTCTCTAGGAATACACAAATGTTGTCCCTTGAATAGGTATCCCTCTTGGATAAAATAATCCAAGTATGGAGTCTTGCCGACACTCCATGGTTCACGACAAGCTTCCCATGCTTTCACAAAATTCTCGTTAGTCGCATACTCTGTCTTCAATGACTCTATTCTTGTTCCCTGAACTGTCGTTGTGTTCAACAATGTAACTCTTCTACTCAGCGCATCAGAAACCTTGTTCGACTTGCCCGACCTATGTCACAGCATCAATGTATATCCTGTAGGAACTTGACCCATTTCATGTGCCACTGGTTCAACTTCGACTAAGTATTCAGATACCTCAGTGCTTGGTGATCTATGTACAACACACATTCCTTGGGCACCAAATAATGCCTCCACTTCTTCAATGCTTGGACAATAGCATAAAATTCCTGGTCATAGACCGAATTCTTTCGCTTCACATCATCCAATTTTTCACGGAAGAATGCAATTGGTCGACCCTCCTAGCTCAACACTTCTCCAATTGCTATTCCACTCGCATCGCAATCGACCTCGAAAACTTTGTCAAAATCTGGGAGCGCCAACACTGGGCTCTTAGTGACCTTTTCCTTCAACTTGTCGAAAGATCACTAGGCAGCTTCCGTCCACTTGAACTCCCCTTTTCACATGCTCTCTGTCAATGGTGCGCAAATCCAACTGAATCCCCTGATGAACTTCCTGTAGAAAGTGGCAAGTCCATGGAAACTCCTCACTCCAGTCACGCTTGTTGGTTCAGGCCAATCCAATATCTCCTTCACCTTTTCTGGGTCCATCACTAACCCTTTACCCGAGATTACGAATCCCAAGTATACCGGTTCTTCCTTCATGAAGAAACACTTTTGCAGGTTCACCATCAGCTTCTCTTCCTACAACTTCTGCAATACTTGTCGAATGTGTTCCAAGTGTTCTGTCTTGGTTCGACTGAAAATCAGAATGTCATCTAGATAGACATGACAAACTTTCCCAAGAATGGTTTCAGTACGTCATTCATCAATCGCATGAATGTACTAGGTGCATTAGTCAATCCAAATGGCATGACTAACCACTCATATAGCCCTTCCTTCATCTTGAATGTTGTTTTCCATTCGTCTCCTTATCTAACCTGAATCTGGTGATAACCGCTATTCAGGTCTATCTTCATGAAGTACTTCGCTCCACTCAAACAATCCATCAAGTTGTCCATCCTCGGTAGTGGAAACCGATACTTGATCGTGATTTTGCTGATAGCTCTGTATTCTGTACACATCCTCCATTCTCCACCTTTCTTCGGTGCTAATACTACTGGTACCGCGCACGGACGTAGACTCTCTCTGATCAACCCTCTATCCAACAACTCCTGGACCTGTCGATTGAGCTTCTGACCTTCTTTCGGACTCATCCTATGCGGTGCTTTGTTTGGCAGACTCAACCCTATAATCAAGTCGATTTGATGGGATATGCTCCTTGTCAACGATAATCCCGTCGGTGTCTCATCGACTACTAAGCTTTGAAACTCATCAAGCATCTTTCCGACTTCGACCCAAATTTTCTCCTTCATTGTCGCCTTCTAGACACATGGTCCCTTCGAAATGATAACATAACACCCCAACTGCTTTTCCTCCTCCGCACACATCAAATCAGCACATGTTTCTCCCAAAAGTTTCTCTCACCCTACTTACCATTAGCTTGCTCCAATGATTTTGGCTTAAGAGTTCTCTGCACGCCATTCTTCCATACTGTGACTGTGTTGGCTCAACCATCATAGATCATTTTTCGATCATATTTCCATGGTATTCCTAACAACAGATGGCACGTGTCCATTGGGATTATGTCACACAGTACGTTGTCTTCTAACTTCCTGACCTTGAAGTTAATCAGGAACTATCTGGTCACTTTCACATGGTGTCCTTTCTGCAACCATGAGATCTTGTAAGGGTGTGGATGTTCCCGACACTTCAACCCAATCTTGTCGATGACCTTTGTTGACACAAGATTCTCGGTGCTTCCACCATCAACTATGGTCTTGCAACGCCATTCGCCGATTCGCACCTTGGTTCGAAAGATCTCCTTTCGCTATGTCGGCTCTTTCTTGTCGCGTCGGTCTTCCTAAACTAATGTTTGTCTGACCGTCAGGTTTCGATTCTTCCTCCTTTCATCCTCATCGTTTTCGGATGTCGATTCTTCCCTCTCGTCAACTCGCTCTTCTCTTCGATGTCTGGGCTTCGACTCCTCTGCAGCATGTAGGTTCTTTGGGCATTCATATGCCTTGTGTCCTGCTCCATGACACTTATAACAAATTATGGCTAGTCTGTCAGCCCCTTTTCTATCGGATGGACCACTTTGACCATATGCACCTCGACCATGTGTTCCTCGACTTCCGTGTCGATTTTCTTGTGCTTTCTCCCTTGTCAATGTCGCTTCCGCATGTCAACTATCTTCGACATTTTCCTTCCTGTAAACGCTACTTTGGCCTTTCGCGGAAATTGGTCCTTGCACCCCGACCAGTCATCCTACCTCTAGTCACTGTGGATTTCCTCGATTGTTTCTCTTCTACCTTCAGAGCAAACTGGTAGGCTTCACCCACTACTCTGAATCTTGACATGCTCAATTAATCCTGAATGGCATATTTCAATCCATTCACATACCTAGCAACCACTTCTTTGCCTTCGTCAGTTTGGCCTGACCTTATTGATAACCTATAGAACTCTTTTGTGTACTCCTTCATAGTCATCTCTTTTTGTCGAAAGTTCTGCAACTTCCTGAACAAGGAAATTACATAGTCATTCGGCAAGAACTTTCCTTTCAGCTTGGAGACCATCCTATCCCAAGACTTGATTTTCTCCTTTCCCTTCTTGACTCTGTCAACCTATACATTGTCGCACCATAATGAGGCATGACCCTTCAACCTCAAACATGCAGTGTTAACCCGCTAAGGATCCTCGATTTGCTCTATGTTGAAGTATTTCGCCATTTCTCTGAACCAGTCGAAATATTTTGGATCTAGACTTATAGAGTAGGTACGTACATCTATCTTGGTCTGACCCCTCATATCCATCAGAATTTTGATCAGTTTTTCCTCTAGTTCTTTTGCGGCGACTTCCCGTGCTTCCACTTCTTCAACTTCCTCATTGTCCTGGTCTAGCACATCAGGAATACAACCATGCCTTTGATTTTCTTTGATCGATGCGACTTCATTTGTCAAAGTTCGTTAACACCTCTGTGAGCCATTTTCAACCTCTGTTGAAACTCCCAATCATACAATCACAATCGGACTTTCACAGTCGTGCACAACTCTACCCAACCACATCTGGAGCTGTAAACACTCTCGCAAACTCTTCCGCTCAACGGATTCAACTGCTTCAACTTGACCGGACTAACTTCCAAGCTCTGATACCAACTAACACAAGGCACCTTATTGACAAAGGTTCTTTCTTAACAATTCGACACATACACATGACGCTTACACAGAACTTGGTGTAAAACAGGATGCCATGAAGTTGGCTTATATTACTTCTAATCAATACAGTGTTACAATGCGGAATTAAAATACTTCTAAACACCTAATCTAAGTTGACCTCAGCCTTTACAATACATAAGTAAAATGTGTTTTGTCTCTATGTCGACCTTCACCCTCTCACGGCCTCTGCGGAATGCATGCGCTCACTGAGCTATGGATCCAATCTCTACTATCTATAGATGTGTGACTTTCCTATCTGATCTACAAACCTTCTTTGAGCTCCGCTCTCTCCAATTTTTCCAACTGAACTTCAATCCTTGCGTGAGTGACTCTGCCTCCACTGATTCAAGCCCTCCACCTTCTACTATGTTGCCTATGTTCTCGATATTACTCTGATCCTTGAGACACACATCCTCTGTCAGCCAATCCTTCCATGATCCGGAAGACCTACAACTGTCAGCGCCCCCTACCATGCTGCACAGCCTCCACCTGTGGCAACATCTGTCAAGTATTCAACCACCTGCAATAAATCCTATTAACTTCCTTAGAAACCTCGAACTCTTTCCAGGTACTCTCCTTGACTTTCTACACGTCCTTCTGATAGTCTACAATAATCCGTTGTGTCAGCCATAATGTCCTTTGTCAGCTTCGACCCACCTGTCGACTTCACTCTGTGCTTAGGCTTCGCCATTCCGTCTCGTCCTCCTTGCTTGGCTCATGCCCAACCTTTCAATGTCGTGGTCTGACAACATGTCAACCTTACTGTGACTCCTCAACAACTTGTTTCCTGTAGACATTCGCATGATGACTGTCGACAATCGTCTATTGACCATTGACATGTCAACTCCCGACCTCTTTCCTCCTGTAGACGCACCTAGACAATCTTCTGCTCGACTTGTTGACTTCGACAGCCAACCTGCTCATCCGCACAAGTGGTTGTCGGCACTCCCTCTGGTTGGTCTACTCATGTCGATCAACTTTGACTAATCTGCCTAGGCTCCGATGCCCCTGCATCATGCATTGGATTGGCCCATATACTGTTGTGCATGTTACTAACAGTGGTGCAGTTCAGTTAGCCACGTTAGCTGGAGACAATATGCCCGGATTGGTCAGTGGAAGTAGGCTAAAACCCTATCGAGATATCCCTACTGCGTAGAACCCTTAGTAGAATGAAGCCACGAAGTAAACAAAAAAAAAGAGAAAAATAGAAAGGAAAAGGAAAAGAAAAGAAGAACCGCGTAGTACGAAGCTCAAAATGTAGCTGCACAAATCCAATGAAGCAGAGAACATGCAAATTTTAGAACCAAGAAGCAAGGAACCGTGAAATAACTGTGCCGGAGTAGTGACGACCCACCGTGCAGTTCGACGCAACACACCAAGAAACTAGCCATTACAATGTCGGTTGGAAAACTAGCCGTTATACAGTGCTTTTGCCGACGATCGCTTAACCATTTAATGCAAAAATAGCCATTCTGAAGGAATTAATTAAGGAAAGGACCTGAATCCTTAGTGGATTTGGCCAACGGATATGCCATTTAATGCTTTCCTAACCGTTGATGGGTGTGAATGAGCCTAACTATGCCTATAAATACCACTGTATTTGGACTCGTGGGCGTTACCGAAACTCTGAAATTTTTCTACGAGCCATAGCTTGAATTTGTTTACAGTGAGCGATAAGTGATCCCATGAGTCTGTTAAGAGATTACCCAGTGAATGTCTGGAAATTCTTCTATTGAGCAAGAATTTACAGTCAAGGAGAGTGTGAAGGTGTTTAAGTACGGAGGGATTAAAGGGTTGATGAGAACCCCTGCTAAGAAGGTTGTTACAGAGCAGGGATAAGGTTCACATGATTGCCACGACATTCCACAGCTATGCAAGCCAAAGGAAAGGAACCAATGGTGGAGAAGGTAAAACCAAATAAGATGACCTCCATGCTGCTAGAAGTGCCGCTTAGCGATAAAGAAATCCCAGTTACTCTGACACCTCAGTATATCTCCCCGCCTGCATAGGAGGCACCGGCCGTTAGGCTGTCCAGGAATGCGAACTGTGAGATACTACTTCCACCAATATCCAAACATGTGAAACTAGAGAAAAATATGTTGGGTAAGACCACAGAATGTAAGTTCGAGGACCACGACTTACTTCAAATGAAAAAGGAGTCGGCCGAGCTGAGGTACCAACAATTTTATTCAGATCAGTATATGTACTGGAAGAAGGACATGAAGGGAAATTCTATGTTGGTCACACAGAATTGGTTATCTGGAGTAGTTGAATCAGGGTTGCTCAACCTGTTAAGCTTCCTGCACTTTGACTGAAGCCCAAAACTGAATGCAGTGGTGCGCACACTCATTTCGCGCACACACCAAGGCTATCTATGGTTGGATAGGAACATCGACCTGAACATCAACCTAATCCATCGCATAACAGGGTTAAGCAAGTGAGGCGAGGAACCTAAGCAATTATTTCAAGGCAAGCACAAGGAAAAGGAAGTTGTCGCGCAGATGAAGTCAACACACAGCATCCCGAAAGGCAAGAGAGGATTCGTCATGGATGATATAGCCGGTGATGCTACGCGGTTCATAACACAACTGCTAGCAGGTAAAATTCTACGGAAGGAAAGACCTAGTGAAGTACCAGCCAAAGCGATGCTCCTAAGGGCGAAGGTTGCGATGGGTGAAAGATTTTACTGGTGTCAATACCTGTTGAATGAATTTCTAGAAGATATGCGAGACACACAGATGCACGATAGCAACTTCCACTATAGCTGGTTGATGGTATTGATTGCGTTTGTGGGATGGAAGGACCCAAAACACTATGTGGGCCTCATCGCTGGCAGCAATGACTGTAGAGGACCTAGATATACGAATCTATGGGTGAATTTAATACCAGAAAGACAATGCACGTCGAATGAATTTTTCTACATATATTTCGAGCATTTGTGCGAGGTCATTATTAAAACACCATGGATATCCAAAGAGGTAAAATCTAAATATATTCGAACCATAAATTTTTGCGCTGACATGCATTCCATTTACATTTCAGCAAAGGCACATAAGACGAACCCAAAATGGTTCCAAGGGAACTATCACATGGATGAGGTAGATATCGACCTCATCATGAAGGAATGGATAGCTGAATGGAAGGTCGAAGGACCTATGATCATTGACAGTGATTCCGAAGAAATTAATCCAATTCTGACACCTATTGTCGAAGAGTCACCGTTAGGAAAGAGGAAGGAGACTGGAAGCTCCATGCAGGAGAAAGTACAGAAGAAGAAGCAGAAGGCTTCAAAGGGCCAGTTGGACATGAAGTTAAATGATGACAATTATGACATGATCGCGTCCATGGTCACCATGAATATGCGAGATCTATTGGCCATCAAAGACACCAAGAATGAGGAGATTAAAGCAAGTCTAGAGAAGAACCTCACTGCTTTGCAAGGCATAGTGACAAAGTTTGAGCAAGTCTAGCATGACTTAGCTCAGAGATCTGAGTTAGAAGACAAATCAGCTGGAACATCGCAGCTGAAGCAAACACCTTTAGCTCTGACCATGGTGTCGATATCACGCATCTTCAAACTGGATCCGCTAAGTGTCATATTACCTCGTGATGAACTAGCGCCAAGCACACAGAGAATAGAGCATCTGGACGTCGACATTGCGATGTTGCAACTTGAAGGACTGCATAACCTGCATCTACAATTTGTGGAAGAAATTCATGACCAAGATAGGGTCATCAACAGCCGCCATCATGAGTTACAAGAAAATTACAAGCAGTTGGAAGAAGAGAGCGCGCAGAAAGGCAAGGATTTTGACAGCGCACAAGAGCAGCAGAAAAGGATAGAGCAAACTATCGCTTCAGTTTGCACAACAAAACCAGAGTGTGTCGAGCAGCCAAAGCTGGCAGACATTATTCTTAAGATCGGCTCAGTAGTCAGCGATCTTAAGGCAGAAATGATAGACATGGAGGTGGATTATAAAGCTAAGTTTGCCACTCTGGAAGCGCAAAATCCTCCAAAGACACCACTTGATCAGCAACAGCTTAGGGAAGCAGAAGTGAAAGCTTCAGCATATAGCATATCCAATGAAGTAGCAAAGTGTTAAGACTTGCTGGACGAAGCTACAAGAGTATTCAATATGCTGCAAGAGGACCTTGAGTTGATGCAGGTCCAAACCACTTTGAAAGCAAAGTAGGTAGCGCTAGATGCCCTTGACACAGAGGTGAAGGCCCTACAGCCAAAAGATAGACTTCAAAGATATTCAGAAGTCGGAGAACTGAAAAGAGAACTTCAAATGTTGAGAGACGGGGAGGATGAAGCCGGAGATAAATCACAACCCCTACAGGAGGAAGCCCATGAACTAACATAGACGATTGAAGAAAAACTGACAGAGATCCGCGATGCACATGAATTAGTACAAGAGAAAACTGGGGATGACATAACACTTGATGTATTGGAGACCATCAAGCAAATTGAGCAGGATACAAAGGAAACGGTTGCAAAGTTGAGTGTGACATATCAAGAATTCGTTGCTAAGTTAGCACCGCAAGAGGAAGAGCAGCTAGGAGAAGCAGAATTTGAGAGTGGCTCAGGGATGAGCCACATGTAAGTGTTAGGGGCCTGTTGGGCCTGTCCCAAGTAAGGCAATTTTGAGAAGAACAGTTTTGGAGCTGCAGCACAACTAAGATGAAGACTTTTTGGCAAAGATAGTTTGTGGGACTTGTGAGGATACAACATAGCGTAGCATTGGCAGAGGAAGGAAGTCAGCGCTGCGGAGTACCATCACTGCGGAGAGATAGCGCTACAAAGATCCTAATCCTTGAAGATACGGCAAGGAAGAATTTGGAAGGAAAACGGTACACATTCCGGTTAGACCATTGGCAGTCTATTTTTTGTTAATATACTCCATGATTACCAATAGGTGGGTAAAGAGTGATGTGGAAGGAAAGCGATCAGTCACATAAGCATAGGCAGCACAGCGTGAACCGACTGCATAAAGCCGTTAGAGAAGGAATAGCATGGTGAAAGCAATCTATCGACATGCCCTCAACAGGGGGGCTGAAAGCGACGTGACCATGGGAAGAAGGATGGCCATGACAGAGAAGTCCCTATTAGAGCCTAGTAGTCTTGGTTAGTGGAGAAACCATGGCGGTTTTGTCTAACCTTAAGGTTTTGGCCCACTTGATTGTAAAGACGTGACCTTAGGGCACGATCTATAAAAGGGCACATTTTGTAAGGGAAAGGGTTAATCTCTAGTAGCTGAATAATATTCATTGTAAAATCTTCTAAGTGTTAAGAAGAGAATGCTATTGTAAAAGGCTCTGTAAGCTGCGTGCGCAAAGACCTACAGAGAGAGAAGAGAGTCTGCAGCTGAATGCACAGACTGGAACTATTGTACCCTTCCCAAAGATAATATAACAACAGTTCCTGTGGACGTAGCTCCCATCCTGGGGGTGAACCACATTAAATTATGTGTTATGTGATTGATTGTATGCATTTAGATCTGTGTATTTTCTTATGTGGATGGTTAAGACTCTGTTTATGAATGCATGTGTTATTGCTTTTATATGTATTCACCATATGGATGAAAGATGGGAATAATATGTTAAGTAACAACAATGTGTGAATGAATGTCGGATGCACCAGTCATTTCGCAATTAGATGAACGCATGAATTAATTGGAGAAACACTTAGCACAGCACCAGAAGTGTGTAGTGATATTGTTGCTTGTTTTAGTGTATGAGTTTGCAAGGATAGTGGTCTATTATGCTTGTTGAATGTGTCTTTCCACACTAAGTAATATCTAGAGAAGGTTGCATAAGTATCAAGAGGAAGCGCAGTCGTCCATTGCGCTATCCTATTATCAAGAACCATCTTGCATCACGCAGTCCTTTGATGCATGGTAGCCTAAGTGCTAGCCGTGAAGAGGTGGTACTTCGCGCAATCCACAGTTCGCAGCGCGAGTCCTGTAGCGCGCTACGCGTCAATTTGTGTAAACATTCATCACCTGGTTGTGGAAACTTGATTCCGCAGCCTCCCCATTACTTCACCTTGGGTGAGACCTCAGTCTATTCACAGATTGTTGCCAAAAGGGTCGGTGAAAAGGGGTTTTGTTGGTTCCTCGAACTGCGCAGAACCTGGTCCGTATAGAAAACCTCAAGAACTGTTATACATGCCAACAAATTATGATGATGATGATGACAATGATGATCATGATGATGATGAATATGATGATGATGAAGACGATGAAGATGATGGTGATGAGGACCACAACAATGATGATGATGATGATGAAGATGATGATGGTGATGATGATGGAGATGGCGATGATGATGATGATGATGATGATGATGATGATGGTGATGAGGATGATGAAGATGATGATGAATATGATGATCATGATGATGAATATGAAGATGATGGTGATGAAGATGAGGATGATGATGATGATGAGGATGATGATGATGATCGTAATCATCATCATCATCATCATCCTCTTCTTTATCATCACCATCATCATCATAATCACCATCATCATCATCATCATCATCATCACGATAATATTCATCTTCATCATCATCATCGTCATCTTCATCATCATCTTCTTCATCATCATCATCATCATCATCATCTTCATCATGATATTCATCATCATCATCATCATCATCATCACTCTCTCTCTCTCTCTCTCTCTCTCTCTCTCTCTCTCTTTAAATCCCCTCTCCCTCTCCCTAACCTCTCCCCCATCCCTAACCATCCTACTCTTTCTATCTCTCCGGTACTCCCCCTATCCCAAAACCCCCTCCTCTGTATCTCTCCCCCCTCCTCTCCCCAGCCCTTACTAACTCGAGCTCTCTCAGTCTCTCTCTCTTCCCTACACCTCCACCTACCTCTAACCACACATCCCATACCTCTTTCTCACTTCCTACAAATAACACCCTATCCTCTCTCTCTCCCTCTCCCCCCCCCAACCATTACTAACCCCCTCTCTCAGTCTCTCTCGCTCTCTCTCTCCCCCTCACTAACCCCCCTCTAGACCCTTACCCCTAACTAACCCCCCCTCTCTCACTCTCTCTTCCTTGCTTCTACAACTCTCTTTCTCTCTCTCTCTCTCTCTCTCTCTCTCTCTCCTAATCCCCCTTCCCCTACCACTAACAACCCCCCATCTCTAATCGCTAAGCCCCTAACACCAAATCCCTATTTAACCTCCTAACCCATAGAAACTATTAAATAAAATATTGAATAAGGTTTTGATGATTACAATAACGCGCGCACGTTATAGTGATCCATAATGTGCGCGTGTTATAGTGATACATAACACGTGTGTGTTATAGTGATCCATAACGCGTGCGCGTTATGGAATCCTATCCTACATGGTAACTGACATGGCAGGCTATGAGCTCACCCATGCCTAGTTCTACGAAACGCTTGCGCGTTTTGGTTTTATTGAATACTCATGCGTTTTGCGAATGCACGATTGCATCTAAAGGGTCCCTCAATTTCGTGCGAGGGCCCTCTTTCAATATATTTTTATGAAATTTTAAATATAATTACATTAAATTTTATAAATATCAAATTCTAATAAACTTAAAATATAAATTACTTTTTACTTAAATTTAAAAACAATTATAAAAAAATATAAATATAACTTTCAAATTCATGTTAATTTTTTTTTTTCCAGCAGAAAAAGCATACTATTGATATTCGATTAAGAATCAAATAGTACATAAATGTTCTTCTCAACATAGACTGTAGATACCAAAAGAGTAAAAAAACCTTCTAAGCCATACGAGGCATTCTCAAGAAATTCTAAAGATATACTTACATCCATCAGATCAATATAATAGGAGATGATCAGATATATTAAACAAAAATTTCAAAACTAAATAAACTTTTAATGTCGAGTTGGATCACTCAAAAAGCCTTGTAATGCCCCTATCACATGCATGATTAAGTTATTGTTAACTTATGATTAAATTCATGTTAACTTATTGTTAGATTCTCTACAACTAAGTGATAAATATACTCATACACTTAAAGATAAATTAAAATCAAATCTATATTGAGTTAAATTAAAATATCAACAAATACAAATATATATATAATTAAATTAAAATATTAAGTATATATTACTTCTAAATACAAATATATATTCAATTAAATTAAAATATTAACTATATATTACTTCTATTATAATAGATAAAAACCTTGTAATAATTTATAAAATATAACCCATTCAATTAGTGTACATATTGTCAAAGAAATAAAGAATTGGCAAAGCAATCAAACATGGAAAGAAAGTATATATATGCAATCAGTCTGTAGTCAAAGATGAAAAGAAGAGATTTGACGAAGTGGACAAATATGCAAAGGCCTTACTTTATTAAAGGATAATAAATTTTGGTTTTTAGTTTTTTCAATATTATTCATGTAAATTTTAATAAAGTTAATAGATGTCAAATTCCTTCTAGTTGTTAACATATAATTAAATAAAATGAGTTGTTAAGATATAATTAAATAAAATTAGATCATGATTGGGAAGTTATGATTTATTGTCAAATTTCAATTATTATGTCGAATTTAGTCTAAGGGCGGGTTTCTAATTCTAAGACACTATTCCTAAATTTGTTGTCCCTCCACCCACTCCCTAAGTCTTTCCACGCATACTTTTAGATGTGTTTTATTGTTGAAATAGAAATGTGCTACGTTTGGTGTTTGGCGTCTAGCTGAAGTTTCGCCCCACGGAAAGGATCAATAAGCGGATGAAAATCTCAGACTCTTGTTCCGAACAGTACCAAGGTATGATATAGGTCTAGAAGGATGCATTTATATTTTGATAGATGAGATTTCAACTGCCTTCAGCTTCAATTGAGAAAAGTGTATTCATCCAATATGTGATCAGGTTTATGATGTCAGTACGATGTTTGAGTAAATGTTTGAATATGTTAAGTTCATACAACTCCAAATCAAGCTGAGAATAAACCCCTATATTTCTGAATCCATTAGATGTGAAGCTGTATAGAGAGATTTAAACATAGTTTGTTTGAGTATTATTTATGGAGTTGTTAATGAATGGTGAGTCCGTTTTAGGAACTGTAGCTTCTGAGCTTGGAGGAGCATGAGATGTACATGCCTATTGCATTCAATGTAAGCCCTTGTTATTTGCAGACATCCCTCGCACACAAACCTTGTAATTTTACTGGAATGGAATATTTTACCCAGTCTCTCCATCTTGGAAGTTCCATTGGAGATAATGGTTTTGTCATGGTTTTATCCTAGATAGTCAGCTTTTGAAGTTCTGCCAACCATTTCTGTATTATAGGATTTTTTGACAGTGTTGGTTGATTGAAATGTGCCCAATCTAGGCTAACAACACTTATGTTCATGATTGTTTGTTTGAACAAAGAGATCCCCGATTATACTAGTTTGTAAAGAGGAATCCCACAGAATTTTCACAATGATATTTGTGCATCTCGTGCAGAAAAAATTAAGATCCATGGCCATTTTATTGAAGGCAGGTAGTTGGTAGAAATTAATTTAAGTTATTTTTAAATTTTGAAAAAACTAATAAGAAATCATGAGATTTAACTTGGTTTATTGGGATAAAAATGTTTGAAGATGTTTGAGTTTCATACATTTAACTATATGAAAGAGATTATTCAATTGTGAGGCACATTCAAAGGCAAATAGTTCATTATTCTCTTAAGGGTCACCTGATAGGGAAGGGAAATTAAATGTCTCTTGGTAAAGAACCATGTCAGAGAAAAGGGTGGATAAAGGTGAAGTCTAGATCTAGGGTCCCCCAAAAACTTTAGGTTCCCCACAAAAACATGTTAGTCAGCCTCACTATGTTTATCTTCATTGTTAGGTGCACATTTGCGCAAATGAATGATTGGTTGTCACAGAGCCAAATATGCAAGAAGAATAATCACAAGGACAAGAAGAGATAGGTGTTAAGTGCATTTTTTCTCATTCACAAATGTACAATATATACATGAGGATGATCCTTGGGTTCAACTTCCCAAGAGATCTGTTGGACTCCTGAATGACTCTTCATATTCACTAATGACCTTTGGTCTTCCTTGCACATGAATAGTGCACAATAATCCTAACGTCAAGGATTATGTTTGTAACACCCATTGTTTGAAACCCCTAGTCTGATGCTGTCAAGATGTAAATATTGACTATGAATGAATGCTTGTAAGACTAAACAATTTGTACTTTGTAAATATTAATAATAAAAATCCACAACTGGATGTGATGAGGCAATACGCTGAAAAGATCAGGGACTTGTGTATTCACTAGAGATATAAGGGGGTTAGGTGTCTTAGGTGGGATACCATGGTACAACCCTGCTAAATATATAAGTCTCTAAGTTTATCCTAAGTCTTTAACCCATTAAATGACTTTATATTATTAAAATCATAATTATTATTTAATTATGATTAAGTGGGATTTTGGGTGGTTTATATATATATATATATATATATATAAAATAAAAAAATGGGTTGAGAGGGAGAGCCCACATGGTTCCAAGCTGTATGCATGGACTTATGCATGTAGGAGAAACATAATTGGTGTCATTCTTTATGGGGGGAACAAGAAGATGGAATTCTAAGAGAATTTTCCATGCCTGGATATGTCGGAGAGAACATGGGAGATAATTATTATTTTAAAATGAAAACTGAAAGGAATCACTGAACCTGTGAGCCAATTGTTGATAAATTTATGCTCCAAATCTGTCCATTTTGGCTCTGGTCATTACAATGAAGTGGCAAATGGTGTATGCAGTTGACTTGGTGGATTTATGAGCACAAATGGCAATGATGTGTTTCACTATTGTGCAGTTAGAAGGAAATCAAGGAGGTTAAGGTAACTATTTTGTATGGAGTCTGGGGTGAATCCATGAAGATGGGTGTCTATTTTGGGGAGTCTTGTGAGAAAATAAATCTGATTTTTTCATGTTTTTCAACTTTGGGCGAATAAAAGTGATATTTTTGTTTCGAATTTCACTTTTCACTGAAAATAAAACTTTTAGAGAATTATGTTAGCTTTTTATTCATAATTTTTTCAATTTTTTTTATTGAGATTTGATATGTCGATTTGGCAAATGTTTGACAGTGTGTTCTTATAAACTAAAAGGACTACAAAATAGTCATGTTTTGTTGCAAACATAAAATCATTGTTAAGCTTGTTTTTTGCAAAAACAAAATATGCTACGACAATCTATACACAATATACTACTGCATGACTATAAGTTTGTAATCAATGGATCTATATATTAATTATTATATTTTTTTGAATTCGATCAATGGAGAAACCTTGTCGATTTTCCACATGTTTTGTGTTGCAAAACATTTCTCTCAATTGACTATAAAACTAAAAAATATACGAATATCCTTTTGAATTAGACACGCCAATTAACTGCACCATATGTTTTTCAATTTTTTTGGTGGTGTATTTTTAAAATTATGGCCTTTTCATTTCACCGCATTTTGAAAAGATGAACCAAACTCGACACATATTAAGAAAAAAAAATTAAAAATATTAGATCTCACGTATACACAACAAAATATATACATACAGAAAGTAGATTCAATGATGAAACTAATGGTATCAAGTCCAACAGACGCTTTGTAGTGTAAGAGATTGTTTTTACCTTCAGAAAATGGAGAAACCTAAAAACTGTGCAGAACGGTGAAGTTTTCAGGTCTCAGAGGTTATTCGGCTGAATAACCTTTTTTCCGTAATGAAACCATTATTTACAAGGTTATTCGGCTGAATAACCAATGTAAAAAAAATTATGTTGGCTCAAAAAAAAAATACGTTGTCTATACTTGTATAAATAAAACTAAATAAATTCATTATTTTCGCATATTTCTGGTCAAAATATTTTTGAAGAGGTTTTCAAAGGATATTTCTTTTGCAAAAGGAGTTTTTTTTACAAGGTATTTTTCTTCTTATTTCTTTCCAAGGGGTACATTCAAAGAGATTTTTTGTAAGGCAGTTTTGCAAATAAGCTTTTATTCCAAGATATTTTTTCTTATTTATTTGCAAAGGGTTTTTTCAAAAAGTTTTTTTTCCAATGTATTTTTGCAAAGAAGTTATTTCTTTGCAATGGGTTTTTTCAAAGTATTTTTTTTCCAAAATATATTTGCAAAGGAGTTTATTTTTACAAAGTATTTTTCCAAATGCTTTTTTCAAAGAAGGTTTCTTTCCAAATTGTGCATTTAAAGAGTTTTTATTCCAAGGTATTTTGCAAAAAAAAAATATTCCAAGCTATTTTTGCAAATGAGTTGTATTTTTCATTCTTATTTCTTTGAAAGGGGTTTTTTCAAAGAGTTGTTTTCTCAATGCATTTTTGCAAAGGAGTTATTTATTTGCAAGGGTTTTTTTTCTAAGAATTTTTTTCCAAGGTATTTTTGCACTTATTATTTCTTTGCAAAGAATTTTTTCAAAAAAAAAATTTCCAATGTATTTTCTTCTTTGCAAGGGGTTTTTTCAAAGTATTTTTTTTCCTAGATATTTTTGCAAAGGAGTTTTATTTTTGCAAATAAGCTTTTATTTCAAGGTATTTTGGAAATGAGATGTATTTTTCTTTCTTATTTCTTTGAAAATTTTGTTTTCAAAGAGTTGTTTTCTCAAGGTATTTTTGCAAAGGAGTTATTTCTTTGCAAGGATTTTCTCAAAGAATTTTTTTTTCAAGATATTTTTGCAAATGAGTTTTTTTTTCAAAGTATTTTTCCAAGTGATTTTTTTAAAGAAGGTTTTTTTCCTAGGTATTTTTTCAAATAAGTTTTTTTTCCAGTGGATTTACAAAGAAGATTTCTTTAGAAGGTGTTCTTATTATTTTCCAATGGGTTTTTTCAAATGATATTTATTGTCTAAGAATTCGTATTTCTTTCCAAGAAGGTTTTTTTGAAAAGAGATTTATTTTCAAGAGGTTTTTTCAAAGGAAATTTATTTCCAATGAGTTTTTCTTCAAAACTCTTACAAGATTTTGATAAGGTGAAGTAAATTTCAGTTCATATGTTTATAAATTTCGTAACTATTTTTAAATCTTAATTTTATTTTTTACCATAAAGTGATTATTCTTTAATTTATCATCTATAAATTAAACAATTATGGACAGTAAGAGAAACCGTCAAAGAAAAGGTGAACGTAAACGTGATGATGATGATAATAGAGAAAAACAAAAACTCAGATATCATGCCAAAAAAGCAAGGCTTGTAGAAATGCAAGAGACAATTATTGAAGATATAAATACATATTTACATAATAATGTTGATGAAATGGAAATTGAAAATAGAGTACAAGAAGAACAAATTGAAGTTGAAGAGACCATTGTTGAAGATGTAAATAGTGATTTACATGCTAATGTCAATGAAATCAATATTGAAGATCAAGTTCAAGATCCAGAAATTGGACCTGGTATGCATATATCATGTATTTTCCAAATTCATTTTTTGTAATGAATTGTATTTTTGGATATATGTTAAATTAAATTCAACTTGATGTATAGATGCTTTCACCATTGATTATGAAATGTTAGAGGACATTGATTGCAATAAATATGGAAAAAAATACCCAAACATGTTGCACGATATCGTGCTACAAAATTTTATGATGATGTTCTGAAGGATTATTCAATAGTAGGACAAGCACAAATTTTGAGATGTTTATTAGTGTCCAATAAATTAGAAGGTGCTACGTCACTATTGGGTATTCACAAGGGGACAAAAGAGTCGAAATTGAAACATAATGTGATAGAAAATATAGGTGATGCAATAAACAAATTTGGAAAATCCAGGAAGAAAGATACTAGTGCTGCACGTAGAGCAATTCAGACAACAATTGTTTCAGCTAGTACTAGACAAAAATGTTTGACAACACAACTAGCAAAAGCAATTGGAACCTCAAGAAAGACATTATATAAACATAGCAAATTCAGAATGCAAATAAATGAAAATGATGAACCTGCTTGCTGGGAAATTATTTGTAGACAGCCTTACAAAGATAAGATGGGAGCAGGTGCTAAAGATATTGTACGAGAATATTGGTTGGAACATGCTCGAGTTTCACCAAATTCAAGGGATGTGATATGATAAAGAGTATGATGAAATAATTATGAAAGCAATCCAAAACATATAATGGAAATGACACGAGTACAATTATTCGATAAATTCAAGGAAGATTATCTTGGAATCAATATGTCAATCACTACATTTGTGCAACAAAAACCATGGTATGTTAAACCTATTACTATACGTGACACATGTTGCTGCCGTTATCATGTGCAATTTCAATTATATTACGACACGTTTCTTGAATTTGGTAAAATGTTTTGAAAAAATTCACCACCTCTTCCCACAATACATGAATTCATATCTCAAATTCTATGTGAGAGAGATTACGATGAAGTATTTTATAATAAGAAATGTGTCAATGGAAAACATTGTCATCATTGTGGAAATCTAGTCTTATTCCACAATAAATATCCTATCGATAATTATCAGTCGTTTCCAAATGTAACCGTTGATTGGAGAAGATATGAATACATCAGTTATGTTCCAAGTTCTAGTGATGCACATTCTAAAAGAATTGATTTGCGAGAAGATAAAATATGTGTGACATATTTTCTCAAGAAATTTGAAAGTGAAATTTATATACACCAAGCATTCACATAGAGCACGATGGCAAGACCTTCAATTCAAACAGTCTCGTGAAATTTTTCCACCAGGAACAATTTTGTTAGTGGTTGATTTTGCATAAAACTACACATTTGCTGCACAAAAAGATATACAAAGTGAATACTACCATTCTAACCAAGTTTTGATATTTGTCCATGTTTTATATAGACATTCTCAATCGGATGTTGATGGCATTGAAAGCACGTGTGACAATTGGGATGTGATTAAAGAATATCAGTTTTATATCAGCGATGATCGTATACACGATACACATTTTGTTCAACATTGTATTGAAAATATTTTCTACGATTTACTAAAAAGACGTGAAGTTAGATTCAATGAACATTGGATATGGTCGGATGGATGTGCAAGAAAATTTAAATCTTCACAGTCAGTTTATTGGTTATGTTGACTTCATAAATCATTGAATATTAACATCGTTGTAATTTCTTTGAAACTGGACATGGAAAAGGTGAACATGATGGTGCAGGAGCATATGTAAAAAAAGCACTTTAAAGATGGAAAATGAACCATTCTTCTGCATGATTTCATTCAATTGCAGAGGTTGTCCAATGGTATAAATTACATCTAATCCATGATTATAATCAAAAGATGAAAAATGAACCATTCTTCTGCACGATTTCATTCAATTGCAGAGATTGTCCAATGGTGTAAATTATATCTAAGCCATGATTATAATCAAAAGATGTGCGCAGGTATGTACATGATTTTTTTAATTTATATTAATTGTCGATTTAAAAAAATGTACATTAACATTTAAGTATATGTACACTAATATCAAAAGTTGTCATTTGTGATTTATCATTTATTGTGTAGGTTTTTTTGGTTTGTTGGGCTCCAAGATATAAATAGATCAATACCATATGACGCTAGCACCATACATGGGACTAGATATTTTCACTCTATTCAAACAAAATCCTTCTGAAACATGTTTGCATTTGACAGTAGAAAGCAATCATACTTTTTTCATATTTGCACTGAAAATGTTGAATCTACAAAAGTTTGTAAAAACATAACGAACAGCTACGTAAAACATTGGAAACACATAGAGATTAATCCTAAAGGAAAAATGCCACTAGCAAGCGTAGAAGAATTAGAATCAGAAGAAATAGCAATATCATTTGATGGTGATAGAATTTCTGATCTTGTTAGAGAATGTAACGATCTTACAACTTTTTTGTTGATTGTTCATTCTTTTCCATCACCTTATGTGTATAGTCGATTTAATTTATTTAAAAACCCTAACGCCAATTGTAATTTGCACAGGGGATGTTTCATTGTGATTGCACCTATAAACAACAACGAAAATGTAAAGTATTATTTGATGCGATGCACTGAAGGAAAGATGAAGTTATTGGAGGATTACAATGACAACGGATATACATACGAGAGAAGATCCATTATTTTAAAAGGCTATTTTTTTCAGCATACCCATATGACTGAAAATTATGTCTACTTTGAGGATTATGAACCTGATGTTATATGTTGTCAATATAGTCATTTACTATGTGCATCTCGAATAAAATTGGTACAAGTTCCATCGAAAAAATAATTAAAAACTAAAAAATAGAAACTGTTGAAATATGACCATCAACGGATAATTGAGGACGGCATTCCATTGCGATGTTTTTAACTATATCAAAAATGAATCGATCAATGCTTTTGTCCATGTCAAATGTTGTGTACAATATTTTTTTTTCTTTAAACTATGACTATGATCTTGAATGGTAACTAGAATAAGAGTTTAAATTATTGTATTTTAGTATGCTAAAATGAATTCAAAAATTATTTGATAATGAAAAACTTTAATGTGTAATTTCGTCTTAATTCTGTGTAAAGTATTTTATTTGGGTCCCCATATGTCTATTAGACCACTTAAGGGATGAAATAACAGATGTGGTTGTCCCCACACTCCACCCCGAATCTTTACTTTTAACTGAATGATGTAACTGAGGAATCACCGAGAAACCTGCTAGATTTTGTATTCATCTGATCCATTTCATGCTTCTCTAATGTACTTAATAAATGAGAAATAATTATTATTGATCCATTAGATGGGTTGATCCATTACTAATTTTGTGGTGGTCTAAACAATCCATATAAATATGATCCATGAGTTTTTTAGAATATCACTTGTGTAAGTTCACATAACTGAAATCATGGCAAATGGAGATAATAATCATTTGATTTTTAATCACAAGGAAGAATTCCAGGATTGTGAAGCTTATGCTAAATTAGAGCAATGATTATTTATAACAAATCGATGAAAATTCATCAAATTGTTGTCTAAAATCATTGCTCTATTTTAGCATAAGCTTCAGAATCCTGTAATCTTTGATTATGATTAAAAAACAAAAAATCGTTAAATCCTCATTTTCCATGATTTCAGCGGCATAAAAATGTACCTAAACATTGAAAATATGAATCATTAGTTAAAAATTGAAAATATGAATCATTTATACAAATTTCAATTTATCATTTATATGAAATTCAAGTTTTATGTTGAAACCAAGATTCTATATATCAAACAAACATTCTTTCTTAACATTCCTAACATTAGATTGCACCTATCAAAACTTACTAACATTCATTCTTAATATTCCTAACATTTCTATCAAAACTTCTTAACATTCATATAAAAATTTGAACCTAACTTTTATTCTTAACATTCCTATCAAAACTTCATAACATTCATTCTTAACATTCCTAACATTCCTATCAAAACTTCATAAAATTCATTCTTAACATCCATTATTAGCATTCTTAACATTCCAAACATTCCTGACATTAGATTACACCTATCAAAACTTCCTAACATTCATTCTTAACTTGAACCTAACAATCATTATTAGCATTCCTAACATTCATTCCAAACATTCCAAACATTCTTAACATTAGATTTCACCTATCAAAACTTCCTAACATTCCTATCAAAATTTGAACTTAACATTCATTCTTAACATTCTTAACATTCCTATCAAAACTTCATATCCTATCAAAACTTCCAAATATTCATTCTTATCATCCATTCTTAGCATTCTTAACATTCATTCTTAACATTTCAAACATTCATAACATTAGATTGCACATATCAAAACTTCCTAACATTCATTCTTAACTTGAACTTAACATTCATTCTTAACTTTAACTTCCTAACATTCATTCTTAAATTGAACCTAACATTCATTCTTAACATTTCTAACATTATTATCAAAACTTCCTAACATGCATTCTTAACTTGAACCTAACATTCATTCTTAACATTCTTGACATTCATATCAAAACTTTCTAACATTCTTACTTACATTCCTAACATTCCTATCAAAACTTCCTCAATTCTATCTAAACTTCCTAACATTTATTCTTGACATCCATTCTTAACATTCCTAACATTCTTTTTTAATATTCGTAA
Source organism: Larix kaempferi (assembly GCA_027924585.1). Lineage (NCBI taxonomy): Eukaryota > Viridiplantae > Streptophyta > Pinopsida > Pinales > Pinaceae > Larix > Larix kaempferi. The sequence goes on along the minus strand of BSBM01000345.1, from coordinate 1,238,704 downwards.
CATTAAATTGCACCTATCAAAACTTCCTAACATTCATTCTTAATATTCCTAACATTCTTATCAAAACTTCCTAACATTCATTCTTAAAATGAACATCACATTCATTCTTAACATTCCTAACATTTATTCTTAATATTCCTATCAAAACTTCCTAACATTCATCCTTAACATTCCTATCATTATTTATATCTCAACACTGAAATTTTTTTACATATACATACGTACATAAATTTAATAATACATACATTCATAAACATAAAAAAACATATTCTAAATATTTACCACACAGAATATGTAAGTTCAATGTACATGTGTATATATTCCCCAAAAAAATATTCATGAACATGTGAGTTCAATGTACATATGTATAATCCAAAAATAAAGCTCATCGATGGCCGAAAATACAATGTATATATCAACAAAAAAATAACAATATAAATCATTCTCTAAATAGAAGTCCACCACTATCATCCACTAAGGTCTTCCCTTGGACTCGACCCAACCTGCAACATGTATCAAAGCAGATTATGAATATCATAAATTATTTAAACAATTTTAAACTAAATTCAAACATTAAAATATTAAACTTATATCAAAGAACAATTCAATTATTAACAAAATTACCTCAAATTCTCTAAATGCAAGTCTGCCACTATCCTCCACTGGAGTCTTCCCTTTGCCTTGTATAGATCGAACAGACCCCTCCACTAGAGTCTTCCCTTTGCCTCGAAGAGATCAAAGAGACTCAAGCTGCAACATGTATAAAAGCAATTTATGAATCTCATAAATTATTTAAACTATTTTAAAATAAATTCAAAAAATTAAAATATTAAACTTATACATCAGAGAACAGTTCCATTATGAACAAAATTATCTCAATGCCAATATCCACATCCATCAAGGAACCTATATGTTCACCGCCAATTTCCATATGTTCTCTTCCCTAAAATTTAAATTTTGTTAATAAATAAAACATAGTGCAAGCAAAAAAAACTAAAATTAAGCAATTAACTTAAAACCGAAACAAAAAAATTAAAATAATTAGCTTACAAGAGATGAAAAATCATCTAAAAAGTTTGAATCTAAAGTAACCTGCATGGATAAGTGAAATTAACAATAAGATACATAGTTAAATTAAAAATTAAAAAAAAGGATAAAATATTTTTCAAACATAAATATAAATATGTAAATAATAAATATACCTCTCCAAGATGCTCTTCTACATTTTCAACATTTTCACTAGTGGAGACTCAAAAATTATGTTCATTCAACATTCTAGAAAACTGTAACCAATAAACATTTATGTAATGTATTTATTACTATATATCAAAAAAAGCATAATATCATACACATATATAATGTAACAAAAAGTTCAATTCAAAAAGAATAAAAAAAGTAAATAGATTGAAAGTACACAAACCTCTCCTAAACTCGATGTGTTATTGGACAAGACATCCAAAGCTATATCACAACAAACCTTAGCATAATCCTTGAGATCTTCAATGCTCATTCCATCTAACTCATCGTTTGTTTTGTAAACAAAATTCTACCGAATAGTGGCTCGAGCCATCTCTCAACTCAATCCCACATCAACTCCTAAAAAAGCTGAAGTTAAACCTTCAGAAACAGCATGCCTTCCAGTTGTCCCAAGTTCTGCTATGGGATCCATCTCCGATTTGTAAGTCACAAGCCTAGGTGGGCGAGATATCTGAGGTGGAGGTCGAAGAGTACTGGGATCTCTAAGAGCACCTTTTCTATCGTATATTCGCCCATTTCCAACTCTGTAAAAGTCAGAATGAATATCAGTATAGTATGGCTTCACATCTAAAAAAAACTTGGCATAAAAAAATCTAGCAAAATAATTAGAAACCTCATCATTCCATGGCAACCGACCATAGGCTGCAAGGAACTGATCATATAAATGATGTGCAAGATGAGGGTGCTTAACATATTTCACTTCCAATGCTTTTCGCTTTAGGCCCTCTTTGAAGTTAAACATTCCCATGGCCTATTCTTTGGTCACTCTCTCCTTCACAACAACCCACTTATCTAGACCCATCACTTGGGCCCTTCTTCTGCACATCAAGTCAACAAAACCATCTGTTTTTGGTCCAAGATCCTCATATACCTTAATGAATTTTTGTAATGATCCCAAAACCATCTCTAAACTTTGTTTGTTCTCTGGAAGGAGATCCAAACAAGAAAGATCACGTTGCAGCCTATCATAGTGAGATTTACAACTTTTAAGGGTCGTTTGTGAAAGACCACTTTCCCATGGAAGCTCCGCAGATAAATCAGATGGATAAGTTGTTATGGGTGTACAACCCTCATCTAGTTCAACAAATTGAGTCCTGGATCAACCTTCGTCACCCTTTGTAGGATAATGAGCCTCTTGGGGACCTTGCTTTGCACCCATGTCTGTCTCCCTTGCTCGATCTTCCTCCCTCTCTGCTTCAAATGCAAACAAAGTTATGTGTAAACATGTACAAATTGCGTACACACAAAAATACAATTTATACATGTATTAAAAGATTGATGTTCATACCGACAGAAGGTCGATATTGACGTTCTCCCACAGAAGATAAAGGGGAACCATCTGTACTCCTATAGCCTCGCCGATGATCAGATGAATGTGAACTATACAATAAGCTTGAATCACGAGGTGAAGTTGACAATCTTCGATTGTCAATTGACACACCAACTCCCAAAGAATGTGATTACCTCGTACGCTTTTGCCTCGAAGACTTATCTCTTTCCATTTGATATGATATCTACACTTACACAACTATCAACTCAAAACATATACAAATTATACATGTTAATTCTACAAATTCTAAGACCTAGCTACTAAAGAAACTAAGTTCTTTAATAAAGACCTAAATATACCTAATATCACCTAATAGTTTTTAAAATGAGTATAGCTAATATTGTTGGATGTATGAGGAATTAATGTGCCAATCTTTTAAGTGTTTTTGATGTTTTAAAATGGAACCAATATGGTTAAATATTAAGTGAAGGTTACATTTCTTTATGTCAAGGAATCAATTTATGAACATGTTAAATCTTAATTTAAATCCTAAATTAATAACTTATTTGATATTTTAATAATTTTAACATAAATTATATCTACAAATATTTTCATTATTCTATAGAATCATAGAAAATTGTTCTCGATTTGAAACTAGAACCATTTTACTTTAAAATAGTCCTATTTTCCCATGAATACAGAAGCAAAAAGATCTGAACACGATGAGAGCTTGGACTGTACAATATATTTTCATTAAGTGATTGAATGAAGTAAACCACTTACAATAAATATTTTTCAAAATATTAAATTTTTTCTACATACCTGTACATATCATCATCAAACAAAATTGTTCTTGAGGACATAGTTCATGAACTCTGTCCACATGAACTCTATCTCACGGAAGATACCAAGTGTTCAGCCTAGCAACGGTGACGATTCATGGTATTATGTTTCCTGAGTTTGCCATGTTGCAACCTAAAGAAAAATAATACCATGAATCGTCACCTTTGCTATAGAAGTTGTTATTGTTAACGATCTGTGAATTACAAAGTCAAAATAAAGCTCACAGCTTATGACAAATATATGAAGCAAGTCCATTAGTATATGAGCTTACAAAGGTAGTTAAGATGAGTCTTGTATTCACAAGATGATAGAACTTAGCTAATTACGTATATAGTTATTATATGAATTACAGTACTACCAGCTAGTGGTCTTGATGTCACATATTGGTCTTATATCGAATAACAAGCATAGTTGAGCTATGCTAATCCTTACAACATCAGTATTGGTATAATTACTAATAATGTTATTTAAGGCTCTTAGTTTGTATATGTTCAATGACTTATATGTTCTTCTTGATCTTATAGCTGGCAACTCTTAATTATCCTTATATGTTGATCTTACTACTAGTCCCATTGGTTCAGCTGTATACGTAGTATATAGTGTTATAGTTGTACTAAAAGTTGTTCACATTAGTGCTTACTTTGTGTCCATATCACACTATGATCTTTATGTGGGTAATCTGAGCAGGAAATGTAAATATTACTATAATCACTCTGAAAAATGATAGCAACTTAATTAATTGTGAGGTAGTCATCTCTGAAAAATTATAGCATATTAATTAGAGTAGGAAATGTAAACATAGAACCACCGGTCCACACTGTCCAGCTTTCCAGATTAGACATTCAGAGATTTATTTTAAGTCCAAATAAATCATACCACAAACTTTGAAATGTTGTCCCATTATCCGAATTAGAGGCACCACTCGTTTTATCTAAGCTAGCAAGAGAAGGTAAAAACATGAGGAATTTACTATTGGTTTAGAAGCAGCCTCTGCCCAAACTATGTAAAGGATCATTGTGTGATCACTTGACCTATTCCAATTCCTATGGTTTATTAAAAACACCAGGGCAATGAGGAGACTATTAATTTATCTCCACAATAAAGAAATTAACTTCGAATCTAAGATAATAATTTTTTGTTTGGTTCATACTACAATTGCCTTTCCTGTGTTGGAAATTTAGGGTAATATATTTTGATCTATGAACTCTGGATCCAAATGGACAGAGTTCATGAACTCTATCCATGGACAGAGTTCATGAACTCTGTCCATGTGGACAGAGTACATGAACTCTATTTTTGTAAACTATGTTATGTAACATTATGAGGGTGTAATGGGAAATACTAAATGATTGTTATGGATGATAATTTGTAATCTTATTTGATAATGCTTGTTAAAGATGATTATATCCTAACATAATAAATTTTAAGAATAAATAACCATTTTGAATTTATTTAAAACTAAATTTATTGATTTTGTAAAAAAAATGTGTAAAATAGAAAATGTTTTTTTAAACACAATAAACATTAACATTATTCAATAATACTTAATTCACCATCTACCGTGCACCTTACAAAATTATATAACAGTAATAAAGTGGGCAGAGTTCATGAACTTTGTCCATGTGGAAATAGTTCAATAAAGTGGGTAGAGTTCATGAACTCTGTCTACATGGACAGAGTTCATGAACTCTGTCCATGAACTTAGGTGCTGTTTCATTTTTTCAGTGCTCGGCTTCGTTTTTCTTCCTTCATTGTTTGGCTTCGAATGCTCGAGTTCGGTTTCATCGGTGTCTTTCAGCAGTGAAAAATAAACAAGTATGCCTTCTAATTAAAAATTAAATATAGGTTTTCCAAACTCTCAATTAATTTGTCAATTTAAATTATGATAAATGGTTTTTCCAGTTGTTTTATGTTGAAATCTATCCACATGGACAGAGTTCATCAACTCTGTCCACATGGACAAAGTTCATGAATTCTATCCATGTAGACAGAGTTCATGAACTTTGTCCATGTGGATAGAGTTCAACATAAAACAACTGAAAAAACCGTTTATCATAATTTAAATTGACAAATTAATTAAGAGTTCGAAAAACCTATGTTTAATTTTTAATTAGAAGGCATACCTGTTTATTTCTCACTACTGAAAGACACCGATGAAACCGAACTCGAGTGTCTGAAGCCAAACAATGAAGGAAGAAAAACGAAGCCGAGCACTGAAAAAATAAAACAGCACCTGCCAACAATGTATAAAAATTAGAAATAACATTAACAACACTGAAAATATTAAAATTAACAAAAAGAAGAAAAAAAAAATTCAATACCTTCACTGGACCCTATCCAACTCCACGACGACCAACCACCATGCAAATTTGACGTTGTCTAAGTACGCGTCGAACAAGCACCCTGAATTGGTAGACTCCACACCACATGAATTTCACGATCAATGTCAAGAGAGGCGACATAGTGAAGTCTAAAGTGGCGACAGAACCAGGCCAAGAGGAGGTAGAAAGCAGCGACAAAACCAGGCCGAAAGGAGGCCGAGAGGAGGCTGAAAGGGGCGACAGAACAGCACCGAGAGGATACCGAAAGGGGTGATGGAACCACACCGAGAGGAGTCCGAAAGGGTGGCGGCTCTCCATGCCGAGAGGAGGCCGATATAGTGGCGGATCTCCATGCCGAGAGGAGGCCGATAAGGTGGAGGATCTCCACGTCAAGAGGGTGGTGGATCTCCACCACGTCAACACTTAGGGACGACAGTCGACGAAAAAAGGCAGGGCAACAAGCGGGGCCCAATAGCGGCTAGCGGAGAGACAGTCTAGGACCAATCAACTATAGAGCGGAAAATGCCCAATGTGGGTTACAATTGACTTTTTATGCAGAATAATTATTCGGCCGAATAAACATAGAACCACCAGTCAAAATTATCGGTCGGCTATGCATTTGCACATATTTCGAGGTCTCCGTCAATTTAAACGTTATTCGGCTGAATAAAGGATTGATTATTCGGTCGAATAGCTTCCGCTAGGTTGCTCAGGCACCCAATTCTCACGGAAGTGTTACCCAACTTCACGTTTTCACCCGTTGGTATTTAATCCAATTTTCTTGATTGCCAAGTGTAAATTCTGAAAAGTCTAGGAATTGGTGAGAAGTCTGTTTGGTGAATGCACAAGTCGCAGCTTGGGGGTGGTGTTCCATTGAGAGATTAATGAGCAGAATTACCTATGGATGGGTAGAGTGTGGAATCCACACAGCTAGTTCCCAATTCAATTTTTCAACAGATAAGTTTATTTCATGAGAATGGTGTTATTAATTTTCAATAAAATAATTTGCGATAAAAATTTGCCATGGTTTTCTGTTTAAATTTTTGGCTTTATAATTGAAAATATGTCGAAGAGTACAATGCTAGAAAACTACTATGAATGGATAAATAAGTAGGAATCCCATTCATTTTTTTAATTTTTCTTAAGTTGCATCGATATTTGCAAATAGTTAAATTTTATTGCAAAGGCCTATGTTAAATTGCTAATTAATTGTGTAGTCCAATTCTTACCTTGCAGTTCTTACTGCGAAGTAAGTCTAACGAAACATGATGGAATAATCAATATTCTTTATCTTAATTGAAGATACAATATTTAAGGATTATATATATATATACAACTTTAGTTTTCCTATGTTCCATTGATATGGATCAATTTGTACAGTTCATTCTATGCATTGGAATTTGAATGTGAAGAGTTTTAAGTTCTTACCACATATTGAAACAAAGTCCATATGCTAAAGCTCATATTGTGCTTAGTATTGGATGGTTTGGTGGTTTTTGAAAACCACGGGATGAATTAGTTATGCAAAATAGAAATAATGTTTATGTGGAAGCTTAAATTTAGCTTTGTTAATGTTCCTTGCGTGAATGGTAATTATGCTTGAAAACCATAGGCTGTATTAAGCTAAATACAATGGGTTGTATGGGTAAGGAATTGGATATCGAATTTCCTACACTAAAAAAAAATTATTATTATCATAAATAATTTAGGAGAACCATAGTGCAAAGTTCCTATGTCATGGTTCTTACTGCGCTTCTACTAATTATTTGTATATATTTTATGCATTCAAATGCATTTGCTATAGGACTGCATATTGAAATATGCATCTAGCTAATGAGCATAAATATATTTTACTATTTAAAAAAAATCGTGTATTTAGTCTAGTGTGATAGTGGGTGTGTTACAAATTAGTATCACAGTTGAGGCTACAAGTCTCGAACCTTAGGGTGATTTGTTTGCTTTCTAAAAGAAAGTGTACACATAAATGTATTTATTGTATTATCCAATGAGCTAATTAATAGTTCATGTAGATCATAGAGTAGTTGATGTTACAGCTCTCATATCATTGATTTGCAATGTAAAGGAAAACTATGTATGGTTCCTTGCATGGGTAAGGATGGATTAACTTAGTTTCCATGTGGTTAATCTTGGTAAGTCAAGATGTTTTAGTAATTTAGGAACTTCGAGCAAACTTATGATCTTTTCCGTTTAAGAAAAAATTGAAGTTTAAAATCTTTTATGTATTGTTTTCCTAGATAGAAATATAATTTTTGGGTTTTTTGAAATTATGAAAGAAGATTTTGCATTTAGAGACCAAACAGGAGTTTGGCCCTTTCCCGGAATCTTATGTACATTCTCAGCTTATTTATTTAATATATGTATATAGCTTTTACTGGTTCATGTTTGTACATGTAACTGTATGATGGAATTTTTAGTACAAACATAAGATTGTTTGTCTCCTGAAGAGTGGGAAGCTCTGATACTATCTATAACTAACAAGATGATTTTCTCAAGCGAGAAATTGTTGCTTGATGTTGTATGTTTCTTATTAACTATATGACAATGACTGTATAAGGGATTTATCCTTAAAGCTTAAATTATATGGGACTTGGTTGTTGCATGGAGTCTCTGGGTGGACCCTTGTCCTGGGTTGTTCATGGTGAGGGAGCTTTACCTTATTGTTCCTTGGTTAAATCCCATTGATTATTGTGTATGATCACTATTTTGTAAGATGTTTATGTTTGTCCTTGTAACCGTATTCTTGAAAGAATTAATTGTTTTTTGGTGGATGTTGGATGATGTTGTCAAAACCAGAGCTAATGGAAAATGGTGTATGCATCGAATCAGATGGAATTCCTGAGCGCTGGAAATAGTGGTGTGTATCACTGTTTTGTTGCTAGAAGGAAACTAGGGAAAAACATTGCTCTATTTGGAAAGAAATTGGTTTTAGCCAATCCCCTGACATGTTGAGTAGGATGTGTCTCTTGTATTTATCTGTCTTCATAGCTAGATCGATTAGACCAGCGTGGTATGCATATGTTGCATAACCTGTGGGGTCATATTAATTGCTTGGTAATTACATTTAAATTTATAAAAATGCTTATTGATTTTCCTGTTTGGGACAAGTTTCCCTAGTCTTAATTTTTGTGAGCATTATTTGTAATTCTTGTACCCCTATGTTCCCTCAAGTCTCCAGCCAGTAGTAGGTTGGGACATGTCAAATCATTTTCAATGATTAGTAAAATGCTTGAATGCTTGATAGCCAATTGGTGTGTGTATTTGGTTTTCTTAGAGCATGTTGATGCATGAGTATGTTAACCATGTTGATGCTTATTTCGATTATGTCATTTTGTAGCAAGATAAAACCTAAGTTGGATGAATATGGATATTCATCCGAATCAATTGTGATCAAGGTGTATGAATATGCAAATTTGGTGATTGATTGGTTGCATTTGTTATTGAGTTTGGAAATTTATTGCCCTAAGTAAATGATTCAGTAACATAGTTAATTACAAATGGACTACTCATGTGCACTATTTTAGAGTAATGTCATAGTTGCACAGTGGGTTTGATAGGTGTTGGAAAATGCATAAGTTGTATATGCATGCACTGCATTACACTTTTAAGTTCTTATTAAAGAATCATTTTTATGGCATTATGCTTATCTAGAATAGTCCTTCTTGTTGAGTATGAGTGCAAATTAGTATATGCGTTCATAATGGTATCTCTAGCTAAACTTTCATATTTTGCTATATATGGATTACCAAATAATATGTTAAATTTCGAATAGTGTATGTCTATTTGACAAGGTGTTCTTGTCGTGTTGAGTCTTTGGTGACAATCTGTGGCCTATGCGTGGCTTTTGTCTTAGTCTTTGATGATATTATGTGACTTGGGTTTGGCTTATGTTGGAATCCTCGGTGACTAATTGAAGCTTATGCTTGGTTTGAGTTAAGTCTGATGGTAGATGACCATATTGGACTGCTAGCTAAACTATTTGGATGGACGTATGCCTAAGTCCATCTATGCAAGAATGGTTTATGTTGATACAATAGTGGAATGTTTTTATTTAATGGCAATTAGTGTGATTGCATAATTATATATTTGAATTCAATATTAAATAAGCAAGAGATTTTGAAACAACAGTAAGTGTTTGAATTCTGTTGAAGGTTTTCTTAATAAGAATGGTGCATTCACATGTTTCAATGCAAGTCTGAATGCTTGAATTCCTGTTCACTGAGTTGTGTGAGCTGTAAATGAATTGCTAATACTTTTATGTTTAAGCCAACTTATGAAAAGTTAAAACGAGGAATATGTTTCTAACTAAGATAGGTTGTTAGCTAATTATAAACTGTTAATTGTCATTATCGGGTAAAGTTGTTAGTTGGTTATAACTTGTTAGTAGCTGTTAACTCAATTTATCTGACATGATTTATTTGTATGCATCTAATGCTATTACCTGTAAATGATGCAGAGAATGAAATTGCAAAACTAAGAATTTGGATGCAGATAAAGATATTGCAATATTCTAGCTCTCTAGGGTCATCCAAGAGCTTCTTCATCATGTTTGATTGAAGAACGTGGAAAAAAGTAAAGAAGTTAAAAAATTTGCTCAAGCCTTGAGGAAGAAAGGAGATATATTTACTCTAACCTCGATTTAATATTGATATAATTTTTATAGGAGATAATATTCATAAAATGATTTACCTTGAAAATATATTTAAGCTACAAGTCCAACCGACATGGCACACACTTAAAAGGAATGGACACATTCCTACTGTTTTGTTGTGTCATGGTTTTCAACATTGATTACACCTTAAAGGAATGGACACATTCTTGGTGTTTCAGTCACGAGAAGTCAGTTGTGTAAAATGATATTTTTTATTTTTATGATAATACATTTTGATAAGTGTATGATATTGATGAGCTTTGCTATCCATTTTGATAAATGTATGATATTGATGAGATTTGCTATCCATTTTGTGTTTATCAGGTATATATGCAAGTTGGTTTTGCAGTAAATATTGAAGCAATATAATAAATTAACAAAATAATTATAAATTAATAAAAACCCTCACCTACTAACAAAAGCTGGAGGGGGAGGGAGGCGCTCGGTCTAACGAGCGAACCTAATAATAATAATAATAATAATAATAGTGAACGAATCCTTTGAGAAAACCATAGGGAACACCTCGAGTTGTAATTCCTTTGGATAGATTTCAAATATGAAGGGTCTTAGATGGAAGATGAACAAGGTTTGGGTGATCCTTTTATGCACACATTGAATAGCACTAGAGGAAGGAATACCTTCTTGGTCTTGTGTGCGACAAATAATGTGATTTGAACCTTGATTAAGACTAAGCAAATCAAGCACCTGCATTTCAAAGAAAAAGAGACCAAGGAGCAATGACGCCACATTTGTGGAGCTCCAGGTTGGGACAAGACTAAGAGAGGGAAACTCTTACTCTTTTCTTTTTATTTATGTTATTTGATTTCTAGGAACAAAAAGTTGTTGAAAGGCATGTTACAACTAAAAATTTGTTATGTTTATTTTTGTTGAAATATACAATGAATGCTTAAGTTAAATTTCTGTAAAAATAAATAAAGATTGTTGGAGTCATCTATATGCATATGCTGCTTTGAGCATGGAATGCATGAATGTATTCTAAGCAAGATTGAAAAATGTTGGTTATTTAAGCAACTAAATTGGTTGATTTTAATATGTTGGCTTAATGAATACATGATGATTGAATTTCACAGGAAAAAAGAATTCCATTGGAATTCAGTTGGTGTGGTATCAAAATTTAAAGTGGAGTCGCATCAACAGAAACAACGTGATGAAGTATGTCATATTTTGGTGAACCTGATTAATCTTTGAAGAAACAACATGAAAGCAAAAGTGCAAGGAAAACCTTGCAGAGTTTAGAAAAATTGATGTATGTAAGCATTGTATTAATATATATAAGCATTAAACACCGAGGATGGTGTATACTTTAAGAGGGAGGGGAATGTAACACCCCTGGTTTGAAACTCCTAGTATGTTGATGTCAATATGTAAATATTGAATATGAATTCTTCTAAGACTAAACAATTTGTACTTTGTAAATATTAATAATAAAATCCACAATTGGTTGTGCTGAGGTAGTACAATGAAAAGATCGGGGACTTGTGTGTTCATTAGAGACAATAAGGGGGTTAGGTGTCTTAGGTAGGAGACCATGGTACAACCCTGCTAAATATTTAAGTCTCTAAGTTTATCCTAAGTCTTTAACCCATTTAAATGAATTTATATTATTAAAATTAAAATTATTATTTAATTATGATTAAGTGGGATTTTGGGTGGTTTATATATATATATAAAATAAAAATCGGCTGAGAGGGAGAGCCCACGTGGTTCCAAGTTGCATGCATAGACTTATGCATGCAAGGGAAAAGTAATTGGTGTCCATTTTGTATGGGGGGGAGAAGAAGATGGAATTCTGAGAGAATTTTCCATGCCTGGGTATGCAGAGAGAACAGGGGAGATAATTATTATCCTGGAACGAAAACTAAAATGAATCCCTGAACATGTGAGCCAATTTGTTAATAGATCTATACTGCAAATCTGTCCATTTTGTCTCTGGTCATTTCAGTGAAGTGGAAAATGGTGTATGCACCTGACTTGGTGGATTCCTGAGCATAGATGGCAATGATGTGTTTCGTTGTTGTGCATTCAGAAGGAAATCAAGGAGGTTAAGTGCACTATTTGGCATGGAATTGGTATTTAATCCAATTTTCCTGATTTACAAGTGTAAATTTTGAAAAGTCTGGGAATTGGTGAGAAGTCTGTTTGTTGAATGCACAAGTCTCAGCTCGGGGGTGGTATTTTGTTGAGAGATTAATGAGAAGAATTACCTACGGTTGGGTGGAGCATGGAAGCCACATAGCCAGTTGCCAATTCAAGTGTTCACTAAATAAGTTTATTGCATCATAATGGTGTTATTAATTTTCAATAATATTAATTTGCGATAAAAATTTGCCATGGTTTTCTAATTTATAGGTTTATAATAAAAATGTTTATTGAAATTATGTCGAAGAGTATAATGTTGGAAAACTATTATGAATGGATAAATAAGTAGGAATCACATTCATTTTGTTAATTTTTCTTAAGTTGCATCATTATTTGCAAATAGTTAAATTTTATTGCAAAGGCCTGTGTTAAAATGCTAATTAACTATGTAGCCTAGTTCTTACTGTGAAGTAATTCTAACGAAACATGTTGGAATAATTAATATTCTTTGTCTTAATTGAAAATACAATATTTAAGGATTATTTATATATATAACTCTAGTTTTCCTATGTTCCATTGATATGGATCAATTTGGGGAGTTCATTCTATTCATTTGAATGAATGATAAGTGTTTTTACTATTTTATTTACGGAAACCCCACTTTGCAGTTACTTGTGAAGTTCTTACGATGCAGTTTTTACTGCGTCGTAAACTTAAAAAGGATTATGAGTTCCTAAGAGTTAAATGAAACGTTCAAAATAAATATTCCAAAGAAGTTTTAAATAATTATGCAAAAGGTAGTTTTTATTTATTTAATAAATAAATATGAACATATTCCACATGCCAACTTTGTGGAAGATAATTATTTATGTTGAAGTTAATACACCTATTCCATATGCCAACTTTTTCGAAGATAATTATTTATGTCGAAGTTAATAAGCCTGCCAACTTTGTCGAATATATTTATTTATGTCGAAGTTAATAAACATATTCCATATGCCAACATTATCAAAGATATTTATTTATGTCGAAGTTAATAAATAAATATAAAAATATTCCATATGCCAACCATGTCAAAGGTATTTATTTATGTCAAAATTAATTTTTGTTTATAAACATATTCCATATGCTAACCTTGTCAAAGGTATTTATTTATGTCAAAGTTAATTTTTGTTTTATAAAAAAAATATAAACATATTCCAGAAGCTAACCTTGTCCAAGATATGTTTATGTCAAAGTATATTATTTATGTGGAAGATAAATTTTGTTTAATAATCATAATATAAACAAAGTCCATATGCTAAAGTTCATATATTGTGCTCAGTATTGAATGGTTTGGTGGTTTTTGAAAACCACAGGATGAATTAGTGATGCAAAATAGACATAATGTTTATGTGGAAGCTTATATTTAGCTTTGTTAATATTCCTTGCATGAATGGTATTTATGCTTGAAAACCATAGGTTGTATTAAACTAAATACCATGGGTTGTATGGGTAAGGAATTGGATATCGAATTTCCTACACTAAAACATTAATAATTATTATCATAAACAATTTAGGAGAACCATAGTGTGAAGTTCCTATGTCATGGTTCTTATTGCGCAGGTTTTACGGTGCAGGAAGTTTTTACTGTATAGGTCTCGCTATGCATTGTTAAAAGAAATTATGGGTCTTTTGGATCAAGTTGAAGCTTCTGATAGTTATTTGTATATATTTTATGCATTCGAATGCAATTGTTATGCATTTGTTATAGGATTGCATATATGAAATATGCATGTGGATAATGAGCACAAATATATTTTACTATTTAAAAAGAAATCGTGTATTAAGTCTAGTGTGACAATGGGTGTGTTACAATGTTCCCAACAATTCCCCCCTTAATCCAAAGGGGTGTATATGAGACCAAGAAAAGAGCATTGAATAATTGGAAGTGGACAACTACCACTACTGAACATTTCCAAATTGACAATCCAAATTGCCAAGCAAGTTAGCAGAAGTTGACTTCTTCTGCTAAATACAAGTGCTCTCTAAAGTTGTGGTTTTGGAATGATTGTACTTGCTTACTTGAAGAAGGACATGACTATATGTTGTCAGAATGAAGACCGTTCTAGGTTGTGGAGTGGAATATTGTGTTCTAGGGTTTGGAGAAAGAACACAACCACAAAGACAATGTAGTATTCAACAACTCCACAAAACACACAACAAACAATACGCAACAAGTAGAGATACCACTCAAAAACACCCTCAAGACTAAATACACAGGTGCATAAATAATGATTGAGATTCAGAGAATGGAAATGGCAGACTAATGAGCAATTAAGATGTCAGATATGACGTACATAGGAAAAGATGAAACATTCTTACAACAATTAATTTCTAGGATTGAACAAAAGAGTAGATCAATAGAATGCAAGCAAAATAAAATGTACCAGGCAGAATCATGTAGAGATGAAGAGAAACGTACTACTAGAAGAGGAGGATAGAGCTGGAAGAGCATATGTTAGAAATCACTACAAAAAAAAATGCCTCCATAGTAGCAAGTTTACAACGGTTATGGAAGACTAGCGAAAATATGGTAGGCATAGAGCATAGCCAGGTCTGATAGTGAATGTTGGTAGGAAAGAGCAGGCCAAAGAGAATTCACGTCACTCTAATACCATTGTTAGGTTCCCCATTGGGATAGATATATCATTGCACACAAATACAGGAGAGATAAACACCAAAGCACACCATTCTCATTAATTAAATCTATATTTATACAATGAGAATGCCTCTTGGGTTCAACTTCCCAAGAGGTCTCTTGGACTCCCGAGTAACTCTTGCTATTCACCAATGACATATGGTCTTCCTTGCACGTGAATAGTGCACAATAATATTAACACCAAGGATTATGTTCCCAACATTCCTAACCCATTAAAAATGGGGATCTTAAGTTCTGTGCCATGCCTAACATTAACTAATTTTAATTAATTTTTCTTATGAAAATATGGCAATATATACATCATGAGATTGATACAGACTCATTTCAAAACAATTTAGTACAACTGTTCTCTTTACATAGGAGTATGCTTGGGGAAATCAGTTGGACTTAATTTCTTTAACTATCAAGGTTGTTGAAAGTGTGCAAGGGGGCCAATTCACAATCAAGATCTTTATATTCTAAAAACACACATCCTTCACTGTGAAGTTTCCTAAGTTCGAGGTTGTTGAGATACTCTGCAAATTAAAATTCAAAGGAGTTAATAAGTCAATAAATATTTTGTGGATTTTTTATCATTGTAGAATGTTTGTGTGTTACCAAAATTTGCACTACAAATTTTATGGGTATTCAAATTTTATTTGAGTAATGAAAATTGATAATAAAAAATTAACATGTTTTAAAAAAAAAAAAAAAATTATTTTAAAATTGTGTTTATTAATTTATTTTATTTGAATTTTATAAAACTTTGAAACATTTTAAATAAATCGTATTTATTATTTAAAATAATTATATTAAAAATATTTTTGAAATATATTTTTAAAATATTAAAATCTTATTAATATAACACTTGAACTACATGAATAAAAAATAGGAATAGTTTATTTATTCTAAGTTTTAAATTTTTTGGTTGAAATCTGATAATTGATTTTGGTAAAATCTAAATTTAGAAGCATTTAAATTGTGTTTTTGAATGCATAAATGGATACAATTAGTATATATGACTCTAAGATTCAGAGTTTGACAAAACAAACTAGAAAATATACCTAGAAAAGATTCAAAACATAAAATATTTAGACTACTCCCAAAAAAATATGTTAACATCTTACTATTTTCATAATCATAATCTTATTTTCATTATCATAACCCATTAAAAGAAAAACTATTTAATATAATTCAAGTGAAACAAATAAAATATCATACAATATTTATTAAAAATAGCATATATAAATAAACATAGAAAAATAACTTTTAAATTTATTAGAGATTTAGAAGAATAAATAACTTCCAATTCAAAATAAAATAAATTTCTCCAAAAATACATTTTCTATTAAAAAACAAAATAATATATTATTAATAGATTTTTATTAAATAATTAATAGTTTTTTTTTATTGTTAATCTAAAATATATGGCCGTAGTATATTCAACGATTTGGGCCGGAAGCTAGCCGTCGTAGCCGGTTTCTAGGCCAAATCATCTTTCTGACCGACCCCCAAATCCAATTCATTTTCACTGATAGTAATAGCTACAAGAATATACATTTTCGTGTAGAAGTGTTGGAAACCTTTGAGAATTGAAATCGATGTGTTCTAGTATGAATTGAATCTATTTGTCTTGTATTTGTTGTCTTGTACTTGCTGAATAGAAGCTTGTTGAATATATTGAATGGTGGAATTGAGTTGTAAGAGATTGCTAGAAACTTGCATTGGTGTTTTATTATCAATTATGAGCATTATATATAAAAATGTTGTAAAGGGTATTAATCTAATAAATCTGATTTTGTTGTATGAGGGATTGTTGGGTTTATGAAAGGGATGTGGTTATACTAGTATAGATCCATCTTAAACCCGTATCTATCAAGCATGGAGAGGGATCCAATTTCTTGAGGTGTATTTCTTTTTCTAAATTTAAACTCAAGACATTTTGATCTCTCTTGATTGATAGATCCGGGTTTAAGTTTTAAGTTTTTATTTTATAAACGAACATCTATTTTTTAATTACTTTTTATAATATTTTATTTTATAAACCAGCATGGATTTTTTTTTAAATACTTTCCATAATTTTTTATTTTATGAGGAAGAACGATGAAGAAGATTCATGTAGCATTAGTGATTTCCATTCTTGCAGTGTATGTCAAATTCTAGTAACTCTCATTAAGTCATAGGTCACAGGGGCCAGATTGGTGATTGGATAATTGATTGAATCAAAGTATAGAGACCTGGTATTAAACCCATGAATCCTGTAATGCTTATTGGTTTCCTGTAAGTTATATTCATTCTCTTAATTTACAATTTTTTGTCCATTAAATATTAGAGCAAATCGAAGTGATAACTATGTAGAGTTGACAAGTGCGTTTTGAACAATGACAAGGAAATAAGGTTTTGGTTTTGAAATTCATTAAACCAGAAAGAATCCTGTGGGAAGCAGGTCTATGGATTAGCTCTGCATTAGAATATCATCTGATCACAGATAATATTTACTTTATTAAGAAAACGTGTGATGGGAAATTCCATTCCTATTTAAACAATTTAAACACATCAAATTAAGCAAATACAAAACAAAGAGATTCAATTCATACTAGAACACACGATTTCAATTCTCAAAAGTGTTCCAACACTTCTACAAGAAAACGTATATTCTTGTAGATAATACTATCAGAGAAAATGAACCGGATTTCGGCATCAATCGGAAAGATGATTTGGCCTGGAAACCAGTGACGACAGCCAGTTTCCGGCCCAAATCATCCAAATATATGTAATAAGTCTCTACATTTTAAATTATTTTACTATATAATTACTTTTTAATTTACATAAAATATTTCAAACTCACATTCTTATTAATGCATCATAATTTTAATATTAAGGTATGTAAGTTAAATTTATAGAATATAAGATTATATAATGTCACATACATTATTTTTAACCTCTTTATTTACAAAATATTTAAAGATATTCTTATTGTTTTTATGTTTTCCTATCTTCATGTTTAAACTACTAAATAATTATAATTATAATTATATATATATATATATATATAACTTTGTATGAATATTTTTTATGCTAATTTCATGCAAATAAAATTTTATTATATGTTATTAGAAGTAATCTTGATGTTAATTTCATGTTAGGGTAAAATATATTAATATTAATAAAAGAAATAGAGTAAATTTAATTATTTTTATTAAAAACAATGTAAGATTTATAAAATTATTGAAAGAAGTACAAAAATTTATATTTACAACATTGAAATATTTTATCTTAAGTATGTCTTTAGTAATAATATACTTTTTTTTTTGTGGTGTTTTAAAATTTAATTAATATTTTATCTTATTTGGAATTTAAGAAGTCATGTATAATGAGAAAGATGTTGCCATTGGAATTTTAGATGTTTCTTATTTTATATAGGGTATCATCTAGATCTGTTTGCAAAGGATCGAGTTGCGGGGTAGATCTTAGGTCACAACTTTGAGAAGAGCCCAACTTGAATAACAGAGAAGAAGGTCAAACATAGGGTTGGATCTGTTTGATAAACATAGTGAGGGAAAAAGTCTCATGAAAACAACAGCTTGGACCTTTCTATGCCCACCTTGAAGAGCACTGGAGGGAAGGGGCCTTGAGGGATTGTGCAACAAAGAAGAGGGCTTTCCTTGTGTTGGGTGAGGTAGGTAATGTGGGTGTCATGTTTTCCGAGTGATCTGTGATGCTTGTAGCTCTGTGGATGAGCTCATTGGCTTAGAAGCATCCTCCCTGTTCACTTGTATGCTTGATAAACCCAACTATAGTTTGGATTAGAATTGGGATGGAACCTTGATTGTCAGAGAGCCTATTTATCCCTCCTTAGTGGATACATATCCCAACTCAGGGGTGGTCCCTCAGTTGAAAGAGTATAGGCTGGACAGAGACCTAAGGTTGGGTGGAAAGTTATTCTCACTTAGCCAGTTACTTGGGCAGCTTCATTTCCAAGATAAGTGTTTTTGTGGTGTAAAATGATGCTAGTTTCCCATATGTTGTGTTATGCTTATATGTTCAAGTTATTGAATGAAGATTTACATGAAATTGATCTATTGGGAACTATGTATAAGTTTAAGTATGAGGCTGAGTTCATGTTTGAATGCTTCATCATTTGCATGAGTTTAATGTGCTGCTAACCTTGCAGGTTGTTGATGTGTTGACTAGTTTAGTTTCATAATATGTGTTTAATTATGCATTGCATTCACCTTTATGAGGGAATACTTGGATTCATCTGGATGAGGGAAACTTGCAGAAGGTTAATGAAGCATTGAGGCAGTGGAGCTATGCTTCAGTTGGAAATTTGTCCAAGTCAGATTACTCAGACGTGGTAAGGGATCACACTAGTGGATAGATCTCTCCAAGAGATTTCCAATGGTACCAGCCTTGTCCAATTTGGCATAAGGATGAAGGAGTTATAAGCTTGGGAAGTTTGTAGGTACAGGGCTATGTGGTCTCGACCTTTCCGCATCCACAATGCAGATTATGGATTACAAAGGTCAGGGATCGATCTTTGGAATGGCATGGTTAGCCTTCCAACTTTCCGAATCCTCAAGGAAGATTGCGGATTGCAGAATTCGGAAGGGAGATTCCCATGGGATCGACGTGTTGGAATCCCGACTTTCCGCATCTGCAAGGTGGATTGCAGGTTGCGGGAAGAGGAAGTGATTTCCATGGGGATGGGTGCATTGGATTTCTGACTTTCCGCATTCGCATGTGGATTGCAAGATTGTGTAAGTCAGAAGGTAGTTTTTCCCCGGAATTCGAAACACGATTTCTGATTTTCGACATCCGCAATGCGGGTTGCGGATTGCGGAATTGCGGAGGAGTAAAATATCTAGGATGAAAATTTGAGGACTCCGACTTCCGAGTTCTGCATGTGGATTGCGGAACTGTGGAAGTCGTATGGGTAATGTTCATGGCCGTGAAATGACTTCCAACTTCTGCATTGTGAACTGCGGAAGTCGAGATCGTGATTTCGTTGGAGGGGAGGATTTAGCAATCCGGCTTCCAAATTCGAACTACGGATTATGGAAGGGTGGATTGCGGATTGCGGATCGGAGACCATTGTGGTTGTGTGTGAAATCAAAGTTAATTGTTGAAAAAAAATGTATCAGTGGTCTCCCATCGCCTCTAAAGGGAACCAAGGAGACTGGGGACATAACACAATGGTACGAGAGCCCAAGTTGCAGCAATGGGGTTTTTTAGGTTGAACTGTGAATGAATTTACAAGAAGAGAAGCTCCCATGGCACAATTTTGATAATTATTATTTTATTATTATTGCCTGAATGAGTAAATGCCAGATTTGTATGGATGTTTGTGTCTTATATGTGTTCTTATGTCTAATAAATGTCTTTGTGATGCATCGTGATTGTAGCTGTTAGTATTTGAATCATACAATAGGGGCAGTGTACATGAATGCAAGAAAATGGTGACATTAACGATGCTCAAGATCCTTATGAGCAGGAGGTGTTAGGTTTTACATGAGCATAAATAATAATTACGAGAGAAATAAACATGCAAGCAATCACATAATAGAGACACATGATTTACCCTGGAAACCCCATGCAGGGAAAACCAACACCCGATGAAGATCTTCATTACATGGCCAAACTGGCCATCCGGGCCAAGTGAGCTAGCTACTACTCACCTCCAGGACACTTTACAATGGAGCCTCCTCAAGCCTTATAAAGTCTTCCTTACATGCAATACCATGGGGAAATACCATGGGCTACAACAAACCATTTTCCCAAAAACATGTGCTAGACCTAACCAACTTTGACTCAATCCCAAGTCAAGGTTAACCCTAACAATCCCCCCTTTAAACTTGACTTGGAGTAATCACCAACCCCCCTCAAAGTTTTAACCGAGGAATCTCACATACACCCCCTATCACCTAGGTCTTTCTCCTGACTTTACCGGTGAGTTACCAAGGGTATGCATGCCTTACTATGTCTTACATCCATATGCCCTTTTACATGCAAACTACTCCATTTTTAATTTTATTTTTTTGTTCATGTGTCTTCATGGTGGCTACACCATCACCATCGATTGCTTCATCCTCTCGCTTTTCATGCTGGCTTTCTTGCTCATCATGCCATGCCTTTCATTCTTGCAATGATTTTTCTTTGCTACACCCTTTTCTACAGCTGAACTTTTGTCCCTCTGTCTTCCTTGTCCTACCTCTGCCTCATCATGCCATTCATTGCTTGGTCTACTAGAACTTCTTCCAAAAATGTGACCTCTTGCCCAACACTGTGCACTTCTTCGATGGCAGTCTGTATAGATCTACACTCCAGATATCTCACAATTGGTTCTGTAAAAAAATGGTGCTAGTGGCGACTATGCACTGCATCCTCTACGCCCAAATCCGATGTCCTTATCCTGCATGGGAATCTCTTTCTTACATATTGATCTCAGAATGGTGGCTTCAAACAATGTCATGGATGTCTTCTCTCCACATTGGCTTTTACTACCGTAACCTCCACATTGTTCTCTCCTCACACTAGTTGGATCTTCAGTTCTTCCCTCTAGTGGCTCGGTCAATCCCTTTGACATGCAGATCCCTTTGTTGTATTGCAAAAAATGGATATTTCAGGTGATGATTAATCTTCTCATCACATGAGCAGACTGCATTTACCACACGAATTCCTCATAGCCTTAGATCGACACATTCCTTCATATTAACACACATGCCTTTTCACACTAGTCCATAGATCCAAAGATATACTAATACACACCTACAGGTAACCCCATAATGGCCTACTATGAATCCCTTAGTGGACCACAGTAAGATGCTCACGCATCTCAGCCAAATATTGCTTTGGCATTCCAAATTTCACTGCATCGATGGCGTCTTTCTTCACGACAGCTACTAGGCTGTTGATCTGCCTTTTTTTTTTCTTTTTTTTCTTCACAGTGAGCTTCTTCACGCACACGGGCTCTGCTCCTCCACCATTGCACAGCCTCTCCACGAGATCAATGATGCCCCCACTGAACTGGCTTGGTTGCTCTCCCCTTGATGGCTGACTCTTCCACGCGAGCTCTCCTCCACTACACACACACCATGAGCTGGCTGGTGGCTCCTCAGGGTTTCTGATGAAATCGACCACGCGAGAGGAGGGCAGAGCTCAACTCTCTAGACCACGGGCTCCTACTAAATAATATATATATATATATATATATATATATATATATATATATATATATATATATATATATATTACTTTATATGAATATTTTTTATGCTAATTTCATGCAAATAAAATTTCATTATATGTTACTAGAAGTAATCTTGATGTTAATTTCATGTTAAGGTAAAATAAATTAATATTCATAAAAGAAATAGAGTAAATTTAATTATTTTTATTAGAAACAATGTAAGATTTATAAAATTATTAAAAGAAGTACAAAAAATTATATTTACAACATTGAAATATTTTATCTTAAGTATGTCTTTAGTAATGATATACTTATTTTTTTTGTGGTGTTTTAAAATATAATTAATATTTTATCTTATTTGGAATTTAAGAAGTCATGTATAATGAGAAAGATGTTGCCATCGGAATTTTAGATGCTTCTTATTTTATATAGTGTATCATCTAGATTTGTTTGCAGAGGACCGAGTTGCAGGGCAGATCTTAGGCCACAAGCTTGAGAAGAGCCCAACTTGAATAACAGAGAAGAAGGTCAAACATAGGGTTGGATCTATTTGATCAACCCAGTGAGGGAAAAAGTCTCATGGAAACAACAGCTTGGACCTTTCTATGCCCACCCTGAAGAGCACTGGAGGGAAGGGGCCTTGACGGATTGTGCAACAAAGAAGAGGGCCTTCCTTGTGTTGGGTGAGGTAGGTAATGTGGGTGTCATGTTTGCTGAGTGATCCGCGATGCTTGTAGATCTGTGGATGAGCTCATTGGCTTAGAAGCATCCTCCTTGTTTGCTTCTATGCTTGATAAACCCAACTATAGTTTGGATTAGAATTGGGATGGAACCTTGATTGTCAGAGAGCCTATTTATCCCTTTTTAGTGGATACATATCCCAACTCGGGGGTGGTCTCTCAATTGAAAGAGTATAGGCTGGACATAGACCTAAGGTTGGGTGGAAAGTTACTCTCACTTAGCCAATTACTTAGGCAGCTTCATTTCCAAGATAAGTGCTTTTGTGGTGTAAAATGATGCTAGTTTCCCCTATGTTGTGTTATGCTTAGATGTTCAAGTTATTGAATGAAGATTTACATGAAATTGATCTATGGGGAACTATGTATAAGTTTAAGTATGAGGTTGAGTTCATGTTTGAATGCTTCATCATTTGCATGAGTTTAATGTGCTTCTAACCTTGCAGCTTGTTGATGTGTTGACTAGTTTAGTTTCATAATATGTGTTTAATTATGCATTGCATTAACCTTTATGAGGGAATACTTGGATTCATCTGGACTAGGGAAAATTGCATAAGGTTAATGAAGAATTGAGGGAGTGGAGCTATGCTTCAGTTGGAAATTTGTCCAAGTCAGATTACTCAGACATGATAAGGGATCACACAAGTGGATAGATATCTCCAAGAGATTTCCAATGGTATCGGCCTTGTCCAATTTGGCCTAAGGATGAAGGAATTATAAGCTTGGGAAGTATGTAGGTGTAGGGGTCTGTGATCTCGACCTTTCCGCATCCACCATGCGGATTATGGATTGCGGAGTTCGGGGACCGACCTTTGGAATGGCATGGTTGGCCTTTCGACTTTCTGAATCCTCAAGGTAGATTGTTGAATTCGGAAGGGAGATTCCCATGGGATAAACGTGTTGGAATCTAGACTTTCCGCATCCGCAAGGAGTATTACCAGTTGCGGGAAGCGAAAGGTGATTTCCACAAGGATGGGCACGTTGGATTTTCAACTTTCCGCATTCGCATGCGGATTGTGAGATTGTGGAAGTCAGAAGGTAGTTTTTCCCCAGAATTCAAAATTAGATTTCTGATTTCCAACATCCGCAATGCAGGTTGTGGATTGCGGAATATGCGCGGGATTAAAATATCTGGGACGATAATTTGAGGACTCTGACTTCTGAGTTTCGCATGCAAATTGCGGAACTGCAAAAGCCGTACAGGTAATTTTTGTGGTCATAAAATGACTTCCGACTTCTGCATTGCGAACAACGAATGTCAGGATCGCGATTTCGTTGGAGGGGTAGATTTAGCAATACGGCTTCCAAATTCGGAATGTGGATTGCGGATTGTGGATCGGAGGCCATTGCGGTTGTGTGTGAAATCAAAGTTAATTGTTGAAAAAAAATGTATCAGTGGTCTCCCATCGCCTCTGAAGGGAACCAAGGAGACTAGGGACGTGACAAAGTGGTATCAGAGCCCAAGTTTCAGCACTGGGGCTGTTTGGGCCAAGCTATGAATGAATTTACAAGAAGAGAAGCACCCATGGCACGGTTTTGATAATTATTTATTGTTTTTATTGTGGCCTGAATGAGTAAATGCCAGATTTGTATAGATGTTTGTGTCGTATATGTGTTATTATGTCTAATAAATGTCTTTGTAATGCACAGTGGTTACAACTATTAGTATTTGAATCATACAATAAGGACAGCATACATGAAAGCAGGAACAGGGTGACATTAACAATGCCCAAGATCCTTATGAGCGAGAGGAAGATGTGCTAGGAGAAAACGTGTAAGAAGCACATACTGAAACCGAATCCAATGGGAGAAGGGAGCAGATAAATCCCCAGAACTTGGTTTAAACCATGGTCAGCTTCAATGAGAGATTGATGAAGGCTCAGGAAGAGAGGCACCAGCTCAATGCTACCATCTTGAAGAGCCTCACTAATATGCATCAGAGGATAAATCTTGGTATAACCCAAGCAATGTGGAAAGATAAGGAAGAGATGCAAGTAGCCACTCTAGAGGTCATTCTACGAAAAGGAATCAAAGCCCTAGAAGGATTTCTATGAGAAAAAAACACAGAAGACCCTCTCCAAGATCTCTGTCTAGCAAATAATGTGACTCTAGATATTCTCAAGTAAGTCCAAGGCATACTTCCAGAAGAATTGGGAGAAGAAAGAAATTCAAAGGGATCTCACAGGGAGAATTTAGGAAGGAAAGGCCTCCCACATTTGATGGAGAAGGAAAGATAGGCCAAGAGGCAGAGGCATGGCTTCTTGGAATGAAGAAGTATTTCAGAATGCATGATTATTTAGAAAATGAAAAGGGCAGAGTTTCCATTTACAATCTAAGTGGCAAAGTTTCAATTTGGTGGGAGCACCTGTCACATACCCCAATTTTGTAAAAATTATGTAATTATTTCATTATATTCCTGAGACATTATGTTAAATTTGATGCTAAGTAGGAATTGATGACTCAGCAGAGTCACTAGAAATGGAATGTAATTCTGAATATTTTATTATTAATAAATAAATTATGGAGACAACAGCATGGGAGAGATGTTAAAAAGAGGTTACTGGTCAAACTGGTGGATGGAACTAGGTGGGAAGGCAAATGACAAGTGGCAGCATCCTCAAACACTTCCAAAGTTGCAGGTGGCAACTTCCCTATATTTGGGGTCATGATTCCCCAAGAAAGTGGAATCTGAGCAGGTGGCTCATTAATTGACAGTTAACCCAACAATGACCTAGGCAATCTTTTAAATAGTACTCAATGAACTGAGCTGGGGGTTCGAATTGTTCTGGAGGGAGAATACATTCAGGTGAATGTTATTCAGGAGTCCCATTGAGGAAGAGGGAAATATACAGTAAGGAAGTTGTTTAAGAGGAATGTTGTAGTAACTTGGTTCCATTGTAGCTGTTTGGGCTGAGTGAATTATTTGTTGCACCTAGTTCCAGCCAGGGAGACCAGAGCAAGCTCAGGGGTCCTGAGAAGTGCTGTCTGGGCACTCTCCAGGAGTTGGTAGGGAGGAACAGCCTCCCATTACTGTTGTTGTCCACAGAAACATGTTCTGTCATTTCTTCCCTTCTGTTTGTTAAGTCTGAATAAATGTATGATGAGTTATTTCTATATGTCTGAAAAGTAATTAGTTAGTAAAATAGTATATCAGAGTAGCAGTAGTTAGATTTTGTATAGTTATTGTGTTTCAGCATTCTTTAATATCATTATTATCTTACTCATGAGGTATTTTAATGCATGCTATACAATAGTAATATTGTAAGCAATGGTTTATTATTGTAAATTTTAAACCTAGTGTAATTATTTTAGTTCAATAGATAAGTAGGGTTTTAGTATAAAGTAATTATTCTCTGGAATTACAACTCATTTAAATAATCATAGAAACAGAAATAAACATGGCTACATAAATTACATTATTTGTACTTGGCGGGATAATAAGTAAAAGCTATGTACCCAGTATTTATACCCTGTGTTTACAAAACCAAATAGACAATCATAGGAAACAGTATTAAAATATAACCAGGTATATTACAGTATCGATAGCATTATCAATATCGTTGCAGAACATTTGTAGCCACAGTTAGGATATGTATGTCAGGGTACAAACCCTAGTCGAGTTTTGATCAGTTCTAAATCCATTATATAAATCAAACACAACCATAGCTAAAGATTATCCATTCATTATCTATCAAACAAAACGATTGTGCAGAAACCCTAACAGAACTACATCACACAGGATTTATTAACAGATAAATAAATTAGATATTGTTTTAGGAAACAATAGAATTAACAGAACCATAGCTGGCTCAATATCGAGCTTAAGCATTATAGTATTATCCTCCCTTAAAAATTTCAGGTACCAACAGAATCATGATCGATATAACAGAACTGTATCTTAGCTCATTATTGAGCTCAGAACTGTGAGTTATATCCTTCACTTGACTCACAGTATCGACCGAGTCATTATCACAACAACCGAACAAGCAACTACACAAAAGCACGACCGTGGTGTTTGAGTCGAACCCAACCACTCCAGTTTCCACAACGAGAATTTTATCAGCAGAGAATTTACTTAGTTATTAATTTTTTTACAACAAACAGAACAATGTTCATCTCATTCATCAAGTTTAACCTACGGTTACTATCTTTATTTCAGCTCATTTTTTAACAGATTCGTGTTCAGTTAATAGCTTAAGCATTTGAATGTAAATTACCACTGAAAATTAGTTCGGGCCAAACCCTACTAGCCCAGTTTGAACAAACAAAACCAATGCTACAGAATTAAGATCATGTTTCCACCTACGGCCGCAGCCCATTTTATTAATGAAAGCGCTTACATAAACATAGAAATTTAAAACACATGCCACACACCAGTTCCATTATACAGAATGACTGTAACAAGTCATATTATAAAGCTTAAATTCATAGGAAAAACGTTTGAGCAAAGCCAATGCTCAATAGTTAAGACATTATTCTACCTACAGACGAGCCACAAATCTACTGCATAAGTGGATTCAAAACTTAAAATTTTACTACTACTGTACATAGTTCAGAATTAAAAACGCACGCATTTAAACAAGCCATTATACAGGTAACACTTTATATTAAGTCGAACTCAAAAACCTGGGTGTTAACCCTAAAACATTTTAAAGTGCTGTAACGAAATTAAACCCCAAGGCCGTAGCTTCATCTGCAGAATAGGCCCATAGCTTGTTTCTTTTATACAATAATTCTTCTATAAACCCTAACTAACACAAGAAAAACGAATAAAATTACATATGACTGCAACCATAACATTCCACACACATCACAAGGTTAAACCTGCCCATGAACTTTGGAAACGAGCAACTACAAGATCAAACAAAACGGAGCTAGCCACAAGGGTGGATCTTTTAAGACCAAACCCTAACCATCCTAACCACCAACAAGGAGGAAAATGCCATGGTGAAAACCAGGCTTACCCGGCTAAGCCATTCGTTGAAGCCTGGTTCCATCCACGCCTTCAGGAAGGGCCAGGACCTGCAACAACAGTGTAGTATCAGTTACAGACTTTAATTTTGTCAAACCATTTCTTTTACACTTAAAAACAAAGGAATAACTGTAGCTTACCAGCGAACTTGAATGGAGTTCCAAACTCAGTAATCATCCCGTCAACCACGAGCAGAGAAGGTGTAAACCCTTCCTCGTCACCAAATGAGCAACTAACAGAAGCAAAAGATTTATCCCACGATGGAAGCTGTGACCAAAAACAAGTCCAACGATAATCTCATGCCAGGACCAGACCGGTAAAGGAAGTCAAGGGATAAACCCTAGGTATTTTTAACACACTCATAGCTGTCAATAGTCAAATATAAGGACTCCCAAACGATAATAAGAATAAGCAAAAGGACTATAGCAACCTGGAAGCTGTTACCAACAGCGCCACAACAAAAACTCAGACCTGGAGAATTCGCAGAACGACCTGAGCCCGAAGGCGAAGGAAAAATGACAAGGTAGGGTTAGATCAACTGTTTTATATCACCAAACCCTTGGCTCTTGATTAACCACGTAGCAGTTTAATTTTTCCATGCAGTGGGTCGATACTCCATAGTTCCACGATGACATACCAATTATTGTTAATCAATTAAAATCATAGCAGGGATGTCCAATTATGGTAATGAACCATTGTTCAAACTTGTCAAATATTCCATGTTAACACATACTTCCAATTTTCGCTTTGGAGAACAATAACATTTGGTCCTACAATCATTACAATCATGCTAATGACAATAAAGTTCAAGATCTCGATGAGATTCTTATCATTGTTGCTAAACAAAAATCCATAACATGTGTAAATATAATTATTGTATGATTCTTCATAATGGATAGTTCACAGGTCATCCTTATAATAATCAAAACATTAGAATGATGTTTTAATACCTTTCCTTGTATTCAATAAAAACTTGCTTAGTCAATAGCATTCGAGATTAAGACTAGGAGTCTGTTTTAAACATAGAGCATATGTTAAATTATTATAAAAATTACCAAGGAGGTAGTTTTCAAGTGAAACAAATGCTAATTGTAAAACCTATCACTAATTTGTATACCCTAGCCTAATGTGAAAGAACAAGAGATATTATATCTCTTTCAATTTTCTAAGTTATTGTAGAGAAGTAGGGCATAAATGAATGACAATTCTATATTAAGATAGCGTTGCACGGATGATTTAAGACTTGTCATTTCATCATTATGGAACTTTAACTGATGAAAATCAAGTTATGGAACTCATAATAATTGGCTTAAGGAAAATAGACCCTTGCTATCCTTAATGCACAACGAGTTCAATCAAATATGATAATGAAGGACTACTTCCATAAGTGCTTATGGATTTTGTTCAAGTATCATTTATGGAAACAAAAAGTAGATACCAAACAAGGCAAATCCTTAAATTTAATAATAGAAGACAGGTATCAACAAGTCATCTTTGCATTTGCTGAAGATAAGAAAAGTACAAAACTTAGTGATATCTTTAACTCCCAATCTGTGAAATTAAAGTGTAACTCAAAACATGTTTCTGAATTTTGAACTGGGCATAATGCAGGAAGAATTCTACCTTTAAAACCTTGATAAACCTGGTTAGCATGCCTAGACTGTTCACTGAATGATATGGTACAGCTAAATTGACTTATAATGCTTTAAATATTATTGCGGCGACCCGACATTACCTGTATATCTGTAAGAGAAGAAAAATATGTTGCATTAGCTCAGAAGCTAAGTAAGCCAGTCTGTCATGGCAATTCCCCCTTGTGGTTGAAAAACAGAAAAACAATCAGCAACAATAAAGAAACTCATAATAAAATCTAAGTATAATAACAGATCATTTAGACACATGTATGATCACTTAAACTAATCAAACAAATCAAGGAATGCATTTATAAATATTATATGCTAATTTAAAAATTTTAAATTTTTCGAAAATTTTGGGTTTTGACAGCACCTCATGCAAGTGAAAAGGATTACTGAAAGAAGGATCAACTGGGAGCAGTTTAAAAGGTACTTTAAGGAGAAATACCTATCATCTAGGTATTATGATAACAAGAGGAAGGAGTTCAATGAACTCGGATTGGGACAGAATTCCATGGAAGAGCATGTCCACAAGTTTTTGGATTTGTTGAGGTATGTAGATTACATCAAGGATGAAAGGGTAAAAATCCAATGTTTCCTTGGTAGTCTACCCTAAAATTTCAGACATAGGATTGAGTTTTTCAATCCACCAAGCCTTGATGAAGCCATTAGGATTGAAATACATTGCTATGAGCAAAGTAAAGGGAATTCATAGGTTCAACCATCATGGAAAGGAAATCCAAGAGGGATTTTTTAGCAAAGCAAAAATGGATTCAAGCCACCATTCAGATATCAACCCAAAACTTTTCTAGAGGACCAGCAAGCAAGAAGTGGATTCTAACTAGTCGTGGCAATAGAAAAAGCACCAAAAGGGCCACTTCAATGTTGGGGATGTGGAGGAAACCATGTGCTTATAGAATGTCCACATCGGAGGGAGAATCCCAAAAGCTTGCACAACCTAGAATAAGAAACTACAATAGAAGATATGGCAAGAGAAGCACCTCGAATTTATGCAGCATTATCAAGCATACCATCAATCAACAGTAGTGGAGGTTGAAGGTAAGATTTCTAAGCAATCTATTTCTATTTTGATTGATCCAGGATCTACTGATAGTTATGTGTCTCCTAAGGTGGTTGAAGGTTTCTCTCTTAGTAAAGAAAAGCATAGTAATTCTTGGTTAGTTCAACTAGCCATGAGTACTAAGAGAAAAGTAAGTGAAGTAGTGATGGAGTGCCCTGTAGAATTGAATGGAATCCTCACAAATGTTAATTTAAATATCCTACCATTAGGATCTTGTGATGCCCTATTATGTATGGACTGGTTGGAAATACATAGAGCCAATTTAGACTACTATGAGAAAGTGCTTGAAGGAATTGATGAAGAGGGAAGGCCAAGGTTGGTAAGAGGAATTCCTAAGCAAGTTTCAGTAAGGCATATTTCAGCCATGTAGTTGAGAAAGTTTTATAAGAAGGGTTCTCAGTTATATGCAATGCATATATCAGATTCATCAGAAGATAAGGGACCCGGGATATAAGACTTTCAATTGTTGCAAGAGTTCCAATATGTGTTTCCAGATGAAGTGCCATGGTTGCCACCAACGAGAGATATTGATTTTTCCATCAATCTTGTTCCAGGGGAAACACCAATTTCCAAATATCCTTATAGAATGAGCACACTAGAATTGGTAGAGTTGAAGATGCAGCTGCAAGAATTAATGGACAAGGAATATATCAGACCTAGCGTATCTCCTTGGGGATCACCTGTGTTATTTGTCAAGAAAAATGATGGGACTTTAAGTTTGTGTATTGCTTATAGGTAGCTCAATAAAGTGAAAATCAAGAACAAGTATCCATTACCCAGAATTGATGACTTGTTTGATCAAATGAAGGAAGCTAGAATGTTTTCAAAGATTGACTTGAGGTCTGGATACCATCAAGTGAGTATAAAGGAAGAATACATTCAAAACATATCCTTCAGGACAAGATATGGCCATTGTGAATTCACAGTAGTGCCATTTGGTCTTACCAATGCACCTGTTACATTCATGTGTCTTATGAATAGTGTCTTCAGCAAGTATTTGGATAACTTTGTGATTGTGTTTTTGGATGGCATTCTTGTTTACTCAAAGAATGAAGAAGAGCATAATGAACATCTAAGAATGGTGTTGCAAGTTCTTAGAGAACACCAATTGTATGCAAAGATGAGAAAGTGTGATTTCTATCAATAGAAGGTACAGTATTTGGGTCATGTTATCTCAATAGAAGAAATTGCAGTGGATCCAGAAAAGATTGAAGCCATAATGGATTGGCCTACTCCAAGAAATGTTTCGGATATTAGATCTTGTATGGGTCTTGTAGGATATCACAGAAGGTTCATTGAAGGATTCTCCAAGATAGCTCACCCAATCACTTCATTTTAGAGGAAGAATATCAAGTTTGTATGGTTTGAAAAATGTGAGAAAATCTTTCAGCAGCTACAGGAATTACTTACCAATGCTCCTGTTTTGAATATTGCAGATCCGAAGAAATATTTTTTAGTGTGCATAGATGCTTGCATTGAATGGATAGGTGGAGTGCTCATGCAAGAAGGATTTGTAATTTTCTATGAGTCAGGAAAGTTAAAGGAGCATGAGAATAATTATGCCACACATAACTTACAGCTAGTAGCCATAATTCATACTCTCAAGAGATGGAGACATTATCTGTTAGGAAGAATATTTGAGCTCAGAACATACCAGATGAGCTTGAAATATTTGTTTGACTAGCCAAATCTGAATGCTAGGAAAACTAGATGGATAGAATTTCTTTGTGAATTTGATTTTGAAATTAAGCATGCCAAAGGTAAGGAGAATAAGGTCGCAGATGCAATTAGCATAAGATTCCATGTTGTAGCAGTAAGCATATGTAAATCATATTTGAAGGCAAGAGTTCTTGAAGCTCAAACCAGTGATGAAGATTACCTTCAAGTCAAATAAAAATTGCAGCAGGGAAATGTGGATGAAACTTGTGCAAGATATTAGCTTGGTGAAGATGATGTTCTCCTTTATCAGGGTACCAGACTGCACATTTCAAATTGTGTAGATTTGAAGAGGCTAGTGATGGATGAGATACATCCAATGCCATATTCTGGACACCCAGGATATCAAAAGACTATAACAGCAATAAGGAAGAAGCAGTACTTTTTGCATGGGATGAAGAAGGGCATAGTAGGGTACATTACTAGGTGTCAAAATTGCCAGCAAGTCAAGGCAGAACATCAACATCCAGCAGGATTGTTACAGCCTTTTCTCATTCCAGAATGGAAGTGGGAAGTGATTTCTATGGACTTTATAACAGGTCTACCAATGATAGTAAGGAAGCATGATTCAATCATGGTAGTGGTGGGAAAGATATCAAAGGTAGCTCACTTTATTCCAAGCAAGTCCACTCATAAGACTAATGACATAGCAAATATCTTCATGAAAGAGATATTCATATTGCATGGATTTCCCAAGGAAATAATTTTAGATCGTGATACAAAGTTCACATCCAATTTTTAGAAGGGTTTATTACAGGAATTGGGGACTCAGCTGAATTTTAGTACAGCATATCATCCCCAAACAAATGGTCAGACTAAGAGGGTGAATCACATTCTTGAAGACATACTGAGGATGTATGTGATGGATAAGCCATCGAAGTGGGAAGACTACCTACACTTGGTAGAATTTGCAAACAACAATGGACATCAAGCATCATTGAGGATGAGTCCTTTTGAAGTATTGTATGGCAAAGGATGCAAAAAAATTGGGACAACCCAGTGAATAGGTTGGTGGTTGGACCAGAAATGATCAAGGATATGGAGCAAGAGATTGTTAAGATCATGCAGAATTTGAAGGCAGCATAGGACATTCAGAAGAGTTATACAGATCTGAAAAGAGTGCATAAAGAATTTCAAATTGAGGATCATGTTTACTTGAGAGTGAAACCAAGGAAAATTTCCATGAAGTTGGGGAGTTGTGCCAAGCTGGCACCAAGATATTGTGGGCCATTTGAAGTCCTTGATAGGATAGGGCCAGTTTCATATAGAATTGTATTTCCTGCTAATATGAGAGATCATAATGTTTTCCATGTCTCTTTGCTTAAGAAATGTGTACATGATCCTAATCACATAATTGATTGGAATGTGATACAGGTGGAACAAGAGGGAGAGTTCCAAGTGGAGCCTATGTGCATCCTCTACAAGAAGGTAACTTTGCTCCAAAATAGATCCATCAGACAAGT
Organism: Larix kaempferi; assembly: GCA_027924585.1. NCBI lineage: Eukaryota > Viridiplantae > Streptophyta > Pinopsida > Pinales > Pinaceae > Larix > Larix kaempferi. The sequence continues at coordinate 1,204,772 of BSBM01000345.1, read as the reverse complement.
GAAGGTGCAATGGAAGCACCTTAGCCCCGAAGAGGCTAAATGGGATCTGGAGGATTCCATGATAGAGGCATTCCCATTTTTGTTCAGTTTTTGAGAACATTGAGGATGGTGTTTTTCTAAGGGTAAGGGAGTTATAATACCCCTAATTTGACCCTTAGGTTTTATTGGCTTCAATGTAAATATTGTATAAATGCAACGTGTGTTTTCCCTAGTGTGGAGCTCAAGGCCAAGGCCCCACTAGTGGATGCTTAGTTTTATTTGCATAGGAAAGTATTTGATATTCTAATAATCCATGTGTTGTTAAGCCATGAGATATTGTAAATGATGTAATTATTAAATATTTCAAGAAAATACCAAGAAAAATGGCTAAGGAGGTAACCAATGAGAAGGGGCCATGTGTATCCACTAGGGAGAGGTGACGGGGTTGTGTCATTGGAACCCATACTTCCACATGTCAATTTGTGAACCCATTTGACTCCCCATGCTGACATTTAATTCTGTTGTAAGAGGGTGGTTGAGCAAACCAATCCATGAAGTCGATTGAGTATGGAGCAGCCCTGCAATATGCAGCGCAGGGTATGGCATTGTTTTACTTGTCCCCTAAGCCACTCTACACCTAGGAATTCGCTCACCCTGACCCCTACCCCATTGTTGAAAAACAACCCAATTCATCACGCATTATAGAGAATCGAGCAGAAGGAAGAGAAGAGGAAAAAAAGAAATCGTAATTCTATGAAAAAGCCAAAATTGTAGAGAGGAGGAAAAAAAGACACCCTGCGTAGGAAGTGAAGTCGGTTGGGAAACACTTGGATCAGACCCTGAGATGAATTACAGAGTGTGAGAAGCTGAGTGAATCCGTGAGAACACTTAGATATGTTTGCATAGGACCAATTTGTGGGGAAGAGCTTAGGACGCAACCCTGAAAAGAGCCCAGCTTGAATAATAGAGAAGAAGGTCAAACATTGGGTTGGATCTGTTTGATAAACCCAGTGAGGGAAAAAGTCTCATTGAAATAGCAGCTTGGACCTTCTATTCCCACCCTGAAGAGCACTGGAGGGAAGGGGCCTTGAGGGACTGTGAAACAGAGAAGAAGTCCTTCCTTGTGTTGGGTGAGGTAGGTAATGTAGGTTCCATGTTTACTGAGTGATATGATATGCTTGTAGCTCTGTGGGTGAGCTCACTGGCTTAGCAAGATCCTCCCTATTCCCTTATATGCTTGATAAACCCAACTGTAGGTTGGCTTAGCATTGGGATGGAACTTTGACTGTGAAAGAGCCTATTTAACCCTCCTTAGTGGATACACAGCCCAACTTGGGGGTGGTATCTCATCTGAAAGAGTATAGGATGGACAAATACCTAAGGTTGGGTGGAAAGTTGCTCTCACTTAGCCAGTTACTTGGGCAGCTTCATTTCCAAGATAAGTGCTTTTGTGGTGTAAAATGATGCTAGTTTCCCCTATTTTGTGTTATGCTTGTATGTTCAAGTTATTGAATGAAGAATTACATGAAATTGATCAATAGGGAACTATGTATAGGTTTAAGTATGAAGCTGAGTTCATGTCTGAATGCTTCATCATTTGCATGAGTTTAATGTGTTTAGAACCTTACAGGTTGTTGATGTGTTCAGTAGTTTAGTTTCATAATATGTGTTTAATTATGCATTGCATTCACCTTTATGAGGGAATGCTTGGATTCATCTGGACCGAGGAAAAGGAATTAGAAATCCCTTGTTTTTTTTCATGACCCTCTGTGGGTCAGGTGGAGGGAGAAGCCATGGCAGAGGGAAAACAGAGCTCCTTGCAAAAGGTTAATGAAATATTGAAGGAGTGGATCTATGCTTCAGTTGGAAATTTGGATAAGTTAGAGTACTCATACATGGTAGGGGATCAAACCAGTGGATAGAGCTATCCAATATCTTTTCAACGGTACCGGCCTTGTCCAATTTTTCCTAAGGATGAAGGAGTTACAAGCTTGGGAAGTTTGTAGGTGCATGGGTCTGTGGTCCCGACCTTTCCGCATCCGCAACGCAGATTACAGATTGCAGAGGTCAAGGACCAACCTTTGGAATGGCGTGGTTAGCCTTCCGATTTTCCAAATCCGCAAGGCAAATTGCGGATTTTGGAATTCAGAAGGGCGATTCCCATGGGATCGGCACGTTGGAATCCCGACTTTCCGCATCTGCAAGGAAGATTTCAAGTTGCAAGACGCGGAAGGTGATTTCCACGGCGATGGGTGCATTGGATTTCTGAATTTATGCATCCACATGTGGATTGCGGTATTTCGGAAGTCAGAAGGTGGTTTTTCCCCAGGATTCGAAACGCGATTTCTGATTTTCGACATCTGCAACGTGGGTTGTATATTGCGGAATTGCAGAGGAGTAAAATATCTGGGATGATGATTTGAGGACTCCATCTTCTGAGTTACGCATGCAGATATCTGAACTATGGAAGTCGGGTGGATAATTTTTTGTGGCCGTTAAATGAATTTTGACTTCTGCATTGTGGACTGCAAAAGTTGGGAATGTGATTTTGTCGGAGGGGTGGATTTGGAAATCTGGCTTCCAAATTCCAACTGCGGATTGCGGAAGGGTGGATTGCGGATTGTGGATTGCAGATCGGAGAACATTGTGGATGTGTGTGAAATCAGAGTTAATTGTTGAAAAAAAAATATATCAATGGTCTCCCATCGCCTATGAAGGGCACCAAGGCGACCGGGGACGTGACATTCCAAATATGGCTTTCAAATTTATTCAATATTGTTTGGTTCTTGATGTATCAATGGAGAGAATCAAGTCAAATTCAATATACATCGCATATGAATTCAATGCATTAATCATGACTTTAGAATATTGATCCCAAAACATAAAAAAATTAAAATATACTCACTTTCCCTAGACATTATACGGTCACTAGCACCATGACATTTAAAAATAATATCTATTGGTGACAAGACGCATGATTCACAAGGTACATAACATCCAAGATACAAATCCAAAAAAGAGTTAACACAAATCAAAAACACCACCTTAACCACTTCTGTGAAACACCATAGCTCTTTATTTTTCAAAGAAGCTAACCTCAGCCATTATCAGTGTTAAATAGGTGGCACGCAAAAGTGTTGATTTTCCTACCATATTTGGTCCTATTAAAAGCATTTCCCTAGGACAATAATTATCTCCATCTTTCCAAATATCAACATCATTAGGAACAACCACACCTTTCTAGCCTCCCACGGCATAAGGATTCCATAAACCTTTGATGCTGAGAATAGAACCTTTTTTTCTTCCTCCCAAGATATTATTTTCCTCAGGGGTGACCAGGAATGGTTTGCATGTAGATCCATTTGACGAGTTTTATAATATAGCAAATCCTAGTATCACATCAATACAGCTTATGGCATCAACAAGTTGTGACCAGTATGCTTCCCGCTCACAAAACAAGCTCACCATTGAATTCAATGTTTCAACCTCATACAGATTCATATCATTGGCCTAGCAATAAAACACTCAATATATTAGTAGATATGAACCATGTGTGTTACGATAATACAAAATAGGCATGGAAACAAGTCCTAGACATAGTACTAAGAGTCTAGCTCTTTGTTTTAATACTTTGAGTCTAGATCTCTGTTTTAATGGACCATTCCTTTACCCCTAAAATTATTGTTGAGGCATCTAAATACGTTGAATGGCTTTCTTTATGGGAAATACGTAGATGGATTTCTTTATGGGACATATATTGATATTCAATACTATTTTAGGACCCAAATATCTTCTCCCTTTTCCTTTAAGATATAAAAAAGACTTTGTGAACCCCCTAAAGAACTTATAGAGAATAATGAACCTATACTAGAACACACTATTTGTTGGATTGGATTGATAAGAACAGTTTCAAAAGTCTAGTGATAGCTTTGATTGAAACATGGACACCTTCATCACTCTTAGGTTGGCTAGAATTCAAAGGATAAGAAACATATCGTATTCTCTTTTGATTGTAATTGATAAGGTGTGCAACATTTAAATTGATGATTTCAATATTACTAGGACATGTTTGCATATTGGGTACAAGAAGTCAAGGAATCACCAAGCATCTAGTTGATCAAGAGAAGAGGTCGCTTGAGTGCTCAAGAGATTGAGAGAGAGAGATAAACAAGAGAGAATGTATCAATTGATTAATGTGTCTCCATCAATGGTCAAGAAATAAACTCCACTCATTTATGGGTCCACAACCTCGAAAGTTGATCCTATGAAATAGTTAGGGAAAGGTACTACAACACATTTCATTATTCTATTTTCTTAAGGAGCACTACGAGTTGTATGCATTTACTGAGTGCTATTCTATGATAACGTATTAGGTAAGCTATATCATTTTCACCTCCCATCAGATATCAAACCATCCATCCTATCTTGGATAGCGTTATGATCTTGAATCCTATACTATTGGTAAATACATCATACCAATTCGTTGGCAGCTCCAAGCATTTCTAACCCTTTTATGGGAGTAAAGAAAGTATTTTCCTACATTATGGGAGTAAAGCTCTAGGCAAAGACCTGAATCACATGACAAGGAGTTAGAACAACAAAAATTCCTTCTTCTCCACCATGCAATTAGTCCACCATCAAAGACACTAGATTTTTAAATAGCATTGTTGAGTGAACTGATGAACTCTCCACAAGATTCTAACTGATACCAAATGGAACTGAAATGTAAGATTGAATCTTAAGGTTGGAACCAAGAGTACATAGAGTGTAATTTCTTGTGCTAACATGACCTAGAGATATTGTTCACAAATCAACAAAGGATGGTTATCTGACTCTATTCTTCCCAAAATAGTAGTAAAACATAAAAGATAATAATCACGGATAGATCCTTTCATTGCAAAATGATACTACATAATATTTATTCTCACCCTCTTAATATTACTCATTCAAGTACACCTTATCATTTATCTTTCTATACCTTCTGAAATTAAACTATTGGATTAGTTCACGAGGAAATTTGCAAAAGGTTTCCACAAGATGACAACACTAGACTGCTCCATCCTCTACTTTGCCTCATCCTTTTTATCCTTCTTTGTCTTCAAACAATATATGTCTCACTAAGCTACACTATAGGCCCAAGCATAATGGCACAGATTCTCATAAATGTTGTAGTTATTACAACTCTATTGATCATTCTAACAATGAGTGCATCACAAAAAATTGAAGCTAAATCACACACACCTCTAACTAAGAAAAGGACAGAAGGACATAGTCAATAGTAGTCAACAATTTGTTGGCACCCCAACAATCCCCCTTAGATTTTCTGCAAAATAAAAAGGGCCCCCATTCAAAATTTTCAAAACCTAATTGATTTTATTTTTTTACTTGGTTCGAGTAGGTGAGTTCTTGGTTTCCTTCCTGCTATCTTTCAATTATTCTCCAAGACCATAAAGCTCTTATTTTCTAACATGACAACGAATGAGCATTGGCTTATATTCATGACAACACTTTTGACACATGAGGACACTAGTACTAATAAACAGCTTGGCTTATTGATAATTAGATTGATGACCTTGTTCTTGATATATTTTGAATGCAAATATAATTATTTATTGATGTGGAAAATATCTATACTATAATAATCATTTAACCTATAACTTATTTTACTTTTTATTTTTTAACTCAAATTAAGTTGAGAATATTTATATATTATGTTAAACGATTATTTAGTTTATTTCAGAAAATTAAATATAAAACCTAATAACATTTAAATTGGCCACATGGAAAACCAGATCTTAATGCAAATCGTCATCCCTTGGTGAAGCCGGACAGTATGTTTTTGCATTATTACCAGAAAAATCGATGGAAGACTTTATCATCTCCAAATTTTTATTCATGCTTTGATTTCATTGTAAATGTCATTATGTTTGTTGGGTTTATGGTAAACAGTCTTTCCCCTGCGTAGATTTGTTGCCGGAGCTATACAACTGTCTGGTTATCTCATTATCATCGATGGTTAGAAGCTATTATTTAATTCACCATTTTTATGATGGTTGGTCTTTCGGCATTAACATATTTGTCATTAGATTTGATTTGATTTCAATGTCATGTATGATGATTTATTAAACATTTGAATATATGGTTGTATTATGAATTAGTAAGCGGTTTGCTCTAACTAATAAGTAATGACCACGTATTCATTTGCAACATGTTGCTTGATTAACAATATGATAGACTATTTCTGTTTTGAGGAAAAGTCTGAATCATTTATTCGATGAATTTTCTGTGTATGAAGAATAGCAGAGTATTCATTGATTCCAGCTCTTGTGATTAATATCTTGGCCAAGGTTAAAAAGTATTCATTTCAAGATTTAGATTAGTTCAGGTTTGGATTTTATGTTCAGATGTACATCTAATTAGTTTCAATGATTCAAGCCAAGTTTTGTCTCAATTATTAAACTATGAATGTATGATACAGTCACTTGTATTGCGATATTCTATTTTTAATGCATCTGAAATCTTTGTTTGGTTTAAGTTATTATCACAGGATTTGATAATTGCATAAAGTCTTGGTTTGTTTTTCATTGGATCCAAATTACCGTTTTTGTGCTTTCTATCTAAAATTATTGAGTTTGGGTCCCTATTCTCGAAGCTGTATATTTGTACATCCCTTATTTTATTATTGTTGTATACATTCTCTTTTGATAATTGTACATATATATCATAGCCGTAGGTTTAAGGATAATTGTAGTTTGATGCCTTAGCTTAGAAATAATATCAGCTAGAGAGGCCGTATAAATCCGTGATGATTGATCATTTCAACGACTTGAGGAAATTTGACACCTCCGGATCGGATCAATTCCTCCTTGTTGACTCAAGTGCACAACTCCCGCGTCAACACAATCTCACTGCTCCAAATACATAGTTATCTCTCACAACTGTAGAGTGGTCCACCAATAAGGAGGCTCTATTAATATAGAATAATCAAATTAAGGACCACTTGTTCAGATGCATCTTTGATAATGGAAATATGAAGAATTTGGTCTCCTAGGACATGGTCATATGATTACTACTTCCCAGACAACCTCATCCTCAAACTTATAATCAAAGATGGGTTAAGGCTAATGTCCAACCCATTGATTCAACCACACTTTAACATCATTTTTACAATTGGTCCCTTTGTTGATAGTGTGGAGTGTGATCTCATTCTTTTGCTTGGTAGACCTTATAACATCATTTATGATGGCTTTCACTATACATACATGCCGCATAAAGACATAAAAAATTTCAACTCCTCCTATTCCTTGACCAATATAGGAGTCAAAACTTGGCAATACCACCAAAAAAATTGCTATTTTTGTAGATAAACAAGACATATATATCACTGTGCAAAGGGACGAATAAAAAGTGGTTGTTTTATTATTTCTTTTGGCCTCATCAAAATTTTCTTTTGCTTTCTATACAACCTGGGAAAGCCTTCAGATACTTGCAAACAACATGTCATATTTATTTATATTGATTAGGTTTCAATTATAAGTCAAGAAAAATAGAGAATCACTAGGGAACATCCAAATATCACACAGTTAGCTCAATACAAAACATTGTAAGTAGTTAAAAAATGTCTGATTGATGGCATTGGGAATGTTGTCTCTGTATCATAAATCTTGCACTGTAATCAACAATAATTACTGAAAGAAGTCAAGGCAGTGATGAAGAACTAGCCTTTTTCAGTTTTAATTAGAAAACCATAATACAATAGATATTGTGCTATGGCAATATGTGTAGGGAACCTCCAATAATTAAATGATGAAAATGCATGATATATCAGAAATAGCAGAACACATAAATGATTTATTGATCATATCCCACTTCGAGGGGGTGTTAGTATTGTTATCGACAACACAAGCAACTCGGTTGTGTTATAATGGGGTCGCCGCCTCTGAGCAGGAAATTCTACATGGAGAACGAGCTCACCCCGTAAAACTGCATAGGATGGATGGTATCTCGACGAATCAAGGGCAAGATATCAACGGATGAGAGCCCGTCCATGTGCTGAAAGCGCTTGGTTTTTAACGCGCTCAGGGTGCCCCTGAAGGAAAACCGCTGACGACATGTATTAGTTTCACAATTATTCAGGGGCTGAAAAATGGTTTCCTCGAACCACTTTTCCAAGCCCCTAAAACCTCTTAAAGGTGGTTTTAGCTTTTTCCTCTAACCAAAAATCATTGGTCAGCCTCCTAACGGCAGAAGTGGGCTCCACGCACAAAGGTGCATGAACAAGCGCGCTCATCCCAAGGTTGTCAGGGCATAATATCAACAACAGTCATGGTTTTTGGATGCCCAAGGTGCTTTCACTTTAACAGCTTGGGATCGCTCCTGAACGAAGACCGCCATCTACACGTGGCAGCCTCTCGTTGAATTAGGACCCAAAAGGCGGTTTCCTGAAACCATTTTATACGGAGCCTGAAACCATCCTCTCATTACAACTCACCACTTTCCATTGCATCGCATTCCTAGCCCCTCGCCTTTTCGTAAACCGTACTTAAACGGTCATTACTGTTGTCATTTGCGAGCAAGTACCCCCTGCTTTTAAGAAGCCATCTACCCTCTAACCAACAAACTAATACCAATGCGCCACGTAAACTCTACATTTAAAGCTTTCCCTTTTCAAATGTCTCCCTATAAATACCTTCCCAGGGAAGCCATTATGCATTCTTGTCCAGCTCCATAAGCTCCGTAGTCTCCATTCCCTGCACCTATTCCTTCATAATTTCTCTAATCAGTTCAGAGACAACACTCCCTACGTTATCCCTGTGTTAGCATGGACCCTGTTTCCGCTCTCGAGGTTGCCTCTGCATCCACGTCCAGCAGTCTAGAGGACCATCTGGGTGATGGATTCTTTAACGTCCATGACTCATTTTCTTCCTTCCCAAACCTGCTACAGTTGGCTCTAGAAGTTGAGGAGCATGCAGAGAGCAGAAATGACTTGTTCAACCTATGGAAGTTAGGGCTGGCCAGGATGGTTCTTCCCCCTACCAGGCCTTTTCCCGAGATAATTCAGTGGTGTGCGGATTTTTATGTACCAGAGAGAAAGGCCATCATGTCCCGTCAAGGAAAGTTGGTATGTCCTATCAGTAAGGAGATCATTATGGAATTAACAGACTCTAAGGAGGACCCCTCGGCGCTTGTTTTTGACGAGGAAGTGTTAAAAAATAAAATTCGTGAGATGCTTTCACCCGAATGCTCTTACTTCTTAAAGCTAGTCTCTGTAGCAACCAAGCAATGTTCAGTTTGGAGACATTCGTGGGTCCGGTTCAACCAGTATTATCAATGATCTGTCAATTCCTCGGGTACGATAGCGACATGGTGATCGACGACACATGAACCTCTCTCATCATGAAGCACTGGTCAGCTTGGACTTGTCATCTTTCCTCGCTCAGTCCATCCACCTCCAATTAAAAGGTTTCTCGTCCAAGAAGTTATTTCACTACTGCTCTTTACTCCTATACATGGTCATCTATCATAACAAAGGCCACTTTGACAAAGAAGATCTGTCTAGGACAGTAATCCCCGTTCCCCCACAGAAGAATTTTTCCACATTTGTGTATACCATTGTATCCAGGGTATATATGCTCTTGTTTGATGCCCTTCTGCCGAGAATTTTCCCGGAGTGTAAGCAGTTTCTCCAGCTTAACCCAAATGAGGTTATGGGAAACTAGTTTTGTTTTGAAACCCAAACCAAAATCAGGATTTATGGGGCGGAGTTGGCCCCATACAAACTCCCCATATTTTTTACTTCCCAATTGTTTGCACTAGAATTCATCTGCCAAAGATTTAATTGTGATGAGGTGCATTTTATGAAGGGGAAAAATGCTCGCACTTTCAAAGTCCCCTTGTAGGTAGGCCCTTTTAAAGTACGAGACAAAGTTGCTCAGAAGGAGGTCGAAAGATTGCTAGCCTCATTTGGTTTTCCTTTGAGCATGATACACAATTATGGTCCCATGGGCATCATTTCTCAGAAAAGATAGGGGGCCATTCAGTTGCGTACCTCCACAATCCGCACCCCCTGTTAGACAAAATGGGTAATCTTGAGAGTTGGGAACAATGTTAGGATGTTATGAAACCAAGCAAGGCTTCAGGGTCACCAATCATTCCAACCCCTCTCAAGATCAATATGCTGGGGAAAAGAGACACATCAGAGCCCACGTCTGCTACCAGAAGGGACGAATCAGGGAGTACGGGATCAAAGCCCAAGAGGTTGAAAGTTGAAGGAGAATCTAGTGCAACCTCATTAATGATTCTGCCACCCACCCTCATGACACTTGTCCTCCTTGAAACTTTTCCCTCTGCAACGTGGCCACAGGGTCAAGAGGCTCAAGCCACTAAAGGGGATTTAGTTACTACATCATCTTTCAAGTCAGGTTTGTTTGGGAATTATTAGCAAATCAAAGAAGACAACCTTGATTTGGAAAAGTCTTTATTTCCAAAGAAGGAGATAGATACTGGAAGGCAGTCCAAAATGCTTTCCACACTAGATCTGAAGCAGGCAGCCCTTAAAATGGCTATCCTGGAAAAGATAGTGCCAGGAGAAAGGAGTACACCATCAAATTTTAAAGCCACATAGATAACCATAAACCTGGATCAGGTCCCGTCTAAAGACATCATGGAATTACATTGACAGATGGAAGAAAGAGTGTACAGGGATGTACGTAAGTTCACCATGAGCACTAACAGGTTACAGGCTGTGGTTTGTAGGCTGAAAAAGCAGCTAAAGAATGAGAAATCATCCAATAAAGCTAAGCTACTGAAAACAGCTGACTTAGAGTAGCAAGTAGTGAAAATGGTGTAGAATCTTGGAGACATGGCTCCATTAGAAGCCGTGTTAAAGGAAAAGGACAAAGTGTAATGCTTCCATTGGCATTATAAATTTTAATCTAATTAAACATAGATTTTGTGACTAAGCAGCATATAATCAATGTGTAACCATAACAATATATAAACAACATGCAATAGCATCAAATAACTTAGAATTTTTTTAAAAATTCATTGGTTATTCACACAACATAAATTAACATCATAAATCCTGTAGCAATAGCATCATATGAGAAGTTTACAACAACATATAAACAATTTAAAATCACAAGAAAAATACCTCGTTATAAGAATGGTGACGGAGTCCAAACTGAGCATGCTTCCCTCTTCTTCTCCTCGAGTTGCTTCCATCTTTATTGCCCAAAGCGGGACCACGGTTTTACCTCCCAGCCAACTAGGGGCCTAGCCGGCTCCCTAGCCCCAGGAAACCATTGAACGATCCCATCTAAATGGCCTCCTGGCCCTCCGTGCCCGAGACCCCCAAAGAACAGAACAGTGATGCACTAGTAGGCTATGTATCAAATCTTCTAAGAGTTCTCAAACTCTTCCAACTCTTCCAAACTTCTCATACCCCAAATTATCCAAAATACCTCTTCCTATCAAAATTCTTACCAAAATATCCTTCAAGAGAAAAGACTCCCCCCCTTCCAATCTCAAGTCTCATATTTATATCAAAACTCCTCCTCATCCATCAATAAATTCCAAAAATAATAGTCAACATTCAATAAATTCATTTTCTAAAAAAAATAGCAATTTAATCTAAATTAATAAAATATTATTACACATGGTTGCAAAGTCTCACTTGTCATACTTCTACATTAAATGCAACTATGACAACTCTTTTCTAAAAACTTGTGCAATCCTATCTATTCATTTATTTATATTATCCTCTCATACATAAGTCAAATAAGATATTTTCATATACTATATTATACTATGAAGTAATTTATATTATTTGTACATAATATTATATGTATTTCAATAATCCAATCAATTTATATAAATCTAAAACATATTAAACAAGTCAACAAACTCATACTTTCAACTCACAAGTGATACTTTCAACAATTCATCAACCAAGCTACTATTAGATAATATAACCATAATAATTTATTCATCGATCGACCAATCATAGTATTGTACTCATGAATTGGCGTATGCATGGCCAGTGCACACGTCGTAAGCGTGGGTACTAATAATCACATTTAATGCTCCTAATAGATCATTATTACATGATCACAAACAACACATAGAAGAACAATTAAACAATGCATCATTCATCATTCATAATCATTCATACATAAGCAATAAGACATTTAATTAAATAAACATAGTGATGAAATCCAACATATAATCATGATAGTTAATAAAAATCAAGAACACCATCCAATCCATCATTGGTCCCATCCATCCCATCAATAATCCAACCCCCTATCACCACTACTTCCATCTCCTGACCTCACCATCCCGTCCTCTGCTGGAATATACCATGGAATCTAAACTACGCGTATGACCATTTATATAACCCGTAAGTGGAAGTGTCGATCGACCACATCGACCAAGATTCCCTAGCAGGCACCCACTAGTCGTCATCACACATCCACGGGAGAATGCTCAGCACAGCCCTCCCACGACTCTGGGTTTCGGAGGTTCGATGGTGAGAAATGCCTCCACCCCTCCTAATAGTACTAGGGTCAACGCCCTACATCAACCATACAATGCCATCACTGATCTAAGGGGTCTCGTCATTGAAAAATGTTAAGATTTAATATGCTAAGACATAAAATAGCAGAATTACATTCCATTTCACAATAATAGCATATACAGGATCACTGAAGAAACAACAAGCATAGCATAAACACAAGAGACAGAGATTTATCCTGGGAAACCCTCATGGGGTAGAAAACCCAGCAAAGCTTCCTCAATATAGATGACCAGCAATATACAAAGATGCAAACCAAAGACATGATCTCCTCCTCCACCATAGAAGACCTCTCCTCCACAAGTGCACCTCTCTCAAGTGAGTGAGTGAGTGTATCAAATGAGGAACACACCTCCTCTATTTATACACTACTCTGACATATCTTTTACTCAAGTACACGTAGGCTCGTATTTAACCAATGGGTTAAATACCCCACTACAACTAACTGGGCCGACCCCTCTAGGGTGTTCTAATAACCCTTTGACCCACATAACACATACAGGGCCGACCCCCACTAGGGAAGTCTAATAACCCGAGTTACCACATTCCGATGGAGGAATAAACATCTCCGGATATACAATAAGATCTTCAAGGAGGAATGAAACATCTCCAGAATAATAAAGTACAAATATAATATTCTTTGAAGTTACAATATTTCAACACTCCCCCTTAACGAGAAGGATATTATAACAGCATCTGCATGAGCAAGGAGTCATCAACATCATACATGATACATCTATAAATCATTGGAAGCTTTCTCAACATCATCAGTAACTCAAGCAGTTACTGGAACATCTTCAATACTGGAACATCAACATCTTCAGTACTGAGTCTTTATCTTCTGCAGCACTCGAACAGCTACAACAACATCAACATCTGGATCCTCACGATCATCAGTATCATCATCTCACGATCATCAGTATCGTCATCTCACGATCATCAGCATCGTCAGCATCGTCATCACATGATCATCAGCATCGTCATCACACGATCATCAGCATCGTCATCACACGATCATCAGCATCGTCATCATACGATCATCAGCATCGTCATCACACGATCATCAACATCGTCAGCATCGTCATCACATGATCATCAGCATCGTCATCACATGATCATCAGCATCGTCATCACATGATCATCAGCATCGTCATCATACGATCATCAGCATCGTCATCATACGATCATCAGCATCGTCATCACACGATCATCAACATCGTCAACATCGTCATCACATGATCATCAGCATCGTCATCACATGATCATCAGCATCGTCATCACATGATCATCAGCATCGTCATCATACGATCATCAGCATCGTCATCACAATCTACAGCATCTGGATCATCACGATCTACAGCATCTGGATCATCTCGATCTATAGCATCTGGATCATCTCGATCTACAGCATCTAGATCATCTGTATTAGTATCCACACCAATACATCTATCATCAAAACATGTATTCTTACTAATACATATATCATCAAAAGCATGTATTCTCACTAATACATCTATCATCAAAAGCATGTATTCTCACTAATACATTTATCATCAATAGCATGTATTCTCACTAATACATCTATTATCAAAAGCATGTATTCTCACTAATACATCTATCGTCAAAAGCATGTATTCTCACTAATACATCTATCATCAAAAGCATGTATTCTCACTAATACATCTATCATCAATAGCATGTATTCTCACTAATACATAGCAGCATATCCTGCAACACACACGATCATATTACAGGATGACCAATCCCGCTCTCTTTAGGACATAGGTCCATGGATGATACAATCCAGATCAAGTTCCAGGATGATCAATCCTTATCACTTTAAGACAAGTCTCATGTCTAGGGACGATGCAATCCCATCATGTACATTTTGAACCGAGGTCCAGGGACGATGCAGTCCTATCTTCAATTCTCGGAGACATCAGTCTACGGATCAATTCTGGGACCTCAGTCCGGGGAAGATACAATCCCCTACCTGTTCATTCAGGACTTCATTATCGGAGACCCAGTCTACGGCTCAATTCTGGGACCTCAGTCCGGGGATGATGCAATCCCCTACCTGTTCATTCAGGACTTCATTATCGGAGACCCAGTCTACGGCTCAATTCTGGGACCTCAGTCCGGGGATGATGCAATCCCCTACCTGTTCATTCAGGACTTCATTATCGGAGACCCAGTCTACGGCTCTATTTGGGACCTTAGTTCGGGGATGATGCAATCCCCTACCTGTTAATTCAGGATTTCATTTATCGGAGACATCATGTCTACGGCTCTATTCTGGGACCTCAGTCCGGGGACGATGCAATCCCCTACCTGTTAATTCAGGATTTCATTTATCGGAGACATCATGTCTACGGCTCTATTCTGGGACATCAGTCCAGGGACGATGCAATCCCCTACCTGTTAATTCAGGATTTCATTTATCGGAGACATCATGTCTACGGCTCTATTCTGGGACATCAGTCCGGGGACGATGCAATCCCCTACCTGTTAATTCAGGATTTCATTTATCGGAGACATACATCTACGGCTCTCTTTAGAAAAGATGTTCAAGGATGATACAATCCCTTTTCTTTCTCGGAGACACCTGTCTACGGCTCTCTTTAGGACTGAAGTCCAGGGATGATCCAATCCCCTCATGTCCACCAAGGACTTCATTCTCGAAGACATACGTCTACGGCTCTCTTGAGGATGATGCAATCCTATCATGTCCACCAAGGACTTCATTCTCGAAGACATACGTCTACGGATCTCTTGAGGATGATGCAATCCTATCATGTCTTCCAAGGACTTCATTCTCGAAGACATACGTCTACGGCTCTCTTGAGGATGATGCAATCCTATCATGTCCACCAAGGACTTCATTCTCGAAGACATACGTCTACGGATCTCTTGAGGATGATGCAATCCTATCATGTCCACCTTAGACCTTGTCTAAGGACCATCCACCAACCTCTCTGTCGG
Organism: Larix kaempferi; assembly: GCA_027924585.1. NCBI lineage: Eukaryota > Viridiplantae > Streptophyta > Pinopsida > Pinales > Pinaceae > Larix > Larix kaempferi. The sequence continues at coordinate 1,189,237 of BSBM01000345.1, read as the reverse complement.
CATCACCAATATAGGTATTCACATCATCGACCTCACTGTCGATGCAGGCAATCTCATCATAAGTGATCACATCACTCCCCCTTTCGAGGACGGTCCTTCTATATTAAGTTTGTCTCGGAAAACTTTACTTGAGGTAGAGGTTTGGTTAGTACATCGGATCGGTAGAGGTTTGGTTAGTTCATTGGTAACTTGATACAAATTCGAACCTTAATTCCCATCTGCTCCATATCTCGTATATAGAAATGCCAGATCTCTATGTGCTTTTGACTTATCATGGAACACTGGATTCTTTGCCATTTTAGTACAACTCTGTTTGTCACATAGGATCACAGTTAGGTCCATCTCTAAGTCAAATAATTCTAAAGCCATGTCGTTTCACAATTAGCAGAGCAAGCAGCCATATATTTCGCTTGTGCTAGACTGCTTCCTGCTAAACCACAAGATTATGGCTGATCCCAGACAATAACATCTTCTCGATGTGCTCTTCCTGTCTGATACACTTTCTTCTCAATCAATATCTGTGTAGCCATCTGAATTCATGATCTCCATAGATCAAAGTCTATTGTATCCTTTAGGTACCTTATCTCATGCTTTGCAACTAACAGGTGAACACTTCTAGTTTCCACTAGATACTGTCTCAAGGTGTTCACAGCAAAGCATATATCTGACTTAGTATTCGTTGGGCACATCAATGACTCAATAATTTGTCTGTACAGAGTTATATCCACTAACTCTTAATGAGTCATCCGCTAAGAACTTCAAGTTGGAATTCATGAGAGAGGCCATTCCAACACATCAAGTCCTTTTAATATTTCTCAGCATACTTTCCCTGGTTGAGAAAGATTCCTTCTGAGCCTTGCCATACTTCCAGACCTAGGAAGTAATGCATCAATCTGAGATCTTTCATTTTTCATTTCTGCATCCATCTTCTTCTTTCTTTTCATGATCTGTTTCTCATTCCCTATCAGAAAGATATCATCTACATACAATAATAGTATAACCTTAAGGTAAAAGTTAGGAACAACTTTACTTTTGGTAAAGCCCAAGCTTATCAAGAAACTGTCAATTTTCCCTTTGAGACTGAACATCATTCACACTCTGCATTGAATGATCTTCTGCATATCTATCTGTGCCATCTCTCGTTAGATGGGTCTACTGATATGAGCCTTAATATCATTCGAACTCTGTGGTGAGTTCCTTCTTGCATCCAAGTCATCTGTGTATAGAAACCATATTCAACCTTGTAGCAAATATTGATATCCACATCACTCATGGTGATCATTAAGCTCATCAATTGATTATTGATCCTAAGTACCCATACAGAACCTGATTCACACTTCTTCTTTAATTACACCATACTTGGAGCAAACATCTTGTCATGATTCTCTTCCCCTTTCTAAGAGAATCTTCTAGCCACGAGCCTTCTATATTTTGTTTGATTTGTAAATCTTCTTGTTTGAACATCCATCACTTGTACGGTGTCCATCATTCTTCATGACCTTTCCTACAAATCAAAATTAAGTACATGATTAGAAATACATCATACTCATCAAATCATATTGACATGATAACCTATTATGCATACAGATATCATTTACATAGTTATGCAACTAATTTGACCAATACTTTGGCACAACACCTTCCCATATCCTGTATGCATACAATGGTTATCTAGATGCCTTCCATCTCTACCAGAACATACTATCGAGAGTGTGCACAGCTCTTAGTATGTCAGCAAAGAGGTTTCATTCTAGACAAGCAACAATGGAATGTTTGTCCAACTTACCAATCATATGCATATTAGTAGTATACTGTTCAATGTTCTATGAATGTTTACACTCAACATCATATATTCTAGGAATACAAATATGCATACAACCTATTACAGGCAATATCATTACTATTTCAAATAACAACTCAAATACTTATCTTTTATGTTTGGGTGGTTGCCTCCCGCTTGATCTTTTGAATGTCTTTTGAACTTGTATTCATTCTGTACCACTGTGCATGTTCAAGTGTCATCCTCATGATCTCATACACAAACATACACCCATTAGTATGTTCTAAATGTTATCAAAACATTATAGTTCTAAGTAATCTTGAAAATGTATAGTCATGATTATAGTTAATAAACATTAGTATTCAAGATTTCAGGGAGTCTTCTTTTACTCATGCATATCATCAATCAAGATAAAAGACATAATATGCATAATCCCTTGATTACTAACTTTATGAATAAGCATAACCAATCATACCAAGTATACTTATATAAGGGATCCTAACACAAGGTAAGATTCATGGGAAACATACCTGGATTAGTATACCTACTTAGTTATGTACAACATACCTAAACAATCTCTTCAATGATTTAGAGATCCTGAGCTAGAACCTGCATGTCTCATAGGTTAAGCATAATATAACAAAGTCATACATACCTCGTAAGTAGAACAAAGATTATGGATGAGTCTTTGTCTTCATGTTTTCATGGTCATGGAACCTGATTTGTCTTTTGTGATGTACCTGTATCTTGTTAGCAGACAACATCAACCTCACACAACATCATAATGCATTAGTTCAATCATATAGCTCTAATCAATGAATGTCTTTGATCATTCACATGCATTCATACTGTTACTAGGGTGATAAGACAATTCTAACATTAATCAAGGTTGTACTAATAAATAATATGAAGACAAACACATCATGAACTTAATCAAGAATTAGATTTCAAGACATACCTGAGCCTCCTTAAGTCATACCTGTCGAGACTTCTTGTAGTCTTCTTATGTAAGACCTTGGCCTCAACTCCCCCTGAAACTTGATCTGGAGCTTGATTAGGGTTTTCTAGAGAAACCCTAAAAATTCAATCTTTGACTTTCACACTTCTGAATGGATGAAAGAATATGTCTTGCTGAGCTGATCAAACTAGCATACTTCAATTTTGGAATTTCCAAAATTTGACCCCTCAAAATTGCCTTTGAAACTTCTGGATCTTCTGGACAGGATCCCGAACTAGGGTTTCATGAAGCCCACCCTTATGCCTAAACAAAAGGTTCGATCCAAGGCTCTAAACTCTTATTTTTCTTAGGAGCTTCCAGCCGTGGTTACAGACTTCAAAAATTCCAACTTTTGTTGAAGCCCTAATTTTCCATCTTTCCGATCAAAATCCCGAACTGGGGTTTGATCAAGCCCAGTATTCCACCCAACCAAAAAATTCGATATTGGTCTCTAAATTTCGATTTTCCTGAGTAGCATTCAGCCGTGGACTCCGATTCCAAAAATTCTAACTTTCTCCGAAACCCTAAATTCCGGAAGCCATGAATAAAGGTGCTCCAAAAATAATTCTGTTTTGACAGAAATATGCACCTGATTGTTTCTGCTATAACTCTGAAATTTTTGCTCCACAGGGTCTGAAACCCTTTTTCTGCAGTAGCCTGACCTGTCATCTTTCCATCCTGACAGGTCTGACCTCAATTGGGTTTTCTAAGAGAGAGTTATGCCAAGTGTCGCAACGTGACCTGTTTATGGGATAAAACATGAGAGCGAACTTGTACGGCATGCCACGTGTCACTGTTTGAACTTCGGCCTCTGAAAACTTTTTTTGAGATAGCTCGACCTGTTATCTTTCCATCCTGACAGGTCTGACCTCAATTGGACTCTCTGAGAGAGAGTTATGCCAAGTGTCGCAACATGACCTGTTTATGGGATAAAACAGGAGAGCTCACTTGTACGGCGTACCACGTGTCACTGGTTCACCTTCGGCCTCTAAAAACGATTTCTGAGATAGTAAAGTCTATGTAATACCTGTCACTTTTTACGAAATTTCATTTGGAGCTTCCTAGCCCAAGTTATGACCTTTTTTCCAAGGTCACCTGATTTTGACTGAGATCTGGAAGAGGCAGAAACCCTAACTTGTACTGATCATAAATTACAAAGTACAACGAATCTGAGGATGCCCTTTGGACACAAGGTACCTGGGGATGTTATATTCGACCTGTAAACGTTTCAGACCCTGAACCCTCGCCAAAATAGATTTATAGCGAAAGTTCCACGATGACTGGTTTTTTCTATGTAAAACCCTAACCTTCAAATTGTCGTAAGTAAAGCAAGTGTCGTAAGTGCCATACCTTGTCTTCCTTCAGGTTAGCTCTGATACCATGTTAAGATTTAATATGCTAAGACATAAAATAGCAGAATTACATTCCATTTCACAATAATAGCATATACAGGATCACTGAAGAAACAACAAGCATAGCATAAACACAAGAGACAAAGATTTATCCTGGGAAACCCTCATGGGGTAGAAAACCCAGCAAAGCTTCCTCAATATAGATGACCAGCAATATACAAATATGCAAACCAAAGACATGATCTCCTCCTCCACCATAGAAGACCTCTCCTCCACAAGTGCGCCTCTCTCAAGTGAGTGAGTGAGTGTATCAAATGAGGAACACACCTCCTCTATTTATACACTACTCTGACATATCTTTTACTCAAGTACACGTAGGCTCGTATTTAACCAATGGGTTAAATACCCCACTACAACTAACTGGGCCGACCCCTCTAGGGTGTTCTAATAACCCTTTGACCCACATAACACATACAGGGCCGACCCCCACTAGGGAAGTCTAATAACCCGAGTTACCACATTCCGACGGAGGAATAAACATCTCCGGATATACAATAAGATCTTCAAGGAGGAATGAAACATCTCCAGAATAATAAAGTACAAATATAATATTCTTTGAAGTTACAATATTTCAACAAAAAACCACTTTGGGCAAGTCACAATTCCTGTCAAAACTCACACTCACCCACAAGTCATAGAAATATTGGAATTCACAATTAAATAGCATGAAATTTGATATAACGTCATTATACTCATGATGTTCAATACATCTCATGGGCCTTGGCAATATAGGAATCCGCCTATCTCATAGCCAATCAACATGTGGAATAGTTCATCATTAACATGAAACATATATATAGCCATAACCAACTATTTCAAGTGCCAATCCATATCACTAATACGACATTTACAAATAATCATGTAAGTTATTTTTGCAAACAACTAAATTAGCATTCTACATATGGATATTCTATATTCAATTTTGCATGTTCAAATGAAATAACATATTCATTGTCATTAATAAATTAAAACAATATTTCGAATTACCATACATGCCTCAAGGGAGTCCACATGTCCACATAACAATCATCTTGATCAATCTATCTTAGTAAAACATATAATAAGCAAATGCATTGCTAAGCTAATTCACATTAGAGTTTTTAATTAAAGACTATCAAAATATGGGGCGTTACATACACCCACCCTTCAAGAAACTTCGTCCCGAAGTTATGGTCATTTTCAATCTTAACGGAATTTTGTTTTGATGCGATACCCCTATTCCTTCATCATAGAAGAAATTAACCACTCTGGTCCCACTTGACCATCACATGATCCACATGTTGATACTATCTAATTTAACTTCTTTTATCACATGGGATGTGTTATCATATTACATATTACATGTTGTAGACACAATTGGGCTAACTTTATCATGTTTATCAATTCATTTATTCCCAGTTAGTTAACATACAATCATAATTTGTTGTTGTTTTCTATATCATAGTTCATAGGAAGACCTTGTATCCCATATAGCATTTCCTTAGGTTCAAGATGTATTGTTATGATCATTTATCGATTATTAGTTTTACTAATCTTTTTTTCTAATAAACCCCAATTACTTTTTCATTAGTATATTTAATTGGATAAAATCTTAATAGTAGATTGAATGGTGTGCTATATACTAATTTGATTGTCACCATGTCTATCAATTGAGTACGCATAATCAATTAACACTTATCAAAGGATAATTCTGGCACATGAATCTCATTTTATGCACAAAATACTTATGGTTTCAATTTTAACACATCGATCGCTCCCGTCCTTATATTACTAGCCAAATTTGGAAATAGTGAAATCAACTCATGAAAACGATGAATTTCAACCTACCACCTCTACAAATATTCTTTGTATGACTGTAAGATATGGTAGGGCTTCTATTTACTCACCATGAAGTATGTTTACTTCTCACAAGTACATGTAAGGATCCAATGCTACTTTACACATCTTAAAATTTTAATTTCCATTATCCTAGTTTAAGTTATAGGAATATTGCATGGATGGTATTTCTTTATTTATCAATATTTTCATATATTACTTTGTTTTGATTATCACTTGAAATTTTAAGTACCATTTATCAATGTTTGTCACACTTTTTCTTTCTCTCTCTCTTCTTTTGTTTTGTTTTGTTAGGTTTAACGCATATATTAAACATTAATTACATGCTTCTATAATTTTATTTTATTTCATAATTGATCATTTCTCACCTTTTTACTATACATATATTGTACCATTATTTACATTATTTTGTTTCAAAATAATGTTATTTTCTACATTTTCCCTACTATAATTATAAATCCATCCCAATTATACTAATTTGCTTTACTATTTTATTATACTTTTCCAATGTATATCATATTATTTGTTGTTTGACAATCATATCTTAATGGTGGTATCTCTTTTGACCCTTTTTTTTTTCACCAATTCCTTTTTGGCTCTTCAAAATTTTCAATTGTATAATAAATTTTTGTTTTCCAGTTTTGGAAACCATGACTTAATACTTACATTAGATTAATATATTTACATTAGTCATTCACTAGAAATGGTTTAGTACAAATTTTCTTAATTTTGGAAACATTGTTATATGATTATAAGTTTGTTATCTAATTATGAGTTGTGATTTAATTACACTAGCATAGATCCATCCCAAATGTGGATCAATCAAGCCTAAAGGCATTCATCAAGGGTCTAAGCTTACACTGATACCTTCTCACATAGATCTACAACCATGACCTCCTCGAGACTCCACATTTATAGCACCTATGTCAAGGTTCATTGTGCCTTACTAGACTGGTATCCACAACAATTTAGATACTTTGCAACATTTTATAGTCCTTTTGGTGTTACGGTTCATACGAAGATGTTATTTGCCATATAACATTTATTTTGGTTTCTCGGGTATTATTATGACTTTTTATTAATTGCCCACTTTATTGATTTTCTCTCAAATTTACACCACTTACTTTCTCATTAGAAATTTTAATTAAGATCCATCTTGACAGTTTCTTGATTGGTCTACTGTATATAATAACATGAACAACACCATGTTTATTATTCAAGTACCCTTTATCACTCAATACTCATTAAACATAGCTCTTACCCATTGAATTGCACATTATACATGTAGAATACTTACAACTACATTTTTTTTTTCTTTCTTTTGTTTTTACACATAGGTATAGCCTAACCTACCACTTCTAGATAGGTGCTTGATACAACTATACATTATGACTAGGCGTGAAATACACATACTCATGCTTTTTCTAAAATTTCATCAATGTCCTCATTCAAACCTTTGAGTACCATAGATATGTTAGATCAACTCCAAAGCTATTTTACACTTCTTATAATTACTTAATAGTTGTTAATATTGAGGTAATAGTACATATTTGTGGTCGTTATCTTGTCTTCAACATGATGATCTCTTTATATATATAGATAAGAGGGAGACAAATTCTTTCGGGAAAATATAAAATACATTCCTAGTATTTATTAAAAGTAAGAAATATTTACATATTGTGATATTTGATCCGATGTAAATTTTAAGACCATGACATTTCATCATTTAATTTTGACATCTCATCGTTTATATATGAGCTTTTATTAGAACATTCCATCTGCAAATTCTAAAATTTAAACATAAAAACAATAACCCTATATTCTTAGTCTAATTCAAAGTCAACTCAGTGAGATGGATTACAAACTTAATCTAACATAATTAGTAAGCATTAATTAAAATGTAATCTCCCTTATATATATAAGATATTATTTTCCTTCTTTATTCACTGCGTTCCTTAACTTCGGAGATTAGATGAGTTGGTAGTGAGAAAGCAAGCACTCTAATCATATGGTGCCTATTCATATTACTTCTGTCTACTTGCGTTACTACTACACCCCTTTGGGATCTCTAAGCTATGCAAGTCGATCGCAAATCAGAGATTTGATTGGACAACTATCTTCTCACAGTAGCCCAGACAAGGAGGACATTATGAGAGCTACAAGTCTCACTCGTTTTAAATTCCAACATGGTAATCAAAATTCAGAATGCAGCAGCAAAAGTGCATTCACAATATGGTCACTTCACACCAATAAAATAAAAAGGGAAAATCATGCATTCCAATGCGTATCTTCAACCATTAATGCAACTGCAGCCCAATCAACGAATTAACAATGAGATGAAGTGAGTTGTAAACTCCTCGACCCGAAAAATTATGCTTTTCATCCCATCAAGATCATATATGAAATATTGCAGCAAAGCAGTGTTTTCGTGCAAGATAACGGGCCTGATGATAATAGAAAATATGGTCTACCCATATCTATTGGATTGTCTTTTTTTATTTACTTTGATTGTAGTTCCACAATGAATTTTATTATTATATTTTTATTTTTTTCATAAATGATTTGACTTGGATAGTGAAATGTCGATGAGTCTGGCCTTCTCTCATTAATACCATGGCTGGGGCTCGAGGGCTCTTGCTCCTTCCCATTCAACATTGAATAGATGAAGGTTCCACGGAGAGAATTAACACAGAAACAACTTTAATAAGTTTGATCCTTAGAGCCATCTTTTGTACCGTACCTTGACTCTTTTTTTTTTTGTTATATAATTCCCTTATTGCATTTTTTTTTTACAAAGTGATATTTAAGTGTTATCTTAATATCATTGTAATAACATTTAAATATAATAATATATATTTGTACATAAATACCTAATTAATTAATCGATTAATAAATGTTATAGATTAAATATATGTGAGTAAATGACACATTTTAAATAATTATGAATACCAAGTTCTTACAAATTCCTTACTATACAACTTATATATTTTATTTGTAAAGTTTTTATGCCTAAAATATAAAAGTGGTAATAATATTGATGGAAAGTTCTTTTGGTGTTTGAATGCTAAGCCTCATAGTAACTGTTACCTAAGATATATAATTATTTTCTAATTTTGCATGAGGTTGCAACTTTATTATCAATCATTCTCTAATTTTACTTGGAGTTGCAACCTTATTATTCTATAGAAGATAATGAAATCAAATCCATTATAAAAGAATTTATTTTAGTAAAAGTAATTACATAATTCTCTCTTATAAAGAAATTTTTTTTTCTTCTTCTTGATTTTAAGGAATTTCCATTTATTCTAGATGAAGGATACCTTATATATATATATATATATATATATATATAATTTGATTTATTTTTTTCTATCCATCATAATTATAGCTTTAGTCCACAAGTATAAAACTATATCCATTCATTTTCCCCACCATAATAAAATAAAGATGCAAACTATTTCATCTTTTAACTTTAATAATTTTTTTTTGTCAAATATACTTTAATAAATTCTCTTTTCAAATATTTTTTTTTTTTCTAACTCACCTTCCCTCCCATCCCAGAGTGAGGGAGGGTCCTCCTTTCTCATTGGATATTACACCACCAAGAGACGAGTTCATCTTAAGTTGTGAACAATCAAATGTTTATATATATATTTTTTTTTCAAATCATTATCGAAGGTGATAACTTTATATCCTTACTATATTTATATTAATCACACTTGCATATTTACAAGTAATGCTTGTTTACTTTGATATCACGATTTAATGTATAGATGTTATCTTTTATTATTTTCTTCCTTAAGATTGATTTGATATGGACACTTTAATGTGCGGCCTGGAACTATCACTTACATCATCAATGGACTTGTCATTCACGGACATCAAGAAGTTCAACTATCACTTCCATCATAAATGGACTTGTCATTCATGGACATCAAGAAGTTCAACTCAAACGTAACTAGTATCCACATACTTAGAACTGCAAGGATCACCTCATTTATGGAATAACCTCACAAAAGAATCATGAAGAATCATCGTGCAAGAGGGAGACAACATATAGTTCACCCTTAGCACAGTAATCTTCAGCTAACATTACTAGACTCCAACAAAGACTCGAGAGTATCTATTCTAATCTATATAGCCAAAAATAAGTTTCATTTTTTTTAAACAAAAGAACGACAGATTAATTTAAGCCATCAAATAATGCTAAAAGGCCATTCATTTACATTCATTGTGTTTCGGCCAGCCTCCTCAGCACCAACATCTAGGTATCAATCAAAATTAAACTTTTAAATATAGATCATTTACATGGCTACAATACCAATTTTAAGATATTTATGAAAATGAAATTTGAAAAACCGTATTGGATCGCATTGAATTTGAAAAACCGTATTGCATCACATTGAATGGATATCACCAACATGCTACACTATATTCTGAAAGTTTACGGTGTAAGAACACATTATTTGCTTACCATATCATGTGTCACCGTAATTTTGTCATCATGCATAAAATTTTTATTTTTAATTTTTGTGTTGTTCATGCCGAGTGTCGTGTCAGGGTGAAGGATGGTATTGAGTGTAAGATTTACAAAATTGATAAGCATTGAAGGGAAGATACGGGAATCTGCAGCTGTCACTTTCTCAGTGTCAATCAGGTGTTATGAGGTTTCCTTACTGTCCATACGGGTCGAATGCAAGTATCAACCTCTTCCAGTTCAACGGCCTAACCATTTTTTTTTCATCCCTCGTCGGATTGAGAAACAAGGTAAGATGATGAAAATAAAAGGGTTTCTAAGAAGCCCGTTTTAAAGTATAAGCCCGTTTTAAAGTATAGTGCATTGAAATGATTCTAGGAAAGGATATTCAGATGTGAGTAATTTGGAGTGTGAAGAGAAACCTACTTTTCAGAAAACATTTTGACTAGAACCATTCCCAAGGTATGAACTTCATTACAATCATCAATCCAGTTCGTTATGAGGTGAAACCAGGCTTTAAGCAACTGACACACACCAGAAATCTCGTCGATTCTTTACATTTATTAACAATGTGACGGGTTTTACGAGGGTTTAATAGTAGAGTGTTATCTACTTGACTACGACTGCTATCTATTCCAGAATCCAGGTGATTAATGCCATTAATAACTCTTTCGTGGAGCCCTACCAAATAGTTATGACAACTATCTCTAATAATTATGATCCTCAACGACTTCCATGGTGGTTCAGGTCATCCTCAACCTACCTTGGAACTCTCTTCAAATCTATCATTCCAAAGATAAATATCCATTGCTTTATGATGGAGTCATATGAGTGGAAAAGAGTGCCTTATTATATATTCATTAGGTAACTTGACTAGCTAAATTCGTAGGTGAGGTGCCCTGCTCAACAGTTATATATTTATTAGGTGACTTGACTAGCTAAATTCGTAGGTGAGGTGACAAGCTCAAGAGTCAAGCTAATGTGAATGTAAAATCCATCTGTGAGATAACTTAAATATATGAAATACCAGCAGTTCCAATGAATGGAACAACTGCAGTATGCGCATGGCCTCTCCTTTCTTTCACTTGAATATGACCAACAGTTTTGTTTGGAAGCTTCTTATTATTATCCTTTTTTTTTTCTATTCACCGGGTTGGGATTCTAGTGTAAATCTATTCAAAGAGATGCAAAGTATGGAAACAAACGCCCTGTGGTCGCCCTAGGTGTGACCTTATGCAGAGAAGACAGTGGGAGACATCCTGTCGTATTTTATGTTGTATTTAAGTTTACGTCTACATTTACAATGGAAATTCAGATTTTACTTTTATTCCTTTTCAAGTTTATGCAAATGAAATCTACTTTCATGGTTAATATTAATAGGGGAACATGGTCGGGAAACTAGTTCTCCCAATTACCGATCATACTCTTTCTTCAAATCCCGAGTACAAGTCTTGCAAGTAGTATTACTGGTTGACGTCTACTAATTTGTGATTAGCAGAGCAGCTATCAGCAGCAAGATATGGATCATCTCGGGCTCACTCTGTACCATCTTGTCCAAATTCTTATTGTGTAGAGAATAGTAGGATATGTCTAACCTATTTACTACCCAGTGGGCTGAGTACGATAAGTAACTTCACAAGTAGTAAACTGGTTCACATCACTACTGAGCACATAATCTGTGCAAAACAATTTATTTATTTTTCTTCATATCAAACTATCTTTTGCAAAGGAAGCTAAGATTCGATTTAAAACCATGGCATATATTAATAAGAGTGCCTATGATAGAAAAAAATTAATATATTGTACTTCTTCATTATATACTTGGGGATTTCTAAGAGCAGGAATGAGAGATCATGGGTGCAGCTCTGGTTGCCTGGTAGCCAGAACTACGGGGACTAGGGCATATCCTTAAATTGAATTGTTCTCCTTGAACAATCACCAGCATCATTCTCACCTCCTTCGGAATAAAAGACGTACAATGAAAGGGCTTACTACAGATACCCTCAACCAGATTTCATTTTTTATTCATTAGTAGGCAAATTACAAATTCACTGAAGGAGAGTTTTATGGTTCTATTCCGTTAAGCTGCATATGGATACTTCTTTTCTTTCTCCTCTTTTGGAACGAGCTCTAAGTTTTACTTCCTTTTTCACTTTTAAATATGCAACATGCACTCATTCAAGTATTAAATATTAATGGCTTGTAAGTATACTCAATGGTGATTCTACTTTTTCCTGTGTTGTTGTTTTTTTGGTTCTTTTGTTTATGTAAAGCCATTGGAAATAAAATATATGAGTTCCTTAATAAGGAACAATGAAAATTACAGCAAACACCATCATTATTGAAAACTCAGAATTCTTGGTCATTATTTCCTAATGTCATGTGGACCCTTAAGGTTCCTAGTTTTTGAACCTAGGGCTCTGATACCATATGTAATGCTTCCATTGGCATTATAAATTTTAATCTAATTAAACATAGATTTTGTGACTAAGCAGCATATAATCAATGTGTAACCATAACAATATATAAACAACATGCAATAGCATCAAATAACTTAGAATTTTTTTAAAACTTCATTGGTTATTCACACAACATAAATTAACATCATAAATCATGTAGCAATAGCATCATATGAGAATTTTACAACAACATATAAACAATTTCAAATCACAAGAAAAATACCTCGTTATAAGAATGGTGACGGAGTCCAAACTGAGCAAGCTTCCCTCTTCTTCTCCTTGAGTTGCTTCCATCTTTATTGCCCAAAGAGGGACCACGGTTTTACCTCCCAGCCAACTAGGGGCCTAGCCGGCTCCCTAGCCCCAGGAAACCATTGAACGGTCCCATCCAGATGGCCTCCTGGCCCTCTGTGCCCGAGACCCCAAAGAACAGAACAGTGATGCACTAGTAGGCTATGTATCAAATCTTCCAAGAGTTCTCAAACTCTTCCAACTCTTCCAAACTTCTCATACCCCAAATTATCCAAAATACCTCTTCCTATCAAAATTCTTGCCAAAAAATCCTTCAAGAGAAAAGACTCCCCTCCTTCCAATCTCAAGTCTCATATTTATATCAAAACTCCTCCTCATCCATCAATAAATTCCAAAAATAATAGTCAACATTCAATAAATTCATTTTCTAAAAAAAATAGCAATTTAATCTAAATTAATAAAATATTATTACACATGGTTGCAAAGTCTCACTTGTCATACTTCTACGTTAAATGCAACTATGACAACTCTTTTCTAAAAACTTGTGCAATCCTATCTATTCATTTATTTATATTATCCTCTCATACATAAGTCAAATAAGATATTTTCATATACTATATTATACTATGAAGTAATTTATATTATTTGTATATAATATTATATGTATTTCAATAATCCAATCAATTTATATAAATCTAAAACATATTAAACAAGTCAACAAACTCATACTTTCAACTCACAAGTGATACTTTCAACAATTCATCAACCAAGCTACTATTAGATAATATAACCATAATAATTTATTCATCGATCGACCAATCATAGTATTGTACTCACGAATTGGCGTATGCATGGCCAGTGCACACGTCGTAAGCGTGGGTACTAATAATCACATTTAATGCTCCTAATAGATCATTATTACATGATCACAAACAACACATAGAAGAACAATTAAACAATGCATCATTCATCATTCATAATCATTCATACATAAGCAATAAGACATTTAATTAAATAAACATAGTGATGAAATCCAGCATATAATCACGATAGTTAATAAAAATCAAGAACACCATCCAATCCATCATTGGTCCCATCCATCCCATCAGTACTCCAACCCCCTATCACCACTACTTCCATCTCCTGACCTCACCATCCCATCCTCTGCTGGAATATACCATGGAATCTCGACTATGCGTATGACCATGTATATAACTCGTAAGTGGAAGTGTTGATCGACCACATCGACCAAGATTCCCCAGCAGGCACCCACTAGTCGTCATCACACATCCACGGGAGCGTGCTCAGCAAAGCCCTCCCACGACTCTAGGTTTCGGAGGTTCGATGGTGGGAAATGCCTCCACCCCTCCTAATAGTACTAGGGTCAACGCCCTACATCAACCATACAATGCCATCACTGATATAAGGGGTCCCGTCATTGAAAAACCACTTTGGGCAAGTCACAATTCCTGTCAAAACTCACACTCACCCACAAGTCATAGAAATATTGGAATTCACAATTAAATAGCATGAAATTTGATATAACGTCATTATACTCATGATGTTCAATACATCTCATGGGCCTTGGCAATATAGGAATCCGCCTATCTCATAGCCAATCAACATGTGGAATAGTTCATCATTAACATGAAACATATATATAGCCATAACCAACTCTTTCAAGTGCCAATCCATATCACTAATACAACATTTACAAATAATCGTGTAAGTTATTTTTGCAAACAACTAAATTAGCATTCTACATATGGATATTCTATATTCAATTTTGCATGTTCAAATGAAATGACATATTCATTGTCATTAATAAATTAAAACAATATTTCGAATTACCATACATGCCTCAAGGGAGTCCACATGTCCACATAACAATCATCTTGATCAATCTATCTTAGTAAAACAGATAATAAGCAAATGCATTGCTAAGCTAATTCACATTAGAGTTTTTAATTAAAGACTATCAAAATATGGGGCGTTACACAAACAGGTAGCAGTCCTGAAAAAGAAGCTAAATATTCCCACGACAGAGCACTCGTAGACTGCATAGGTAGTCATTATACAGATGGAATTAGAGAATTCGGTTACCGAGGTTCAAGCACTTAAGGAAAGGATTGTCATACTAGAAGGAGAATTGGAAGAGGCTAGGAAGCAGAATCGGGACCTCCTCCAACAAAAGGCCGTCATCCTTCAATCCTCCTCGACTTCAGACTTGACCAATAAATTGGCTCAGGAAGTGGTCGAGATGAGCATCAGGGATGCTCAGTTGAATCGGGCACAAACTGAGCTAAAAACAAAATGTGATGAATTGTTCAATACAAATGAGAAGTTGATGAGGAGAGATCAGACTATCTATGGACGCCAGCAAAACATTGAAGAGCTAAAGAATAAGGTTCAGGAGCTATCCAAAGAGCTCACTAGTAAGTTGTTGATCAAAAGCGCCAAGGTCATGTTATGGGACCAGATGGAGACTTTAATAAAATCATAGTGGAACCATTTCAACATCAACCAAGAGGAGGAAGAAATAGCTAACACTGCCACACTAGATGCATGAGCTGCACTAAGTAGTATAGGTAAGAAGGCCCAGGTGGCCATAATAGTTATTGAGTTTTTGAATGAAAAGACCTTTGTGGATCTTCAAACATATACTATCCGAGACCGAACCAAAGTGGTCATGGAAGCAAATAAGGTGATCACAAAGGAGACTTTGGCCCATAATGTGGCGGATGTGGCAGTCCAGCTGAAGCAGTAGGATTTCTCTTTCAAAGAGTAGTTCAAGATAGTGTTTTCCCTAGGCCTTCCCTCCTTCTAGGATGGGAATGGAGACCTGAATCCAGAAGAGAAGTACACTATCATGATGGCAGAGGCTAGGAATAGAGAAATTCGCATGACGGACACCTTGCAAGAGCTCAGTGAAGAGCAGTTGTAGAAAAGATGCATTAAAATTTTGAGATTCTCAACCGCCTCCGAAGTATTTTCAGAATTCTTCCAAAGTCTTCTTTCGAGCACTACATTGACCTCAACTCATCTCTTAGGGAACTCAAGTTCTTCCAGTACCCTTTGGGTAAAGAATGGAAAAGTATCGCCAAGTTTTGCGAAGCACAATAGTTGGAACAATCCAATAGAGAGAAAGCAGCAGTCGCGGCCTCATCAGCACAGCCAGAAGCAGAGGCCTCTTCCATGCGACAAGTCATTCTTCTACCGCAGTAGAGTGAACCGTCATCTCAACAAAAATCTAGTCAGCATTAGTCAGCAGAACCGTTTCTTTTTGTAACAAATTTTTGTTGTAAATCACAAAGAGAATTACATAAGTCATTGGGTTGTAACAAACACCTTGTGACAACTTATTTTGTAAATGCCTGGAAAGGCTATATATAGGAGAATAGGAAAATGGCCAAATGGTCGACTCTCTTTTGAAGAAGTGTAACTTCTAATATTTTGTAGTCCGATCAAAGATATAATGAAGAACATCCTTTTTGCCCGATCTTGAAGTTTATGGATTCAAAACTTTGATGTGTACAGTTAGTATTTTCTCCTGTTATTTCATCTCTTTCATATTATCTATGATTTCTGAATCTGTTTTTGAGTTTAATGTGAGTGCTGTGAGCTTGAATTATTTCTCCTAAGATGGTTAAGACATGAAGTTTTCATGCTGAATTGTATAGAAGCAATATCCTCATATTATTCATTTGCAGTTTTGTGATCATTTTGTTTAAAATATTGAATTCCTCTCCCAGGATCAGTACGTTATTCTTTAACATAGAACAAAGATTTACTTTATTTACAGTACCTTTGTTTTATTCCATTCCATTTACAATCAACACTCAATTCTGGTTACTGACACATTGAAATACTGCCCATATTTTCAAGATTGTATATATGTGTTATCTGATGGTGAATGTAACTTTGATCAAGCAAAGAACATAGATATTTTATTGATGCCCAGGCACAGTTCTAAAAGCAGCCTTAGAACGTCTCTGGGACTAACAGGGGGAAACCTCCTTTGAGCAAGCTCAATACAAATAACTCGTGGATGCCTTCATTGGCCTCAACACGTACTTATATACTAAGTCTAAGTTAAACAACTATTACTCCCCATGAATGTGGGATAATACAATATACTCACGGGACGACCTACAAATCATATGCATCCAACAACAATATACTAGCAATGTGGGATAATACAATATACTAACAAAGTAAAGAGAAGGGTTGACACAGGTTCCTAACAATATGATACATACATGCAAACTACATGAGGGATATTCAAATAGAAGCTATAGGGACACAATAGAAATAAATTGAATGGTAGTTTGATAGATTTGATTTATCCAAATAAATATTAGATCCAAAAGTCTTTGATATCTCCATAAGAATTTCCTCTTGCCTAGAAGATCACATGTTAGATACATAGTAGGGGCATTTGGATGCTTCCATATGCAATCAAGAACCTACAAAAGTAGAAAAGAACCTTGTGTTAAGTTCCTTGTTGACCTCTAAGAGAGACCAGTTGTATGCTTTATTTAGATTTTCACTCTAGCAAAAGAACATTAACCAATTTGGGACATAACACCATCTAACAAACTTCCAGTCATTTCATTGAAGAAGCAAGAAGTAACCAACTCATAGACTTTTAGAATCCAAAAAATACCTAATAAATTTTTCAGCCACTTTTTTTGAGTCAGTGTTAGGACTTTACTTCTTACCTTATCCCACAATATATCTGGAACCAGAACCTGCATTTGAAAATACACTGTATTATGGGATTTTCATACAAAATACAAAAATGTCTTATAAGTTATTAACAAAATTTGATTTTGGTGAAGTCCAAGAATCTTCTCTATACCAAGGGCCTCCCATAGAAAAAAAATTAAGCTGTTAACTCCCTCAACCCTAAATAATCCCTAAATCTTCACTTCGATCCATACACCAAAGTTGTCCCATAGAAAACATCCAGTTTTTAACTTCCTCATCCCATGACTCATGGTAAAATTTACCTGGGAAATAAGAAGACATCCAAAGTTTTCCCATTTGGGTTAAAATCCTAGGTTACCACTAGAATTTTGGTTAGTGAAATTTTTTACTAAAATTTGATATCTTTTGGAGAAAACAATTCGAGTGGATGATTCCTTCAAGAACAGTTGCAAGGTTGCTTGTGGATATTTATACCAGAGACAATTTGTTGGATAGTCTGCAGATTGATGCTCATGTGATGATGGCTAAGAAACAAACATATGATATTGTCCTGATAGAAAATCTACAGGATGGTGTTGTTCATAAGATGTAAGTTTATAATATTAACATTCTTGAAGACACAAAAGTGGAGTTTTCTTTAGATACTATGGATGGAAAAATTTCAAGATTGGTGTCTCCAGACAAGCCTCCTTCCAAGACTTACCATGAAATACAAGATCAAGAGATGGTAGTTGTGATCGGGTTGAATTCAAAATATCCATGGGTAAGCCTTCTCTTGCTATTCAAGATATGGGACAACCTAAAACCTAACTTACCTTTGTTAAGGCCATTCCTAATAAGAAAAATTCTAGGGAAAAGAAAGAAAGGAGTTTCTTCCCAGTCCGGTGCTAGTCTTTCAAATTATAATATAATTAAAGGGTTTCAACTTGGAAGTAGAATTTGTAGGGTAGGTGATATGTGTTTCTTTCAAAATCTCAATCAGTAGGGCGAGGGGCTTAATGATCTAAGGTTAAAATCTGAGAATACTTTAGTTTCGGGCTTGTAGTTGGGGTATTAGAGCTAGATAAACCCAAAGTGGGTTCATCACAGTCTGCTGGGAGAAATTACTACATTCGTCATGTTCCTAGATAATACAATCAAACAACCAAAATGGATGTTAATAATAATATTATAAATTTTGCATTCTATCCAACAACCACAAGACTGGATTTGACTAAAAAAGGCAATTCCTGAATTCATTTAAAAAAAAACTTCTGAATTCTTTTCACCAAGGAAAATCAATAAGTAATGATAATGAATTGATGTCCAATGTTTTGATTAACTGCACTCGTTGAGATCTAGGTCATTATTTTACTAGTTTTGATATATCCAAAATTTGACAATTACTGTGAAAAACAAAGATTTGGTTTTAATTTTCCTAAACTGCAGCAACAATTTGATTAAAGAACACCTATATTCAAATCACAGTTGAAAATGTGGACTGCGTAATTTGTGGCTTCTATTGATGTATTTGTGGTATTTTTTGTTGCTATATTTGAGGGTGTTGTTGTTGATGTAATTAATGGGGTTGTGCTTGAGGTTCTTGATGTTTGATGCAATAGAGGCTGGTGGTGGTGATGTAGTAGAGGTTGTTGTTGGTGATGTAGTTGAGGGTGTTGTAGTGACGTTGTTGTTGTGGTTGTGTCTGCAACAGTGGATGAGGATGCAAGCATGGCTATTGTATTTATTTTTGTTGTTGTTGAAATACGGTCAGTTCATCGGGTTTATCCCACTAGCAACTAGATAGAACAATTATAAGAAAGGACCATAAATGTTATTGAAGCACAGTATTTGGGCATACAAGACATTAAAATGGGAGAGTAGTACATAATATTCCAACAAAATGCATTGAATTATTAATAAAACATGACAATTGATGAATAAATGTTGCAACAAAAACAACAGGCCAAATCTACTTCACCCAAACTACCACTGCTAAAAACTAGATCAAATCGAAATAAGGAATAAAAGTAAAACAACACATTACACAAGTCATTTTACCTTGATTTCTCATGTAACACTATTGTAATAGTATTTGTATCCCTCTAGACGCTCATTATAGACACCAGTTGTCGAATTAGGGTCATGAACACTAATAGATGCAACAACTACAACAATTACAGACTTAGTTGTTGTAGAAGTTGGACCCATAGAGCTAGTACTTGCTACTATATGTGGTTGTGCAGAAAATGGCCATGGCTACATCAATATAAAAAACAATGTCAATACCATATTGCACCCATTTTATGGCCCAATTACTAAGAACAACAAATTCACTCAAATATTTACATCAAGCCACATTAAAAAAAGATTTAATCCTATTAGTTAATTGTATATGCATCATAAATTTATGTAACACCAACTTGTTGTTGTGGAGTTTGCTAAACCACAGGCACTTGATAATATGCTTGAACAATAAAAAAAATTAATCAATGAAGTTAAAAAAATGAATGCACACACTACTGACTGAAATATTTACATTCAACAAAAAAAAAATATTCCAACTGGGACTACACTGACACTGCTTGTTGCTGAGGGTGCATTGCCACTGCTTGTTGCTATGATTGTGTTCCTGATTGAATTGCAAGTAGTTGAAGCAGTTGTTGAAACGAAGGATGTTGTTGCGACTGAATTTTTTTCTATATAGTAGGTTGTTGTTGGGGTTGTGCTTGATATTGGTGATGGTGTTGCATAGCTTGTAATAGCATACTCATAGGAACTTTCTGGATAGTTGGAGTAGCATGTTGTTGCACTTGAGATTGGGAAACATGCAATTTCCCATATTGAGACAATGAATGTTGTGACAATCGTAGCTAACCATATTGAGGTTGTTGTATAAGTGGTTGTGAGACCTGTATCTATGGAACATTGCAAGTTGGGTTTTGGGTGTAGGAACATTGCAAGTTTGCATCATATTTTTAGTGGATTTTTGTTCTTACTATGTGGTTTCAAGATAAAATGGCAAGGGAAAAAAATCCCAATATGTGACTAAGGAAGAGCTGGATGAATATTCACGATGTTTGCAAAAGAAATGAGGCAGTTGATGCAACCACAAACCCAAGGAAAAGGACCATTGACCCGAAACCAAATGCTCCATTCCACAACCATAAAATCTTTGAGGAAGTGGAGGAATCAAGATGTGAACCCTCGGGGAACATGAGGTAACACCCCTCCAATCTCACTGGATGTACATAACTCTCATAGAACCACTTTCAAACTTCAAATGAAGATCCCACAATACAAATTTGGCAGTGAAGTGGAAGTACGCACATAGCAAAGCAAGATCAAATTAGCATTCAAGGTGAAATACATTTACAATCACAAGGATAAATTAATTATAGCATTACAACATTTGGATGGGGCATCCCATACAAGGGGTGGGAGATGGGTCTCTAAAAACCCTAGACAAGACTTTGGTGACTTTGTAGATGTTCTAACTCATAGATCAGATTGTAACTAGGATGAGACCCATGATGTTCAACCATGCAGCTATTACAGAAAGACTTGATACTCAAAGAATAGATTGAGAGGTTTCAAGTTTTGGATTTAAAGGACAAATAGTCTACAGATGTGGTGTGAAAAATCTACATCTCAAATCAGAGGTTAGAAATTGAAACTAAGGAAAGAATCTTTAAGCCCAGGTCTCTGGAAAAATTCATTATTGTAGCTAGGAGAACAAAGAGACATGTTGAATTTATTAAGAGAAATGTACTTGGTTTTAGTAAAATAGTTCATGCCTATAATAGGATGGAAAAGAAAGAGGAAAAGTTTGAAATTTTATAAAGCAAAGCCATATCCATATCCTTGTGCTAAAACATAGAACCTAATCCATCAGCCTCACAACTCTAGCGTAAATGCTCTCAGCCCCAGTTTAAGAGGCATGTTTATAACCCTCAAAATATTTTCTTATGGTTGAATATCTACACCATTCCATGTCTGAATATGACCCTAAGGAGAATGCTCTCATTGAACAATTAGAAAATCACTCTAGGCCACAAGACCAATCCCCTCCACCATTAGAAACAAGGGAACCCTCAGTCTACATTGTCTCAATGACTAGGGTAGTGAGTCATGATACCTTCAATTTCTCATTTTTTACTACCCACGTGATGTTGTAAGCACCCCAACATTCCCCACCCTCCTTGAGATATTGTGTGCACCCCATGCCATTTCGAGGTTGTGGCTTCCCCACCCTGCAACAAATAATCTCATCTTGCGCCCTCAACTATGGCCTCCCTAACCTCTTCCCATTCACATACCTATTCTCCTTCCTCCCACTCTTCTGGTCAACCCTCCTTTCACTCTTCCCCCCAACCTCAATGTCTTCCCTAGCCTCTTCAACATCACTACTCTCCACTTCATCGACCTTATCTCCCATCTCAACCTCTACAACCATATATCCCACCCCAAAACCCTCCTTGTTAATATCCTCTTCAAAATACCCCTCTTCATAGTCATCCTCCTCCCCATCATATCCATCCTAACTAACCCCTTCCTCTTCACCCCCAAATATACCCTCTCAAACCTTGACCTATCAATCATTCCCCTCACACTCCCCCCCATCCCCATCATCCATTTTTAAACAAGGTCACCCCCATCACCTTTGTCTGACCCTAATACAATCCCATCTCCAGCTCTCACCCATCGTCATCTACTCCTTAGCGGTGGATAGACCAAAACAAAAAAGGTAGACCAAAAGAAGCTGCAACAACAAACATGAATCAATCCATAACACTGTCGACAATACTTTGGAGACAAATTTCCCATACTTAACAACATAGTTAAAAAAACTTGCTACAAAGAATGAAATTTCTTGAAACCAAAAACAACAAGCTTCAATCAAAGGTCATGGATCTCAAAATGTTGTTTTTCAAAATGAAACATCAAGAAAACGTGCACCTTCAAAACCTGCTTGTGGATCCTCTTGCTCTCCAAACCAAAATCTTGGACATCAAAAAACCCACAAGAAGAGAAGTGATTGTAGCACGCTCTATTTAAACAAGATACCAAGACACAATACCCAAACTCTTAATTCTTGGGTCCATGTGGTATGGAAGAGGGAGAAAATTCCCCAACTTGTCGAAGTAGAGGAGGCATTACATGCCAAGATAATCAAGGAATGCCTCTATCAAACCAAGGAACTCAACCTTGAAGTGCCATTGTGGTGTACTACATCCTAGAAAACTAGTAGATACAGGCATGTCGGACACAAATTGATGTATATGACCCCCTTTTTTGTGGGACAAAGGACCCCTCCACATAGAAATTTGATATTTTAGTCTACAAAGGTGTATATAGCCTCGCCCCTTCAAAATTAAAACTATGACCTTCAAGGAGGAAACACAATTTCTTAACCGTTAGCTTTAAGAAGGCCATTTCATACTCTATTTGAACTAAGATTGGAAGGACGGTGTAGAAAGTAATCTCTCTTTGAATCATAGTTTGAAATCCTTTCACATCAGTTTGGTTGGTCTAAAGAAGACTTTGGTTCTCCCTAAAGAATCAAATTTCCGGCATCCATGTAACCATTTCTTCGGCATCCAATAAAAATTGTTTTTGTTTCAAGAAAAAGACTACACCATGGGAGTGGGAAAAAGTGATAATGGGACCAAACTCAAAAACTAATAGTAGATCAAACAAGTTGGTTGTATTAATCAAAGCATGTTAGATGGCAAGAAGAAGTTCCTTGAAAATTTCCATGAAACATACTTGACAAAGCTTCAATCCAATATTCTATTTATATCAGCCATAGGAACATATTTTAATCACCTTCTTCATCCCATTTGTATTCCTAAGATCTAACTCTTTGTTAGTTGTCTAAAGGTACTAGTTCCTAATTTCATTAATTTAAATAAGCCCTCATAATACACCAGTACAATGTTAGACCCTGAAGGCTGATGGTGGCCTTAATATTATTATTACTCCAAATCGCATGCCAAGAAATTCAAGCATGAATAGTGCGCTTAACGATAAGGCAGGGCTTAGAACAAAAAATCCTAGGCAAATTATCGATTTTGTTTGAATATTAGTTAAGCATGAATATGTAAAATACAATGATATATTGTGTAATATCCCTCGACAAATTTTTTTGTAATTCTGGTCGTGTGCTTTTGAAAAACAGTTTGCATTAACCTAGAAATGATGTCGAATCTCTGCCAATGGATGATACGTCCTTCCTCAAGGCTCTCCAATGTCCCGTAATCCCTCCAGAATCATTGGTATCTCTTTTTATGAGGATTTTGCACTCCCTAGTAGCCACTCAGTCCTCCTCTTGTGCTACTCAAACCTCCTAGAGGCCTCACGACATGCTTCCAAGATTCTATCTTCTCAATAAGAGCCTCGGATCTCTCCTTAATGCTGAAACTTAACATAAATATGGGTTTCCCCCCTTCAAGCATCCATTTGTTCCATGATTTTTCACTAATCGCCCCTCGCATGCCAATCACACACTCCTCCTCATGCTTCCTTACGGTCTGCTTCTTACGGACTATCCACAGAGTACTCATCTACTCCATGATGGCTATTTTCTATCCTTAGAATGACACAACCATATTCTAATGGGGCCTCAGTAATTCCATGGATCAGCTCGAAAAGGGTTGGCCCTTAGAAATACCCCCACAATCCCTCAATCCACAACTCCACAAGACAAGGGTCTAGGCCCTCTCCACGGACCTCGAATTTTCTCTAGATTCCCATGGCCCTGCCATGGACCCTCAATGGAATGGGTTTGGTCCTTCTCCCACGTCCACATCTCTGTCAAATTATGAATTGACCCTCTCCATGAAGCTCCGAGTGTGCTGCGGGCTAAGTTCATAGTGGTGAATAGAAATTTCTATCATTTTGTATAGTAGTTTCAATTTCATTTTTTGTTTATCATCCCTACAAAGTCAATGAATGAATGTAAAGTAAGTTTCAAAATGAGGAGGCTCTTTCTCCTTTCATGAGATTGAAATTATTCTTAGCATCAAAATTTAATAACTCATTCATATACCCTCTAATTAAAGTTGTATATGTAACAATTGTTGGCTCATAACCATCATTTTTTCATTTTCTCAACAAATCATAAGGCTTGCTTTGATTTATTTTCCCTAAAGAAATGAATAATAAGTGCACTATAAATGTAGTATAAGTATGAACACTTGGTAAATATCCCACATCCCTCATACTCTCCAGCATTTCTAAAGCCTTAATTGCTTGACTAGCTCTCAACCAACATAGATCCATCTTAAATCTGGATCTATTGATCACAAACACAAAGAGAGATCCAATTTCTTGAAGTGTAATTTTTATACACATCAAGAAAAAATTTACTTCTCTAGAAATTGGATCCCTATCGGTGTTTAATAGATCCAGGATTAAGATGGATCTATGTTGGTTTTTATTGGATCCCTCTCCGTACAATAATCCGCAGTGCAATAATCCAGGGAGAAGGCTACCATAAACATATTGATGACACATCCCCAGTTTTTCATTTCATCCACAAAATCTAAGGCCTTTGAAATTTTTCCAACCATGGAGAAACCTTTTACAAGGATCGTATAAATTTAACTTTTGAAACACCCCATTATTTGTAAATCATCATCATATTTTCGAGCATCTATCAGTTTTCCTTCATCACACAAACTTGTAAGAAAGACACCAGAAAGGACTTTAAAATAGCTCTCGGGTCACTAATACCATAATTTATAACTTCCAAGTTGAGCTTTCATTGTTCTTTCATATCAAATGGACTTCTTCTCAAAAGGAGAATTTCGACAAGCCACTAGGTACTGCCACCATAGTAAATACTCAAACTTCATTACAAGTAACTTTCTCAATTTTACTTGTGATTTCGTAATTATGTAGATTTAAAATCAAGTCAAGAATTTAGCCATAATGTTAAATCACATGCACATTTATCCTGAAGCTATCCCCGAGGGTTAGCTCAAGTTGTCATGAGGTAAATGTGAGATATTTACCTCAAAGTTGGGAAGGTCACGAGTTCAACTCTCTTGATCCCCTTGCGATTAGGATCCATCATCAGGGATGTCAGTTTACCCCATTTACCATCCATGGATCATGAGGAAGTATTCAAAGGGTTTTCCATGAGAATTTCCTTAGAAAATAAAGGTTAGCCATGAAGCTAAATAACATGCACATATTGATAGCGATTGGGAGTATAATGGTTTTTGGCATTATACACAAGAAAAATAATAAGACAAAGTGCAGTTGGGAACTTCAAGAGGTTATGATAAATCAATGGCAAAGTCATTTGAGAAAAAAATTCGATCATTTGAGTATCCTTAAGAGTGCCTAGGTATTCCTTCTCAAAACAATCCAAAAGTAAAGTATCCTAGGAGCACTTTGTATACAATATATATATTTTATATATTATAATGCATATCATCAAGTGCGGATTATTAAATCATAGATTTTTTGTGCGGTGTTTAAAGTCATAATATGTGTTTTGATTATTGGCACGAGGTTTCAAAATATTAAGTGGGTTTTTATTTTAACCAAAATTTTGTTAGCACACATTGTGTGCAGAAAATGCATTTTGATTTAGCCTAAAGTTTTGACATATAAACTCTTGTCATTCAAATATTTTTGCATCAATCCCTTGGAGAAGTGGGTTTGTATACTTTGGTTACTCTTTGAAATAGTGCACCTTCCATTTGCGCCTTAAACTATTGAAACCTATGTTTGTAAGGTTGTCATGGTTAAAGTAGAAGATGGGAAATAAAGGCATTGTTGTGTAATGTTGCCATAACTTTGTAACTCTATGATGAGTATTGGCATGGGGTATATGGGTTATAAAACCTATATTTTATGGTTAAACTCTTTAGTGGTTCACCACTGTTACATGGTTAGGGGGCTTCATATTATAAATTTGTCTAATAATAATAAATCTATTTTTATATAAATATAAAATTTATTATAAGCTAATTTGGTGTCAATTGTTGAGTTGTGACACATGAGGGGGTCTACAATTTAATAAATTTTAACACTGCAGATTGAGTCTCTAAATCCATCTGCAGTGTTAAAATTTAGTAAATTGTATAAATTCATTGTCAAAACTGTAATTTTCCATTGCCGGAGTGACACAACTAAAAATGACCAAATAAATACCCAGTTGTTATGTGGTCATTTTTAGTTTAGTTCTTATCCTATTACCAAATTGGTCATTTATCTTGGTCATTTTTAGTTTATTTCTTATCTCGTGACCAAATTGGTCATTTATCTTGGTCATTTTTAGTTAGTTCACTTAAAATTTCTCAATTTTGGTCATTTATCCCTTGAAAAAAATGTGGTGACCAATTTTTTTGGTCGCCTGGTCACTTATCTCTCATTTTGTACTAGTGCATGATTTTCTTTCTCTTGTAGAATGTCTCGACACCATGCATATCTCCTCTTAGCAGGAGGTTCATCAAGTGATATTTCTATCAGATCTTCTGGCCCTTCATGAGCAAGTTGATCTACTGACTCTTCTAGATTCTCCCTCTCAACATATGAAAGGGGAGAATCAGAAATTGGATCCTCCATCAAGGGAGTCTCATGCTCTTCCATATCTGAATCACACTAAATTTCTTCAGAGCGCTTGAAGGAATCCTCTTCATGAAATGTTACATCTCTGCTGACTTCAATGTTTCTTTGTCCTAGAACATAGATTCTATTATATTTGGAGGATTCAATATATCCAACAATGTTCCTTTCTTTCTGGATGGATCCATATTTTTCCTCTTCTCTTTTGGTACATGAATGTCTACATGACAACTGCAAATATTCAAGTGTCCAACATATGGTTTTCCACCTGTGAAAACCTCTTCAGGAGTCTTTTCTCCCAAGATAGAATGCGAGCTTCTCTTCTTAATATAAACAAAAATGCTGGAGGATTTTTCCCATAAAGATGTGGGAAGATCCTGATCACACATCATGGCTTTTGCAGCTTAACATATTGTTATGTTCTTTCTTTTAGCAACCCCATTTTGCTGGGGGTTGTAGGGTACATTCAATTGTCTTTTTATTCCCTCATCTTGACAAAAGTCATTAAATTCATGGGACTCAATCTCTCCTTCATTATCAGATCTCAAAGCACAAATGTGCTTTCTAGATTGTTTCTAAATCAATGCTTTAAACTCTTGAAACTTGTTGAAATTTTCACTATGTGCCTTCAGAAAATAAAACCATAAATTGTGAGAGAAGTCATCTATGAAAATAACATAACACATATAACCACTCAAGGAGGGTGCAGACATAGGACCACATAGATTGGAATGAATCAAGTCAAGGATCCTTTTGGATATTTTGGTACTATTTGGAAAACTCTTCTTAATGTTCTTTCCAAGAGCACAACCATCTATAAACACTATCAAAACCATATTTAAATATAGGCATACCTTTCACCATCTTCTGCAATCCAAGTAGCGCTTTGAAGTGGAGATGACCAATCCTTCTATACTACATCTCACACCGACTCACTATGTCATGGATCATGGCTTGAATGATTTTTCCAGGAATTTTGTAGAGACCTACTTCTCTAAATCCAATCATTGTTGTAGAGTTCAAATCTTCATGCTTAGGCCACATGAGCGCTTTTTTGTCCATAAAGATAACTCTGAATCCTTTATCTTCTAGAATCGAAACAGACATGCGGTTCTTCTTCAATATGGGGACAAACAAAATTTGAACCACAGGAAGTACATTTCCTGAATCCAACTGAAAGGAAGTGGATCCAATACCTTGGATCAAAAAGGTGGTATTATCTCCAAGCTCCACCTTACAGGAAAACTTCTTTTCCTTCAGATATGTGATAGCGCTCCTATATCCAATCATGCGCTTGGTTGTGCCACTGTCCACCAGCCATGTCTTAGCACTAGTGTTAATGGATCCAGAAAGGTATGAGACAAGATAGTACTCCTTCCTTGTCTCTTAATCATCGAATGAATTCTTTCTTGTAGGTTCATCTTATGTAGCAGTAGAAGCATGAAACCTACCCTTGAAATTTCCTCTTTTCTTAATGCATGACATTCTCTTGTATAATCACCCTTCTTTTTGCAATTGAAACATTTAACTTTAGACTTATCAAAGCTCTTGAAATCATTCTCCTTTTTATGAGATATTTCTAAAGCAAACGTTCAGTTTGAACAATAAATTAACATCAATTCCACATTTAAATATAAAAATTTGAAATTGAGAAACACATTTTCAAATTGAATTTATAAATTAAATTAACAATTTATAAAAAATAATTTCAAAATGAACAATACATTAACATCAATCCCATTGAAAATTCACAAATACAATTAATCAATGTTTTTTTGTCTTATGCCCCAAGGGAATGTCTAAAGTTAATCCCAATGCAAGGTGTCTCTGACGAGCAGTTGGTGATCTACGAAAGTTATAGTTTATTAAAAACTCATCACCAAGAGACAAAATATGTATTGTATGTACAACAAAAAATATGAACTCTTTCCTTTTCATAAAGAACTCCTGGCCATTGAAGTGTTCCTCAAATGAACAATTTGGAGAAAATAAAGAGCACCTGGAACTATTTATGAACCCTGCAATGTTCCCATGAGTGCGTGGACAACCATCTATATATAATAGGTTCTTCTAGTTAAAGTTTCCAGAAACTTAACCATTCATGCACATACTATACATGGAAATGATGTGCTTGTATTTAACAATCTTCAAGTAATCAGACCGACAATAGATAGGACCAGAAAATGGAATAAGTGCTACTAACTATTTGGGAGGAACAAGTACATGTGAAATGATATACAACCCAAGATTTTTAGCATCTATATTAGACTTGGAAATCATAAAACAATTACCACAAAAAAAGAATTCAGTTCCAGCATCAGGAACAGGTAGAGAAGATGGCCAAGCACCATACAAAGTGCGGTTGTAAGAAGTTTATATTTACTTTGAAAATTCATAGGAAGGTAGAAATCATCGCTACCCTCCAACAATTGGACGGACCTTGGTGTGTACTTGGACAATTTTTCTCTCAACTCATGCAACTTTTTGGATCTCTAGTAGAGATGGGTTGGGGGCATTCGTATCATAATTTGGATCACTAGAACTTTCAGTTGACTGAACATAAGCAAAGGGGTTCATAAATTTAGGATGGATCGAGCTAGAATCTGAAGAATGCTCCATTTGATACTACAAACTTTGATAGAACTTGATACAAAGTGAGGATGGAAAGGGAGAACTTGATAAATATTCAAGTTATTCGGATGTACACACTGGTGTGTCATTAAAACAAGCGCACTGAAATGCGGAAAATCAAAATTTTAAAAAAATGGATAAGCTATTTTTTCCCTAAACTGAAAAAAGGGCGGCAATTTTAAGTTCGAAAAGTAATTCTAAATAGTGTGTAAAAGAAAAAAACCAAAACGTTAATTCATTCTTTTGCCGAAAATTTTAGGGGAGAGTTTTGGAAGAGAGACTTACGTGGAAGGAGTTTGGAGCAACTGGAACGAGTTATGAGGGTCATAATTTGTTAGGTATGGTGAATCAAACAAAACCCCGCATAATAGAAATTTCAATTATGTAAATAATACTGTTGATCTTATTATCTTATTAGAGTTTAACTGGATTTAGAAAGAAAAAAAACTTCATTCTTACCTTCAATGTTGCAACCCTTATTTTATCACTGCTTCCTTTCAGTTTATGTGGCTGCAAAATTTTACATTAGGTTTTAAATCCCTCTATTGTTATAAAGAATTACGATTTCACCTTTTAGTGATTTTGCATTTGTTGATCTTGTAATTATATATAGAAAGTTTAGGGTGAGATGGGGCCATTGTTTTGGTCGAATCTGTAATCATGTCGGCCCTATTAAGTTTTTTTTTTAATTTCAATAAAAACATGCATGAGTCAATAACGGTTCGTTTGTATTATAGGAACACACTGGTGTGTTCATAAACATAGCGTACCAGATATGACATGTGGCACATCATATTTTATTTTATAAAAACACAAAAGTCAATTTTTGTTTCTCGGTTCTCTGTTCGCGGTGCAAATATTTTATTTTAACGCACCGGTGCATTGTTGTTACTAATGCACCGGGGCATTTCACATATTTAAGCGCACCAATATCATATTTATTTATTTATTTTTCATACTTTGAAGGTCTGTAATTTATTTGTATAATATATTGATAGCTTCTGTATTTAATACTCCATATTGTTTATTGATAGAAAATGCATGGTATGAGTTCAATGAACAACAAATTTAATGGTCCAGGTTGTTTATTGATAGAAAATGCACGATATGGGTTCAATGAACAACTTAGCCAACATGATGGGAGCACATCCATAATTACGAACAAGGCAAGTGTTTTTAATAAATTTATGTATTTAAATTAATTTGTTTGAATTATTTGTAAACTTAACTAATATGTATTGGTTAATGTATGCCATGCAGAGCCAAAAAATGAGGAAGCTCGATAAGATTCTTTCATGTTACCATAAGTAATTTTTTTTTAGTAAATTTTGAATCCTTACTAAGTAAAGGTATTAACTACTTAGCATGATAAAATTTCATTTCTAAACTTGAATTAGAGACGGTGGGGCCTCATAGTGGTTTATGGGATTACTAAGCGTATATGCTTAATTACATTTCATTTTCCATGCAGGTGCTTACATTTGATATCTAACCTTTTATTTAACCAAGGATAAAGTTGTGCTTTGGAGAAAGTGATTTGGAGATAAAGCTCGCTTATGAGATGGTCCTTACAAAGTATAGTGTATCATGCAAGAACACGTGGTCTGTACCTCACCTTTATTACATCGTACTGGTTCCTTTTATGCTTGGCTTTTGGGGTTTTCCGAGATCCATTGTATTTCATCATGTGCTTGGAAGAGGGATAAGCTCTCGAAGCTCCTCTACCACTATAAATCATAGCTTGAAGGATTCTACAGGGTAAAAAAATATTTTCTACACATATTTTATCTGCATTTTTTTTAATTAGCGACTAAAGCTGAAGGCTGGATCATTGAAATACTTGTGCTCATCCTTCAGGTAAAAGGGGTTTTTTATGATTCCTCACAAATATTTTCTTCTGATTATGCTTATTTATGGAGATTCAAGTATTCCTCACTAAATTCCCCTTATTGTTTTTCAGTTCGCAGAAAGTTAGCGTTGCTCAGGAGTACAGTTTAAGAGTTGGAGTTAACCCATAGCCAGTAAGCCTATATGCCACTTCGTTGCCATACTTCTCGAATCGAGTTGGAGATGTTCCTTCTATAGTTTATAGTGATGGTGTTTATCACTCATTGGGTACAGACGAGTTTTGCACTATGTACCTGAGCTATTTGTTTATAATCCAAGTAAGTCGAATTCTAGGTTATGGTTTATTTCAAGGAAATGCCCAATGGAGGATCTTTCCTTTGTAGTGAACATATTTAATTTGTATTTTTCATCCGTCAAGTACGACCTCTTTTCAAGGGTGCCTGGTATTGAAGGATCTTGTTAAATTATGATATGAATTTACAAGACAAATCTTTCTTTTATATCAATTTTATGGTTACAAAGAATTTACAGTTTCTATTGAATTTGTTCAGAATAAAATCCATTACTTAGCAAGGTTTGGTTTTAAAAGAAACAAAGGATCCTGAATTTTTCATTTGGGTGCCCTTTTAAGCCTTGAGCTCTGCTCCTAGATTTTTTCAGACATTTCTGGAAGCTACAAGCAGTAAATTGTTTGTTCATATTAGCGTTCAATTTCTTTATAGAAGATTGTTTGATATAATTCCCTCGGGAGATACAAGTTGAAATACTATAATGTCTAGTTCCAGTTTATCAATAATTTCCACAGCCATTAACTCTGGTTGGAAAAATCACAGTTATTCTGTGACTACTTAATGTTGGCAAGTTTTTAAACTCTGTTATTCCTTAACTATTCTAAATGCTGCTTCTCTAGAAGTGGACCGATTGTTTTATTGTTTTTATTTGTTCTTTTGCAAACAAACCCTAACAACGATAATGAATCCTTAAGTAGTTTCCAGTTCTCTAAGTTGGACAGCCAAATGCTTTCCCTTTTTTTTGAGGTCAAACTAAAATTTTAAATATTTAATAGTTTGTCTTCCTTAGGGTTAGTCATCTGCAGGGTGGTCGGGTTGATTACATTCAAGCTGTTATTTACAATTTTGATCCGGAAATTTCAAGGAAAGCCTTCATTTTAAGGGTTTACTCACATACTAAAGGGTTTCGGTGTTGTAGCCGACCATTAGTTTCTTGTAACCCTAACAAACGATTTTTAGGTAGCCCGAGACTCACTTGGAAAGACATCTACGGGGTGGTCGGGTTGATTACATTCAAGCCGAGATTTGCAATTTTGATCCGGAAATTACAAGGAAAGCCTTTGGTTTAAGGGTTTACTCACATACTAAAGGGTTTCGATGTTGTAGCCGACCATTAGTTTCTTGTAACCCTAACAAATGATTTTAGGTAGCCCGAGACTCACTTGGAAAGACCTGAACCTAATTTTACCTAAATTAATTTATGGGTTTTCTCTCACATGTCTTGAGAATGATCAGCCTAAGTTCCTTTTTATTGTTCGTGACTTCATTTATCATCATCCTCGCACAAAGGTCATTACAAGGTGTTTATCACAACACATATATACTCCTAGTGACATTTAAGGTATTCTTACTATCATCACAAAGACATAAACTTGATAAAAAGGAAAATATTCACAATCGATACTTTTCCATTACAGTGTTCAAATCACAGGTTTTTAGGCCTATCTTTAACCCATTGATGGAATTTTTATATGTCCTTATATTCCAACATAAAACTGCCTCAATGTACTTGTGTAATATCACACATCACATAGTTATTACTAGAAAACTATGGCATCCGTTAAAAGTATAATAGTAATGTTATAACTTAATAATCTCTCAATATGTAACTCTTTACAATAATACTAAAGAATAAAAATAAATTCAAGTAAATGCATGAATTAGATAATTATCTGTAATATTTCAATCGACCCAAAATTTCATCATAGAAACTCAACAGGAACATCCCAACCACGGAATGCAAGAAATAATATCTTGATTCTTTTAGATTCACCCCCGAGCACCATGGGATTCCACTAAGGGACAATTATGTTTTCTTTCCGTTTTTAAATCTCAGCTTTATGTAACTTTATTTCCAACTGTGCGCCTACTATAGTTAGTTGGAACCAACAAGTGCCTCTCAACACTTTTAGTACTAGAATTATTCACCCTCAAATCTATTCGACATCCATCAATGCTTCTCATCACTCTCAATGTTGGTTCAAATAAAACAGTATTTCTCCAAAAATACCTCTTAGTACCTTGTACTGGTTCCTTTTCTTTTGCAAAACCGAAAGGGGGCCAACCCCTCCTCCACTCTTTCTTTTGTTTTTAATACTCGTTCCTTTCTTGATTCAATTAGGTTCAATTATGTATTAATTAAGTTTTATTTTATTCATCAGTATTTTTCTTTTAATAATGAATTTTCTTTCCTTATTTATTTTTGTCACCCTATTGGAATCCCGCTCAAATACTCTTCCTTGTCAAGTAAAAAGAAAAAATTAAAATAACATACTAAACTTAAACATGACTAACTACAAATTGTTTCCAATCTTCCCGCTACTATATGGGTATTTGTTTATCCTTATTACGTAGCAAAAAATGGGGATTTTGGGTGTTATCAATTCTTACCAAACTAAGCCTAGAAGAGCGTAAAACATTGATGGAAAAGTTTCAAAGGGATGAATCGGGTGAATAAAAAATAAGTCAATATGAATTATTTATTCAAATTTGAGTAATAATGTACTTAAGTATATTCACTAATATGTTTCAAATAATGTAATTCACATATGTTGAATGTTATGTAGGGACTGATAGCAATAGACTGATTAATTGGTCCTTAGCTCATCTAGAGTGGTGTTGGAAGTTAATAGAAGGGGAAAATAATTTTATAATACTATTAGGGATATAGTGGAAAGAACGTACATACGCACTTTTCACTTACAATACAGAAACCGATCAAATGATTCGAAGAATCAGGTCATATGTAAACTACAAGAGGCGTTTCTAGAGCAATGGTCAATGAGACCTGTCAGACTTGCAATAGCAAAAACATACAACAACAAAAACGTACCATTCAAAAAGTAATATTCCTAAACATATTTATGTAGAATATGTATCTATAACTACTACAAGGAGTCATTCATTCAATAATTTTAATATTACTATATTTATTTTTCATATCAACAGAAAAATAGTTTAATGTCATTTTACATTTTCATGAAGATTATGAAAATCCCAAAGGATGAATGAGGTGATATGTGAAATGTGCTAGTAGGGATGTCCAAAAAAATGTACAAGGAGATGGCCAAGGAAATGGACATAATTGCATCGCAGGAGGAGCGACCTCAATAGAAACATGCTTCAAATGTATGAAATAATTTATTTTTAGGATTATGTTATACATTTCATTAATTAATTCAACATTAAATATTAATTTTCAATCTTTTGGCTGCAGAAAAGAAAACAAAATGGAACCTAGTTAGAACACAAGACATGATGACAAGGAAAAAAGGGGTTGATAGCAAATTTTGTGAGTATTTGTGATTTCCTTATAATAAATTAAGATTTTGTAGTGGTTGTGATTTGTATATTTAATGTTTTGTTTTCAATGGAAATCCTTGGATGTCTTGAAACAGGTGTTAACCGACAAAGAGGATCCATCAGAAGAATTGATTGACATTATGTTAAGCAAGGGTTGTGAGTATATGTAGGCGTATAAAAAATTAATTGTGGATTTTGTAAGTATCTATGTTGTTTTACTTATCTCAATTTATAATTAATAAAACAACAAAAAACCTTTGTATTAAATCTATGATTTGTGATGGGGCATAAAACTTGCAGAAAACAAATTATGGAGTGGAGCGAATGGAAGACTTGCTGATAAAAGGCATGGGTTTTGGTTTTGAGAGAATGTGGACCAATTATTTCTATGGTACGTCGCTTTTCAATTTACATTCATGTATACTATCTATTTATTTTTCATTATTTATGTCGGCAATGTAGATACACCCAGTACAATTTATTTTTATGTTTGAAGATGGAAGTTGAAGAAGAGGAAAACAATTGAGCCAATCAACAAAACATTCGGCCAAATAACCCAATTGATGCAAGTGGCTCAAGCACCGATAACAATTTCAACGAAGAATGATGATCTGTATTTAATTTTGATGTTAATGCAAGTTGTTGTAACTTGTTGTATATTTTGAAATGATTGTGTGTGAAAATCAGAAATTTTGTATAATAATGTACTGGATATAGTGTCTGAATTGAAAAACAATGGGTTACCAATAAGTGTAACAATAATTACATGCATGTTGACATCTTGATTATTGTTGTCTCTATGTTGTTGTAATTTGTATGACAAAGGCACTCTTATTGATATATAATAAAATAAACTTTTTATTCTATTGTATTCTTCAATTTTATTGGCAAATGTTACATGTGAAATGGTACATTGGTAATTAAATGTATGGATGATTAATATCACAATAGATGCTTGCATCTATGATATAAGAAATTAATCCAAACAAACACAAAAATTAAAATTGAAATGAATAGTACTATAACAAATCTTTCAATTTCAGATGAATAATGGAATGAAGAAAATAAAAAATATAACATATATATATATATATATTAGCTATTGTTAAAAGAATAATATGTGGTTCTTTTAATAATATATGTCGCACCAGTGCATCTATATGAACATTACGCATCGGTGCGTATATACGAACAATAAGAATCAGTGTGTTTATGTAAACGACAGGCCCACCACTCCAATGTAAATCAAGCATTCTGTTAAATTTTAAAAATAAGAATTTCCACGTGCACGATGGATTTCCCAGTTCGTTTTCTTCTCTATATCACACCGGTGCATGTTAATGGCTTATGCGCACCGAGAACGACCAAAGCTTATGCCCACCATTTCTTTGTGTGTTTAAGTGTGATGGTGCATTTGAGGTGGGTCATTTTGATAGTTTGTAATCATTGGGTTGTTTGAAAATGAAATGCATCGGTGCACTCTGATAAATGGACAGCACCGGTAAAGTTAAAAAATATTAAAAAATGTACGGTGCGTATGATGTAAAATATCGCACCGGTGTGTTTATGTTTTAAATAAGCAATGGTGCGTATAATCTATACGCAAGCACTGATGTGACAATGAAATTTGATTATTTCTGGTGATTGTCCTCTTTTAGCGCACCAGTACAGCTATTTTAATAGTACAATACCGGTGCGTCTTAGTAAGACATGCACAGGTGCACGTAATTTCAACTAAGCACACCGATGAAAAAAACCATCCGCTAAAACCTCCAGTTGTTGAGTTTTTTTAGTTATAAAATATATCCATAATGACCTCCGTAAAAACATCCACTACCATTGACGGAGGTTGTAGCGGAGGTTTTTTTGACAATTTTTGTCAATCATGTAACACTAAAAGCCTCCACTATGACCTCTGCTACATGGCCTTTTCCATGTAGTGGCATTTATTCAATGAACACCTTGTATCTCCACTATAGTAGATTCCTCATTACTCTGTCGAATGAAAATGCTACACATGTATACTTGAAAAGCCACGTATTTCGTGTTTCTAAAATTTTCCGGTCCTTTTTTTACCTGTGTCGTGCAAGTCTACAAGTTATTCATCCATATGCAATTCATCGGCCTCATCTGTTGGATATTGGCAGGATTTCCATCTTCCATATTTGTTTTTACCCGACCATGCCCTCCATGGAGTTTATTTTTTTAGAGATTGTAGGGAGGAACAACGTTTGAGAGCTAAAAGCCACTACAACTTAGATGATTTATGACTATTTTTCTATAAACATTTGTTCAAACCCCCTTCCATAAGAAAAAAAAAAAAAACCAAAAAGCACAGCAGTAAGAATCCATCCATTGTGCTCACATGGAAGATGAACAACAGTGTCTCTGAGATTCCCATGGATGTTGCAGCGATGGTGGAGGAAGAAGAAAGAATCATCCCATTCCATCCCCCAACAACAAATATGGCAGAGGCCCTCTTGGTATCCTCTCTATGGAGAATCACCGCGTTCCCTCAATGTTGCTATCCATGGAGTCAGGTGCCCATGAGGATGAACAACACAAGCCTCCAAACATTAATTTTCCATTCTCCACAGTCGAGAAAAGAACCCCACCCTCGTATTCCTAGCTGGGAGGCTATGAAAACATGGATGTAGTCCTTAGTTCATCCCATATCCATGAGACTGAGGGTTTGTTGAACCTCACTAAGATTTGCAATGGCGATGGAGGAGGGAGCCCCAAGTGTGCACATCGAGTGGATTTGATATGTGGTGCCTAGTTTTTCTTCACCTTCTACTTCAAGCCCTCCCTAACCGATAAGGCCAAGAATAAGCTTGGCGCTGGCCCTTCCTTTGTCGGACCTGTGGTCATCTTCAAGAAGTCGGACCTGCTCCTTGTCCAACACGACATGGAGAACATGTAAATGTGGGTTTTCGCGGAGCACCCAGAGAACACCCTAGAAAAGATGTAGTTATGCAGCTACATGAACGGTCATTAGTGGCTAGTTGAGCCCCAGTTTCCCTTTAGTGTATATAAGGTTTTTGTAAGGTAACATAGAATTCATAGGAAGGACTAAAACTTGAACCATGTCTGACCTCGATGTCCCACGCACTTTCCACAATGTCATCAACCTGGACACGGGGGCGCCATGGAACACCATGCAAATTTCTTTCATTTAAGTTTACTTTCCATTTTTTTTTTCATTTCATTCATGAAAGATTCGTGGGACGTTTTTTGGACAATATTATGTATACAAATTTCTTTCATACATGGAATTTAACTTTACTTTCCATTTTTTTCTTTCAGCTCATCCATTAAAGA
The DNA here is from genome assembly GCA_027924585.1 of Larix kaempferi. Classification (NCBI taxonomy): domain Eukaryota; kingdom Viridiplantae; phylum Streptophyta; class Pinopsida; order Pinales; family Pinaceae; genus Larix; species Larix kaempferi. The sequence goes on along the minus strand of BSBM01000345.1, from coordinate 1,150,360 downwards.
TTCGTCGAACCATTTTTTAGCAGGGGTTTGAACAAATGTTTGCAGAAAAAATATTTTTACGAAAACATATGCCATGTCTAAGGAGGATTCTCTATTCTTCCTTCCTTTATATTTTTAGAAAAAACATATGTTTTCTTTTGGCCTCATAGTCGCAAACATGGACGATTGTCCAACAAAAGCATCTGGGTATTGCTTTTAATCATTTTTCCATGGATTTAACGGGATAATTTTTACCCTCGAGAAGTTTTGAATTTTCAAAATTGTCATGCGTGTTTTTTTTTCCAATGTTTTGTATCTTTTGATTTTTTGGTTTGGGAAATCAAAAAAGGAGAATTTTTGTTAAAAAATAGTTTAAAGAATTACATTTGGATCAGATTGTCTTGCAAGCTCGCCACCATGTTTAGTATTCAGGTTTTACCCTTAGAATAAAAAAAACTGATCTCCCCCTATGATCTTCCTGACTTAAGGACTGTTACAGTTTTCCATATCTAAACAAGACCGATGCTCGATCTCTTGCCCTGACTTCTTAAGTTTCTTTGATCATGGATGGTAAATGGTGATATTTCTCTTGTTACCTTTTGGAATTTTTTCTATGTTCTTTTTGAATGGGGAATGCCAAGATGGTAATTTAGTTGCATTTTTGTGCTTTCTCCTTTTTGACATTTTGATTTGAGTCTCTGGACTGAGATATCTGAGGACATTTCAAACTATTTGGTGATTTTTGGATTGGTTTCTATATGAATATGCATGCTTGCTTGGCTCCCTCTATTCCTATGTGGGACTTGATAACTGATAAATGACTGTGTAAGTGTAAATAATAAACAAGCTTGATAACTGATGAGTGAGTTTGTAAGTGTAAATAATAAACAATCGAACATGGCATGCTTGGAGCTTTAGAATAGTTTCTATGCCTTAAACTCCTCATTTAATTTCCCTTTTCTATCTAAGGATTTGGTATTGAATAGCACTACTCATAAACTTAGTTTGATTTTATGTGAGCAGATATTCTGTATGGGGAAATGCTTACAAGGATGATGAGAAAGAGGTATTTTTTCTATAAACGTTTTCTTGTATAGTTTTCATGCTTTATTTCTTACAGTAGAAATATGCATGTGGATATGTATCTTGGGAAAAACTATCACTTTTTATTGATTGGAAACATTCCGACTGCCAATAAAGTGGATCACTTAGTTTGCATTGTAAAGAGTCATTTCTTAGATATTGCTCCCATATGTTTGTCACATGTTCAATTTTTTGCTATTTTTGTTCATAATATAATGCAGGTTCTGACCTCCATATGGTTCATGTGACATACAACTTTGTGTAATATTTATCATCTCCATGCTTGTTTTTTTTATCTCATTTCTATGAACTCACTGATTTTATTGCATCATTCAGGAAAATCAGAGTTCATTGGTAGCTACTGATCCAATCAGGAAAATATGAAATAGGTGCCTACTTGCATGTTTGATAATTGACTCATCTACATTCTAGGCCATCCTAAGATGTTTCTTACTATTTCTGAGCTTTTTGGTTGCAAAATCATGTTACATCCATTTTTCGATCTTGTATGTTCATTTCAACTTTTCAATTGTTGGTATTAATTCAAGATTGGACTTCACCAACATGGAGGACCCATACAATGTCATATCTATGACACCAAACACTACATTGTAATCTTCTCAGATTTTCAAAACATTGAAAAAGTATTTGTATAAACTGTTAAACCATTATACCAACCATCAAATATTGCATTGTCATCAAATATTACATTGTCTAATGACTGTAGGTCCAAACTAATAATCTCTAATGACTTTATTTCTTCCATATTGCCCCAATAGAAGCACATAACATACCATCTTGTCAAGTATTTTATTCTTCTATTTTTTCTTCTCTTTGGGGTGGATGTTGTGGGAAAATGTGACAGAGGTATCTGTTTCGTCGAATTTTCCCAGGGATTCCAAGGGCCTAAGTTGCCACCATTCCCCGTTGCGTTGGTGAAATGGTCCATGAGGGTTGGGAATATCCCTTTTGGAATCAAACCTTAGTGGGATCAATAAGATCACCCCCAATTTACCAACCAAGAAAGCCTTAGTTGACTTGATCACCCCCAATTTACCAACCAGGAAAGCCTTAGTTGACTTTGAGAAAAAGCATAAGCATAGTAACGAGTGCAATATGATACAAAATTGGTCATGTGGACATTAAGTTCATATAACAATCTTCACAAACGATAGTATATGTACTACATCAAGGTCTGTTTTTTCTATAGTATTTTCTATTTTAGTTTTTCTGCTTAGGCTTTCTGTTTTTTGTTTGGAAAGTAGATTTGACATAATAACATGCAATGGTGCAAATATTACCTGAAATTGCAAAGAGGGAGGTGGATAAAGAGGTGCAATGTTTTGGATTTACAAGGGTTGAAACTTTGGATTTAGATTTTGTTAAAAGTGATCAAATATCTAGACATACTAGAAACCCAATTCTCAAGGGAATGATTGTGTGGGTGCTTAATATATTATGGTTTTATATTTGGATCTATGTGTATATATTGTTACTTTTTTATATTAAAATTATGGACATATTTTAGGAGATTATTTTGAATCTTGGAAAATTTTGTTGCTAAAATCATTGCAATCAAAATTGAGCAATTTTTACTAATTATACGAATAATTTGAACCTTTTGTATTTGTAATTTTTGTATAATTGGTATTATTTTCCAAGGTGTATAATTGGTATTATTATACCAATAATTTAGTGTATTTTTTTTTATAACTAGTGGAATCAGCAACTGGGATCGGGCTTGTACTTGCGTGACGAGGGGTCTAGGGGTCCAATCCCGTCTGCTACCACTATACCCCTAGGTGCACCCACACATCCCGTAAGCATAGGGCATGGGTAAGTCGGGATGATTTGAACTCGTGACCTCCATTTAAAACATTTCCTTCATATCAAGCGAATCGCCAGTTGATCTACACCCCTACGGGCTACCAATAATTTAGTATGTTGTTTCTATGGAAAAAACCAATTATTATTTTTGAGATTCCGTAGAAAATCTATAACAGTTTTACTTTTTCTTAATTATAAATTTTACAAGAAAAGTAGTTATTATTGTTGTTGTTATGAAATTGATATTTTTTATTAAAAATAAACTATAACCTCACTAGCCATGCTAATACAAAATATGGTATTTTCATGGTCAAAAAAGTTTTCTGCTCTTCTTCCTTTCTTATGTAGCTTAATGATGTTTCCTACCAAGAATTTGACTAAAATGTGAAAAATATCATTTTAGAGAGTCATACTTTGCAATTTTTAAAAAATTATGAAAGTGACACATATATGTTTTTCTGAGAATGGTTTCATTATGTACCGTTAATTACATAGTGAATTTTTTTTGAATTTTTCATTACCTTTCCCATGGATGAATAAATTGCAATTATTTTTATATTCATAGTCGGTTTTGCTTTTCTGTGAATGGTCTCGTGGATTACATAATGGATTTTTTTGGAATTTTCCACTACCCTTCGAATAGATGAATAATTGGAAATTACCCCTATATTAATAGTTTGTTTGGCTTGTTATTACATGTCCAAACTCCCCCTCACACAAATCAATATAAACAAGTGATTGCACATTTATACAGCCTTATGCCATGTTTTAAAAGGGAGAAGATGCTTCCCTTTTGGACACAAATTTCTCCTCAGTCATATCAGTGTAACTATACACATGCTTATCTCTTTTAGAAAAAAGACTTGTCTCTTTCGAAAGAGAAATTCCATGCATGTCCTATCAAAGGCCAAGATATCCATTACTTTTACTTTTCATTTTTGCTTTTTCATATTTTTCATTTTGAACATGACACTGCATTCACACTTAAAATTGAATGCGAAGAATTCTTCGTTGTTTAAAGAATCAGAGCTTTTTAACATTTTTTTTTATATAAGGTAACCTTATTATTCCTTTTTTAAAGACTGATTCAATGATCCATAAAACTTAGTATATTTTTTAAAAATGACTAACTCCATGATCCATCCAACTTATTATGAAAAGCAACCAATGAATTTTCCATAAAAAAAATTGGTTTATTAGATAATATAGAAAATTTTCATGGTTTATAAGAAAATTTAGAATTTTTTCATAAAATTTTGTTTATGGAAAAATATAAAAAATAATCTTAAAGTTACAAAAACATATTCATACATTATAATTAATAATGTACATATCTATGAAATAAGTTGAAACAAATCATAACTATCATTTTAAGGCTCGCCATGTAGATTTCCCACCCTTGAATAGTGAATATCAATAAAAAATAATAATTAATTTTATTGGGAATATTAATATTCCTAATCAAATGGAATATCAATTAATAATGATCAATATACAAAAACAAATTAATTGTGTGCATAGTAAAATAGAGTATTCATGAATAATAGTGATCAATGCAACAACAAATAAATTTTATTAAAAGTATTAAAGCTAATATTAGAAGTGTTAAAGCAATGATTGAATTATATTAGGAACATTACTATTTATCGTAAATATCAATTTTAAACAAATAAAGATAATTAAAAAATATTAATGCCCATATTCATATCACTATATTTTTTTATTTCAAAATCTCAAATTTATGGTTAAAAGGACATGTTAATACATTTTAGAATTCAGAATTATAATCCTAACAAAATATAATTCAAACTCAAAAATCTCGATGAAAAATTCATTTGATTCTCATATTCATACACTTAAATTATGGAAATCTTAGTATATCTTTCATGCTCAAAAAAGTCCCATACATTTATACATTTTAGAATTTGACATAAGAATCGTGACATATATTTCAACTTAATTAATGCTATTGATCCAATATAATATATTTTTAAAATGGTTACCTCATAATGGTAATTGATGTTCATTTCATATTTTTATTCATATTTATTGATGTTGTTCATTTCATATTTGCATGTTGTTTCCCTTATACTGAAAGTCTTTTTTCTTGTTATTACATGTTAGTGGATGTGTGTCTATGCCCTTTATTTAGATTTCTTCTCTTGTCATCTAAAAATATCAGTGTTGTGAATAATGAAGGGGGTGGATAGCAACCATGTATCAACAGATGCATTAGAAGCTGCAAAAGAATTTCCTTGTAGAACTTAAGTTGTGGTTGCACTAACGGGAGTTGTGGATCTTGTCACCGATGGAAAAAGAGTATGGCGAGTGAGCAATGGAGTGACTTTGATGTAGAAGACCACTGCAACAGGTTGTGCAGTAACTGGACTTTTGTAGCTTTTGTTGCACTACAACCAAACCTTACTTTGGAAGCAACTTCTCTCATTGTTCCTCTCTTTGGGATGGTTGGTGAGATTGGGATGGAAACAACAAATGGATCGGCCTCATTGCATATGCACTTGACAGATTCTCTTTATGATTTAGACAAGGGATCGATACTATCTAGAACAATATTTCAAAGTATGATTAATTTTTGTAACTCTAAGAGAAAACTTTCTTATTTAAACTTAATTTTTGTAACTCTTACATCAATCCTTCCTTTGTGAGTTATCATTCCTCTCACACTCTCATCTTGTTTTTAATTTTGATTTTATATGATAAAATTATCATTTCTTTAATTTACTATTTTTTTCATTTGTTATTCCTTGCTACCTACTACTACATATTATATTTCCGCTTCCATTGAACGTGAATGTTTCATTACAAGTTCAACTATTCTAATCTTTTTTTACATCTATCTCAACCCCTCCAAGTAGCGTCTAAAACCTCTGATAATTAATGTGCCTCAATGAAATCTAAGATTTGAATTTCAAGTAGATTGAAGGGAATTTGGAGACATAGAGGTAGCAATTGACCAAAAGTGGGGATGTTGGGTAAAACCATTTTATGGCATTGTGTGGTTTTGATGGTTATGTTTGGTTATATAAAATTATATATTTTCTTAGTGGAGATGACTCAACCACTATAATGGTTTTTTCTATTTCTTGTGCTTTGTGTGCATTAGCTCTAAGTTGCTTCTAGGTTTTGCTTCAACTAGAGGTGTTTCATGCAAATAATTGTTCCCAAATTTTTTATACCATATTGAGATAATTTGGGGTCCTATATGAATCTTGTCTCAATGGGACATCTAAATATGTGCTACCAATTGATTTCAATTAGATGACCATTGGAGAAATTTCCACCATCCACTCCTTGAAAACTGCTACTTAGAAAAAGACACAGATTACATTTTGGTTCTAATTCAGGTATGTGTCGTGGGTGCTTATGCTTATGTGGAAGGCATGGGACTATGTACAATAATGGATGGAAACTAGCCCTTTTAATATTACTTATGCATTTCCTTCAACAACACAATTAGTATATGCACACAGGAAGTGGATGTCAATCGGTGGGCGAAGATGATTCAACCATGAACTACTGCCCTACATTTGCAGGTCAACATTCACATTGGTTTTTCCTTTGCTTAACAAATAGAATCTTGTCTTTTCTTGGATATGTTCTTAGTTGATTCTTGCAAATACATCATGGCGTTCAATATCAAATACCCCATGATGTTGAATTGTGTTGTGGATCCAATCAAGTTGGTTGTACATACCGTGGAGACTTGAGAGTGTTTATATGGTAGGTAACATTAGGAAGTCATGTATATGAACCTTTAGGTGAAAAGATGAACATGTGATTTGATCTTGGCTTCCCTTTCTCTTATTTCATTTATGGGTGTTGTGTCCATCTGCAATCATACTAGCAACCATGTAGTTAGCAAGTGAACCCCCTCAACCACTAAGATTAAATGTAATCAGCTATGCAGAATATATGCCCTTTTAAGATGCACTCTTCCTATCCTTTATTTTTTGTGTTTTATTTTCATATGTGTTGGTTCCATAATGATCTTTTCAGTTGCATTAAAAGGTCATCAAATCCTTTTCGCATTTCTATTTATTTTACATCTATATATTTGGTATGAGATTTTTATTTTCATTTATCTTTATTTTTGTAGTCAATCGTTTTTTTTTAAATCAAGAACAATAGAATGCAAGAGAAATCAAATCCTCAAATTTTTTCATCGATGGGGGCCTTTAGTTATTACACAAACAAGCAATCACCAATGCTTCCATTTTGTGTTGATTTTGTAAACGACCAATGGTGTTGACGTCATGTTGTTTTCCCTCTATTTGTCTAGTCAAAGATTGAGATGAACCATGGCACGTATTCTGAGGACTTGAGAGGCACTTGTGTAATCATGATAATGGAAATAAAGGGTACACTGTCCACCCCATTTAGTTTGTATGAATTACAAGAGATGAACTATTTGTAGGTGGTGTTGTCATAATCTATGGAACTATCCCCATCATTTTAGTTTAGCTCTTAGAGGCTACGGACAATGATGTCCTCTCGAATATAGCAAGAGTGAAGAACGGGTCAACCATGTTCTAGATCTTCCACTACATGGATTACATGGAGAGCATACATGGTAAGGATTTCCATGAGTTCAAATCATAGTGATGGCTCGAAAACTGTAAATTTCAACCCAATCATTGTTGGTTTACTCAATCTTCAATACAGGGGCACGTTGGTGTCTAGTAAGGGAGCTAACCAATTTGAGGGAATTTCTATGGGATCTATAAAGAAAAATATACTAACATGCTATTACTTTGGTTTTTTACTGTTTGGACAAACTTCAACAAAAGGAGAACAAATAAAATTATGAGCATGTCCCATTTAGTTGGTTTTTTTACTATTTTAACAAACTCCAACAAAAAAATTTCAACATCATGAGCATGGTCTAGAGTTAGTTGGCCTCTTGAGTATTTGGACAAACTCCAACAAAATGACAAAATTTAATGTTATGAGCATGGACCATCATTAGGGGAGTTTTGAGGTAAAAAATGGGCCTCAAAACAAAAAATGTATCATAAAAATTCACTTTATAAGAACCAATAGGATTCAGGATGATGATGTCAACCGTAAGGGTAAAATTTGTAAAACAAATTGGAGGGAAAAACAAAAACTACTTTTTCTTATCGTATTTTTGACATATCTCCTTAACGGTTTACCCAAATTTCAAGTTTGGTCACTCGTTGGATGCAGAATTAAAATCCGCATCCAACGAGTGCCCAAACTTGAAATTTGGGTAAACCATTAAGGAGATATGTCAAAAATACGATAAGAAAAAGTAGTGTTTTTTTCCCTATAAAATTTAAAACTCTTATTTTATTATTATAACTCTTATTTTACTATTTCCCTTGGGAGGCCCATTTTAGACCTCAAAAATCCCCTAATGTTAGTTGGGTTTTTTACTAAGTTAAACAAACTTTAGAGCATGGTCCATTTAATACTATGTTTATGAGAGGGATTCGATATCTAATTATCATATGTTTAAAGTCTTTTAGAAAATATTTCATGGTCTCACTTTATAAACTATACAATCCATAAGATTATATCATAATAGTTGTGTAAACATATCATTATAAGGTACATAGAGGTTTATTATTTATTTATTTATAAACGACAAAAAAATATTAATGTATTTCCATTGTAACTTACAAATTCACATCAAATAGACATTTTTCATATCAGAATATCAGAATAATTACTTAATATATTAACCTTCACATTTAGGATTCTAAAATATAGCTAAGATGAAATACACATATACTTATTGCAAGTATAGGTTCAATATCGCTACGATTAATTCTTAATATCCATACATTTGAATTGGGTGTTAGAGGTTATGTAACTCATATGCCTATGAATTCAGCATATCAACATACTATTCATGCTTGCTTACCAATGTGCTTACCACTTTCCATCTATTAGTCCTATGAACATTCCTTTACACCTCTTGAAGTAATTGCTAGTAAATATTCCATATAGCACAAAGAAAATAAAATACACAAAAATGAAAAATAAAATAGCAAATGGAAAATGAAATGATAGTGGAGAGCCATATAATACCAAAGATGTCTTTTCATCACTTTTAAGTATGTTAATTGATTCACTCAACTTACCGTATTTAAACTATTCACTTTAAAATTATCTGATGTGCAACTATATCAAGTGTGAATGGAATATTATAGTGCAACTATATCAAAGGCAAACATAGACTTCAGATTCCTCTTCTAATGCATTGGCAAAGACATATTAGGAATCTGATTGAGCAATTTGAGATTGTTCATTTTTTTCATATCTCTCGGAATTACAATGAGAAAGTGGATTCCCTATCCAAAGTTGGCCTAAGTCTGGACGATGGTTGGGCACATCTTCGTGGGTACCAGGACAATATACTCATCGAAGACTCTCAATTGAGACTTTATTGATCCATTTACAAGTGGCTAAGACTCTCGATTGAGACTTTATTGATCCTTTTACAAGTGGCTGGGGTAACTCTTGTATTTCTTTTCCTTTTTATTTGGGGGTTTAGTTCAGAATTATCCATTAGTTTTAGAACTATTAGAACTATTTTTGGTTTTCTGCATATTGTATCGGAACTTGTCAAGGACAAAGCTTCTCTATTGTCTGTAATATTTATGACTATTTGCTTATTCAGAAATATTGTAACTTATTTGATTCATCCTTTGAATAGCAAGAAGTTTTTTACTTCTGTTAAAAAAAAGAATGGAATATTATAGAAAAACACATTTCTAGAATTTACCTCTCTAAATTCCAAGTGAACATGACAATTTTATTCCACACATCCAAACCAAACTCCAAATAACTTGTATCAAGTCTCTTCACCTATCTAACTTGTATAGCACGACCTGGACTACAGATGATACACCATCAAGCAGGCCCTAAATTAGCAATTGAACCAGTATCTTCCACGAGCCCCCCAAAATCCTCGGTCAATTGCTCTACAGACGAATGGCCCCGCTTCTGCTTCAACCTGTTCTCCAACCTGAGAGTGTGGGCGTGGGCCGAGTCAGGGATTTCTTGCTCGAAGAAGCCCTGAACCCTACCTAACTCCTTCAAGGCATGCGACATGTGGGTGTGTCATGACCCATTAACGGTTTTTCTCTGTGTCTTCTTTGTTCGAGCCATGGTCGCCTTGTGTGTAGAAGGAAACCATCCCACTTCCTTGCCGTGAGGGAGAACCCAAGGATAGACAAGTTCGCAGTGCATATGAGAGAGCCAGTAGGACGGGTTGCTAATACAAGACCACCCCTTAATCCGATGTTGTTGCTTTCTATGTCTAGGTGCATGTGGACCGTGCGAAATGCCATGTCGCCAACCCCTTAAGTCTAATTGCCATTCAAACTTGCATAGTTGGACGAGTTTGCAGTGGTACGGACCTCCTCAGGCATGCATGATGATAATGAGGGATCTCGTTAAGATGGAGTGGGCTATTATAGTTCTGGAAGGAGTATGAGGGCCATGTACCATGCGTCCAAATGCATGGTATGGTCCCCTCCTCGTGCTGAGTGATGGCCACGCAGGATGTGTTCATCATCGTCGTGGGGTGTGTATAAATGTTATTTAAAAAAAAAAATCAACTGTCATTATGAGAGATAAAATTGAGATTTAAACTTCAAATGAAAGACAAGATTAAAATTAAAACGTCATTTAAAAATTTCTTGACGTGCAATATAGGAATTCAAATTTCAACCCTGGCCACCAACCAAAAACTTGCTCTACCCTCACAACACAAATGAATGATGCTATGTTGAATTAATGTTGATGTAATCATTTTTATTTTTTTAATTATTAAAAATCACTAAAAATAGCAAGAAAAATAGTTACATCATGATCATTTCATACATATAATTAATCATAAAATAATAAAATATATTTGATTTAAAACCATAAATTAAGTTAAACTTTTGTAATTTAATATAATTTGTTTAACTATTTAAAAATCAAAATAATTCGGATTGTTGAGTGATTATAATATATCTGTCTAAAACAGGTATAAAAATAGTGAGTGAAAAATTAAGAAGCTGTAAAATAAAATGAATTTAATCCTCTTATTATTGTAATCCTTTTGAATCATAACTATTCTTCCTCTTTAATTTACTTTATATTATTTTATATTTTTATTATCTCTTAATTTATGTATTATTTTATTCAATTCTTCACAAGGAACGAAGAGCACAACCGAAAGAAGCGGAATTTTATTCAACGCGTTTGGGTCAATTGGCACGCAACCAAATTCCGAGTAACTTCAAGCAACTTTCTCTATTTCCCAGTCAACACGGCGCAATTTTTTATTAGTTTTCAACCTTCCTGTGCAACTTTTCCAATGACTTTAAAGGAGCATGGAGTCATGTGCAGTAATTTAATTGAATTCTCAGGCAACGAATTTTGAGGACGCTGCAATCGTGCAGGGAGAGAGAAATGGAAAATTCAAAGTTTATTAGTACATTAAGCCAAAATCGTAAAAAAGTTATTGGACTATATTTGACGTAATCGTACAAAGAGTTGATGTACTTATGAAGTAACAATTAATTTTTTATAATTTTAATTTTTGCACTTAGTTAACATGAAATTCTAATTCTTAACATTATAATTTAGATTTTATCTTTTCAAACAATGGAAAATATTACCATCTAAATTTTTCATCGATTTGTTTTCATTTCAAAGACTAACGCTTCATTTCTTTTTATTTCAAAGGCTAACGCTTCTAATTCCATTTCATTTTATTAATTAGTTTTTTTTTTTGTTTTATATAAGTTTTTCTGATTTGACTTTCAAATAACCATCAACTTGTAAAGTATGCACAAGATCATCAATAACTAGCTTATCATTCTCAAGGTTGAATTATGAAGAATAATAAGAGATCAATGAATGGATGGAAATCTCTTTAACAAATGCAGTTCCATTAGTCACTTCTTCATCATCAACATCATAGGATAAGGATTCAAGATACTTGCCATCTTTTAGAGCTACAAAAGAAGTCTCTTCAATATCTACTTCTTGACAAAGAGAGGAAGTATTCGAATAAAAGAGAATTCTAGCAACAGGAACTGGGTATGTTGATATTTCTACAATTTATTCTTCTTCATCTTGAACAACTTCTTCAGAGAGGTTTGAGGCCGAGACATTAGGAGGGAGAACATGTAAGGAGGTTCCAGATTTGCTCTCCAAATGGTTTGCACCAATCTCTTCATTCTGTTTGAGAAATGCTTTGTCCAATATGGACCATATCTCACTTGGGTATTCAACAATGTCAATGAGATAGCGCATTCTAGGAGGAATGGCTAGACACATGGCTCCAAATGCTCTATCATAATCATTCATCCAACCATCTTTCTCTTCAAAGGACTCTGGCTCTACCAGAATTCCAATAGACACATCAAAGAGATCATGGCTCTCGAGATATGTAACCATGTTCAATTTCCACTCAGCATAGTTGAATGGTGATAGAGGAGGAATTGATTTCGAATCCATTAAGTTGTTGTACCTGCAAGAAAAGACCTGCAAAATCACTCAGGAGGAAAATTCAGTATTCTCAACCAAACTCTACTTCTACACTAGGCCAATTTGAGAGTGCCTCACATTTGGGTAGACCCCAATGACAAGCGAAAGGACTCAAGGAAATTGCCCTAGGATTTATGTGGTAACTCCACCGCTTCTCGTGCTATAATGGAAGTATCTAAGTGAGATTGAATTCAGATAGCTCTTATACCATGTGAAAATTTGATCACAGTCTGGATATCGTTCATAGAAAAATCCTCACAATGATTTTACAAGAATGCACAGAAGAGAGAAAATTTGAGCAGAATCACATGAGAAAGAAAACTCAATTGGATAAAATTCCATCATCTTTTAATGAACAATGATAGTACATTAAATAATACATCTCTAAGAGAGAATTCAAATGCCTCATAGGCAATTTGATAGGCTCACAATTGGCAAGCTTATATTTAGTAAAAATCCCCCATCTAGGCAAAAGCAATCTCCAAATCAAGGAAAGATGTCATGAATTGGATAACTAAGCTTAGGTAGACCATGAGTGACCAAAAGGAACAAGCTAGAGGATTTTCAGGAGAAAAGGCAGGAATGTGATGAGGCAACATGGTAGAAAATTTCCCAATGTATCCTAGCACCCTAGCTTTATCCTTATCCATGAGAAAATTAGACAAAAGTTGGCTTTAACTCAAAGCATAATAAAGCAGGAAGTGCGCTTTAGGTCATAAAAGCTTATTTAAAAGAATAAAGAGGGTGCATTAATGGATCAACTATCACTATGTGGGCGAAGCAATAACTAAGGTGAATAACTAACATGGTACTAAACACTAGGAAACATGAAACAATGTTTAACCAAGGTCTAGATGGGTTAATTATTCCAACGGATCAAGCTCATAGCTCGAATGAGGACTTTAAATACAAGATTTTAGCCCCCGTTTCTACAAATTTAATTTTACTAACATCTTTTCCAGCCCTAAACATTGTTTTGGGATGAACCTTAGGTGGTGAACTTCATACCGATAGATTCGTCAATGAATCGTCTATCCATTGGCATATAATTTATGGGTTTCTGAGTTCATATGATAATTCTTTTTTTTTCAAACTTACACTTAAAAACCATGTCCACAACTTTGAATCATTGCAAAGAAAAATCAACAACATTAAAGGTACATAACCAAAAAATTTCAAAAACAATATACGCCCCACAACGCATCATCTTCAAAAAGGTATTTTTTGTTTTTCAATTTTTGTAACTAGTAAAAAAGAGTTTACATGCACACACATGTCCAAAATGCGATTAAAATTTTCAATGGTCAGTTTCAAAAATTAATAGAAATATATAATTTTCCAAAATAAATTTTAAAAAAATGTGCACCTAGGTGCATTTTGTGTAGAATATGTTCATATTTTTTTCTAGAAATTATGCATTTATCATTAAATTAGTTTACATGCACACAAGCCACTTGTTATCAGCACATCATTAAATGCAATTTTAACATATTAAATAATATTATTATTTTTAAAAAATATATAGGTGGAAAGACAACATAATTCCCTACAATTTGTCTTTTTGTTACATGTCGGAATTCACAAAGCATATATGAGTTTTGAGAGCTTCAATGTAACAAAAGAGTAAAAAATCGAATTTTCATCATCACTTTTGGCCAAAAAGTGTTACCCATCTTCATGGACTCACCCTTCACCTCTCTATTCCCTAGTCAACATGGCACAATTTTTGAATTTTCAACCTTCATGTGCAACTTTTCCAATGACTTTAAAAGGGCATGAACTCATGCCAATGAAGTGAATTCACAAGAAATTCACATGCGCTAAAGAGGGTTCTAACCCTAGCACTAAACATGGCACTAATTTAGGTGTTAAGGAGATTGCTAGCTTAGGTTCTAAAAGGGGTGCTAAGCTGGTACTAATTTAGGTGCCTTTAAAAATGCCAGTTTGCACCAAGTTTAGCACTAGATTTTCCAACTCAATTGGGAAAAAAATACACTAAAAAAGAATGCTAAATTAGGTGTCAATTGCTTGTTTTGTTATAGTTAAATCATCTCCAATACATCTAGATTGATCCTACTAGGGAAATATGGCTAGCCCCTCTTGGGAATCATATGCCCCAAGATATACATACATGTATTGGTCTTAGCCCAGGAGGGAGGTAGTCGAATGACATTCTAGTGACATAAAACTTCTCAAAAAATAATAAAAAACAACTCTAAACCAAATGGGAAGGTCATCTTCTCAGAAAAAGTAGAATGACAACAATCCAAAGATAACCAAAATTGTTGCAAAAAAATGGTAGACCACCTAATCAATCTAGGTATATGTAGTAAAGAATCTACATAGTGCAATAGAGAGAAACTAATGTGCTACCCATCCAAGGTGTAGTGGGAACCTGTAATGACCATAAGAGAGAGGCACATAACCTCCTATGCATCAAATGAATAAATATGCAATTGGATACTAGCAAGCTAGAAGTCACCAGGGGAAATCATGTTCTCTTTAACATATCCTTGAACATATGCTAGTTGTTTTTCTCCTACAATGCTAGGGGGAAGCTCGGGAAAACAGGGAAAATCATCCCCTATTTTGAATAGACTAGTAATGAAATATATGTCCTCCTATGTGGGATGGAACCTCAAATCGAGACCAAACCTAAATGCCTGCTCGATATGATCCCAATGACGGATGAAATATATCAATAAGGGTGTGTGCCCCCTAAGGGATGTTTCCTCCTCATAAAAATTGAGGAGGCCAACATTCCTCAAGAGGGAACAAGTCTCCATTGTAATGGGGCAAGGGTACATTAAATCCCTCTCCCTCTTTCAAACCTCCCATTCCTATACAAAGTTGTACAGGTTGACCCATTGTTGTCGATGCTTCTACTACTGTCATTTATACTCTCTCGGATTCACATATAACTTTCATTAGGTGCACACACACACACAACCCGTTGTTGTTTATGCTTCTGCAACTATCATTGCTACTCCCTCTCATTCACATACAACTTTCATTATGTGTACACACACAATTTTCTAATAATTACATACCTTAGTTAAGCTCTAACTAAAAAGTAAAAAAATAATCACTTGATATATGAAAACACCATCCTCAGACAAAGGAAATGTGAATATAGCATTAATTAAAAATTTTGAATAGGCATCATTGCTGTTTTTTGCCAAGCTATATATGATCTCATATGTACCATTCTAAAGCACATATCTCATATGACTAATTTACTAATAATTGAAATAATGTTTTTGCAAAAAAAATGTTCAACACTACCAAATCACCATAAAACAACAAACATACAATGCACCATCTATGGTGCAACAGACAACATATTCTGCACTTAATTCTATATGGAATTTTAATATTTTATATTGGTTCTCTCTCAAATAGGTGCATTAGTATCATTAATGCTCATAATAAATCCAACTCATTGATTGCGGTGCTTCATTAAATTAAGAGAACTGTAAATGGTGCGAAGGTTCTTTTTAACCTTGAGCCCACCATAATGGTGTGATATAAAAACTATACTACACCATTAATGGTGTGTGGAATTTTAATATGTGTTATCAATGTTCTCGTAACTAGGCACATCGACCAATTCTAAACATTGTCAATGTAGTGAAAACATATTGATGCACTGCATATGATGCACCACCAATTTAATAGAATGCACCACCACACCATGACTGCATAGTTAATTCTTATGTTTTCCAGTGCAAAAACATTGTTAGCAGTGCTTTTAGATATAATTAAACAACACACCCCAGTGTAAATTTTATAGTTTTTTGGTGTGTTTATCATATAAAAAATATCACTATGTCCAGTGCTCTTGTATAATTAATTGTGCACTACTATAGATAGTTGTATGGGTGGCTTTTATTATTTCCCATTGCATTTTTATTATTAGTCAGCATGGTGCTTAAAATATCATTAAGAGCATTGGATGATCGTGGCTCTAATGTTTATTTTTATTTTATCCAATGCGTTTATAATTAATATACATACGCATTGTAAATAGTGCTTTTGGATATAGTTAAATCGCACACTCTAGTTCAAATTTTATAGTTTTTTTTATGCATTTATCATAACAAGGAGCACTATTATTGGTGCTCTCATTTGTTAAATTGTGCATTGATACATCCAGGTGTAAGTGCAACTTTTTATTCTTTCTCAATGCATTGTTAATATTAGTCAGGACTATTAATGGTTCTTTAGAAATTATCAAGATCAATAGATGATGTGACCCTAATGTGTGTTTTTACTTTTATTAAATGGTGTATTTTTAATATTAGGATGCATTTACTTTTGTTAACCCTATGTTGTTAATGATGTGCATTTATGTTGATGCACCATTATGGGGGTATGTTGGGCCAATAAACACACCATTTACAACGCAACCTTTTTTTTAAATGATGGTTCACCATTTGTTAAAGGGATACATCCATTGGGAAAATGCCAACACCTGCTATTCCGAAGAATCAAGGTATGGCCAGAATTACAATCATTACATAGAAAGTCGGCTCCCAAGGAGCAAGTGTCACAAAGTAAGATTTGAACCCGAGTGGGGAGGATAACAACATTCCTCCTAACCACTCGATCTACACTCAATTGACTACAACGCAACCTATGTATTAGTATAGTACAGTACACTAGTTTATTTGATGCTAGATGAATAACTTGAGTGCATCACATAGGTTTATATATATATGTTGAAATTTTTGCTTGAGCTTTGATCTTTAATTCTTTTAGATGTAGAGAATTGAAGCAATGAGACAATTCAATCCATGAAACTCATACAACCATAACACAAGATATACCCTAGGGAAAATCCTCAAAATTATGAGAACAAAAACCCTAGCAATTATTCTCAGTATAATATAATGGATAGCGGAGAATGCTTTCTTTTACAACATATCAGATTGCTTTTGGAAGATAAGATATCACCAAACACTCTTGATGAAGATACATAAGCAATAGAGAAGAGAGATCAATCGGATGTGTGCCCAGCACAACAATAACAAGCACGAACAATACCCTGCACAAAGAGAGGCACCTTGCATTCAATGGAGAAGAGAATTCGCTTCACATTGGATTCATCAATCCCGTATAACATATTTATACATTCTTCTCTTCTATTTTTATCTTCTAACTTCAGGATGAACTCACCCTGACACTAAATGTATTAATCGTGCATGCAAAGGTGTGCCCCACTTCTCATGCAGTACTTTATCTCACTGAGTTGTCACTTAGGATGAACTCGCCTCTTAACTGAAAGCTTGCCACTTAGTTAGGTGGCTAACTTAAGTGACGTCACTTAGTTAACTAGTTCTTCTTTGTTGTCACTTAGTTAACTAGTTCTTCTTTGTTGTCACTTAGTTAACTCTCTTTAACTGATTCTCCTTGATTTACTGAAGTGTCGTCTTTTAGTTTAACTAAAGTAAAAACACTTTAGTTAACTAGTCCTTCTTATTTAACACTTAGTTAACTGAAATCATGCTGATTGATTTACTTGAAGTGACCACTGTGAATTCTTTATTTAATTGAGGCATATATTTAACTGAAGCATTGATACTTAATTGAAGCTTTAACAATTCGAGTTCTCTTTAATTAGATGAAGTGTTTGCATGGGCAATTTCGAATTCTCTTAATCTCTATGCTTTATCTTTTATTTCTTTATCTTTTACTGCATGGTCAATATGTGCTAACTTTAATTATCCATCACATTACATTATACTAAGAATAATTATAAGATGTTGTGATCATATTATATTATTCTGGACCAAATGATCATATGCTAAATTAATTCACTTTAGAGGCGATCAATCTCTAAAGGAGACTTAATAGAAACTGGTGATCATGGTTAATAATACATCACACAACATTAAATGCTTTTAACAAGTAAAGCATGACCTTTATACGGAAGGTTCACATGATAATCATGACTTGCCACACAAGTCCAGATTCTTGTCCAACAAGACTTTACAACATCATTACTTTGATCAAGTACCTCTATACAGGAGGAATAGCCTTTACACGGAAGGAAATCAAAGTGCTCACCTCTATACGAGAGGATCAATCTTGGCTACAGAAGATTGGTTTGGAGAATGTCTCCTGATACTGTATATTTAACAATATATATATATATATAATTAAATCCAAATTTAAAATTTTAATCTACTAAAATTGTAATGAGTAGGTAAGAAACACTTTACCTACTCTCTTGCTTTCCAACGAGGCATGGTTTCCACCTACACCAAAAATCAATATTTTCGACCATTTTACAATACCAATCACAATCCACCAATGAATTGAAGGATGGGAGGAATCTGACAATTAGGTAGCATCGATGATGGGGAAATTGGTGCAATGTCGATATGAAACAGTGTGGATTGCTCTCAAGAAATGAAATTATCGATTAGTATTTTTTTTTATTCTACCCTACTCATGTGCGTTCAATAGTAGATCACACCAATGCACTATGTCATAAAAAATGCACCATTATGTTATTAAAAAATCCCTAGCGTGGTGCGCAAGTGGTGAAGCCACCCCGGTGCGGTTAATTAACAGTGGTGCATTAAGGATGGAAGTTTTAAAAATACCAAACTAAATTTTTTCCCACCAATGAACTTGTCAGTGTCTCATATGCATATATGCACTAATGTGTTTATTTATGTGAAATGCGTCAATTGCTGTAATATTTACAAAAAATTGGTTGGTTCATTTTATTATTGAATATTTAATGACACTTCGGTGATCCATAGTTTGTAACACACCGGGGCTCATAAAGTATTGAGCATAGGTGTGTTGTTTTATATATAATGCACCATATATATATATATATATATATAGATATAGATATAGATATAGATATAAACAAAGGTGTATTTTTTCCAAAAATATTTGACAAGAGTTGGTGCATTTCATGTTGTAATGTTCTAGTGCATTATTTCAATGTGGACACACCATAAAGTTTAATATTGTTATGCAATAGGGTTTATCATATACTAGTGCATCGTTAGTGTGTTTCATTTAAGAGCACCAATAGGACAACCTTTGAAAAATCCTCCACCCGTCCACCTCCATTATAAATCGGTGCTTTCCGTGAATTATTGGGCACTAATTCCTATATATATATATATATATATAACCTCCATTATAAATTGGTGCTTTCCATGAATTATTGGGCACTGATTCCTAAATATATATATATATTTTTATTTTTATTTTTCCAAACGAAAAAAGCGTAATTCCATTCATCATCTGAGATCAGAATTACATTCTGTAGTTTCACTATGTCAGTGAATTGTCCAAGTCCAAAAAACTTTGGTTCCTTTGATGAGACTATTATGTCTACTTTCAAAATGCAAAATAGTAAACTTTTCTGTTTTTCAAAAAATAAGAGTTCTGTTCCACCGGACTATTTTGCTGTTACATCATCAACAATTTATACAAAAACCATATTGTCGTATATAAGTCTGTATTTTATACATAATTTAAGTATTCTTTGCTTTAAAAATATATATGTAAAAAACATATTGTGGATCAGTCAATGAAAGGTCTGTGGTAGAAATCAGATCGTTGTCCATCCCTTTCTTCAGTTACTTTCCAAATGCCCAAATCCATGAGTTGCCCTTCTTTGGATGCCTGGTCCGCTTTTTGGTTATTTTCCCTGTAAACATGCCGGCGTGTGAATAAGTCGAAATGCTGTATGACCATCTGAATAGAATTAAGAACATTTGCAAGTCTAATATTTCTGCAAGCTTGTGTTTGATTGGTCCAATTGATAACATTCATAGAATCTCCAAACACTGCCAATCTAGTGATTCCCCTCTTGGATGCAAAAATAAGAAGGAGTTTTAAACTCATGAGTTTTGCAAAATTATTGGATCTCGCTCTTAGTCCCATGGTGAGTTCAAAGAAATGTGTATCTGATAGATACAAGTAAGCCCCCCCGCCACAAATCTCGTTTCGTGCTGCTCCATCAAAAAAACCCCATGGGTGTGCTTTATCAATCTCAACTTCCAGAATCCTTCTCTGTTTTGCAGCCCTAACATGTTCTGGATGAGATTTGTATATGCCCACAGATTGTGCACTTGTGATTTCAGGGATACTTGATTTTTCCTGGAAGATTGCCCCATTCCTTGCCAATCAAATCCCCCATATAATCAACAGAGGTAAGGATTTCTGTTTTTTATTTGATACATTTCTCCACCAGTTCTCCCAAGCAATTTCCACGGAATTTCCATCCCACCTACAATCAAAATCGACCAGTTTTGAGCACTCTTTCCATACTGCAATCGTGAAAGGACATGTGATGAAAAGGTGTGTTATGGATTCCAACTCCTTCTTGCACATAACACACCAACCCGGGCCCTGAAAATTTCTCTTCTGAAGAATGTCCCAGGTCGGTACCCGATTCTCTAAAGCACACCACATAAATAATCTGGTTTTTGATGGAAATTTTAGTTTCCACAATGATCTCCACCACCAGACCTCCTCCCTTATCCCAGCTTCTGCACTCAACTTTAAATAACCCGCCTTTGGAGTATAAATCCCCGCTGGATCCAAATCCCAAATCAGAACATCCTCCTGATCCGTGAGTTGTATATTAGCCATATTTAATCCTCTGATATAGTTATCTAAAAAAACAGATTATGGATCCCCTAGGCCCAACATATATGCACTTTTCCAGTGTTGTATCCACGGATCATCAGCTCTCTGGTCAGCCAGTTGGTTTAATGTGATGATCCCCCTATTAACCAATGCATTAATAACATTATCAGGCAGCAAATGTTGTTGTTCACTCCCGGTCCAAGGATCTCTACCAACTTTCACCTTTTCTCCATTGCCCACATCCCAAGCCAGGTTTGTCTCCACTAGAGAAAAAGATTTCACCACTGCCTTCCAGATCACAGATCCCCCGTGATGTGACTTCCTGGAGCTCCTAATCCATTCCTCGAGACTCACGTCTAGTATATATTTCTGCTTGATAACACGAGTCCATAAACTTGTTGTTTTGATAAGTCTCCATCCTCCCTTTGCTGCCAATGCTGTGCAAACAAGAAAATGTTTTTTAAACCCTAACCCCCAAGGCCTTTTGGTATAGCAATTCTCTTCCAGTTAACCCAAGGAGTTACCTGTCCCTCCTTCTTACCACTCCAGAGAAATCTGAAGCAAATCCGCCTAATGTGTTCAAGAATTCCTTTAGGGATCCATGACAAAGACATCCAGTATACTGGAATGGCTTCCAAAACGGCCTTAACCAAAACCAGCCTCCCAACTCTCGACAACCACTTATGACTCCATACGTTCAATCTTTTCTCCACCTTACCTATCAGCCATCTCCAATCCTTTTTCAGATATAAGTTTGCTTTGAGGGAGAAACCCAGATATTTCAGGCCCCCACATCTAATCATGAAATGTTATAGGGGAAATTTTCAGCAAGTTCCCGCTCCTCTTCCAGACGCAGCAGATGTGTTGTGAGTGTGTACTTTTCAGCATTTATATCCATCCCCGTAGCTTTAGAGAAAAGTTCCAAATCTCCTTCAGAACCCGAGTATCCCTTCTATCTCTTGAGCAGAAGATGAGTATATCATCCACAAATAATAAATGAGTAATAGATAACTGGTCACCAATGCTAACTCCATTAAATCGCCCCTGTAACTTAGCCTCATGTATAGCCCTGCTTAATCCTTCTGCCAACAGAAGAAAAAGAAGTGGAGAAAATGGGCAGCCTTGCCTAAGGCCCCTTTCAGCATGGAAAAAAGATGTGGCCGCTCCATTTAATAACACAGAGAAAGATACAGTAGTTATACAAGACATGATCCATCTGATGAAATTTATACCAAATCCCAAATGAGTTAAAAGCATCCAGAGATAAATCCAACTCACATTATCGTATGCCTTAGACAGATCAATTTTTAGAATAGCCCCTTTGATATTCCTGGTCTTCAAACTGTGTAGTCCCTCTTGTGCCACCCCTATAGCCTCATGAATATGTCGACCTTCCAGAAACCCGAATTGTTCAGCTGATATATGCTCAGAGAGTATTACCTTTAGTCTACGAGCAATGACCTTCGATACAATCTTATAGACACAATTGCATAAAGAAATGGGTCTGAATTCAGAGAGAGTAATCGGATTGTCAGACTTTGGTATAAGTGCTATAAAAGTAGAGTTGAAACTAGCTGGTATCATCCCAGTGATATGAGTATCTTCCACCACCTGTAGAAGATCAAAACCCACAATTTCATAAAGTTCCAAAAAGAATTCAATCGTCCACCCATCTGGCCCAGGGCTCTTGTCTTTCTGAAAACTTCCAAGGACTTCCTTTAATTCCTCCTCTGTCACCACTCTCATCAGCCTTCTGTTATCCTCCTCCTCTGCAAACCTCGGAAACATTTGAGCAATCCTAATTACTTCTGCAATAGAAGCTTGGGCTGGAGCCCTAAATAAGTTCTGGAAGTGTCTCACCCCGCATCTAGCTTTCCCCTCAAAATCAAAATGTTCTGATCCATCTTCATCTTTCAGGCTCCAAATATTATTTGCCGCCTTCCTCCCCCTAGAATAAGCATGAAAGAACTTGGTATTCTTGTCCCCACACTCCAGCCAAATCGCTCTGCTCTTGAGTCTCCAAGTTTCCTCCTTTTCCAGCAAAAGTGTGTTTCTTTTTCCCTCCAGCCTAGCCAGAGCTTCTTTTGATTCCAGAGAAAGGAGACCCCCTCCATCCCCTTCATAGATTTGTAGTAGCTCAGCCTCTACCTGTTTCAATTCAATATCCTCCCTACGTTTCTTAGCAATAGCCCATTCTTTAACTGCACCTTTTATTCTCTTAATGTTCTCAGCAAATTGATAAGCCGCTGTGCGATCGTGGTCCACATCAAACGACCTCCAAAGATCCAGAAAGAGACTTTTGAACGAATCATCAAGTAACCAGTTTCTATTGAACTTAAGGGAGCTAGGCGGATTGTTTGGTCCTTTTTTAATCTCGAGGAAGATAGGGAAGTGATCAGAATTCCTGCCACTCCCTACCCACTGCCTGACTTGTAGGAACCTATCCACCAACTGTTCAGCCACCAGAAACCGATCCAGTCTTTTCACCACCCTAGCCTCCCCATCCCTGTTATTCCTCCAGGTGGGTTTCAACTTAATAAGCTTAATATCTAGTAAGTTTTTACCAACCAACTTCTGTAGAAAATAACCAGCCTGTGGATCCACATGTGCTTGAGGACCCCAAATTTCTGAGTGCCCTAAAGTAAAATTTAAATCTCCCCCCACCACAACCGAATCACCTTCCAGGAGCGGATCCTGCATTAGAGAGTCCCAGAAGGGAACTCGATTCACATAGGGCCCGTAAACATTAACAACAGAGAAACGAGTACCCAGATCAACAGAAAGAAACTCAGCTCCCAGCACGGAAACCATCCCCCATGAATTTATGAGTTTTATCACACAGTCCTTCCATCCCACATCCAACCCCCCAGAACGACCCCTTACATCCAAAGTCACAAAGGTCCAACCTGCCAGCCAATTCTCCAATCTATCCTTAATGATAACTCCTAAACCTAAAGTCTCTTGTAGCAAGATCACATCAGGGTGTTCAAGAGTAAGCACCCTTATGAAGGCTGATTTCTTTTTAGGCCCAGCTAGACCCCGACAGTTAAAAGACATGATCTTCATATCCGAACAATCTTCCGGGCATTCACCGCTCTAAGTACCCTCTCAATAGAGAGTTGTTTCCCTTCCCGTAGGTCCGTCCTGGCCCTAGTCTAAGCCTTAGAGAAATTCGACTTTCTGCCCCTACCCTTCCGAACCGGCACCTGTTCTTTTCCTAATCCCCCCCCAGAGGTCTTTTTGCAAGAGCGAAGAAAATACCTCGATTCGGAAGACTCGGGAGAGGAAAGGCCTGAAGACTCTGCCACCTTCCCAGGATCGGGTTCAAGAGTGACCGAAGTATCTTCCAAAAGTAGTATGGATTCAGTAGACAAAATAGGGTTCTGTTCAGGAGTATCGACCACCATGATATTTTGAACCCCACCCGGAGCAGAAAAAGACGGCAAGGGGAAATTCTCAGTATGACCCGACAAGGATAATTTTTTCAGCCCCTCCACCCAATCAAGACCAACCAAAGTGCACCGATTTAAATATAAATTTATAGAGGGCGAAAGGGAGAGAGAATGAATACCCATGATAGAAGGCCCCGGAATATCAGCTTCTGCCATAGGTGCAGAATAACAAGCTTCATCAACAGGAACAAGGGGGATGTCAGTTCGTGTGCCCGAAGCCGCATCAGAGTCCTGACTAGAGGGTTCCGAATCCTCAAATGTCCGATCGCTACCTGAGTCCTCCGTCACTAGCACCTGATCGTTGGACATCAAGTCCTTTGGTTCTCCCGTTGTATCCATAGTAGAGGAGTTTCTCTTTCCCCCATTTAAAGTGCGAACCAGGAGTCGACAATCGGACGCCGGATGTCCATATGCATGACACCTCCTACACCGAAAGGGCACATTCTCATAATCCAGGATCTGAGAAATAATAACAGGCCCCCATTCCAGATTAATGGTCTCGGGAAGTCCTTCACGGATATTCAAATTAACCAATATACGTGCAATCTGCTTGTAATGCGTCTCCAGGAAAGAGAGATCCGCCTCCAGAAAAGTTCCCAATATATCCCCAATCTTTCGAAAATGATTAATATCCCAAAAATGTAGAGGCAATCCCGGGAGCTGTACCCAAATAGGAATCATATCGACTCTCTCCCGACTAGCATCAAAGAGAGGATGTCAGGGCTTCAATAAAACCAGTGTATGATTCAGGTGCCAATTCCTGTCAAGAATCCTTCGCAGGTCAGCCTTTGTTCTGACCACCACCGCAAACCATCCCCGAAGCAACATGTCCACCTTCGGTGTATATCCCAACATCTCTCGCCACTGATCATCCACCCAGTCCACCACCGTTTTATGAGCAAAGTTTATGCCCATGACCCTACCCACAAGCGTCAAACGCGACATCTCAAGAACCCGTTCCCAGGCAATATCTTCACCTACTGCATAACTACCCACAGCTTTGGTTTTTACCCAGCTCCTCTTGCGCCTCTTGTTAGGTCCTTTATGAACCACCCCTTCCCCAGAAGGATCCCCCTCCTTCACCTTTGATGGCCCAATAACAGAAAGAGGGCTTTCACAGCCACGATGTTCAGAAACCCCCAACGGCACTCTCACAGCCACCCCTGCACCACCACTACCAGTCCCACATAACTGCTACACCTGTCGAGCCACACCCTCATTCGCAATCTGTTCAAACCGTCCACCACTTCAAAACCCCCCTGCAAACCAGACACCGGAAACCCTAGATTCCAGGAGAAAAAATCTCCAGCCTCCCTCCAGCTAGAGCTGACCAGAAGGTCTACCGGCAACCCATCGCAGTCCAAACAAATCGGCAACAAACTATGTGGACAGAAAGTCAAGTAATCCGAGGGTGAAAGTTATGTTACCAGCCTCACCTGCCCCAAACCGTTCGAAACAGTTCCTTTAGGCCCCAGCATTGGGAGTTCCTCCAAGCCATCCAGCTGCCCTCCACTTGGCACCCCCCAAACATCCTGTGCCTCTAGCTGGTCGCTAGAGTAGTCTACCATTTCCACTTCCTCCATCGATGCCATTAACCCTGAAAACTGATACAAACCTTGACAGTAATCAACAGTTCTCCAACAATCCCAATCCACAAGCTGACAAACAAACCCTAGAAAAATCAAACAGTTTTTTAATCAAAAAACCCCTCCAAGAATAGCCTCCATCCATCAATGTCCATGTACAGTCATGGTGATGTGACAGGGGGAGGTATGGTCTACAAGACCTACCCCCTACCATGACTGGTAGCTCACGACTGCCGTACGCCGCTCCCAAAACCTACCTCCCATCGCTCACCCTTCCGTTTATCCTCTCTTCACACACACACACACACACACACACACACACACACACACACACACACATATATCATTATTTAGATATTAGATATTTTAATTTTCAAAATTTGATAGGATTCGGTGCATTTCAGGTAGTAACCCCTCAGTATGTTATGTCAGCGTAAACACACCAAAAATTATGTGTAACATATTTTTTATTTGATGGTGAAATATTTTGATGTCAGTGCATGTAATATGGTTACACACCAGTGCTTATTTTATAGCAACGCACTAGTGCATGTGTTCATTTAAGAGCACCGATAATAAAACCTCCAGTAAATCCTCTTCCCACCCGCTTATGCTAATAACCTCCACTATAAACAAAAAAAGGAGAGTCCTTTTGGGGAGGTTCCACAAAAAACCTCTGCCAGAAAGTATTTTCCTTGGAGTGATTGTTAAGTTGTATTGGAGATTTATAAATGAACAAGAGTTAGTTTGTACAAATTTTAAAGTTCAAAATAACTAAAGTTGAATATGTGGAAGAAATCATTAGGAAGGAAAATATTCGTATGTAAGGATCTAGTATATGGAATATTATATCACAAAGAAGATAAGTGATTGTCAACCATATCGTTGGGCCATCTATGATGGGTGTTTAACTAATTTTTGAGATGATTTTTGGAATGGTTATTTTGTTGTAAAAGACAAATTTTCCATGAAAAAATGAATGCATGAAACACAAATTTAATTGGAGTAGGGTAGAGGATTATTAGTAAAAATATACAATGATAAACATCAAGGTAGAATAAAATCCATCTCATGGAAACACATTGAGTAATTTCATCCTCGGCATATGTAGGAATATGACATAAACATCATTCGTGTTGAGTTGGTGAACAAGGTAATTTTGACAAATGAAGCAAGATATGCATCGTGTTGGAAGGTCATAAGGAAGGGTGCATATTCAATCAAAGAAGGGTATGGTGTTTGTCTAAAAGAATTAGGGCGGAAATAGGCTACCCTAGAAATATTACATATGGAAGATGATTTGGCATCCCTCTAATCGATCTAAAGTTGTTTTCATATAGCTAGCTTGCAAAGGGAAGATCCTTGCAAGAATGGCCCTATGCAAAACAAGGGTTGTGAGCCCATCCTAGTGTAATGGATACATGTTCATGGAGGATCGCAACCATTATTATGTTTTTTCATCAAAATAAATGTTAAGAATCAATATATATCTTAAAGTGCAAAACCTTGGCAAATCTTATTAATTATTAAATTGCAAACTATAAACTGTTTGGCGATATTTGTTAAAAAATTATTCAAATTTATAATGATTTTATATAGTTTCTTGAAACTTTTGGCGATTTTAAGAATAAAATATTTTTATCCTATAGAATTTGGGTCAAACATTTTAGAAAACATTGGAAATTGATGAATTTTTTTTGGAGAAAAACATTGGAAATTAACACATGGGCTAAATTTGGCCACTAAAATTTTCCCTGTTTTCCAGTACGAGTATCTTAATTAGGAGTTGTGGCGTATGTTTTGTAGACAACATACCCTACCAATCTTTGTAGAAGAACTTATTAAAGAATGGTACAAGCCTCCATTGAAGGTAGAGCTCTTAAAGAAATTCTAAATGATATCCCCATATTTTGCTTTTTCCTTCATATGGAAAGCTAGCAATCATATAAATTTTAAAAGGAAGAGGGTGCCCATGAAGCAAATACGGGGAAGAATACAAAGGGAATTCTTCGAAACAATAAAAATTGAGTACAAATACTGGAATTAATTTGTAGGCCAAATAGAGATGGGCTTAATGAAA
Source organism: Larix kaempferi (assembly GCA_027924585.1). Taxonomy (NCBI): domain Eukaryota; kingdom Viridiplantae; phylum Streptophyta; class Pinopsida; order Pinales; family Pinaceae; genus Larix; species Larix kaempferi. Next base: position 1,122,194 of record BSBM01000345.1, on the reverse strand, counting down.
TGTAGTATGGGGTTTCTCCCATTAAAAGCAATTTCTAATGGATACATGTTAAGTAAGGTAACATGCAACTAGAGCTAGGATCCTCTTCCAAAGGGATGGGTCAAGTTTAATTTTGATTTTTCAATGCTAAAGTATGGGTGGTGATATTAGTATAGTTCAATTCTCAAATCTCTAGGAAACATGGTTTGACCTGCATGGATTGCCTCAACCATGGAAGAAAGTCATTTCATGCGATTTGTTAGAAATAATAATGCACAAAACAAACAGATAGAGGACCACGTTAGGAATATTAGAGTGTCGTTACTCAAGCCTTTAAATAGGCTTTATCACATGCTAAAACCACGGTAAAATACCATGGGTTACCCAAAACTGTGGGCCTGTAAACCACCAACAATAAACCCATTATTGACTCAATCAAGGTTATCTTAACTCACTTTTTAACAAGTAAAGATTAACATAACATTCTGCGACCCTTTAAACTTGACTTGAGGTAAGCACCGACCACCCTCTAAGTTTTTAATAGGGTATCGGGAATAACAACATGACCCCCTCTTTAGTCTACCTAAATCTACATTAGACTTTACATAGGTGAACCACCAAGCTAGGGATATGCATGCCTAAATAGATCTTACAATTATATTCCCATTTAAATTGTGATTAATTCCAACTCCATAAAAAAATACTTAGAAGTGTATATGATGCAAGAAACATCACATGCTTCTTCACTTGTGTAATGTCCCCATTTTGACCCCCTTTTGTATTAAATCGTAAATGATGTAAATATTGTAATTTGATCATGGTGAGGAGATCAAGGCCAAGGCCCCACCATTGACTTAACATTTTGTATCGGCAATTAAAAATAGATGCCTATGGTTCTTGTGCGAGATGGGCACAATGTAAATAAGACATCATGTAAATACGAATTTTAATGGAAAAACCCACAACTAGCTATGCAATGCAACAAAACGATGGGGCATGATTTCTACAAGGAATACGGAGGGGAAATAACCAAACCCTTGAGCCACTAGGGTCAGCCCATGTGTCAATAAGAAAACCCATGAACTCTTAACTATCCATTTTTGTCCCATGCACCCAATCATTTAATTCTTCCAAAGATTGGTTGGGGCAGTTAATGTCTTGGGATTGGAGAAGTATGGCAGTCAGATTTCGTGCATGGGCAAGCCATCAACCTGAAAATCGTATTTTTGGCTTGCTGGGCAAGAAAACCCCCACGAAATGCTTCCTAAGGCAATTCTTCATCCATTACGTTCTTCCTCTCACGCAGACAGAGCTCACTGGAATTTATCCTCACGTTTTTCACCATAACCCTACGTTTTTCCATGCCCAGGAACTCGTTTTTGGTATTATGCAATAGCTGGGGAAGGAGGGACACGAATTGGGACTGAGGGAGAGGTTGTTTTTTCCCCTGGGGAATTTTTATGGAATGGGTTTTGCTCTCCCAGTCGAATTTTCCAAGTGCCCATATGTTTTGAGTCTACCCACGTTTTTCTGAAGCTCAGGAAACCCCATCTCATGCATCCCACTGTTGAAACGTTTTTCTCATGCTCAGCAAGTGTAGTTTTGCTGTTATGTGCATCCTTGTTTTGATGTGAACCTGTGAGCAAGAAACTGGAGTGGTAGGGGACAGAATTGGCTTGATAAACCTAGTGTAGGGAGTAACCTCTCAAGAAGATCAAGAGGGCTGGCTACTTTTCTATGCACATCCTGAGAGCACTAGAAAGGAAGGTATGGCTTGAGGGACTGTGTGGCAGTGAAGAGAATACTTCCTTGTGTTGGGTGTGTAGGCATTGTGAGTGCCAAGCTGAATAGATCTGGAAGAGGTACCCATAGCTCTGTGGTTGAGCTCATTAGCTTAGCAATTCTTCCCTTCCATGTCCTAGCAGCCTGAGAAACCCAATTGCAGATTAGCTTGGCTCATCTTGGTGTATGCTTGGCTATGTGTGAGTCCGTTGTTCCCTGGTTCCTTGTAGAGATCATGCCCATCTCGGGGGTGGCAGTTGTATCAAGAGGTTGATAAGCACAACTGGCCTATGGTTGGGTGGAACGTTGCAGTTGCATAGCCAGTTGCTTGGGACTATTTTGTCAAGATAAGTATTCTCTTGTGTTTTTAACTTTGCAATTATTCCTTTGATGAATAGCTTGAATGTATTATGGATGTGCTAATGAATTTACTTCCGCTGTGTTTTCAAATGATTATGCATTTCCATATGATTTTTCAATTACTTCAATACTTAGTTAAAAGCTCCATTTTAAATTCAATGATTGTTTACTAAGTATGGGACTAGATGCCCGGTTTTAGCACCATGTCCTCTCTATCCTGCTGGTATGGTAGGAGGGGACATTACAACTTGCATCCATAGATCTACTACAATGAACTAAATCAAGAACTCCTTAATTGAGTACTTCATCCACTACATTCCATCTGATTCTTCTGTGAATGCTACATATATCGCATAGACTTCTCCAGCATTAGAACCCTAGCCACTTTCGTGAGGAGTCTAGGCTAACCTCACTCTGATACCACATGACAAAAACAAACACATAAAAAAAACAAATGTTGGAAACCTTATATAGGAAAAACCACCACCATTTATATATCTATTAGTTTTGGCCACTTCATCCAACATAAACCACGTTAGACATCTTACAATGAAATTACTCCAACCTTTAAATAAACTTCTTTCCTCAATGCAAACTTTTAAATCAGAAAATCTAGACTACATTACATTGTGGTACTCCCAAATTAAAAAAAAAAACACCTGAAAACCAAGTAATATATCCTAAATATTCCCACCAATCATTTCTCAACTAGAAGGATCTTTTGAATGCAATAACTCGACTCTATTCTTTATAATGCTCACAAATTAGAAACACCTTTATCTTTGGGTCTATTTATACAAAAATTCTACATATTAATTTATAAAAATAAATATTCCATATAGCACAAAGAAGAGAAGGTACACAAATGAAAAATAAAAAAGCAAATGGAAAATGAAATGATAGTCAAGGGCCTTATAATATCAAAGATGTATTTTCATCGCGTTTAACTACAGTTAATTGATTCACTCAACTTACTTAACGTATTTAAACTATTCACCTTAATATTATTTGAAGTGCAATTATATCCAGTGTGAAGGGAATATTATAAAAAAAAACATTTCTCAATTATTTTGAATCCTGGTAACATAATTATATGCTAATAAAAATGGGGTTAATATTCTAAATAGCTTGCTTCACCTCTCTGTTCCCAGCGAATTCACCTCTATATTCCCAGCGAACACGGCAATTTTATTCCACGCGTTGCAGTCAATTGGCACGAGCATATGCTACACCGTCAAGCACGCCCTAAATTGGCAACTTTCTATTTCCTAGTCAACATGGCAATCTTTACGACTTTTCAATTTTTTTAATTTTTTTAATAAAATCACATTAGATGTATTGAATATAAATCTATATTTATTGTAGTATTTTGAGTAAACAGTAGAAACATTCCTTACTGTTAGGATAGAAATTCCACCCATCATCATCAGCTAGTTTGGAAAAAAGTATGAGTTGATGAGAAAGATATAACCTCGAAATTTGATGAGTGAAAATGATCGACAAACTATTTGTAATTTAACTAATAAAATATTAAATTAATAATAATAATGGGTGAACATTTAAGAAAATGGTCGTAGTTTTGATTAATAAATAAATAAATAATGGAGAATTTTAATCAAATTTTCTTATTATTTTAAGGAATAGTTTATTTATTCTAAGTTTTTGATTTTATGGTAGGTTTTGATCATAATTTGGTAATTTATTTTTGTAAAATCTAAGTATTTTTTAATCCATAAATAGATTCAGCACCCTCAAATATCCCCTAAGGCATCCAAATTAAGCAATTTCCATAGCTTATATATGGGATTCTAAGATTTTTTAAAGATTTCCAAATATGAACAAAAGTAGACGGAAAATATGCTTGGAAAAGGTTGAAAACGTAGACTACACCTTATTTTAATATAGCCATTCTTTTTCCTTAATTTACTTTATATTATTTTATATTTTTATTCAATTCTTCATCATTTTACATCATTTTTCTGAATCTCTTAATTGAAGCATTGATGAAAATTTTAGAGCAAACCAAATAATTCATTTCTTTCTTCGTAAACTTAAATTTTAAGGTCTTAATGAAGGTTAATTATCATCATCATTATATCACCAAAATTCTCCCTATTTTAATTTTAATTTTAATTTTTTATTAATCAAAACTATAAACAACCTTTTAACCTTTGACCCATTATTATTATTAATTTAATATTTTATTGATGAAAAGTACAAAAAAATCTCTCAACCATTTTTACCCTATTTAGAAATTTTATTTTTCTCTTCAACTAATACTCTTCAAAAACTAGCTTATGATGATGGATAGAGTATCCATCCCAAATACTGGAACTCTCAAGAACTAGCTTATAATGATGGATAGAATATCCATCCCAAATACTGGAAATGTTTCTCCTCTAACACAATTTACTTTAAAAGACTACAATAATATTAATTAACTGTAAAAATCTTCACTCTAAAATATATATTTAGTTCAATTAAAATACTACCTCTGCAAATAAAATGATTATCTTTACCAGTATATGGATGCATAAAACCCTTATAATAAACCATCAATATACATTTAATCGATGAAATATATATATTCAAAATCCCCACATGTCTAAAAGATAACAAATCTTGCTTTTAAGATTTTGCAATACTGTCTTTAATGTAAATTCGGATAAATTTAATGAAGATTCGGCAAAGTGACTAAGGAGATTTTGTAATATTTTGTGTATGTAAATTTCATTAAAACTTTTTAACAACAAACAAAACACCGACTTTGGTAACATCCAAACATGTGGTTCCACCTTTTTACGGACACGTCTTTGTATCACCATCAGTCTGAAATACGCGGCAGGAAACTGGAGCAAAACCGAAATAAGCGGAATTTCATTCAACGCGTTTCCGTCAATCGGCACCCAACCAAATTCCAACCAACTTTCTCTATTTCCCAGTCAACACGGCGCAATTTTTTTGTTAGTTTTCAACCTTACTGTGCAACTTTTCCAGTGACTTTAAAGGAGCATGGAGTCATGGCAGTGAAGTGAATTCACAGGCAACCCATTTTGAGGACGCTGCAGTGGTGCAGGGACAGAGAAATGGATAAAGCTGGTATATTGTCCATGCTTCTGGGCTTCCTCATATTCATGGCAGCTGTCACTGCCGCAACTTTCAGTTCCTCAACGGAGCCGCCATATTACTCTTCTTCTTCTTATATTGATGGGGAATATCATCACACCCCTGCTGGAACTACTAATTCTCTTCAGCCCCATTATTCTGTTTCCAATGAACGCACTCTCGAGGAGGAGCATTCAGCGTATCAATTGACATCATCTACTCATCAAAGGGACGTGGAGGCGCTTCTGTTGTTCAGAAAGGGCATCACATTGGATCCACTAGGATCGCTGTCCAACTGGACTGCTGAGAATTCGCAGAATGTATGCTCTTGGTCTGGCGTATTTTCCTGCGATCCGGACACTAACAGAGTTTATTACCTAAGCCTTACTGGACTAGGTCTCCGAGGTACTCTTTCGCCATCTCTTGGCAACCTTTCCTTACTGGTTACTTTAGATCTTTCAAATAATAATTTGACAGGGACTATACCAACAGAATTGGGCCGTCTACAGAAGTTGGAATATCTCTATTTACACCACAATTTTCTCACGGGAAGTATTCCAACTTCTCTGAGCAATTGCACATCTATGACAGCATTGTCCATTTATATGAACAATCTCACTGGCCACATCCCTCCAGCTCTGGGTAATTGTACTCGGCTATTGTATCTTTCTTTGCTTTTAAACGGTTTGAGTGGAAGAATTCCAGGGCAACTGGGCTTGCTACAGAAGTTAGAGGGCCTATTTTTAGGTTACAATTACTTGACTGGAACGATTCCAGTGGAACTGGGCTCGCTACATAATTTAGAATTCCTGGGTCTAAGACACAATAACTTGAGTGGAAGAATTCCAGTGGAATTGGGGTCGCTGCGGAACTTAACGGTCCTGGTTTTAAGTTCCAACAACTTGAGTGGAAGAATTCCAGTGGAATTGGGGTCGCTGCGGAACTTACGGGCACTGTATCTATATTCCAACAACCTGAGTGGAAGGATTCCCTCATCTTTAGGGAATTGCAAAGAGTTGGTGGAATTGTTGTTGTCTGACAACAAACTTAGAGGTACAATCCCGGAGGGTATTGGAAAATGTGTCAAACTAAACAACTTAGATTTATCAAAAAACAAGTTGATTGGAAAGATTCCCACATTTTTAAGTAATTGTAAACAATTGGAACGGATAAAAGTGTCCGAGAACAAACTTAGTGGACTTCTAAACATGGAGTTTTCAGTGACTTTGGATGTTCTCTCTGCTTATTCTAACAGATTTTCTGGGACTTTACCTTCAGGTTTGGCTAATTGTACTCAGCTTCGACTACTGGATTTACGGAAAAATAATTTCACAGGTGAGCTTCCAAGATATCTCACATCTTTTCAAAACTTACGAGTTTTAAGTGTTGGTTATAATAACATTGAGGGTAATATTTATGAATGGATCACAAATCTTTCGAGATTACAGGTGTTGGATTTATCCAATAATAAATTAAGTGGAAGAATCCCATCAAATGTAGGGAGACTCCAAGGATTTGGCATCTTTGGGTCTTCCCAAGTTAGTGGTGATACATTATATGAGGATGTACAGATTGAAATCAAGGGCTTTGAGTATACTATAACATATGTACTGCGGGCAAACACTATATTTGACTTATCCAACAATAATTTTATTGGAGAAATACCTTCAAGCATGGGAAATTTGAGCACCTTGCGGTTGCTCAATTTATCTGGAAACCAACTAGATGGAAAAGTTCCTCCATCTCTTAGTGAGATATCTACTTTGGAACAATTAGACTTGGCTAAAAATAATTTGAGTGGAGAGATTCCTCAAGAACTCACTAAATTAACCAAGTTAGCATCTCTAAATGTAGCATTTAACAGATTGTGTGGCCGAATCCCACAGGGAACACAATTTGATACTTTCAATACAACTTCATTTCAAGGGAATAAGTGCCTATGCAATTACCCTTTGCACCCATGCAAAGAAACAAAGAGTAATGACAAAAAAGGAGATGGAGTTTCTGCACATGTTACTAAAGGTCAGGGATGGCTAAGCCCTGTGAACGAACATATCTCATTAATTGCATTAGTAATAGGAGTAGGAATTGGATTTGGTGGAGTTGTAATATTGATAATTATGTGGGATAAAGCATGGTATTGGATGGTACTTCCAAATAGGAAACCAAAACCATTTTATGGAATGTATCGATTTCCTACATAATTATCCATCCATAATATTAAGTGGATTAAAATAATATAAATGTTTTTATAAATAAATAAATTCTTGATTAAACGTTTTTAAATATTTTTAAAAATAAATATGTTTTACTTTTTTACTTTTCACCCCTACTTCATGGTTTGTACATATTTTTAACGACAACGGTTTTCCTCTTTGTCTTTTGCGTCTTAGTTTATACTTGCGCTCCACATGAAGACACACCGGAGTACTTTAATTTTGAATATATATATTCATTTTGAACATGTTATTAAATGGTGGGTTTTATGTTGTAATCTATTTTAATGGTGGAGAGTAGTATTTATGTAAATGAGATAATACCTTCTATGTTTTATGTTTTAGTAGGTAAAGGATGTAACTTATTACATGCGATACAACTTTTGTATACATATTTAATTTAGAGTATTGTGTTATCATTTGCAAAATTTAGAAGTAATAAGTATTAATTAAATTATTATTAATTGTCTTAAAATAGTTAATGGTTTAAATATTTTTATTGCTCCTTCACAATATATAATATATTTTAATTTTTAAGGGATAGCTTAATTGGTAAGACGCGAGTTTGAACTTTGAGTTCTTCGAGGTTAGGTATGGGGAAGTATTGGTGGTTTTTGCGGTCACTTATTCATTACCTTGTGAATAAAAAAATGTTTTAACACGTCATTTTATGTAGGGTGTTTGATTCATTTCTCTCTATAACATATATTATTGTCTGTTACTTGAGTCATAAATTAATGAATTGTAATTATGATCCTAAGGTTTTGTGTATTTATACTTTAATTCGTGGGTAAAATGAAATGAAAATATCTAGAATGATAAAGCTTAGTGTTCCAATAAATATTTTTGAATTGAAATTAAATATTTTCAAATAATAAGACATAAAGTAAATATTTGAATGATATATGTGTGTGTGTGTGTGTGTGTGTGTGTGTGTGTGTGTGTGTGTGTGTGTGTGTGGATTCAAGTTCATTCTCATGTTTTTTTTAATTTTAAAATGTGTGTAATGGATATTGATTAATCTTCACTAAGTGATTGTAAATGGTAGGTTGATGGTTTTACTCCAGTGGGGTCTATATGGCAAGTTGTCCACATGTATGTGTGCATGTAGTTGAGGAGTTAGGTCAATTGGTTATCATCAATGTTGTTGGATATTTGGCTAGTTTTGTGACAATAGGTGCTTGGTTCAAATTCTCCTTGGTCAAGTACATTACGCTACTTCGAAAACGTTACAAGGCATGCCATCCACAAATGTGGGAAAGCATCCGTTAAGTTTCCCTATGAAGTTTTCATTGGAAATATATTTGTGTTTGTGTATGTTGACATGAGATTATGCTAATATAGGAACCTTGTGTGGTACTAGGAAAAAAATGATCATATCAATGAGATAGTATCTACTGTTTTACAAAAGGAATGATAAATATGGTGGAATATCTTAGACAATTTGTCCATGGTCAAATTTACAAGATTACATTACATAGCTCCAAAAGAAATCTATCTTATTCAACATTTTGTAAAATGAACCAACATGGTTATCAAAAACTTCTTGGAAAGTTTGTAACCTTATTTCAATGAAAACTATGAAGAAAAAGATGGATGGAAGACAAGGAAATGAAACCACCGCAAAAAAACAAGGTATACAAAGTATCATTAAAGTTAGGAGTTACATCCAAAACGAATCCTCATGACTAGGAAAATTTCCTTGTGGCAAGATCTTCTCCATTAGAGGGAAAATAAGTTAACGGAATATAGTAGATGGATGAAAACTTATTTTTTATGGTTCATCCTCACTAACGAAGAGATATTAAAAATCTTTAACATTTAAGTTTATGTGTTTATTACCATATTTGATTAAATAGTCATAAGGGTGTGATATCTAAAAAGTTGGTGCAATCACATATATATGACATTATCTATTAGGTTGGATGGATGAGGACTTGGAACTGAAAGTCAATAAACATCTTATGTTTAAATTTTTCGTCTCCACCCAATTTGAGAAATATTTTGTGATGCAATTGCTCTTAATTATGAAATATACTAATGGGGAGTCCTTTCTTATGGCATGATAATGTTAGTTTTTATAGAAGATCCAACTAGTATATGCTCACCAATGATGATAAAAAATATATAATTTAATCCTATTAAGGTAAAGGAAAGATATATTTGGTGTCACAATGATTTTAATTAATGTTAACAAAATATTTGTTTTGTTAATGTTAAAGCCTAAATATGAAAAGGAGATTGTGTAACAAGATAAACTACAGTTATAAAGTAGCTTAGTCCCTTCCATTAAAAGAAATTGGTTTGAATGAAAAACCTTTGACATGGTACGGTAAGCTAAAAAAAATTACAATTTCAAAACATTACAAATAATAAATGTATTGTTTTCGGTTTTATTTTGCCCAAATATATGTACATCAATTTTGAGGGGCACAATTTAGGGGCATTAGGCAACCTCCCGATGGTCTCCTCACCTGATCATTTTGATTTCATTTTTGATGTTAAGTTGTTTGTGCAGATGCTATTGGAAGGCAATTTATCTTTTTCTAGCACTTCCTAGATTGTACTGTCATCTTCTATTGTGTGAAGCACCAAAAAAGACCTTTTGTAAACCCGGTGGAACTAGTAATTTTTTTGTATAAACTAGAATAGTAAGGGGTCGAAATAAAGCAGTGATTATGGCGTATCCTATTAGTATCTATTGCCTCCTTGTGTATGTATGATGCCTGGATTTAGCAGGTGATAGGTCATAGCAGAATGGTATGCTTCTATCATATTTTCTCTATGTAATGACTGTTCAAGGGACTATCATGCTATGTAGTTGCTTCTTTGATTCACTCTATCAATAACAAGAAGCACTTTTTTCTTTTAAAAAAGTATGTACATCAATTTAATTAATGCCCATATATTGACAAAAAATTACAATTTTCTTTACAACTACCATAGAAAATTTCAAATTACAAGTAAAATGGAAAAATCCATACAAATTTTAAGAGTGAAATGCATGTTGTTATTTTATAATCCTTGAGCATCAAATAAATTTATGAAATAATACATAATTGTTGCATATAAATTTAATTATTATTAATCAATTATTAACAAGCAATAAAATTGGAATAAATAACTCATGGAACCAAACAATTTAAAAAGTTATGTCCATGCTTATGAGCTCTGTGATCATGGAAACTACAATAACATTGGGCAATGCAATTACTGTAACATTTAGTTTATGAAGGTGGACACCATATTATTCTTCTTTTAATTTTTTAATTTTGTTACCTTGAGAAGGAATAAGAAAAAGGGTTTGAAAAGAGATCCCTTATCAAGCCTGCTTTCCAAGTGGAATCCCTTGTTGAATCCAATGACTTAAGGGAACCTTTCTAGACTCATTTCCCTCTATATCCCAAATGACCCACTTTGGACATAATGCTTGGTCTTGGATCTTGGTGCGAATAACACAAAGGCCACCCAAATTCCTTAGTTTGAAACACAATTCATAGTTTAATGTATTGAACCCTTTTCATTTGTGAAGTTTGGCCCATAGAAAAATTATGAGGGCTTTCTGTAATAACATGTAGACTTATTTAGATGGAATCCAACATGAAGAGTAGTACACATGAGTTATATCTAGTAGTTTAGTGAAAATATGGAATTTCACTAATAAAGCTAGGGTTTGGTGATCCACTTGTCTAATTGCTTCTCCACCCATTGGAAAACTAACTTCCAATGATCTCTAAGAGAGGCTTGAAAGGAAAAATGATTGCCCATACATTTGAATACTTGTCTCAATTGAAGCCAATTCCATGGGATGTTCAACCTCAAGGCCATGCAAAAGTGTGTAGACACCCCAAAATCAAAGTCTAGAAATTTTGGTCTTCAACAATAGTAAGGAAATAATCATCAACAAAATGGCCATTAACCAACTTCACTACATTTGGATTTAGGATAGGGATATTTTGAATAATCTTTAAATTGATATTAGCATTGAGGAGCTGATAACTAAGGGATTCTTCTTCCAACACGTAGAGAGTTGGGATAAAGGGCATCCTTGTTGAATAAACCTTATCATTGTTCAATTTTTTAATCTTTTAAAAACGTGAACCAAAGCTTGTTTAGTTAATATATGGTGAATTAGCTTAGTCTTGTTAGACAATATTATCATGTTATGAATGGTTCTTCTCTCCATTTATGGTTCAAAATCCATGTGAAGGTAGCCTATATTTTTTCCATTATATAATCTACATCATCCAATCACCACTTCCACGAATAACAAGTGAACATTGAGGGTTCAATCAAAATCTAATCAAAATCTAATCAAAATCAAGATCAGTCGTTCGCATTCATTTAATTGGATCTTCAATGTATATAAATTTTCATTGCCAAAGTGCTCCAAATTAGTACCATATGTAGATGTGTCAAACATCTAGTGGTCTCTAATATCCATAGCCAATTTTTAAAAAATAAGATAGAGTCTCCAAAGTGGTTTAGTCTCTCCTTATAAAGAGGTTATGTCATGTCCCCATTTTTTGTAGCACCATGGTCAGAACACTAACCACTCCATCCCTTGGGGTTCTAGTATTAAATTAATAATAAGGGAATAATTTGGGCCCAAGTTACCTTAGTAATGAACTAATTTAGCTAGATAATAAATTATGGCTAAAGTATTTTGTATTAAATTAATTTAGAAGGGATGTAATATTATTTTGAGTATTTAATTTTCATTTAAATGTAATAATGAGTTGGAAAAGGAGATAAGGTTATCCAAAGAATTTTCCTTGCAAAAGAAGGAAACTTGAAAAAAAGTAGGATAAAGCAAGAATCACTGAAAAGTAGGAAAGTGGAAAAAGAAGGAAAAGTAGAAAGCAAAGAAAGTGAAAAGAGGCAGAGAAGCAGGAAAGTTCTCAAAAGCAAAAAATAAAGAAGTTTCATGATTTGTACAACTCAAGAAGGATTATAAACATTCAGAAAAAATACAGGGTACAATTTTAGCAAGTGAGGGTGCATCCATGAGGCTAAGTGGGTCAAAACCCAATTCAACTAGTCAAAGAAACATCCATGCCTCTTCCATTTCGAATTTCTAAGAGGATAAGCTCAATAATGAGGAGAAAAGTATATAAAATAAGGAGGAGAACTCCATTTCACATATTTTGGTAATTATTTCATTTTGAATTGATAGCTCTGCAGCTACTCAAGACTTGGGAGATGTGCCTCTAGTCATCAGCAAGGAGATGTACCCTTTCTATCATCTAAACTAGTTGGAGATTCAACCAACTACGAGAAGGAGGACATCCAATCTTCCTCATTGAGTTCATTACATCATTCAGGAGTTTAATTACAGCTTAGATTCAAGCCATGGCCAATATAGGTCGAATTCCAAGCTTTCATGAAGAAATCTAGTGAAGTGATGCATTTAGAGATTGAAGATATTGGCCCGAGAGGAGAAGAATTGAGCATTTGTGCCCTTGATGAATATGCCAGCCTGTATTTTTCCTCTGATCTGATGTGAATAGAGGTACAGCTCATAGCTGTCGAATTGCAAGCTCATGTGAAGAGATCCATTGAAGCAGAGCGTCGAGAGATAGTAGAGATTGCCTGAGAGGAGAAGAATTGAGTAGTTGTGCCCTTGTTGACTGCGAGAGATTATATTTTACCTCTTATTTTATGTGACCTGAATTAAATATCATGTAATAGCTACTACTATAATAAAGAATCTATATCCCGACTTCCTTTCTCAATATTTTGCATTCTATGTGTTGGATCTAGTGGTTATTGAAGAATCCTGAGGTTTTCTGAATGGATAAATAATATATCCACCCTTGGGAATCTGATGGATGCAAAAATATGTTGATTTTCATGTAATAGGATGGATCTATGAAGTTATAACAGAAATTTGTAAATCTGGTTCATCCTTTGTAAGTCATTGTTTCACCTTGCACTAGAGAGGCCCAATTCTTGACTAGTTTTAGTGCCCGGGTCATACATGATAATATATATATACAAATTGAGTTCTGCAAGTTTTTTTCGTTCATTAACATCCCCTTGGGTCCACTACAACATTAATATCATAAATTTGGGAGGTTTGTACTGTGTTTGAGTTAGCCATAATTAAAACTAGTTGAGCTGCCACTATAGTAGCAATTTCTCCTAAGTCACTCAAACTCAGTATAGCTGCTCCAAAACCACTATGTATTTGGTTTATCAGTATATTAGAGGGTATACAGGGGTCATACACCTTCCATTTTTTCTCGAATATCGTGAAAGGATCTAGTTTGCATATGTTGGTGTACCCAGTAAGCCTTGGAGTAGACTTGAACGACAACTGATTTTGAAACATAAAAGGTCCCAGTACTCTTTGCAAAGGATCTGAAGCTATATTATCCCCCTTTTTTTATGATGCTGCAACTTTTTTATTAGACCTTCCAGATCCAAAGAGCCCATTTGTCAAGCTTTGGGTGGGTTTAGCTGTGTCCAGCACTAGCTTCTTCAAGACTAGTTTTTATAACTAGTTTCCAGTCTTTGAAATTTTCTGATTTAAACCTTGTGATTGAGTTGATATCCTTGAAATCTGATTTGGGGATATTACAGGTTCTCTCTAGGGAGTTCATGGTGACATAATAATTAATGGTGGGTGATTTTGTCACTTGTCTAGAAGGCGAATCAAATGAAGATATGCGGCATCATTACATCGGTATGATGCCACCACAATTTAATATTATCATTGATATGCAAGGTTCTATGTTCAATGATAATTTCTCCAAGCCTTTTTGGCCCAAAATAAAAATTATTATTCATTAGGACATTGTAACTATTGGTTTTAAGAAACACTAAATGTCAATTCCATTTCAAGACTAGTTATATAGAAATATTTCATTAACTCATAAGCATCCATTTTAGTTGGTAAATCTCATTTTAAATTACCTCATCAATCTACAAATAATTCGTTATTCTTTCTCAACCTAATAAAATGGATCAAATAAAGAAACTCAAAATACTTGCTAGGGTTCTGTTGTCAAGGGAAAACTTTAGGGGGCTTTACATTTGCAATGGGTGAATTTTTTACATAGATATTCTTTTTAATATTATATAGTTTTCCCATTAGTTATTAAAACAAATACATATAAAAAACAATTATCCCGCCCAATTTTGTGGAGGAGAGTTGGAAAAAACCATTTTCTCCCTCTAAAACTCTGTAACAACCCCAAAATACAATAAATGCGGAAAAAAAAAAATCCATGATACTTATTGATACTTATTGATAGCCAGTAATGGTAAAATCTCTTTAATTACAAACAACTACTACCCTTATATCAATTTTCTATGACGATTATACTTTTGGGATTCATCCTTTTTCTTTCATTCTAGAACTTATTTCCATACAATTTAAACCCAACATGTAATATATATAGATGATACTTTATCCATACACATGAAAGTCATAACATCTACTATCATATACATGTACATGAAATTTATATTTCCATAGGAAGTGACATGTACATAAAGGACATAATACTACTTTATTTTATGGATATGAATTATCCATTTTACTACCCCAAATATTTGTAGAAGATTATTACACAAGATGTTCATAAAAATAAAAATCTTCCTAAGCATTCACATACTCACATACTCAATTAAATCCTAGGTAGATTTTAAACCCCTTTACACATAAAATGAAACCCATATATATATAAGAGTAGATTATGGTATGAAAATTTCAATCTATTTTATCTTTGTCTTCTCCTCATTTTTCAATACTTTTACCAACATAAAGTTCTAAAGGTTTTGTCCCCACTTACATTCTTCTTAAGGATAACTTCCATCTTCTAAAGGGGATGAAGATATAAGATACAAACTCATGTATTGACCCTTCCATTAAGTATTTATATAAGGATAAATTTCTTTTATTTATTTAATGCTTTAGGGTCAGACATATATTCTATACATAAGGATTACCCGAACTCTTACCACTCGTATAATTCTTTTATTTTTATACTATATAAAGTGGTATCGAAATAAATTTATATTCGATCCACTATAATTATTCCTCTAGCATTTCACAAGTTGGAACTATGAACCGTTTAAGCAATTGAAAGGGTTTAACCAAGTTCATTGGCTGAGTTACCAAGGTTCACATTTATATCTTTCCACCGTGACCAAGGTGGTGGTTAATCTGAGTTGGCATCTCAACTATAAAGAGACATATAGTCCAAACTCGAAGATTTTATATTGGTTGTTTAGCAGGATATTGACTCTGTACCGATTAGTATGGAAGAGATTGATAGAGGTTTAAAAGGCGACCGATAAAAAGAATAAACATATAACCGATCATTGATTATACTAAAGAACATAGATCTTTACTGCCGAAAACAAAGTCTGGTGGTGAACTTAATTGAGCATGATAACCATTATTTTAGGTTGTTGTTGGGAGAAACATAGGTACTCTGCGATCAAAATGATCTCCACAAGGAGGATCGAATTCAGTAGTATCGAAGGTCGTTTAAATATCAACCCCAGAATAGTTTCAATATTAAGAATTCTTTATCTCTTAGGGTAAATACATAACTACCTTTTATTTTTCTACAATTGTATAAACATATTTTTAACCATAGGGGTCGTATTTGTTGGATGAAAATATAACAGGTTCAACGAGTTCAAGAAAGGAGATCCTCCATTTTCTGGATAAAACATGATCAATGTTCGTAGGTTTTATAAAAGAGAGATATGTTTCATTGTCATAATAAACCCAGAGTTTTTCCAACATAAGGAAGGATTCAACATTTACACAAGAGATCTGATCTACATCACACACAAAACAATTAATCAATGATTTAATCGTTTACAAGAGATCCGATCCGTTGTTTACAGTTTTCAGAAATTTTATTTAAATATAATTGAATTTCAAGTGAAGTAAAAGGAGATTCGATATATGCATCTTGAATATATATATATATATATATATATATATATTACAATAAATTTTATATTAAGATCTTAACTACCTTTTATTCCTAGAGTCAGAGTCCAAAATGTTATCTATATGCATACAACCAAACAAAGTTTTTATTCCAACATTGCGATATGATATCGTACAAGGATAACAAAGCTCCCAGATTCATCCAAATTTTAAACACGTTATAATGAGTCTGATTTTCTATTGAGGCTGCGAAACAATTATCCTAAACAAGATTAATCCATCTGCTACAACCACTAACTATAATGTAATTCATGACCTATGAACGCCTGCTCTATAACATCACAGAGTTGGAGAGATAACAGTAACCATTTATTATTATATATATATATATATATATATATATATATATATATATATATATATATTGTGTCGCACGAGTATAGGGACCTAACCCATTATAACATAACTAAGATCCATCGCATACATTTAAACAAGCAACAATCAACGAATAAATTACATTTCATTCCACATATCCTTTCACGCATCAAAACAAATATCTATATACTTACTTGAAGAAAGATCAGGAAAAAATCACGTGGAAAGTCATCTCCTCCCAACCATAGAAGAGGGAAACTCGTTGTTTTCCCAACTCCACCCTCGAGCTAGATCACCACCATGCACTAGAACACAAGCAATTACTTCCTCACGGTACTCTCTTCTAGAGTTCATAACAAGCAGATGGACTTATGAAAAGAGAGAACACTCAACTCGTTCCTCTATGCACAACATGGAGTCCCATGCTATCTCAATGCACCTTTATTTATAGTTTTTCCCAGGTCTTGTGCCATCCCAATCAAATCTCCAATCAATCCATAAATCCATGTAATTTAGGATCTTGTCTAGTTGTTGAGTTTTAGATTGGATTTGGTTGGTAAAGATCTCTCTAGCTTGCTTCCACATGTTCCCTTGTGTCATGGTGGTGTCCCCTCATTTAGTTGAACTCTCCAAGTTCCTTTCTCTTTTATTAATAAAAAAAAAATAGTTTGTTTTGCAAAGTGTCACATTGTGTTTTTGAGTTTTAATAACTCTTACACAAAAATAATTGTCACAAAATAATAATATTTTTGGGTATTATATTTCTCTACCCCCTTATTCTTAACACCATCCTCAATGTTCTTTATTCTAATCTCCCTTTCTCATTCTAGAACATGGAGGGGTATGCTTCTTGCATTTTATCCTCCATTTCCCAAGTTGCCTCTTCAGGGCTGAAGTACTTCCATTGCACTTTTATTTGAACGATGGCTCGATCTCGTAGCATACGTTCCTTCATGTCTAGAATTTGGAAAGGTTCGTTCTGGAACTCGCCCTCGGGTTCTACCTAAATCACATTCTAGTCAATTCTATGAGTAGCATCATGTATATATTTTTTTAGTAATGAAAAATGAAATACATCGTGCACTTTTACATTAGGGGGGAGTGCAAGCTGATAGGATACCAGCCCTATCTTAGCTAACAATTCGAAAGGTCCACAATACCTGGGTGCCATCTTTGAACACCTTCCCAAGGTCAAGGAACTCTTTTTCGACTTTACCTTTAGATATACATGATCACCAATGTTTAATTCTGTTGGAATTCTTTTTAAATCTGCATAACTCTTGTGTCGATATTGGGAAACTTTTAAGTTTTGTTGCACCTATTTCACCATTTGTTCCATCTCCTTTAACATGTTAGGTCCTAGAACAATCATGTCAACAGGGTTATCCCAAGACACAGGAGTGTGGCATTTTCTACCATACAAGACTTCAAATGGACTCATTTTTAATGAAGCTTGATACCCATTATTAAAAGAAAATTCTACTAAATTCAAATACTCTTCCCATTTACTTGGTTTATCCATTACATACATTCACAACATATCTTCTAACACTTGATTACTCCTTTCAGTTTTCCCATCCATTTGAGGATGATAACAAATACTGAAATTCAGTTGTGTATCTAAAACTTTAAACAAGGATTTCCAAAATTTACTTGTAAATTTTGCATCTCTATTAGAAATCACAACCTTCGGAATACCATGCAGACGGAATATTTCTTTCATAAAAATATCAGCTATGTTAATGACTTTAAAAGTAGATTTTATAGGTATGAAGTGTGCAGCTTTACTTAAATTATCAACAAATACCATTATTGAGTCATGTTGTTTATTCGTTTTAGGTAATCCTGTTATAAAATACATACTTATTATCTTCCACTTCCATTCTAGGATGGGTAAGGATTGAAGTAACCCGACGGGATGTTGATCTTCTATTTTTACTTGCTGACATTCAATGCATCTAGCTAGGAAATTTGCAGCATCATTCTTCATGTTAGGCCAATAATAGTTTTTTCTCAGTTTTGTTATCATATTTTGGTATCCTGGTTGCCCGGAATATGGTTTCTTATGTAAATCATTCATGATTATTCATTTGACTTCTTCCGAATTAGGTATGTATAACCGGTTTTAATAGACTAATAAGTCTTTTGAGCTTATGGAGTAAGTAGAGGATTCGTTCCCATTAACATCATTTTCTAACTGTTCTTTAATTTTTTGATATTCTTTATCAGTTTTAGCTGCATATATTATCAAATCTTCAAGATTTGTCTTATAACTGCTAAAAGTAGTTGAACAAAAGGGGATGGCATTCCTACTCAGGCCATCCACCACCTTGTTCTCTTTTCCTTTAATGTGTTTAATTTCAAAATCATACTCACTCAAGAAGGATAACCACCTTGCTTGATGAGAATTTAAAATTTGTTGATCAAATAAGTATTTTAAGATTATATTATCCAACCTTAAAGTGAATTTTCTTCCTATTAAGTAATGTCTCCACATCCTTAATGCATGTATTATGGCGGCTAGTTCCAAGTCATGTGTTGCATAGTTAAGTTCATGTTGTTTAATTTTTCTTGACTCATAACTTATTACATAATCTTCTTGTGATAGTACGCCACGTAAACCTTCTAAGCAGGCATCCCTACATACAACAAAGTCCTTGTATGGATCTGTTATTCTTAGAATAGGTGTCGTGGTCAGCAAGTGCTTAATATTTTCAAAGCTTTCTTGACATTTGTTTGACCATATGAATTTAGTTCCTTTCTTTTGGAGTGAGGTTATCAGGTAAGAAATTCTGGAGAACCCCTCAATGAACCTACAGTAGTAACCCATGATCCCCATAAAGGATCGAATTTCGGTTACATCCTTAGGAATTGGCCAATTACTGATTGCCTTGATTTTATCTGGGTCTACATAAATTCCTTCCTTAGATATTACATGTCCTAGGTATTGAATTTTATCTTGAAAGAATTCGCACTTACTAAACTTCGCATACAGTTTATGTTCTCTTAGGGTTTGTAAAACTAAATTTAAGTGTTCTTTATGTTCTTCTTCATTTTTAGAATATATTAGGATGTCGTCAATAAACACTATTACAAATTTATCTAAGTATTTATGGAGGACGTTGTTCTTCAAACACATGAATGTGGCCGGAGCATTGGTCAAGCCAAATGGTACAACCAAGAACTCATAATGCTCGTACCTTGTTCTGAATGTCGTTTTATGAACATCCTCGTCCTTAATTCTTACTTGATGGTACCTGGACCTTAAGTCAATTTTAGAGAATACCGTTGCTCCCTGTACTTGATCAAACATATCATCGATGCGGGGGAGAGGGTATCTATTCTTAATATTGTCATTTTATTTAATTGTCTATAATCAATGCAAATCCTTAGTGCCATCTTTCTTTTTAACAAACAAGACTAGTGCTCCCCATGGAGACACGCTCGGTCTTATATATTCTTTATCTATTAATTCTTGCAATTGTAATTTTAATTCTACCAACTCAGGTGTGTTCATTTGATAAGGATCCTTTGAGGTAGGTGCCACTCCTTGTACCAACTCAATGGTAAAATCAATATCTCTCTTCAGAGGTAGTCCAGGTATCTCTTCTGGAAAGACATCTTTAAATTCATTTAAAAGAGGAGAATCCTCTAAACTAGGTTTTGTTTTATCATCGTTAGTTTCGGTGATGTGTACAACAAAAAACCTACATCCTTTCCTAGCACACTTTATCAATTACAAAGAAGACTCTTTTCTAGTAAGAACCTCTTTTGGAATCCCTCCAGCCATTTTTCTTTCACCATTCTCATCAATACAATTAAACGTTTTCTCAAAACAATTTAACACAACTCTATGTTTTTCTAGCCAATCCATGCCAATTAATATGCCATAAGATCCTAATGGAAAAATATTTAAATCTACTTTAGTAATCAAATTTTGTATATGAACTTCACAACTAGAAATAAAACCGGTCACTTTTCTTTTTGTTCCTATGGCTAATTGCACTAACCACAACCTTTCAAAACCATAGCTTTTATTTTACATACCTCTACCAACTTAGGAGAAATATAAATTAAAGTAGATCTAGAATAAATTAGTATGGAAATAGGTTGGTCAAATATATTACCATCTACCTCGATCATGGACGGTTGATAATCCTCCTGATGGTTGTCCAAAGCGACGCTAATCTGCAGTATGTTCCGAGAAACCTCTTTAATCGTGGCTGCCTCTCGTATTGTGTGAATATTCTGATTATCCTTTCTATGAGGACAATCGCAATAGAAATAACTCTCCCCACATCCCCAACACTGCAAAGGTTCTCTTTTTATTTCTTCTTTCTTCTTAAAAATATTATCTTTATACTCGTCAGTTCTCATTGGTTGTTTATAATTAGTCTTTATTGTTTGTTGTTTGTCCTTAAAGGTATTTCTCTGAAAACTCATATGTTTATTAAAAGGTTTGAATTCTCTTCTCTTAAAATTATTTCCATCTCTTCTCTTGAATTTATAAGGGTTTTAATTCTTACTCTTGGATTGATCATATGTTAATTTGGCCTTCCTCATTGCTTCATACAAAATTTTTGGTTCATCAAACTCTAGTTTGTCTTTATAAAAGTTAGGCAAGCAACTTAGAAATCTCTGAATTTTAGGTTTTTCTTCGTTTAGATAAGACACATATCTTAACAGGGATAAGAATTTAGTACATAAATCATGCATATACATGGATCCAAGTCTTAGCTCATAAAACTCCTTAGCTTTACCTTCATAGTAATATTCTGAGTTCCAACTTAAATTCCATCATTGTACATAGTAAAGTTCTTCTTACTTTTCCAACTTAAATTCCTTTTTAAACTAGTTCCAACTTACTTTTCTATCATTTATTCTTTTTTTCTCTTTTTAAGTCTTGCCACCAAATCTCAGCCTTTCCGACTAGATTGAAGATGGTCGTCTTTCCCTTCATAGAGTTGGAATAATTGTACATAGTAAAGTAATTCTTCATCCTAGAGAGTCAAGCCTCAGCTTCTTCTCCATTTTTGACTTCACCGTCAAAGGTAGGAGGCTTTATTTTTTTAAATTCTCTTGTTAGCTCATGTTTATATTTTCTTTCCTTCCTACGTCTGCCCTTGGAGCTATCACTAGAATATTCTGACTCACTCGATAGAGAGATTTCGTCAGAAGAGGGACACTCAGAGGATGAGTTTTCTTGTTTGTGTTTCTTTTTATTCTTGTCGTTAGTTATCTCATTCAGTTTATATAATAGGGCTTCATTTAAGTCTTCTTGGGTTTTCAGTACCCTCTCATGTTCAGTCTTAAAGTTCATTAATTTGGTTTGTAAATATTTTACCGTCTGCAAAATATCATTATTCACATTATTGTTCTCATCATTCAGTTCAACCCATACAGATGGGGTGGGGAATCATCTTCCAACCATATCTTCTTGATAATTTAGTAACACAAACTTTTTTTATAATGAAAGAAAAACATGTAAACAAAACTAGTCTCATAATAATTAGTGGACACCATTAGGCCAAGTATCGTAGTCTAGGCTTTGATAACACAATGTAACAACCCCAAAATACAATAAATGCGGAAAAACAAAATCCATGATACTTATTGATAGCTAGTAATGGTAAAATTTCTTTAATTACAAACAACTACTACCCTTATATCAATTTTCTATGATGATTATACTTTTGGTATTTGTCCTTTTTCTTCCATTCTAAAACTTATTTCCATACAATTTAAACCCAACATGTAATATATATAGATGATAGTTTATCTATACACATGAAATTCATAACATCTACTATCATATACACGTAAATTTTTATTTCCATAGGAAGTGACGTGTACATAAAGGACAAAATACTACTTTATTTTATGGATATGAATTATCCATTTTACTACCCCCAGATATTTGTACAGCATTATTACACAAGATCTTCATAAAAAAATCTTCCTAAGTATTCACATACTCAATTAAATCCTAAGTTGATTTTAAACCCCTTTACACATAAAATGAAACCCATATGTGTAAGAGTAGATTATGGTATTAAAATTTCAATCTATTTTATCTCCGCCTGCTCCTCATATTTCAATACTTTTACCAACATAAAGTTCTAAAGGTTTTGTCCCCAGTTAGATTCTTCTTAAGGATAACTTCCATCTTCTAAAGGGGATGGAGGTCTAAGATGCAAACTCATGTATCAACCCTTCCATTAAGTATTTATATAAGGATGATTTGCTTTTATTTATTTAGTTCTTTAGGGTCGGACATATATTCTATACATAAGGATTACCCTAACTCTTACCACTCGTATCATTCTTTTAATTTTATACTATATAAAGTGGTATCGAAATAACTCTATATTCGATCCACCATAATTATTCCTCTAGCATTTCACAAGTCGGAACTATGAACAGTTTAAGCAATCGAAAGGGGGTAATCAAGTTCGTTGACTGAGTTACCAAGGTTCACATTTATATCTTTCCACCGTGACCAAGGTGGCCGTTAATATGAGTTGGCATCTCAACTATAAAGAGACATATCGTCCAAAATCGAAGATTTTATATTGGTTTTTTAGCACGATATTGACTATGTACTCTTCAAATAGTATGTAAGAGATTGATAGAGGTTTAAAAGGAGACCAATAAAAAGAATAACATATAACCAATCATTGATTATACTAAAGAACATAGACGTTTATTGCGGAAAACAAAGTTTGGTGGAGAACTTAATTGAGCATGATAACCATTATTTTAGGTAGTTGTCGGGAGAAATAGAGGCATTCTGCGATCACAATGATCTCCACAAGGAGGACCGACTTCGGTAGTATCGAAGGTCGTTTAAATCTCAACCCCAGAATAGTTTCAATATTAATAATTCTTTATTTATGAGGGTAAATACATAACTACTTTTTATTTTTCTACAATTGTATAAACAGAGTTTTAACTAGAAGGGTTGGATTTGTTGGATGAAAATATAACAGGTTCAACAAGTTCAAGAAAGGTGATCCTCCATTTTCTAGATAAAACATCATCAATGTTCGTCGGTTTTATAAAAGAGAGATATGTTTTATTGCCATAATAAACCCAGAGTTTGTCCAACATAAGGAAGGATTCAACGTTTACACGAGAGATCTGATCTGCCATCATACACAAAACAATTAACTAAAGGTTTAACCGTTTACAAGAGATCCGATCCATTGTTTACAGTTTGCACAAAGTTTATTTAAATATAAGTGAATTTCAAGTGAATTAAAAGGAGATTCGATATATGAATCTTGAAAACATATATATTACAGTAGAGTTTTATATTAAGATCTTAACTACCTTTTATTCCTAGAGTCAGAGTCCAGAATGGTATCTATATTCATACAACCAAACATCGTTTTTATTCCAAAATTCCGATATGATATCCCAGATTCATCCAAATTTTAAACATGTTATAATGAGTCTGATTTTCTATTGAGGATGCGAAACTATTATCCTAAACAAGATTAATCTGTTTGCTACAACCACTAACTATAATGTAATTCATGATCTATAAACGCCCGCTCTATAACATCACAGCCTGAGAGATAACAGTAACCATTTATTATATATATATATATATATATATATCGCATGAGTATAGGGACCTAAACCCATTATAACATAACTAAGATCCATCACATACATTTAAACAAGCAACAATCAATGGATAAATTACATTTCATTCCACAAATCCTTTCACACATCAAAACAATAGCTATATACTTACTTGAAGAAAGATCGGGAAAAAAAACTTGCAAAATCAGCTCCTCCCAACCATATAAGAGGGCAACTCGTTGTTTTCCCAGCTCCACCTCCGAGATGGATCACTACCATGCACTAGAATGCAAGCAATTACTTCCTCACGACACTCTTTTTTAGAGTTCGTAACAAGCATATGGAATTATGAAAAGAGAGAACACTCAACTCGTTCCTATATGCACAACATGGCTTCCCATGCTATCTTTGTAATGTACCAACTTATACAAGTGATACAAAAACTCCTTTCTTCTCAAATTTAATTAAAACAATGGCTAGGGAAGCTAGAATTGTTGGGGATGAGAAATATCAGAGGCTATGGAAGGATGGAAGGTTATGATGTGGTCTTATACCTATGAAAAATGTACTGATACCATTTATGTTTCAAGAGCAGCCCATCTGCAATCTACTCCAATGCTTCTGGGCCCCTCAACATATGCAGACTAGTATGGGTGCAAACTTGGACTGGAGGTTGGGGATGAGTATTTATGACTATGACATGTTAAATATGAATTAATAAAATTCATTTAACAGTAAAAAAACATTCCAAAAGTTTTCAAAGGGATCTGAGCAAGTCTCACACAAAACAAACAAAAATTGCTTTCCAGGAAACTAGTCTCATGCATTTATTACTTGCAAGTCTCATGCATTTATTACTTGCAACCTGGAAACTAGTCAAAATCTAGCTAAATTTAGAAAGGGTGGAGAAATATGAGAAGAAATATGAGTTCTGCAATTTTATTCAAGCTGAATGATATCAGAACATTACATACTATGTAATTACATCATAAATAGGCCAAGATTCCTCTCATAAAATTATGTAAATATCTCTCTTCTTCTACATAAGAAACTAGCTCCAAAAACTCATAGAAAGCTTGAAGATTCGAACTCTGAACTAGATGATGATGATTTTGAAATTCAGATTCGACTTGATCAACTACAGGACCTGCAAATAAAATCAATGACAATGTCTGAATTCCATTATCCTCTCACAGAAAGCTGGGGCACATCTCCCAAACTTGACTAGGGGCACATCTCCCAAGCCTCTGAGGCAAAATTGCACTCATACAAATTCTCAAACTAACAAAATATGTGAAATGGAATTGTAATCATTCTTTTATAGATTGAGGTGACTTGTTGAGCAAGTAAGATGGAGTGGATAATGAAATCTTGCTTTCCTTTCCTTTTTCTTTGGCTTTCCTTCTTCCTTTTTTTTTTACTTTCCTTCTTCCTTTTTTTCCGTCTTTCCTTCTTTTCTGACTTTCCTGCTTTTCCTGATTTATGCTACTTTCTGATTTATCCTAACTTTCCTGCTTTATCCTGATTTTCCTGATTTTATCCCGATTTACTACTTTTAGCATGTTTTTGGCCATTTTTAGTAATTTCCATCCTCCTTGGTCAACTTGGACTCTCTAATTCGACCTCCTTAGCTTATCTCATTATTTCTAATCCAAATATTAGTAATGAGAAATAAAATTACTCAAACCAACTAATTAATTATTCCAAAGTGCATATTCTGGAATTTAATTAATTAAATGCCTCCGAACCATTAAATTAATCCCTTGGAATAATTTAATTATTTTCCTAGTACTATTGGTATCATTAATTAAATATTTAATGCTTATGATCTAGTGACATAGACCTTGTCAAAATTTGGGGACATGACAGTCCTCCCTCCCAAAAATTTGCTTGCCCTCAAGCAAAATATCCCAAGAGGTCCATCATGTTTTTGCTGCACTACTCTGATCATAATCATCTCTCTAACAAAATCTTCACTACAGCTGTAATTGAACATGCCTACTTCTATCCAAGTGAAGCAACTGGAAAGTGTGCCAAGACCCCATAAAAATATCATAAATGCAATGATACCACTACTATGATAACTATAAGTCCATCTGAAGAGGTGTTCCCCATGTAGGAAACTGAAACCAAATGCAACATAGATGAACTGATGTAAAATAGGGTTGGCTTGCTCAATCATGCCAACATGCAAACAACTTCTCCACATACAAACAATTCCAGGGTCCCATTTCTTTTATGTCACTCCCATGAATCGGAATACCATCCAACAAAATCATTTAAGAAAAAGAGTGCCTGGATCCCATTGCTTCAACTGCAAGTTCCCAAGTAGCAGTGACATGTGTGGAAAACTGTCATCCCATGGAATATCAGGATCCCACTGATCATACTACATCTCTCCAAACATTAGTAACAAGAAAAAAACATCATCATATGAAATGATGGGAAAGATGAAAACAACATACCACCATATTGAAAATGATCCTTTCGAATGCAACTCTGAAGCTTTGAGGGCCCCTCAATCAAGATATGCAACTCTCCATGGTAGGACCCAATCAAGGAAAGACTACGCATCACCCAATATGCCTCCAAAGAGTGATTCCAAACCTCATAAATTCTTTCCACTCCAACAAGAAGGTTCTCATGTGCCGAATGCACAAAAGAATGAAAAATGTCATCACTGTATCTCAAATGACAAGGGTGGAAGTCCCTTATCCAATCATGAGAAAGATAGGCATCATCCAAACAACAAAATGCCTCGTAAAATGCTCACAAGTAAAATATGATGAATACAATGAAAAACCACAAGTGCAAGTAGAACCAATACCCTTAAGGGTATATATCTCCAAGGAATTAATCTCATGGCTCAACTCTCTGCCACAAAATCCAAAAGACAAACATGTATGATCCCAATGGCTCAACTCTCTACCACTGGTTACACTCAAGTGGAAAGAAAATGTGCTGCAAACCTCCATCAAGTATGTACTTATCCCATCAGTGTATGAACAACCACTCACCAAATCATGTCCAAGTAAGGATCTTGTGGCTCCTCCAAGTGCATGTCCCCAATAGCTCACCAACTTCCTTTGGCAACTTGTTTGTTTAGTTGTCTTCCACCTACCATGTGCATAAATTTTTATGCGAGGAGAATCCATGTGGAACATGTAACCTTCCACCCAATCCACGTGTGGATGAATGGTATCTAATGGAAGCAATATGTACCTATGTTGTTGATCACAAAACATATCAATGTCAGAGGCATTAAAAATTTTATATAGGAAAAATTTACCTCCTGGATTCTCCAACTTTGTGGTGCATCTATCCATAGATGGACAGAACTCTATGCTACTTGATTCCAAGGTTATGAAATCAAGATCATGGCTACTAGGGGGAATATGAGCCTTTTCCAAAAACCATGTATTTACCATCAAGTCATCCAGAATGACTGTGGGAGCGGCCTTCTGCTCCTCTTGGGTCATTATCAAGAAAAATCCTTTCACCCATTTCTCATCTTCAAGTGATGTGACTGAAACATAAGTGTGGGGTGGAAGAGAATGGGTCAACTCTTTGAAACCATTATCCACCAAGCATGTGGATATTTGTACCTCACCATCATGGGTTGATCCATCAAATGTGAGACCGTGTGTCTCCTCCAGAATTATGCATCTCTCATCATGAGGTAACTCATAATCTCTTTGAAACAAGGTAAGTTCTTGGTTACCTTCTTGCTTGATTTCAGCCCTCTCAAGCACATTCAAATCGGCATGCTCCTCATGTTCCACCATCACATGAGATCCCTCCATAGAAATCTGAAAATCATCAACCAAAAGGGAATGGCTGATAGGAACATAGGAAGGAATATGAGATCTTAGAGACTCTTGCTGAAGTTTCTCTACTTGCATATGAGATTCCAAGAGAGTACTTCTCAAAGAATCTTGGGTGGATTCCAACTCATATGAGATCTTTTCAAGCTCTTCTTCATTCTTCAATAATACATCATGATACAATCCTGAAAGATCAAGCAAATAATCTCTGTCAAAAATCAATTGTGAAAATTTGCCTTTGATGTTTGTCACTGATTTCTGAATATTCTCCATGTCTTCAATGGAGAGTGGATTTTCTAGTGATGCATGTCTCCAAAAATATTGTGACACTAAAGCATGAGTGACATGGAGAATGTCAAGGGTCTTCTTGATCTTCAATGTGTTCATATTCAATGTCCCTTCAAGGAACGAAGGTTCATGATAGTGAACATCCTCTTCTTCAATTTTCCTTGGATTAACTTCACGAAGCTTATGTGGTGATGGTGAAGTTACTCCTTTCTCCTCATCAATGGTTGAAAATTCATCATCTTCATGCTCAAAGGAAAGTATATTTGCAGCACCTTTATCAAAGTAGGAAACTTCATGACATAGAACCTTCTCTTCTTCAAACTTCATTGGATCACCCTCATAAAATTCAAGCGGTGAAGGTGAAATTGGTCCTTGGTTTGCTTCCATTATTTCAAGAACTCCATCATCATGATCAATGGTGCTTTGGCTTGCAACAACATCTTCAAATCTGATCTCTATGTCACCATGATAGAGATGTGAGCACCCATTGATATCACCTTGCAGTGACTCATGCTCCTCCAATGGTTCATCTCCATGACTGCCTTCATAGTTAACACCAAAATTTTGAACCTCTATACCGAAGGACTCAACCATGCCAACCTTCTCACTGTAAGTGGCTACCATATCAGAATGAAACAAAGGGATACAAAAATTAGAATTGTGGAAATATTTTTGTATCATATCTTTCTCTTCATATGGTGGAGCTATGGTAGCTTGTCCTTCCACCAAATATTCTGGTTCACATCCAACTGGTATGTGCTTGTCTTCTGCTTTCTGATGAAGCTCAAGAGGTGATTGTAAATCTGATTCATGTTCATCCTTTGGATTCAATCCACAATATGTCTTACCACTCCTGACAACATCATCATCCCTTATAATTATTTTGAGATCACCCACCAAGAAACTAGGAGTGATTTCACCTTCCACATTGCCAACAACCAGATGTTGGACTGTTGTATCTTCAATTGTGCATGGACCTTCTTCATCTTCTTCCGATGAATTATTTGGTAACTCATCAACCTTATGGCTGCTGCAAATAGGATGATTTATATTTTCCTCTTGCTTCTCCACATGAAGGGTTGTATCTTTCCCTTTGTTTTCCTTCATATCAATACCTTTGGTCCTCTTTTCTTCTCTACAACTTAGTTTCTTTCTTGATGGCTTGTTGGTATTCAAGGAATCCACTTTTGTCACTGTTTTGACTTTCTTGGGTAGCAAGGATCCCACTTATTTGCACACATCATTTACCATCAATGCAATCTTCACCTTGTTAAAGCTAGAGTAGGGATCTTGAAATAATCTATGGATCTCATATGTGCAAAACTCTCTGAAAGATATGAGTTCTAAAATATCATCTCTCAATGCATAGTAAGCTGTGAGGTACTCAAAGGGTCTCCTTAACTTCACTTCCTCAACAAACTCATACCTTGGATAATAAAAATCTGCATCATACCATTGGTCACCATAGTCACCATCATCTCTTTTGAAACTGCTCGAAAATATGCATGATGATTCTTCTTCTTCAACTGCAACTAGCACTAGCCTCATGGATACAAATTTGAATTGTGATCTGCAATATTCTTCAACAGTGAGCCTATTTATTTTCACAGGGGTGGAGGAAAGTGCTCTGATACCACTGTAATGTACCACTTATACAAGTGATACAAAAACTCCTTTCTTCTCCAATTTAATTAAAACAATGGCTAGGGAAGCTAGAATTGTCGGGGATGGGAAAGATCAGAGGATATGGAAGGATGGAAGGTTATGATGTGGTATGATAGCTATGCACAATGTACTGAGATAATTTATGTTTCAATAGCATCCCGACTGCAATCTACTCCAATGCTTCTGGGCCCCTCAGCATATGCAGACTAGTATGGGTGCAAACTTGGACTGGAGGTTGGGGATGAGTATTTATGAATCTGAGATGTTAAATATGAATTAATAACATTCATTTAAAAGTAAAACAACATTCCAAAAATTTGCAAAGAGATATGAGCAAGTCTCACTCAAAACACACAAAAATTTCCTTCTAGGACAACTCAACTAGTGCGAATCGGGATTTCCAAACAAGCTCTAAAGGCTCACGAATTTGTAAAATGAAGCAAGGGATTTGATTTTTTGGCATCTTATTGAACTCCAGGAACAAGAATTACTTCATTTGGATACGTTCTCATGCATTTATTACTTGCAAACTGGAAACTAGTCAAAATCTAGCTAAATCTAGAAGGGGTGGAGAAATATTAATTCTGAAATTTTATTCCAGCTGACTGATTTCAGAACATTACATAATCTGTAATTACATCATAAATAGGCCAATATTCCTCTCATGACATTATGGAAATATCTCTCTTCTTCTACATAAGAAACTAGCTCCAGAAACTCATAGAAAGCTTGAAGATTTGAACTCCGAGCCGGATGATGATGCTTCTGAAATTCAGATTCGAATTGATCAGCTACAGGACCTGAAAATAAAATCAATAAAAATGGTTGAATTCCATCATCCTCTCACAGAAATTTGGGGCACATATCCCAAACTTGACTAGGGGCACATCTCCCAAGCCTCTGAGGCAAAATTGCACTCATACAAATTCTCAAACTAACAAAAGATGTGAAATGGAGTTGTAATCATTATTTTATAGATTGAGGTGACTTGTTGAGCAATTAATATGGAGTGGATAAGGAAAGCTTGCTTTCCTTCTTTTCCTTTTGCTTTGATTTGCTTTGGCTTTCCTTCTTCTTCTTCTTTTTTTTCTTCCTTCTTTTCTGAACTTTCTTGCTTTTCTGACTTTCCTGCTTTTTTTGATTTATGCTAATTTTTTATTTATCCTGATTTTCCTGCTTTATCCCGATTTTATCCCGATTTACTACTTTTAGCATATTTTTTACCATTTTTAGCAATTTCCATCCTCCTTGGTCAACTTGGACTCTCTAATTCAACCTCCTTAGCTTAGCTCATTGTTTCTAATCCAAATATTAGTAATGAGAAATAAAATTACTCAAACCAACTAATTAATTATTCCAAAGTGCATATTCCAGAATTTAATTAATTAAATGCCTCCAAACCATTAAATTAATCCCTTGGAATAATTTAATTCTTTTCCTAGTACTATTGGCATCATTAATTAAATATATAATGCTTACAATCTAGTGACATAGAACTTGTCAAAATTTGGGGACATGAAAATCTTAGTGCACCTTGATTTATAGTTTTTCCCAGGTCTTGTGCCATCTCAAACAAATCTCCAATCAATCCATAAATCCCTATGATTTAGGATCTTGTCTAGTTTTTGAGTTTTAGATTGGATTTGATTGGTAAAGATCTCTCTAACTTGCTTCCACATGTTCTCTTGTGTCATGTTGGTGTCCCCTCATTTAGCTAAACTCTCCAAGTGCCTTTTTCTTTTATTAATAATAAAAAAAAGTTTGTTGTGCAAAGTGTGACTTTGTGTTTTTGAGTTTTAATAACTCTTACATAAAAATGATTGTCACAAATATATATATTGGGGTATTAGATTTCTCACCCCGCTTGTTCTTAACACTGTCCTCAGTGTTCTTTGTTTTGAGCTCACTTGCTCATTCTGGAACATGGAGGGGTATGCTTCTCGCATTTTATCCTCCATTTCCCAAGTTTCCTCTTCAAGGTTGAAGTGCTTCCATTGCACTTTTATTTGAACGATGGCTCGATTCTGTAGCATACGTTCCTTCCTATCTAGAATGTGGAAAGGTTTGATCTGGAACTCACCCTCGGGTTCTACATGAATAACATTCTAGTCAATTATATGAGTAGCGTCATGTATATATATATATATATTTTTAGTAATAAAACATGAAATACATCGTGCACTTTTACATTAGGGGGGAGTGCAAGATGATAGGATACCGACCCTATCTTAGGTAACACTTCGAAAGTTCCACAATACCTGGGTGCTAGCTTGGAACACCTTCCCAAGCTCAAGGAAATCTTTTTCGACTTTACCTTTACATAGACATGATCACCAATGTTGAACTCTCTTGGAGTTGTTTTTAAATATGCATAACCCTTATGTCGATCCTGGGAAACTCTTAAGTGTTGTTGCACCTCTTTCACCATTTGTTCCATCTCCTTTAACATGTCAGGTCCTATAACAATAATGTCAATAGGTTTATCCCAAGGCACTAGAGTGTGGCATTTTCTACCATACAAGTGTTAAGATATTCCTATACTCCATCCTAGTCCAACCAGCATTTTCATTATTTTTCATTTCATTCATGCATGCATTTTTGCATGCAGGCATGCAATTCCATGCATCCCAATCATCAGGTTGGTGTCTCCCAGCACCTAGAGCTTAGTTTACTAGCCTCGAGAGCCTGCTTCTGCTCAGGTCCAGCCCTCCTAGTCAGTTATGCGCCCTCCTTTCACCTACCACATGAGAAAGGCACCCTCCCTCACCTACCACGAGTTACACTTCAGTTAGTTGAGTGATTTGTGGATATGTTCCTTGATTTGAGGACAGATTGACTAGTTTACTGACTGAGACACTCCGATGGACCTCCAGTGAACCTAGATTGCCAGTTCTGACTCCAGTCAACTCCTCTTGCGCCCTCCTTTGAGCCTCCTTCACTACATTAGTGCACCATGCATGTGTTACACCTACTACATTCAGTTAGACTTAGGTTGCCACCTGATTAATAGTCACTTGTGTATTGATGACACTCCACTGATGATGATTAGGATTCCTAGTGGTGTATTGTTGACACTCCACTGATGATGATGATCACTCCTAGTGCAGATAATCCATGCCCATGTAGGATAATTCGAATTGCCACCTTGGCATTCGAATCCTCTCCATTGTACTATTTATTTGTTCATATTATGATTAATGAATTAGTGTGTGATGTTATTCTGCTTCTATCCGAGTTCTACTGTATCATAATTATGTTGCTCCTTTACACTGCATTGACCACTCTTCTTCTATTTTCCTGCTTAATCTTAATCTTTCTTGTGAGGTATACATCAACTCTTAGATTTGCTATGAGTATTTTCACATGGTATCAGAGCATGTTGAGAGTATAGTCTATCTCCATTCCTGAGATTTTTTTTTGTAGGTTATTACCAAGTTTTCGAGTGCAGCAACAGTTTTTTGCACTTTTGCAGCAATAGCAGTTGCAGATATTTTCTATTGTTTTTTGCAGGTCTTCTGAAACAGCTTCCATGAATCCGGAATGAATTCTTCCTCTTTCTCCATTCAACTATGATGAGTGGAAACCAAAGATGATAGCACATTTGAAGAGACATGGTCTCTTTGATTATTGTTTTGAAAGAGAGTTCGAATCCTCTGAAGAAGAGAATGATTGGTTAAATGAAGGTGACAGAGCCTATGCAGCAATGATGTATGCTATGTCTCATTGCATGGTAACCCACTTCCTTTATGTTGAATCTCCAAAAGGGCTATGGGTTCATCTGGATGAAATATTTGGAAAACATAATGAATGGATTGGTCCAAACCATTTTGAGTGCAAGCCCAGTGATGCAATCATCCTCCTTGATGGTCTCTTTGATCATGAATTGGTATCACACAGATCTCATAATGAAGTTGTCCACAAAGAAGAAGAACTTGCAGATTCTACACTCATGCTCTCAATATCTTCTATTTTGAATTCTGTGCCAGCTCACACTCTAGAAACTACAAAGGTTCTTAAATCCTCTCTTGCACAAGAGTCTGTTCGTTTGCATAATTATGATATCATGAATGTTTCAGAGGTTAAATCAGCAATTGGAGGTAATGCATTTGCTCTCCTTGATCACTCACTTCTTATGTACTACTGTAAGATCATTTGTACATGCTCTCAGAAGTTTATTGAAGATGTAGGGCATTGACATTCAATTGGGATAATTTCTCATGTATTTCATGGTTTTGATCTCACCTCTAATGGTTCAAAGGAGATATCAAGAAACCATTTTTCAAGTCTTGGATATGATTTGGATTCCAAGCAATCACTATCATGTGATGGTTCTTTTGGGCATAATCTCACCTATGATGGTTCAAAGGAGAAAACAAAAGACTATCTACACATTCGTGGATTTGATCCTACCTCAGCTGATTCGAATCACAGGTTCCAGGATCATCCTCATATCTCTGGATTTGTTCTCATCACATTCGATCTGAAGAACAAGTACAAGCACATGCTTTTTGAGCATGATCCACTTCTTCCCAAGAAGAAGATACCTCTAGAAATATGACTAAGCATCACACCTGCTTGAGTTTGGAGCATTTATTTTGGTGTTCCCTACAGTCTATTTTGAGGGGGGGTATTTTTCCCATGAGGTTTTCCCATTTCCTCATTTTATGGACTGTTATTTATTATTCATTGTATTGGGTGACCTTTGGTCTCAGTTACCCGGGCCCAGGATGGATTAAGGGGGGGTGTTAAGATATTCCTATACTCCATCCTAGTCCTACCAGTATTTTCATTATTTTGCATTTCAGTCATGCATGCATTTTTGCATGCAGGCATGCAATTGCATAGATCCCAGTCATCAGGTTGGTGTCTCCTAGCACCTAGAGCTTAGTTTACTAGCCCTGGGAGTCTGTTTCTGCTCAGTTCCAGCCCTCCTAGTCAGTAATTCACCCTCCTTTCACCTACCACATGAGAAAGGCGCCCTCCCTCACCTACCACCAGTTACACTTTAGTTAGTTAAGTGATTTGTGGATCTGTTCCTTGATTTGAGGACAGATTGACTAGTTTACTAACTGAGACACTCCGATGGACCTCTAGTGAACCTAGATTGTCAGTTTTGACTCCAGTCAGCTCCTCTTGCGCCCTCCTTTGAGCCTCCTTCACTACATTAGTGCACCATGCATGTGTTACACCTACTACATTCAGTTAGACTCAAGTTGCCACCTAATTGACAGTCACTTGTGTATTGATGACACTCCACTGATGATGATTAGGACTCCTAGTGGTGTATTGTTGACACTCCACTGATGATGATGATGAATCCTAGTGTAGATAATCCATGCCCATGTAGGCTAATTCGAATTGCCACCTTGGCATTCGAATCCTCTCCATTGTACTATTTATTTGTTCATATTATGATTAATGAATTAGTGTGTGATGTTATTCTGCTTCTATCCGAGTTCTACTGTACCATAATTTTGTTGCTTCTTTACACTGCATTGACCACTCTTCTTCAATTTTCCTGCTTAATCTTAATCTTTCTTGTGAGGTATACATAAGCTCTTAGATCTACTGTGAGGATTTTCACAACAGGACTTCAAATGGACTCATTTTTAATGAAGCTTGATACCCATTATTATAAGAAAATTCTACTAAATGCAAATACTCTTCCCATTTACCCGGTTTATCCATTACATACATTCATTGCATATATTCTAACACTTGATTAGTCCTTTCAGTTTTCCCATCCATTTGAGGATGATAAGAAGTATTGAAATTCAGCTGTGTATCTAAACCTTTAAACAAGGATTTCCAAAAGTTACTTGTAAATGAAAGTTGTCGGCCCATGTCCTGCCTCGACCATACTGCACTTCGTCATCCTTTGACATAACATGTCTTGTCGTATTTTTACTGTGCTTCCACGGCTTCAGTCCACCCCTTCCTCCACGCTTGGCTCTTCGCCACTTCCATCGTTGTCATCGTTCGACCACATGTCGACCTTCGACACCTTCACTCCTTCATGTCGTCTGTTGACCTTAAAATTGTCGACTCTCGACCTCTTACTCTTGTCGACCGCATATCAATAATTCCTGCTCGACCGCCTGGCTTTGACTTGCTAGTA
The DNA here is from genome assembly GCA_027924585.1 of Larix kaempferi. Classification (NCBI taxonomy): domain Eukaryota; kingdom Viridiplantae; phylum Streptophyta; class Pinopsida; order Pinales; family Pinaceae; genus Larix; species Larix kaempferi. The sequence continues at coordinate 1,085,975 of BSBM01000345.1, read as the reverse complement.
TTAACTTCCGCACCAGTGGTTGTCAGCACTCCCTCTGGTTGACCTCAATTATGTCGATCATCTTCGACCGATTTTCCTAGGCCCCGATGCTCCTACATCACATGACATAATTATGGAGTAGTATGGGTAAGATAAATATAGCATACGTTCCCAATTAAGAGGATAACTTTAGATCATAATCAATCTCATAAACCCTTGCATGGTTGAATCACAGGTAGACATTTCAAAGGAAACTAAGAAAACATGCCTTCTCCAGGATAACATGTCTCATTCCTTTGGACAACTATCTTCCAAATATAGAAATTCTTTATTAATCATAAGGTAAAGTTGAAGAACTTCGGATAATGTCTTGGAAACAATAAAATATATTAATTCTCCTTATCCCTCTTTTCTTCTCCTCTTGTGTACTCATAGACCCCTATGTTAACTTGCAACCCTTTAGTGGTTTTAATATTATAAACATAATGTACCTGCATACACAAACAAAATATACCATACTATTGTATAACTAGTGTCTCATGTCATGGTTAAAAATAAAACCATATATGTCTAGGCTTTTAGCCAAGTTATCATTAACATATGCATCTTGAAATTGTTAATTGAGGGGATAAAATTTGGGTATTACACTAACTCCTAATCGCTAACCATTATACTAATAAGCACTAACCCACTAAACACCAAATTATTAGTTTTCCCTCTAATGTCCCACTAAACCATGAATAATACTTTAACTTACTACAATACTAACCCCTAACCCCTAACTAATAATTAAACATTAACACCTAACTTCTAACCAACCATTCACCTAACTCATACACTTAATGCACATGCCTAATCCATAAACCTAACCCACCTAATACAATAACCTAGACTACTAATCCCCCTAAATACTTATGTTTATGTCATAGTTGCAATCCCTCTTAATTAAGTATTTTACAATGCAATCCAATACTACAATAATATCCTTCAAAAGTGGTTGTATTGTAAACCATCACAATAATGATATGCTTGTTGGTAGATGCAATTGTGATATATTGAACTCTACGGGTATGTGCATGTTTGATGATTTACATCCCTTACCTATGTGCATTGTAAGGTAGAGGGTGCTGAGAAGTGAAAATGACTTATCAACATAAATGATCTTTTAGAATTGATAAGTATGCCTTAACATATAACAATAGATTACTAACATATAAATCAGTAACCAAAATCTCACTAGTCTAATCTTTTGTTAACACAAGGCATCAAATAATCAATGGAATATTGAAGAAAGGAAAGATAGAAGAGAGGACCAATTTTACGTGGTAAAACCCCAAATGGGGAAACATCCATGGAAGGCTTCATCTTCGCTTCATCTTCTTATCCTTTAAGAAAATTTCACTCTTACAATCTTTGGCATCCCCACATAAGCATCACATCACATTTCATATTTATTTTATGTCACAACATTGTGCTTTTATGTGTGTATCAAATGAGTCTCCCTCATCTCTATTATATATGCTAGAGGTATGGAAGATCACATCCCATAATTATAAATGTGGGATAAATATTTGTCAACCTCTCTTATATAAAGAATGGTAATACAAGAATTTTACTCCATGATGCATGTGGGATAGCTCATTTTTCATAAGTTTAGAGATTTATGAAGTATATTATGCCTTCTTTTCTAGGTAGGACTCATTGTGTGTACAAAATTCCTTAGCTAGGATTTTACAACAATAAATGAGACCACTAGACATCACGACATATCACTAGACATCATTACACATTCCAACAAGATGAATATGATTAAAACCATCTAAATTTGGTTTTCCCATTCTTAATGCTTCAACCTTTGATATTTAAGTTTCAACTAAACATTTTTTGAATTTATTAATGTCTTTTTAAGGTTTTTCAATATTATTTGCATATAGAAGTTTCAAGAGTTAACTAAGAAGTTGGAAAGATGTGCATTTTGAATTTTTATTTGTTTATTTTGAAGGTGAAATAACTTATTATAATTCACTTTCCAACTAGTAATGAGGACAACTATCACTATCTTCTATCTATGATTGTAGGTTGACACATCATTATTATTCAAGGACAGCCATGCCACTTGAAATGACTCACTAATGGTCCACAAATGGGAAAAATTTCACTCTTTCCATATGCCTCTATATTTTGGGCCATTAAGCCATTTGTGAGAAACCTCCTCCATCAATTAAATAATGAAAATGCATGATATATTAGAAATAACAAAACACCTAAGATATTTATTGATCACAAGCCACTTCGAGGGAAACCTCCTTTGATAAAGATCAATACAAATAACTCGTGGATGCCTTAATTGGTCTCAACACGTACTTATATACTAAGTCTATGCGTCCAATACTATGGATCAATACCATGGAACATATAATACTACAATACGACTTATAAATAATATGCGTCCAATACTATGGATCAATACCATGGAACATGTAATACTACGGGACGACTTACAAAGCATATGCATCCAACAACAATATACTAACAAAGTAAAGAGAAGGGTTGACATGGGTTCCTAACATCCCCTCCCTCTTACAAAAATCTTTGTCCTCAAAGCTTTAGATGTGGAAATTGTTGTTGAATCTGAAGGAGTGGTTCCCATGTAGCATCCTCTGGTTGCATTCTGTGCCACTGAATTAATACCTCTATGATAGATCAAGAGCGAAGTTGACGAGTGTGCCTATTGAGGATGGCCTCTAGATCCAAAAGGATGGATCCTTCATTATCCAGTTCTGGTAAAATAGTTTATCCTCTGATGGTGGTGCCAAGAACTTTCTTTAGACAATAGACATGAAATACTGGAAGAATGCAGGAAGAAGGAGGAAGTTCCAATTTATAAGCAACGGACCCAATATTCTGAAGAACCTTATATGGACCATAGAACTTTGGAGCGAGCTTATGATTCCCTTTGATTTTTAGGGAGGATTGCTTGTAAGGTTGTAGAGGAAGGAAAACCATATCACCTGCTTGAAAAGTGCGCTCAAAATGGTGTTGATCGGCCTTTTCTTTCATTCGATTTATTTCCATGTGAAGATTGTCCTGCAAAATGCAAATAATTTGGTTGTGGTTTTGAAGAACCGTGTCAACTGTATGAACTGGTGAACTACTGGGGGTATATGGAAGAAGCACTAGCGGTGCCTAACCATAGACTGATTCATATGGATTCATTTTAGATGCATTGTGGTAGGAGGTATTGTACCACCATTTAGTGAGAGGGAGCCACTTTTCCCACTGATGTTGTTGTTTGGAGGTGAAGCAATGAAGATAAGTTTCCAAACATGTATTGATAATTTAAATCTGACCATATGGTTGTGGGTGATACCCTAAAATCATCTTCAATTTGGTGCTAGTGTGGTGAAATAGTTATGTCCAAAGATGACTAGTGAAATTTGCATCGCGATTCGGGACAATGGAAGAAGGGATTCTGTGAAGATGAAAGATCTGGTACAGGAAAATTTGTGTGACTGAGGAGGCAGTATAGGGATGGCTGAGGGGACAAAATGACTATATTTGGAGAGGTAATCAACCACAACCAAAATCATTGTCTTCCCTCCAGATTTAGGGAGCCCTTCAATGAAATCCATAGAAATATCTGTCCAAATCCATGTAGGGATGGGCAAGGGTTCGAGCAATCCTAGAAGGAGTGTCATTTCACCCTTGTTGCACTGGAAGGTATCGCATTCAGCCACCATCTGTTGAATTGTCTTTTTCATTACCTACCAAAAGAAGTTACGCCATGCTCTCTCATACGTTTTGAGGAACCTAGAGTGCCCTGCTAATGGAGAAGCATGGAGTTCATAGAAGACAACATGTTGAAGATCCATTCTCTAGGAAGCACTAGATGACCCTTGTATCTTAGGGAAGCACCATCCAGAGAGTAATGTGGTACAGTAGAAGGGTTGTTGGACAACCATTGGATGATTTGAGATAATGAGGAGTCATTGACATAGCCTCGTTGAAAAGATTGCAACCAATTTTGAACAGGCATAGAAATAGCTGAAAGAGAAACTTGGTCATCAAATGTGCGAGAAATAGCATCCGCCACAAGATTGTCCTTACCCTTCTTGTAAGTGATCTCATAGTCATAAACCATGAGTTTGCTAACCCATTTTTGTTGTGTTGGGGAGGAGACCCATTGTTTCAGGAAATATTTCAAACTCTAGTGATCAGTCTTGGTGCGTAAATGATTCTGTAATAGGTACGGTCGCCACTTCTGTATTGCATGCAAAATAGCCATCATTTCCTTCTCATATGTAGAGGCAGCTAAATTCTTACCGGAAAGGTATTTGCTGGTGAACGAAATGGGATGTTCATCTTGAACGATAACAACACCAATTCCATTGTCGCAAGCATCACTCTCAATAGTGAAGGGCTTGGAAAAATAGGGCATAGCTAGAGAAAGTGTAGTACACATGGCTTGTTTCAGTTTTTCAAATGCACACTCAGTAGCATGTGTCCATGTAAAAGCATCATTTTTCAATAGAGAGGTTAATGGAGCTGCAATCTTCCCATAATCCTTGGAAAACTTGCAGTAGTAGCCAGTAAACCCCAAAAAACCACGAAGGCTCTTGAGTGTTTGAGGATGCGGCCAATTTTTCATGCCATCTATTTTGGCAGGATCCACGCGAACCCCTTGTGCTGAAATAATATGCCCAAGATACCCTACTTCCTCCTATCCAAAAACACATTTAGACTGTTTGGTGTGGAGATGATGACCTAGAACAAAGATCCAACTTGGAGAAAAAATGAGCACCATGAATCTCATCAACAACAAGAATTGGAAACGTATCCTTGATTGTGAGATGATTAAGTGTTCGAAAGTCAATGCAAAGGCACCATGAACCATCTTTTTTCGGACAACAAGAACTGGTGAAGAAAAGGAACTCGTACTAGGGAGAATAATACCTTGCTTCAGTAATTCTCGAACGAGCATCTCAAACACTGTTTTTTGGTGAAATGGGTAGTAATAGGGCCTGATGTTGGGAGGAATGTTTCCAAGAAGGAGATGAATATGACGGTACTATTGTCTTGAAGGTGGAAATCCCACTGGATCAACAAAGACACATGCATATCTATCCAAAATTTGTTGTAGATCCATAGGAGTAGTGGAGATCACTGATGGGTGCATCTAATGGAATGGAGCTGAGCGATGAAAACATGTGAATTCTTCTTAAGGAGCGTTTCCATGCGATGTGAACTAATGGTGCTAAGGGAACCTGGTTGTAATCCTGTCAATGTGTGTTTTTTTTCATTGATTGAAAACTGCATCCAAATTTCATCAAAATCCCATAAGATGGGGCCAAGTGTCCGTAACCATTAAGCACCCAAAACCACATCGCATCCGCCTAAGGCCAAGGCAAACATGTCGAAGCGCAGGTTATAATCTCCCATAGAGATACACACATTGTGACACTTCCCCTTGCAAGGTAAGGTGCCCCCATTGGCAATCATAACTTCAAATTTGGAGCAAGGATGGAAAAAGCAATCATCCTATTTGGCGATCCACGGGTCAATGAATTTATGAGTGCTACCATAATCAATGAGTATTGTAAGAGGGAGCTTCTTGAAGTAACCCCTGACCCACATTGTTTATGGGGTGGTGACTCTGGCTAAAGCATGGAGAGATATCTCTGGGTGGTCATCCTTACACAGAGGGTCAACAGGCGCCTGTTGAATGTCGACCTGGTCATCTATTGTATCCGGAGCTTCTTCACCAATTTCATAGGCAAGCGAAGAATCCACATCCAATAGATAGAGCTTTTTCTCAACACATCTATGTCCTCGAGTGAATTTCTCATCACAATTATAACAAAGCCTTTTTTCTCTACGTGCCTGCATCTCTGCTTCAGACAAATGCTTGATAGGAGTTGGTCGAGGAGCTGGCATGATAGGAGGTCATTGGGAAACCATATTTTTTAATGGAACAAAAGTGTATTTGGAGTGTTGTTGGGATGTGCTCTTGTCCTTTGCCAACTTAGCCAACCCTAGGGATTCCATCATTGTGTTGGGACAGAAAATTTTAACCTCGGATCAGATTGCATCCTTTAGACCATTGATAAAACAACTCCTATAGAATTCATCATGCAATCCTTCTGTGTGATTGGCCAGTTTCTCAAATTCTGTTTGATACTCTCTCACCGTGCAAATTTGATGAAGTTTAGTGAGTATTCCTATGAAGTCATCAAAAGCACTAGGACCAAATCATTGCAAAAGTAGTTGACAAAAATCTGTCCATTTTGTCTCTTCAAGAGTCTTGATGTACCAAAAATACGATTGAAGGGCTTCACGTTCCAATAAAAGGATGAAAGTGGAACTAGATCCACAATTAAGCGGATAGGGATTATTCCCGGATCCAAACCTACAATTGAAAGGAATAATACATATGTGAAAAAAAAATTGGCATAAATTCCACCCAACGAGCCCAAGAAAGTGCTCTGATACTAGATGTGAGGAACCTCCAGCAATTGAATAATGAAAATGCACGATATATTAGAAAAAACAGAACATAGAAGCGATTTATTGATCGCAGGCCACTTCGAGGGGGAAACCTCCTTTGAGAAAGCTCAATACAGATAACTCGTGGATGCCTTCATTGGTCTCAACACGTACTTATATACTAAGTCTATGCATCCAATACTATGGATCAATACCATGGAACATATAATACTACGGGACGAATTACAAAGCATATGCATCCAATACTATGGATCAATACCATGGAACGTATAATACTAAGGGACGAATTACAAAGCATATGCATCCAACAACAATATACTAACAAAGTAAAGAGAAGGGTTGACATGGGTTCCTAACACCATTGCTTTAGATCCAAGGAAGACAAGATCATTAACCAACCACAAGTAGTTTTAGGCATATATCCATTTGATTGGTTATTGGGTGTGATCCTAACAATCAAATCAAGCGGCATTAGAAGCCAACATATCGGTGATGCCTTGTCAAAGGAAAACCATCAGAGGAGACTATAGATATATGTGGAATGGAAATACTGATCTAGTGGAGAGTTCCGATGTATCTATACTCAACATACTAGAAGGCGTGGCATTTGGAACATGGCATTGGAATTGTTGCATTAGAACTGACTCATTGGGAGGTTAATTGAGAGCGCATATTGGAAGGTTTTGATAGATCCATACCCGATGGAGTATTGTAGTTGATGTATCAATTTAGGCATTTGGAGTTTTTGTTGAATTAGGTATCGGTGTTGGAAAGTTTGGTAGAGAGGAAAGGACTCATCATGGGCAAGGAATTAGAGGAAAATGTTGAGGGAAGCGGATTTGGAGAACCTGATAGAGTATCAAGAAAGGGAATTGGAAGTTCCATATCATAAATAGATGTAGAGCATTGCAGAGGTATGATTGTAGAGCCAATTAGTGATGAAAAAAGGTCTCTTGACAACCCTTTTCACCTACCAAGAACCCAAATCCCAATTCTTGAAATATTATAGGAATTTAAATCCTTGTAACTGGATCAGAACATTACAAGAAATCATGATGACATTACCATATCTACACCCAACCCTTATGCTCATAATACTTGAATTATGAATTAGGATTCTATTATGTGCTCTGATCTCTTGGAACACGGTAACTCATCCACAAGATGGATACCTATGACCCTCAACTAGTTACAAATTACATTCAATCCTCTATTTCAATGCTATAGGCTCTCACTCCAGTGTTATCAATCTATGAGATGATGGCATACTTATAGGATACATTCAGGATGATACAAAGTCCATTATTAATCCTATTCTACAACCTTAGATAGATACAAACTCTTGAAACTCATATTAAATGACTTCTTATGGAACGATTTTCGTCACAAGGATTCAATGAATTCCCTCTACTAGGATTGACTCAAAGATTCGATCCCATACACTTTCCTTGTAGCCATATTCTATGTTTATAATCTCTAGGGATGAAACACTAATGTGGATTCCTTGCAATATAGATTAATGTGATCATCAAAGTAATTAATTTTTGTACAAAAATTTAAAACCCATAAATTTCCAAACAGTCACACAAGCTCTACATTCTATATGCTTAAATCACAAGTTCTAAAATGATTTCCTTCACTAAGAAAATGCAATCCAAAGGTAAAATAGATATTCCCAAAAATATGTTATTTATATACTACATGAATTCATCAATCCAAGGGTTCATTAAGTGGCACGATATGCCAATTTCATAATAGATCCCCACACTATGTTTAGTTACAATTTAATGAAAAACAACTTTAGATTGCAACAAATCTTCCCAAATTTTTTAAATGCACTTACATAGAAATCAACACCAATACTCAAACCTCAATCCCTTGATCTAATCCAAGCTAAGAAAATGGGAATTTCCAACAATCGAATTAAAATACCTATCATTCACGAAATCTAACACTTGATTCCTATGAAGAGGAAACATATACTTACAAGTATCTTTTTTGCAATCACGATTTCAACAATTCAATGCCAGATTTACACAGTGCATTCCCATGCACTAATACATGCCACAAAATATGGAGGCATAAAATACAATAAATCCATTCAATAAATTCATATACATGGAATCATCCCATTGGGAATAGACTAACCAACGATAGAGTGTACTTTTAAGGCACTCCTTCAGACGTCACATGTTCAAGCCTCAACTTACCTATGATCCATGCATGTAGGCCATGTGGGTCCACCTAGAGGTTATAACGGTAGCAGATGGGAATCGACCCCGTTTCACACGAATACAAGCACCAACCCAGTTGTCAACTCTACCATATACAAAATAAATTATATACATGGAATATTTGCAAGCTTAATCAACCTCTATAACATGATTATACGATGTTTGGGCACTCCCATGGCCTTTCCCACTCTTCTTACTATGCCCGCAAGATTACATTGTATATCCACAATATTTTTTATAAAATCTATAATTGATTCCTAATATATCTTCTAAACATTGAAATATATTAAAAGAGAAATTCAATTACATTATATGACATTTGACATTTATTCCAAAAAAACTCATCTAAAATCTTCTAGATCCTATTTGCAAACTTAGGGAAATAAAATAATTTCAAAGAGAACCCACTCCCTTTGGTAAATTCCAAAGACCCCTTAAGGCATTATCAATGACATTAACTTTGGGAACTATGATCCTACATCAATGAGTGGTGTCCAACGATGTATTAGACCATGGGTATTGGGAATACCTATAGGAAGGCATGGATGAAGACCCGATACTAAGGATATTATAGAGGGGATCCAAGTAGGTATGAAATACTTGGGAAATCAATGTGGAATGTGCAATGAACTGAAGGACCTAGAAGGAATAGGTTTAAACGATGGATTTAAGAGGGCTTGTAGATGGAATTTAATGAGGATTGATAAAAGGATGCTACCTATACATTCAAGGAAAGTTTGGGATAAGATAAAGGGTCTTGCAATGATTACGCAATAACATGAAATGACAGGAATTGAATGAGCCAAGAATGGAACGCATCAGGAAAATTATGGAAAAGAGAAAGAAACCTTGAGAAAGAGGGGAAAGTCTCTGGAAGAGAAGATAGGAAAATAATAGAGGAGAGAAGCAAAGGAAGGGAAGGGAGAGAAGCAGAAGAGAAGTGAAATAGAAGGGAGAAGACGAGAGGAAGATAGAGAACACAACCCAGAAGGGGAAAGGAGAGAAGACGTTGAGCAGAGGCATGGAGGAGAATTCAATTGCATGCTGAGGGAATATAGTTACCGAATTTGAAGTGTATGTAATCCCTAGTTGAGACTAAAATCAGTAGGATAGTGAGGATTAAGTGTAGGAGAATATTGAAGGGTCTTTTGAACCTCATGGAAAGAGAGTTGGTGAAATCCCATTGAGGCACAATTGTAATTGTATATTTATATATTGTTGTGCATAATAGAAAAGAGCTTGTTGAGCCTATTTTTGTGTTTATGACTCTTTGTTTGAGCATGTGTGTGTATGTGGGTATTTGTTGTGTGCATGATATCATGATCAATTGAGTCATTTCCCTTGTGCATTAGGCCAGTGTGTATGTTGAACACTTGAATATCTTGCAAGAGAAGCAGTGTTAGAAAAAAAGATTGCAAAACAATAACATAAAATAGATGCAGAAATAAAACACATAAACACAATACAAGAGAGACACTAATATACGTGTTCACCCAATATGGGCTACGTCCACAAAGAAATTTCCAGTCCATTTATTATACTTTCTATCAAAATGAAGGGATACAACTCGCAACACATCCATTGCAACTTCCTCTTCCCTCTCTCACAATATCTCTTATACAATCATAGATATCTTTACAATAATACAATACACAACCGTATTACAATGCCTCTTTTAAAGAGGGATTACCATGGGATACCCAATACCATGGGCCCGTAGATTATCCATTATTGAACAAGTCATGATTATGAAATTACAACATTTTACAAGGAAATAAAAATTTCTTTTGGGGGCTTCACCCCCAAACCCCTGTCAGTGGCCCGCTGGCCCCTGGAGCCCTATGTGGGGGGATAAGCCCCCCTTAAACCCCCTATTGGGATGAGTGTACATTCCACCTGCACATCATATAAAATTGGGTTACAAACAGGACTGAACAACAAGGTCTCTGAATCAGGAAGATCATGCTCCACAACCTACAAGTAGTTGTGTCATTTGTGGTATTAAAGCACTACATACTCTAACCCGTTGGCCTCATCAAGAGTTCCTACACCAACTAGTATCAGACTAGGTTATATCCCATGTAAAGGAGATGAATTTGTAGCTCCACAATTGCAATTGTGGGTAGAGTTGTAGAGAAGATGTAAGAGTTTAGGAAGACAGGTCCAGTTGTGGTTGGGTAGAGCTCTCAAGATAGCTCCAACAATGAAGGTTGGGTAGAGCTATCAAAAGGTAAGAAAAGAAGAAAACCCTTGGAGGTTTGAGAAATTGAAATAGATTCAATAGGGAATTCAAGTAGATTTTTCCAGTAGAAAAAGGGAAGCTTAGTTGAGGGTGGAAGGAAGAACTGATTTTTGCATAGGAAAAAAGAAGAAGAAGTAGTAGTAGTTCTACTAGAGGGATTTGCGTAGAACTATTGAAAGGAAACTTGTTGGAACTGATTTTTGCATAGAAAACTGGGAAAAAAAAAGTTCTACTTGAGGGATTTACATAGAACTATTGAAAGGAAACTTGTTGGAAGTTTACAGAGGAACTACATATTATGGGGGTGCAGGGATGGACTACATGAAGCAATTGAGGATTGGAAATGCTATGGAAAAAATTGCACAAGTGCACTCTTCCACTTGGTGAAGGGATAAGCCTTGTAGGTTGCTGTAAGGCCTTAGTCCTTGGAGCCCCTTTTGATGGTTGGTATTCCTCCAAGTGATCCTGCAAGATATTTTTAGTGTAGTTCACATCCAAACATGAAAATATTAATAAAAATAAAATGAAATAGATGGGGGAAATATGCAAACTCCAAAAACAACCAAAGATATGCTAAACCACTCTTGTAGTGCCCAATGGAATAACTGTACAAAACCTAGGAGGTGAGGGCTTCAAGGGAAGCCAACAATCTCCCTTAGGGAGGCCTTTCTTGTCCAAACTAAATGCTAAGTAGATGGTAGAACAATGCAGAGAAACACTTTCCCCGTGATGGGAGGTGGCGAATAGTTGTACAAAACCTAGGAGGTGAGGGCTTCAAGGGAAGCCAACAATATCCCTTAAGGAGGCCTTTATTGTCCAAACTAAATGCTAAGTAGATGGTAGAACAATGGAGAGAAACACTTTCCCCTTGATGGGAGGTGGCAAGGAAGCTTGGAAATGCTCACAATGGTAGGAAATGGTGGGCTATGAGGCAGCTCCAACTCAAATCCAACAACATAACCTTTCTCTAATTTCTCTCTAAAAAATGCATTCCAGTGTCTTCCTTTTATAGGCCAATAGGTGATCAACAAACAACTAGATCCAAATGTGAACTCTCCTCCTTCATAAACTTGTTCCAAGGTACACAAGTGGGATGATTAATGCCACCGTGTGTGTGAGTAGATGAATTAGGATCCTTGGGGAGGATTGAGTCTTCAATGCGTCACTGGGGGTAAGTGGTCCCATGTTTTTGACAGTAGTGTGGCTATCAAAGGAAAAGCCGCGCGGGTGTAGCATGGGCATTGTTCTGATAACCTGCGCTATAGCTTGGGTTAACTATGTAATACTCACGCTACCCTTTGTTTTGACTGTTTCTTGGAACTTATGGACTCATGTTGTTCTTTGGATCTATTGAGGATGCTTTTGGTGAGATGCATTCTTTATGTTGATGACACTTTGTTGGGTGAATCGCCGAAAGGTTGCATGTGTGCGAATTTTAGGCATTAACAGATGCCCCCTGATGTATGAGGTTCGGAGGGTACTGTAGAGCTGATAATGCATCATGTTTGTTGTTGTTTCTCTCCTATTCTGTAGGATGAAGCATATGTGGACAAAATAAGGTTCTCCCATGGGGAAAATTGTTGGTGGTGACCATTGGAGCTATAGTAAAGAATAGTTTTTATACAGATGAGGCAGGCATACCCATGCTCGTGAAATGATGTCAAAGTGATTACAATGAGAGAGGGCCAATGGTGCCGACTCTATTATACTGTTGGGACCTGAATGAAGTCAGCTTCAATTCATGTTTGAGTAAATTCCCCTAGAACTGTTGCAGAATTTTGAAGAAGTGGAACTGTTGGTGATCATGATAAGTCCATTGTGGTGGATGATTGGACTGGTATGCAAATTTGCTTGAGAGATTTGCTATACCAAAGAGACTGCTACCATGATTTTCAAATGTGAATAGTGCTACCTTCAAAAGTATGTTTCCCCCTGATGCGATGTTGTGTTGACGTCGAGAATAGGGGAAACCACTTAGTTAGGGAGCACTAATGAATCTCCCTACTAAGTTCGAGGTGATCTATTATAGCGATTGAAAGGGACGCCAAGGTACAACTGCAACTACTGCAACTCTCGGAATGTTGTGTTTTGACGTCAATGAGAGATAAAGTACATGATAAGACGAGGGTCCTATCCTAGGAACCGATATCATATTGTAACCAGCTGGTGGATGGACAAAAATGGCATAAGACTGGTTGATAAGTGTGGGGCCCATAACTTCCTTTGATCAATGTAAACATGGGGAGTAGGTACGACAACTTTTCTTTCGGGATGGCATAGATTGAAACTAGTGGAGACAAACTATAAGTGAAAGGGCTTTGATGGAAATTAAAAATAAATGGTAATGGTAACCGACAAAAAAAATACTACTGAACATATGGAAACTCAAATATGTTGATCAAAGGATACCATGGGTTGCTGCTAATATAATATGGTGTTCCCACAATGTGAGGTGTTGTGGGAACTGCTTGTACATAAAGAATGTTAGTGGGGTGCTCCTAGTTTTTTGTAGGTCAGGAGACCGATTTGATGATGGGAGAACTCCCCATATTTTTGAGTGGATTGGGGGACACTTTCCAATTATGAAGTGAGGGATAATTTGCAGATGCAAAGACGGGTTCCCCATGAAATGATGCCATGCAGTATATACTCGTGGGATAACTGAATAGAACTTGGTTGTTTCTGAGAGTTGGAGGGGGCCATAGGTGTCTTTGCGGGGGTGATGATATGAGGGTTATTGCGAAGGGTAAATTGCTCATCGAGGTATGGGGAGTATTTTTGAATCATTCTTGTAACATGTGCCGAGGGATATGACTAGTGATACTGGGATATGTATTATAAACAGAGTGTAAATAGAGTCTATATTCCAATTCCAGAATGATACCTGTGGTAGGGTGCATGCCCCTTGTTGGTAGAGATTGGAGTCTTATTATTATCATGGAAAACAAGAAGCTTCATGTTGTCCTGATCACGGTCCTACACACATGGTGCACATACCCAAGTCTAGTAAAGGACATAACCAAGTTATTGACAACGCATAAATCATATATAACCAAAACATCGCATACCGGTGGGGTACTTGAAGATTAAGGATATAAATTTTTAGGTACAACCCATTGACTAGGTTGTTGAGGGTAATACCTTCATGGTCAGTTAAGATATAGGTTTCTTTGGGAGACAATGTTTAATGATATAAGGGCCTGTCCATTTTGATACAAATTTCTTGGGTGTTGGTTTACCGTATTTCTTGGCATTAAACAACAGAATAAAGTAGCCTTCATTGAAGGTGCATGGTTGTACTTGCCGGTCATAGTGTTCCTTAGAGAAGACCTTCATGGCCTCATTCTGTTGAAGAGAATCACCTCGTTCTTCATCGAGGTGTTCCAAGGTGGATAAGCGTTGTTCCAGAGAAAGGGTGTCGAGAAATCCTGAAGTAAAATTAAAATTTTGACTCCTCTGTGTCTGAAACTTTGGTCTGTTGTATCCTTATGTGTCTTCTTTCTGATGCTGCAGGTATGACCTAATTCTGATGTGTCAATAGAAAGTTATTGCAAATTTCCCAACACTTCTTATTTTTGGTCCTTTTAGAAGATCGAACTTGTATGGATTGCCACGTGTCCAATATTTTGTATTTGAGTCTGAAACTTCTACTATAGATACTGCGGTCTGTACACTTTCTTATGCCCTAGATATGACCTTTTTCCCCAGAACACCCGTTTTAGGCTAGTTTTTGGACTAGTCAAAAACCCTAGATTCTGAGGCCAATATCTCCAAACCTGTGATGTCTTAGGACCTGAATTTTGGACCACAAATATCTCGGCTTGTGATAGAGGTGGGTTTTTAATATTTCTATTTGAAGACAAGACAAGATACAATGATGACTAAAATGAAAAGGTCTCCTTCCTATATACAAGAGGCAAAGGGGTACAATAACTACTAATAAACCCACTAATATACCCAAGCCGACATCAATAATATGTAATGCACCATAATAAAGGGGGTAATGCGCCACTACATTGGGGGTAATGTGCCAATATTTAGGGCTTAACATTCGATGACGGATCAGAGGGTGGGGATTTGACACTTGATGGGGAGTACGGCTTCAATACCATGCACAAGGTGAAATGGGGTAAAACCTGTGGCAGTCTTGACCAAAGTGCGATAATCCCTAAGGACAAAAAATAGCATGTGGTGCTTGTTGGTCTTGTTTTTGTCCACTATGCGTTGGAGCATAGTTTTTAGGATTTTGTTAACGGATTCAACCTGACCGTTTGCCTAAGGGTAGTAAGCAGTTGAAAATTAATATTTAAAGCCTAATAGTTGTGACAGTTTTTCGAACATTTCATCACGGAAGTGTCTTCCATTGTTGGAGATGAGTTGTTTGGGAAAACTGAAGCGGGAAATGACATGATTGAAGAAGAATCGTGCTGTGGTTATTGCTTTACAATCAAATGTGGGCATTGCTTCAGCCCATTTGGTAAAATAATCGACGGCGATGATTAATGATGATGAACTTGGGTCAAAGCTGGATGACATTCCATAAAGTCAATTACCCATTTTTAAAAGACCTGACAATTTGTGCATCTTTTGATGGCATAGACACAATCTTTGAATACGGAGGGACAAAATTACCCTGCACATAAGATTTTTTGGGCAGTGGCTAATCCGAAGAGGTGGCCGCCACACACGCCGTTATGGAAATCATTAAGAATGTTTTCGGCTTCTTTATGCATTAGACATTGTCAAAGAATAGTGTCGATGTTGCGATGATATAAGATGTCTCTGATGAGGAGGTATCACAGCTCTTGGTGGCAGATTTTGCGGCGGTCGTGATGGGATAAGTAAGGAGCGAACGTCTAAGTGTGAAGATAAAGGAGGATGTCATCATACCAAGGATATTCGGTTGTGATGAGAAATAGGTTCTCATCAGGTAAGTGGCCTTGGATAGATTCGCTTATGGGGGTGGAGCGAAGGTCTGTAATGAGTTCGGCTAATGAAATGTCTTTCTTGTTTTTACGAATGACAAATTCAAGGTCGAATTCTTGTAAGATAATGATCCATCGTGCAAACTTACTATTGATAAGCCTACGGATAAGTATGTATTGCATCGGGTTGGAATCAATGACGATGGTTTTTCCAGAGCAAAATATAATGGTGGAGTTTCTGTATAGAAAGGATGACTATGAGGGCTAGTTTTTCATCCTAGGTGTAGTTGAATGCAAGTCTGGCAAGGGTTTTTCTGACATAATAGATGACATGTTCTTGTTGGTTCTTAGTCGGTTGGACTAGTACACTAGTGAGTGCTGAATCAAGCACGAAGATATATAAGATGAAATATTTGTCAAAGTTCGAGGGAGAGATGAGAAGAGCTAATGGCAATGATTGTTTAAGGGCATCGCAGGCAACCCGGGCATAGTCATCCCATTTAAATGGAAAATATTTTCTGAGAAGTCGTAAAAAGCCATGGGCCTAATTGGCATAGTTGGGCACAGAACGACAAAGAAAGTTAGCTTTAGCTTGGACACTTTGCAACTAGCATCATGTTCGTGGTGCGGGTAATTCCAAGATAGCTTGAACCTTGGAAGGGTCGATGGTGATACCATCTTGGAAATTATGAATCCCAAGAGACGATCGGAAGTGACACACAACACACACTTGAGGGGTTTAAGCGTATATTGACCTTGAGACATCTTTTGAAAATGGTGCGAAGCTCCTGAAGGTTATCACATCATTTTTTGGACTTAGCTGTGAGATCATCTAAGAAGGCGAGGATGATGTGAGCCAAATCATTAAATACGTATGCCATTGCTTGCTGGAAAGTGGCTCTAACGTTTTTTAGACCGAAGGGAATGACTTTGTAGGCAAAGGTGCCCCATGGTGTAGTAAATGTCGTTGTGTATTGATCTTGTGGATGAATTCATATCTGGTTGTATCCGGAGAACCCATCCATGAAGGATAACATTTCACTACCAGCGCATGAGTCAACGATTTGATCAATAAATGGAGTGGGAAAGTTATCCGTGGGGAAGGATAAATTAAGGTCTCAGAAATCCGTACATACGTGAGTAGTTCCCTGCTTCTTGTTAACTGGGATGGGGTAGACACCCATGAGGTGTAAGCGATGAGAGAAATAAATCTGGCTTGTAATATTTTTTCGATCTTAGCTTTGATTGCGGGGGCTTCGTAAGGGTGGATCGGGCGTTGTTTTTATCATACGGGGATGGAATCATGCCAAGTGTCAATGTGTTCAAAAATTGTTGGGTCAAGGCCTGGAATTTCTTCATAGGACCATGCAAAGACATCACGAAACTCTTTAAATAGAGCAGTAAAATCAACAATTTCCTTTGGTGAGTGGGAAGCCCCAATGGAGATGTTTTCGACGATTCTGGGTGTGATGGAGATATCAACTTTTATGGTAGGTGAGATATTAGCAATATTACCATCTTCGAATGCATCAGTGACAGGTATAGGATTCTTGAACCAATCGATTTGACTAGGGGGTAAAATTTCTTTTGACTCAATGGTGTATTGTTGTTCCTTAGGTAGTACACGTGGTGCCTGCGTATGCACTGTTGAGGATCTATGATGGAAAGAATCCCATGAAAGTTCAGTAGCGCTAATGGCCTCGATTATTTCTTCATATGTGGTGAATATGTATTCTGCTAGCATATCTTCGTCAAAAGAACCCAAGTTTTCTTTTTGGGATGGGAGAGGGACTGAATCGAGATGCAGGATATCAAGATACTTAGAGACAATTGGGGTGGGTGCTAGAATATGATCTTGAGGGAAGATTATGGGATCTAACGTTTCATGGGAAATCAGTTATGGGGGGTCAATATCTCTTGAGGTATCTAACGGATGTGACGTGTTTTTGTCACCGTTGGACTCTATTGGTTCAAGAGGATCCTCAATTACTGTAGGAAGTGTAGTCCCACAAGGGGTGAGATTATCAGCTAATCGACTTTGGGTTACAAGTAAAGTGCGAAATGCAGTGATCATAGGACATTGAAATGAATGGTGGGACAATAGGTTGCATGAGTGACAGGTTCGAGTGGTCTTAGTATGATTCAAAATGATTTTTGTACTTTGTGGACGTCGCGACGACTATTGGTCAAGTATGGAATCATCCCACTGTGGGGAGATACTGGTCGTGGTCACCGTAGTAACTGTGGCGGCTGGGGTCTCCTCTGATGATGAGGGGGGTGAGGTATCCTCCAAGGGTGCGGTGAGGCGAATGGTTTCCAAAGGCTCTCAATAGCATGGGAGGTGAGGGAAATGATGTGTAGAGTTCCCATACTAAGAGCATACTACACATTTGTGATTTGTATGAAATGTTATGGACTTAGGTGTGCCCCCTTTCACCGTCAATGGAGCGTGGGTGATGCTAACGGGAGTGTTGAGAAAATTCCTTAGCTCTGGTAAAGTAGGAAATAGGTTGGTTGTGTGGCCTTGTTGCCCTCAAAGGGAACACGGTGGTGTAACTCTTTGAGTGGACGTATTGAACATCATTGGTGCTTTTACCTCCTGTTGGTTGATGCCCTCTGCTTTAGGCTTAGTGGTTTCGATTGGATTAGGTAATAGGGTACCTTTAAACTTTGGTTGTTTGGTGCCCCCATTGGTGGTTGTGGGGACAACGGATTGAGGTGTATTTGCAGATGTCATAGATGGGTTGTCGTAACTGGACGTGTTACTGGCCTTGTGGCTGTACTAGCCGAAACAAGGACAAACTCATAATGGGCGACTAGTTTAGAAGCCATCTCTAGGTAGGGAGGTGTGAGGTACCATACCCGTATCCCAAAATTTATCCCAGGTAGAGTTAACTGAACCATAACTGGCGTCCCTTGTACACACTTGGGAGGGTACAAGAATGGGATTTGAAAAATCAGTGGTACCGATGGAATCAATGTTTTTTCAATGCCATGACTCAACAGTGGTGCTGATGACGGTGTTGAGGTGGAGGTGGATCCATTTTCAATGGTGAAAATTGTGCACATTAATCCATTGGTTGATGTATGGATCTTTAGTGGCGATCCCAAATATACTCCTAACAAATTGGAATCCTTGTACATACCGGGGAAAATTTCAACATATGGTGGATCATCACCCAGTACAGTCGGTAGGACATTGTCAAGGTTACTTGTCGTGTAGGGGTCATAATAGTTAAGTTGGTATAGGGTAGCTTCCTTCCCATTTAAGGGAAACATCATGATACAGAAGACTGAGGAGGATACCCCCTTCATGGCGTACATATAACTACGCCCCAAGAGGATGTTTTGGTCGAGTTCTGCGCTGAATAATTTGATATCGATCATAACCATCTTGCCCCCCAGCTCTATGGGGACATTTTGGTACAATCCACTTAGTTGGGATGGTCTCCCATCATACGTGCGAAGAGCGATAGATGAGGGTACCAACTCAGGAGATCCTAATCATTTCCATACTTTTACAGACATAACACAAGTGGATCTGCCTTTGTCAATGATATAGCGATGGATCATGATGTTTTTTACCGTGACTGGGACTTGGAATGCGACTGATGATGGTAGTCATGGATCACCTTTGTCAATATCAAAGGTCGTGAGGTGCGAGTCAGATGGATATTCAACTGTGCCGAGAGTGTTGAGTAATTCCTTCCACTGTGTTGGGAAAGACTGTAATACTTCTAATGTGGACATGGTTGTCAGGGATTGAGCCAAGTCATCCACAATACTGTAATTGTGGGTGGCTTTCATGTGAGGGTCATTATGCGTACGTCGAAGTGGAACTTTTGAAATATGTGGGATTTGTTCGGTGTTTGGTCGAGGAATATACAAAGGGCCCCTTGAGGGGATAGAAATGTCGTCCACTTGGGGGGTAGAAGTCCCATCATAACCTTTTTCTCTTGTTTGGAGGTTGATGTGCAACGTATAGATATTTTGGAAAGAGCCATCGTAGGGTGGGCGAGGATCTTGTTCTTATGTAACTACCCCTTGATTGGCTAAGGGTTGCTATAACACTATTGTTTGTGGTTGGGGAGGATTCGGTGCCTGAGGGGGGTTTGTCACCATCTTATTTTTAGCTTCCACTAACTGTTGATAGTCTGGGATAAGAGGACAATGATGTGTGTAATGAACATAATCACCGCAAATGGAGTTGCAATAATTGGTTCTTAGGGTTGGATTCTTCCCTTGTTTGGGGGGATTCTTAGTCCCAGTATTATGATCACTTGTATTCTGGTTTTGCTGGGGAGGGGGATTTCCCCCTTGTCTCAGTTGTTGATTCAACTCATTCTTACCTTTATTCTTCCCCTGATTATGTGGATTCTTAGGATTTATGGCGTTCAATTGCTCCAATTGTTGAGTTTGTTGAATGTAAGAAGGTTGGACTAAGTTAACCACCATGTGGGGGGGAGGTTGTTGACCAGTTGGGCATGGGAATGGATAATATGGGTTATACCCCGGTGGTGAGATAAAGGTTGTTTGTGATCCATAAGAGGTGGATGTAGGAGAGACTTGTACCATTGGTGGTGTAGGAACCGTCATTGTTTGGATAGCGTTTAGGTATGTAGAATTGTATGGTTCATATTGTAATTGACCAACTGATGGTGTTGATACCGGTGTAGGGTGTAACGACGCAGGAGGCATGGACGGGTAGTACCAAACTATGTTGAATGGCACCGATGTGGTGGGAGGAACCTTTCCTAAATGGTAAATGGACCCAATAAGTCCATCCGCCGAATGTGACAAGCCCGAAGGTGTAGGATCCAATGACCGATGCTGCGGGGCATCAGGGAGGATTGTGTAAAGATAGTCGGATTGTGCATATGTGAGGTCGAAATGTTGTTATTTCATAACATATTCTTTCTCACTTTGTGGCATGGATGTGGTGACATCTTTAGCTATGGAGGGTTGGAGAGATTTGATAAACCAATCCAACAAAAAGGGAGGTTGTATTTCGATATTGCATAGTGTGCAGCGTCTATGCCACTCATGGATGTGGTTCACAATGTGGGTGGAAGTGTTTTGATGAAACTCCAGTGAGAATTTAGAGGCCTAGATCATGTTGGATTGGAAGTTGGAAATACGTAAGAAATGTGGTGTCCAGTGTCACAAACGTGGAATGGGTGCCAGTTTCTAGGTTTACGTACCATTTTGTTGGCGTTCCGATGAGGGTGCACTGGAAGAGGCGAAGCCTCATGGGGTCATCCACTATGCTATTAGATGAACATCATAAGTGGAAAGACATAATGTGGTTAGCAGGATCGTCTCCCTATTTTCCTTCGAATTTGGGAATATTAGAAGGATCTTGTCTGGCATAGTCGCCCATGTCGCATCATGAGCAATGGGGTCATTTGTCAGTTTGTCCAAATCATGTAAATTTAAACTAACCATAAATGGTAAGGTAGGGACGACGGGTCTTTCCATTATGTTTGGTATGTGATTCCCACGAGGGGGAGACCCAAGTGGTGTTGTAAACAATGATTGACCTCCTATGAGGGAGGATGGGTCAAAGGGATCTGAGGTATCTCCTTGGGGAGAATCCAGCGGGGTACTAATTCCAATGGGGGAAGAAGTGGTGTAATTAATAGATTCTCTAAAAGGACAAAATATACCTAGCAAGGCTTGGCCTCGATCAGATGATCCTATCAATGCTACCTGGGAACAACCCCGGCCTGAATTCCCTCCATGTGTAATACGGGGGAAGGTGTAAAAACACCCCTCGCAATAGGGGAGAGGCTTTGTAGTCTACAAGACTATCTCAGGATGTTGGTGTGTTCCTCAATGGTGAAGGCTTTGTGTTAATATGACAGTGATAGTGAAATAAACACAATTTGAACAAATGCGAAAATATGCCAACCACAAGAGATGCAAAATGGTGCGATAAGTGAGTGATATGTGCAATTTCGGTTTTAGTGCATGAGTCCCCACATGTAGGTTCTTTTTATTACGATTTAGTGAAATTGTAGTTAAAAAAGAAAATAAATGTAAATTCCCTAGAAGACCTAACGTCCTTCCTCTAAAATGTAAGTGGGCCTCCCAAAAGCACAATTGGTGGTGATAATGGTATCCACGCACCAATCGACTAGTGGAGGTAACAAAGAGCTATTTCTACTGGTAATGGGGCCAATGATCCAATAAAGAAGACTTGGAAACGCCTCCCAATGGAAATAGCTAACTTCAGGAGTCAATTTCACTCACAATTTCTCCTTGGTGATATCCTAAGTTGGGCAACTAAGATACCATGCATCAAGTGTGGATCAGTGGTTCGGCCTGCACGGTATAGTGTCGTCTCCCCACAACAAGCTGAGTGGCTTGTAGGGGAGAGCACAGAAGCTATACCTCGATGTTCACCTCCTTGGTCACGGCGCACTTCTGATCCAGGTTCTCTTTTAACACTTGCTTATAGTAGGATTTTGTAAGTACTCTAAAAGACAACAATGTTATGTTTCAAAGTATTCCTAATGAAACTAGATTGGTGGGCATTAATGGATGCCTAGCACAATAAATCCTACCTAACTACTAACAATATTGTTTTATGACCTCCTATGGAGGATTTTAGTTGGTTAAGACAATTACAATGTTTATTTTAAGGGGTTTGAATGTTTCACTTATGGAGTGTAAGAGGGTGTAATGTCCCCATTCAAATAAATCTCAAAAAGAGAAAATTCCACCAATCTACTAGTTTCCTAGGTTGGGGTGGAAACATTAGATTTGGAATAATGGAACTATAAAACCCCAAATGGACATTATCTTGACCAAATATATTAAATAGGGAATAAATAAATAATTAATATAGGAAAATAAGGTGGCACTTGGTCATGAGGGCACATTGGAGGTGTGGGGCCCACTTAAGCACGATTCCCCATGCCACATGGAATTCCACTTTCACCCATTAGAATCCTAGGTAGAGTCCACATTCTTGTGGGATTTGGAAGTTCAATATACTTGGCATGACTCAATGAAAGTCGAATTGGAGTGGAAGAGTAACTCCCGTGGAAGAGGAAGAGGCATTTGAGAGAAATTGAGACACTTGGGTTAGATTCCCTAGCTTCTATGACAACAATGATGAAGATGCTATGACACCTATGAAAAAAATCAGACCTTATTGTTGACATCTGACATATATGACATGTCGAGGTTAAAAAATCCTCCAATAGGGCGCACAAGGGATTTAGGGAAGCCAAAGAGTCATCCATTCGAATTGAGTGAAGGACGAGGCTAGGAATGCAGGGACAAGTGGCACACATTGGAATCTCTTCCCAATTCGAGTTGGCATGAATCTCATGGATGGAATTAAAGCTAAGGAGGTATTTGGAAGTTTATAAAAGTCAAGAACAAATAAGGAGAGTGTATTTTGATCATTTCTCATTTTGCATATTGGAGAGCATAGCTTGTCCATGCTTGTGGAGTGTTTACTCCACTTGCCTTAGTACCAATTTTGAGGGTGAAAGATTCCCATCATAATTGGAAATTGGAGAGGCCATTCAGAACTTTCATTTGGAGCTACAATGGAGTCATTTTTTGTAGTTTGAAGCTATAGGGAAGTTCGTGACATTCTCATCCTCAACTTGCTTCCACACCTTTCTCACTATTCTCTTCATATTTTGGCTCTTGGAGGGAGGGCGCACTTGGTGAGATGTTGTTCTCTTTTGGGGAGATTTTTTGGCCCCATTTATTTGTATTCTGATATTTATACTCTGTATTTAATGCTCAGAAGACTCTTAGGTTTAAATACCAAGTGGAACTATGTAAAAATACCAAACAATGCATAAATGGTGCCATTTTCCCTACATCTTGTTATGAAAGCTTGAAGTTGCTCTATTTCGACTTGTATCAGTTCATATATGTGATTTTATGATGTATACAGAGTCATTAATGTCTTGAATAAGTTTCATATACATTTCATAATCCTTTGGAACATAAATCTCGAATTTCATAGCAAGTGGTGAAGTTTACTAGCATTTCCCCCTATGTGAAGACATGTCCACAAACCTCTGATTTATGGGAGTTGTAGAAGAATTTAGAAACTTATTTATGATGCATTTGGGAGACCATTGAAGTAATTTAACAATACCATGTCTCTTTTATGAAATTTTGGAATTTTTTACAGCATTTGGAGATCCATCTTTGACCACTACCCTTGGGGGATTTGAACCTCGATTTGACTAGTAGATTGCCCTATCTTTCCTTGATTGTAATTGAATGTTGCAGAAGTATTTTGAGAGTTTCCAAGAATCCATAAGTATAATTTTTATTTCTTAATACCTTCCAAACACATTCAGAACCAATTCGGAATCATTTGAAGCCATTTGAGTCAATACTAGTCTAAGGGTCGAATTGGCCAAAAATTACAATTTTTACAAATTTCCTAAAAAAGGACACTACAAGTGGTATCAAAGCATGGTCCTTGCACCTGATGTGTATGGCCATTTATGAGGACAAGAAGCAAAATAAATCATCCCCCACCCTTATAAACTGAAACTGAAAGTGATTTTGGTGAAGAGGAGGAAGAAGGAGAAGAGGTGTATTCTGTTGAGACTATGGCTAAGGATGACAAACAAAATTCTGATATGGAGGATACAGAGGATTTTAGGAAATTTATGAAACATTTTTTTGAAGATATGACAAGGTAGATAATGCAAGGATTCGAATTGATGGCTAGTCAAATTGGTAGTGAATTGGCCACAGGAGGCACTAGCAGTTCCTCTAGTGAGGAAAAGAAGACAATGGGTGGAAGCATTTTCTCAAGAACATGGCGTCATAATCAAGCTTGTTGATGTATATGTAACTTCGGAATGTATTTCACCCATGTATATTGTATTCCTATAGAGATGTTATTATTCCTCTATATGGAAGTGTCGTCATTTGTATTGACAAGTGTCACAAGTCTCGCAACTTGCATGTGATGGGTTATTAGACCACCAAGTGTGGGGTCGGCCCTGATTAGTATTACCATGGGTTATTAGATTGAGTTAGACAAGTCGGCTCTGCTATTTTATTAGGTAGGTCAGGTCATGTATAAATAGAGTGCGGGAGGCACTCTATTTGATCATCTCATTATTCACTTCTACACTCATCGGAAAGTGGCGCACAAGTGAGGAAGGAGGAGTAGCTACTAGGAGGACTATCTCTTGTACTTGGGTTGTATCATTGCTCTTTCTATCTCTGAGGAAGTTGTGGGTTTTTTCACCTTTATGGTTTTCCCTAGTGAAACTCTGTGTGTCTATTGTCTCATGTGATTGCTTGTTGTGATTGATATGCTTGATATGTTGTACATGGTACCAGAGCTAACCTGAGAAGAAGAGACTGTGCAGCTGCAAAAACTAGGGTTTCCTGTTTATTGGATTTCTCTCCATAGATCTTGAAAGGTAGTAGGGTATTTTGACTCTCCTCAACAAGGCGCATCTTTCTGTCCAATCAGAATTCAATTCTGGGCACTTTCATTTTTTGCCCTAAAAATTAGGGTTTCCACAAAAATAGGAATTTCTGAAATATAAAGACCTAGCTGAAAGCTCCTTGAAAACATCGAAGTTTAGAGCTTTAGATCGAACTTTTTGGTTGTGTGAAGCTTCGGGAAACTCAAACCCTAATTCAGGGTCCTCCCTAGTGAATCTGGGAAGACTAAAAGGCATTTCTAAAGGGTGAAACTTTGCATTTTTCAATTTCTGAATATACCAGGTTGATCAGCTCATCAAGGCGCATATTTCTATCCCTTCAGAAGTTTGAAATTCACATTTTGAATTTTTAGGGTTTCTCTAACAAACCCTAATTCAGCTCCAGATCCATATTTTTGCAAATCAAGTGGTAAGACCTAAATCTTTTCTATTTACATTTGAAGTACTCTTTAAGATGTCTCACCACACCAAGCTTGAGGATAAGCTTGAAGGGGCTGATGACTTCCGAGCATGGAAGTATAGGATTGGGTTAATCCTGGAAGAAAATGAATTGGATACTTACATAAGTTCTGAGGTCCCTGTCCCAGAGGAAGAAGAGGCTAAGTCCTTGCATAAGAAGAACTTGGTTAAGGCAAAGAGGATCATTGTTGATTCTATCAAAGACCATCTCATACCACATGTGTCATCTCTAAAGACACCCAAGAAGATGTTTGATTCCCTGACCAAGCTATTTGAAGGGAAGAACATAAATCGGAAGATGACTCTGCGAAATCAATTGAAAGGGGTAAAGCTTCAAAATGGAGAGACCATTCAATCTTATTTCTCTAAGGTCTCTCAAATCAAGGAACAACTTGAAGTTGTGGATGAAGTGGTGGAGAATGGTGAAATTGTTATGACCACTTTGAATGGCCTACCTAGGTCATGGGATTCCTTTATCCAAGGAATCTGTGCAAGAAGAAAACTGATCTCCTTCAGTAGACTGTGGGAGGAATGCTCACAAGAAGAAGCAAGGCTTGTGGCCTGAGAAGAAAATATGGAGAATGAAGATCAAGCTCTCACGACACATACTAGGAAAGGTAAGTTCAAGAAGGAGTCATCTCATAACAGAAGACCTTCACACCACCATCATAAGAAAGATCTCAGATGCTTCACTTGCAATGAGAAGGGACACTTTGCTGTAGATTGTCCCAAGAAGAAGAAAGACAACAACAACAACTTCAACAAGAAGAAGAAGAACAACAAGAAGAGGTATCATGCTCATGCTGTTGAGGATGATGAACCTCCCAGGAAGAAGGCTAGAGCAAAAAGTGATGATTCATCAAGTGAAGATGAATATGTTCTAATATCTGCTCTCACAAGTACTATCTCTCATGGATGTAATGATTGGCTTATTAATAGTAGGGCTTCCAAACACATGACTGGGTTTAAAGAATCTTTTGTAAATCTATCTGAACATGAGTCACCCCATAAAGTAAAACTTGGGGATGACTATCAATATCCCATCAAGGGAAGTGGTGAAGCCTCCTACAACCTAGACTCTGTAAAGTCTTTGAAGATGAAAGATGTACTATATGTACATGGGCTCAAAAAGAACCTACTCTCCATATCTGCATTGGATGCAAAAGGCATGAGGATTGCATTTGTAGATGGCCAAGTCCTAATGTGGCCAAAGGGTAAAACTATAGATGATGCAGTAGTGATTGGAGAGCAAGAGGGAGGATTGTACAAATTGAAGGGACAACCTAAAAATGCCATGGTACATGAATCCATGGAGCCAAGTGAACTTTGGAATAGAAGGCTTGCACATGTGCACTATAGGGCACTACCAATTGCAAGCAAAGCTATAGAGGGTCTTCTTGAAATCAAGACAAAGCATAAAGGTGTTTGCAAAGGATGTGCAAAAGGAAAGAACATTAAGAAGGCATTTCCAAGCAGTGAAAGCAAAGCTAAAGGAATCTTGGAAATCGTCCACTCTGATGTATGCGGTCCGATGTCATCTAGTTCTCTGAGTGAGTATGTATACTATGTCTCTTTCATTGATGATTTCTCTAGGAAGACTTGGGTTTATTTCTTGAAGAACAAAGATGAAGTATTTGATAAGTTCAAGGAATTCAAAGCCTTGATGGAAAATCAAACTAATAAGAAGGTCAAGACATTCAGATCCAACAATGGCGGAGAATTCACTTCAGGTGATTTCAAGAAGCTATGCAGTGATTCAAGTATTAAGAGGGAGTTGACTGCTCCCTACAATCCACAACAGAATGGAGTTGCAGAAAGGAAAAACAGAACAATCATGGAAGCAGCACGGGCAATGCTGCATGACCAGGATCTGCCTATGCATCTTCGGGCAAAAGCAACTAAGACAACTCTATATGTGCAAAACAGAACACCTCACAAGATATTGGACAACAAGACACCAGAAGAGGTATTCTATGGTAAGAAACCTGAAGTCAACCATATTAGAATATTTGATTGTCCAGTATACACGTATGTTCCAAAGGAAAAGAGGACAAAGCTAGATCCTTCAAGAACGAAGGGCATCTTTGTGGGGTACAGTGAAAGCTCGAAGGGTTACAGAATATACTTTCCAGGGTTCAAGAATATTAATGTCAGTAGGGATGTAACATTTGATGAGGACTCAGCATACATCAAATCAAAGAAGACACCTGTTGAAGATCATGAAGAACCAAAGGAAACCAGATTTCAAGACACCACTACGACTGAAGCAATTCAAGATGCAGATCGTGAAATAGAAGATCCACAAGAACCTGTAGATCCACCCCATGAGAAGAACTCTCAAAAGAGGAAACCTACATGGGCTAGAGAGCTCATTCAAGATGCATAAAGATATGGCATTCCAAAAGAAGAACACAGAGAAAGGAAGAGGACTAGATCTCATACCAACTATGTTGCCTTACTTTGTGATATTATGAACAAAGAACCTTCCTGTTATGAAGGAGCAGCGGAAAAGAAAGAATGGAAGGATGCCATGGTTGAGGAATACCAATCGATCATGAAGAATGATGTTTGGGATGTTGTCCCAAGACCTGAAGGGAAGTCTGTGGTAACTTCCAAGTGGATCTACAAGATCAAGCATGTTGCAGATGGCAGCATAGAGAAATACAAAGTGATATTTGTAGCTCGTGGCTTCTCCCAGAAAGAGGGGATAGACTATGAAGAGTCTTTTGCTCCTGTATCCAGGTACACTTCCATCAGATCAGTACTTTCCCTCGATGCAGTGATGAAATGGAAGATACACCAGATGGATGTCAAGACAGCTTTCTTGAATGGTGTAGTCGAAGAGGAAGTGTATGTGGAGTAGCAACTTGGTTTTGAAACACATGACAGGGAGTCATATGTGTGCCGGTTGAAGAAAGCCTTGTATGGATTGAAGCAAGCTCCTAGGACTTGGTATGGTAGGATAGACAACTTTCTATCCAGTTTGGGCTTTACTAACAATAAAGCGGATTCCAACCTTTACTACAAGGTTGAGGAAGGAAATCCTTTGATACTACTTCTGTATGTGGATGACCTGTTTGTTACAGGTGAGGATGGATTGATTGCCGATACCAAGAGGAAGCTTGCTGCCAAGTTCAAGATGAAGGACTTGGGGATGATGCACTATTTTCTAGGCATGGAGGTGTGTCAGAGTGCAGTGTTGATGTATATGTAACTTCGGAATGTATTTTACCCATGTGTATTGTATTCCTATAGAGATGTTATTATTCCTCTATATGAAAGTGTTTGTATTCATATAGAGATGTTATTATTCCTCTATACGGAAGTGTCATCATTTATATTGTAAGTGTCGTAACTTATACTTGATGGGTTATTAGACCACCTTGATGGGGTCGGCCTTGTATAATTCATGTGGGTAAATGGGTTATTAGACCACCAAGTGTGGGGTCGGCCCAGATTAAGTTAACCATGGGTTAAGCTAGACAAATAGGCCCCATTAGTTTATTGGGTAGGACAAGACAAGTATAAATAGAGATCGGGAGATCTCTATTTTATCACTCATTACTCACACTTCTCTCATTCGGAAAGTAGCGCACTTGTGAGGAGGAGGTTTTTCTGCTCGGAGAAGACTATCTCTTGTGCTTGGGTTGTATCATTGCTCTATCTATCTCTGAGGAAGTTATTGGGGTTTTTCACCTTTATGGTTTTCCCCAAGTAAAACTCCGTGTCTCTTGTGTTTGCATTATTGTGTCCATGATTGATATGCTGTAGATATGTTGTACATGTTGTTCTCTCAGTTAAGATCCTAGATCAGATTGAAGTAAATTCTGAAAATTTAACATCGTATCAGAGCTAGCCTGAAAGAAGGCATGGTATGGCATGTATGACACTTGTTGCACTTGTGATGCTAGGGCTTGATATAGAAAAAACCAGTCATCGTAGAAATTTTGCTATAAATAAATTTTGGCGAGGTTTCAAGGTTTGAAAATCGTACAGGGAGAAGATAACATTCCCATGTGCCTTGTTTCCAAAGGAAAACCTCTAATTTGTTGTACTTTTTCATTTACAATCTGTACAATATAGGGTTTCTGCCTCTTCCAAATCGCAGTCATAAACAGGTGACCTTGGAAAAAAGGTCATAACTTGGGATAGGAAGCTCCAAATGAAATTTCATAAAATGAGACAGGTATTGCACAGACTGTAATTTCTCAGGTAACGTTTTCAAAGGCCGAAACTGAACCAGTGACACGTGGCATGCCGTACAAGTTCGCTCTCCTATTTTATCCCATAAACAGGTCACGTTGCGACACTTGGCATAACTCTCTCTCAGAGAATCCATTTGAGGCCAGACCTATGGGTTTGGAAAGATGACAGGTCGGGCTATCATAGGAAAAGTTTTCATACCTTGTGGATTGAAAAGTTTGGAGTTACACCAGAAACAATCAGGTACATATTTCTTTCAAAACAGAATTATTTTTTAGCACTTTGATTCATGGCTTCCGGAATTTAGGGTTTCAGAGAAAGTTGGAATTTTTATAATCGAATACTATGGCTGAATGCTACTCATCAAAATCAAAATTTAGAGACCAAGATCATAATTTTTGGTTGGGCAGAAGGTCGGGCTTGATCAGACCCTAGTTCAGGACTTTGATCGGAAAAGTGGAAAATTAGGGCTTCTGCAAAAATGAGAATTTTTGAAATCTATGACCATGGCTGGAAGCTCCTCAGAAAACTAGAAGCTTAGAGCTTTGGATCAAACCTTTTGATTGGGCAGAAGGGTGGGATTTATCAAACCCTAGTTCAGGGTCATGTCTAGTGAATCCAAAAGTTTCAAAGGCAAATTTGAAGGGTGAAACTTTGCAGTTTTCAAATTCTAAGTATACCAGCTTGATCAGCTCATCAAGGTGCATATTTCTATCCTTTTGGAAGTTTGAAATTCAAAGTTTGAATTTTTAGGGTTTCTCTAACAAACCCTAATCCAGCTCCAAATCCAGTTCCTGCTAATCAAGTGGATTGGGTTAATCCTAGAAGAGAATGGATTGGTCACCTGCATAAGTGAAGAAGTTCCTGTTTCAGAGGGAGATGAGGCTAAGGCCTTACATAAGAAGATTACAAGCAATCTCGACAGGTATGACTTATCCAAGTATGTTTCAAGATTTGTTCATGATTAAGTTTATGGTATGTTTGTCTTCATGTTATTACGGTTAGCACAATCTTGATTAAATTTAGACTTGTCGTATCACCTTAATAAAATTATGAATGCATGATAGAAGATATTCATTGATTAGGGTGTTGACACTTATGATTGTACTAATGCATCATGGTGTTGTATGAGGTTTATGTTGTCCGCTAACATGAAATGTACACCAAGAAAGACAAATCATGATCTAGTTCAAGAACATATGATCATGATGACATGATGACATGAAGACAAAGATTCATCCATTGTCATGGATCACATAGAAGATCTACTTACGAGGTATGTATAACTTGGTTCTATAATGGTTAACTTATGAGATGTGTAGGTTACTAGCACAAGTCATTGAAGAGAACTAGAAGACATCATGCGGGTATGTTAGACATAACTAGCTAACATACTAATCCAGGTATGTTTTTTCTATATCAAGTTAGAATCCTACCTTGTGTTAGGATCTTATACTGTTGTATTGTTGATAATGATTATTCATGAAGCTAGAAATGTAAGTAATCAAGGGTTTATGCATATTATGTCTCTTATCTTGATTGATGATTTGACTAACCAGAAGAGTCCTATGATCAAGTAAGAATATGCATGAGTAAAAGAAGTCTTCCCTGAAACCTTGAATACTAATGTTTATTATTTGTGTTTGAAATGATCATGACTATACATGTTTAAGATTATTGTGTTTTGATAGTATTAAGATTATACTAATGAATGTGTGATTATGTATGATACCTCAAGGATAACACAATGATGATACTAATAAGCATGCATAGGGATCGAGGATGAATATAAGTTCAAGGATAGGTAATCCAGGAAGCAAAGATCAAGAGGGAGCACACTCCAGTAGCTTCTGCAAGGATGCAGACATTTAGAGGGAGTTGACCACTTCTCACAATCCACATCAGAATGGAGTTGCAGAAAGGAAGCAAAGACTGAGAGGGAGTCAACCCAACAACCAAACAATGATAAGTATTTGAATTGTCATTTCTTACATATTTGTTTGTTTAAATAATGTTGTTCAATGATGTATATGCTTATGTTCCTAGACTTGGGTTGTGTATTATGCATATTAGAATAATTGCATTAATGAACAGTATACTACTAATATGCATGTGATGGGTAAGTGGCCTATGGCACTGTACAACATTCCATTGCTACTTATCTAGAATGAAACGTCTTTGCTGACATGTTGGGAGTAGTGCAAACTCTTAACAATGTTCTGGTAGAGATTGGAAGGCATCTAGAAAGTTATAGGATATGGATGAATGTTGTATTGAAGCATTGGCTAAAATAATTGCATGAATGTATGACATATTTCTTTATGTGTAAGAATTTGTTCTGAAAACTATGAGATGTTTCTAATCATGCAATTTAACTTGTTTTGTAGGAAAGATCGTATACCTTCACCTACAAAAGAAGGACTACAACATTTGTTCCGGCAACAAAGATATCTATTGAAGATATTGAAGTTCCCAGGATCTGGGATGAAGTAATGAAAGAATGCCATGATCAGTTGATCATGAAGAATGATGTTTGGGATGCAGTCCCAAGACCTTAAGGGAAGTCAGTTGTGACTTCCAAATGGATCTAAAAGATCAAGCATGCTGCAGATGGTAGCATGGAGAAATACAAAACGAGGTTTGTAGCTCGTGGCTTCTCCCAAAAAAAGGGATTGAGTATGAAGAGACTTCTACACCTATAGCCAGGCACACTTCCATCAGATCAGTACTTTCTCTGGTTGCAGTGATGGAATGGAAGATACACCAGATGGATGTCAAGATAGCTTTCTTGTATGGTGTAGTCGAAGAGGAAGTGTATGTGGAGCAGCCACTTGGTTTTGAGACACATGACGGGAAGTCATATATGTGCAGAACTTGGTATGGTAGGATAAACAGCTTTCTATCCAGTTTGGGCTTTACCAAGAGTAAAACAGATTCCAACCTTTACTACAAGGTTGAGGAAGGCAATCCAGTGATACTACTTTTGTATGTGGATGACTTGTTTATTACAGGTGAAGATAGATTGATTGCTGACACACAGTGAAATCTTGCTGCCAAGTTTGAGATGAAGAACTTGTGGATGATGCACTATTTTCTAGGTATGGAGGTGTGGCAGAGTGCAGATGGAATCTTCCTTGGACAAGGGAAGTATGCAGTAGAGATCCTGAAGAGGTTCGGGATGATGGACTGCAAGGCCATGGCCACACCTATGGCATCAAACCTGAAGCCTCTATGTGATGCTTCATCCGAGCTGGTTGATATCACTATGTATTGTCAGATGATTGGGTCCTTGATGTACTTGACAAACACGAGACCCGATATTTGCATTGCGGTGAACACATTGAGCCAGTTCCTGATGGATCCGAGGAGTGTTCACCTGGCTTCTGTAAAGCATATTCTGAAGTACCTGAAGGGTACGACTGACTATGGGCTCAAGTATGATGCGAATCAAAAGTTTAACCTACAAGGTTATGTTGATTCAGATTGGGCAGGCAGTGCTGCAGATAAGAAGAGCACTCCTGGGTGCTGCTTCAGTATGGGATCAAGTGTGATCTCTTGGTTTAGAAGGAAGCAGTCCTGCACTGAGTACAGCCGAAGCAGAGTATGTTGCAACGGATGAGCAGGTTGCAGATGTATTGACCAAGTCGTTGGCCAGAGTGCAGTTTGATTACTTCAGAGAGAGGCTTGGTGCACTTCAGATCGAGGTTCCTTCCAAAGGGAAGTGATGAGTCTGGAATATGTAGATGCACATGAGATTTTCTGACATGGTTGATGTGTTCTCCCATTATCGTGATGTAATTGCTGATCCATTCTCACATGGTGGTAGATGTGTTCTCCCATGGTGTAGATGTAAGTGCTGAAGCCATTTTTCACATGGTGGTAGATGTGTTCTCCCATGGTGAAAAATTAAGGTCTGGAGCCTTCCCGAATGGTGGTAGATGTGTTCTCCCATGTCGGTGGTGTAAGTGTTGGATGATGTGCATATGGGCTGTGCTTCGTGGACGATGAGATGATCTAAAGAGGACAATGCTATGATCATCAGGAGGATCATGGATGATGAACATCAGGACAATTCTCCAGTTACTGCTCTGTATATGTATATGCATCATGTTGGATGCTTGATATGACCAGTTGGATCATTTATGTATGTATGCATCATGTTGATGCTGGATATGATCAGTTGGATCATTTATATGTATGCATCATGTTGGATGTTGGATATGATCAGTTGAATCATTTATATGTATGTATGTACGCATCATGTTGGATGTTGGATATGATCAGTTGGATCATGTATATGTATATGCATCATGCTGGATGCTTGGACTATGTATCTGTGTATGTATCAGGTGGATACATTGTATGATCAGGTAGATCATGTATGATGATATGTATCAGGTATGATCAGGTGGATCATGTATTTGTAGATGTATTAGGTGGATACATTGTTTGATCAGGTAGATCATGGATGATGATATGTATCAGGCAGATACTGTGTATGCATCAAGTGGATGCATTGTATGATCAAGATGATCATGGATGACAAGATTCAGGATGTTGCTCTAGATGACATGCATCAGGATGATGCAGTGTTGATGATCAGGATGATCATGTGTACATCAGGATGATGTATGGTGAGTATCAGGATGATACTATGTGGTCGTGGAACAGGTTGTGCAGATGAACATGTCTGGGAGATCCTATAGGTTGGAGTTGTGTACCTGTAACATCCTGGGATACTCTTTCGAGACATTTCTTTGGGAGGACATGTAATTTGTTCCCTAGGAGATCCTTCAAGTCAGAGTTGTGTACCCGTAACATCCTAGGATGCTCTTGTGAGGTTTTGTCCTATGGAATTTAATTTGGGCCCTGGGAGATCCTTCAGGTCGAAGTTGTGTACCCGTAACATCTTGGGATGCTCTTTCGAGGTTTTTCCATGACCACGTGTAATTTGTGCCCTGGGAGATCTTTCAGGTCAGAGTTGTGTACCCGTAACATCCTAGGATGCTGTTGTGAGGTTTTGTGGTGACCACATGTAATTTGTGCCCTGGGAGATCCTACAGGTTGGAGTTGTGTACCCGTAACATCCTGGGATGCTCTTTCGAGGTTTTGTGGTGGAGTCACATGTAATAGCGCCCTAGGAGATCCTACAGGTCGGAGTTGTGTACCCGTAACATCCTGGGATGCTCTTTCGAGGTTTTGTGACACACATAATAAGTCCTGAGGATTCCACAGTATGGTCAGTGATGATGAAGACCTACAGGTGGTGGGCCTACATCCAGTATGAAAAAGGACTAGCTCTATAGAACTTCCTATGACGAGTATATTCAGAGATTGATTGAGATAGCAGTAGCAGTGACGATGACGATGATTCGCTAATGATGATCCAGAGAAGAAAACTTGTGCTAGCAGATCTGTGTCGAGAAATACCTTCCTAGTTGAGAGGGAGTGTTGATGTATATGTAACTTTGGAATGTATTTTACCCATGTGTATTGTATTCCTATAGAGATGTTATTATTCCTCTATACGGAAGTGTTTGTATTCCTATAGAGATGTTATTATTCCTCTATACGGAAGTGTCATCATTTATATTGTAAGTGTCGTAACTTATACTTGATGAGTTATTAGACCACCTTGATGGAGTCGGCCCTGTATAAGTCATGTGGGTAAATGGGTTATTAGACCACCAAGTGTGGGGTCAGCCTGGATTAAGTTAAACCATGGGTTAAGCTAGACAAGTAGGCCCCATTAGTTTATTGGGTAGGACAAGACAAGTATAAATAGAGATCGGGAGATCTATATTTTATCACTCATTACTCACACTTCTCTCATTTGGAAAATGGCGCACTTGTGAGGAGGAGGTTCTGCTGCTAGGAGAAGACTATCTCTTGTACTTGGGTTGTATCATTTCTCTATCTATATCTAAGGAAGTTATTGGGGTTTTTCACCTTTATGGTTTTCCCCAAGTAAAACTCTATGTCTCTTGTGTTTGTATTATTGTGTCCATGATTGATATGCTGTAGATATGTTGTACATGTTGTTCTCTCAATTATCCTAGATCAGATTGAAGTAAATTCTGAAAATATAACATGCAGATGGGATCTTCCTTGGACAAGGTAAGTATGCAGTAGAGATCCTGAAGAGGTTCGGGATGATGGACTGCAAGGCCATGGCCACACCTATGGCATCAAACCTGAAGCTTCTATGTGATGCTTCATCTGATCCGGTTGATCTCACGGTGTATTGTTAGATGATTGGGTCCTTGATGTACCTGACGAACACGAGACCAGACATTTGCTTTGCGGTGAACACATTGAGCCAGTTCTTGACGGATCCCAAAGGTGTTCACCTGGTTGCTGTAAAGCATATTCTGAGGTACTTGAAGGGTACAATTGACTATGGGCTCAAGTATGATGTGAATCAAAAGTTTAACCTGCAGGGCTATGTTGATTCAGACTGGGTAGGCAATGTTGCAGATAGTAAGAGCACTTTTAAGTGCCGCTTCAGTATGGGATCGGGTGTGATCTCTTGGTTTAGCAAGAAGCAATCTTGTGTAGCACTGAGTACAGCCAAAGAAGAGTATGTTGCAGCTTGTTCGGCTAGTTGTGAGGAAGTATGGCTGAGGAAGCTATTGTCTGAGTTATTTGATCTCCCGTTGGATGCTACTAGTATCTTTTGTGACAGCCAGAGTTGTGTGAAGCTGTCTGAGAACCCGGTGTTCCATGACAGGTAGAAGCACATTGAGATCAAATATCACTATATCAGAGATATGGTGTAGAGAGGAGTAGTGAAGCTCTTGTATGTTGCGACGGATGAGCAGGTTGCAGATGTGTTGACGAAACCACTAGCCAGAGTGAAGTTTGAGTACTTCAGAGAGAGGCTTGGTGTTCTTCAGATTGATGACACTTCGAGGAAGAAGTGATGGACACATTTTCTGGAGCCATTCCAAGCATGGTGAGAGGAGGATCCTTCCCATTGCTGTGGATGTAAGCGCTAGATGATGAGCAACAGGACGATGCTCCAGTTACTGCTCGGTATATGCATCTGTTGGATGCTTGTTATGATCAGTTGGATCATGTATATGTATATGCATCATGTTGGATGTTGGATATGATCAGTTGGATCCTGTATATGTATATGCATCATGTTGGATGCTTGTTATGATCAGTTGGATCATGTATATGTATATGCATCATGTTGGATGCTGGATATGATCAGTTGGATCATGTATATGTATATGCATCATGTTGGATGTTGGATATGTTCAGTTGGATCATGTATTTGTATATGTATCAGGTGGATACATTGTATGATTAGGTAGATCATGTCTGATGATATGTATCAGGAAGATACTATGTATGCATCAGGTAGATCATGTATGATGATATGTATCAGGTGGATACATTGTATGATCAGGTAGATCATGTATGACGATATGCATCAGGTAGATACATTGTATGATCAAGTAGATCATGTATGATGATATGCATCAGGTAGATACTTCGTATGCATCAGGTGGATGCATTGTATGATCAGGATGATCATGGATGATGAGCTTCAAGATGTTGCTCCAGATGGTATGTATCAGGATGATGCTATGATGATCAGGATCATCATGTGATGATGTACATCAGGATGATGTATGGTGAGTATCAGGTTGATACTATGTGGCCATGGACAGGTTGTGCAAATGAGCATATAAGTAGACCTAGGAGATCCGATAGGTTGGGCTGTGTGCCCGTAATCAGTCCTGGGATTCTCTTTCGAGGCATTGCTCTAGGAGGACATATATGTAGACCTGGAAGATCAGATAGGTTGGGCTGTGTGCCCATAATAAGTCCTGGGATACTCTTTCGAGGCATTGTGACACACGTAAGAAGTCTTGAGGATTCCACAGTATGGCCAGTGCTGATGAAGACCTGCAGGTGGTGGGCCTACATCCAGTATGAAAAAGGATTGGCTCTGTAGAACTTCCTATGACAAGTAGATCGGAGATAGATGAGATAGAAGCAACAGTGACGATGACGATGATTCGATGACAATGATCCAGTGACTATGATCCAGAGAAGAAGACTTGTGCTACCAGATCTGTGTCAAGAAATACCTTCCTAGTTAAGAGGGAGTGTTGATGTATATGTAACTTTGGAATGTATTTCACCTATGTATATTGTACTCCTATAGAGATGTTATTATTCCTCTATACATAAGTGTCATCATTTGTATTGACAAGTGTCGCAAGTGTCGCAACTTGCATGTGATGGGTTATTAGACCACCAAGTGTGGGGTCGGCCCTGATTAGTATTACCATGGGTTATTAGATTGAGTTAGACAAGTCGGCCCTACTAGTTTATTAGGCAGGTCAGGTCATGTATAAATAGAGTGCAGGAGGCACTCTATTTGATCATCTCATTATTCACTTCTACACTCATCGAAAAGTGGCGCACAAGTGAGGAAGGAGGAGTAGCTGCTAGGAGGACTATCTCTTGTACTTGGGTTGTATCATTGCTCTTTCTATCTCTGAGGAAGTTGTGGGGTTTTTCACTTTTATGGTTTTCCTTAGTGAAACTCTGTGTGTCTATTGTCTCATGTGATTGCTTGTTGTGATTGATATGCATTGATATGCTTGATATGCTTGATATGATGTACATGTTATTCTCTCAGTAAAGATCCTAGAGTATGTTGAATTAATGCTCAAAAATTAACAAAGCTCATGATTTTCAGAGCTCAACAAGAGATACCACCCCTAAATTTCTTGATTCCAAAGAATATCCTAACACTCCATATGAAATGCAGTAAGTTGTAACAGAATGGAAAAAGTTGAGTGAATATTGTAGAAGGACCCTACCATTTGATCAATACTTTACTGTTGAAAACAAGCTCAAGATGAGAGGAGGTAACATAACTCCTTTTCAAAATAAATAATTGAATTATGCCATGAGTAAAATTCCCCTTCCTACCTTTGATGGTGTTATCTCCTCAAATAACATAGTCAAGTTTGTTTATTTTAGGTGATAGGAAGTCATTGAAAAAATACATTTCTAACTTTTTTAAGGCTCATTTTTTAGAGTTTTAGGTATGTAATAAAGTTTGAAAAAC
The DNA here is from genome assembly GCA_027924585.1 of Larix kaempferi. Lineage (NCBI taxonomy): Eukaryota > Viridiplantae > Streptophyta > Pinopsida > Pinales > Pinaceae > Larix > Larix kaempferi. The sequence goes on along the minus strand of BSBM01000345.1, from coordinate 1,046,883 downwards.
ATTGGATTTTGTTTTCATTTCAAAAAAGTCAAAACTCAGGTTTCGGTGGCTTAGGAGGGCATTTAAACTGTTCATTAGCCACCGAAATCCTAGCTTTTAGCAGCTTACAGCAAAATTTCAGGGTGCTCTAAGCCACCAAAATTGGCGTTTTTACTGTGCTGAGTGATCATTTTCAAATGATGATTCTGAGCAACTGGAGAATCATTTTGTAAAAAGGTCAGAGTTTTTTGTTCCTGACATGTCAAAGAACAATAACCTCTCTCAAGTTTCCTACAGGTGTTTCATATTGGGAGAATCGAATCCATCTTTGAGCCCTAATTTTCGGATCTCAGAATTTCCCTTTTTGACACATGTTTTTGAAATACATATCTCGGGAAAATAAAAACGAATTTCAAAAAACCAATCCACAAAAAAACAATCCACAAAAACCTATTTTGGTTTATACAAAGGTGTCATATATTTGGAGAACCAAATCCATCTTTGAACCCCGGTTTTCAGCAGTTTGGCCCAATTTTTGTGGCAAGAGATGACCTGTCAGTCAAGGTGGCAATTTCGACTTAGCTTTCAGCCTATGAATATCTACTGCAGCTATTTTATCCTAGTTTTGTGAAACTGTTTTGATTTTCTATTATTAGCATATTCAGATCCAGTTTCTTAGGATCTGAAACTGCCTTGTAAAAGCTATAAAGCTTATGTATTCTTACAATATTTAGGAGGGGGAGGACAGTCTGAGGGACTGTGGTTCAACTTTAGAGACTTGTAACCATACTTCATTAGATTTTCATGAGTACATCTTGACACATAAGATTCTTTCATTGTGCTTTGTTCAGATTTTCATTTCCCTTTCTTCACTGTACTTGTTTACGAATATTACATTCATGTTCTAATGTTTGTCTAATGCCTGATGGTTGTCACCCTGTCTTTGCATTGATGAACTAGAGCTGCAAGTATCTTACCTATTATGTCTGACCATTTAGGTATGCAATCGCATGTATGTTTCTGCTAGTATGATAAGTACTTTACCTGTCATAGCTGGCCATTCACGTATGTTGTTGTATTTATATTTCTGTTAGCATAATAAGTTTTCTCCATACTTCCACACCTTTGATTTAAACCTTCTGAGCAGTATAATAGAAATCCTTTCATCTTCAAGTGGATTCATGTGTTTCTGAGTGGATGTGAGCATATCAAGTCATCCGAATTGATCCTTTCTCTCATACATTATTGATCTCTTTAAGTTACCAGGCTCATTCCCTTTACAGTCAGGGAAAGACTCCTGGAGTGATAACAAATTGGCATCATTGCCGAGGAACGAAAGTGAAAGCAGATTTTCCCTGGGAGAACGGCATAGATCTGTTTATTGATGGAAGAAAAGAAATAGACATAAATTTCGACTGTAATCATTTTCCTGGCGACTTCACATTAAAGACTCCACTGGGGAGGACCTGGTTGATAGAAGATGAAGAGGCCGAATTTTAAATCCAGGTATCAGTTCATTAGTCTTCTTCATGAACTGTTGTTGTTCTTGATCAACTCTTTCATGCTTTTCCATTCACATGTAAAGAGGATTATCTTATGTTTTGTTTATTCCAATGATCATCAACCTACCTTTGTATACCCATCTTTGAAAGAGGAAGGTTTGCAGCCTCCTTGTGTGGTTGATGTTAATTCTATATCTTTACCTCAACCTATTCCTAAAGAAGAGTTCTGCATTCAAATTCCTTCTGAATTTGAGCATCTGTGTATCCTTGAGGAGGTTGAACTTGTTTCAAAACCTGTCCATATCGCAGCACCTTTTGCCCTTATTGCTGATCCTTCTTATCAAACTATTAACCCTCATGTTCAGCCCACTGCTTTTCAAGTCAAAATCAGAAATAAGATGTTTAAACCTTTAAGGCTGCCCTATCACCTTAACCCTTATCCTCTTGATTTCTTTAAGTATCTTCCCCGGTTTTCTGGAGATGATCATGTTACAGTTGAGAGGCACTTAGGGGCATTTTGAGAACTTCCTTGATCAGTTTGAGATAGTTCATGATGATGTGATTATGAGGATATTTTCCAAAACTTTGTTTAGAGATGCTACTGCATGGTCTAAGGGTCTGAGAGCTGATTCTATTAGCTCTTGGATCGAGTTGTCAAATGCCTTTTTGAAGCATTGGGGTGAGAACAAATCTCTTGATTTGTATGTCGTTGATTTATATGCTTTGAAGAGAGAGGAAGACGAAACTTTTCCTATATTAAATCGAAGATTCTACAACACTTATCATAATATGCCTTTGGATATCTGGCCTATAGAGACAACTGCCATGATATATTATGTGATGGGACTACATTCAAAACTTGCCCTTCTTCTGCTAGAAATGAAATCTTCATCATTAAGCATTATGTTTGAAGATGCTTTAGAGGTGGAGGAAAACATTTGTGCTTCGAGGAGAATCCTAGATCAGTTTGATTTTTAAAACCATCATCTACCTGAGCTAGATAAATATCAGTATGATTCAGATTTTGAACAGGAAGATTATGAGTCTGAAGCAGATTTGGAACAACAGCAAGCATGTGAGCTCATTTCAGATTTAGAATCAAATTCTTCAGTGTTTGCAAAGTACTCCCAAGACAGGTATGAATCTGAATTTTATGATCAGTTTGCAAACCAAGATGAGCCTATAATAACTGATGATTGTATAGGAAATTATATGTTTTCAACTGATCTTTATTCATATGATGTAAACCATGTTTTATCATCCTCTTGTGAGCACTATTCTCAAAAGGAAATTTTAATGATTGATGATCAAGATCTGATCATAAGAGAACAAGAAGGTCATCATTTTTTCAGCAGAGAAGTAGTCATTTTTTAGCAAGGGTTCTTCGTGGATCAACATGTTTTTTATCCCGGTTTCAAAGACCCGGTGGCAGCCTTCATGGGCTTATACTTTTAAGAGAACCTGGAGATTTCAAATTTCCTTAGCTTGCCATTTATTATGGGTAAGTATGGTTTCCTGAATGAGTTCTTATCACTGTTGTTACATTTCAGACATCAGTTGCTAATTAGTGATAAAAATGATATTTCTTCAATTTTAAAATTGCTTGGATGGCTGTTATGGAAATCAACATTTACCTGACCCAAATGCAGAACAAGTTAGAGTAGAGTACTATAGGAAATAATCTCACTGCCCGAGCATTTCTTTTCTTCCAGTTTGCAACATAAATATCAATCAACTTATGTGAATAAAGGCAGATCTTGAGAATGGCAGTTTTTGAAAGTGTACAGAGATCAGTTGCACAGGCCAAGTGACTCCATAGCCCAATGGTAAAGGAGACTGGAACTACTAGGTTCTTGAAACCTCACAGGGAGGCTTTCATCCCCAAGTAGGAGCCAGATGTTATCTTCCCAAATAACATAGTCAAGTTTGTTTATTTTAGGTGATAGGAAGTCATTGAAAAAATACATTTTTAAATTTTTTAAGGTTCATTTTTTAGAGTTTTAGGTATGTAATAAAGTTTGAAAAACATTGGATTTTGTTTTCATTTCAAAAAAGTCAAAACTCAGGTTTCGGTGGCTTAGTTGGGCATTTGAACTGTTCATTAGCCACCGAAAGCCTAGCTTTCGGCAGCTTACAACGAAATTTCAGGGTACTCTAAGCCACCGAAATTGGCGTTTTTACTGTGCTGAGTGATTATTTTCAAATGATTATTCTGAGCGAGTGGAAAATAATTTTGCAAACCAGTTGGAGGTTTTTGTTCCTAACATGTTAGAGAAAAATAACCTCTCTCAGGTTTCCTGTAGGTGTTACATTTTGGGAGAATTGAATCCATCTTTGAGCCCTAATTTTCGGATCTCATAATTTCCTTGTTTGACACATGTTTTTGAAATACATATCTCGGGCAAATGAAAACTAATTTCAAAGAAATGAGAGAGGTGTTTTCTCAAAACAAACCAATCCACAAAAACCTCTTTCATTTTATATACAGGTGTCATATATTTGGAGAACCAAATCCATCTCTGAACCCCAGTTTTCAGCAGTTTGGCCCAATTTTTGTGGCAAGAGATGACCTGTCAGTCAAGGCGGCAATATCGACTTAGTTTTCAGCCTATGAATATCTACTGCAGCTGTTGAAGACTATGAAGACCATGAAGATCATCATGATAAGGGTTTGACCCTTAAGATAGGATTTTATCCTAGTTTTGTGAAACTGTTTTGATTTTCTATTATTAGCATATTCAGATCCAGTTTCTTAGGATCTGAAACTGCCTTGTAAAAGCTATAAAGCTTATGTCTTCTCGCAATATTGAGGAGGGGGAGGACAATCCGAGGGACTGTGGTTCAACTTTAGAGACTTGTAACCATACTTCATTTAGATTTTCATGAGTACATCTTGACACAGAAGATTCTTTCATTGTGCTTTGTTCAGATTTTCATTTCCCTTTCTTCGCTGTACTTGTTTACGAATATTACATTCATTTTCTAATGTTTGTCTAATGCCTGATGGCTGTCATCCTGTCTTTGCATTGATGAACTAGAGCTGCAAGTATCTTACCTTTTATGTCTGACCATTTAGGTATGCAATCGCATGTATGTTTCTGCTAGTATGATAAGTACTTTACCTATCATAGCTGGCCATTCACGTATGTTGTTGTATGTATATTTCTGTTAGCACAATACGTTTTCTCTATACTTCCACACCTTTGATTTAAACCTTCTGAGCAGTATAATAGAAATCCTTTTTTCTTCAAGTGAATTCATGTGTTACTGAGTGGATGTGAGCATATCAAGTCATCCGACTTGATCCTTTCTCTCATACATTATTGATCTCTTTAAGTTACCAGGCTCATTCCCTTTACAGTCAGGGAAAGACTCCTGGAGTGAAAACAGATGGTTCATCTCAAAGTTCTGTAAATACTTGGATACAAAAACTAGGTGTGTATTTTCAGCTGAATCCAATGATTGAAGAGGATGCTCTTAAAATGGCTATTTTACATCTTGAGGGAGATGCTAATGATTGGTGGTTCCATGGAATTAAAACCTTGGGACATAATCAGGTTACAACATATGAAGAATTTTTAATAGGGTATTGGAAAGATTTGAGCAGAAAGACCCATAAATGCCTTTCAGAGAACTAGCACAGTTGAAGCAAAGTGGAACATCAGATGAGTACATGTTAGAATTTCAAAAATGATCAGTTAAGGTGGATGATATATCTATGGTAATATTATTATTGCTCTTTACTGAAGGTTTGGATGAAACTTTGAAGGGTTTAGTTAATACTTAATTGAAAGATGCTGCGAACTTGGCAAGGGATCTGCAAAATGTTCTACCCAAGACAAGGTATCCTCCCAAGACCAACCTTCCTTCCCAGTTCAGGTTTGAAAAGAAGCCATGGAAATAAGATGAAATTGGATATGATAAGAAATAGGGACCAAGAAGGTAAGAACTCAAAAGAAAGAAACTCTGTTACACGTGCTTCCAACCATGGGTACCAGGACATAAATGTGCTAAGGGGAAAGCACAATTCATTGAAGTATTTTATGATGATGATGAGTATGGAGGGGGTATGAAGGAAGAAGTACATCTCTCAGCCCAAGAAGAGGGATATGACAAAACAGAAAAAGGGATACAAGAAGAAGATCATCCATTGCCTAACAAAGGGAGACTGGTAGTGCTTTCAGAAGTGCCTCGTTTCCACACTATTCGATGCTAGGGAGTGGTACAAAGACAAAGGGTTTCGGTATTGGTAGATGGAGGAGCCACACATAAATTTATTGATGGATCCATGGTAGAGAGGAGAAATCTATCTGTTGAACCATTCGATGGCTTCACAGTCATCATTCGAGGTCACCGTACTATGCAGTGCAAAACATGGATTCCAAAGCTACAACTCACCATAGGTAATTACACATGTTATGATAGCTTTTATGTGGTTGATGTTGCTGATACTAATGTGGTCTTGGGAGTGTAATGGCTGTACTCTATAGAGAAACATATAGTGAACTATCAAATCCCTAAAATGAGATTCAAAGATTCGGAAGGAAAACAAATGGTATTCAGAGGAATGCACACCTATCTGAATCAAGTAGGGTCCTCCCAAAGTATTAAGTCCACATTGAGACATCCTCATGGAAGGCCACCTGATAGAGGAGGGAAAATATTGCAGAATCCTAAATTGAAATTGCTTGAGGGCAATTCATATTGGGTGGGGAGGACTGTAATGTCCCCATTCAAATAAATCTCAAAAAGAGAAAATTCCACCAATCTACTAGTTTCCTTGGTTGGGGTGGAAACATTAGATTTGGAATAAGGGAAATATAAAACCCCAAATGGAAATTAGCTTGAAAAAATATATTAAATGGGGATTAGATAAATAATTAATATAGGAAAATAAGGTGGCACTTGGTCATGAGGGCACATTGGAGGTGTGGGGCCCACTTAAGCAAGATCCCCCATGCCACATGGAATTCTACTCTCACCCATTCGAATTCTAGGTGGATTCCACATTATTGGGGGAGTTGGAAGGTCAATATACTTGGCATGACTCAATGAAGGTCGAATTTGAGTGGAAGAGTAACTCCCATGGAAGAGGAAGAGGCATTTGAGAGAAATTGAGACACTTGGGCTAGATTTCCTAGCTTCTATGACAACAATGATGAAGATGCTATGACACCTATGACACAAATCAGACCTGATTGCTGAGATCTGACATATATGACATGTCAGGGCTAAAAATAGCCTCCAAAAGGGTGCACAAGGGAGTTAGGGCAGCCAAAGAGTGATCCATTCGAATTGAGTGAAGGAGGAGGCTAGGAATGGAGGGACAAGTGGCACACATTGAAATCTCTTCCCAATTCAAATTGGCATGAAGCTCTTGGATGGAATTATAGCTAAGGAGGTATTTGGAAGTTTATAAAGTCAAGAACAAAGAAGGAGAGTGGATTTTTATCATTTCTCATTTTTCATATTGGAGAGCATAGCTTGTTCATGCTTGTGGAGTGTTTACTCTACTTGCCTTAGTACCAAATTAGAGGGTGAAAGATTCCCATCCTAATTGGAAATTGGAGAGGCCATTCAGACCTTTCATTTGGATCTAAAATGGATTTATTTGTTGAAGGTTGAATCTACAGGGAAGCTAGTGACATTCTCATCCTCAACTTGCTTCCACACCTTTCTCACTATTCTCTTCATATTTTGTCTCTTGGAGGAAGGGTGCACTTGGTGAGCTGTTGTTGTCTTTGGGGGAGATATTGAGGCCCCATTTATTTGTATTCCGATATATATACTCTATATTTAATGCTCGTAAGACTCTCAGTTTGAAATACCAAGTGGAACTATGTAAAAATACCAAACAATGCATAAATGGTGCCATTTTCCTACATCTTGTTATGAAAGCTTGAAGTTGCTCTATTTCGACTTGTATCAGTTCATCTATGTGATTTTTATGATGTATGGAGAGTCATTAATGTCTTGAATAAGTTTCATATACATGTCATAATCCTTTGGAACATAAATCTCGAACTTCATCGCAAGTGGTGAAGTTTACTAGCATTTCCTCCTATGTGAAGACATGTCCACAAACCTCTGCTTTATGGGAGTTGCAGAAGCCTTCAGAAACTGATTGATTATGTATTTGGGAGCCCATTTAAGTCCTTGAACAATACCATGTATATATTTTGAAATTTTGGAATTTTGTACAGCATTTGGAGATCCACCTTTGACCACGACCCTTGGGGGATTTGAACCTCGATTTGAGTAGTAAATTTCCCTATCTTTCCCTGATTGTAATTGAATGTTGCAGAAGTCATTTGAGAGTTTCCAAGCATCTATCAGCCTCATTTTTATGTATTAATACCCTCCAAACACATTAAGAACCAATTCGGAAGCATTTGGAGGCATTTGGAGGCATTTGAGTCGATACTAGTCTAAGGGTCGAATTGGCCAAAAATTGCCAGTTTTCCAATTTATCAAAATTTCTTAAAAATGGACACTACAGAGGGGTATTTCAAAATACCTACCTTTCTGTTTCACCAATCTCACATGAAGTGCGAGGTGAAGAGCATACTAGGATTGGAAGAGTCTTTATTCCTCTTAGTGTGTGCGAGTGGTGCAAACACATGTGATGAAAGCAAAAATGATTTTATCGGCAAATTAAATAAAAGAGTATATCAAGTAATGCGTACTTTTAACTCTAAGAGATTCTCATGACGCTTTGCAAAATCAAATATTCTAACTAATAGACAAGTTTGCAATGGAGGTATTTCACACTTCTCACCCTTTTTCTTATTCACCAAGCTCACATGAAGTGCGAGGTGAAGAGGATACTTCGGGCGATAAGTGCCTTTAGGTCCTTGCTTGTGTGCAAAAAGTCTTTTATACACTATAAATACTACTAAAAACAACATGTCAATTGATGCATAAACAAGAAACGGTCTTGAATACTAGTGACAACAATGGGGCCCGTTGAAAGCCTCAAAGTTGGTTACCTAGCTAAGTTTCAAGAGAGATGTACTCTTTACTACCTAATATTGGTTTAGGTGCACTAATTACTAAAAAATAAAGTAATTGGGTGAATTAGCCTTAATTTAAGTTCACTAGTAAGCATCAATTGGGATGCCAAACTAAACTATGTAGATAAAAAGGAAATAATCAATAGTAGCATAGCCAAACCACACTCTTCTGCGTGGACAACGGGGGTAAATAAAAAACAGATGTGTGGGTAGCACGGGTAATGCACTGACTTGCCGCGCAAATGCAATGAGCAGTGTAGCGCGGGTTGTGAACTAGTAACCTATGCGTATGCACGACTGTCAGAGTCGATTCCACGCTATCAGCACGACAGAGATGTCGGGAACCACGTAGTTATGGAAAAAAAAAAAACCTATAGCCATGACGGGGCCGAATTCTGGAAGCAAGAGGTGGAATACTTGCTCTCCTGCAAGTGACAAACACCCAGAATTAGATACTTAGCATAAAACAACCTAGTTTAAAAAGAAATGAACAAAATTAAGTATGGTCGCCATAAGAACTGTTATGGAAAAAATTGCACAAGTGCAGTCTTCCACTTGGTGAGGAGATAAGCCTTGTAGGTTGCTGCAAGGCCTCAGTCATTGGAGCCCCTTTTGATGGTTGGTATTCCTCCAAGTGATCCTACAAAATATTGTTAGTGTAGTTCACATCCAAACATGAAAATATTGATAAAAATAAATGAAAGAGATGGGGAATCGGACAATCTCCCTTAGGGAGGCTTTTCTTGTCCAAAATAAATGCTAAGTAAATGGTAGAACAATGGAGAGAAACACTTGCCTCTTGATGGTAGGTGGCAAGTAAGCTTGGAAATGCTCACAATGGTAAGAAATGATGGGCTATGACGAAGCTCCAACTCAAATCCAGCAGCATAACCTTGCTCTAATTTCTCTCTAAAAAATGTATGCCAATGGCTTCCTTTTATATGACAAGAGGTAGCCAACAAACAACTAGATCCAAATGTGAACTCTCATCCTTCATGAACTGGTTCCAAGGTACACTAGGGGGTTGATTAATGCCACCAAGTGTGTGAGGAGTAGAATTAGGATCCTTGGGGAGGATTGAGTCTTCAATGCGTCGCTGGCGGTAAGTGGTCCTGTTGTTTCGACAGTAGCGTGGCTATCGAAGGAAAAGCCGAGCGGGTGTAGCATAGGCATTGTTCGGATAACCTGTACTATAGCGTAGGTTAACTGTGTAATACCCGCGCTACCCTTTGTTTTGATTGTTTCTTGGCACTTATGGACTCATGTTGTGCTTTGGATCTATTGAGGATGTCTATGGTGAGATGCATTCTTTATGTTGATGACACTTTACTAGGTGAATCGCCGAAATGTCACATGTGTGCGACTTTTAGGTGTTAACATGAAGCATGGAAAGAAGGAGGTCATGGGAGGTAATAACCCCCGTAGAAATATATGATAAATTGAGAAAAACAATAGCAAAGATAGAAGCTTTAGAAAAATCTCAAGGGTCTAGGAAACCCTTGAAACATGGAAATCTACTAAAATTTTTGATGGAGGAGACAAGAAACCTCACAATGAAAGAAGTGAGGAAGATTAATGAGCTAATTCTGGAAAGGATCAAGGTGTTGGAGCAAGCACGTGAAGCATGTCATGTCAAGGGATGTGATGAGTAGGAAGATGATGTGGAAGGCAGGATAATGGTGTGTTACCCAGAGGAAGGAGGAGATGAGCTAGACAATGGCCATTATAGGATATTGTATGGAAAGGAGGAGGTTTAGGAACCCCATGAGAAGCAAGAGAAGGATGCAAATATATTCCTTGAAGGGGAAGAGGATGGAGACCTCTAGAATCGAAAGGGTGGAGCAGAGGAAAGAAGTGACATAATCACTACAGTAGAAATGAAGGATGATGTGAAGGAAGACCTTGTGGTGGATAAGGTGCAAGAACAACCAAGGGATGACGAATCCTTGGAAAGTCTTCCCAAGGAAGGGTGGAAGGTAGTTGATAATTGTGAGTGTGAAAGAACATGGGAAGAAGAAGGAAATGAGAGTGATGCTGCATGTCAAGAGAACAATTGCATTGTTGTTAGGAATGAAGAGGAGGTTGAGGAACCTGCGGTGGTATTAGAGACTGCAGTATAAATTAAGAGAATATACGAAGAGGAAGGAGCAAGATAGCCAACAAATCTATAGCAGATAAAGGTAGAGCTGAGAAGAGATAAATCGTATAAGTTGTTGAGGTCATAGTCTAAACCACAGAAGGAGGAGTGGGTGGAGAATACCAAGATACATATGAGAGATGTGAGAAGAGTGAGGAGGAGATCATGGTTGTTGTAGAGTAGATCAATGGATATGAGGAGAAGGACTCTGTAGTGGTCCTTGGTTTTACTAACTATTTAAATATTTTTAAGTGTGCAAGTGAAAAAGTAGGTAAGAAGGGAAATGTTAAGGTTGCTAAAGAATACCGTAATGCAAATAAAATTCGTCGAGCTACCAAGAGAAGAAGTGAAGGAAGAAGGCATTGTACTAGAGGACCGAGGTTGCATAGAGGGAACATGAATCAGGTTGAGGAGGAAGAAAATAATACAATAGTTGATGATGTAGAGAAAGGAAGGAAAGTGAAAATGAATATGAATATGAACCTGCACACCTAAAATTAAGTTTGGCATTGTTGTGAGGGGAAGAAGAGCGAGGCAGATTTGCAAGAAGAGACAAATATAGAGAACACAACCCATAAAAGGGAAGGAGAGAAGAGATCGAGCAGAGGCATATAGGAGAAGCTAAGTTTAGGATGAGAGAACAGAGTTGCAAACTCTAAAGTGTATGTAATGCCTAGCTGAGATTGAGACCATCATGCTAGAGAGGATTGAGCATAACAGAAGTTTGAAGAGTCTTGGGAACACTATGTAAAGAAAGTTGGTGAAATCCCATTAAGGAACAATTGTTATTGTATATTTATATATTTTTGTGCATAATAGAAAAGGGCCTATTGAGCCTTTATGTTTATGACTCTTTGTTCGATCCTTTGTGTGTGTTTGTGAGTATTTGCTATGTGGGTGAGATCGGAACTAGTTGAGTCCTCTCCCTTGTGCATTGGACTAGTGTGTGTGTTGAAGACCTGCATCACTTGAGAGAGAGGAGGTTGCGCCATTCACGGTATCAGAGTGATGTGTACTCTGACCCACAGGCCTCGTTAAGAGCGCTTGCACCAAATTGTTAAATAAGATGTTATTCTATTCATGTGTGATGACCAAATGCATTGTCGATGGTGCTCCAATGGATTTTCTAATGCACCAACCAATCCCAGATATTTTAAATACTTGCACACCAACAATTCATTTATAATCAAAGGTCGCATCATCAATAATGCCACGTTAGTTAACGAATTGCACTTGGATATCGTAATAGTTATCGTAAACTGTATTAGGGTGTGCTTGAAGAAAAAGGAGAACATATAATTGCAAATGCACCCATCATTGAGGCATATCAAATGAACATATTTATTCTATGCATAACCAATGTGTCATTGTGTTGCTTATATACAAATGCACAGTTATGGTGCAATGCCTTAAATAATGCATGGTATTATATGATGCACGATAAAACATTCAATGCACCATCCAACTAGTGCACAACTAACCAATTGAGTGCATTTATTGTGGACTTTATATATGGAGTGCAATAGGGATTATGTTTTACACAACATTCCATATTGCTTTGTCCTATGTGATGATGCATTGAGGCATACAAATTAATGTAAATGTCACATTAAGTTTATTTTAATTATTTCAATATAAAAATATATATTTTATAAAAAAAATCAAGGTGATCGGTGGTGTGCTTTATATTTTAAACACATTGGTGTGCATTTTATTTAGTTTACTATTTAACAATGCATTCATTGTATATATGTGCATGAGAACATTTAGTTAAACACATTATTCATTTTTTTAAATTATATAATATATAAATTTTTTATTTTAGAATAAAATGTTGTGTTGATTATACTATGCGCTTGAAACATGGAGTGCACCAATGTGACTTGTCGTTATGCATATTAGTGAATTGTAATAATTTATTAGCACAAGACATAAAATATCTGCTAAACCTTCCATCTACCCACCTCTGCTATAAACAGGCAAGGAAAGAGCTTATGGGGAGGTTCCATAAAATCCTCTAGTTGAAAGTGTTTTTCTTGTAGCACATGGTCACTAATTATTGAAACTTGAAATTACTTAGCATTTGTTGAAAGTGTTATCATGTTTATCAACTTCCAATCCATCGACATTACTCTCTAAAATTTGAATATCTCTACAACATTGAAAAATGCCAACCAAAATTGTTACAATATACACTACAAAAGTCAAACTTGGGAAGGTAAATGAACTACAAGAAAGTTATCCTTAAGTAAAACACTAGTTACCTTTGTAATGAAAAAATATGAAAGGAACATTTTAAGGGTTCATGAATTTCTTCAACATTGATTACAATTGAGCTACAACATCATAATTGGGAGAAACAAATATCATAGGTATTTGGGCCTTCTCAGTTACTAAAACCCCATAGACTCTTAAAGCATTATTGGGCAAAGAAGCAAACAGAGCAAGAAACTTCAATGTGAAAGTTTACAAAAGAGACATTAATTTCTATGGAGACAACATAGGGTAGCACCGATGAGGATTTTTGGCACAAAGATCGGAAGGGGTAGGAAGGGGTAGGATGCTTGTTATGGGAAAAATGTGTGAAGTGGGCATATAGTGTCAATAGTGGATCCTAAGTGGGAAATAAAAAATGTAAATAACAACTCAAAGTAAATAAACTTAAATACTGGACATGAATCAAGTACCGAGAGGGATGCAATTTCTTGAGGTGTAATTTTTCTTTTAACTTTAAACTCTTATTTTATGAGCCGCATGGATTTTTTATTTACTTTTCTTTATGAGCCGACATGAATTTTTTTAATTATTATTTTTTGTTATGTTACATTATGTTACCTTACATGACAACATCTCCCCCATACTGGGTTGTAGAGCACCTCGCTCCTCTCAGTGCAATAAAAAATAATTAGATAAATGAAAGGATAACTGAGAGTTGTAATCTTAAGGAACCCTTATTGTTACCTTGAAATTTAGTTTAGTGATTAAATGGATAAACATTAAATTAATACTTTTACAATAGAAAAATAAATATTCGTGTAGTGAGGCAACGTTTTTGCCTTTTTTTAAATTTTTTTCGACAAGTTTTTTACAGAATCCAACAGGGAATTTCTAGAATTTCAAATAATAGCTATCAAACTTGCATAATTCAGGTGGGTTTTTTAGAGTGTTGAATCTATTTCTTCACTCAAAAAAACAATAGAAAAATAAACTAATTACGAGCTTAGCCTCCTTCATATATATTTATAAATAAATATTCAAATAATTTTTTATTTATTTAACTTAATTATTATATTTTACTAAATTCCAATTGTTAACACCCAAAAATTGTTCACTAGCTCATATCAGTAGTCACATAACCATCCAAATACCATTTGTCAATACTATTATTAGTTTCCCAAAACCATGGCTCAACACTCCATTACCCAAAATCACTATAAAAAGGTGATGGAGGCCCCCCATTTCTCACCCACAATTCATCCTATCCTTATGCTGTCAAAATCACTCGAGAACCCTAGCCCAACCATTTGAGTTTGAGTTCTCCATTTAGAGTGAACCTTTGGCCTAACCTTGGAGCATCTTGGAGAAGAAAGAGAACATTGGAGCACTGGTGCACTACAGGAGCGTTGCAAGGACTCCATCAACCTCACCATTGAGGTAAAATATTTGCAAACTCTAGTTTGCCTAATTAATAAAAAATTATAAATCTCATTTACTATGTTCTCATGGATATTTACTGTTTATTGTTATAGCTTAGATTTCTTTTCATGCACATATTAATGTTTAATTTTTACTTGTTTTAAATCTTGTCATTTACCCATTATTGAACTGCTAGTAAGGATTCTTGAATCCTTAGTAGATGCTCTTTAGCACGAGCTAGGGTGAAAACCCTAGTTACACCAATATTTAAAGTCAAATTAAATATACCGATAAACTTAAAAAAGAAATTAACTTTTCCTTTTTACTAATAAAAATATAAATTTTAATTTTTTTATAAAAATGAATCTTCTTATTTCATGTTAACATGTTGTAAAATACATAATATGACAAGAGTACCAAAAATGCCCACATACTTGGAAAATAACAAATCTTACCTTCTAGATTCTTCAGTATTGTTCATATAGATTCCAATTTCCAAATAAATCTAATAACTTTTGCAACTTTATGTGAGTGTTATATTTGAGTTTGTCAATTATATATTTATAAACAAACATGATATAGGTAGATTCTTGATTATCGTCGATTAAATTTAAGAGTTTGTTATTTTTTAAAATAGATATGATGTTTTTTTATAATCTTAGTTTGATTGCATCAAAAGTAGTGAAGTGCTCTACATGATATTGTCACTTGTTTGATTCTAAGAAGAGTAGTAAGGTGTTTTAGAATTCAATATGGAGAGATGTTGTCACTTAAGATAATGTTACCAAAAATAAAATAAAAAGATATTTAAAAAAATTCTTAACGTTAAATTTTATTTTGAAGTGTAAATTTTTTCTTTGATAGATGGAGTTTAAGATACATCTATATTCGTTTATAAATTATTCATAGTCTTAAAACATAATAAACTTATAATATCATAATCATAATCAAAATCACTTTTTCTTAGAGTGTCTGCTTACATCCACATCTTGCAAAACTTTTTTCTAAGCTTTGAACAAAAATTTAAAGCAAACCAAGTAATAACATTTTTAAGATCCGATAAACCAAAGTTAGTCTCAATAAACATTAATTATCATCATCATAAAAAAAACCATAATTTATTATCAAATTCCAATTACAATTATGCTTAATATCTAAAATTTAATCTATTTCTTTTAAATAAAGAAAAATTATTCAACCTAATTTTGATTATACTATGATTTAAAAGGAAAATTATTCAACGTAATTTTGATTATACTATTATCATCGTATAGTGAATATAAATATATAAAAAGAATCATTACGATGGAAAATATTTCGTACCACCGAAATAAGCGGAAAAGGAAAATGAGGTCATGTTCCACTCACTTGGCACCCCCACCAAATTCCAATTAACTTTCTTACCTCTCTATTACCCAGTGTTACCAAGTCAACACGGCAATTTTTATGACTTTCAACACGGTAAAGTGTATATATGCAAAGGTCCCCATGCTGGGAAGATAACAAATCTTGCTTTTCAATTTACCAACATTGTTCATGTAAATTTTAATAAATTTAATATGTTTAGAAGGTAACAAATTTTGCTTTTCAATTTATCAATATTGTTTATTTTTTATCCATGTAAATTCCAATAAATTTAATAAATGTCAAATTCCAAATAATTGTATTTATACTGGTAATTTATTTTCACATTGTATTTCGTAATCAACATGATAGTGTTATAGCAAATCTTGATTTTCAATTTATCAATATAATCAATGTAAATTCCAATCAATTTATCAATATAGTATATATCAATTTTAATAAATATCAAATTCTAAATAAATTTATTTATACTTGCAATTTATGTTTACTTTGTATTTCTTAGTAAATTTGGTAGTGATATAACAAATCTTCCTTTTCAACTTCCCAATATTGTCCATATAAATTTCAATACCAAATCCCTAATAACTTTATTTGTAGTTGCAACTTATTTTCACTTTGCATTTCGTAATCAATATTGGTAATGCTATAAAAAAAAATCTTGCTTTTCAATTTACGGATATTGTTAATGATTTAATAGATGTCAAATTCCAAATATTTCAATTTACCAATATTGTCCATAATTTAATAAATATCAAATTCCAAGGTGCAACTTACTTTTACCTTGCAATTGGTAATCAATATGGTATTGTTATAACAAATCTTGCTTTTCAATTTATTAATGTTGTCCATATAAATTCCAATAAATTTAATAGATATCAACTTTCAAATAACTTACTTTTACATTACATTTTAGTAATCTACCATATTTTAGTAATAAATATGGTAGATATTAATAGTAAGTTAAATTTTTCTGTGAAAAAAAATAAATATGGTAGTTCTATCTTCTTTTTTTCATATGAAAAAGACATTACTTATATTAAAAGTATGAAGTGTTACAATTCGAAAGATCAAATAGTTCCAGAGAGTACATACATCACAAATAACCACCTTAACAACACCAAACCAAAGTAACAAAGAACCACAAGGCAGACCATGCCCCAACATCAATAGAGACTGAGATATACCAATCCCCCAGGAGATGAACCATGTAGCCAAGGAAGATCAACAAGAAGGAAAACCAAGTCCGACAGTGACCAACCAAACAAAAAACAAATAACCGCACAAAAAACCAGCAGAACTTAGGCATAAAAAATGTTCCAGAATCCCCGAGAAGGGATTTGAGAGCCCTCCAAGATCTCATAGAAAATCCCCGAGAAGTGGAACTTTGTTGACATCAAAAGTATTATGCAAAATGAAATATTGTTTTGCCCGGTATATCCATCCAGTCAGATGATCACCATTGAAGCGAGGAAAATCAAGCTTCGGCCCACGGAAATTGCTGGAATAAGAGAACCTAATGTCTACAAAAGAATCTGGTTGTCGTTTATTGTTCATGGATGAATGTTGAATATGGAGGCCGAGAAAGTTTTCATCCAAATCTTTGAGTTTGGTTTTGAGGGTTGCAAGTTCTTCCTCCATGTTTTTTTCTCCTGTGCGGGTGACAACCGTAACCAGGTGGTTTTTTTTTTTGAATGGGTAGAAAAACAAAAACAGAAACTTCTTTAGTAAAGGAAAATTTGGATTTGGGAAAAACTATGGTGGGTTGGGGTTTGACTAGGTTTTGGACACTTTCTAATGGACAGGGAAGCAGAAAATGGGGATTTCAGAAGCGAGGGGAAAGAAAAAGAAAATGTTTCATAGAGGGACAAAGAAGTAGAAATAGGAAAGGAACAATGTGCCAAAATTTGAAGGTGATTGGGTGAAAATCGAAGAAGTTATGACGAACCCTAAAAATAGACAAATGTGAGATTTATGGCTTTGGGAAGTGGAATTTGGGATAGGGTCTTCAGGAATGAAATATGCAGAATTGGATTGCATGGGTGTCAGTGAATTTTCAAGGGGAACGGAGTTAAATCAAAGAAGATGTGGCGAAAAAACAGAATTGTATAGTGTTTTTTTTTTTCTCGAATGGATCTTAAACGGCTCAGAATTGATCTGCAATAGCTCTGGATAGGTGTAATATGCTATTTATCAGCTGTAAATAGATATGGAACCCAGGTATATTTGGATTCCTAATGGTTCAGGGGATTCACTCAACCACCAATGTTGTCCGACGGCTTGCGTATTGGGGCTGTACCCCTCACCCCATGACTCAGGTAAAACTAATAACCATTTTTCCACAAATGGAAACTCTTGGTTTACCTCATGGGTGGGAACTAGTGAATTAGGTAGGGGTCGTTGCCATTTTCGCTGGCAGGTCCTCTCAATGGGCCAGCTACTTCGGGGTTCCTGTGGTACTCCTCACAATGAGTTTTAGGGATATTCCCGAGTACTTCCCACAGTTAAGTGGATAGGGATTATTCTTGAATCTGAAACTGCAATTGAAAGGAACAATACAAATGCGAAAAAAAAAAATTTGGCAGAAATTCCACCCAACGAGCCCAAGAAAGTGCTCCAATACCAGATGTGAGTAACCTCCAACAATTAATTAATGAAAATGCATGATATATCAGGAATAACAGAACACATAAGATATTTATTGATCGCGGGCCACTTCAAAGGGCAAGCTCCATACAAATAACTCGTGGATGGCTTCATTGGCCTCAACACGTACTTATATACTAAGTCTATGTGTCCAATACTATTGATCAATACCATGGAACATATAATACTACATGACGACTTACAAAGCATATGCATCCAATACTATGGATCAATACCTGGAACATATATTACTATGGGTGTCCAGTACTATGGATCAATGCCATGGAACATATAACACTATGGGATGACTTACAAAGCATATGCGTCCAATACTATGGATCAACACCATGATATATATAATACTATGGGATAATACAATATACTAACAAAGTAAAGATAAGGGTTGACACAGGTTCCTAACATTATGACTAAAAATTAATATGTTTTTGTAAATGTACTATAGTAATTTTGGTATAAAATTTTAATATTAAAATAAAAATGAATAGATAAAAAGAATAATTAATAAGGAAATATTGTTAATTAAGTATCTAATATATGAAATATTTTTCTTTTGTAAGCTACGTAGCGAATGTATCATAGTAAAAAATTCTTTTTTACATGCATGATATATCCTTCTTGTCTAAGAGCCAACAGAGGATTCTCACAAGACCAAAAAGGGCTGACTAAAAAACTTTTACATTCTTCCTAGACATGAAAAATTAGAGCTAGCATAGTGGAGTGTGCTTCCCTTAACAAACAAAACCTAACAGTAGCAAGAGATTCAACTTCTAAAAATTTAAAACCAAAAGGCGTCTCATAAGGCTGCTAGCAAGAGTAGTTTAATCTAGACATAGGAAATATAACAGTTTCAAGAGCTAAGCTTCTAGGACCAAAACTAAACAACTAGCAAACAAGAAAGAAGATGACAAAGTTACTTGGAACCACCGGCCTCATCTGCATCCTCGAACTTTTCTTCCACGATGGGGCAGTGATAATTTTCCTAGCTGGAGGTGCTCTTGGCCCTAGCATCCGTTTCTTTGATCAAAATATTTTACGAATACCTATTCGCATTTCAATGCATTGAATTTTATTTAGAGTTCTTTGCCTTGCAGCTAGAACCATAATTTGCAATGAAAAGATGGCCTGTTCATGTCTTGATGCTTACAGCTTTAAACTGTACTATGGCATGTTCATGTCTTGATACTTACAACTTTAAACTGTCTGATCCTAGGTTGTGGAGGCTGGTGCTAGGTCCCTAAAAATGATTTTCTAGTCAGCACATGCACCGAAAAATGATATGATTCAAGGTCAAAGAGTGGATCTACTACTTACCCTTCTGAACAATACAAATGAAACTGTGGCAGAAGTTGCCACAAGTGTTATTGTACGTTGCTGTGAAACTGGCATGCAACAACATGCTTTGTTGAATGCTTTCACTTGTATCCCTGACTTTGTTGAGTGTTTTGATCTTTTTTCTCTGGTCAACCTATTAAATATTCTTGGCATCTGAAATTTCTCTCTATATCAATTATTCTCTTTTTATATTTATAATTTTTTTGAGATGATCCCTCCTTACAACCCCAAGGCCCAATTGCTACTGCTTTGGTACATAAATCTATGGCTGTGCGCATAGCAGCATGCACTTTTATAAAAAGCATTTCTCGATCTGTTAAGGTGTGTTCCTTTGCCTCAGATGCTCTACATAATTAATTTTTAGTTGCTCCATTGAATTTGGAAAATATTTGTTGCATTTTACTAATATCTGAAGAGTTTCATTACACATAATCTTCGTACCTCCCCTACATATGAAGGTGTTGTTTTTCCTCTATTCAAGTTGTTGGATGATGACTCCCCAGTAGTGTAGGTATTATGAAATGGCATTTTGGTATTGGTAAATTTATCTATTTTTGTTTTGATATTTAAAATACTATAGGAATCTAGGGCATGGCATATTTGGTCTTGGTGTCTAGACAAGTAAAAAATTGGGACGTTATTAGTATTTCATTTTGCATTTTATTTTTTCAAAGTACTTAAATATTTTTTTTATATTGATTCAGATTGAGGCTTTGAGTGCAATCAATAATGTTGTGCTCAATTTTATACCTTATAGAATGGTTTTCTTTAAGTGTGGGGGTGTGATGCAACACATTCAGCTTGCTAAGTCAATGGATCTGATGTTGAGGCTGAATGCAATATGGGCTTTGAGAAACTTGTTGTGCTTGGAAGACAAACTCCACTGAAGATTGAGGCGAACACACGTTTTGAACGTTGCCTTGAACCTAATGTTTCGAGTAATAAGGTATTGTCTATTTTATTTGAAAATATAGTTTACAAGAGTTATTAAGGTTTAACATAAATTATTTCACCATTTATTAATCCCAGGTTGATTGTTGCAGATGAATGAATAGCTCCAGTCACATTTAAAAATATTGACAATGACTTAATATTATTAGGTTTTAGGTATTTCTTCTATCCACAGTTTCGTTAAACTATTTCTCCTTTATAATTATCAATTGTTAATGAATAATTTTCTTTTGAGAACAACTAAATCTTTATTTTTTAACTTTGTGCTTGAATATGGAACACACATAATTTTCTGGGACACTTTCCAAATCCCTTTTTCTACTCTTTGTTGCGGGTATGCTCTTAGACATTTTTTTATGTGGTTTTGAGACAAATATGGGTTTTGATCCAAGGGTTTGATTAAGGAAAGTATTCACGGCACATTCGTTGTTCAACTACAACTTACTCCTCGAGGGAAATGTGACCAAATTACTGCAGTATGTAACGCCTTTTATATGAACATAGTATGATTTCTTTACCTTTGCAGAGTTCTGTAAGATCGTTGAGGGTTTTTCAAGTTATTCCTCTAACGGATGGATGTATGCATATTGACTCTGTCTATATTTATAAACATGACTTCTTGTTTTGTATTTGATTGTATAAGTAATTACTCTCCCTTCACTCTATTTGTTCTCGTTACAAATTGAGCTATTATGATTTAAATTATTATATAGTTGTATATACAGTGATTTGATATTCTTGCAGTGGTACGATAAATATATGAGTTAGTTTAATGGTATTCCAAGCCCCGCTATTTTAGTTTTTGTTTTCCCTTTTTTTATCTCTTATTAAATACATATTCAGTTTTTATTTACACCTTTATGACAGAGGTCCAGGGACAGATACAATAGAGGTCCACCCAAGAGAGTGTTGGTTGTGGAGCCAGATCTTCCAGTCTCATAGATGATGATTCAGGCGTGTCCGTACCCCAGGTTTGGTTATGATCCCGGCTCGACGCTCAGGGCGCGCTGGGGGCAGCGGGCCCCCAAGGAAAAAATTTGTGGTTGTTTTTGCCACCAGTTTTCGTGCCCATGGTTTTGGGTAACCCGTGGTATTTTCCCATTGTATTTCCCTTATAAAAGAAAGACATTGTAACACGGCTAGGGTTAAAAAATGATGTATTAGGTTTTATGCATTGTAAAGATCTCAGAGATCTATGAAGAGAGACTGTGAGACAATGAAGAGGAAGTGCAGCGGTTGTGTTGCAGGTTGTATCCCTTCACTTTGCTGGACGAAATAATAATAAGGACTGGCAACTTCAGTGTGGACGTAGCCCAAGTTGGGGTGAACCACGATATATCTGTGTCTCTCTTGTAATGTGTGTGTGATTATATTTGCATTTTTGTTTATTGTTATTGCTCTGCGATCCTGTTTTTCTAACAGAGAGACTGTGAGGGTTCGATAGAGCAGAGACCCCAAGATCGAACCATGACTCTTGTTATAATAGAGATGGGAGCGATTCTGCAAAGTTGTTTCCGTGTGGATTGTATTCGGCTGAGAGGGTTCATAGATCGAGTGGATTTTTTATTAGATATGAATTAATGCATATGGCCAAAATTACAGTTTTAGCAAATTCAAAGTTCTCGAAGTTCCTAATTGTGGGAGAGATTCTCAAAATGAATCACAATTATGGGTTCTTTAGAGTATAAAGAATGAAAATTGAATTTGTAAAACAATATGATTTAAGATTTAATTAAATAAGTTTAAAAAGTTTTTACAATTTTTATGTTCTTTCACAAACCAAATACAATTTCCTGTCCTAGTATCGGTGTTCTTGCATAATGCTTTCACAATTTGACCTTTGATAGTTCGATGCTCTTGCATAATGCTTTCACAATTTGACCTTTGACAGTTTGATGCTCTTGCATACAGCGTTCAGAATTTGACCTTAGGCGTTGTCCTCTTCTTCCACCAATGCTTATGAATCGTAACCAAAGAGCCACGTCTTTGTAATTGCTATAGTCTTCTTTTTCCCAGGCGATTTCACAATTGTCACACTAAACATAAAGCAGTCACACAAAGTCGGGGACTTTGCCACCTCATGGCTCTTGCTAATAATATTATTTAATCAAGTATTTATTTATTTAAAAAACAATATATATTATTGTGACCTTGCGTATGCAAGAACAAATAGCAATCACTGGTTTTTATTATGCACGGTGTGACGAGCTAGGGTTTTGGTAACGTTTTGCTTTGAATTATTTGGCAATGCGGTGAGTTCTAGGTGGCCATACGAAAGCCTGCGTACTACATTCAATGTCAAAAGGGATTTTTTTCCACTCGTTATTGGTCGGAGACTTTTGACGTCATGCATTGGGAATTGGATCCCATGGGGTGGTAGTTGTATTTCATTAGATTCATTTATGTTGTTGCTGCTATCTGTTTGACGTGGTGGCACAGGATGGAAAGACCCCGTATTTGGTGGATTAAATCCGCTTCTTCAGAGTTCTGTTTTAAGGTTTTTTTGGGTCGAGTGATGGCATTTGGTTTTTTATTGTGGGAGAAGGCTAGTTCATTTGTTTTGCAAGTGGGTTTTTGGCTTGGATTTATGTTTGGTTTTGTGGTTGTGTTGGTTTCCCATTTCTTTGGTGCTAGTTCCAGTGGGTGTTTAGATTGGATTTGTGTCCAGTTTCGTGTCTATATTGGTTTTCCATTTTTTTGGTGTTGGTGGCCAGTAATGGTGGTTGCATCCGTTTGGGTTTGAGATAGGTGGTTGGATTCATGTATGGTGTCGTGCCCAATCTGATTTTCTATGTGGTTTTGTTGCTTTATTGGTTCAACTTCTCTTTGGTGTTGGTGGCCAGCATTAGTGGTTGGATCAATGGGTTTTTGATGGAGGTGGTTATAGTTATGTCTGGTGTGTTGTGGGTGCTTTTTTTCGTCTTTTTCGTTTGGCAGAGGTGTTTGTGTCAGGTTGTCTCAGCGTTGTATGATTGTACCCGTGCATTTAGTGGCTTCTAGCAATGGTTATTAGTGTATGGAAAATATATGTTCGGAATTCCTATTTGAAACTGGAAAATTGTTTCTATGATGTTTGAGAATTTGGTGTTGTATGTGTTGGGTTTTTGGTGTGGGCAAGTATTTTTCTACTGGTGTTATTTCTATTGTGTGCATTGAATTGAACCTAGTCTATCTTCTTAGCATGGTTTGACAGGTAAACCAGAGTGACCTCTAACTAGTATCCTGATTTAGTTTTGGATGAACTTGCTTTGAAGTAAAAAATGTGTTTTTTAAGTTGGGTGCTAGTTTGTGATTACGTGTTGTTGTTGTTCGATTGCAAAACCTTCTTGTTTCAATTTGCAATATATATTTTTGGATAACAATGTCATTGGTAAATAATCATTTAGGAAATCTATACACTCCGTAAAATGTCCCTTTTTTTGAAGGTGACATCCAATGCCACACTTTATACCACATAATTATCAATTTTAAAACTCCACCCAATTCAATCACTAATCCTAATCTCAATGAATTTAATGAGATATGTTCATAGGCTTAGTCATCTTCTTCACATGGTTGTAAAGGATAATTGCATATGCACTTATTACCTTTAAATGGAGTTGTATTGAAACTAACAACTTCTGTTCCTAGTGGGATTTGGTCATAAAGTATTCAACAACAACAAGGTACTCAAAATTTCCCATGCTTGGAGGTATTTCTCCCATAAAATACCCAAGGATTCCAAGTCCTTGGAGTATTCCTGCATTAAATGGTATTTTTCCACTTCATTTATTATTGGATAAATCCAACACCAGTAATTAACAGAGATTTGTGATCCATTCAGAGATGTCACCATGAAGCTTATTGTAACCAACACTTAAAACTTGTAACTCTTGAAACAATGGAAGGTATTTGGAACATCGTTGGAAAATCTTTGTCTAGATGTCAACAAAGTTTATTCTTGGAAACCATTATTGAATATATTTTTTTACAATTACATAAAGATGTGGGGATATTTAGATTGATGCAACCTACTTAAACAAACACATTTTCCGATTTCCTCAGGGATTGTTCCACTATTTTTTTTTAAAGTAAGTACCCATGGGGATTTGAACTTGTGACCTTCCATTTACAACTTCTCATATCAAACTCTTACCAATTTCTCTACCCTTCGTGGGAATTATTCCACTAAGTCTATTGCTGGAAAGCAACAAATAAATCATCATTTTGCAATTCCCTAGAGATGAGAAAATCCTTGCACTTAGGTTGATGGATTACAAATACAATCTCTATAAGTTCTATATCGAGTCCAATTCCACTGGAATTCTTCCACTCAATTTGTTGGATTGTACAAAAAGGAACAGTAAGTTATGGAATGATCCAATTCCACTAAAATTCTTCCACTCAATTTGTTGGAATGTAGGGACATGAACAATAGGTTTTGGAGCGAGACTAATTGCATTGGAATTCTTCCACTCAAGTTGTTGGAACTTAGATTTAAGATCTCTAAGTTCTGGAGCAAGACCAATTCCACGAGAATTCTTCCATTCAAATGGTTGATATCCGAATACATGCGCTCTAAGTTATGTAGAAAACCCAATTCCAATGGAATTAAGTTATGTAGCAAACCTAATTCTAGTGGAATTCTTCCACTAAACTGGTTGGAAGGAAAATCAACAAACAATAGTTGATTATAATTACCCAAAGCTGGAGGTATGTGACGAGTGAGATTGTTAACATAAATGGACAATTCTTGTAGATATGTGCAATTGCTCAAAGAAGTTGGAATACTTCTAGTGAGAAAATTGTTGCCTAACTCAAGATATTCCAATCTGACTAGATGATTCAATTCTCTTAGTATTGTCCCTGTCAAACTATTATTTGAAATATCTAATGTATGCAATAAGGAAATATTTCCGATAGATGGCGAAAGAGTACCTTGGAGATTTATTCCAGGAAGGATTAGGGAAACCACTTTTTTAGTGTGGTGTATGCAGGAAAAACCATACATTCTATGAATTCTCAGCTATTCAGTTGTATAGTGATCTTTGTGGATCAAATGTGATGGCCTTTCTAAATAAAAAAAGAACCTCCACATCCCTTTGATCAATAGATGATGTATTGATACATTGAATCCTCGAGACTGTGTTCTTTTGAAACAGAACAATGGCGCTGAAGAGAATTAGTAGTTTCATAATGGGTGTGATATTATATAAAAAATAACATCCCGATGCCATAAGAAAGGACTACCCATTACTATCTTAAATAATTAAGAGAAATTTCATCACAAGGTGTTTCTTAACCAAATTGGATGAAGATGGAAAACCTAAACATAAGATGCACTTCCAAGTCCTCATGCATCTAACCTAAGCGATGATGTTATGTATGTGTTTGCATGATATCATACCCTTACGGATATTGACTCAAATATGGTAACAAACAAAAAAATTAGCATTGAAGAGTTTTTATGTCTCCTCATGTGGTAATAAAAACAAACTTTTTCACGTGGAAAAACCACCTTCCTGCTATTCCAAAGGAATCAAAGAAATCTCACATGCACGGGAAATATCAACAAACTTCCCACATATTGTGGATGGTAGGTCGAACAAACCGTCAGCCAATCATCCAAGTCAGAAGATGTCTCAACGGAAATGAACCCGGGTAGATGGAATGAAATCCATCTATCCCCACAAACGAACCACCGTATCCTTGAAAAATAAACAATAAACACAAAATATATCATCGAAGATTTTTTATGTCTCATCATTTAGCGAGGATGAGTCATAAAAAATAATTTTTCATCTATCTATTGTATTTTTCAACTTGTTTTCCATGAAGATCTTGTCAAGAGGAATCTTTACTTAGTTTTGGGAATCAATTTTGGATGTATCTTCATCTTTTTTTTTCAATTTTTTTTAAAGTACAATGCCAACAACCTTCTTTATTCTATTGTTTGTTTTTTGTTCCTCCATTCCTATTTCAAAACCCAACTACTCATTTTCTCTTGGTTTCATTGTATATCACTTTCATGCAAGCCTCATCAACGTTGTGAACCTCAATTAATGTGATTTTTCATTAAGATAAGGTCATAAAACTTCCAAGAAGTATTTTCTAACCATGTTGAAAAGTTCATCATCCAAGATGTTGAATAAGTTAGGTTGCTTTTGGAACTATGTATTGTAATCTTGTACACTTGACCCTTGACATTGTCTAAGACACTCTCACCATATTTTTTATTCCCTTGTAAAACACTAGATACAATCCCATTTATATGGTCATCATTTCTTAATACCACACAATGTTCCCATATAAGCATAATCTCATGTCAAAACACAGATACATATATATTTTTCCAATGAAAACTTACATGATGCTTCCCCACATTTGTGGATGGCAACGGAGGGAACATAACCCTTCAACTACACACATGTGGACAACTTGCCATATAAACCCAACTAAAGTATAATCATCAACCTACCATTTGCAAACACTCAATGAAAACTAATCAATAATGCAAACACTGAATGAAAACTAATCAATATTCATTACACACATTTTAAAATTAAAAAAACAAGAGAATGAACTTGAATCCATTTATATATGTAAACACACACACATATGTTTCTCAAATTTGATATATATATATATATATTCTTTGGATCATATATTATTGTTTGGTACTTGAGCCATAAATTGATAAGTTAAAATTGTGTTCTTAAGGCTATATATAGAGAGATTTGTGAATAAAATGAAATGAATATATTTAGAACATTAAAATTTAATGTTTCTCATAAATATTTTGTATTTATATTTTAATTTGTGGATTAAAAAAAATGAATGTATTTAAAATAATAAAGTTTAATGTTCCTAATAAATATTTTTAATTGAACTTATTTAAGAATCATATAATTTTAATTCAAAAATACTTAGTAAGAGTAACCTTTATCATTCTAAATATATTCATTTCATTTTTATCTAAGATCATTTAAAAATTTACTTTGTCTTATCATTTATCATATTTTAAATCTATTCACTTTATTTTCTCATTCTTATTTATATATATGATTTTTTATATTATTTAAATATTTACTTTATATCTTATTATTTATAAATATTTAATTTCAAGTTAAAACTATTTATTAAAAATACTAAATTTGATTAAACATTATCCTTCCAATTATTTTCATTTAATTTTACTTCTATAAATTGACCCTTAAAGAAATATAAGTATGACACCTCTTTGTCCACGTAAAGATGTATAAAACTTTATCATGGCTTTCTTATCAAACCTCAATGCAACCTAACCTTCTCATTTTATAGTGCAAAATCCTAAAGTTAATATAACACATAATCCACAATATTTCTACCACTTTACTTTCAACATATTTAAGGTACTACTCTTTTCTTTCTCTATACACCTTTCCTCCACATTCATTTCATTTCTTTTATAATTCAATTGACATAATATAAACATAATGGTATATCCTTTAAAAGTAATTCACACACATTCACTCTACTTAACACATACTCAATGTTATAGGTTTATCCAACCATACTTGATACTTTTATACTTTTAAACAAAGTTTACCAATTATGAGGTAAAAGAGAATTCACCTTGTAAGTCAACTCTCTGTGTATCTAAAAGCCACACTTACAATCAATTCATTATTAGCATAAGGATTTACAATAATGGACTCTTAATAAGTTACTTAACCTCAAAAGTACCCTTCCTACTTACAATGCAAAGGCTAGCTAAGAAATGACAAGTATTTAGTATTGTCTTATATCTTTTCATGATAATCCATAACAATGCAACCACTAAACTTTCAACATAATTTTGACTATCCAAAGTACTATATTTTTATCTATACATTTCCTCAACATGGGTTTCAATACTCATAAAAAAATACACTTATACATACTATCATCTTGTGAATGTCAACCAACTACTAAGTGCAAAGTACATGCATTATATTAATTCATAGTTTCATCATGCCAATGGCAACTGGATAATCATGCACATCTTTTATAAAATAACCCACACACCTTATTTGTCATGTACTCACCCATCCATCCAAGGCAAGGGAGGGAACATGATGCCAATCTATGGGGTTTTTCATAAAAACTCAGCCCTTTAATTTGATTCATAGCCATAAAATTCAAAGGTGTGCGGATGCAAATCAATTTGACATGCATAGCGGAATAAACACCATCCACACACAATTCACAATTTCCATTCAATTTAACACATTGCAGAATTAAATACAAACATAGAATATACTTATCTCACTGTAATGTGGTCCCCAACAACTAGCTATGTCGCTGCAACGTTCCTCACAACCGTAGGTCTCTGCCCAGCCTATATTACTTCAGCACTCAGAGACCACCCTCGAGTTGGGCATGATATCTACAAGGAAAAGGGGACTCTCAAGCTCATACACAGCCAAATGATCATTTAAATTTAATCCAAGCCAGTTCACAGCTGGGTTTATCAGGCTAAATAGGAACCCTCTTCATTTGTGGATGCTTCCACTCAAGCTCAAGCCAAAGCAATGGAAACCCATTTCAACCCCAACAATCCTCTACACACAGAAAACTCATAAACTGGGCATGGATACACACAACAGCAAAATCACAGTCTCTGGGCATGAAGAAAAATGTTGGGAAACCAAAAACAAAAAGGCAATTGGGGAATCACTCTCGGAGAACAAAACCGTTTCCAGAAAACGTTTGTGGGCACTCAAGGGACAAAAACGGCCTCCATAAATCCCAAATTCGTGGCTCCCTTCTTCCCAGCCATTGTGCAATACAAAAACGTGTTCCCAGGCATGGAAAATGCAGGAGATAGATGAAAAACGTGATGGGAAAAGCCCCAGCTAGCTCAGACTACGTGAGAGGGAAAAGGCTTGGGCATTCAAGGGCCAAAACGACCTTCACACAGTCATTAACTGGCAGTAGGGTTCACAAAAATGATTTTTTCCACAAATGAAACCAAATCTGGAAATTCAAAAACGTTTTTACAACAAATAAAGGAAACAACAAGCTATCAAACTTATCTATTGAGCTTCCCAATGGATTCTCTTCTTTCCCCATAGTCCAGCCATCACAAAAACGCCCTTCTCAACTTGAAAACCAGTGAATTTACAGCGTACTCCATGAGAGAAACGCCCAGCAAGCTCCAAAAACGTGAGAGAGTGAAGTCTGGTCATGAATAATGGCTTGGGAAGGCAATTCGTGGGTGTTTTCTTGCCCAAGAAGGAGAAACATGATTTTCCATGAGGGTGGCTTGCCCATACTCGAATTTGGATAGCCATACCTCCCTAATCCCCAAGGCATTAACTACTTCACCCAACTATTAGGAGAATGAATGATTGGGCACCAAAGTCAACATGGGTAGTTGATGGTTGTTGGGTTCTCTCATTGACACTTGGCTTGACTTCATTGGCTCAAGGGTTTGAATATTTCCATCCCAATTCCTTGTAATATCATGCTCCCATCTCTTGTTGCATGGCATAGCTAGTTGTGGGTATTTTATTATAATGCATATTTACAATTCCAATGTGCATGGCTAGCACGTAAACCATATGCATCAATAAATCGGTGGTGGGGCCTTGGCCTTGAGCTCCTCACCACGATTTTTATAACAATTTTACATCATTTACATTTTAATGCAATGGGGTCTAACTGGGGACGTTACATTCCCCTCCCCTTGGAATAACACCGTCCTCGGTGTTCCAATACTTCAGAGAATATACCCACTTTACACATGCCTCAAAATTCACAACTGGTGGTAGGTCTGTCCGGTGTTTCATCTCTTTACTTTGAACCTTCAGGATCAAGTCCTTTGGCTTCCACAACTGCTCCTGCTGGCTTTGACCTTCCATCTATGTAGGTGGGCATTGCTCCACAGCAATCCCTTCCTTTTATTCACCTTCCAGCTACTCTGCAAGTCTGGAATTTCATGGATGCCATCTTTCTTGCTGTCCTGGAAACTATTTGAGGAATATTTTCAACCAAAACAATAGCTTTTGGTCTGCTGCCATGATCAATGCGCACAACTAGCTCTTCACTTTTCTCACTAGCAACACTTGCTTTTGTCGGCTGCAACCAATTGTTTCTATTTCTCCCTGTGAAATTTATCATGGAAACTCTTTGTTAGGATAAGCATAATATAAACATTAAAATTAGTCAATTATTTTCCAATTGACATGGAACGTCCATGCTTCACTCATGCGACTTCCAATTTTTTTTAATTATTTTTTTCATGCTTTCCCAACATACACATGATCTCTTTCATGTTCATCCTTTCACAGTGAAATAACTATTTTAGCATTCACAATTTAATTCAAGCAAATAAACACATTCTTCTTCTAGTCATGACATGCATTCAACAATTCTTTGTTTTATAAATGCATCAATAAAAAGGAAAGAGAAGAGTAGGAGTTTCTCCCTCTTAGTCTTGTTTTATTACAGAGCTATGCCATCACTGTGGTTTCATGCTCCTTAGTCTCTTTCACTTTAATGTGAATGCTTGAATTTCCCTTTATTGGCTATGACACTTAGTGTCTAAGGTTTGTCTAATGCTTTTCAACTTGGGTACCCCTTCCCATTCTGCTTACAGAACCTCTGGTTGCTAGTACCCACTCATGTTCACTAGAACCATCTTTTATTACTGCTCATATTGAGCTCTTTAGGACGGTCATATGTCCATATGCATCCCTATGATGCCTTCCTGGTCCTTGCTTCCAACAATACTTACACTCAAACATTGAATCAATTCACATGTTTAGTTTATTTCATAAGGTTTTTCTCTAAACAAGAGTTTGAGAAATCATAAACAAATCATATACACATGTATTTCATAAGCAAGAAGCTGCAATGTAACCAAATATTTATCTGCATTGGATGTCTTCACTTTATTCCATAGGCTCTTTCTTCGCTTTACAAGCCTTGGATTTCCCGTGGATGCCATAATGAATGTTGGGCCAGCACGCAAGTTACTCCACAACCATTCGAATAGGCAATGCCCAGCCAATACGCCGACTGGATTTCATCAATTATCTCATTTAGCAATATGCTAGGCCAGTGCTCCGACTGGTTTTATTAATTAATTAAAGAATGTTTGGCCAACACGCCGACTGCTCCACAACATCAAGTGGTTAATGCCTCCACCAACTATTCTTTGAATTTATCGAGCATCAATTACTCTCTGGATTTACCAAGAATTTATAGTGCACAAACAATTACTCTCTAATTTTACCACGAATTTATAGTTCTTTCAGGGTCCATGCTTCCTGCAATGACTAAGGTTTCCAACAAAGAAACCACAGTGTATCAGCTTAGCTGTTAGAAAACTTATACCTGAAATCTTCATTATTCCAAGCAAGAAATAAATAAAAATGAATACTTATCTGTATTGTGCAATTCCTCGCTACTCCAAGAGTTTCCTTCTCTGCTTTACAAGCCTTAGATCACCTGTGGGGTGGATGCTTGGCTAGCACACATGCTATCCCACACATCATCTGAATAGGAAATACCAAGCCAATACGTCGACTGGGTTTATCAGGCATCCCAAAAAGTAGTATGCTAAGCCAGTACGTCGACTAGGTTTATCAAGCATCCCAAAAAGCAGTATGTTAAGCCAGTATGCCGATTGGGTTTATCAAGCATACAATGATCATTTCGAAGCTAGTTCTTCAACTGGGTTTGTCAGGAAATAACACCATTCACCAATACTTCCACAACATGCAAACAACCAATGCCAAGCTAGTACACTAACTCGGTTTATCAGGCATGCAACAACCATTGCCAAGCCAGCACACCTTCTGGGTTTATCACGCAATAAGAACCACACAATATGATTACGTGGATCCTTCTCTTATGCAAACCAGTGGTTCCCTCTAGGAACTCCATAGGTGACTTAGTTGACTGCAGGCTAGCATGGCCCCACAATACCCTACTCACACTAGACAAGGATGATGCCCCTTTTCCTGCTACACATCTCCCCGGGCCCATCCATCTCTTCCAGTGTCCTTCAATGTGAGTGTAGAAAGGTTACCGTTGCCCATACAGTCCTCTTGAGAACCCTTCTTAACTTTTCCTCTTACGTGCAACACCAAAGTGCATCTGTGTAAGCTGATAGCACAAGAAGGATAAGCAGGCTAATCAGTATTGCTGCTCTAAAATTGTAATCATATTTCATATCATTCACTATCAAGTATTGAAACACCAGGAATGCGTCCATTCCCTTAGGGTGTAGTCAATATTGAAAACCCTATCATGACTCAGCACCAGAAAAGGTGTGCACCCCCTTCCGATGTGCGCCATATAGGCCCTAATCATACTCAAGCAGTCTGCAATGATATAAATAAGATAGAGCATGCTCTGCATATTAACCCTAATAATTTAGACATGCATGTTCTTGTCTAGGGTCACATAATACTCATTCATTTTGCAAATGTATCTCACATGCCTTTTGGGCATAGCTTTACCATCTCACTCTCATGGTTTATTGTCATGCGGTTTAGCTGAGATATTGTCAATGGCGTTACACCCGAAACCCATTTCCAAAGCATGGGGTCTTTCCCATCTAGTTTGGCTTTTGCAGGCCATCACTCCTGGTCTTCCTGCAATGTGTCTTCTTTACAACCATGAGAACCTTCTCATAGCCTTTGGCTTCTACACATGGTAGATCCTGCTCTTTACTATGGACTTATCCTCATTGCCATATGTAAGACTTTTCTACCTGAAAATTGAAACTTCAATCAACCAAACATGTTGTGAGTATCTATGCATATAATCCTTTCATTGCCACAACAGTCACTGAAGTGATCTCAGAATTATGACACTCAATAATTCAAACACCTTCAACTGTTAACATTTGAAATGCAATGAAATATATACATTCCTATATATGCATCATTGTCACAATAAAATTGCAAGACATAGTCACATTATCCATGCAATTTAAATAAACTGTAAATACTCATTACTTCACATTCCATGCAATTCTGTCCTTCCAACAGAGCACTCTAGTAGCCCATCACATGTCTACCTTCTTTATGCAATCATTTTCCTGCATTCCCAGCAGCTCATGGAATGGTCTCAATACTAACAATAGTTCACCATTTCATCTATCATCTAATTGCATTGAAATATATATATATATATATATATATCACAACCATGCATTCACACAACGTATCTCAACATGTGCACCCGCACATATGCATGCACATCCTCAACATTTACATAATATTTTGATGTACATTCACTTAATGCATAGCCCATGAATGCTATGCATTCCAACATATTATGGCCTAACCATGCTTGTCTCATATGGCATACACTACCACAGGACCATAAGTCATCATGTGCTTTGGTTGTTAAACTCACAACCGTCATGGCATGACATAATTTCATATGAACGCATTGAGATTTCTAAGCAATTATAGGGTGTAAGGATCATTGCATTCACTTACCCATACCTCACCATACTCGGTAGGTTAACGTTCCCATTCGGGCACTTAATACTGTTGGTTGTGGAGCCAGATCTTCCAGTCTCATAGATCGGATATTGTCTCAGCCGTGCACCCTGGAGGACTGTACACCCATTCTACATTTTTAGGGGTTCGAGGCAATGCCCCGAAAAAAGGGGGTTTGGGGGCAACACCCCCAAGTCACAGGGGTGCGAGGGCAGGGCCCCCGAGAAAATTTTTTGGGACTCTTTTCGCCAGCTGTTTTGCGGGCCCATGGTTTTGGGTATCCCATGGTATTTTCGCATTGTATTTCCCCTATAAAAGAAAGACATTGTAATATGGCTAGGGCAAGATGTATTAGGTTTTATGCATTGTAAATATCTCTAAGATCAGGAGAGAGACTGTGAGACAGTGAAGAGGAAATGCAGCGGTTGTGCTGTAGGTTGTATCCCTTCACCTTGCTAGATGGTAATAATAATAATGACTAAAAAATTCAGTGTGGATGTAGCCCAAGTTGGGGTGAACCACGATATATCTGTGTCTCTCTTGTAATGTGTGTGTGATTATATTTGCATTTATGTTCATTGTTATTTCTCTGCGATTCTGTTTTTCTAACAATTGGTATCAGAGCCGAAGGTCTATTTGGCAGATAAACTCGCAAGAAGCTAGGGTTTATGGTTCGAGTGGGAGCAATGATAGAAGAAGGAAAGTTTAAGGTTGAGAAATTTAACGGCCAAAAATTTCAGTTATGGAAGATGCACATGGAGGACTATCTGTACCAAAAGGACCTATTCCTACCGTTGGGAGGAAGAGCAAAGCAGCCGGTGGCCATGAAGGATGAAGAATGGGAGGTTCTTGACAGAAAGGCTCTAGGAACAATACGGCTAAGCCTGGCTTCGTCGATGGCTTTTAATATCTCAAAAGAAATGACAATGGAGGGTTTGATGAGCGCACTGGGTAAGCTGTATGAAAAACCCTTGGCCTCCAACAAGGTATTTCTAATGAAGCATTTATTTAATATGAAGATGTCTGAAGGTGGATCTGTTACTGATAATTTAAATGAGTTTAATACGGTTACAAATCAGCTAAGTTCTAAAAGTGTGAACTTTGATGATGAGGTTAGGGCTCTTCTAATCTTGTGTTCATTGCCAGAAAGATGGAATAGCTTGGTCATGGCTGTAAGTAACTCTGTCTCTGGTTCAAACACCTTGAAATTTGATGATGTTATTGGTGTTATTCTTAGCGAGGAAATGTGAAGAAAAAACACATATGAGACATCAGGTAATGTGTTGACCATGGAGAGCAGGGGAAGACAAAAGGAGAGAGGAAAGAGCCAAGGTAATCGTGGAAAGTCTAAAATGGTCAGATCCAAGTCCAGACTGGGAAAAATAGAGTGTTGGAATTGTGGAAAGAAAGGACATCTAAAGAAAGACTGCAGATCTCTAAAGAAGAAAGGAGATGCACAGAAGGAAACTACCCAGGAAGCAAATGTAGCAGGTGATGTGTTACAAGATGCTTTGATTCTTGCATTAGATAATACTAGTAATTATTGGGTAGTAGATTCAGGAGCTTCATGTCATGCTACACCCCATAGGAAATACTTTCATGAGTATGTTCCTGGCGATTTTGGACATGTTTTATTGGGTGATGATGAGCCATGTAAAATTGTTGGAATGGGTAAGGTATGGATAAAAGTTAAGAATGGAACTGATTGGCCGTTGAAAGATGTTAGGCATATTCCTGCTATGAAAAGAAATCTGATCTCAACAGGGTAGTTGGGAGATGGTGGTTGTCTATCTACATTTGGAGAAAAGTGGTGGAAGATCACTAAAGGATCAATGGTGATAGCAAAATGAGACATGATAGGTACATTGTATTTATGTCCTCATAATACTGACCATTCTATCTCTTTAGCTTCCACAGGAACAGATACAGCATTGTGGCATCATAAGCTTGGCCACATGAGTGAGAAGGGGATGCATATTCTCCACTCAAGAAAGTTGCTACCATATTTGAAGCAGGTAAGTTTGGAATTCTGTGAAAACTGTGTTTATGGAAAACAGAAGAGAGTCAGATTTCTCAGAGTTGGGAAACAGAAGAAGAATGAAAAGTTAGAGCTAGTGCATAGATATGTATGGGGACCGGCTCAGGTACAATCTCTTGGTGGCTCTCATTATTATGTTACATTTATTGATGTTGCAACTAGGAAAACTTGGGTTTATTGCATAAGACAAAAATCTGATGTGTTTGCTACTTTTAAGAAGTGGAAAGTTTTGGTTGAGAATGAGACGGGGAAAAGGTTGAAGTGTCTCAGATCTGATAATGGAGGTGAGTACTGCGGCAAGGAGTTTGATAGTTACTGTTCATACCATGGGACTCGTAGAGAGAAGACAGTCCCAGGAACACCACAAGAAAATTGTGTGTCAGAAAGGATGAACAGAACGATCATGGAGCGTGCAAGGTGTATGAGACTGCATGCAGGGTTTCCCTTACAGTTTTGGGCGGATGCTGTAAATACCGTTGTTTATTTAATAAATAGAGGACCTTGAAGTGCTTTGGATGGTGGTATTCCAGAGGAGGCATAGACAGATAAAAAGGTAAACTACTCATTTCTGAGAACGTTTGGTTGTGAAGCATTTTTCCATATTGATAAAGAAAATAGAACAAAGCTTGAAGCTAAATCCAAGAAATGTACCTTTATGGGATATGGGGTTGATGAATTTGGTTATCGCTTATGGGATTATGAAAATAACAAAATCATTAGGAGTAGAGATGTGATATTAAATGAAAAGGTCATGTATAAAGATCAGTTGTAGGGAAATAAATAGGAAAAGGAAACCACAAAGTACATAGTACTTGATGAAATTCAAGAAAATGAAGTTCCAAAGGTGCCAGAAAATCAAGAACAACAACAAGGACCTAAAACTCCTGCAACTACAAGAAGATCTACTAGGTTAAGTAGACTCCCTGAACGATACTCTCCTTCAATGTATTATTTGTTGATGACTGTTGCTGGTGAACCAGAATGTTATGACGAAGCAATGCAGGTAGAAACTAGAAAGAAGTGGGAGCAAGGAATGAATGAGGAGATGGACTCATTGGTAGGAAACTAGACTTGGGATCTAGTTCAGTTGCTTGCTGGTAAAAGAGCATTGCAGAACAAATGGATTTACAGGTTGAAGGAATAAGGAGGTAAGAAGCGGTACAAGGCGAGACTTGTTGTAAAGGGGTTTGCACAGAAGAAAGGTATTGATTTTGATGAAATATTTTCTCCTGTTGTTAAGATGACTTCAATTAGGACTATCTTAAGTCTAGTGGCGGTAGAAGATTTGCATCTTGAACAGTTAGATGTAAAAATAACCTTTCTCCATGGGGATTTGTAGGAAGAGATATATATGCAGCAGCCATAAGGGTATGAGGTCAAAGGTTAGAAGAACTTGGTATGCAGGTTGAAAAAGAGTTTGTATGGTTTGAAACAAGCTCTAAGGCAATGGTATTTAAAATTTGACAGGTTTATGATAGAACAAGGTTATAGTAGATGTCATTCTGACCACTGTTTATTTCAAGAAGCTAGACAATGAAAGATATATTATCTTGTTATTGTATGTGGATGACATGCTTGTTGCAAGGTCTAACATGCAGGATGTAAATGTACTCAAAAGGAAGCTAGCTAATTCATTTGCGATGAAGGATTTGGGTGCTGCAAAGAAAATCCTTGGTATGAGAATACCGAGAGACAAGAAAAATAAAAAATTGACATTGTCTCAGAGCGAGTACATAAAAAAGGTGTTGGAGAGGTTCAGAATGTAGAATGCAAAACAAGTAAGTACACCTTTGGCCAGCCATTTCAGTCTAAGTAAGGAAATGTGTCCCAAGACACAGGAAGAGACAGATTACATGTCTAAGATTCCCTATCAATCAGCAGTTGGCAGCTTGATGTATGCCATGGTGTGCACAAGACCAGATATTGCACAAGCAGTGCGAGTTGTGAGCAGATATATGAACAATCCAGGTAAAGAACATTGGAAGGCAGTACAATGGATTCTCAAGTATTTGAGAGGTACCACCACTCAGGCATTATGTTTTGGAGGTTCAGACACTGTTCTACAAGGATACGTTGATGCAGATATGGCAGGTGATAAGGATAGCAGGAGGAGCACCACAGGGTATGTGTTTACTGTAGGTGGAAAAACAGTAAGTTGGATTTCAAGACTGTAGAAGGTTGTTGCACTTTCAAAAACAAAAGCAGAGTATGTTGTTGTTACAGAGGCTAGTAAAGAGATGATTTGGTTGCAGAGGTTTATGGAGGAAGTGGGTAAGAAGCAGAAGGATAGTAGGTTGTATAGTGACAGCCAGAGTGCCATTCATCTTGCAAAGAACTCAACATTCCATTCCAGGACTAAACATATACATCTCAAGTACCATTTTATATGCTCTGTTCAGGAAGATGAACTGTTGAAGCTGGAAAAGATACATACTAGCCAGAATCCTGCAGATATGTTCACAAAGGTAGTGACCAGAGAGAAACTGAGTTCCTATTTGGTTTCATTTGGCCTTCTAGCATAAAGGTGAAGAGGAGAAAGTTGCCAAGTCCAAGTCCAGCAAGTGCAGCAGCGGTGGAGTTGTTGCGATCAGTCTCCAAGTGGGATATTGTTGGTTGTGGAGCCAGATCTTCCAGTATCATAGTTGATATTGTCTCATCCATGCACCCCGAAGGACTGTACATCCATTCTCCATTTTTAGGGGTTCGAGGGCGGAGCCCCCGCAAATGGGGGTTCGAGGGAAGCACCCCGAGAAAATTTTTTGGGGATCTTTTCGCCAGTTGTTTTGCGGGCCCATGGTTTTAGGTATCCCGTGGTATTTTTCCACTGTATTTCCCCTATAAAAGAAAGACATTGTAATACGGCTAGGGAAAGATGTATTACGTTTTATGCATTGTAAAGATCTCGAAGATCAGGAGAGAGACTGTGAGATAGTGAAAAGGAAGTGCAGCGGCTGTGCTGTAGGTTGTATCCCTTCACCTTGCTGGATGATAATAATAATAAGGACTAGAAAATTCAGTGTGGACGTAGCCCAAGTTGGGGTGAACCACGATATATCTGTGTCTCTCTTGTAATGTGCGTGTGGTTATATTTGCGTTTTTGTTTATTTTTATTGCTATGTGATCCTGTTTTTCTAACAAATACCACATGCAAACAATTCAACATAGTGAAGGTATCTCACCAAATCCTCTTTCAACATTCATGCAATTAAGCACAATCAACCATTACCTGCATGGCTGTTATTAACATTGCTTGATGTTACCTGATCCGTTGGCCTCTTACCAAGGCTACTCAGTCCTTTTGCCAACATCATGATCACGGATTTGTTGCACCATCCTTTCTTCATAAGGTCGTTGGTCACGTGCAACAACGTCATCAACTTCTTTAGCCATGCTTTAGTTGCCTTTGGTCCTATAACCAATACGAACACAACTGATTATTAGCAACCACAATCATTATCTTAAGTGGCTCATTTCATATGCAAAACCTCACTATTTTACCAATATGCAATATCATATACACGCAAAACATTTTCACATGCACTGTGCAATGTTTATTGATATGCCATCTAGTGCATATTCATCTATCTTATCTCTTGCATTTCAACATTCCTATGCCATAATTTATATGCACGACCACTTCAGAATTATAAATACAATATCAAGAGGGTAGTGGAGGAATTCTCCCTTCCAATTCCTCATTGTAGCATGGAATTTCTCTTCCACATCATAGCTGATCCAATTTCATGGGCTCTCTACCATGCACACAAGCAATTATTAGCTATGATCTTCTCACAAGGTAGAAATTCAATATATGTATTCATGTGTATAACATTCATTCATGATATTTTCCAAGCATACAATTATTATGTTATATTAAGGTGAGAGATTTCCCTTCCATCGGCGTTGCCTTACTGCTCCCATTGCTTTTCCCCGTTTGGCACAAATATTAAGGGTAAAATGGCCGCTGGTGTCACAGATCTTATTGTTATTTTTGCTTCCGGTGTCGCGAATATTTAGCTTAAAAAGCGTCGTCTGTGTCGCAAAATTTTAAGCTAAAATTCGCCGCCGTTGTTGTAGATCTTAAGGCTATTTTTGTCGCCCGCGTCGCAAAATTTAAGGAAAAATTTGCCGCCCGCGTCGCAAACTTTAAGGATAAATTCGCTGCCCGTGTTGCAAACTTTAAGGAAAAATTCTCCGCCCACGTCGCAAAATTTTAAGGAAAAATTTGCCGCTTGCGTCGCAAACTTTAAGGATAAATTCGCTGCTCACGGCCTTAACCAAAAATTTCTAAAACACTTAGAAAAATATTGAAATTTTCTCTTCTTTTCGGCGCAAAATTAACTGCTTTCTCGCCGACCGTTGCGGCGCTTTTGAGCTTATCTTTGCCAACAGAGCCGCAAGAGTTAGCCCAATTCTCACTGCCGCGCGGCAGTGAAAATTAGTCTAATTTTCTGCGTGACACGATGACGTCAAGCTAACTTTTAGCGTACGCGATGGTGAAAGTTAGGCTAACTTTCTGCGCGCACAGCAGCGAAAGTTAGCCCAATTCTCGTCGTCGCGCGACGGCGAAAATTAGTCTAACTTTCGCCATCACGCACGCAGAAAGTTAGCCTAACTTTCGCCGCCACGCGCACAGAAAGTTAGCTTAAATTTCGCCACCGTGTCACGCAAAGTTAACCTATTTTTCACCGCCACCACAGCCCTTAGGAAAAATTTAAAAAAATTAAATTTCTATCTTTCGGCGGCAAATTAACAACTATTTCGCCAACTGTGTCGCGAAAGGTAAGGTTAAAATCGCTACCGCGTGCAAGCCCCCATAGCAAATTTTAAGCCTAAAATTGCCGCCACGCGCAAATTTTAAGCTTAGATCCACCGCCAATGTCATAGAATTTAACATTACTTTCACCGCGTGCATCACAGATTTAAAGTTAAAATTGTCGCCGCCACGTGCAAAACTTATCGTTAATTCCGCCACTGCAGCCTTTAACAGAACTCATAAATACTTAGAATTTTTTTTCAAATTTTCAAAGACAGTTAGAATTTTTCTGGAA
Organism: Larix kaempferi; assembly: GCA_027924585.1. NCBI lineage: Eukaryota > Viridiplantae > Streptophyta > Pinopsida > Pinales > Pinaceae > Larix > Larix kaempferi. The sequence continues at coordinate 1,005,752 of BSBM01000345.1, read as the reverse complement.
ATATTTGCTTTGTTTCTTTACAGAGGTAAGCCTCTTAGAGATCATACTCGCATAGAAAAAAACAACAAAATAATATAAGATGGAAGAGGTTGGGCCTCCTTTCTCTCCTCCATGGAGGAAAACATTCAAATACAAAACTGAATGCTACTGCATTGGAAACAATTTAAAGCAAGCATTCAACATGAAAAGGGATTTTCTCCCTCCTTCCTCAATTTGATAGAATGGAATCAATGCAAGCAGTTTTTGAAACAATCCCCAAAACAGTCATGGAAATGACTTCCCATCCTAATCGATTAGAATCCATGGGACCTTCAGGTTTCCTTAATTCATTTTAATTCCAAATACAAAATACATGTACACACAATGTAACATCCCGAATTTTCATAAAAATTTAGAACTTTTGAAAATGACATTTAAATGCAAAAATTATAGTTGCAGAAAATAATAATTGTTTGAGTACAACAGAAATGATTAAAAGGTCGTTAAGTACTAAACATAATTTAATTTCTGTATTAGCAGCATTGTGATATTGACAATTTTAACAGACACTTGACAAACATGATTATTGTAATTAATGCACCGACAGGTCAGGAATATGATGCAATAGTTCTTCTTTTGAGATGATACTGACAGTTTGCTTTTTGATGACCAAGGGTGTCCTACGAGGTACCCTGGAGTTTACTTAGCTGCAACGCTAAAGCATTTGAAATGTTCTATGTGCAGATGACAGGTAAGAGTTTCCATGACTGCATAAATTCAAAGCATATGTATAGTTTCAATTCAACGTCGTAAATAAATAAAATGTTAGAAATCTGATACGACTCACAAAAAGCATACATGTATGATTTACATGGTTATATTTACTGTTTTCAAAAGCTGTCTTATAACTCAACAATGTTTAAAATAACGTCGTTCATAAACATAATCAGGCTGATAGTTTTATTGCTATAATCCTCATCGTTGTTGTAGTTGGCTTTGTCGTCGTCCTAAGGTAATCAATTATCTTCATAGTATTGATGTAGTATTTGTACCGCAAAATCATTAAATGTTTGTAATGAGAAAATATGTTAAAAGTACATAACATTGAATAGTTGTAATGCTAAATATTTATCATTGGATTCATTTAAATACCAATGCAAATCCTATATTTCTTGATATTGCAAAAGTACGAAACATGAAGAATTATTCATAAATATACAAAATTTAAAATGCTAACATTATCATTCTTTAAGCATTGACTACCCTATGCTTATAATTATGATATTATCTATCTATAAACAAATGAGCATACCTTGTGGCCTATATATAATTATCGTTCATAATATATTTATACATTTAAACGTAACAAAATGTTGTTATTTTGATTATCGAAACAACTATTGTATGGTCATAATACTTAACATTATAACATACGAATCTACCCTAGTAACTATATAGACTTAAATGTTAAATAAACATAACATAATGATTCTATAGTCCAACCTAGGGTTGGATCTATATACATATATAAACATTGATCAATAATTAAAAACATGCACAAATAGAATGTGTCGTAGCCAAAACTTGGGAACTAATAAACTTTGGATTATTGTTAACATAACACATAATGTTTTAATGTTGTAAACCAAAGGCTTGGACGACTATACGACTTCGAAACAAAATCTAACATATAAATTGATGTTTTAATGTTATAAATCAACGCTGTTGAAATAGATACAGTACTAAACATGCATTAATTTATTGATTGATAGGTTGATGGTTGGCATGCATTATGAGCCGGCGTTGGTGATCGTGTTAAGGCCTACATTAATGGCCATCCATAAAAATGTGGTGACGGGGGCTTAACAACACTTCCACGTATTGCAACTCAATGCATAAGGCAACTGCAAAGGTTGCTATGTGATACTTCTTGTTGATATTCTTCCGAGCTGGCCGTCTATCTATCCATCATGTGTAAGAGTTGGCAAGGCCATGCTAAGGGCAATGAATGATCAATAAATGCAAATGTTGTTCGCTCCAAAACAAAATGTGTTGGTACTATTATGATCATTGATCAACTTTGATCCTGGTTGTTGGATACAACCCTAGTGTGGCGTCGTTGTAATGGATTGATAGAAAGTTAATGTGATTTCATTGTTGCTATTGTTTCGGTCTGTGAGGGCCGACAGGCTGCTGGTCTTTAGGGTTTAGAAAACAATGTAAGTGGGTATCGAACTCGTGACCTACATGAGAGGTTGGAAGTTGCAGGTTTCATCTTTGCTGTAATGGTGTGAACATTCGTTGTGACTTGGGTTTGCAATACGGTTAAGTTGATAGTTTATCTATTTCATTTTCTGAGTTTTGAGTGGAAGGATACCTCCTTGTAGCAACAATAACGCTACCCTGGTCCCGTCCAAACAAGGAGCTCGACGTTTACAGACATATGTACAGAGTTTGGTCACCGGTTTGCAAGGTAAGTATTCTTTTAGAAAAATTCAGAGTTATTGCATCGTTCAGTTATAGTTTAAAAAGTATAATGTTTAACCTCGACTATTTATGTGGCAGGCACCAAATTTCAACAAGGCAAGCTTGAATCAGGGTTTGGAAATGGATGAAAACTCCAATCCTGGTAAGGTCCGGGTCTTCAAACCCTCATAGGTTCTTTGTTGGTCTTGGTTGATTTTTTTCTCGACAAAATAAGTGACTGGGTTTTCGTCATGCTTCGGTGTGGTCTGTCAGTCGAGAAACTTTGAAAGTCCTTATGTTTTTAAGTGAAAACGTTTACAGGGAAGGACCTTCATTTAGTTAAACGATACTCTGTCTTTTACTTTGATGTCTAGATTTGTAAAACAAAAGGATTTGTAAAACTCGTTTCAAGAGTTAAAAGTGGGGATAACCCTGTGTGAGTTTTGTTTTGAAAATGTAAAGACGACCTATGCAAAGTTATCTTCCTTTGTGAAGTTGGAGCCAGTGTTGGTTTGAATCTCGAACTTGGTTAATGTTTTTGTTTTAAGTTTGAAGAAATAAAATTTGGAGCCGGAGCTCGTTAACTCTGTATGCTAAGTTTTTAATCCTCGACAATGTAAAAGTTTATGCAAATGCTATTTGTTTTATATTAAAAGTTTGAGATCTATATTATATGTTTGAGTATTGTAGGAAATCATGAATGTCGAGCTATACGAAAACTAAATGCATTCCTGTAGAAGATAACATTCTATATAATTCAAATGATAGAAAGGTTTCTCTTTTCGTTTATAAATGGAAAAGAACAGGGCTATACCCTAGTTCGAAACTTGTCTGGAATATTAACAAATGTTTAAATATAAACTTCTAGAAAGAAATTTCAAGCCAAAACTAGGTTTCGATCTGTAACTTGTATAGATCGTGTTTGTCTATTTTGCAAAACGATGATAAGGATATAGTACTATTACTATGATTGATACAAAAACTAGTTTTGAACGATACATAAAGATTGTAATATAAATGTATGTAAGATGAATGAAAACAAAGTAGGATTTACGTTTATTTTCATGCTCTGATAGAAATAAAATAATTTATGAATTTGTTATAACAGGAATGAAACAATGTGTATGTGAAAATGTGAAGACTATGAAAAATGACTGTGATTTGTAGCTGTGTCCATCGTTAGTATTTCTATTTATTTGCAGCATCACTATTTCTATTGCAGATATAATGCATTGAAATTTAGAATTACATTTATTATCTATGTAATAATTAGAGATAAAAGAGGAATCAATATAATTGTAAAGAAGATCAACCATCTTTGTCTTTTATGGAAAATATGAAGTATTCTATAATATTTTAAATACTATACTATAATTACTACTATTATTAACTGTAGGGCAGAAATGAAACACAACTCAATCACTGTACTTATTTATCGAATCAATGGCAGTTTGCCTATATTTTCATCTATACTTAATTTGCTTCTCTACACTAGAGTACGATGCATAAAAAAACATGTGGAAAAATGTAGAGATTGGTTTATCAATTCCAGATCATCATTTAAACTTAACATTTAGACTTTAAACAAAATTAGAAATAAATTCTTCTTCCAAACAGAAAAACAGAGATTACCAATTTTACTAATAGAATTAGTAACTGAAATAAAATAGGAAACAGTAAAACCTGGATAAATCTGTAGGGAACAAACAGCCTAAGAAGACTGTTCCACCCAACCAATTCTTGAAGACAGTCAAGTACTTGCCTTAGGACCCCCGAGCCTGTTCACTGAACCACCAGGAGGAAGAAACTTAGGAATTTAGGATCTCTTCTTGCAGTAACAAATAACTTGTCGAATCTTCAAGATCTAGCAGTCCAAGGGACCTGCTCCGGCACCTCTGGTTCTCCTTAACAAATAGTTTGCAGACTTATGATTGCACTCACAACTAGCCTCCCTATTCAAATCTCTCAGTGATCACTTGATGCACATGAGGAAATATTTCTGCATAAAATATTGTGTAAGAGCTGCTTGCTCAATTCGAATTTGCCTTATGTAGGATACCTAGGCCTTTTCAGTTGTTACATGGTCATTAAATGAGCTGCCTGCCCACTCCCGCCACCTGGGGGATAGTGCCACATTTTTAGGGGTAGTTGTCCCATAACCAACAGCTAGTGGTGTGGTGCAATTGCTGTCATTTGTCCCATACCTTCCAACAACTTCCATTCCTCCTAGTGGGTCAGTGAACACTCATTTAAAAGCCCCCTTGGGTGTTTGTCTCCCAATTAATTTATTTGAATAATAATAATCAATAATTACATTCAGCCTTGATAAAAATTGATCATAATTACAAAACTTTGTAATTAAATTTAACATAAAGCATTTTGCTAATAAAATAATAATTTCTGAAATTTGGGTAGGTGACACACAATGATTTATATTTCTATGAAGGGCCCAACAACCGTAGTGTTGAACCATAAGCTCTGTTACCATCTGTCACGTACCCACCCATCCATCCAAGGCAAGGGAGGGAACATGATGCCAATCTATGGGTTTTTTCATAAAAAATCATCCCTTTTATTTGATTCATAGCCATAAAATTCAAAGGTGTGCAGATGCAAATCAATTTAACATGCACAACAGAATAAACACCATCCACACACAATTCACAATTTCCATTCAATTTAACACATTGCAGAATTAAATACAAACAGAGAATATACTTATCTCACTGTAATGTGGTCCCCAACAACTAGCTATGTCACTGCAACGTTCCTCCCAACCTTAGGTCTCTGCCCAGCCTGTATTACTTCAGCACTCAGAGACCACCCTCTAGCTGGGCATGATATCTACAAGGAAAAGGGGACTCTCAAGCTCATACACAGCCAAATGATCATTTGCATTTAAGCTAAGCTAGTTCACAGTTGGGTTTATCAAGCTAAATCTGAACCCTCTTCATTTGTGGATGCTTCCACTCAAGCTCAAGCCAAAACAATGGAAACCCATTTCAACCCCAACAACCCTCTACACACAGAAAACTCATAAACTGGGCATGGATACACATAACAACAAAATCACAATTTCTGGGCATGAAGAAAAACGTTGGGAAACTAAAAATGAAAAGGCAATTGGGGAATCACCCTGGGAGAACAAAACCGTTTCCAGAAAATGTTTGTGGGCACTCAAGGGACAAAAACGACCTCCATAAACCCCAAATTTGTGGCTCCCTTCTTCTTAGCCATTGTGCAATATAAAAATGAGTTCCCAGGCATGGAAAATGCAGGAGATAGATGAAAAACGTGATGGGAAAAGCCCCATCTAGCTCAGACTATGTGAGAGGAAAAAGGATTGGGCATTCAAGGGCCAAAACGACCTTCACGCAGTCATTAACTGGCAGTAGGGTTCACAAAAACGATTTTTTCCACAAATGAAACCAAATCTGGAAATTCAAAAATGTTTTTACAACAAATAAATGAAACAACAAGCTATCAAACTTATCTATTGAGCTTCCCAATGGATTCTCTTCTTTCCCCACAGTCCAGCCATCACAAAAATGCCCTTCTCAGCTTGAAAACCAGTGAATTTACAGCGTACTCCATGAGAGAAATGCCCAACAAGCTCCAAAAACGTGAGAGAGTGAAGTCTGGTCATGAATAATAGCTTGGGAAGGCAATTCGTGGGTGTTTTCTTTCCCAAGAAGGAGAAACACGATTTTCCATGAGGGTGGCTTGCCCATACTCGAATTTGGACAGCCATACCTCCCCAATCCCCAAGGAATTAACTACTTCACCCAACTCTTGGGAGAATGAATGATTGGGCACCAAAGTCAACATGGGTAGTTGATGGTTGATGGGTTCTCTCATTGACACTTGGCTTGACTTCATTGGCTCAAGGGTTTGAATATTTCCCTCCCAATTCCTTGTAATATTATGCCCCCATCTCTTGTTGCATTGCATAGCTAGTTGTGGGTATTTTATTAGAATGCACATTTATAATTCCAATGTGCATGGCTAGCATGTAAACCATATGCATCAATAAATCGGTGGCGAGGCCTTGCCCTTGAGCTCCTCACCACGATTTTTATAACAATTTTACATCATTTACATTTTAATCCAATGGGGTCGAACTGGGGACGTTACATTATTATTATGCAAACCTCATAACTAGCTAACATAAAAATTCATCTTTTAACACAAAAAATCATCTTTTAACACTAAGTAACATCATATAGATCCCAATAACCAATTAACATATAAACACATCACTAGTTACTTGTAAGGAACGATAATAATTCAGTGCAACTTTCCTCCCAACTATTGACTCTCTGTCCAGTGTATGCCACTGAGAGACCACCCCTGAGCTAGGAAACAAATCCACTAGGATGATAGGCATATAACCTAAATCTATTACATAATTCAATGTAACTTGGACATTAACCTCCCATCTATTTCTTACAGAATTCAATGTAACTTGGATATTAACCTCCCATCTATTTCTAATGAACAACGAGGAGTTTAGACAATTACCATCAAACTCCATTTTATTTTACATAACCTCTTAAGTGTGAAGCTCTTTCCTAAAAGAGCATATATCTTGAACTCTTCGCTTTTATGGGAGATTAAACTAAGTAAAACCCATATATTTAGAGAGCTCTAGGCCCTTAATCAACTTATATAAATTATACATATAGAGAGATCTTTTGGAACTTAATAATTTAATATAATTAGAAAGGCAACTAGAGTTCACTCTAAACTAAAAAAATCACTTAACCCAAACTACATGCATCCATTCACTATTACGAGATCACTTATATAAGAAAATCATCCCATAACACACAGTGAGGTCATTATAAGAACAATCTAAGCAAAAATCAAACGCCATAAGATATGATGAGAGACTGTCTAACATTTTAAACAGAGATCACCTTCATAACGCAATCCTATCACCTAAAACTTCCATCAAGCATGAAAGTAAAAGTCACTGTAATGCAACTCTATCAATTAAAACTTCAAAATATGAAAACAGAGATCGACATTTACTGCAACTCTGTTAATGAAACTTGAATCAAAATCTAAATACAAAGATCGCTTTACCATCATTGTAGTGAATCGCTTTCATAAGGTAGAAGAAAACACCATAAGTAATAATCAAACCCCATAAAATATGATGCGAGGCTGTTTAACATATTAAACAGAGGATATCTTACAGTTATAAACATGTATGCCAATGTGTAATAAAATTCATTCCTCAATTGGGGCCCAACGCACAGTAAACAAGTTGACAAGAAACATCAGTGGCCCTTATATTCTATAACAACTCTTGAGGTGAAAGGGCTCACCTTGTTGGAAACACACTCAACAACACAAGAAAGAAACCACATGTATGCTAATTTCATGTGTTTTAGCATCAGCTTGAGTAAATGCAAGCTTACTTTTGCTTGAGCACACAGTCTCGAGGTTTAGTTATTTGTAACTGAATTCTCTTTAGAATCAAGATGAAATTGAGTCATCATCAACCAAGTTCCCATGGTTTCACTATCCATTTCACCTCTCCTCCCCTAGTGGATTCATGCCCCATCGTTAAGTTGCATCATGCCCTTAGTCTCCTAAGTCTATGACTCAAAAATTATAACTTAGGAATATAAGTTACAAAGTTTACTAGTGGGGCCTTGGCCTTGAGCTCTTCACCAGAACAAGTACATAATTACACTTTCTTTTAAAAGAGTAGGGGTAAGTGAGGGATGTCACACTGGTAAATTCGATCAGGTTTTTGTTTGATTCATTAATTTTTGATTTTTCCATTTGGTTAGGAACCGATTCAGATGTGAGTAGGCGCTCTTGTATGTATTCATCATTGATGAGTTGCATCACTGCTTGAAGACTCCATTAATCGCCCTTTAGCCTCGGTCTATAGCCTGTAGAAAACACGGGCTTGCAACACCACTCCAGCAGCCTCGGTCTGCAGCCCGTACAAAACATGGGCCCAGGACTGCAACATCATTAAATGCAATTAAACCAGATATCACGCCATCACGCCGCAAGAGAATGGGGCATACAAACTCAGGTCTACATCACGGTGCATGAACCAATAGAAATTCAAAAAAATGGGGTTTTAAATAAATCAAGAAAATCAAAATTTTTGCATACCATGCCAAAACTTTAGTTCAACCCAAAAATTTAAAATTTGGAAATGGAAGCCGAATTAATGTCCCCTACTAACAACTATATGTCGGCAATATAATAAGAAAACATCATATCGCTGACCAATAAACATATAATACTCCATTATTTCAATATAGAGAAAGATTAAAATAAATACATTAAGATTGAATTCCTTACACCCAGGGTTGGAATTTCATTTCATCTATGCCCTTTCAACTAAATTTTTTTGACGTTTTGAACTTTTATCTTGCCTATCACACAAAATTTTAGTGAAAAAATAACCCTTCAACAACGATGTATTATTAAAAAAAATACCCTTCAACAACGATGTATTATTAAAAAAAATACCCTTCAATAATACGTTTTTATTAAAGGATTTAATTTTCAATTAAAAGATATGTTTTTATTAAGAAGTTTAATTTCCAATTAAAATATAACAATGGACTCATTTAACCATGTTTTTTGTTGAACACATACTTTGAAAATCTAGGTAGAAAAAAAAACTCACTAACAATGACATAGACAACTCAAAAGTAACATGTGCCAGCATTATGCATCTAAAGAACAGTAAGTGATAAACTTAAGAAACAAACAAAACGTAGAACCTAGGTTAATGTCAAGCCACATGTAATGCAACATGCAAAATTTTCAAGGTTAACATGTTGCATCAATGGTGTAATTGACATTATGACATTTTAATTTTCAATTAAAATATATGTTTTTTATTAAGGAGTTTAATTTCCAACTAAAAGATAACAATAGACTCATTTACCCATGTTTTCCATTGATCATGTACTGTAAAAAATCGAGGGTGGAACAAAATAACCTACTAATGGTGACATAGACAACTCAAAAGTAACATATGCCGACATTATGCATTTGAAGTACAACAAGTGATAAACTTGGGAAACAAACAAAAGGTGGAACCTAGAATCCTTCCCGGGAGTTAATGTCAAGCCACATGTAATGCAACATACCAAATTTTTCAAGGCAAACATATTGCATTGATGGTGTAATTGAAATTGTGACATTATTTCAAAGGACTTGAGTTAAAAGTCCAGATAAATATAATATGCTCTTTGTAGAGGCGATTCATTGAAAAAAGACATTGCAATCGATATTGTACTATGATATTCTCTCTTTCCTTTGTAAAAAGAAGTTTAATAAGGTTGTTTTTCCAAGGTATGGACTGTTCATGTAAGGTGAAATTGTCTATATTATTATTCAACTATATTAAGCAAATATTTCACAGAAGTGGAATTGTCTATGTATTATCCATGATGCACTTTGATGAGAATTTGAAAAAATAAATTTATCGTGTATTGCTTCATTTAGAAAGAATTTAGTTTTCTAATATAGGTAATTCATTTTGTTTTAATTTTATAAAAATAGAATAATGCAAACTTATATAATTTGACATGGTAATTTGAATATATATATAAAAAATTGGTGAAAACTATTTTTGGGGCACAAGTTTTACTAATATTGAGCGAGTGATGTGATACATTTTTCCATTCAAATTGACAACCATGGGGTTCAATTTAATTCTCAGCGTGTTTTTGTGGGGAAGGGCCAAAATTTTACCAACCAGTTCATGGTTCCTTCTTTCTTCTTTGGGACATTCACTTTCCCTTGGCTATAAATGAATAAGAAGAAACCACTTTCAATTTCAAAATTGTTTATAATCTTGTCTGCCCACAAGACCTATAAATTGTAACTTGGAAGTATTGGAAGTGTCCAAAGTGGGATTGGGAGCCTCCCACAACAAAACTATGTTTCCATGCCTTTGTCCAATCACAAATGTTAACCCAACCCAATATCAAAACATCAAAAACAATTTCATGTTTAAGAAAAAACACATAATAGTTTCATTAAAATTTGTTTTTAGATTATTATCAAATTTATAGAAAATTTGAAAATAACATCTTGCCAAAATTAGTAGCTCCAAGTCCGTGGCATCAAGAGGAGAGCAGTTCCAAACTTTCTAGAGAAATGGGGATCTAAATTCAACATTTGCTTCTAACTTATGAGGCCCATAGACAAAAATAAAGCATGTCTAAAATTCCATAGGTTATGCTTGGTAAATTTAGTAGCTGATAAATTGTTGGTGCTTGGTAAATTCAATCGCTGATAAATTGCTAATGCTTGGTGGGTGGATGGGTTATGAATTGAGTCATGTCCAGGAAGCACGAGGGGGACAACATTTCGACTGAATGAGTCAGATCTCTTATGGCAAAGAAATTAAGAATAAGCAAAATGAGCAAAGCAGGATTAGACTACATGAATAAACACAATATGCATAGACAATATGAAGGAATGCGAACTGATCTTCTATTACTATAAAAAAAGTCTAAGAAATGATAAGATTCATCTATTCATTCATGTATGTTACAATATTATACATGCTTATATAGATTTCTGAAACGCTTGGGTGCATGCCCGTTACGTTCAGTTACAAAGAAGAAGTTAGAATGGTTCAACAGTTCAACCGTTATAGTCGACTAGAAGACAGAGAGACAGTCTATCGAAGTTCGGCAGTCGCTGGTCACATGTCGATGCTGCTTGTCGATGTCGCAAACTATGAGGTTGTTGAACATGTCAAAGGTGCAAATGTGTCAAGGTGTGTTGAAGTTGAGACTCGTCGAAGTTGTGTCGATTTCGGAACCTGTTGAGGTTGTCGAAGCCATGTCGAAGTTGTATCAACATCAATGACTTGTCTATTGCGATGTCAATTAGACCTCCTTCCTTAAGAAACAATGGAACCCATTGTTTGCTCACGAAGGTGAGGAAACTTGTCAGTCACTTCAGTAATAGAGTACCACTTTCCTTGAGATGGGATCTGGCTAGCCTTGGAAACCTGAAACAAGGGAATTTCGTTTGTCCTTGTATGACGTACTCGTCGTCCCACAATGGTGTTGCAAGGAAGAGGCTCTCGAACATATGGATAGATGTCTTCGGGTTCTGCTGTCTGCAAGTCATTCTGTTCCAACAAGGGTGCATGGTATGGTTGAAGTAGATCCACATTGAATATTGGATGCAGACCCAGGCATGCAGGAATGTTGAGCTGGAAAGCATTTTCTCCAATCTTTCGAAGAATATTCTACGGACCATATCGCAAAGGCTTGAGCTTCTTCAATGGGCCTGTGAAACGCTCCTTCTTTATATGTAACTAGACCTTATCCCCAACTTGGAATGAATGAGGAATACGATGCTTATCATGTCGGGCCTTAGCTTTCTCGCTTGCTTTGTGCAACATTTCTTGTGATTGCTTCTGGATGTCGCATATTTGATCTCTGAACTTGACTGCTTTATCAACTTCTCATTGGTTGTAGTCAGTGTCGCTCGACTGTGTCGAGGAGCTGATCAAGTCGATAGGCGCTGAGGGCTGAAATCTGTAATAGACTTCAAATGGACTCTTTCCTGTAGAGTTGTGTTGAGCACGATTGTAGTTGTGTTGGATGTATGGAAGACTTTCATCCCATGTGCGTCGATGCTGGTGATTGTACATGTGAAGTAGTTGTACTACCAAGCGATTGATAACTTCCATTTGTCTGTCGGTCTGAGGATGGAAAGCTGTCGACAATGAGAGTCGTGTGTCTAGCAATTGCCAAAGGGTCTTCCAAAATATGTTGACGAATCTGGCATCTCGGTCGGAGATAATGGTTGTGGGTAAACCAAAGTGTTTCCAAACATGTGTAAAGAAGAGCTGAGTGGTCTGCTGCACTGTCGTGGTCTTCTTACATGGTATGATAATGCCCATCTTGGAAAATCAGTCGACTACTACTAAGATCACATCATGTTGATGTTTGGTAGTAGGATAACCCATCAAGTAGTCCATAGAAATAGATTCCCATGGTCGACTAGGAACTGGTAGAGGTGTATACAATCCCTGTCGTCGATTAGGAGGTTTAGCAATGGCACAAACCACGCATGATCGAATGTACTTGTTGACATCGGATTTAAGTGTAGGATAAAAGAAATACTTTTGCAAATTATCAAGTGTCTTTTCTACTCCAAAGTTTCCTGCAGTCTTGTTGTAGTGTGCATCCCAAATGAGTTGTTGTCGGTGCTCACCAGTCGGTACACAAAGCTGTCCAAGCTTGTATAACAAGGTGTCTTTTATTAAATAGTCGAAGTCTGAGGTTGACGACTTGTTAGTCTGTAATTGTTGGTAGACTACTGAGAAGTCATTGTCATCCTCATACAACTGTGGCCAAGTGGTCATGTCGTATCCTTGCATACTCATTGTTGTCAAAAGGAGAGTAATGGGTGGTCGACTGAGGCAATCGGCGACGGCGTTAGGTTTACCTTTCTGATACTTAATCACCAAATGGAATTGTTGTAGGTAATTCATCCACTTGAGTTTTCGGTTTGTCTGAAACTTTGATTGTGTCAGAGCGAACTATAGAGGCTTATGATTAGTGAGAATGACCATTTCCTTGTCAAGGATGCAATGCCTCCATTGCTTGAGAGCTTGCACAATGGCGTATAGTTCTTTTTCATATGTTGAGTATCTTCTAACTGTGTCGTTAAAAGTCTCGGAATGAAAAGCGACTGGGTGATCACTGCACCCAAGGCATAGTCCGATGCATCTATCTCAATCTCAAAGGGCTGATGCAAATCAGGAAACACAAGTATTGGTGCAGTGCAGAGCTTGTGTTTGAGCTGTTCAAAAGCTACTTGTTGTGTTGCTGTCCACTAGAAGACAGTTTTCCCGTTTCCCTTCGTCAACTGATCCAAGAGTTAGGCTATATGATTGAAGCCTAGTATGAATCGTCAATAGAAATTCACTAAACCAAGAAAACTTCTTAGTTCTTGAATGCTTCTAGGAATGGGCCAATCTTTGAGGATCTGTACTTTTTCTAGGTCGACGTGAATGCCTATAGAGTCAATTACATACCCCAAATATTTGATGCTGGTCATCGCAAAAGAGCACTTGTCCATGTTCAGATAAAGTTGATGTTGCTGGAGAGTGTTGAGGAGTTGTTGAAGATGTCCGACATGTTCTTCCCATAATCGACTGAAATCAGTATATCGTCGAGATAGACAATAAGCCATTTGCCGATGAAAGGTCAAAGAAGGTTATCCATATGTCACATGAAGGTCGCAGGTGCGTTGGTTAAGCGGAAAGGCATGACTAACCATTCAAACAATCCTTCCTTAGTCTTGAAAGCAGTTTTCCACACATCTGAGGGCTCGATTGGAATCTGATGGTATCCCGACTTGAGGTCGAGCTTAGTAAAGAATTTAGCACCTTTCAGACAATCGATGAGATCATCTATCCATGGCAGAGGGTACCGGCTCTTCACCGATATTTTTTTGAGAGCTCCATAGTCGTAGCACATGCACCAAGTCTCATCTTTCTTCGGAACTATGACAACTGGACTTCCACAATGAGAGGAGCTGGATCGGATATGACCTTTGTTGATTAATTCTTGGATCTATTTGCGAATATATTCATTTTCGAGAATGGATCTTTTGTAAACAGATGTGCTAGGCAAAGAAGAACCAGAAACAAGTTCAATAGAGTGTTTTACCTGACAATGTTGAGGTACTCTGTCTGGAGCTTGAAAGAGGTTTTGGTACTCATCAAGAATATGATTGTTGGGTCACGGATTTGTCCATATTTTCATCACCTTTCGACATATATTTCATCATACTTCTTCCTATTATCACCCATTTATCATTCCATTTTCTATCCATTTGCTGTAATTGCTTGAGAAATGCCATATTAATCTTATTGATGCTTTAGTGGTTAATCATGATTATTTTCCTTTATTTTTGATGAATTGAAGACTCTTATGCATAATTTTACTGATGATGGTTTATAGAGTGATTGTTCATATTAGCATCTGTATCAGCCATGGTTCAAGCCTCCAAAGTTGGCATGCTAGCACACGTACACATGGAGATTCAAAACATGTTTTCATTCCTAGGATTGATTATGTGCATTTGTGACTTCAATTTGTGCTCAAGTCCAACTTGGCAGCCTCCAGCTCATGCTCAAACAGTTCCAACCAGAAACGCATGTCAGATAAGAACACAGTGATTCGTGTCTCGATTTGTGGGCAGCTGAAGATGAATCTCAAAACTCTGGGACATGGGTTTTGTGCGCAACGACCTCATTTACTTGACTTGCGAGGAAATATCCAAACACAACTATGGTTTGAGCTATACAGCTGGTCTCTGAAAGTGAAATTCTGAGATTTACTGTTGCGATCGGTTTCAAAGTTATTAGCAGTTACGACCGTGTTCCAGCGGTTACAGATCTCAAGTTGGGTTTCAGTTTCTCATTCTCCTGAGATCATTTTATGTATAAATATGTAATCATTCTGATGTATTTGGGGGGAGGAGAGAAAGCAATGTTATGTTATAGGATTTGATCCAGACTCTATTGTAATGATTTCATTCTGATAATACATGCTACCAGTTTCATAATCTAGAGTTGTAGACTTTCATTGTGGAGTTCCAGCTTTGCTCAGTGAAGGAAGGGCCCTCTTCCCTGAGCAGATGCTGACAGTGTTGATTTTTATTGTGTAGATTTGTTTCTTATTTAGTTCATGATTTTATTCATTAGATCTAGTTCATGCTTTTATTCATTAGAGTTAGTTCATGCTTTCATTCAATAGATTTATCATAGTTGTTTTCCTGATTAAATTCATTTTGATAGATCGTTGGCCAACATAGCACTTCTTTTAGATTCATGCAATTAGATTTTGATTCATAAGTATTGATTTTGTTCTAAGTTAGATTTACAGTTTGGTTTTATGAATTAGATTAGGGTTTGATTTACTTTCAAGAAGGTGTGATCTAGTTTACATAGAGTTTTGATTTCATACTAATAGATCAACATTGTCAGGTAGAAATTGTGCTTGCACAGATCTTGCACGATAGCTTTGAAATAAAAGACTTCCTCGGGTTGATAATTTATGTTTGGGTGTTTCAGTTGTTTAATTAATTACACAATTAATCCAACGAACAATGATCGACTTGCTGCTTCTGTCGAGAGCTGCATTGGTCAGTGACTTGACTCATTGCTGCAGTCTTCTTAGAATGTTGCCGCTTGGTCATGATTAATACGAACTTCTAAGCATGATTGATGAGCTTCTTTGTCTGTTTGGCAGATATCAGTGCAACCGTCGGTCTAGGTTGACGCTCTGGTATGCTAAACCATCGATTTCGGATTTTGACATTCACCTTCTGAGGCTGTGACTGATAACTTCCATGTCTATCCCAGAGGTAAGGTTTCCCAAACAGGGCGTCGACTACGGAGAGTGGTGCCACGTCGTAGAGAACTTCATCTTCAAAAGTTTTTATGAAGTAGGCGAGTTTGCATTGTCGAGTGATCTGAAGTTCTTGTCCATCCTTCATCCAATCTATGTTGTAAGGATGAGGATGCAGAGTGGTAACAAGACCTAGTTTCTTCATGAGATCTTCAGAAATGAAGTTTTTCTGGCTCCCGTTGTCCACAATCAGATGCAATGGGTTCTTTGGACCCATATCCGTGTATGGAATAGGCGCTCTCGTTCCTCTTCGTCGACGATCGTCGAGGCTGCTGGAGTGGTCGAGGTCAAAAGGGTCATTGTGTTTGGATCAAATTCTTCCACCGTCTTGTCGAATGCATCGGAGGTTGACACTTTTGCCAAAAATGTCTTCGAAGCTTTGCATTCAGATGTATCATGCCAAGATGGAGTGGTGGTAATTGCACCATTTTTTCGGTCAATGGTTGTTTGCTACGTTCCCTCTTGTGAAAAGGCTTTTTCCAGTGATTTGGCTTTGGCGGGTGTCAGCTGAGAAGATTTCGACTTGTCGAAGTCGGCTGGTGCTTTCTTGTCGGGTGGTCGTCTTGATGTCGGCTTTGTCGCGAAACGTGTTTTTCCTTTCTGCTTGGTTTCCAGTTTGCTGGCGTAGTAGAAAGCATCCGCAAGCATATTGAAAGTCAGAAATTCCATCTCCTGCTGAATATACTAGGACAATCCGTTAACGTACTTTAGAACAAGCAATTTCTCTTCTTCTTGGATGCCAAGTCTTGCCATAAGTCGATAGAACTCGTCAGTGTAACTCTGTACTGAATGGTCTTTCCATTGCCTTAGCTACTGCCACTTCTTATACTGCTGCTCGAGGTATTTAGGTGGGTAAAATTCCTTTCAGATGTGTTCGATGAATTTATCCCATGTGTCAATGGGGTCTCCACTTTTTTCCATCTTTGTCGAGAGGTTCTCCCACCAGCAGTGCACGGAGGTTGACATCTTTAAGGATGCAATGGTGATCTTTTCAGCTTCAGAGAGTTGATTTACAGCGTAATAGGATTCCAATTGTAGTACCCAATTGTTGATGGATTCTACATCAATCTTACCTTCAATATTCAGTACACCCAAATTCATTTGCACTTTGAAGGGGTTGATTTTATCGGAGTGAGTTCTCGTCGAAGATCCTCTGGATGTCAAAGCAAATCACATGAGAATCTCGTTGAACTAGGCAAACATTTCAGTCCGTTGTCGAGCCAGTGCTTGCTCAATAAGCTGTGTTGTTTCATCGGTTGCATGTCTATTGTCTGTTTCTTCTGTCATCTTTGGAGGTAGCGTCTACTTGGATTGTTGAGATTGCGAACGAGTTTGAACCGGCATAAGTCAGGTAACTTCGAGAGAAGTGTATACGCATAACTTAAGCACGAAACTGAATGCTCTAATTTGAGTCTGCTCTGATACCAGTGATCTGGGTTGTGTCCAGGAAGCACGAGGGGGAAAATAGTTTGACTGAATGAGTCGGCTCTGTTATGGCGAAGCAATTAAGAATAAGCAGAATGAACAAAGCAGGTTACACTACACGAATACACACAATACGAACAGACAATATGCAGGAATGCGAACTGATCTTCTATTACTGTAAAACAAGTCTAAGACATGAGAAGATTCATCTATTCATTCATGTATGTTACAATATTATACATGCTTACTGAGATGCTTGGGTGCCTTCCCGTTATGTTCAGTTACAAAGAAGAAGTTAGAACGGTTCAACAGTTCAACCATTACAGTCGACTGGAAGACAAAGAGACAGTCTGTCAAAGTTCGATACTCATTGGTCGCATGTCAACGCTACTTATCGAGGTCGCGAACTATGAGGTTGCTGAACATGTCGAAGGAACAAATGTGTCAAGGTGTGTCGAAGTCGAGACTTGTCGGAGTTGTGTCTATTTCGGAACTTGCCGAAGTTGCCGAGGTTGTCGAATCCATGTCGAAGTCGAAACTTGTCAAAGTTGTATCGGCGTCGATGACTTGTCTACTGCGATGTGGATCAGGTTCATTTTTTCATTAATATCGCTTAAAACTGATGATTTCTTCTAAAATGGTATCCACCTCTCTCTTGGAGTTGCACTTTCGGACTTGAAAATCGACTTATCCTCTGAAGGAAGGGCACAAAGGGCAGTGAAAGGCATTGAAAGGAAGGGCATGACCTCATATTGGGACAACAGTGTGGCTAGGGCAATATGAGAAAAAAAAATGGAATGAAAGTAAAGTCATCCCCATTAAAGACAAACTCACCCACCTACTTGTCAATCAAATGGTAAAGTTTCAATCCTGGTTATTACATATATAATAACTACCACCTACTACATGCCACTTATTTAGAGGTATGATTTGAAAAAATAATTAACGATCAACAAGTTATAACAAATTGTTTGCCCGTTCTTTGAGACGATTTGTTAAAATTTTCAACCATATTTTGATCGGTAAAATGGAATCTGCGGAGAGCTCGTCAAATTCCAACCTTACACCGTTCGATAGGTTGCAATCTGCTGAGAGCTCGTCATAACAATATTACAAAACCTACATGGTTATCAAGTGACAGCCTACAGGGTTATCAAATATTTTGACGGGTTCCATGTACATCGAAACGTCAAACTCAGAAGTCAGATCTGAACATCAAACCGACGAGTTGAGTATTTTGGTCCCCTTTGATCCCCTCTCAACCACATTTTGAAAGAAATAGTTTTACCGTTCTGCATAAGTCTGATTCCAATACATTATTATTATTATTAATTACATCGAAACGTCAAACTCAGAAGTCAGATATGAACATCAAACCGACGAGTTGAGTATTTTGGTCCCCTTTGATCCCCTCTCAACCACATTTTGAAAGAAATGGTTTTACCGTTCTGCATAAGTCCGATTCCAATACATTATTATTATTATTAATTACATCGAAACGTCAAACTCAGAAGTCAGATATGAACATCAAACCGACGAGTTGAGTATTTTGGTCCCCTTTGATCCCCTCTCAACCACATTTTGAAAGAAATGGTTTTACCGTTCTGCATAAGTCTGATTCCAATACATTATTATTATTATTAATTACATCGAAACGTCAAACTCAGAAGTCAGATCTGAACATCAAACCGACGAGTTGAGTATTTTGGTCCCCTTTGATCCCCTCTCAACCACATTTTGAAAGAAATGGTTTTACCGTTCTGCATAAGTCTGATTCCAATACATTATTATTATT
Organism: Larix kaempferi; assembly: GCA_027924585.1. Taxonomy (NCBI): domain Eukaryota; kingdom Viridiplantae; phylum Streptophyta; class Pinopsida; order Pinales; family Pinaceae; genus Larix; species Larix kaempferi. The sequence continues at coordinate 986,648 of BSBM01000345.1, read as the reverse complement.
ATTAATTATTTTAAAGAACCCAAAAAAACCCACGATCTCAGAGCAAAGAGATTTTATAAATGCGTTACGCGGCTTATAGATGGTCTTGCTAGTACATGGCCATCCTGGTACGTGGCTTATAAATTGTCATGCTCGTACAGGATGTTCGGTAGATCGCTTAGTATGGCACGCGCTCGTACTGAAGCTGCAATTCCACTTGCAATAATAACGATGTCTGAAAGGAATCGACGCAGTCCAGTTGCCTTTAGCTGAAACAAACGTGCCCAATTCCGTCCACATATGTTAGAAAACGTATTCAATTTGGCTCTGGATTTCGCCTCGATTCTGTGAAAAATTGTGGTTCACAGTTCAGTGGGTCCATTATGCATCAAATCAACGGACATTGCTGGATCTTAGTTTATAGTTGTCTCTTAATCTGGGCATCTTGACACATTTGATATTTTATGGTTCTCTATGTGCCTTGACCCAATTGATAGGATGTGCATGCATAATAATCCTTAGTTATGACTTTGAGTTGAGGATTTAAAAAGAAGAAGATGTAAAGACAGGGATTTTTTATACATGTTTTGGTGGGGAGTGCCAAAGATAAATATGGTGAGAAACCACATATGTTTGGAAGGATGGAGGGAGATTACATCCCACCCATCAAATTGAACCCATCAAATTGAAGACTATTCCTGAGCCAAAATTGTTTTAATTTAATTTTATTAATAACCATTGTGGTGCTTGGTTCCAAATGTTTTTTCTAACTCATTGTTTCTCCATATCGTATGCCCATTGCCACCTCTCTATATCAATGCATAAATCCACCTCTACACAGTTTGTGGTCCTAGGTACATGCCATTATTTGTAGTTGAATGCCATTGATTGTTGTTTAGAGTTGTCGTGAGTCTGTGACATTCATGCAAGAAGTCTTGTAGATGAGGACTCATCAAACTGGCCATTGGAATTTCATTTTGACAAAAAACGAGTGCACATTGATAGCCAGGTTCACACAGGTAGTAGGCACAAAGATGTGGGCTCGTTTTGGGCATAGTTGTAGATGAGTAGTGGTTCTCTATTATTACATCCGTAGTTGCCGACACATTGTCACACCTTAGATCTCAACCCAAAATGACTTAGGAGTCGAATTCAAAGGGCCTGGTGGCGAGTCATCACTCGTCATCTTGCATAGTGAGTGCATGACGAGTGATTATAATTTATGATATTTCCAATATTTTGAATGACCAGTCAAATTTTATAGCATAGAAATTTCAACCTAGGAATTGAAATTTATATGGATGGGTAATTTCAAATGTTGCCCTTGTTTTGAAATGTTGATATAAATTATGCCTTTCTTAATTGGAAGGGTAAAATTCAGATCTTAATTTTTTTTGGAGGACAATTTTAACATTACACTTCTAGGAAGGGCTAGAATCCTTTGGAAGGGCTAGGAATGGTTCAAATTTGAATGCTGGAACTTCCAACTTCCACCATGCATCAAATCAACTGAAATTAGGGATCTTATTTTACAGAACTTGTGGCACATCAAATAACCTTTGTTTTTTAAATTTTGGTTCACTTTTTGTTAGAGGGTTATTTAGGAGAATTAAGGCATAGTCAGAAAATTACAATCATTACATAGTCAAACTGTTTATATTTTACAACTTGGGGTAGAGGAGGAAGGATCCTATTCTTAAATTGCACGAAGATGAGATAAGTGTCAAGATTTCAATTATAAAAAAATGTATATATCAAAAATATCTTAGTTTACATGTCATAATAATTGGTAGCTTGATAGCTAAAGCATAAATAACCGGGCATTTAACTTATGGTCTATAGATGTCACATCCACAAGTCACAAATCAAGTAAAAATCTATACTAATCTTAAAAATTGAATTATAAAAAAAATATATATAAAATATTTTAGTTTGCATATCATAATAATAATAATTGGAAGCTAAAGCATAGATCACCCACAGTAACTGTCATTATTATATCTTATATATATCACAGCCACAGATCACAAGTAACTGTGCTCATCTTAAAAGATTACACTTGATTTGGAGTTGTGAATTCTTGTGATTATTCTTTGGATATTGTCCTTTTTTACTTTGACTTTACAACATTCTGATTGTGGCCATGCCAGCCGATCACAACTTTGTATTGTGACCATGGCCGATCACCAGCTACAGTATTAGAAATAAATAGATCACCGCACAATTCGAACCCGGAAGACTTTGTTGTATTGTTAAATTCCATTAAAAGAAAATGGAGATGAAGCTGGGTTTTTGTTTGAGCTCAATAATGGTGGTGGTGATTTCCTGCTTCTTAAAGCCAGCGCTGGGATCATCCGTCGAGAAAGCAGAGTTGAGCAGGAGGGACTTCCCATCAGATTTTATCTTTGGCGTGTCTTCGTCCGCCTATCAGGTAAGCGCACGTACAATATCTTATATCCATTCCTTTATTGTTATTATAATATTTACTTACAGCACACACCATTAATTATCTTTATCATTTCTTGCTTGCATTACACGCCATTACTTCAGTTTGAGGGAGCTTATCTGGAGGATGGAAAAGGCATTAATAACTGGGACGTGTTCTCTCATACACCCGGTAATTATTTCAATGCTACTTTCAGATTTAAAGCCAAACATCACTTTGTTTAATTTTAATTTTGGGGTCGCAGGAAAAATTGCCGATGGAATGAACGCAGACATAACCGTGGACGAGTATCACCGCTATAAGGTATGTGTCGTCTCTGTATATTGCACTCGACTCCATGATTCGTTAGATTTTTGAGAAACATTCGATCTTATGATATTGTAGGAGGATGAGGAATTAATGTCCGAACTTGGAGTGGATTCGTACCGCTTCTCCATCTCTTGGGCACGCATTTTTCCTGGTGGGAATTGATGGCGTTGTTAATTTGGAAATAATGACTTCAAGCTGAGCAAACCAAATTTGAAGGACAATATTATCTAGTTTGTTGCAGGTTATTTAATGTAGCGGTAGTAGGTTGATTAGTTATTAAATCTCAAGATGACAACAAGTTGATTGTTGAATCTCAAACAGCCTGAGATCCAACCGCCAACCAGCTTGCTGCCAAAGCTTTAAATAATCTGCAGCAGACTAAATAATATTAGCAAATTGGAAATCATACTTGTGCTAACGTTGTTTTATAAATTTATTTGCCAGACGGCCGTGGAGAAATCAATCTCGGCGGACTCAAGTATTACAATGCGCTCATCGACTCGCTTCTCACCCGAGGCATTAATATTCATCAATCTTAGCTTATTTATTCCATTCAGTCCGTTGTACTTATTTTTATTTCATTAAAGAAAAATTACTCCTACTCGTTTTGATTTGATTAGAGCGCCACTTTGCACTTTGCATTTACAGAAAAGTGTGTGTAAAATGACAGGGATCCAGCCTTTTGTTACACTCTGTCACTACGATATTCCACAAGCCTTGGAGGATCTTTACGGAGGCTGGCTCAGTCCAAACATTGTGTAATATGCATTCCTGTTCATCAATAAGCTCCCATGATTCAAAATATGAGCAGGAAATTATCCATGTGAATCAATCACTGTTGTTTTGGCTCTGCAGGGATGATTTTACTCGGTATGCAGAGGCATGTTTCAGAAATTTTGGTGGGCGAGTGAAATACTGGAGCACTTTTAATGAACCCAATACCTTCATACCCAGGGGGTATGATACGGGCATATATCCTCCAGGGAGATGCTCAGCAGTCATTGGGGGTTGCAGTGAGGGCAACTCTTCCACTGAGCCATATATCGCTACGCACAATTTACTGTGCGCCCACGCTTCAGCCGTTGAACTCTACAGGAAAATATACCAGGTATAGATAAATACAATTGAAATTAACATGGATACCAGTTATAGCTTGGTGGCAGGATACAATTGATTCAATTATCTGTAATACTTGTGTACTGTTTGCAACCACAGCGTCATCAACAAGGCTTCATTGGAATTGTAATGGCATGCCCATGGTATGAACCACTGCGAAACGATACACGAGACATTTTAGCTGTTCAGAGGCTTCTGGACTTTTCTATCGGCTGGTAAGATGATGATGGTCTTGAATAACGGGATCAACTTGAATCATTTCATTTCTTGAAATTTCTATCGGCCGGTTAGGTTACTGTCACTCAAAACTTTTCATTTGGTAGAAAATTGAGTTTCTTCAGTTTCAATGCTTCTACTCATTTTTAGGATCTTTAAACATTTAGAGAGTGCTAAACACTATACGTTAAGTTTTGATAAATTTACTTATGTTTAATATGTTTAGGATTTTTAAAGTTTGAGTTTCAATGCTAAATAAATTTACTTATGCTCAGCATGTTTAAGGTTTTATAAATTTATGTTCACTCTGTTTAAGGTTTTGGATTGGTTTAGAGATCAACATAAGTTGATGATCAGAATGGAAAGTTTTGAAATTGAATATTAAGCTTTCAATAGATTTTGCGATATGCAGCATCCAGATCATTGAGAAATCTAAAGGCTTCATTGAGTTATGGACTTGCAGTTTGCTTGATTTTTTTTTTTCATATTTAGGAATTTTTTTAACTTTGCATTGACACTTGAGGTCATGCAACAGTACTTTGCATTGACCACAAGGATTAGACCAACTTGTACCTACTACAATCAAACTATGCCTCTTTACTTAAGGTCTTCCTCTAACTTCATCTGGTATTATAAATCATCAGATGTAACTAAATCCTACACAACCAAACTCATTTACATTCAACGAGCATTCAAAGGCTGTGTCCAGGCTCTTCCTTGTTCGACAATGAGTAGTTACAGGCTCTCTAGTTCATCTTCAAAATTCAAATAGAAATCTATGCAGCATCTTCTTCACTCTTGACCAAAGAAGCCCCTTTTCCATTGTGGAAAATGGGTAAAAGGGAGGATGCTCTGTTGAGAGTAGAAAGAAGGTCAAGCATCCCAACTCTTCCACTTCCCCAAATCTGGTTATGTGCCTCTTATATCTTTTTCCTTCATTTATTCCATTTAAGATTATTTATCCAATACATAATATGACACATGCACTCACATGACCTCCATTGAGACTAAATGAAATAAATATTATAACCCTTATATGAAGTAGATCGACTCCAACATAAGGCCTGAAAACTCCTTGATGTAAGCTTGGTTCCTTCCTATATACTTAAGAGGAAGTCATTGATTCCATGTGATCCAACACTGGTTCCTGCCCCAAACTGAGCTTTCAAATCTGCTTCCAACAAGGTGTCTCTAAAATACAACTAACTGCCTTGTACCCAAGTTTACCCAGAGAGGTGTATCCACAAGTGCACAAAGTCAACATCCATCTTCAAATGCATCTAAATACCTCTACCTACCTCTACCTAATATGCATCCAAACAAATGCATCCACTTAGCTTGCCCAATCCATCTGCCTCTAAATGAGCATGCCAAGTGTAGAAAGGGGTACAGCAGAAATGCGTGGGCGATTGCCGAGAAGAACTATTCCAAACAAATAGAGCTTTGGATGACAGAATACAACAGGGCCGAACTGCCCAGAACCCTTGTACATTCCATTAACAAGAATATATATTTATACATTGCAAACCCAGGCGAACTTTGTCGAAGAGGTCTGGAAACATCTAGGTTACGGATAGGCTTCTCTTAGAAGATAGGTAGCATACACCGTATCATTCAGGTGAACACAACATGAACACACTACTCGAGGTCAAGACGCGCCTGTTGGGAATTAATTCCAACACAAGTTGATCGGTTTGTTTCACCATTTTGATTGTCATGTGAAGCACATGCCTCTGGACGATATTGCTTGGAACAACCTTACTATCTCTTTTAAGGATGTCCAACATCCAGGGTGGGCCTTAATGATGGGCCAAGGCATCCCTATCTGACTCATCTAGCCATCAACCTCTCATCATGCCTGTCCGTGACAGTCGGCAAGTTACCTCCAAGGTGATTGAGCTACGAAGTCTCTCAGGGTCTAAGGCCTTACACTCCCTGTTTTGAAAGCCTCTTATTATTAAAAGTGGGAGATGACAACACATTAAACACTACAAATTGTAGATGGCTTAAGTTCAGGTACGTCTGAGGTAAAAATTGTAGATTGTTGGTTTTAAATGTTTATGTGCAGGTATATGGATCCAATAGTATTTGGAGAATAACCAGCTATAATGCAGGAGTTGGTGGGTGCAAGGTTGCCCAGCATCACGCCCGACTTGAGCCAAAAATTGCGTGGTTCGTATGATTTCATCGGTGTAAATTACTACAGCACACGCTACGGCGCAGATGCTTCCTATTATTTAAATTATCCTTACTGGTGTTACAGTTGGGACTCTTTGGCCATATCTACAGGTTTTAATCAAACCTAATTGATGCATTTTAGTTGTTTTTTCGGAGGTGTTATCAACCTGCAAATGATATGCTAATATGATGTTACATAATATTATCAGGGGAAAGAAATGGCATTCCTATCGGACCACAGGTGTGTATTTTTGTGAATCATCTGGGTGAACTGAAACTTTTTAAGTCCGACAAAAGACTAATGTTATTATCCATGGCAGATGTGGCCACCCTACATGTATGGGGTACCATATGGGGCGAAGGAAATAACAGAGTATCTGAAGAGGCGATATTCTAACCCGACCATCTTTATAACTGAAAATGGTCAGTCTGCAATTCCTTTCCAAACCAGCGAATTTACGGAATTTATAGTTCAATCCAGTCCAGTTCGTATTTTGAACTTAAATCTAGTCTCTAAGTTTTTCGTTGTCCATCATATTTGGGGGTGTCAGGGTTCGGTGACGCAAGGAATAATAGCATCCCCTTCTCACAGATATGGAATGATACATTTCGAGTGGATTACCTACAGAGTAGTCTCCACTACTTGACAAAAGCAATGAGGTATTTGATACTGTCAATGTCGAAGTTCGGCGTTCAATAATGTTTGTTACTTTTTGAATAACAAGTGAAGTAAAATGATTTGCAGTGAGGGAGTCGATGTGCGTGGGTACTTTGTATGGGCAATGCTGGATAACTATGAATGGATATATGGATACACCTCCATGTTTGGCCTTTACTACGTGGATTTCATGGACGGATCACTGCGACGCTCCCCAAAGCTATCTGGGCAATGGTATCGCAACTTCTTGCATGATGGCTGGAGTCATAGTAAAAAATAAGCAATTAGAATTTCAATTTCCATGTAGAATGTAACAACAAAATCGTTCACGTAATTACATCATTTACATGTCAGTATGGATTTAATAACAATGTCAAAACATCATTTCAGTGTCTTTTAAGTATCAAATACCACTAAATGGAATCCAAGTACATTATATTGATGTGCATAGATTGAAAAGCCTTACCAATAATGTTAATTGAACCTATTTATTTGTTAATGTCACAACAAAAAAATTTCAGCTGATTACATCATTTACCGGTAATGTTAATTGAACCTATTGATTTGATGACGTAACAACAAAATTATTCAAGTAATTACATCATTTACATGTCATTGTGGATTTAATTACAATGTCAAAACATCAATATCTTTTAAGTATCAAATATTAATAAATGGAATTCAATTACATTATATTGAAAAGCCTTACCAATAATGTTGATTGAACCTATTTATTTGATAATGTAGCAACAAAATTATTCACGTAATTACATCATTTACATGTCATAGAGGGATCCAATTTCTTGAGGTATATATATATTTTTTAAAATTTAAACTCAAGAAATTTGATCTTTCTTGATTGATAGATCAAGGTTTAGGTTTTAAGTTTTTATTTTATAAACGAACATGTATTTTTTAATTACTTTTCATAATATTTTATTTTATGAACCAAAATGGATATTTTTTTTAAATACTTTCCATAATTTTTTATTTTATGAGCGGACATGAATTTGTTTAATTATTTTGTTACAAATGTTACAACACCTCCCCCATACTGGGCTGTAGAGCACCTAGTTTCACTAGCTGCAATTACAATGTCAAAACATCAATGTATTTAAGTATCATATATTAATAAATGGAATCCAATTACATCAATGGGCTGGTGCAAGGTAATGATATCCACTTATGACGCTTTAGTTGCAATGAACTTGATGAAAACAGAAACCTCATCATTAAGATGAATTTTAGAGGTACCTACACAACTTTTTAGAACATGGTGAAAAAATATGAAATGTAGGTATCACTTTTTGGAATATATAACTTTTATTTATGGAAAATAGCTATAACCCCTAAAAATGGTGTTCTTCTAAGATTGGTATGTTATTCTTTTTCAAAAACATAATGCATATGTTCGCTTAGGCCCCGGGTTTGTTATGTAAACTGTTTTAATTTGTAAAAACAATTATGTAGAGTTGTAGATAACACACACATCTAGTGCAAACTATTTTTCCAAAATTTTCCAAGCTAATTTTATATTTTTTAAAAATTAAGGAAATCAGCAAAGCCCTAAAAAGACAAGGTTGAGCGTTAGGCTCTGTTGGCACGAGATAAGTCCGTAGAAAGTGCAGAAGCCGACAGGTGCGAAAGGTACAATCCGTGAAAGAAGTACCATTTGCGGAGTTTGAGGAAGCACAAGAATAGTTAAATTAGTTAGAATTGGTCATGTGGACCATTTTGTAACCGCATAGTAGCATATAAATAGAGTAGAATTGCAAGCATAAGGGCATCGAAGAATATGATAATAAGTTGATCCATCTTTTGATCTGTTTGGTGTCTGCGACATGGTGTATTCACTATTTCTGCGAGGTTCATTCCGTAGGTTTTAATGAATGCGTGAGGATGTTCGATTATGGTTATATTTATGTCTCTGTCTTTATGCGATGATGAATGTTAATGTTTGCAACATGTTAGTATTCTGTGAGTTGAATGATTACTATTGATGCGAATAAGTAGGTTGAATATGTTGTTGCGAATGTTTACTATCTGTTGAACCTGCGAATGATTTAATGCGTGAGTGATAAATTAGTAGTATGATGCGAAGAACATAACCTCTAGTTTTTTTGATAGTGATAAATGGGTGAAGCATATCCTCAACTCCATTATGGAAACTTGGTTCCTGCCGCCCCCTTATCCATCTCGAGTGAGACTGCACTTCCTTCGCAGGTGTTGCTGGAAAGGGTTACACCTTTTCGGGCCAGTGTGTAAGGGATTTTGGGTTGGTGTTTGTTGGCGACAGTGTGAAGTGAACCCCTGTCGAGAGACTTCGCGTCAACAAATGCTTCTGTTGCCAGGACCTTGAGGAAGAAAAGAAGACGATATGTTGTGGCATCCGACAAAACCAGAGATCCAAGAGCGGTTTGATAAGAAGGCAGAGGAATTCGCAGAAGGTGAAAATCGAGACCTGAAACAGACAACAACTAGTTGGCTGCAGAAATACATTTATTTAGATATCCACAAGATATTCTTCTGTGAATTCCCAGTGTTGTTGCACGAGTGGCTAGCATAGTTGACGTTCCGAAAGAATCACTTCCAGAAGACTGAACCTAATTGTTGGACCCCAGAGTTGATCCGACAGCTGAAGCAATTTGATAACAAGGTATCGCAGGCTATTGATTTTTGGGTGGATAGTATCCTCAAGGGATACGTGACTGAGTTCGCAATAGACACTATTAATTCGTATAGTGACGCAGAGAGGAACTTCTTCAAGGGACCGAGAGGAAGGTTCTTGTCATTGTTAAAACTGTGGATTAAGATGTTTGTCTGCGAAAAGGGAATATTGAGGATGTCTTCTCACGAGTAGAAAAATCAGTGTGCGGAGGTTGAGGGTATCGCGTGACTGCGGGTATGACATAAAGATGTGGGGTAGATGGACATAAGTGACAACGAGTATCTAAGGGAGGCTTACGAAGAGTGTGGTACCTTGAGGAGTGGAGCGATATTCCGGCATTCTGAGAAGAAGAGGAGGACTAAGAGAGAGTCTCCTGAGAGGACCGAAACAGAGGACTGAGAGAGAGTCTCCTGAGAGGACTGGAATGAAGGACTGCGAAATAGGACCATAAGGGAGGAAGCGACCTTATTGTGAAGGCTACATTGACAAGGATACCCCAGAGGCAGAAGAAGGATGGATCGTAAGTTACAACATACCTTCAACCCCGCCCACTACTCCAAATTTTATTGGAAGAAATACAAACTACTCTCAGAGTTTCCCTACGTGCAGTGGTAAGAGTAGCACTTCAGTAAACAATAGTAGTAGCAATGTTAGGATGGCAGACGAGGCAAAGATGCCTACCTTTCAGGGGAATGGAACCAAGGATCCCGAACAATATTGGTTCATATGTGAAGCAATCTGGACTATGAAGCAAGTCCAGGATGAAGCCATAAAAATGGGACATATAGCGATGACCCTTAGGGGTCGGGCGTTAGACTGGTTCATGAAATTTACAAGGGTTCCGACGGGAACAACATCCAAGATGTTGGCGCAATTTAGAACAACGATGATTGATGAATTTAAAAAGCCAAAATCAGAGTCGTAGTATGTTACTGAGCTTAAGGATATTAAGCAATTCCCGAATGAGCCGGTGTGGGAATTCGATCAGCAGTACAAGAAGTTGATAGCAAAAGTGAGCTTTTCAATAAATCAGTTGCAACATAAAGAGTGGTTTATCGCAGGATTGGTACCGCATATCCGTAGACCACTGATGTGGCAAAAAGTAATGACACAGGCAGAAGCATTAGAGACTGCGATGAAGCTGGAGGCTTCACCAATTGGTGAAGCAGCGATAGGAATGGATAGAATCCAGGCACAATTGGCCACTCTACCACTTCAATTGGAGGATATTAAGAAGGGAAAAGAAACCCGCAGAGATGTATGGTGCACTAGGTGCAAATCTGAGGGACACCATAACGATAATTGCCCATAGTTCTGTGAGTATTGGCAAGCGGGGGCACCAAACCCCTTATGTCAAGGAGGCATGCGGTGGTGTCCTATTTGTCAGACCAGAGGACATCGACCGGAGGAATGTGTATATCTGCAAAAGATGGTGTCGAAGCTAGCAAACTTGTATTGCAAACTTGTAGCCAGGTTCACATAGGTAGTAGGCACAAAGTTATGGGCTCGTTTTGGGCCTAGTTGTAGATTAGTAGTGGTTCTCTATTATTACATCCGTAGTTGCTGACACATTGTCACACCTTAGATCTCAACCAAAAATGACTTAGGAGTCGAAGTCAAATCATGGTGGCCAGTCATCACTCGTCATCCTGCAAAGTGAGTGCATGACCTGAGTGAGTGATTATAATTTATGATATTTACAATATTTTGAATGATGAGTCCAATTTTATAGCATAGAAATTTCAACATAGGAATTGAAATTTATAAGGATCGGTAATTTCAAATGTTGCCCTTGTTTTGAAATGTTGATATAAATTATGCCTTTCTTAATTGGAAGGGTAAAATTCAGAACTTAATTTTTTTTTAAGGACAATTTTAACATTACACTTCTAGGAAGGGCTAGAATCCTTTGGAAGGGCTAGGAATGGTTCAAATTTGAATGCTGGAACTTCCAACTTCCACCATGCATCAAATCAACTGAAATTAGGGATCTTATTTTACAGAACTTGTGGCACATCAAATAACCTTTGTTTTTTAAATTTTGGTTCACTTTTTGTTAGAGGGTTATTTAGGAGAATTAAGGCATAGTCAGAAAATTACAATCATTACATAGTCAAAGTGTTTATATTTTACAACTTGGGGTAGAGGAGGAAGGATCCTATTCCTAAATTGCATGAAGATGAGATAAGTGTCAAGATTTCAATTATAAAAAAATGTATATATCAAAAATATCTTAGTTTACATGTCATAATAATTGGTAGCTTGATAGCTAAAGCATAAATAACCGGGCATTTAACTTATGGTCTATAGATGTCACATCCACCAGTCACAAATCAAGTAAAAATCTATACTAATCTTAAAAATTGAATTATAAAAAAATATATATATAAAATATTTTAGTTTACATATCATAATAATAATAATTGGAAGCTAAAGCATAGATCACCCACAGTAACTGTCATTATTATATCTTATATATATCACAGCCACAGATCACAAGTAACTGTGCTCATCTTAAAAGATTACACTTGATTTGGAGTTGTGAATTCTTGTGATTATTCTTTGGATATTGTCCTTTTTTACTTTGACTTTACAACATTCTGATTGTGACCATGCCAGCCGATCACAACTTTGTATTGTGACCATGGCCGATCACCAGCTACAGTATTAGAAATAAATAGATCACCGCACAATTCGAACCCGGAAGACTTTGTTGTATTGTTAAATTCCATTAAAAGAAAATGGAGATGAAGCTGGGTTTTTGTTTGAGCTCAATAATGGTGGTGGTGATTTCCTGCTTCTTAAAGCCAGCGCTGGGATCATCCGTCGAGAAAGCAGAGTTGAGCAGGAGGGACTTCCCATCAGATTTTATCTTTGGCGTGTCTTCGTCCGCCTATCAGGTAAGCGCACGTACAATATCTTATATCCATTCCTTTATTGTTATTATAATATTTACTTACAGCACACACCATTAATTATCTTTATCATTTCTTGCTTGCATTACACGCCATTACTTCAGTTTGAGGGAGCTTATCTGGAGGATGGAAAAGGCATTAATAACTGGGACGTGTTCTCTCATACACCCGGTAATTATTTCAATGCTACTTTCAGATTTAAAGCCAAACATCACTTTGTTTAATTTTAATTTTGGGGTCGCAGGAAAAATTGCCGATGGAATGAACGCAGACATAACAGTGGACGAGTATCACCGCTATAAGGTATGTATCGTCTCTGTATATTGCACTCGACTCCATGATTCGTTAGATTTTTGAGAAACATTCGATCTTATGATATTGTAGGAGGATGAGGAATTAATGTCCGAACTTGGAGTGGATTCGTACCGCTTCTCCATCTCTTGGGCACGCATTTTTCCTGGTGGGAATTGATGGCGTTGTTAATTTGGAAATAATGACTTCAAGCTGAGCAAACCAAATTTGAAGGATAATATTATCTAGTTTGTTGCAGGTTATTTAATGTAGCCTTAGTAGGTTGATTGGTCATTCGATCTCAAGATAACAGCAAGTTGATTGTTGAATCTCAAACAGCCTGAGATCCAACCGCCAACCAGCCTGCTGCCAAGGCTTTAAATAATAATCTGCAGCAGACTAAATAATATTAGCAAATTGGAAATCATACTTGTGCTAACGTTGTTTTATAAATTTATTTGCCAGACGGCCGTGGAGAAATCAATCTCGGCGAAGTATTACAATGCGCTCATCGACTCGCTTCTCACCCGAGGCATTAATATTCATCAATCTTAGCTTATTTATTCCATTCAGTCCGTTGTACTTATTTTTATTTCATTAAAGAAAAATTACTCCTACTCGTTTTGATTTGATTAGAGCGCCACTTTGCACTTTGCATTTACAGAAAAGTGTGTATAAAATGACAGGGATCCAGCCTTTTGTTACACTCTGTCACTACGATATTCCACAAGCCTTGGAGGATCTTTACGGAGGCTGGCTCAGTCCAAACATTGTGTAATATGCATTCCTGTTCATCAATTAACTCCCATGATTCAAAATATGAGCAGGAAATTATCCATGTGAATCAATCACTGTTGTTTTGGCTCTGCAGGGATGATTTTACTCGGTATGCAGAGGCATGTTTCAGAAATTTTGGTGGGCGAGTGAAATACTGGAGCACTTTTAATGAACCCAATACCTTCATACCCAGGGGGTATGATACGGGCATATATCCTCCAGGGAGATGCTCAGCAGTCATTGGGGGTTGCAGTGAGGGCAACTCTTCCACTGAGCCATATATCGCTACGCACAATTTACTGTGCGCCCACGCTTCAGCCGTTGAACTCTACAGGAAAAGATACCAGGTATAGATAAATACAATTGAAATTAACATGGATACCAGTTATAGCTTGGTGGCAGGATACAATTGATTCAATTATCTGTAATACTTGTGTACTGTTTGCAACCACAGCGTCATCAACAAGGCTTCATTGGAATTGTAATGGCATGCCCATGGTATGAACCACTGCGAAACAATACACGAGACATTTTAGCTGTTCAGAGGCTTCTGGACTTTTCTATCGGCTGGTAAGATGATGATGGTCTTGAATAACGGGATCAACTCGAATCATTTCATTTCTTGAAATTTCTATCGGCGGGTTGGGTTACTGTCACTCAAAACTTTTCATTTGGTAGAAAATTGAGTTTCTTCAGTTTCAATGCTTTACTCATTTTTAGGATCTTTAAACATTTAGGGAGTGCTAAACACTATACGTTAAGTTTTGATAAATTTACTTATGTTTAATATGTTTAGGATTTTTAAAGTTTTAGTTTCAATGCTAAATAAATTTACTTATGCTCAGCATGTTTAAGGTTTTATAAATTTATGTTCACTCTGTTTAAGGTTTTGGATTGGTTTAGAGATCAACATAAGTTGATGATCAGAATGGAAAGTTTTGAAATTGAATATTAAGCTTTCAATAGATTTTGCGATATGCAGCTTCCAGATCATTGAGAAGTCTAAAGGCTTCATTGAGTTATGGACTTGTAGTTTGCTTGATTTTTTTTTCATATTTAGGAATTTTTTTAATTTTGCATTGACACTTGAGGTCATGCAACAGTACTTTGCATTGACCACAAGGATTATACCAACTTGTACCTACTACAATCAAACTATGCCTCTTTACTTAAGGTCTTCCCTTAACTTCATCTGGTATTATAAATCATCAGATGTAACTAAATCCTACACAACCAAACTCATTTACATTCAACGAGCATTCAAAGGCTGTGTCCAGGCTCTTCATTATTCGACAATGAGTATTTACTTAAGGTCTTCCCTTAACTTCATCTGGTATTATAAATCATCAGATGTAACTAAATCCTACATAACCAAACTCATTTACATTCAACGAGCATTCAAAGGCTGTGTCCAAAGGCTGTGTCCAGGCTCTTCATTATTCGACAATGAGTAGTTACAGGCTCTCTAGTTCATCGTCAACATTCAAATGGAAATCTATGCAGCATCTTCTTCACTCTTGACCAAAGAACCCCCTTTTCCATTGTGGAAAATGGGTAAAAGGGAGGATGCTCTGTTGAGAGTAGAAAGAAGGTCAAGCATCCCAACTCTTCCACTTCCCCAAATCTGGTTATGTGCCTCTTACATCTTTTTCCTTCATTTATTGCATTTAAGATTATTTATCCAATACATAATATGACACATGCCTTCACATGACCTCCATTGAGACTAAATGAAATAAATATTATAACCCTTATATGAAGTGGATCGACTCCAACATAGGGCCTGAAAACTCCTTGATGTAAGCTTGGTTCCTTCCTATATACTTAAGAGGAAGTCATTGATTCCATGTGATCCAACACTGGTTCCTGCCCCAAACTGAGCTTTCAAATCTGCTTCCAACAAGGTGTCTCTAAAATACAACTAACTGCCTTGTACCCAAGTTTACTCAAAGAGGTGCATCCACAAGTGCACAAAGTCAACATCCATCCTCAAGTGCAGCTAAATACCTCTACCTACCTCTACCTAATGTGCATCCAAACAAATGCATCCACTTAGCTTGCCCAATCCATCTGCTTCTAAATGAGCATGCCAAGTGTAGAAAGGAGCACAGCAGAAATGCGTGGGCGATTGCCCAAAAAAACTACTCCAAACAAATAGAGCTTTGGATGACAGAATACAACAGGGCCGAACTGCCCAGAACCCTTGTACATTCCATTAACAAGAATATATATTTATACATTGCAAACCCAGGCGAACTTTGTCTAAGAAGTCTGGAAACATCTAGGTTATGGATAGGCTTCTCTTAGAAGCTAGGTAGCATACACCGTATCATTCAGGTGAACACAACATGAACACACTACTCGAGGTCCAACACAAGTTGATCGGTTTGTTTCACCATTTTGATTGTCATGTGAAGCACATGCCTCTGGACGATATTGCTTGCAACAACCTTACTATCTCTTTTAAGGATGTCCAACATCCAGGGTGGGCCTTAATGATGGGCCAAGGCATCCCTATCTGACTCATCTAGCCATCAACCTCTCATCATGCCTGTCCGTGACAGTCGGCAAGTTACCTCCAAGGTGATTGAGCTACGAAGTCTCTCAGGGTCTAAGGCCTTACACTCCCTGTTTTGAAAGCCTCTTATTATTAAAAGTGGGAGATGACAACACATTAAACACTACAAATTGTAGATGGCTTAAGTTCAGGTACGTCTGAGGTAAAAATTGTAGATTGTTGGTTTTAAATGTTTATGTGCAGGTATATGGATCCAATAGTATTTGGAGAATACCCAGCTATAATGCAGGAGTTGGTGGGTGCAAGGTTGCCCAGCATCACGCCCGACTTGAGCCAAAAATTGCGTGGTTCGTATGATTTCATCGGTGTAAATTACTACAGCACACGCTACGGCGCAGATGCTTCCTATTATTTAAATTATCCTTACCGGTGTTACAGTTGGGACTCTTTGGCCATATCTACAGGTTTTAATCAAACCTAATTGATGCATTTTAGTTGTTTTTTCGGAGGGGTTATCAACCTGTAAATGATATGCTAATATGATGTTACATAATGTTATCAGGGGAAAGAAATGGCATTCCTATCGGACCACAGGTGTGTATTTTTGTGAATCATCTGGGTGAACTGAAACTTTTTATGTCCAACAAAAGACTAATGTTATTATCCATGGCAGATGTGGCCACCCTACATGTATGGGGTACCATATGGGGCGAAGGAAATAACAGAGTATCTGAAGAGGCGATATTCTAACCCGCCCATCTTTATAACTGAAAACGGTCAGTCTGCAATTGCTTTCCAAACCAGCGAATTTACGGAATTTATAGTTCAATCCAGTCCAGTTCGTATTTTCAACTTAAATCTAGTCTCTAAGTTTTTCGTTGTCCATCATATTTGGTGGTGTCAGGGTTCGGTGACGCAAGGAATAATAGCATCCCCTTCTCACAGATATGGAATGATACATTTCGAGTGGATTACCTACAGAGTAGTCTCCACTACTTGACAAAAGCAATGAGGTATTTGATACTGTCAATGTCGAAGTTCGGCGTTCAATAATGTTTGTTACTTTTTGAATAACAAGTGAAATAAAATGATTTGCAGAGAGGGAGTCGATGTGCGTGGGTACTTTGTATGGGCAATGCTGGATAACTATGAATGGATATATGGATACACCTCCATGTTTGGCCTTTACTACGTGGATTTCATGGACGGATCACTGCGACGTTCCCCAAAGCTATCTGGGCAATGGTATCGTAACTTCTTGCATGATGGCTGGAGTCATAGTAAAAAATAAGAAATTAGAATCGCAAGCCAGTCACCGTTGCTGTTATGTTGAACTTATTTTGCAAAACTGTAGCAATTAGAATTTCAATTTCCATGTAGAATGTAACAACAAAATCGTTCACGTAATTACATCATTTACATGTCAGTACGGATTTAATAACAATGTCAAAACATCATTTCAGTGTCTTTTAAGTATCAAATACTAATAAATGGAATCCAATTACATTATATTGATGTGCATAGATTGAAAAGCCTTACCAATAATGTTAATTGAACCTATTTATTTGTTAATGTCACAACAAAAAAATTTCACGTGATTACATCATTTACCATTAATGTTAATTGAACCTATTGATTTGATAATGTAACAACAAAATTATTCAAGTAATTATATCATTTACATGTCATTGTGGATTTAACTAGCATAGATCCATCTTAAATCCGTATCTATCAAACACCTAGAGGGATCCAATTTCTTGAGGTGTATTTCTTTTTTTAAATTTAAACTCAAGAAATTTGATCTCTTTTGATTGATAAATCCTGTTTAAGTTTCAAGTTTTTATTTTATAAACGAACATCTATTTTTTAATTACTTTTCATGATATTTTATTTTATGAACCAAAGTGGATTTTTTTAAAATACTTTCCATAATTTTTTTTATGAGTGGACATGAATTTTTTTAATTATTTTGTTAGTAACAAACATTACATCACAAAAGTTACAACATCTCCCCCATACTCACTTTACTTTACGTTACTTCTTTTTACTTTACTTTACTTTACTTGCTTCTTTTTACTTTACTTCTTTTTACTTATGTTTATGCCCAATCACCTTTTACGTTTTATTAGATGTAACGCTACATTTTTACGTTTTATTAGATGTACAATTACAATGTCAAAACATCAATATCTTTTAAGTATCAAATATTAATAAATGGAATCCAATCACATTATATTGAAAAGACTTACCAATAATGTTGATTGAACCTATTTATTTGATAATGTAGCAACAAAATTATTCACGTAATTACATCATTTACATGTCATAGAGGGATCCAATTTCTTGAGGTATATTTTTTTTTTAAAATTTAAATTCAAGAAATTTGATCTTTCTTGATTGATAGATCAGGGTTTAAGTTTTACGTTTTTATTTTATAAACGAACATCTATTTTTTAATTACTTTTCATAATATTTTATTTTATGAACCAAAATGGATATTTTTTTTAAATACTTTCCATAATTTTTTATTTTATGAGCCGACATGAATTTGTTTAATTATTTTGTTACAAACGTTACAACATCTCCCCCATACTGGGCTGTAGAGCACCTCGTTTCACTCGCTTCAATTACAATGTCAAAACATCAATGTCTTTAAGTATCATATATTAATAAATGGAATCCAATTACATCAATGGGCTGGTGCAAGGTAATGATATCCACTTATGACGCTTTAGTTGCAATGGACTTTATGAAAACATAAACCTCATCATTAAAATGAATTTTTAGAGGTACCTACACAACTTTTTAAAACATGGTGTAAAAATATGAAACGTAGGTATCACTATTCGGAATATATAACTTTTATTTATGGAAAATAGCTATAACTCCTAAAAATGGTGTTCTTCTAAGATTGGTATGTTATTCTTTTTCAAAAACATAATGCATATGTTTGCTTAGGCCCTGGGTTTGGTATGTAAACTGTTTAAATTTGTGAAAACAATTATGTAGAGTTGTAGATAACACACTGATCTAGTGCAAACTATTTTTCCAAGCTAATTTTATATTTTTTAAAAATTAAGGAAATCAGCAAAGCCCTAAAAAGACAAGGTTGAGCGTTAGGCTCTGTTGGCACGGGATAAGTCCGTAGGAAGTGCAGAGGCCAACAGGTGCGAAAGGTACAATCCGTGAAAGAAGGACCATTTGCGGAGTTCGAGGAAGTGCAAAAATAGTTAAATTAGTTAGAATTGGTCATGTGGACCCTTTTGTAACCGCATAGTAGCATATAAATAGAGTAGGATTGTAAGCATAAGGGCATCGAAGAATATGATAATAAGTTGATCCATCTTTTGATCTGTTTGGTATCTGCGACATGGTGTATTCACTGTTTCTGTGAGGTTCATTCCACAGGTTTTAATGAATGCGTGAGGATGTTCGATTATGGTTATATTTATGTCTCTGTCTTTATGCGATGATGAATGTGAATGTTTGCAACATGTTAGTATTCTGTGAGTTGAATGATTACTGTTGATGCGAATAAGTAGGTTGAATATGTTGTTGCGAATGTTTACTATCTGTTGAACTTGCGAATGATAAATTAGTAGTATGATGCGAAGAACATAACCTCTAGTTTCTGCGATAGTGATAAATGGGTGAAGCATATCCTCAACTCCATTGCGGAAACTTGGTTCCTGCAGCCCCCTTATCCATCTCGGGTGAGACTGCACTTGCTTCACAGGTGTTGCTGGAAAGGGTTACACCTTTCCGGGCTAGTGTGTAAGGGATTTTGGGTTGGTGTTTGTTGGCGACATTGTGAAGTGAACCCCTGTCGAGAGACTCCGCGTCAGCAAATGCTTCTGTTGCCAGGACCTTGAGGAAGAAAAGAAGAGGATATGCTGTGGCATCTGACAAAACCAGAGATCTAAGAGTGGTTTGATAAGAAGGCAGAGGAATTCGCAGAAGGCGAAAATCGAGACCCAAAACAGACAGCAACCAGTTGGCTGCAAAAATACATTTATTCAGATATCCACGAGATATTCTTCTGTGAATTACCAGTGTTGTTGTACAAGTGGCTAGCGCAGTTGACGTTCCGAAAGAATCACTTCCAGAAGACTGAACCTGATTGTTGGACCCCAGAGTTGATCCGACAGCTGAAGCAAGTTGATAACAAGGTATTGCGGGCTATTGATTTTTGGGTGGATAGTATCCTCAAGGGATATGTGACTGAGTTTGCAATAGACACTATTAAGTTGTATAGTGACGCGGAGAGGAACTTCTTCAAGGGACCGAGAGGAAGGTTCTTATCACTGTTAAAACTGTGGATTAAGATGTTTTTCTGCGAAAAGGGAATATTGAGGATGTCTTCTCACAAGTAGAAAAATCAGTATGCGGAGGTCGAGGGTATCCCGTGATTGCGGGTATGACATACAGATGTGGGGTAGATGGACATAAGTGACGACGAGTATCTAAGGAAGGCTTACGAAGAGTGTGGTACCTTGAGGAGTGGAGCGATATTCCGACATCCTGAGAAGAAGAGGAGGACTGAGAGAGAGTCTCATGAGAGGACCGGAACAGAGGACTGCAAAATAGGACCATAAGGGAGGAAGCAACCTTATTGTGAAGGATACATTGACAAGGATACCCTAGAGGCAGAAGAAGGACATATCGTAAGTTACAACATACCTTCAACCCCACCCACTACTCCAAATTTTATTGGAAGAAATACAAACTACTCGCAGAGTTTCCCTACATGCAGTGATAGGAGTAGCACTTCAGTAAACAATAGTAGCAACAACGTTAGGATGGAAAACGAGGCGAAGATGCCTACCTTTTAGGGGAACGGGACCAAGGATCTCGAACAATATTGGTTCATATGTGAAGCAGTCTGGACTATGAAGCAAGTCCAGGACGAAGCCATAAAAATGGTACAGATAGCGACGACCCTTAGGGGTCGAGCGTTAGACTGGTTCATGAAATTTACAAGGGTTCTGATGGGAACACCATCCAAGATGTTGGCGCAGTTTAGAACAACGATGATTGATGAATTTAAAAAGCCAAAATCAGAGTCGCAATATGTTACTAAGCTTAAGGAGATTAAGCAATTCCCGAATGAGCTGGAGTGGGAATTCGATCAGCAGTATAAGAAGTTGATAGCAAAAGTGAGCTTTTCAATAAATCAGCTGCAACACAAAGAGTGGCTTATCACAGGACTGGTACCGCATATCCGTGGGCCACTGATGCAGCAAAAAGTAACGACACAGGCAGAAGCATTAGAGATTGCGATGAAGCTAGAGGCTTCACCAATCGGTGAAGCAGGGATAGGAATGGATAGAATCCAGGCGCAATTGGCCACTCTAACACTTCAATTAGAGGATATTAAGAAGGGAAAAGAAACCCGCAGAGACGTATGGTGCACCAGGTGCAAATCTGAGGGACACCATAAGGATAATTTCCTAGAGTTCTGTGAGTATTGGTAGGCGGGGGCACCAAACCCCTTGCGTCAAGGAGGCATGCTATGGTGTCCTATTTGTCAGACTAGAGGACATTGAACGGAGGAATGTGTATATCTACAAAAGATGGTGTCGAAGCCAGCAAACTTGTATTGCAAATTTTGTCGATCGGTTGGCCATGATGAGAAAGACTGCAGAGCCTATGACCTACTGCAGGACCGGACTACGGACACATATTTTATGAAAGGAGAGGAGCAACCAACGGTGCAACAACAACTGCAGTACACCCAGCTGCAACCACAGTTTCATCAACCGCAACTATATGATCAAGGGAAATACAGGAAAACGCAGTGTGGGCACCCGCAGTATCCGCCACCGCCGTATGGCCATCCGCAGTATGGGCAGCCATCATATCAATAGCCACAGTATCCGCCATATGGACCACCGCATGGAGGTTTCAGAGGAGGATTCCGCTGCGGTCGAGGTGTTGGAGTTGGACGTAGAGGAGCTGCAGGATGGGGAAGAGGACCGATAATATGTTATAATTGTGGACATTAGGGGATTATCAGAGGGATTTCCCAAACCCAGCACCGCAGTGCTGTTATTGCAGTGATGTGGACCACAGCATGGAGGACTACCCTCAGATCATTGCGAAATGGAAGACCAAGAATCAGCCTCAGAACCAGAATCAGAACAATCAGAACACACCATCGGCTGTGCAAATGATATCGATGGAGGTTCAAAAACACAATGCGACTGTTGGGGTTGTAACACAAGGAGGGGTTGTGACAGGAGCTGATAGGTCACATGTTAACATTCAACCAACAATACGGAAGCAAGTAACATTTGATGCGGAAGCCGAAAGGGACATTTTCATGGAGGCGCAGAAAGCGATGGGAAATAAGCGTCAGTTACCTCTTCAGGAAGAAATCTATGACATGCCACCGACGTTCGACTCGAAGAAGTCGTGGAGGAAGGAAAACACTCTAAAAGCCTTCTTGGAGAGTTACCTAGAGCTGGAAAAGGACCCAGACATGCTGGAGGAAATATCTAGTATGTTGCATCTACGGGAGGGTGCACGTTAGGAACAGAAGGTTAACCGCATACACAAAAGAAAGACAGGAAGGGAGATGTGAATGTCGGCACAAATCAGAGCATTTGATGTCGACTCCATCATTCTGGACCTAGGGTCGGATGTGAATATTCTGACCAAACAAACATGGGAAACAATTGGGAAATCGCAGCTGGTCTGGTCACCAGTACAACTGCGATTGGAAAATCAAAGTAAGGTCACCCCACTCGGTCGAGTATGTCAACTTCTAGTTGAAATTGAGGGACTCAGGACATATGCCGATTTCAACGTCATAGAAATTGTTGATAACACCATTCCCTATCTGGTACTGCTAGGGATAGACTGGGCATTAGACAACCAAGCGATTATCAATTTCAAGAAGCGGACAATGTCATTTGAAAATCATGATATGAGAGTTATAACACCTCTGGATCCTACGGAAGGGCGGCGCTATGTTGAACCGGCCAGAGATGAGTTTGCGGAAGGATGGGGCAATTTGTATAACATATCTGAGGATTATATTAATCCCACTGCAGATGGAGAACTGGGATGGTGCAGTGCCAGTTCGACATCATCAGATTCAGATGAGGCACTTGAGAATTGGCAGAACTAGTTATACAAAGTGTCATTTAGAAGATGCGCACGGGTAATGCAGTCACTAGGATGGGTAGCCATGGAGGACTGTGCGCTACCTACGTATGAGGGATTTCCCAATTTAAGCAAGTTTTTCACTGAATTTGAAGAGAAAGTGATAGAGCCGCAACATCTATTGGCCTTGGAGGAAGCCTTGAAGGCTACTCCTACGCGCTGGTGGGTGGCAGACAAATCCAATATCACAACTTGGCCACTATGTTGATGCCTCTTGGAGGTTCGGTTCGGTGAATCGTAGGGTATGATAGCAAGAAATATGATGGTCGAGGAGATCCGAAGGCACATCTGGATGCATGTAAACACCAATGGGGATCCCGATTGAAGCAGGAGTGCGTACATGCATTCGTACACACGTTGGATGAAGTCCCACAGAGTTGGTAATGACCTCTTGGGAACGGCTTACCATTGGCTTCAACCAATCGTTTTCTTTCTCAGATGAAAATCCCTTCATCCACAGTGCACTACAGGTGATCCACAAAAGGATATTTGAAGTGGTACCAACAGAACAACCGATGACACTTCAATGGACTGTGACACTTGAAATGTTGATGGAATGTTATAATGCCATAGGAGATCCGGATGATGAGGATGATCCAAGATCTATCTACATGTCGGAATTAGAAGGTAGTCGCAGTGTCAAGGCACCAGAAATACCGTTTGATCAATTTCAACAACCATTGAAGTTTAAGAAGGTGAACATTGGGTCGGAGGAGAACCTGAAGTTCACAAGCATTGGAGACTACTAGGATGAGTCGACAATTGTGAAGATAATTGATTTGTTGCATGAGTTTTAGGATCTGTTTCCAATGAAATTCTCAGAGATGAAAGGAATTTCTGGAGACTTGGGAGAAATGAGGATTCCCCTAAAACCCGATGCAAGGCCAGTCAATCAGTGGCCGTATCGATTGAATCCAAGATACAAGGAATGGGTGCAAGATGAGATCGAAAGAATGCTAGAAGCAGACATTATAGAACCTATGGAAGAATCGGAGTGGATCATCCCAATGGTGGTCCAGGATAAGAAACTAGTGAGGTGCAGATATGCATCGATTTGTGGAAGTTGAATGATGCCTGCCTACAAAATCTATTCCTGACACCATTCACGGATGAGGTGCTTGAAGGAGTAGGAGGTCAAGATATATATTCATTCACAGATGGGTTCTCCGCTATCACCAAATCAAGATTGCGAAAGAAGATAGGCACAAGACCACCTTTGTCATAGAGTGGGTATGCTTTCAGTACACAGTGATGCCGTTTGGGTTGAAGAATGCTCCAGCGATTTTTTCAAGATTAGTGGTTGCGGCGTTCAAAGATTACATCAATAAATTTCTTGTCGTTTATATGGATGATTGGGCAGTGTATGGGTTGGTTAAGGATCACGTCGCAAACTTAATACTAATGCTAGAACGATGTCGAGAACACCAAATCTCATTGAACCTGAAGAAGTGCATCTTCTGTGCTCCATTCGTAATTTTGTTGGGACACATTGTTTGTAGGGAAGGAATGTTGGTAGACCCGGTGAAGATTTCCATCATCGTCGACCTTCCACCATTTTCGACAGTCAAGCAGCTACAAGTGATGCTGGGACATACGGGCTACTACAGGAAATTCATCCAAGGATATGCAGCAATTATGACACCAATGGAGAAGCTATTGAAGAAAGATGCCAAGTTTGAGTGGAACATAGAGTGTTAGAAGAGTCTCGACATATTGAAAGCAAATACGGTCGTAACACCCATACTCGCATTTCCGGATTGGACAAAGGAGTTTCACGTCAACGTTGACGCATCCTCAGTGGCACTAGGTGTCATCTTGGCCCAACCAGGAATAGGCGACATTGACCACCCGATCGCCTTCGCAAGTAGAAATTTGTCTACTGCGGAGAATAATTACACCACAACAGAGAGGGAGGGGTTGGCGATGGTTTACACCTTACAGAAATTCTGTCATTACCTCTTAAGGGGGCACTTCAAAATGTTCATTGATCATTCTGCGCTGAAATACATGGTGAACAAGCTTGTGTTGAGGGGGAGATCTGTTGCTGGTTGTTACTATTTCAGGATTTTGACTTTGAAATAATTGTAAAGCCAGGATGACTGAATGCAGGACCAAATCACCTATCAAGGATAGAGTCTGGCGAGGAACCAAGGATCATTGGTGAAGGATTGCTAGATGCTCAATTGTTTAGAGTTGGAATGGTTACGACCATTATGAGAAAATCATCTAGTTTTTGGTGACAGGGGAGGTGCCAGTTGGGTTCACTACCAATCAGAAGAAGCAGCTAGTTGTCAAGGCTGCAAACTTTCATCTAATCACAGGGGAATTGTACAAGATGGGACCAGATGAAATACTACGGTGATATGTCCTTCCGCATGAACAGGAGAGGATTCTGTCGGAAGCTCAGATGGGATCGTTGGGGGCCATTACGGTGGACGCATAATTGCTAGGAAGATCCTTTGAGGAGGATTGTGGTGGCCAATCATGCACGAAGATGCTGCGGACTATGACAAAAGCTGCGATGTCTGTCAATGAATAGGGAAGCCATCACGAAGGGATGAAATGTCATTGGTACCCCAAGTGACGCTGCAGGCTTTCGACAAGTGGGCAATAGATTTTGTGGGACCCATCAACCCACCCGAAAAAAGAACAGCGTCACGCTACATCATTACTGTGACAGACTAGTTGACACGATGGGAAAAAGCTGCACCAGTGAGAGATTGCTCCATTGTGACTACGGCACGGTTCCTTTTTGACAATGTGGTCCCTAGGTTTGGGTGCCCCAAAGTACTGTTGAGTGACAAAGGGACTCATTTTGTTAACCAAACAATTGAAGCAATGATGGAAGAGTTTCAGATCCAGCACAAGAAGAGTACTCCCTACCACCCTCAAGCGAATGGGACAATTCAGGTGTTTAATAAGATATTGGAGCATGCACTCACCAAGATATGCAATGTGAACCGTGATTATTGGGATTTGAATATTCCGGAGATACTCAGCGTGTACCGCACCACATGCAAACGATTGACCGGTCATACTCCTTTCAAGATCATTTGCGGATAGGAAGTAGTTATGCCGATGGAGTAGATTGTACCGAGTTTGCGCATTGCAACAGCTACATGGATGAGCAACGATGGCGCAGTGGAGGAACGGGAGGGTGCACGTTAGGAACAAAGGGTTTAGGTTTTAAGTTTTTATTTTATAAACGAACATCTATTTTTTAATTACTTTTCATAATATTTTATTTTATGAACCAAAATGGATATTTTTTTTAAATACTTTCCATAATTTTTTATTTTATGAGCCGACATGAATTTGTTTAATTATTTTGTTACAAATGTTACAACATCTCCCCCATATTGGGCTGTAGAGCACCTAGTTTCACTCGCTGCAATTACAATGTCAAAACATCAATGTATTTATGTATCATATATTAAAAAATGGAATCCAATTACATCAATGGGCTGGTGCAAGGTAATGATATCCACTTATGAAGCTTTAGTTGCAATGGACTTTATGAAAACAAAAACCTCATCATTAAGATGAATTTTAGAGGTACCTACACAACTTTTTAGAACATGGTGTAAAAATATGAAACGTAGGTATCACTTTTTGGAATATATAACTTTTATTTATGGAAAATAGCTATAACCCCTAAAAATGGTGTTCTTCTAAGATTGGTATGTTATTCTTTTTCAAAAACATAATGCATATGTTCGCTTAGGCCCCGGGTTTGGTATGTAAACTGTTTAAATTTGTAAAAACAATTATGTAGAGTTGTAGATAACACACAGATCTAGTGCAAACTATTTTTTCCAAGCTAATATTTTTTAAAAATTAAGGAAATCAGCAAAGCCCTAAAAAGACAAGGTTGAGTGTTAGGCTCTGTTGGCACGGGATAAGTCCGTAGGAAGTGTAGAAGCCGACAAGTGCGAAACGTACAATCCGTGAAAGAAGTACCATTTGCGGAGTTCGAGGAAGCGCAAGAATAGTTAAATTAGTTAGAATTGGTCATGTGGACCATTTTGTAACCGCATAGTAGCATATAAATAGAGTAGGATTGCAAGCATAAGGGCATCGAAGAATATGATAATAAGTTGATCCATCTTTTGATCTGTTTGGTGTCTGCGACATGGTGTATTCACTGTTTCTGCGAGGTTCATTCCGTAGGTTTTAATGAATGCGTGAGGATGTTCGATTATGGTTATATTTATGTCTCTGTCTTTATGCGGTGATGAATGTGAATGTTTGCAACATGTTAGTATTCTGTGAGTTGAATGATTACTGTTGATGCGAATAAGTAGTTTGAATATGTTGTTGCGAATGTTTACTATCTGTTGAACCTGCGAATGATTTAATGCGTGAGCGATAAATTAGTAGTATGATGCGAAGAACATAACCTCTAGTTTCTGTGATAGTGATAAATGGGTGAAGCATATCCTCAACTCCATTATGGAAACTTGGTTCCTGCCGCTCCCTTATCCATCTCGAGTGAGACTGCACTTCCTTCGCAGGTGTTGCTGGAAAGGGTTACACCTTTTCGGGCCAGTGTGTAAGGGATCTTGGGTTGGTGTTTGTTGGCGACAGTGTGAAGTGAACCCCTGTCGAGAGACTTTGCGTCAACAAATGCTTCTGTTGCCAGGACCTTGAGGAAGAAAAGAAGAGGATATGTTGTGGCATCCGACAAAACCAGAGATCCAAGAGTGGTTTGATAAGAAGGCAGAGGAATTCACAGAAGGTGAAAATCGAGACCTGAAACAGACAACAACTAGTTGGCTGCAGAAATACATTTATTCAGATATCCACAAGATATTCTTCTGTGAATTCCAAGTGTTGTTGCACGAGTGGCTAGCGTAGTTGACGTTCCGAAAGAATCACTTCCAGAAGACTGAACCTGATTGTTGGACCCCAGAGTTGATCCGACAACTGAAGCAATTTGATAACAAGGTATCGCGGGCTATTGATTTTTGGGTGGATAGTATCCTCAAGGGATACGTGACTGAGTTCGCAATAGACACTATTAAGTCGTATAGTGACGCAGAGAGGAACTTCTTCAAGGGACCGAGAGGAAGGTTCTTGTCATTGTTAAAACTGTGGATTAAGATGTTTGTCTGCGAAAAGGGAATATTGAGGATGTCTTCTCACGAGTAGAAAAATTAGTGTGCGGAGGTTGAGGGTATCGCGTGACTGCGGGTATGACATAAAGATGTGGGGTAGATGGACATAAGTGACAACGAGTATCTAAGGGAGGCTTACGAAGAGTGTGGTACCTTGAGGAGTGGAGCAATATTTCGGCGTCTTGAGAAGAAGAGGAGGACTGAGAGAGAGTCTCCTAAGAGGACCGGAACAGAGGACTGAGAGAGAGTCTCCTAAGAGGACTGGAATGAAGGACTGCGAAATAGGACCATAAGGGAGGAAGCGACCTTATTGTGAAGGATACATTGACAAGGATACCCCAGAGGCAGAAGAAGGATGGATCGTAAGTTACAACATACCTTCAACCCCGCCCACTACTCCAAATTTTATTGGAAGAAATACAAACTACTCTCAGAGTTTCCCTACGTGCAGTGGTAAGAGTAGCACTTCAGTCAACAATAGTAGTAGCAATGTTAGGATGGAAGACGAGGCAAAGATGCCTACCTTTCAGGGGAATGGGACCAAGGATCCTGAACAATATTGGTTCATATGTGAAGCAGTCTGGACTATGAAGCAAGTCTAGAACGAAGCCATAAAAATGGGACATATAACGTTGACCCTTAGGGGTCGGGCGTTAGACTGGTTCATGAAATTTACAAGGGTTCCGACGGGAACAACATCCAAGATGTTGGCGCAATTTAGAACAACGATGATTGATGAATTTAAAAAACCAAAATCAGAGTCGCAATATGTTACTAAGCTTAAGGATATTAAGCAATTCCCAAATGAGTCGATGTGGGAATTCGATCAGTAGTACAAGAAGTTGATAGCAAAAGTGAGCTTTTCAATAAATCAGTTGCAACACAAAGAGTGGTTTATTGCAGGATTGGTACCGCATATCCGTAGACCACTAATGCGGCAAAAAGTAATGACACAGGAAGAAGCATTAGAGATTGCGATGAAGCTGGAGGCTTCACCAATTGGTGAAGCAGTGATAGGAATGGATAGAATCCAGGCACAATTGGCCACTCTAACACTTCAATTGGAGGATATTAAGAAGGGAAAAGAAACCCGCAGAGATGTATGGTGCACCAGGTGCAAATCTGAGGGACACCATAAGGATAATTGCCCATAGTTCTGTGAGTATTGGCAAGCAGGGGCACCAAACCCCCTATGTCAAGGAGGCATGCTGTGGTGTCCTATTTGTCAGACCAGAGGACATCGACCGGAGGAATGTGTATATCTGCAAAAGATGGTGTCAAAGCCAGCAAACTTGTATTGCAAATTTTGTCAATCGGTTGGCCATGATGAGAAAGACTGCAGAGCCTATGACCTACTGCAGGACCGAACTGTGGACACATATTTTATCAAAGGAGAAGAGCAACCGATGGTGCAATAGCAACCGCAGTACACCCAGCCGCAGCCACAGTTTCATCAACCGCAGCTATATGATCAAGGGAAATACGGGAAAACGTAGTGTGGGCACCCGCAGTATCTGCCACCGCCGTATGGCCAGCCACAGTATGGGCAACCATCATATCAATAGCCACAGTATCCGCCATATGGACCACCGCGTGGAGTTTTCAGAGGAGGATTCCGCTGTGGTCGAGGTGTTGGAGTTGGACGCGGAGGAGCTGCAGGACGGGGAAGAGGACCGATAATCTGTTATAATTGTGGACATCAGGGGATTATCAGAGGGATTTCCCAAACCCAGCACCATAGTGCAGTTATTGCAGTGCTGTGGACCACAGCATGGAGGACTACCCTCAGCTCATTGCGAAATGGAAGACCAAGAATCCGCCTTAGAACCAGAATCAGAACACACCATCGACTGTGCAAATGATATCGATGGAGGTTCGAAAACACGATGCGACTGTTGGGGTTGTAACACGAGGAGGGGTTGTGATAGGAGTTGACAGGTCACATGCTAACATTCGACCAACAATGCGGAAGCAAGTAACATTTGATGTAGAAGCCGAAAGGGACGTTTTCATGGAGGTGCAGAAAGCAATGGGAAATAAGCGTCAGTTACCTCTTCAGGAAGAAATCTATGACATGCCACCAACGTTCAACTCGACGAAGTCACGGAGGAAGGAAAACACTCTAAAAGCCTTCTTGGAGAGTTACCTAGAGCTGGAAAAGGACCCAGATATGCTGGAGGAAATATCTAGTATGTTGCATCTACGGGAGGGTGCATGTCAGGAACAGAAGGTTAACTGCATACACAAAAGAAAGACAGGAAGGGAGATTCGAATGTCGGCACAAATTAGAGCATTTGATGTCGACTCCATCATTCTGGACCTGGGGTCGAATGTGAATATTCTGACCAAACAAACATGGTAAACAATTGGGAAATCGTAGCTGGTTTGGTCACCAGTACAGCTGTGATTGGAAAATCAAAGTAAGGTCACCCCACTCGGTCAAGTATGTCAACTTCTAGTCGAAATTGAGGGACTCAGGACATATGCCGATTTCGACGTCATAGAAATTGTTGATAACACCAGTCCCTATCCGGTACTGCTAGGGATAGACTGGGCATTGGACAACCAAGCGATTATCAATTTCAAGAATCGGACAATGTCATTTGAGAATCACGATATGAGAGTTATAACACCTCTGGATCCTGCGGAAGGGAAGCGCTATGTTGAACCGGCCAAAGATGAGTTTGCGGAAGGATGGGGCAATTTGTATAACATATCTGAGGATTATATTAATCCCACCACAAATGGAGAACTGGGATGGTGCAGTGCCAATTCGGCATCATCAGATTCAGACGAGGCACTTGAGAATTGGAAGAACTAGTTACACAAAGTGTCATTTAGAAGATGCACACGGGTAACGCAGTCACTACGATGGGTAGCCATGGAGGACTGTGCGCTACCTATGTATGAGGGATTTACCAATTTGAGCAAGTTTCTCACTGAATTTGAAGAGAAAGTGGTAGAGCCACAACATCTATTAGCCTTGGAGGAAGCCTTGAAGGCTACTCCTACGCGTTGGTGGGTGACACACAAATCGAATATCACAACTTGGCCACTATGTTGACACCTCTTGGAGGTTCGGTTCGGTGAATCGCAGGGTATGATAGCAAGAAATATGATGGTCGAGGAGATCCGAAGGCACATCTGGATGCATGTCAACACCAATGGGGATCTCGATTGAAGCAGGTGTGGGTACATGCATTCGTACACACGTTGGATGAAGTCCCGCGGAGTGGGTAATGACCTCTTGGGAACGGCTTACCATTGGATTCAACCAATCGTTTTCTTTCTCAGATGAAAATCCCTTCATCCATAGTGCACTACAGGCGATCCGCGAAAGGATATTTGAAGTGGTACCAACAGAACAACCGATGACACTTCAATGGATTGTGACACTTGAAATGTTGATGGAATGTTATAATGACATAGGAGATCCGGATGATGAGGATGATCCAAGATCTATCTACGTGTCGGAATCAGAAGGTAGTAGCAGTGTCAAGGCACCAAAAATACCGTTTGATAAATTTCAGCAACCATTGAAGTTTAAGAAGGTGAACATTGGGTCGGAGGAGAACCTGAAGTTCGCAAGCATTGGAGACTACTGGGATGAGTCGACAATTGTGAAGATAACTAATTTGTTGCATGAGTTTCGGGATCTATTTCCAATGAGATTCTCAGAGATGAAAGGAATTTCTGGAGACATGGGAGAAATGAGGATTCCCCTGAAACCCGATGCAAGGCCAGTCAATCAACGGCCATATCGATTGAATCCAAGATACAAGGAATGGGTGCAAGCTGAGATCGAAAGAATGCTAGAATCCAACATTATAGAACCTATGGAAGAATTGGAGTGGATCAGCCCAATGGTGGTCCAGGATAAGAAACTGGTGAGGTGCAGATATGCGTTGATTTGTGGAAGTTGAATGATGCCTGCCTACACGATCCGTTCCCGACACCATTCACGGATGAGGTGCTCGAAGGAGTAGGAGGTCAAGATATATATTCATTCACGGATGGGTTCTCCGGCTATCACCAGATCAAGATTGCGAAAGAAGACAGGCACAAGACCACCTTTGTCATAGAGTGGGGATGCTTTCAGTACACAGTGATGTCGTTTGGGTTGAAGAATGCTCCAATGAATTTTTCAAGATTAGTGGTTGTGGCATTCAAAGATTACATCAATAAATTTCTTGCCGTTTGTATGGATGATTGGACAGTGTATGGGTTGGTCAAGGATCACGTCGCAAACTTAAGACTAATGCTAGAACGATGTCGAGAACACCAAATCTCATTGAACCTGAAGAAGTGCATCTTCTATGCTCCATT
Source organism: Larix kaempferi (assembly GCA_027924585.1). Classification (NCBI taxonomy): domain Eukaryota; kingdom Viridiplantae; phylum Streptophyta; class Pinopsida; order Pinales; family Pinaceae; genus Larix; species Larix kaempferi. The sequence continues at coordinate 953,967 of BSBM01000345.1, read as the reverse complement.
CGTAATTTTGTTGGGACACATTGTATGCAGGGAAGGAATGTTGGTAGACCCGGTGAGGATTTCCATCATCGTCAACCTTCCATCATCGACAACGGTCAAGTAGCTACAAGCGACGCTGGGACATACGGGCTACTACAGGAAATTCATCCGAGGATATGCAGCAATTACGACACCAATGGAGAAGCTATTGAAGAAAGATGCCAAGTTTGAGTGGAACGCTGAGTGTCAGAAGAGTCTCGACATATTGAAAGCGAATATGGTCGTAGCACCCATACTCGCATTTCTAGATTGGACAAAGGAGTCTCACGTCAACATTGACACGTCCTCAGTGGCACTAGGCATCATCTTGGCCCAACCAGGAACATGCGACATCGACCATCCGATCGCCTTCGCAAGTAGAAAGTTGTCTACTGCGGAGAATAATTACACCACAACAGAGAGGTAGGGGTTGGCGATGGTTTACGCCTTATAGAAATTTCGTCATTACCTCTTAGGGGGGCACTTCAAAATGTTCATTGATCATTTTGCACTGAAATACATGGTGAACAAGCTTGACTTTGAAATAATTGTAAAGCCGGGATGACTGAATGCAGGACCAAATCACCTGTCAAGGATAGAGTCTAGCGAGGAACCAAGGATCATTGGCGAAGGATTGCTACATGCTCAATTGTTTAGAGTTGGAATGGTTACGACCATTATGAGCAAATCATCTAGTTTTTGGTGACAAGGGAGGCACCAATTGGGTTCACTACCAATCAGAAGAAGCAGCTAGTTGTCAGGGCTGCAAACTTTCATCTAATTGCAGGGGAATTGTACAAGATGGGACTAGATGAAATACTACAGTGATACGTCCTTCCGCATGAAGAGGAGAGGATTATGTCGGAAGCTCAGATGGGATCACTGGGGGCCATTACAGTGGATGCATAATTGCTAGGAAGATCCTTTGAGGAGGATTGTGGTGGCCAATCATGCACGGAGATGCTGCGGATTATGCCAAAAGCTGCGATGTCTGTCAATGAATAGGGAAGCCATCACGAAGGGATGAAATGTCATTGGTACCCCAAGTGACGTTGTAGGATTTCGACAAGTGGGCAATAGATTTTGCAGGACCCATCAACCCACCCAAAAAAAGAATAGGTCACGCTACATCATTACTGCGACAGACTATTTGACACGATGGGCAGAAGCTGCACTAGTGAGAGATTGCTCCGTTGTGACTACGGTACCATTCCTTTTTGACAATGTGGTCACTAGGTTTGGGTGCCCCAAAGTACGGTTGAGTGACAAAGGGACTCATTTTGTTAACCAGACGATTGAAGCAATGATGGAAGAGTTTCAGATCCAGCACAAGAAGAGTACTCCCTACCACCCTCAAGTGAATGGGACAATTGAGGTGTTTAATAAGATATTGGAGCATGCACTCACCAAGATATACAATGTGAACCGCAACGATTGGGATTTGAATATTCTGGAGATACGCAGCACGTACCACACCACATGCAAACGATTGACCGGTCATACTCCTTTCAAGCTCATTTACGGATAGGAAGTAGTTATGTTGATGGAGTAGATTGTACCGAGTTTGCGCATTGTAGCAGCTACAGGGATGTGCGATGATGGCACAGTGGAGGAACGTTTGACCCAACTGGTAAAACTCGACGAAGATCAGTTCATCACAGGGTTCCATTAGAAGGTGGAAAAAGATCGCTAGAAGGCTTGGCACGCCGCAATATTAAGCAAAAGCACTTCCAGCGTGGAGACACAGTGTTGTTGTATGATAGTAAGTTTGCGAAACACCCAAGTAAGTCGCAGATGCATTAGTTAGGACCATCCATCATAATTTTTGTCACTGACGAAGGCGCGGTATATCTATAAAGCTTGGATGGAGTATTGCTACCTAAGTTTGTCAATGGGAATAGTTTGAAGCACTATCACCATGACCCAGCACAGAGCGGTTGAGCACTAGATGGTTAAAAAAAAAAAAAATAATGACAAAAAGTGTAAGCATGGCCAGTTGGGTTGCTCGTGGATGCTTTGCACGATTGGCACACGAGGAGTCAAGTCCTAGTATGAGTGAGCATGATTGCTGCAGACCAGCTCCACCAAAAGACGCCATAGAGGTACAATGACAGGATCATAGAGGTACACGAACGGATTTGCAAATGATTTCAGAATCAGGCATCAAGGACACAATAGGAAAGCATAAATACAAGCACAGGAGGCGAGCTAGGCAAGGAATGGTTTATCAGTTAGGAGCAATTCATGTTGCAAGTTTTTCAGGAAGAGAGCGAAGTGAGTAATTCCAAGGAAGTTGTGGAAATGATCCATTTCATTTCGTGTGGCAGCACTCCAGGTGCGCTGAGGGCCAAAACAATGAGTGTGCATGAAGAGCTAGTAAGAGAAAGGGCTCAGACAATCGGGAGGAACAGAGACGAGGTCTCAACAAAGATGTCTAAGCACATGGTAGTAGTTATAAGACTTATGCTCCTGGTGACCACCAGAACACCAGGGGCGGAGCCCCCCTGGACCTAGTAGTACACAGTCCATGGTGTGAAACAGATGTGCCGAAGCAATCAGCCTGTTTCCCACCTTAGCGGCATCAATGGAATTTTCCACAGTTTGGAACAAGCATGAAGTACGCCAGCAGACACAAAAGAGGTAGATGATCAAGGTTTCCAGAGACTGGAGGATGAGTTCAAGATGTACATGACAAGGAACCATAGATTGATGGATGAGTTTGAGAAGTATACAACAGTGAGCTCCAGACGGCAAGAACAGTTTCCAAAGTATAGCATAGCGAAGGATGAGAAAAAACCAGTGGTGTCCAGCTGAGGTGGCTCGAGGGTGAGCCAAAAGTTTGTGTTGGGGGCCTATTGGCACGAAATAAGTCTGCAGGAAGTGCAGAAGTCGACATATGTGAAAGGTACAATCCGCGAAAGAAGGACCATTCACAGAGTTCAAGGAAGCACAAGAATAGTTAAATTAGTTAGAATTGGTCATGTGGACCATTTTGTAACTGCATAGTAGCATATAAATAGCGTAGGATTGTAAGACTAAGGGCATCAAAAAATATGATAAGAAGTTGATCCATCTTTTGATCTGTTTGGTATCCGCGACATGGTGTATTGATTGTTTCTGCGAGGTTCGTTCCGTAGGTTTTAATGAATGCATGAGGATGCTCGATTATGGTTCTATTTCTGTCTCTATCTTTATGCGATGATGAATGTGAATGTTTGCATCATGTTAGTATTCTGTGAGTTGAATGATTACTGTTGATGCGAATAAGTAGGCTGAATATGTTGTTGCGAATGTTTACTATCTGTTGAACCTGCGAATGATCTAATGTGGAATGATAAATTAGTAGTATGATGTGAAGAACATAACCTCTGGTTTATACGATGGTGATATACGGGTGAAGCATATCCTCAACTCCATTGTGAAAACTTGGTTCCTGCAGCCCCCTTATCCATCTCGGGTGAGACTGCACTTGCTTCGCAGGTGTTGCTGGAAAGGGTTACACCTTTCCAAACTGGTGTGTAAGGGAGTTTGGGTTGGTGTTTGTTGGCGACAGTGCGAAGTGAACCCCTATCGAGAGACGCTGCGTCAACAGGCTCCGCTATCATGGTCTTAACAAAGTCAATTTTTTTTTTAAGTGCATAGGTCTTTTAGTGTACTTGTGTGGGTTCTTTTCCATTTTCGAAATAGGTGATTCACTCAAAAGTTATAGCTGAAATTCATGACCTATGTTTTATGTAAATATGACATGATTTCAAACAAAAATGAATAGAAAATAGAAAATACTAACAAATTTATTCAAAAAATATATATTTGGAATCTGCACAGAGAGTTCTATAAGTGTGTGCAGTTTTATTAGCAGTGGACAAGTGGAGCATACACACAGCTTTGAGGTTGAATAACATGAAGTTATAGAACATTATCTGTTTTGCTATAATACAGTCCAAGGATCAAGGTTTGGCAATTCGAATCTAGAACCAAACTTCCAAAGTGATTACACACGGTATGGAAAAACGCAAGCGTGCCAAAAAAACTTCAATTTTGAGGCACGCACGCGTTCATAGCATACATGCACTAAAACAAGTTATACAACTTCACGAGAACTTTATACTCAAAACGAGAACTCTAGCCATAAAAACTCATTTGTTTGCATTAAAAAAAACAAAAACAACCCTCAATTTCAACTAGGATCTGGAAAAAAGTAGCCATCGCATGGAAACCATTCAGCAAGACATATACTAGTCTTAAATACAAAAAATAGAGAGGCCAAAGGTTACATATCTGTAATGCCCTCCTCGGTACTTTAACTTATTAGACTACTAGTTTTGAAATGAACTAGCTAAGTAAAACACGAACCATTTGAATTTACTTTGAGGATGCTTTAAAATGAAAATGAAGAATAGTGTATATGCTCAACTAACTAAGACATGATGATAAATGATGAATAATTTGTATGCTTGACTGACTGAGATACTAGAATGCATGATGTAAATATTTTATATAGTGCAGCACTACTAATGTGTGCTTGAGTGTGTGTAGTGGCAGGTAAGACAATATACCGACTGACCCACAATGGAAATTTAGGGGTCGTAAGAACGGAAAGAACACATAGGGGTACGACGACTAACTGTCGACCCTGGATTAGCAATCCACGCATGGGTGAAGCCGTTTCAGCTCACCAAGGGGAGCGTATGCCATACGGGCAAGGCCATAATGATTTGGTTGCATACGATGAGTTGAGGGGCGCGCAATAAGGAGAGCCTTATCCCTCAACATCCCTTAGTCTCCAAGGAGCGTAGTTGAGAGATCACGGTAACGGTTCCCGGTCGCTATGCAGTACTCCCCATAAAAATGAAGAAATGAAACTGTCAGAAGGGCCCGCTGAAGAGGTACCTAGACAAGAACGAGAGGAAGAAAATTAATCAATGGTATAAATGAAAATTTCACATAAGATTTAAAAAATACTTTATTTCATTTTGTTCTATTTTATTAATTTGAATAATTCTATTCAAGATTTTATTTTTAATTGATTTCATTAATTTGAATTATTTATTTTAATTGATTTTATTAACTCGAAAAAGAATTGAAGAGATTGATTTTATTCAATACTAAATTTGATTAATTATGCTGATTGAAAGAGATTAATAATACGAGAATTATTTTTATTCAAAGATTTTAATTTAATGGATTTTATTATATTGAATTATCCAATACAAATTCTATTCTTGATTTCATTAATTAAATTTTTTATTTTAATTAATTTTATTATATTGAAAAGGGGTTAAAAGATTGACTTTATTGATATTAAATTTGATTAATATTTATTCAAAAGATTTTATTATTTTAAATCATTCTATTAAAGATTCTATTTAATTGACTTCATTATTTTGAGAAAGAATTGAAATAGGTCATTAATAAAAGAATTGTTTTTCTTTTACTATTATTCAAGATTTTTACTTTAATTAATTTTATTATTCATTTAAATTATTTTATAAAGAGGAAATTTAAAATAGATTATACTTTTAGTAAAATGAATCATCTTTTAATTCAATCTTAATATTAGGAAAAGAAAGAAAAGTAGAAAGCAATAAGTCTAACTAAAAGATTGTTAAATAAACTAAATGAGAACCAAAAGAGAAGTAGAACTCTTCTACACCTAACTCCCACTGATCTAGGGATTTAGGTACACATTAAAGACATTAAAAAGACACATGTGTTTGAGAATATTGGAAATTAAAATATTAAATAAAATTAAATATGTACATGGACAGACACATGGCACATAGGCTTTTGTTATATAATGAGGGAGGAGAAGGAGAGAAGGACATCTCTTCCTCCCTAATGCTGGATGGTCATCATAATCTCGGATTATGTTATGATTCTTGGAGTTGGGATTAGCCAGAACGGGGATTGAGAGATCCTTTCTGGAGGCTAGCTTGTGTGTTCTTGCGACCCCATTTGCTCGGGGGTTCGGGGTGAAGAAGAATAACCCCGATACGGTAGGAAGGTCAACCGAGGGGTCACTAGGTACTTCATCAAGAGATTTGATTGGATCGTGTGGGAACCACTTCGAGGACTCCATCAATTTGCTAGACCAACCGTTGAAAACAGATTTGAAGTATTTAGTTTATTTATTTTGCTAACTCTTGTGGTGGAATGAATAAATCTTGGTATATAGTTTTATTTATTTGAAATTCATGCACTGCAATAGATAGAACTACATCTGTGGCCTTTATATCTTCTTCTGAAAAATCGTATTGGAAGTTCTGCAATTATTTATACTTATATTTTCAAATTTCGTGGAAGTCTTTTTGGGGAACCCGAAATGGGGGTCCCTACATTTGGTAGAGGGTGTCTCTTTTATGAATGTTTGGAGTATGTATACCTTGCGACAATAAGAAAAGGGAACCCTATAAATGCACCTCCCATATTTATAATATAGAAATAATATGGTTACAATAGGCTGAAGAATCAAATTGTTCATTGTAGTTCAATAAGGAATACTTATGAGTTATATATATAAGTCATCTACTGGTAAATATGAGAATTGTAGATTCAAGGTAGATATTATCATATGTTAGGAGATATGCACTTAGTTAGGAATTGCATTGTATGCTCTTACGGTTAGAATTTCAATTCATTGAATTTAGAAATTCCATTATATTTTTACATACTTTTGAATGCAAAATCTTATGAGGTATTATCAACATGTGCAGGATTAGATTTTGTATTACATGTAAGAGTTCTTATGGTTGAAAGATCACAATTACATTTATACCATAGATACATTCACACTTGATATGATTTGGAATGTAGGTATTATTATATATCATTAAATACTTTATATGTTAAAGGTTGGAATGTAAGTATTATTACATGATATTTAATGTGCACAGGGTTGAGAATTACCTTGCTTTTAAGGATTCCTATGGTTAGAATCTCCATGGTACTTATATTAGAATTACATTTGCACCAATGTGTCTTATGGTTAAGTTACATATTCTTTAAGTAGTATATTACCTATGAAAACTTAGAATCATTGGGCATTGTGGCAAGGGAATGGATTAGATAGGAATTTCAAAGTATTACTTGATTTTGTTCTACGATTCACTTCTGAGGAAAACTCAAATCTTTAAATTCAAAACCATGTCATAAGGTGATTATGAATCCTATAGATGGGAAACCCGAATGATTCGTTAGATGGATTTCAGTAAGCTAAGGAACAGAAGATGATATGTGTATTAAATTATTTGTTTGAATTTATGGATTAAAGTAACTAAATCATGAGCTATGGTTGTTATGATAATTATGGTTCTATAAAAGGATTGGATACTAATGGTGATAATTGTCTTCCAAGCTAAGTTCATGACCTACACTTGATACAAAGGATGTTAGTACAATTTTTTTTTTTTCACTTACTCTTGAGAAGAGACCCTACATTTGGGTTCGTTGGTGATGCATAAAGATCGACATAGAAAAGTCAGAGCTGTGGCTTTTACTTCTTCATCCTCGGCAAAAATATTTCCATATTCTCAAACATGTTAGAATTATTCTTCACTAAATTTGCTAGTATAAAAGTTTGAATGATATTCAGGGTTCATATACTTTGATGAGGGGTCTTGCGTCAAGAATTTTATCGATTGGTTGTAAATTTTTATTTTCTGAAATCAAGGCGATGGCTTCACAGGTATGCACTACTAGTTTGTAATCATGCCTTGGATTTTGAAAAGAGAGAAGTTAAACTTACTTGAATTATAGAATATTAACTGTACTCGAGTTGGGAAGAGAAGAAAATCTTACATGACTTTGTTTATAAAAATCTGAGATTATACTTTTAGCTATACTAAGTAAATGGCACTCTAGTATTTAATAATACCTTGGATTATGGGAAGAGAGAGGTTGCATGTAAGATTAGTTTAGTAATGGTTAAGGTATGTATTGAAGAATAGAATTGGGAAGAGTAAATTCTTATTTTGAAATTTGGACATTGTTTTGAACATATGATAATTATACGTAATTATAGAAAAGGGAGAAGTTGGAATTGAATATTTTATCCTTTATGTTGAAATATGTTAGTGCTTTCAGTATTTTCGTAAATGATATACTTATAGTTTTGTTGAATCGAAAGAATTTGTTGTAGACGATTTCAATCTCGGTTACAATTAGTGAGTCAAGAGAGAACTGTTGTGGGGATTACTACACTATGAAAGGCATGATTTAGTTATATTATTAATTATGCGATTTATACTTATATGAGGGTAGAAAAGAAGAAATGAAATTTTATTATCAATTGTGGTTATGTTGAAGAAATGAATGTGAAAAGAAAGTGAAAACTCACCGTGGAAGCACATGAGATTTAACTTCGGGACGAAGTTTTAATAATAGGGGGTGTATGTAATGCCTGCCTCGGTACTTTAACTGATTGGACTAATGAGGGTACTAGTTTTGAAATAAACCAGCTAAGTAAAACATGAACCATTTGAATTTACTTTGAGGATGCTTTAAAATGAAAATGAAGAATAATGTATATGCTCGACTGACTGAAACATGATGATAAATGATGAATAATTTGTATGCTCGACTAACTGAGATACTAGAATGCATGATGCAAATATTTTATATAGTGCAACGTTACTAATGTGTGCTTGAGTGTGTGCAGTGGCAGGTAAGACGATATACCGACTGACCAACAACGAAAATTTAGGGGTTGTAAGAACGGAAAGAACACATAGGGGTACGACGACTGACTGTCGACCCTGGATTAGCAATCCACGCACGGGTGAAGCCATTTCAAGTCACTCAGGGAAGTGTATGCCGTACAGGCAAGGCCATAATGATTCGGTCGCGTACGATGAGTTGAGGGGCGCACAATAAGGAGAGCCTTATCCCTCAACATCCCTTAGTCTCCAAGGAGCATAGTTGAAAGATCGTGGTAACGGTTCCCGATCGCTACATAGTACTCCCCATAAAAAGGAAAAAAGAAATTGTCAGAAAGGCCCGCCGAAGAGGTACCTAGACAAGAACGAGAGGAAGAAAATTAATCAATGGTATAAATGAAAATTTCACATAAGATTTAAAAAATACTTTATTTCATTTTGTTCTATTTTATTAATTTGAATAATTCTATTCAAGATTTTATTTTTAATTGATTTCATTAATTTGAATTATACATTTTAATTGATTTTATTAACTTGAAAAAGAATTGAAGAGATTGATTTTATTCAATACAAAATTTGATTAATTATGCTGATTGAAAAATATTAATAATAAGAGAATTATTTTTATTCAAAGATTTTAATTTAATGGATTTTATTATATTGAATTATTATATACAAATTCTATTTTGATTTCATTAATTAAATTTCTTATTTTAATTAATTTTATTATATTGAAAAGGGGTTAAAAGATTGACTTTATTTATATTAAATTTGATTATTATTTATTCAAAAGATTTTATTATTTTAAATCATTCTATTAAAGATTCTATTTAATTGACTTCATTATTTTGAGAAAGAATTGAAATAGGTCATTAATAAAAGAATTGTTTTTCTTTTATTATTATTCAAGATTTTTACTTTAATTAATTTTATTATTCATTTAAATTATTTTATAATGAAGAAATTTAAAATAGATTATACTTTTAGTAAAATGAATCGTCTTTTAATTCAATCTTAATACTAGGAAAAGAAAGAAAAGTAGAAAGCAATAAGTCTAACTAAAAGATTGTTAAGTAAACTAAATGAGAACCAAAAGAGAAGTAGAACTCTTCTACACCTAACTCCCACTGAGCTAGGGATTTATGTGCACATTAAAGATATTAAGAAGGCACATGTGTTTGAGAATATTGGAAATTAAAATATTAAATTAAATTAAATATGTGCATGGACAGACACATGGCACATAGGCTTTTGCTATATAATGAGGGAGGAGAAGGAGAGAAGGACATCTCTTGCTCTTTAATACTGGATGGTCATCATAATATCGGATTATGTTATGATCCTTGGATTTGGGATTAGCCGGAACGGGGATTGGGAGATCCTTTCGGGAGGCTAGCTTGTGTGTTCTTGCGACCCCATTTGCTCTGGGGTTCGGGGTGAAGAAGAACATGGGGGCTTCACTAAAAGGCAATATAATACCACGTTCATTCATATTGCGGTATTAAATATTCATGAAAACCTAAAAATTATATTGCTTATATATTAAGGGGCAAAGGGTTTTTTTAATTTAATGTAACAAGACAAAAATACTTTGAGGTCTTTTTTATATGGGCAGGCTAACAAATATCCGCCAATGGAGATGGAGGAATCACGATCGGATGAGAAATCGGGTTGAGGCAAGGCTCGCGCTACCAATACGCAATGAAATCGCATCTTGAGGCATGCTTGAGGCCAGGGGGTTTTGTGGTGAAGTGGGTTTCCATTCGATCATAGTCGAGAGACAATGGTCATTGACAACCAATTGTTACCAATAGCACTCAACTAGTTGTTACCAATAGCCTTGGGAGGCTCTAAGCCTCCAGGGCCTATTATAGGCCCTCGATAGGCCTTGGGAGCTTGAATACCCAACCACTTATGCTTATTACAGGCCTTGGGAGGTTTAGTCAGCCTCCTAGAGCTTGTTGCAGGCCCTGGGGGCTTGGATACCTAGCCCACAACAAGATTAGTCGACGATTGGGGAACTGTAACATGTAATCTAAATGTTGTACTATGTGCATTGGCTCTAGTGACATACAAGAAGTGATCTCCTATCTCTTCATTAGACTATTAGATGTTGCAAATCATAATGATATGTGGTTGAGTAATTGCATTGTGGGTGAAGTAATGTGCATCCACAATATACATCGAAAGAAGCAAGGGGTGAAGTAATGTGCATCCACAATATACATCGAAAGAAGCAAGGTGCATTGTAAAATGCATGTGGGGTCATAAGAGGGGTATCATATCAATATACTAGGTAGAAATATAAAGGGGTATAAAAAATGTTAATGAAAAAATTGATACATACAATATCTAGTGAAAATAGGGGTTTTTTTAAATTGGGAAGGCATATTGGGAGGGGGTAAAAAAAGAAGATTTTGGAAGGTATTTTCCAATATTTAGTGAAATTAGGGGTATTGTTTCATATGCCACGAACAAATGTGCTATGATAGCGGTTTATTGAGTAAATCCCCTGTGAAGAAGAATAACCCCGATACGTTAGAGAGGTCAACCAAGGGGTCACTCAGTACTTCGTCAGGAGATTTGATTGGATCGTGCAGGAACCACTTCGAGAACTCCATCGATTCACTGGACCAACCATCAAAAACAGGTTTGAAGTATTTAGTTTATTTATTTTGCTAACTCTTGTGGTGGAGTGAATAAATCTAGGTATATAGTTTTATTTATTTGACATTCATGTATTGCAATAGATAGAACTAGATCTGTGGCCTCTATATCTTCTTCTGAAAAATCGTACTCGAAGTTCTGCAATTAATTATACTTATATTTTCAAATTCCGTGGAAGTCTTTTTGGGGAACCCGAAATGGGGGTCCGTACAATATCCTCCTAGTTACATCACATAATAAATTAAGGAACCACTATTTTCCAAATATTTATCAAAAAATTCTTCCTAGTAGAGAATGCCTTCATCACCTTCAACATCTCGTTTCAACAAAGTATCAACTTCCAAATTTAGTTCTCAATATATGTGTTCTATATTGATGGCAGCAAATGATGTAAGAAGGAATTTGGTTCTCCAACACCAGTTATGGAGTGCAACCACTTGTAAATTAAAAAGATCATTTTCCCACTTGACTATCACCATAGAGTCCCCATAAACTTTTAAGGAATCAATCCCAAAAGTAGAAGCCACATTGGAAAGGCACCATAAGGCCATCAACTTAGCCTTAGTGTTAGATCCATACCCATAGTTCAATTTAAATTTGAAGAAATGATCCTTGTTGATCCTGAGGACCACCCATGTTGCAAACAATCCTCCCTGAGCAACCCCATCAAAGAATCCTGTAGCTTCATGAGATAAAGGAAACTCCACCACCTGCCTAACTTTGGACTTTTTAACCTCTGGTTCAAAATATTCTTTGCACAATCCTAATAACCACATACAACAAGCATCAAGGTTTGGTTTCTTATCTTTAAATATGATGTAATTTATGGCTTTCCATATTCCCCAGGAAATGAAAACAGGTATTGTACTATGCGTTGTACATTTATAGTACCAAGGAAGAAAATTAAGTTCAAAATATTGACATCCCCAAGACTGTGAAATGTTAAGGGAAATACATATAGTCTTCCAAACAAGTTTTGTAAACTAGCAATTGACAAAAATGTGTTCAATGGATTCAATGTCATCTCTACATAAAACAAGCATATTTGGCTCAATTAACCCTCTATGTGTTATATTACCCTAAGTCTTCAAGCATTTTTCAAAGGATAGCCATAAAAAAATTGATTTTCAATGGTATATGCCAATTCCACAATATTTTGCACCACCATTTGGCGACATTGTAAGTGTGTTCTTGAGCTATCATAGCGTAAGTAGCCTTAGCCTAAATATGACCTGTAGCAACATTGAAAGACCAAATGAGATTATGATCACATGTATTCATCCTGGTACCTGTAGAATTAAGGTGAAAAATATATCTATCCCAATCCTCAACCCAAACACTCCCCAATCCAAGATCTGAAGAAAAAATACAATATGAATCTGAAGGCTAGAGCTACGTAGGTCGCTTAATGTGTTCCAAAGTGAAAAACCCAGTTCTGCAAGATAATCCAGTAAATATGGAGATACCTTATAATTTTCCTCCATCCCAATAATTGGATCAATCCCTACCAAAACATTTGATCCCGATCCAACCTTCCAACTTAGGCCTCTTGCCAACCATTGGTAAGCTTTGATAAATCCATACCATAAGTTAGAATTATTCCTAGTATTTTTAACTAGATTCTTGATCCATTTCAAAAAATACCCTTTGATGTATTTTCCATGGAGAACTTCACTCCAAAGTCCTCTGCCAAATAATCCTCTGCGTAGGCTCTTCAAACACATAGCAGTGCTAAAACAATAGATATTCTTTATATCCTAGCCACCCCAATTTTTTTTTTTTATCTTAGACAACCTTTCCCAGCTAGCCAGGTGTAACTTCCCCCCATTTGCATTTCCATACCACAGAAAATTGAACATGAACCTACGAATCATTCTAAGAATAGTATATGGAACCAGTGCCAATGAGAACCAGTAAACATGAATACCAACCAACACAGCTTTTAGGAGAGTCAATCTGCCTCCCAATGATAACAACCTAAAAGACCAATGACCAATCCTCTTTTCAAAATTTTCAACCGCAATGATTCTTTAATCTTGTACCCAACTGGTTTTAAGTAGTATCCCAAATACTCAGAAACCTTCCACCATATCCAATACTTTGAAAGGCATTAAAGTTGTAATATGATCCAAAAAATTCCTATCAACCTTGTGTTTGTGAAAACATGATTTTGTAATGCTTACCTCCATCCTTGAGGCTACACAAAAGATCTTAATGATCTCAGCAAAAAATATCCATTCATCCACCGAACCATTACCAAACAACATTACATCATCTACAAATAATAAATGTAAAATGAAACCATATGTTGATAATTTGATTCCTTTTCATTTTCCTTCTGCCTTGGATTTATTGATCATGTGACTCATTCCTTCTTTAACGAGAAAAAATAATAGAGGAGATAAGGGGCATCCCTGTCTAATGCCTCTAGAGATTTTGAATAAGTAGGAAGGAGATCCATTGATAAGCACAGAGAACCCAACTGAAGTAATGCATGCCATTATCCAGTTTGTTACCAAAATAGGAAGCCCAATTTGTATGAGAAGAAGCCTCAAATATATCCAATCCACTCGATCATAGGCCTTCACTAAATCCATTTTTAGCATCAAAGCATCAACATCCTTAAAATGGATAGAGTGTAAACATTCTTTAGTGATACCTATTGCATCCAAAATCTATCTATTAGCCAAAAACTTCAACTGTTCTTTGGATAGAGTCTTGGAAAGAAAAATCTTGATCCTGTTGGAAATCATTTTTGTGATGACTTTATAGGCCAAGTTACTTTAAGAAATTGGTCGGAAGTCATTCAAATAAATAGGTTTATTACACTTAGGAATAAGTGTAAGGAAGGTAGAATTAAGGGCCCTAGAAACATACCCTTCCAGTATTGATTATTCAACCATAGACAAAAGGTCCTTTCCCATCACTTCAAAAAAGTGAAGAAAGAGTTCCATTGTCCAACCATCTGGACCAGGGCTCTTATCCTTAGAAAATTGTTTCAAAATACCTTCAATTTCATCTAAAGTAATAGGTTTTCCAATATCTAAACGTTCTTCAAAGTTAAAGAAAGAAAGTAAATGACTAATCACCTTCAACTGAGTATATATATGAGAGGAACTAGAGTCTTTCAAATGTTAAGCAAAATGTGTCTTTGCCATCCTTTGCAGTTCCTTCTGAGATTTAATCACTTTCCCCCTATCATCCTTTAGCTTCCATATGGAGTTATTATTCCTTCTATAGGAGGCATATTGATGAAAAAATCTAGTATTGTTATCACCAAGAGCAACCCAAATTTCTCGACTTTTCAACCTCCATGCCATTTCTCCTTCTTTAATAGGATATCTTTTTGGATTTCTAGTTCAAGAAGGGCCAATTTATATTCTTCATTCAAAATATAATCACCATTGTTTTCCATGATCTCCTTCATTTGTTCTTCAATCCTTAGAAAATATTCATTGTATTTATTCTTCTGATCCTTTTCCCACATAATAACTTCCTTCTTTAAGCATTTTAGTTTCATAACCAAGCAATCCATAGGACTGCACTCCTTAGGGATATGATGGTCCATATGAGTAGAGGGCCCCCAAACTTCAAAAGGAGACAGTGTAAAATTTATATCTTCTGCTACAATTAAATTATTGACCCCCAACAAACAACAGGCTTCCAAAGAATTCCAAAATAGTTCCCTATCCTCGAAAGGCCCATAACAATTAAATATGGCCAACTGTTGATCAAATTCCTTAAAATAACCTTGCATTTGAATACCCCTATCTGTCCCGAAAGGTTTAAACTCAGTAATCCGTGGATTCCAACATGACAAGAGATCCACCGAGAGGCAATAAGAATCAACAGCGCAAATTTCCCACCCAGGCAAAGCATTGGAAAAAACCTCAATAACTTGTTTTTAAGAACATATTGTCTCTTGAATTAAAACTATGTCAGTGTTAGTATTTTTTAAGATTTTAGTCAGGGCCCTAACCTTCCCATCCCTACCTAACACACCAATATTGAGACAGAGAATTGACATTAATAAACACCCCAAACATGATGTTTTACTTTAAGGGCCTAAAGAGTGGGTGGATCAGAGTAATTAAGAGAAGAGGGAGAAGCCTTAGCATGCATGACAGAAAGGGGTTTATATGAAGAGTGTGGTGGGAATCTCTTCACATTCCTATTTTTCTTCTTCTTGTTACGAATTGTAACATTCTGAAATGGAATAGAATGTACCGAAGATACATCAAGATTAGTGGAAGGGATCTTAGAATAGACTTTCAATGGAGATTTGTGACCTTGATGAATATCATCACAAGGGTCTCTAAAAGATCAATTATATAAAGTACTAAAGGTGTTAAGGGGAATATCAGTCGGTGCATAGGTATTTGATGGACCCATAACCCCTGTATTCCTAGAAAACACCTCAAAACACAAAATTTCAGGGTTTGGGGATACATCCCAATCTTCATTATTATCAATGGCTCTTAGGGTATCATAATCAAGTTTTGATTTTAAAAAATTTCCATGCATCATAATACCATACCTACCCCCAACCTCATTCCCATTAATGGAGATTCTGGACTATCTAACTCTTTTTCCACAGAAAGATAGAAATTTAATTAATCTTTCGAAACCCCTTCATAAAAAGTGGGAGAATCTGACTTTTGCATACCTTTTAACTATCGGGTCTCATGCACCAGTGAGGCAGAAGGCATAATAGTATGACCTTGCTCTTGATGTTGAGATAATTCATCACCAAAATCGTCCACAAAGTCATTAGACAGAGCACCCGATAACAAATAAGGGCATCGAGCCTTAACATGTCTAGTTTTTTGGCAAAAATTGCATAAAAAAGGAATATGTAGATAATCCAGTCTCTGAAGGAAAGTTTTTTTGTCCCAATGTATCTCCATTTCAGTCAGTAAACCCAAAGTAATATCAAAATCCACCATTACACGAGCCACTTTCTCCTCGATTCCATACATCATTTTTTTATCCAATCGGATGAATCTACCCAACGAATTGGCCAAACCCTTAAAAACATTCTGGGTCCAAAGTTCAATTAGAAAACTAGGAAGCAAGATCCAAAGATGTCGGCGAGTCATATTATCCCTTTCTGGGTTGAAGGCAAAGCGCCACCGCTTCAAAACCAAAGAACCCTCCTTAATAAGCTAAATATTATTCAAAACCTTCGAAATATGTTCTACCTCAGGGAAAATGAAATAGGTTCAACCATTGATAAGCATATTGATGCGGGGTGCATAGCCAAATTTCGAGAGACAATGTTTATTTACCCATTCTACGAGCTCTAGTCATGAAACCCTAGTCGATTCAATACACCCGATGACCACTCGACTGGACAAAACACCAACCCTTTTCATATTCACATCACTTCCCAACACAAAACACTTCAAACCCTCATGTACTTTATAGGTTTTCAGACAACGCCGAGCCCTCTCTATCGCACCAGTAAGACATCGCGCATATCTCTCCTCAATCACATTCAAATTGACCAAATACAACCTAACCTCCCTATCCTCATGACATGAAACCTCTCTCCTTTCGAGAAATGCACCCAACGCATGATATATCTCCTTTGAACTAGGAGAAGAACCCTCACTACAAGAAACAGGTAATTGTGAAACCCCTCTCGAGGATATGTGAGAAAGACTCCCCACCGAGTCCATCAAAAGAGACTAGGATAAGAGGTCACTGCCATCCGTCACTAGGATCAAAGAGGAGATAATACGCCTGAATCAACAAAAACCACAACACCCCACCGCAATAAACCCTAGAAGAGAACTTTGCCAATAAAATCCACCAAATGTTGAAAAGAATGATGATATTAGAAAACAAAAAGTTTCTAACCCAAAAGGAGAAAGAAGAGATGCTTACGCAAAAATGAAGAAAAAAGTAAGCTGCAAACCATAAGCCAAGAGATTAATAAAAGAGACTGTAGTAAAAAAACATAGATTGGTTCCCACTTTTTTCTCTTGGTTGGTACTAGGCCAATCATTTTGATTGACTTAACTCCAACTCTACTGCAACATTTTCAACACCATCTAACTAGGGTTTTGCAAGAAAAATATCTACTCCCCATATAAGCATACTTTATATGAGATTATATCAACCCAAAATTACACTTAGATGAAAACTACACCACGTTAAGTGATATCAAATATAAATATATATTTAACTAGATTAAAATATCAACTATTTTTTACTTAAAAATAAAAACCTTAAATATTACTCTTTCCCTTCCTAAAGCATAATAAATCATAAAATATAACTTTGTTCCTTATATATATTCAACTAGATTAAAATATCAGTTCTATCTTTTACTTAAAAATAAAAACCTTATAATAAATTATAAAATACTTCACTTTCCCTTCCTAAAGCATAATAAATCATAAAATATAGTCCAACATATTTGTTTCAAGGAACGTGTGGACTTCGCCAGGGGTGCCCTCTCTCCCACCTACTACTTTTGTTGGTTATTGAGGGTCTTAGTCGTCTTCTTAATGAGGCGAAGGAAGATGGTAGGATTTCTGGTATTAAGATCTCAAAGAACCACATTATAACACACTTGCTATTTGTTGATGATGTACTTATATTTGGGATTGGTAATATTGAGGAGTGGTTACATTTTAAATATTTGTTAGATCTATTTTGTCAGGATTCGGGTATGGTCATCATTGTTCTGAAATCCTTCCTATATCACATCCATGTGGACGAAGCTACCTGCTCATAGGTTCGCTCTCTTTTTCCTTTTACTTCTCTGCCTCTAGAGCATGGTATGGTTTATCTTGGTTATTTTATGAAACCAAATGGTTATCTCCTTAGTGAATGGAAGTGGTTGATCCATAAATTTGAGAAGAGGATTATGGTTTGGTATAGTAGGGCTTTTGTAATGTCCCCATTCAAATAATTTCATAGTAAGACAATCCCATCAATCCTACTAGTTTCCTAGGTTGGATGGGCACATGTGGAATGGTAATAAGGAAGCTAGTAAATGATGTTTAGACATTAGAATCATTAGAATCATGGATGTCTTCTACAATTTTCATGTACTGTACTTGAGCATTTGAATAATTTTTACTCAATTTAGTTGTATTGGAGGTGAAATAGTGCCATTTCCCCAAGGGTCGAATTGGGGATTTTTGCAGTCGAATGGGAGAGGGTGAGAACAGTTGTAATAATCCATTAATGGTGCATATGAGACCTTAATAACATGATTAACACATTACATACCTTTGTTCATAAATTCGAGGGATTTTAGAGGCATTTGGGAGGCCATTTTCAGTGTTACCCCGAGGGGATTTGATACACAAATTACTAGTCAAAATTGCATATATTGGTCAGAATATAAATCAAGTTTTCTGAAGTCTTTGGAGGACCATAAAACATCCCTGAACCTAATAATCAATTCTAAATATCATTCATACACTCATACAAAATATTTGGGAGCATTTGGGTTGATTTGGAGGTCAAAATAGTAAAACTAGTTAAAGGTCGAAATTGGGGAAAAAAGTGGAAAATTGGGCATTTTAATAAATTTTGAAAAAGGGTCATTACAAGTGGTATCAGAGCATGTTCTTGGCACCTGATGGTCTTAACAAGAAGTCAAAAGAATAATCCACCACCCTTTGAACCAATAGTTGAAGAGGTTTTTGTTAAAGAAGAGGAGTCTTTTGCTGAAACCATGGGTAGAGAGGAGGATGACAAATTAAAACATAAGGAGGAACTTATTGCAACCTTAGATCCATGTTTCTCTAAAATTTCTACAGATATGGAAATAATAGGTAACAAATTGCTGCAAGGATTCGAATTGTTGATTAGCCAGCTTCAAAGCAAAGGGGTGATAGGAGATAATAGTGGTTCACACTCAAGGGAAAAGATAAAAGGGAGTGAGCATATTTTCTTAAGTACGGGACCTCATAATAGACCTGATGAATTTCAAAGCACACAAAGGCATACTACACCTAAATTCCTCTCACCTAAAGAAGAGCTCGATATTGAGGTGGATAATAGTAAACTAGCCAATGAATGGAATGATTTGAGTGAAGAATGTAAAAGAGGTCTACCATTTAGTACATTCATTGATGCTATCTATAAAATGAAGAGGAAGGATGACCATAGGATTCCAAACCAAAAAAGAGAATTAAATGGTGCTATTAGTAAAATGTTAGTTCCTACTTTTGATGGTTCTTCTCCAAATTCTGCTAATACTTGGGTGCAAAAATTGGATGTGTATTTTCAGCTGAATCCTATGTTGGAAGAATATGCATTAAAAATTGCCATTTTGCACTTGGAAGGAGATGAAAATGAATGGTGGTTCCATGGATTGAAAACCTTGGGTCATGATTAGGTTAAAACATATGGAGAATTTGTTGACAGGGTATTAAAGAGATTTGAACAAAAAGATCTAGAATTGCCATTCAAAGAACTAGCCCAATTGAAGCAAACTAGGACCCCTACTGAATATATGTTGGAATTTCAAAAACTATCAATAAAGGTGGTTGATGTCTCTATGGGAAGGTTGGTATTGTTGTTCACTGAAGGTTTGGCTGAACCTTTAAAAGTTTTGGTCAAATCCCACAAGCCAACTACATTAAAAGGTGCAATGAGCTTGACTAGAGATCTCCAAAATGTGCTTCCTAGAACGATATTTCCTCCCAAGCCTAGCTACAAATTTGAAAAGAAACCATGGAAAAGGGATGGATATGATAAGAAACCTTGGCAAAGAGAGTCATTTGAAAAGAATAAAAAAGAAGGACTAAACAGTCATGAGCTTCGAAAAAAGGAACTGTGCTTCACATGCTTCCAACCATGGACACCGGGGCACAAATGTACTAAAGGAAAGGCTCAATACATATAAGTATTTTCTGATAATGAGGGGTATGATGGGGGCATGGATGAAGATAGACATAATTCAGATCAAGAAGAGGCATATGAGACAGCAGTAGAAGAGGAAAGACAAGAAGAAAATCAGCCTTCACCAGACAAAGCAAGAATGGCAGTACTTTCAGCAGTACCCCGCTACCATACTATCCGATGCAAGGGTGTGGTACAAGGACAAAGAACTATAGTTTTGGTAGATGGAGGAGCCACCCATAACTTCATTGATGCATAGATAGTGGAGAAAATAAAGATACCTATTGAACCATTTGATGGCTTTACAGTTGTCATTCCCGGTCACAACACAATGCAATGCAAAACATGGGTTCCAAAGTTGCAAGTCACCGTAGGTAACTATACTTTTGTTGATAGTTTTTATGTGGTTGATGTTGCTGGTACTAATGTGGTTTTGGGAGTGCAATGGTTGTATTAAATAGGAGAGCATACAATAAATTATCAAATTCCCGAAATGAAATTCCAAGATTCAAAAGGAGTACAAAGAGTTGTGAGAGGGAAACACACTTACCCAAATCAAGTAGTGACTTCCAATAGTATGAGATCTATATTGAGACATGGAGACATAGAATGGGCTGCTGAATGTCACATTACATCTCCCAAGCCAAATATAAATATTGTTGAACACCCAAAGGAGATAGAGAGACTCTTGCAAAAGTATGACAATGTTTTTAGAGACCTTCCACATGGTAGACCACCAGATAGGAGAATTGAGCACAACATTATTTTGGAGGAGGGTACTTTGCCCATTCAGATACCACCTTATAGACATCCTAAAAAGTTCAAAGATGAGATTGAAAAATCCATCCAATAACTCCTAGAGTTGGGACTCATTAGACCAAGCTCTAGTCCTTATGCTTCTCCAGTGGTGCTATTGAAGAAAAAAGATGGAACATTGAGAATGTGTATAGACTTTAGAGCCTTGAACAAAAAGACTATCAAGAATAGGTATCCTATTCCTAGGATTGATGAGCTCATGGATGAGCTACATGGGGCCAAATACTTCTCAAAAAATTAACCTTAGATCAAGTTACCATCAAATCTGGATGAAAGATGAAGATGTGCAAAAGACTGTTTTTCGATGTCATTATGGCCACTTTGAATTTCTTGTCATGCCTTTTGGGTTGACTAATGCTCCAGCCACATTTCAAGCATGTATGAATATGATCTTTTGCAAGCAACTAAGAAGGTTTGTTTTTGTTTTCTTTGATGACATTCTCATTTACAGTAAGACATGGGAAGAGCATTTGCAACAGTTAGAGATTGTGTTGAAAATTTTGCAAGAAGAGTCCTTATTTGCTAAGTTGTCAAAGTGTGAATTTGGGATGAAAGAATTGCTATATCTTGGGAACATTATAGGGCAAGAAGGAGTGAAGGTACATATGGAGAAAATCAGGGCTATCTTAGAATGGCCATCACCAAAAAATATTACCGAATTGAGAGGTTTTATTGGCCTATGCACCTATTACAGAAAATTTGTGAAGGGTTTCTCCAAGTTGACTTCTCCACTCACTGATTTGACTAAGAAGGATGCTTTCAAGTGGGATGAAGAGGCTGAAAAGGCCTTCCAAAAAATGAAAGAGGTAATGAGTAGTTGTCCCATACTTGCACTTCCTGATTTTACTAAACCTTTTGTTGTGGAATGTGATGCTTCAGGTGGAGGAATAGGGGCTATCCTAAAGCAAGGCCAACACCCCATAGCATTTGAGAGAAGAAAGTTGAAGCTTCATGAAAAAATTTACTCCATCTATGATAAAGAAATGCTGGCCATTATGCATGCATTGGCCAGATTTAGACAATACTTGGTGTGCAGCCAGTTTGTGGTGAAAACTGACCACAATAGTCTAAGACACTTTCTCACCCAAAAAGATCTAAATGAAAGGCAACAAAAGTGGGTAATCAAGATTCAAGCTTATGATTTTGATATTGAATATGTCAAAAGAAAGAATAATATAGTAGCAGATGCTTTGTCAATAAGACCTTCTTTTTCTCTCATGGACATTGCCAAGGATTGGAAAAATATGCTACTAGTTGAATATGCTAAAGACAAATTTGCTTGTGATGTGTTGGATGGACTCAGAGGGGATGATAACTACAGGGTTTTGAATGGGCTGATATACTATAAGGGCATAGTTTATTTAGTTCAGAACTAAAAGCTCAAGTACCAAATTTTACAAGAAGCTCATGATTCCCCACTAGCAGGCCATCCGGGGATCTTCAAAACTTATAGACAGTTGAGGCAAAGGTTTTTTTTGGAAGGGGCTGAAAGAAGATGTTCAGAAATATGTAAGTGAATGTAAAGTATGTCAACAAAACAAATCAGAACTTACATGTCTAGCAGGCTTATTACAACCATTACCAATTTCGGAGCAAAAATGGGATAGTATCTCCATGGATTTCATCACCGGTTTACCAAAATCTTTGGGTAAGGATTGTATATATGTGTTAGTGGATAGGTTGACAAAATTTTCTCATTTCTTTGTTGTTACATAATCTTTTAGTGCTGCACAAGTGGCTGATATATTTTTCAAAGAAATATTCAGATTGCATGGGCTCCCCAAGAGCATTGTCAGTGATAGAGATAGTAGTTTCATGGGTGCTTTTTGGCAAGAACTCTTTAGATTGGTGGGAAATAAATTGACTCCAAGCACCAGCTATCATTCAAAAATTGATGGACAAACAAAGAGGGTAAATAAATAGTTGGAAGTATACTTAAGAAATTATGTAGGAGGGCAGCAAAAAGCATGGGTCAAGTGGCTCCACTTGGGTGAGTTTTGCTACAACACCACCTTCCATATGTCCATAGGAATGTCTCCTTTCAAAGCACTCTATGGTTATGATGCGCTCACTTTTTTTGGCATTATCTTTTCTGATAGTAGGGCCCCAAGGGATAAGGATTGGGTGGAAGAGAGTCAAGAGATCTTAAAACTCTTGAAAGACAATTTGCAGGTTCCCAAAACCAGGAAAAGCAATATGTCGATAAACATAGAGAAGAAAGGACATTTCAGGTTGATGATTTAGTATATTTGAGATTGCAGCTCTACAAACAAACTTCTTTGAAAAAGAATGGAGCAAAAAAATTAAAACCAAGGTACTATGGCCCTTACAGGATAGATGGGAAAATTGGAGAGGTAGCATATGAATTGGAACTTCCGGAAGGAATTAAAATCCATAATGTATTTCATGTATCTTGTCTCAAGAAAGCTCTTGGTCAGAAAATCATCACTTCAGAAATACTTCCTCCCTTGGATGATGAAGGTCAGCTCACACTTGTTCCGGAAAGGATTTTGAAAACACGAGAAAGCAGATTGAGAAGTAGAACTATCAAAGAATATTTGGTGCAATGGAAGGACTTGCCAAGTGAAGATGCTACATGGGAAGAGGAGAATATTTTGCAGCATCCTAATTTGAAATTGCTTGAGGACAAGCAATCTTGGGTGGGGAGGACTGTAATGTCCCCATTCAAATAATTTCATAGTAAGACAATCCCATCAATCCTACTAGTTTCCTAGGTTGGATGGGCACATGTGGAATGGTAATAAGAAAGCTAATAAATGATGTCTAGACATTAGAAGGGTTCAAGTATTTAATAAATAGAGTGAATAAAGAAATTCAAGAGAAATCCTAGGTGGCAAATGGTTTTGGAGACATATGGAGGATGCGGGACCCACACTAGCTTGATTTTTCATAATACATGGTATCTCTCTCTTGCAAATTCGAATTAATGGGAAGATGAACACTCTTGGGTGAATTGGTAAGTCATAAAACATGTCATTGAGCATCTTAGGTTGAATTGGGAAGGATTGGTAACCTCCATGGAAGATAAAGAGTAAAATTGGGAGTTTGTGGACACTTGGGCTAGATTCCTTAGCCCCTATGACACCAATGATGGAGCATCTATGACAACTATGACAAATTGAAGACTTGACCTCTGAAATGTGACCACTATGGCATGTCAGCCCAAAAAATAGGCTCAAGGAAGTCTCTCATGGGAGTTGGAGAAGCCAAAGAGACTCAAAATCGAATTTGGGAGAAGATGGAAGGTTGGAACTAGGAGACAAGTGGCAAATGTGGAATATTTCCTAAATAGAAATATATGAAATCTATTGAGAGGATTTTGACCCTTAGAAGGCTAATGTTGGTTATAAAATTTAGAAATAAAGTAGGAGAATGGCTTTTGATGATTTGAGAAAAATTGCATTTGTGAAGAGAGAGCTAGTGGATGACTAATTTCTTGCCTTAGCCAATTTCGAGGGTGAAAGATTCCCATCCAAGTTGGTGTTTGGAGAGGCCAATCAGGTCTTTCATGGTGCTTTAATGGAGTTTTTATTATTAGGTGGCAGCTATAGGAAGTCTCATGGTTTGGTTTAGTGCAGCACTTCTTCCCCACCATTTCCAATTTTGAAGGCATATTCATGCTCCTTGAGGGATTGCGCTTTGGGTGAGCTCTTGTACTCATTGGGAGAGCTTCATATGATATTTTTCTGATTTTAATAGCTTCATATACTATGTTCTTCATATTCAAAAAGTCTTAGGTCGAAATATCGACTGATTGTATGCAAAAATATTGATTAATGAGCAAACAATGTCCATTTCCCCAATGCATTGATGTATGACACTGTAATGTTGATTATTTCGAATGGATGGATGATTCTCTGATATATCTATGATAAATATAATACCATGGATGTATTATACAAGTTTCATGTACTGTACTTGAGCATTTGAATCATTTTTCCTCAGTTTAATTGTATTGGGAGGTGAAATAGTGTCATTTCCCCAAGGGTCGAATTGGGGATTTTTGCAATTGAATGGGAGAGGGTGAGAACATTTGTAATAATCCATTAATGGTGCATATGAGACCTTAATAACATGCTTAACACATTACATACCTCTGTTCAAAAATTCGAGGGATTTTAGAGGCATTTGGGAGGCCATTTTTAGTGTTACCCCGGGGGGATTTGATACACAAATTACTAGCCAAAATTGCATATATTGGTCATAATATAAATCAAGTTTTTTGAAGTCTTTGGAGGACCATAAAACATCCCTGAACCTAATATTCAAGTCTAAACATCATTCATACACTCATACATAAGATTTGGGAGCATTTGGGTTGATTTGGAGGTCAAAACAGTAAAACTAGTCAAAGGTCGAAATTGAGAAAAAAAGTGGAAAATTGGGCATTTTAATAAATTTTGAAAAAGGGTCATTACAACTTTAAACCTGGGTGCAGTTCTTGCTAATATCCCAATGTATTGGCTCACATTGGCTCTGTTTCCGGTCTCCATTTTACACCAAATTCACCGATTAACTTTCAATTTTCTTTGGTTTGCATTGTCTGAGTCGAAAGGTCCACATTTGGTGGCTTGGGACCATTTAGCATTACCCTAGAAATTGGGCGGCTTGGGCATACATAATATTTTCTGGGTCACACAATCTCCTCATCTTAAAAGTCCGTGGCATTCCCTTACACACTCCGGCTTGTCGGGATGCTTATTGTGGGACAAATACCTAAAAGATTTATCGGTCATTCATTGGATTCGTAAGATCCAAAAATGCACGGTGGGTGTTTGTAATACCTGAAGGGCCCTACTGGCAGTTTTTCCTCTTCTTATATACCATCTGGCTTGGTCTGTAGGTGATGGATTTCATATTCGTGTTGGTGTCAACCCGATTATTGGGTGTAAGACTACTCTTTCGTACTCTACCTTGATTGCTTTACATCAGAGAGGGATTTATTTCTTGAATCATGCTAAGAAAGGACTGGGAGCACCTTCTATTGGATATTGGCTATCGACTTCTGATATTGGCTTACTGTATACTTATGAGCAAGAATGGGATGACTATATTTAGGTTTTATCACATACTGGAATTCGACTTTTGTCTCATTCTGATAGCTTCACTTGGTCATGGGAGGATTCTACTGGGGACATTTCTTCTCATTTGGCATACTCTGCAATTGTCCATCAACACCCTCCTGCTGTGGGAAGATGGTGGTTTGGACGTCTCTGGAAATGGAAATTATCATTAAAGATATTGTGTTTTATTTGGGTAGCACTCTCTAATAAGATTCTAACTGGTGACAACTATTACCGTAGAGGTGATATGGGTCCCATTGGTTTCCCACTGTGCTATCAAGCTACAAAATCCATGGACCATTTGTTTTTACACTACCATATTACATTACAACTTTGGCATGCGGTTACTGACATCTGGGATATCGACTTTCAGTGGAACCGGGGTACACTGGACAAAGTTTTGGTTGGTTGGTTTAGTTGCAACAAATCCCTTTCTTCTTTTCCATTGTTTTTTATATGGGGTATTTGGCATTTGCGGAATGTTGTCCTCTTCGAGGATATCAGGCCCACCTTTGTTCTGGCTTGCTCCATATTGATTCGCTACATCTCTGAAGTCTCGGATCAACAGAGACAATTACTATCACATCCTTGCTACTCCCCAAAGGTTGGTTAACGCAGTCCTATGGGATATTTTGATGGGGCAACATAGTGTGGTTATTGTGGATTAGGTTGTTTGTTGATAATTTCTCCTTTAGAGTATTATGAGTTGTATTTTGGATGTAGGGTTGGCAGCAACTCCGAGGAGGAGCTTCTTGCTCTTGGGGGATTATTGTACTTTGCTAGATCTATAAATCTTACAGAACTCCGGGTTCTTGGAGACTCATTGGAGATCCTTGATTGGGAACATGGTTATCATTTACTTCGGGTGGCATCTCTTTCTCATTGGAAGTAGAGGATTCGCACTTTTATTGAACAATTCTCCACACTTGACTTTCAACGTATTTCTCAAGTATATATCCAGAGGGCAGATTCCTTATCCAAAAGGGGACTGCAGAAGGCCGAGGGAGTACTACATTTCACCCATTTTGTGGGGCACCAAAACAGGGCAGAGGACTTTGTTAGTTTTTATTAGCTCTTATAGTTTTTTGGGGGATTACATGGACTGCTTTTGTTGGCAGTATGGCTCATTGTCCAATCAGATATATTGATATATGGTAATTAACAGACATTGATGTTATAAATTAGATATAAGTTTTTGTATGTTAGTACTCAGAGATGTAATGAGAATGCAGATATTACTTATAATTTTGTATACTTGAAAATATCTATGAGATGGGTGTCCATTGTAATTTTCTTTGATTCACACTTATGAATAATAAGAAACTTTTTTTATTAGAAAAAAATCATAAAATATACCTCCATTCCTTGTTCCTTCATGTAAATTTGACAAATTAAACCAAAAGATCAAACTATATATATAGGGACCACATTGATTTTAAGATAACAAATCTTGCTTTTTAGATTTTCCAATATTCCCTTATTGACCATGTAAATTCCTAAATCATAAAATATGACCCTGTTCCTTCGTGTCGATTTGACAAATTAAACGAAAAGATCAAACTATATATATACAAGGACCACAATTAGAGGATAACAACTCTTGCTTTTTAGATTTTCCAATATTCCGTTATTGACCATGTAAATTCCTACAAATTTAATAGATTTCAAATTCTAAATAACTTACTTTTACCTTGTAATCAATATTACAATTTCAACTCACTGTGACTCGTTCATCCTTCCATTACTTTAAGTGCATGGATTTCAGGTGCTTTATGAGTGCTTTATTCTTCCCCGGGAACCAAATTCCAAATTACTTTCTTCACTTCTATATTCCCCGGTCAACACGGCAAGTTTTTATGACTTTGAACACTGTACAACATATATACCAAGGTCCCCACATGCTTAGATATAACAAAACAACGAATCTTGCTTTTCAGATTTAGTAATATTGTTCATTTAAATTCCAAATGACTTTCTCCCTGCTGCGGTCGCATTAAATGGCTTACAGCAGGTTGGATAGTCCTAGTCACTTTTTCCATTTCTTTATCTAAATTTTAAATAATTTTTTCCATCTCTCGACGAATATTAATTAATCTGTAACAGGCCATTTAATACGGCAACAACAGACTGGCTGACTTGAAATCCAACGACCAACCAACATACTGCCCCCACATTAAATAGCCCTGCAACAGGCTGGATGGATATTACTAACCCTCTAGGCTCTCCAGTCAACACGGCCCATTTTTTTTTTACTTTTCGATCTTCCTGTGCAACTTTTCCAAAAACCTTTTTTTTTTAACTTTTCGATCTTCCTGTGCAACTTTTCCAAAAACCTTAAAGGAGCATGGAGTCATGGCAACCAAGGAAGTGATTAATTCACAAGCAACGCATTCGTGCAGGGAGAGAGAAATGGATAAGGCTGTTATGTCCACGCTTCTCAGCTCTGTCATATTCATGGCAACTGTGATTGCAGCAACTTTCAGTTCCTCAAGGGAGGCGCCACATACTTCTTCTTATATTGATCACACCCATGCAGGAACTAGAAAACTAGAAATTCTGTTCAGCCCCATTATTTTGTTTCCATAGAACGCACTCTGGAGGAGAAGGGGGATTCAGCGTATCAATTCACATCATCTACTGATCATACGGACGTGGAGGCGCTTCTGTTGTTCAGAGAAGCCATCAGATTGGATCCACGAGGATATCTGTCCAACTGGACACCTCAGAATTCGAAGAACGTATGCTCTTGGATTGGTGTTTCCTGCAAACAGCACACAAAAAGAGTGGTTTCCCTAAACCTACCCGGATTACTTTTCTGGAAGGTAGTCTTTCGCCATTTCTTGGCAACGTTTCCTTATTGCGTGTGTTGGATCTTTCAGATAATAATTTGACAGGGACTATACCAACAGAATTGGGTCGTCTGGCCAAGTTGGAATTTCTTTTTGTATACGACAATTTTCTTACTGGAAGTATTCCAGAATCTCTGAGCAATTGCACATCTCTGCGACAATTGTACATTTATGGTAACAATCTCACTGGTCACATCCCTCCAGCTTTGGGTAATTGTACCCAGCTATTTTCTCTTGCTTTTTCTCTTAACTCTTTGAGTGGAAGAATTCCAGTGGAATTGGGCTTGTTACAGAACTTAAAGTTCATGTATCTAGGTTCCAATAACTTGAGTGGAAGAATTCCAGCGGAATTGGGTTCTTTGCAGAACTTAAAAATCATGTCTCTACATTCCAACAACTTGAGTGGAAGAATTCCAGAGGAATTGGGCTCGTTGCACAACTTAGAGGATCTGTTTCTATATTCCAACAACTTGAGTGGAAGAATTCCCGTGGAATTGGGCTCGCTGCATAACTTGAATACCATGTTCCTACATTCCAACAAGTTGAGTGGAAGGATTCCCGCATCTATAGGGAATTGCACAAAGATGAGGTATTTGATGCTCTCGGACAACAAACTTAGTGGATCAATCCCTGAGGATATTGGCAGATGTGTCAATCTAAGGATGTTGGATTTATCTAAAAACCAGTTGAATGGAGAGATGCCCATATCTTTACGCAATTGTAAACGGTTAGAACGGATAAAAGTGTCCCAGAACAAACTTAATGGACATCTGGACATAGAGTTTCCAGTGATGTTGACTGTTCTATCTGCTCATTCTAACAGATTTTTTGGGACTTTACCTCCCTGTTTGGCCAATTGCACTCAGCTTCAGCTACTGGATTTAAGGAAAAATTTATTCACAGGTGAACTTCCCAACTACTTTGCATTTTTTCAAAAATTAAGAGTTTTAAGTGTTGGTTATAATAAACTTGAGGGTGGTATTTATGAATGGATCACAAATCTCTCTAGATTGATCTAATAATAAATTATGTGGAAGAATACCATTTAATATAGGGAGACTCCAAGGATTTGGCATCCTTGGGTCTTCCCAAGTTAGTGCTGATACATTATATGAGGATGTGCAGATTGACATCAAGGGTTTTGAGTATACTATAACATATGTGTTGCGGGTAAACACTATATTTGATTTATCCAAGAATAATTTTAATGGAGAAATACCTTCAAGTATGGGAAATTTGAGCTCCTTGCGGCTGCTGAATTTATCTAGAAACCAACTAGATGGAAAAATTCCTACATCTCTTAGTGAGATATCTATCTTGGAACAATTAAACTTGGCTAGAAATAATTTGATTGGAGAGATTCCTCAAGAACTCTCTAAATTAACCAAGTTGGCATCTCTAAATGTATCATTTAACAGGTTGTGTGGCAGAATACCAATGGGAACACAAATTGATACTTTCAATACAACTTCATTTCAAGGGAATAAGTGCCTATGCAGTTATCCTTTACAACCATGCAAAGAAACAAAGAATACTAAAAGAAGAGGAGATCGAGCTTCTGCAAATGATAGTAAAGTTCATGGATGGGTAAGCCATTTGGATAAACATATATCATTAATTGCATTGGGCTTAGGAGTAGGAATTGGATTGGTGGAGTTGTAACATTAATAATTATGTGGGATAAAGCGTGGCATTGGATGGTACCTCTAAATAAAAGACCATTTTATGGAGTATATCCATTTCCTAAATGATTATCCCTCAACCACATTGTTATCCAAAAATATATATTGCAATTTAAAATTATGTATATTGGGTCTTCCCAAGTTAGTGGTGATACATTATATGAGGATGTGCAGATTGACATCAAGGGTTTTGAGTATACTATAACATATGTGTTGCAGGAAAACACTATATTTGATTTATCCAAGAATAATTTTATGGGAGAAATACCTTCAAGTATGGGAAATTTGAGCTCCTTGCCACTGCTGAATTTATCTGGAAACCAATTAGATGGAAAAATTCCTACATCTCTTAGTGAGATATCTACCTTAGAACAATTAGACTTGGCTAAAAATAATTTGACTGGAGAGATTCCTCGGGAACTCTCTAAATTAACCAAGTTGGCATCTCTAAATGTATCATTTAACAGGTTGTGTGGCAGAATACCGTGGAAACACAAATTGATACTTTCAATACAACTTCATTTCAAGGGGAAAAGTGCCTATGCAGTGATCATTGACAACCATGCGGAGGAACAAATAATACTAAAAGAGGAGGAGATGGAGCTTCTGCAAATGATAGTAAAGGTCACTATGGGTAAGCCATCTGGACAAACATATATCATTAATTACATTGGGCTTAGGAGTAGGAATTGGATTTGATGGAGTTGTAACATTAATAATTATGTGGGATAAAGGGTGGCATTGGATGGTACCTCTACATAAAATACCATTTTATGAAGTGTATCGATTTCCTAAATGATTATCCTCAATCACATTGTTATCCAAAAATGTATATTGCAATTTAAAATTATGTATCGTATATTTGTAAATGAATAAGTACTTAATTAAATAATATTATTTAATAATTATCACTTTTAAAAAATTAAAAAATTAAATATTTTCGTGTTTTTTCTTTTTTCATCTCTACTTTATGGTTTTAAGGAGTTCTGATATTAAACACAAAATTCAATGTTTTGTACAATTTTCTTCAATATATTTTACTTCTTAATTTACATATACATTATTTGAACATGTTATGGTGGTACTTATATTTTAATGGCAAAGATTACTATTCATATAGATAAGAGTACCTTTTATGTCTTAGTGTGCAGAGGATGTAATTCATTGTATGTTTTTTATGTCTTAGTTTGCAGAGGATGTAATTCATTTTATGTTTAAAGAATTTAGAAAAAACTATATAGAAGAGATGAAATAAGTGATGCAATTTTTGCATACATATTTAATTTAGAGTGTGTTGTAACATACAAAATTTAGAAGTAATAAATATTAATTAAATTACTATTAATTTGTTTTGAAAAAAATAATCGTTTGAATATTTGTATTGCTCTTCCCAATATATATATTTTAAGGTTGTTTTGTATATATGTTTTATCCTATGTTTCTAATATATTTTGATGAAGTAGCATATGCTTTAGATGTTTGAGTTTTATCTTGATTTTAAAAACAACATTTATGGAGAAAAATTAACCAATTTTCCACTATAATTTCTTTATATTGATTTTAAAAACAACATTTATGGAGAAAAATTAACCAATTTTTCACAATAATTTCTTTAGAATGGTACTATATGTGTATTTATATTTTAATTTATGGTACAATATGAATATATTTAGAATGGTAAAGTTTAGTGTTCAGTTCGAATTCCTCTTGGCCAGGTGCATTATGCTACTTCATCAATGTTACAAGGCATTCCATCCACGACTGTGGGGAAGCATACCTTAACCTTCCCTATGAATTGTTCCTTGGAAAAATATATGTGTGTGTGTATGTTCACATGGGATTATGCTAATATAGGAACCTTGTGTGGTATTGAGAAAAAATGATCATATCAATGGGATAGTATCTAGCGCTTTACAAAGGGAGTGATAAATATGTTGGGAGTGTCTTAGAAAATGTAAAGGGCCAAGTGTACAAGGCTACACTACACATTTTCATAAGAAATCTAGCTTATTCAACATCTTGAAAGATGAACCAACATGGTTATTAAATGCTTCTTGGAAGTTTTGTGACCTTATTTCAATGAAAACACACATTTTCTGAGGTTTGCAGCATTGATGAGGCTTGCATGAAAGTGATGTGTAATGAAACCAAGAGAAAATGAGTTGTTGGTTTTGAGAGAGCTCTAGGAAAAGAGCAATAGGAATTGAGGAACACAAATAATCAATAAATTATAAGAATGTTGTTGGTACTGTACATATAAATAAAATTGAAGGAAAAGATGGATGGAAGGCAAGGAAATGTGACCATTGCAAGAAACATGAACATACAAAGTAACATTAAAGTTAGGAGCTACATCCAAAGATATTTCTCGTGACTGTGAAAAGATTCCTTCTATTAAGATCTTCTCCAACCAAAAGAAAATAAGTTGAAGAGATAGAGTAGATGTATGCAAATTTATTTTTTATGACTCATCCTCACTATAAAAGGACATAACAACTCTTTAATGTTGAAAGTAAATGTTAAATTTTATGTGTTTATTACCTTGTTTGAGTCCATAGTCATAAGGGTATGTATCTAAAAATTTGGTGCAAATACATGTTAGATTTTCAGAATTTACTTCAATCTGATCTAGGATTTTAACTGAGAGAACAACATGTACAGCATATCTACATCATATCAATCATGGAGACAATAATGCAAGCACACAAGAGACACAAAGATTTACTTGGGGAAAACCATAAAGGTGAAAAACCCCAATAACTTCCTCAGAGATAGATAGAGCAATGATACAACCAACCAACAGAGATAGCCATAACCTAGCAGCAGATCCTCCTCCTCCATAAGTGTGCTACTCCTCCTTGAGTGCATGTGTGAGAAGTGAGTGAGTAAATAGAGTGCCTCCCGCACTCTATTTATACTTGACTTGACTTGCCTTTTTACCTAACTCATGTAGGCTCGAACTTAACCACATAACATAATGCTGAGTGGGCCGACCCCCAATAGGGTGGTCTAATAACCCTTTGACCCACATGGCCGACCCCCAATAGGGTGGTCTAATAACCCTTTGACCCACATGACTTATACAGGGCCGACCCCAAACAAGGTGGTCTAATAACCCATCAAGTATAAGTTACGACACTTACAATATAAATGACGACACTTCCTTATAGAGGAATAATACCATCTCTATAGGAATATAATATACATATATGTGAAATACATTCCGAAGTTACATATACATCAACACTCCCTCTTAACTAGGAAGGTATTTCTCAGCACAGTTCTTCTAGCACAAGTCATCTTCTCTGGATCATCGTCACTGGATAATCGTCATCGAGTCATCATCATCATCACTGCTGCTTCTATCTCAATCAATCTCTGAATCTACTCGTCATAGGAAGTTCTACAGAGCCAGTCCTTTTTCATACTGGATGTAGGCCCACCACCTGCAGGTCTTCATCATCACTGGCCATACTGTGGAATCCTCAAGACTTATTACGTGCGTCATAAAACCTCGAAAGAGCATCCCAGAATGTTACGGGTACACAACTCCGACCTGTAGGATCTCCCAGGGCGCTATTACATGTGACCCCACCACAAAACCTCGAAAGAGCATCTCAGGATGTTACGGGTACACAACTCCGACCTGGAATCTCCCAGGGCACAAATTACATGTGGTCCACCACAAAACCTCACAAGAGCATCTCAGGATGTTACGGGTACACAACTCCGACCTGAAATCTCCCAGGGCGCTATTACATGTGGTCATGGAAAAACCTCGCAAGAGCATCTCAGGATGTTACGGGTACACAACTCCGACCTGAAATCTCCCAGGGCCCAAATTACATGCCATAGGACAAAACCTCTCAAGAGCATCTCAGGATGTTACGGGTACACAACTCCGACCTGAGATCTCCCAGGGCACAAATTACATGTCCTCCCAGAGCAATGTCTCGAAAGAGCATCCCAGGCTGTTACGGGTACACAACTCCGACCTATAGGATCTCCCAGACATGCTCATCTGCACAACCTGATCCACGGCCACAGAGTATCAACCTGATACTCACCATACATCATCCTGATGTACTCATGATCGTCCTGATCATCATCACTGCAACGTCCTGCTGCATGTCATCTGGAGCAACATCCTGAAGCTCACCATCCATGATCATCCTGATCATCATCACTGCAACGTCCTGCTGCATGTCATCTGGAGCAACATCCTGAAGCTCATCATCCATGATCATCCTGATCATCACTGCAACATCCTGCTGCATGATCCACCTGATCATCAATGCATCCACCTGATGCATACCAAGTATCTACCTGATACATATCATCATACATGATCCTCCTGATCATACAATGTATCCACCTGATACATGATACATATCACCATACATGATCCACCTGATCATACAATGTATCCACCTGATACATATACAGATACATGGTCCAAGCATCCAACATGATGCATATACAAAATACATACACATGATCCAACTGATCATATCCAGCATCCAACATGATGCATCCATACATAAATGATCCACCTGATCATATCTAGCATCCAACATGATGCGTACATACATACATAAAAATGATCCAACTGATCATATTCAGCATCCAACATGGTGCGTACATACATAAAAATGATCCAACTGATCATATCCAGTAGAAACCAGAACATCATCCTGATGCCCTTTATCCAGCACTTACATCCACAGCCATGTGAAGGATCCTCCTTCCAACATGCTTGGAATGGCTTCAGCAAATGTGTCCATCACTTCTTCCTCGAAGTGTCCTCGATCTGAAGAACGCCAAGCCTCTCTCTGAAGTACTCGAACTTCACCCTGGCTAGTGGCTTCGTCAACACATCTGCAATCTGCTCGTCCGTCGCAACATATAGGAGCTTCACAGCTCCTCTCTGCACCATATCCCTGATATAGTGATATTTGATCTCTATGTGTTTCGACCTGTCATGAAACACAGGGTTCTCGGACAGCTTCACACAGCTCTGGTTATCACAGAAGATACCAGTAGCCTCCAATGGGAGATCAAATTGCTCAGACAGTAGCTTCCGTAGCCATGCTGCCTCACAACTAGCTGAATAGGCTGCAACATACTCTGCCTCAGCTGTACTCAGTGCTACGCAGGACTGCTTCCTGCTAAACCAAGAGATCACACCTGATCCCATACTGAAGCAGCACCCAGATGTGCTCTTCCTATCTGCAGCACTGCTAGCCCAATCTGAATCAACATAACCCTGCAGGTTAAACTTTTGATTCACCTCATACTTGAGCCCATAATCCACTGTACCCTTCAGGTACCTCAAAACATGCTTTACAGCAACCAGGTGAATACTCCTCAGATCCGTCAGGAACTGGCTCAATGTGTTCACAGCAAAGCAAATGTCTGGTCTTGTGTTCGTCAGGTACATCAATGACCCAATCATCTGACGATACATAGAGACATCAATCGGCTCAGATGAAGCATCACATAGAAGCTTCAGATTCGATGCCATCGGTGTGGCCATGGCCTTGCAATCCATCATCCCAAACCTCTTCAGGATCTCTACTGCATACTTCCCTTGTCCAAGGAAGATTCCTTCTGCACTCTGCCACACCTTCATGCCAAAAACAAATAGTGCATCATCCCCAAGTTCTTCATCTCGAACTCGGTAGTAAGCTTCCGCTGCGTGTCAGCAATCAATCTATCTTCATCATACCAAGTTCTGCACATATATGATTTCCTATCATGTGTCTCAGAACCAAGTGGCTGCTCTACATACACTTCTTCTTCAACTACACCATTCAAGGAAGCTGTCTTGAATCCATCTGGTGTATCTTCTATTTCATCACTTTTATATTTCTCAATGCTGCCATCTGCAACATGCTTGATCTGATAGTTCTATTTGGAAGTCATAGCAAACTTCCCTTCATGTCTTGGGATTACATCCCAAACATCATTCTTCATGATCGACGGATCATGGCATTTCATTTCTTCATCCCAGATCCTGGGAACTTCAATATCTTCAATATCTTCAATAGATATCTTTGTTGTTGGAACAAAATGTTGTAGTTCTTCTTTTGCAGGAGATGGCATACGATCTTTCCTACACAACAAGTTAAATTGCATGATTAGAAAACATCTCATAGTTTTCAGAACAAATTCTTACACATAAAGAAATATGCCATACAGTCATGCAACTATCTTAGCCAATGCTTCAATACAACATTTATCCATATTCCGTAACTTTCTAGATGCCTTCCAATCTTTACCAGAACATTGTTAAGAGTGTGCACAACTCCCAACATGTCAGCAAAGAGGTTTCATTCTAGATAAGTAGCAATGGAATGTTGTACAGTGCCATAGGCCACTTACCCATGCATATTAGGAGTATACTGTTCATCAATGCAATTATTCTAATATGCATAATACACAACCTAATTCTAGGAACATCAGTATATACATTATTGAATAGTATTATTTAAGAAATGACAATTCAAATACTTATCTTTGTTTGTTCGTTGGGTGGACTTCCCTCTGAGTCTTCGCTTCCTTGTAGGAGCTGCTGGAGTCCTAATCTGAAGTAGCTTCTTCTACACCTTCCTATTGTGGGATGTAGAGAGATGGTCAACTCCCTCTGAATATCTACATCCTTGCATAAACCACTGGAGTGTACTCCCTCTTGATCTTTGCTTCCTGGATTACCTGTTCTTGAATCTCATATTCATCCTTGGTCCCTATGCATGCTTATTAGTATCATGAATGTGTTATCCTTGTGATCTCATATAAAATCATACATTCATTAGTATACTATTAAAACACAATAATCTCAAGCATGTATAGTCATGATCATTTCAAACAAAAATAATAAGCATTAGCATTCAAGGTTTATGTAGGATTCTTATGGTTAGTCAAATCATAAGAAGCATAAAATGTCTAAACCTATAATTACTCAAACCTATGACTCTTCGCGTTAGTTGAATCATCAATTAAGATAAGAGATATAATGTGCATAAAACTTGTTATTATTCAAACCTATACCATCATGAATAATCATTATCAACAACACGATAGTATAAGATCCTAACCCAAGGTAGGAATCTAGCTTGATATAGGAAAAACATACCTGGATTATCATGTTAGCTATTTATGTCTAACATACCCGTATAATGTCTTTTGGTTCTCTTCAGTGACTTGTGCTAGTAACCTGCATGTCTCACAAGTTAACCATTATAAAACCAAGTTATACATACCTCGTGAATGGATCTTGTATGAGATCCATGACAATGGATGAATCTTTGTCCTCATGTTATCATGATCATATGTTCTTGGACCAGAACTTGATCTGTCTTTCTTGGTGTACCTTTCATGTTAGTAGACAACATAAACCTCATACAACACCATAATGCATTAGTACAATCATAAGTGTCAACACCCTAACCAATGAATATCTTCTATCATGCATTCATAATTTTGTTAAGGTGATACAACAAATCTAAAATCAAAATTGTACTAACCGTAATAACATGAAGACAAACATACCATAAAATTAATCATGGACAAATATTGAAACATACCTCGATGAGTCATACCTGTCGAGATCGCTTGTAATCTTCTTATGTAAGGCCTTATCCTCATCTCCCTCTGAGACAGGAACTTCTTTCACTTATGCAGGTGATCAATCCATCTTCTTCTAGGATTAACCCAATCCACTTGATTTGCAAGAACTGGACCTTGAGCTGGATATGGGTTTGTCAGAGAAACCCCAAAAATTCAAACTTTGAATTTCAACCTTCCGATAGGATAGGAATATGCGCCTTGATGAACTAACTGATCAAACTGGTATATTCAGAATTTGAAAACTGCAAAGTTTCACTCCTCAATTTTGCCTTTGAAACTTCCGGATTCACTGGACGTGACCCTGAACTGGGGTTTGATGAAGCCCACTCTTTTTCCCCATCAAAATGTTTGATCCAAAGCTCTAAGCTTCTATTTTTCTGAGGAGCTTCCAGCCGTGGTCATAGATTTCAAAAATTCCCATTTTTACAGAAGCCCTAATTTTCCACTTTTCTGATCAAAGTCCCGAACTAGGGTCTAATCAAGCCCGGCCTTCTGCCCAACCAAAAATTCTGATTCTGGTCTCTAAATTTCTATTTTGATGAGTAGCATCCAGCCGTGGTCTCCTATTACAAAAATTCCAACTTTCTCCAAAGCCCTAAATTCCGGAAGCCATGAATGAAGGTACCAAAAAATAATTCTGTTTTGACAGAAATATGTACCTGATTGTTTCTGGTGTAACTCCAAAATTTTTGATCCACAGGGTCTGAAAAAGTTTCCTGAGATAGCCTGACCTGTTATCTTTCCATCCTGACAGGTCTGACCTCAATTGGATTCTCTGAGAGAGAGTTATGCCAAATGTCGCAACGTGACCTTTTTTGGGATAAAACAGGAGAGCGAACTTGTACGGCGTGCCACGTGTCACTGTTTTAACTTCGGCCTCTGAAAAAGTTTTCTGAGATATCTCGGCCTGTTACCTTTCCATCCTGACAGGTCTGACCTCAATTGGACTCTCTGAGAGAGAGTTATACCAAATGTCGCAACGTGACCTGTTTATGGGATAATACAGGAGAGCGAACTTGTACGGCGTGGCACGTGTCACTGGTTCAACTTAGGCCTCTGAAAAAGTTTTCTGAGATAGTGCAGACTGTGTACTACCTGTCACTTTTTACTAAATTTCATTTGGAGCTTCCTAGCCCAAGATATGACCTTTTTCCCAAGGTCACCTGATTTTGACTCGGATCTGGAAGAGGCAGAAACCCTATATTGTACAGATCATAAATCACAAAGTACAACGAATTAGAGGTTGTCCTTTGGAAAAAAGATACCTGGAGATCTTAGCTTTGGCCTGTAACAATTTCAGATCCGAAAACTTCGCCAAAACGGATTTATAGCGAAAGTGCTACGATGACTGGTTTTTGCTATATCAAGCCCTAGCATCGTAAGTGCAACAAGTGTCATACATGCCATATCATGCCTTCTTTCAGGCTAGCTCTGATACCATGTTAGATTTTCAGAATTTAATTCAATCTGATCTAGGATTTTAACTGAGAGAACAACATGTACAGCATATCTACAGCATATCAATCATGGAGACAATAATGCAAGCACACAAGAGACACAAAGATTTACTTGGGGAAAACCATAAAGGTGAAAAACCCCAATAACTTCCTCAGAGATAGATAGAGCAATGATACAACCAACCAAGAGAGATAGCCATAACCTAGCAGCAGATCCTCCTCCTCCATAAGTGTGCTACTCCTCCTTGAGTGCATGTGTGAGAAGTGAGTGAGTAAATAGAGTGCCTCCCGCACTCTATTTATACTTGACTTGACTTGCCTTTTTACCTAACTCATGTAGGCTCGAACTTAACCACATAACATAATGTTGAGTGGGCCGACCCCTAATAGGGTGGTCTAATAACCCTTTGACCCACATGGCCGACCCCCAATAGGGTGGTCTAATAACCCTTTGACCCACATGACTTATACAGGGCCGACCCCAAACAAGGTGGTCTAATAACCCATCAAGTATAAGTTACGACACTTACAATATAAATGACGACACTTACTTATAGAGGAATAATACCATCTCTATAGGAATATAATATACATATATGTGAAATACATTCCGAAGTTACATATACATCAACATACATAATGTCATCAATTAGTTTGGATGCATGAGGACTTGAAACTAAAAGTAAATAAACATATTATGTTTAAGTTTTCCATCTCCACTTAATTTGGTTAAGAAATATCTTTTGATGCAATTTCTCTTAATTATGCAAGATAATCCTTGCTTATGGCATCGAGATGTTATTTTTATAGAACATCCAACAAGTATGTGCTCATCAATGACAATAAGAAATATATCTTTTAATCCAATCAGGTAAAGGAAAGATATATTTGGTGTCACAATAATCAATCCATGTCAACAAAATATTTGTTTTGTTAATGTTAAAGCCTAAAGATGAAAAGTGGATTGTAAAACAAGATAAACTAAGGTTGCAAAGTAGCTTAG
Organism: Larix kaempferi; assembly: GCA_027924585.1. Lineage (NCBI taxonomy): Eukaryota > Viridiplantae > Streptophyta > Pinopsida > Pinales > Pinaceae > Larix > Larix kaempferi. The sequence continues at coordinate 913,240 of BSBM01000345.1, read as the reverse complement.
TCCCTACCTTTAGAAGAAGTTGGTTTGAATGAAAATGCTTTGACATGGTACAAACCAAAAAAAAAAATAGAATTTCAAAAAATTATAAATAATAAATGTATTGTTTATGAGTTTATTTTCCCAAATATATGTACATCAATTTAATTGATGACCATGTATTGAGAAGATAATTACAATTTTCTTTACTACCACAGAAAATTTTAAATTATAAGTAAAAAGAAAAAAATCATACAAGCTTTAAGAGTCAAATGCATGTTATTTTATAATTTTTGAGCATTATGGCACTTAATTATTATTGATCAATTATTAACAAGTAATCCTAAGATGTGAACAATTGGTGGTGGGTGATGGTTAAGACGCCCCTAAGAGGAAAGGTCACTAGTTCGAAACCTCGCGGATACTACAATCCAACCATGCTAAGGGTTGGTACGGTCCAGGTCGGGTGCGATCCCTGGGTTATTTTGACGGCTTAGATGCCCCTGGTGGTCTCTCATCCAATGGTGAACCCTGTTAGTCAGGGGGTACTACCACTTGCCACAAAAAAAACAAGCAATAAAATTGGAATATATAACTCATAGAACCAAACAATTAAAAAATTATGTCCATGCTTGTGAGCTTTGTGATCATGGAAACTACAATAGCATTGGACACTACAACTATTGTAACATTCAATTTCTCAAGGGAGACACCATATTATTATTCTTTAACTCTTATCACCCAAAATATATTGAATGAGAAAGAATAAGAAGAAGGGTTTGAAAAGAGATCCTTTATCAAGTGTACTTTCCAAATGGAATCCCTGGTTGAATTCAATGTCTTAAGGGAACCTCCTGAGACTCATTTCCCTCTATAGCCCAAATAACCCAATTTGGACATAATTCTTGGTCTTGGATCCTAGTGAAAATAAATCAAAGGCCACCCAAATTCCTTAGTGTGAAACACAATTCATAGTTAATGTAATGAAACCCTTTCCATTTTTCAAGTTTGACCCATAGAAAAATTATGAGAGATTTTTGCAAGCACATGCAGACTTCTTTAAATGGAATCCAACATGAAGAGTAGTACACATGAATTATAGCTAGTAGTTTAGTGCAAATATGTAATTTCACTAATAAAGATAGGGTTTGGTGATCCTCTTGTCTAATTTCTTCTCCACCCATTGGAAAAATAACTCCCAATGATCTCTAAGAAAGGGTTGAAAGGAAAAATGATTTCCCATACATTTGAATATTTGTCCCAATTGAAGCCAATCCCATTGGATTTTCAACCCCGAGGTCATGCAAAAGTGTCTAGACACCCCACAATCAAAGTCTATAAATTTTGGTATTCAACAATAGTAAGGAAAGAATCATCAACAAAATGGCCATTAACCAACTTCACTACATTGGTATTTGGGAGAGGGATGTTTTGAATAATCCCTAAATTGATCTTGATGCAAAGGATATAACCAAGGGATTCATATTCCAACACATAGAGAGTTGGGATTAAAGGGCATGATCCGTGCAGAATAAACCTTGTCATTGTTCAATTTTTTTTATCTTTTAATAACATGAGAAGCTTGTTTATTTCATATATGGTGAATTAATCTAGACTTGTTAGACAATCTTATCATGTTATGAATAGTTATTCTCTCCATTTATGGTTCAAGATACATGGGTAGGTAGCCTATATTTTTTTCGATGTATACTCTACATCATTTAATCACCACTTCCACTAATAGCAAGGGAACATTGAGGGTTCAATCAAAATCTAATCAAGATCAAGATCAATGGTTTACATTCATTTTGGATCTTGAATGTATATAATGTATCATTGCCAAAGTGCTCCAAATTAGTACGGTATGTATATGTTTCAGACATCTAGTGGTCTTTGAGATCCATAGCCAATTTATAAAAAATAGGATAGAGTCTCCAAAGTGGTTTAGTCTCTCCTCGTAAAGAGTTTTCTCTAGGAAGTGCATGGTGACATACGAATTAATGGTGGGTCTTTTGTCACTTATCCAAGGTGAATCAAATGAAGATATGTGTCATCTTTACACCAGTACAATGCCACCATGATTTAATGTTATTTATGTGCAAGATTTTATGTTCAATGATCATTTCTCCAAGTCTTTTTAGCCGGAAATAAAAAAATATATATTCATTAGGACACTGTAGCTATTACTTTGAAGAAACATTGAAGGTCAATTCCATTTGAATACTAGTTATATAGAAATATTTCATTAACTCATAAGCATTCATTTTAGTTGGTAAGTCTCATTTAAAATTAGTTGGTCAATCTACAAATAATTCCTTGTATTTTCTTTACCTAATGAAATGGGTCAAACAAAGAAACTCCAAATACTTGCTAGGGATCCTTTTCCAATAGAAAATTTTAGGGGCAAGATTTCACCCATGGGAAAAATTTAGGGGTTTTTACATTTACATTGGGTGAATTTTTTACATAGAACAGTTTTTTTTAGTATTATATAGTTTTCCCACTAGCTATTAAAACACAAGTATATAACAGATTTCCCACCCAATTTTGTGTAGGCAAGTCGAAAAAATCGTATTCTCCCTCTAAAATTCTCGTTGAGCTTTCATTCACCTTGATTACTTGGAATTGAGGTTTTCTAGGATCCCTTTCACTCTTTATCATTAGTGTAAATCTAACCACACAATCACAATTTCCCCCAATTTGTGGCATAAAGGTGTCTTTAAAATACAAATCATGCACATTTCCTTGACCCAATCAACACAAGGAATGATTTCGCCCCTATATAATGCCTACACCTTTCTTACTACTCATGGGTCATCCATCTAGGTCCTAAACTTTAATCTTCATCTTGGGCACCAAACCTTCATTGATCTCTCTAATCGACGCCAACTTCTCTTGAGCTTGGACACCAAACCTTCATTGATCTCTCTACAAAACTCTACAAGAGGTTACATGTATATTTTTCTCTATTTTGTGCATATAGATAAAGACACAGCAAGCTAGGATATTGACATAGTCACTAGGAAAGGAATTGATAACCAATTACCAGATTGTTTTGAGAATTTACTAGTTAGAAGTTTTGATAACTATCGAATATTGTTAGATTAATTGATTGAAGCATCTTGTATAGACTCTAAATTTGGGTGATAATATATTTTCATCTCGATGACTTGTCAGAGAACATCCCATATTGCATGGTTTCTATGTGGGACTTATGTTGTGTAGTCTTACCCTCCTGAAACCACTAATGTTCTTGAGTTTTTGGTTCCTTCTACTTATATTATACCTCCTTGATATGATTTCCCAAGGTATCCCAACTTCTATTATCCATTATATCTCTTCATCGGGAAGCAATTTATCCTATTAAGACATCAATTACTTTTAGTTGGTTATATATATTTACAAATTAGGTCAGCCAGATATTCAAGTATTTCCAAAATTTTGTGACTCCTCCCTTATTTCCTCCAATTTATTCTTACTGTCTTGAAATTTAAGATGCTAAAATTTTAATATTGTTGTGGTTTGGCCATATTTGGGAAGCCAATTCTCATTGAGCAATATTTTTTTATTATGGATGAAATTTACAAAATGATTTTCATGCAGTCGATAGGATCAAAAGGTGGAGAATTGACTGAAAATACGAATTCTTGATGTGGTTGTGTTTTTCAAGTCTCCCGTGCTCTTTCTTCCTTATGCATTCTTTATTTTAATAGATTTTTGGAACTAATCCATCATGTTTCATGCTCTTTGATGATTGTCTTGTAAAGTTCCTATATTTCTTTGTTGGAGGCATCTTTAGGTACAAACTCTACTTACAAATGGAATATTTTCTCTCCTTGTACTTTAAATCTTGATGATCCTTGTAAAATGTAAATGGGTTAGCAAGTAATGTCAAAACTTTCAAGGCCAAAAATCATTCCTAGTTCTTCTCTTTCCCTAGTCAGATAATTTATATCTACTTTGTTTAGTTTCCAAGTTCCATACACATTTGGATGGTTGATTCCTTCATCCCCTAGATATGCTAGCACTACTTTGACTAGAATGCCTAATGCATCAACACCAAAATTAAATTTCTTTGATCAATTGGGAAATATTCGAATGGGTGCATCGACCAATTTTTTCATGAGGATTTCAAAGGATCCATTACACTTGGCATTCCACTTGAATGTTGCATCAACTTTGATAAATTATTCAAGGGGAAGGTTATATTTGAGTAATACCTGAAATTTTTTTTGTATTATCATGTGTCCTAGAAATATTCTTACTTTATTAGAATTTACTGGTGGCTTTATGTTGATTACATCACTTTTATTTTTGCTAGGCCGACCTTGATGCCTTCTTTACAAAGTATTTGACCTAGAAGAATTCCAATTGGTGTGAGAAATATGCATTTCTTTATATTTAAGGATAGTCGAATTTGTCTACAACATTCCAACATCAGTCAAAGTGACTATAGGTGATTCTTTGGTAAGATATAATAGTCCAATCATCGTAGTATATTTCCATGGTTTTATAAATGTATTCTTCAAAAGATTTAACATAACTATTCTTGAAAAACATGTCAATGCATTCTTCAACCCAAATGGCATGACTCTATAAACTAACAAATGGAACTCTATAACAAATGTGGTTTTCTCTTTATCTTCTTTTGCTATTGGAACTTGGTTATACCAAGAGAATCCATCTGTAAATTAATAGCACATGTTTCTTACAAGTTCATTGATTATTTCGTCTACAAATAGTGTTGGGAAGGGACTTGTCACTGAAATTTTGTTGAGTCTTCTAAAATTGAGATATATTCTGAATTTATTTGGGTTGTTCCTTTTAGGTTGGATGACCATACAATTATTCCATTCTAACTTGCCGATTGGAAAAATAATGTTGGTTGATAATATATTTTGGATTTCTTTCTGGACTATCTCATATTTTTGCATTGGTTTGTACAGTCTTTTATTGACAGGTTTAGCATTAGGAATCACTTTAATATTCATTTCACCCATTTATTTAACCATTTTTTTAGATATTTATATTCCCGTGCACTAACATCTTGGTAATCATTAAGCAAGTCTACCATTTTTGTTGTATATCAGTCTGAATAGTAGCCACCTATTTTCATCATCTTCGGTTGATCATCATTTGAAATATTTGCTTCTCTAATTTTAATCTATGCATCCATCCATTAAGGGGGTTTAGATTCATTTAATTTTTATCTCAACATCCATCCATTCAAGGGTTTTAATATTTTTTTTGTATTGCAGAGGGGGAGTCGATTTTTTCCTTGCCCTCAATTTTTTCTTGTTTACTATCAAATCCATGTGATGAATATGCATATGTTAGAAATATCTAAAAGGTGATCCAAGTTAATGAAGACCATGTCGAACCAAACACCCTCAGAGAGTTACACTGGGACTCTACTATGTCACTTGGTTAGAATTCTAACACATAACTATATGACTGGCATATGGAGAATTATGAAGCTAGAACAAGATATTTCTGGACCATAAAAGCTATACCTAAGAAGATTTTTGAAATTTTCTTCTTTTCCAAATGATTCCAGAAGTCACAAATAAAGTTTGACAATTCTCTAGTTTGATACCGACAAATATCAACTAGCTTACCAAAATTAAGATTCAAAGAGACAAACTCTCATGTGGCTCACATAGATGAAATCTCCAAAAATGTCGAAGATTAGGGTCATCTGCAAACCCTTGTTTATTCATTTACTAGCAAAGCAATATGATAGTGGAGAGTGCATGTCCCATGTCTATAGACCTAGATGACCACAACCACATACTTTGTCGAAATATTTGGTGGAAAGAAGCTCACAATACAGTGTAAATCACTAAATTAAAATCTAGCTATGACCCAAAAAGGTGTATTGAAGAATGCGAGTGTGAGTGGAGTAGAATCGGATACAGAGATGAAAGAGTATGGCCACATATCTTCCCTGATAATTTGGTTAATTTTCCCAACAAATGGTAAGAAATAAACGAGGCAAGAGGAGATACACTAAAATGGGAAAACATAAAAGAATTTTTTTCAAGGATTTCTCTTTTGCACCAGCAGAAATGGAATTAGAAGAAGCGATGCAAGCAATTTAGAAATTTATAAAGCAACCATCTAAAGGAAACAATATGAACAAGGGTAAGGAGAAAGTTGACATAGGATCAACTTCAACTTGCAATAGAATTGTATGCAAAAACCCTAAAATAACATGACTAGAGATGGAAAATGAAAGTTTCCCTACCAAATGTTTTACATGGAGAATAAATCAGTTGAAGTTGTCAAACAAATAAAATATGTATTTAAAGTGACTAAGGCAAGGTTTTCCTTCTTTTGTGTATAAAGGGATGATTATTATTCTCCCATCACCTTTCAATTTAAATCTGTCTTTCTCAAGGGAAATATTGGATTTCATTTTTCTTCCCCATGGTCAACCAACTAGGGAAGGATATGCAATCATTCCATCGATTACGTCAATTATCTCAAAATCGAATTCTGTTTTGATTCCCATTATTGTTGTTTCGACATTTCTTAGTAATCCAATAAGGTCCACAAATATTTGGTATACAAGTTTGAAGAATTTCCTTGAGCGGGTAATATTAGGTCATCCTAGTTTTATCCATGTATCTTTAGCCAAGTTGTTTAATTGAGATATGAAGTTGACTACAAATTCCGGGATGAAACAACCTTGTATATCCAGATCGACTTGTGGGTCAAAGTATTCAACAATTTTATCTTCTTCGTTCAAGTGACACAATATTTTCACAACTTTACATCTACCTTGATAATTTTCCAGGATCTCCATTAATTCCATGAACCTTGAGATTGACTTTTCTTTGCCTAACAACATTAGAAATTCATCAAGTGTAGTGGACATGTCTAGTTGATTTGCACCCTTTTTATTGCAAATATCTTCTTGTTTGGATAGCTCATCGATAAAATTGATATCTTCTTTATAAATTTCATTTTCTCTCCTGGGTTCGGGTTATTGGTCTTTTTCTTTCTTGTTTCCATGGTGAATGATGTTTTCATTATTATTCGGGTCCAATCTAGCGACTAAATGTAGGTTTTTGGAATTCATAGATTTTTCTTTTATTATACCCTGTAGTAGATTTACATTTTTCTTATTCATTATATTATCCAATATAATGGGGTAATCTTCTAAAGAATAGACTCTAAATCCACATTTAGTACAAAATTTCAAGTCGGTTCTATCTTTGAGTTGATAGTTGGGACTTATATGATATTCTTTATAACACATGAAGAAATATTTTCAGTTAAATCTTCCTCATCTTCCATGTTGACCCCCTTTTTCGCCATATCATCCACATCCATTGTATTTCCTCGACCTCTGCCTTCATATACATTATTTTTCTAATTCTGAACATTTGACTTAGTATGATACACTTTTTGATAGTTTGGTTGGTTCTTTCCATTAAGTTGGCATTCTACTATATTATGAGAATATTCATCGTAGATGGAACACCACTTAGGATTTTCATTCTTCAGATTGTGCGCGTAGTCACGTGTGGTATGATTCATCACATTGTCACAAATTTCATAGAAACTTTTGGTATGTTCTAGTTGTACATATTTGTGTCTCTTAGTCAATTCTTTGTACTTTCACTCATATTTAGGATGTCCATTTTTTTTGCATATAGTGCACCATAGATCGGATATTTTTAAAGCAATTCCTTTGATGGATCTTTGCATTGTATCCAACTTCCAGTTGTCTATCTGTCAGGATGGTTGGTCTATCATCATCCAACTCAATGTGTTGTTCATTTCGAAAGGAATATTAATATGTTTTAATATCATTCATTCTCAAATGAGCCCTTATTCTTTGTAAAAGTCCATATATAAACCACCAGACCTAGAGTTCAACATCATTCGTATATGGCATTTGATTGTGCAAAAAATTAAACTTCTTATCATAGTCCTGCAATGATTCTCTTGGGATTTTATTTATTTCTTTGAGTCTTTGGGACACTAGGTGTTTAACATCCTGGAATCAAAAGAATTGAAATAAGGCTTGTTTAATTTCATTCTTGCTTTTGTTTTGATTTTCTATATAGTTCATGAACCAGGTAAGTGCTCTTTTTCTCAATGCTCCTTGATTTTCTATGGAATTTTTTTTCCTTAATATGAAATATATTGATATTCCCATATCTTATCACATACAAACCAATATCTCTTTGTATCTTCATCTCCCTCATACAGAGGAATATTTCCAGTGGTGTTGTTCAACATATTTGTAGAATTTATAAGAGATAATGGAGGTTGATATGATGGTCAAGTATTATTAATGAAGTTTGTAACGTCCCCATCCCTCAATCCGGCCAGTAGGAGGGGACATTCACTAAACCAGGGCCTCTAAATTGCACCCATAATAAGAATTAAAAATGCATAATAGTAAAAACAAACAGGTGTGCAGATACATAATAAAAATAAAAAGTGGAAATAATACAATCCACACACACATCATGCAATTTACATGCATAATTCTAGCATGAATACAACTAAAAATCATTAAACATTAGATACATAAGAATACTTATATTTAAGTAAAGAAGTTCCAATAATTGGTTGTGTAATCTGAGCGATTTTCCACCGAAACTTAGGCACTCTATCCATCATATACTCTTTCTACTGAGATTCCACCCCCAATCCAGGCTATGAGTCCACCAGGGAAAAGGAAACACCTACATGCTTCTATCTCTTAGTCCACAAGCCATTCTGCTCACTATGCTTAGCCAAAAATCTCAACCAGATCTCTACAAGGGTCTCACTAATCCATCACAACCATGACACTCCTCCCAACTGCTCCACACACAACAAGGAAAGCATTTCCCTTCACTGATCCATAGTTCCCTTAGAAAATACAACCCTTATAGTGCTTACTAGTGTGTGAATCAAGAGTCCAACCTATTGTATGCTAATGGAGAACCTCCTACGACATTAATCCATGGCTTGTCAAGCATCCAAAAGTAGAAAAAATCAATGGGTAAAGGTTCTTATCTTTCCCAACCCCCATGCTCATCTACAACCATCTATTTTCCTTTCCAAAAATGTAACTATGTCTTCAAATTCGAATTTATGGGTTAAACACAATTTGGGAATGGTCATGAACAACAATGGAAACTCTACGTAGTGTAGAAAACATGCATGAGATAATGATCAAAAGAGTGTTGACTCCAAGGATATGAGGTAAGGGTGAAAAGACAACTAATATATCTTCTAACCATAAAATAAATAAGACTGTTGATAGTTGACATAACTGTCACAACCCACATGCTTCAATAACTACATGAAGTGACTTTCCCCAGTAACCTCACACATGCATTCAATAATTGGATTTAATAGTCAAGAGAAGGTGATTGGATTATTTAAGGGACATGGAATATTTTCGATGAGTTCTAAGGTTGACACATGGAAACATAGGATTTGGTTTCCCCATAGGTCCCATGTCCTCTTCCCCTCTGGTGGAATCATAGCCCCTCTAGTGCTCTTTACACAACCATCTTGGACCATTTTATTAATTTTCAACATAATATTTACATACATTTAGAATTGGCATAGTAATCCAACCATATGGTCCAACCAAACTAAAAATAAAAATATACACATCATACATGCCTATCCATTCTCTCGTTGGGCCTTGGCCTTGATCTCCACACTAGGAATCCTTACTAGCATATTTACATCATTTACATAATTTTGATTAAGTACATTCCAATTCACAACTAGGGCTATTACAAAGTTATATTGTATCGATTGTGTTTATGTGTTCAACTCAAATAAGGGAATCGATTGAATCACAAGAGTTGATTTAATCACAAGGTTTTACTGAGTCAAATATCTAGCTTTGATAGTTTGGTTTGAATTTTCTTCCTTGTTTCTAATGTCTTCTAGTTTGTCTATTTGGAAAGACTATCTTTATATTCTGTCAAATCATTCATTTTCAAGTGCATCCATTTAGTGCACCTCTCATTTAGTGGTGATTACTTTCCTCATATATTAAATTTTGGTAGGGTGATAGTTCTGTGAAATCCTTGAACCAAACAATTAAATTATTCTGACAATTTTCAGGGGAAATTGTTATCCAATTACCTTCTCTACTCAATATTTTCATCTCTCTCTCTCTCTCTCTCTCTCTCTATATATATATATATATATATTATCAATTGCTTTTCCATCCCCATCTATTAGACTCCATATTGATGAGGACCCAAGTTCCAAATTCAATCGATGCATTAAAATATGTTAAGCCCTAAATGTTGGCACATTACCCCTATATTGTGGCACATTACATATTATTGATGTCAACTTGGGTCTATTAGTGGTAATTTTTATTTGTATTATTATATTTGTTATGTTGACTTAGGTCCATTAGTTGTAATTATAACTCTTTGTCTCCTATATATAGGAAGGAGACCTTTTCATTTGAATCATCTTGTCTTGTCTTGTCTTGTGTACTTTGTACATTGTATAAGATGGTTTCCCCCTTGAAGAGGGTTTATATTCATATATTTTATTCATTAAAGGCGTTGATTACTCTTTCTAGTCTATTTTCATTCTTTTCATGCTAATTTGGGAAATTTGTTGCTTAACATTTAGTATGAGAGCTTGGATGCTTCCAAAACCAGACATATTGTAACGTTCACTATAATTTGTTTTCTACAATGATTCAGATAGAAAAAATCGGACCCCATATAGAAAAGAGGCCTAAATATCGTTGGTACAAGTTTTAGAACCTGAATCATTATAGGTTCGTAGTTATACCTAGTGGAAGTTAGAGTTTCTTACTAGTCCAAAAACTAGTCTATAACAAGTTTTCTGGGAAAAATGGTTATATATAGAGAACAAAAGATCCAAATTGATTGAAATCGATTGCATAAGAAATAATAAAGACCACATTACCTTGGGTATCAATTTCCAAACCAGAATCAAAATATAGTACATGTGGCAGGTCGTACACTCTCACTCTTCTAAATAGGCTAAAATTAACGAGTGTTAGGACAAGTGTCAAAAACAAATTGGCACATCCAAATTCAAGGATACCTGCGGAATTGGAAAGAGGACATATCAAGATACCATAGGCCAATATTTCAGATTCATATGGGACAAAAATTTAGGGTTACCTCAGTTGAAAGGTCGGCTAGCATATCAGTCTTCAAATCAGGGTTGAAAAAGGTACGTCATTTTAAAGTTGAATAACTTTTAGTAGAAGGATCTGTTTAAGGTGAACCAAAGGTGTGATATCTATTTATATTGTTCAAAATGACACCAAAAGGGAGTGGAAAAAATCATACTCCACTCAAACGACCAGAGGATTCATACCTGACCTACGATGAATGTAAAGACATATCTTTTAGGGTGTCTGAGTTGGAATATATGATCAAAGGGACTATGAAAATGGTTGATTTAGCTAACTTGGAAAATAAGATGGCTAGTAGAGAGGATATAAAGGGGATGGCTAGAAAAGAGTATCTAGAATATTTGAAGATACTAATAAATGAGATAATACTTAGCTTTCCTACACAAATGTCTACTCAAGAAGAGGATAAGGAGGAAAGGGGGGACTTATTCAAGGCACGTATTGAGAAAATTGAAAACAGTTAGAGAATAAAAGGTTTGAGTCCCAAAAATATGATGATCTACTCAATCCTGATAGGTTCAAATCGGGTCCAAATAACTACTTTATTACCAAGATTGACATGATAAAGTTTAATGGCAATGATCCAATAACATGGATATTCCATATGGAGCAATTCTTTGATCTACACCAAGTGCAAACTTTGCAAAAGGTAACTATTGCATCATTATATTTAGATCCTGATCAATTTGTATGGTACTAATGGATTTGTCACCATAAAAAGGACTATTTTATCTCTTGGTCTATATTCACGGAAGAATCGATTGCACATTACAACAATATTAATAGCAACACTTTCTTTAGTCAGTTGATAAATCTCAAACAAAAGGTCCAATTATAGAGCACATCAAGCAGTTTCAGAAGTTAATTCTTAGAGTGAAGAATATTTTATAAGATAATTTGTTGGATATCTTTATGGGCACTTTAAAGGATAATATTCAACATGAGATACGTATCCTTGAACCTAAATCATTAGAGAATGCTTTTAGTTTAGCAAGGAAAATTGAAAGTAAAAGCATGGCAATGACTACTAGAAGGACCACCTCCAACACATATAGAGAGAATAATGTTCCTTCTTCTAACCCACCTCAAAGGTTGACACCTCAACAACTAGATGAAAGAAGATGAAAAGGTCTATGCTTTAATTGTGACAACAAGTATAGTAAGGGACATGAGTGTGGCGAGAAGAAATTATTCTACATAGATTGTGAAGAGGAAGAAGTAAAAGAACAAGAACCATCTCAAGTTGAAGAAATTGAAGATATGAATTACCAAGAGATTACTCCCACCATATCCTATCATGCATTGGATGGAATTATCACTCCTCAAACTCTCAATATCTAAGGATATATCAAAAAGAAAAAGGTAACAGTCTTGATTGATCTTGGTAGTGCTCAAAATTTCATTCACTCTAAATTAAGCAAATCTCTCAATTGCTTTGTATATCTAGCACCAAAGTTTCAAGTAATGATTGCAAATGGAGGCATTATCAATTGCTCAAGGAAATTCCATAATATCAATTTTACTATGGGGGAATATGTATTGAATAGTCCAATGATTTATATCCCAATGGGTGGTGCTGATGTTGTCTTAGGGTTCAACGGTTACAATCATTAGGAATAATGGATTTTAATTTTCAAGAACTTTTCATGAGATTTTCTTGGGAAGGAAAATCATTTGAATTAAGGGGTATCATAAGGAATCCAAGAGCGATGATAAGCTCTAATGGTATGACAAAATTGTTGAAAAGGGAATATCAAGGTGTAATTGCACAATTATGCTCATTAAATGTTCAAACATCTAATCCTCATATTCCCTTAGATCTCCAAAGGTTCATTGATAATAAATCCAAGGTATTTGAATATATTCCAAAATGTCTTCCACCTACTTGAGATTATGATCATGCTATTCACTTAAATCTAGGAAGTTTTCCTCCTAACATCAGACCTTACAGATACCCATATGCCTAGAAGAGTGAAATCGAGTGGATGGTTGAAGAAATGTTAGAGGTTGGAATAATTAGGCCTAGCCAAATTTCTTACTCTGTGCCAATGGTAATGGTACACAAGAAGGAGGGATCGTGGCATATGTGTCCAAATTATAGAGAGCTCAATAAGATCACTATGAAAGATAAGTTTCCCATTCCTGTCATTAATGAATTGTTAGATGAACTACATGGAGTAGTTTACTTCACAAAGTTTCATCTCCATTCAAGGTATCATCATATTAGAATGAAGGAAGAATACATCCCCAAAAAAACATTCAGAACTTATGAAGGTCATTATGAATTTATGGCCATGAATTTTGGCCTTATGAATGCACCTTCCACATTTCAAGGTTTGATGAATTTAATTTTCAACCCCTTCCTTAGAAAATTTGTATTAGTATTTTTTGACGATATACTAATCTATAGAAATGCTTGGGAATAACATGTTCAACATGTCGATATGGTGCTACAACTACTAAAGGAGCAACGACTATATGCAAAACCTTCCAAATTTTTCTTTGGGGTAAAGAAGGTAGAGTATTTTAGGTCATATTGTATCTCATGAAGGTGTCAAGGTAGACCCTAACAAAATTAAAGCCATGATGGACTAGCTGATCTTCCCAAAACCTTGAAGAATTTTAGAGGATTCTTAGGTTTGATAGGGTACTACCACACGATTGTTCAGAACTTTGGAAGAAAAACAACACCTATGATAGCATTATTGAAGAAAGAAGCATTTTTGTGGACTCTAGAGGAAACTCAAGCATTTGAACAACTTAAGAGGCAATGTTCAAAGCTCTTATTTTGACCACACCAAACTTCTCAAAAACCTTAATTTTGGAATGTGATTCGTTAGGAATGATAGAAAAACAAGATCACAAAACAATACCCTAAAATAAGATGCAAAAATTAAACACACAAACATAATACAAGAGAGACACTAATATACGTAGTTCACCCAATATGGGTGTTACGGAGAAAAAATTCCTATGTCTCGGGGTAGACCACAACAGACAGATGAATGCCAGAAAATGACTCAATTCCTAATCCACTGTTATTATAATGAAAATGCTAAGATATGGAGAATAAAGCCAACCTTCAACCGGAAGTTCGAGGAAGATCTCAGTTGAGATTTCAACCTCTACACTAAACCTTACAGATTAGTCTCAACAACAAATACAAGCAAGTGCATATAATATGTGAAAGGTGTTAGCATAATCAATAACATGATCCATGATACCATAAGCAAATGTAACCCAATGTAATTTAAACAACTTTCACAATATCAATTGGACGAGAAAATGAGTATTTCCATTAATGAGATAAAAAGAAGTATAATATTCGACCTTTTGCCGGCAACCAATCTGAACCAAGAACTAGGTCTCTCCACTTGTGCCTCCACCACTTCAATCCCCCATGCAATGGAAAACTCAAACTATGAAAGGATTTTGGTAGGTAAATATAAGGAGTTCACAACAACAAGGATCAATGAGTGTAGACTCAAGTCACGGAAAAAATCCACTAGAGTTATGTTGATCTCTCTTTCTCCTTATTGGTTGTGGAGCCAGATCTTCTAGTCTCATAGATGATATTGTATCAGCCGCGTTTGTACCCCAGTTTTATATGATATGTAGGTGGACTGTACAGTCACCCCAGCAGGGGAGTGTGGGGGCGCATTGCCCCCCCACGGAGTTCCAAGGGGGACCATCCCCCCTGGCTGGGGGGTCCGGGGGCCAGCGGTCCCTCGGTGGGGGTTTGGGGGTAGTGCCCCCGAGAAATGGGGGTTTAGGGGCAACGCCCCCAAAGAAAATTTTTGGGGCTGTTTGCGCCAACTGTTTTGCGGGCCCATGGTATTTTCCCATTGTATTTCCCTTATAAAATAAAGACATTGTAATACGAGTAGGGATGATGATGTATTAGGTTTTATGCATTGTAAAGATCTCTGAGATCAGGAGAGAGACTGTGAAAATAGAGAAGAGGAAGTGCAGCGGTTGTGCTGCAGGTTGTATCCCTTCACCTTGCTGGACGGTAATAATAATAAGGACTAGCAAATTCAGTGTGGACATAACGCAAGTTGGGTGAACCACGATATATCTGTGTCTCTCTTGTAATGTGTATGTGTGATTATATTTGCATTTATGTTTATTGTTATTGCTCTGCGATACTATTTTTCTAACACTCCTCCCTTCCATACACCATAGGAGCTCAATATATAGCCTTCCAAAGGTAAGTGAAAGGTCGAATCAACTCATTTCGGGGTATATGGAGGGCCAAAGGTCACCCTAAGACCGCTTTTTGGGAGTAAAAAGTAACTTTTCTATTGTTTTTACCATGTAAATCGATATATGCGGGCTAATTAGGTGCAGCCTACGTGTAAGCCGGCTATAATGGAACAACAAGCGTATTGGAAGAAATATAGGGAAACTGGGTTTCTGAAGGTAAAATAATGGATCCGAGTCAGTAAAATGAGTACTGAAGGCCAATCAATGCTGATGCTCACAAGGTGGAAAGTTACGTTGTAATAGATCCCCCCTAATGTGTGAGGTTAGAGAAGGTACTACGATGACCGAAATACATTATAAATCTCATAAGTGGAGTGATGGAGACACAAATAGAGAGAGTATCCCACTCACCATAATACAATGATATCTCTTAATACATGTCGGTACAATACAACAATCTGATACAGTGTCCATGATAGGCAGTACATAATGAATACATGTCATAGGTGGTCATAGCCATGACCCATACAGTAAGATATGGTATCATGTTGAAAAGGAAACAACTGGTGCAATACTGAAGGTACAAACTGCTGATGTATGAGAAATGAAATCTCATAAGTACAGTCACGATCAAGAGTAGTATACTGAATTCTATTAACGTCCGGGGTCTTCTACACAAATCATCTGCAGTGCAAGTCCCATCAAGTGAATAAAGGTGTTGGGGTCGAACCTGATGTGACATCATCTGATTATTGGTCAATGATGTATACTATTAAAAGACACGAGATAACCCACCAATAATGAAAATGGGCATCAAGGCACAAAGTACAATCATCAAAGTGTGAATAGATGTGTTGAGGTCGAACACTAAGATGAATCCATCGATCAGGGAACAATGATGTATTCCCAAAACTGTCGATGGCGAGAGAACCTACCACTAATGATTGCAAGCGTCAAGGTACTCAATCGACTCTAAGTCTCAATTCCAGAATAAACGAGTTGAAGTCAATGGAATGAAACTCGCTAGATGGAGGGCATTAAGGCATCCCCCATTAACCATCACGAGGTAACAGCTATGCTGAAAGATTTGGAAGAACTCGAACGAACGGACTGACTCAATAAGGATGACCGACATGCAATAGTCAAGAGAACTAAGGAGTGGCTGACTCTGGTTTCAGGACTTCCTTTGAACAAGAGCATGATCAGATGGATAGACTTAGGCAGCATAGACTCGAGTTATAACATTGTGCGATGTAGGAGGCATCAACAAAAAGGATCCATAGTGACTAGAAGCTTAACCAATCGCTGGAGTAAAATATGAGAAACGAGTACAACTCCTAAGGTCATACTATAGTACCTACTCATAATGGATGGAGTGGAATGAATGCTCTATTCAAAGGCGACACAACAACTGCAAACAAAAAGAAGTAACAATTCTCCCGTCCGGATTTTTGGAATATTTGATTTTTTGGTCTTTTTCATATTTGGAAAATCTTGAAAAAGAATAAAATTGCTTATAGTACAACAAGTGAGGAAACGAGTGTCAAATAGAGAGAAAAATAGTCCCAAGCAGTGGAACATACCTATGATCAATGCAAGGAAGCATGTGCAGGATGTGGACACTCGGGAGGGTGTTCCCTCAGGGTTGAAAAAGTCATCAAATTGCGAAAGGAAAATGAAAGATCTGCAGGTCTCGATAAGGAAAGTGCTCTGGCACCAGGCTAATAATTGAGTAAGCGGGAGTCGACACAAGTCTCAAGCACCAAGCAGGATGATGTAATGCAAACACAACTTGATATACAAATGGGGGAGTCCTTATGGGAGGTGGCCAGTATAAGACAAAGTAGAGTATGAATCTTTATCACAAAGTCATGGCGTAACGACGAAGGACTCCCGATCCTAGGGAGAGACAACGGCATGGGCGCCGAAAGACAAAAAGGGTTCTAACTAGGGAACCCATGTTTGGAGAAGCCCTACCGCAAAATAACGACACTTCTATAACAATGTGAAGGCTTCGTGTCGGTTACAAAGCGGGGTCGCACCTAGGGTTAATGACAAATGGTCAAAGGTCAAATGTATAATGCAGGAGAAAATGACATTTAACCTCTATGACAGGTGTGAAATATACCTTCCATAGGCACGAAACGGTGAAAAATGCAACTCTCGTCGGAAATATCCATTCAAAATGGTACTCCAAGACACTATATTAGTCCAAAACAGCTTAAAATGGTGAAAACTATAGCAAAGTGGGTTTTCAAAACTATAAATAGTAAAAATAAATTACTATTTACCAATTCATTTTCATTTTCAACCAAATAGTGATTTTGGTTAGTTTTCACCTCAAAGTTCAGTTGCTGATTCCAGAAGCTGTGGGCATCCATTTCACGAGCCATCTGGAGAAGGTTAGTCATCTCATCCTCCTCTTTCATTTGGTAGATTTTAATTTAGTTTTTAGTGGTCCATTATTTTTATTAGGCCAGCCCTACTTCTCCACGGCGTTGTACCTGGGCTACATCTCTGCGGGTCGCGGGTAGGGCCTGCTAGACGTAGTCAACGCATGCGTTGACTGCAGGTAGACGCCCCTGTCTACTCAGTTTCCCATGGGTATGACCGTGAAGAAGGTTTTTTAAATGTTTAAAAGCTAAAAAAAATTGTTTGTCCCTCCAGGATGGTTCTAGAGTGGAGGGAAAGAGAGCATGATGTTGTGGATGAGAACGTCCGCCAAGATTTTCCTACGCAAAAAGCACTACAATCGTGTGGGATTTACAAATTATGGAGTGTTGGGGGTTTGAGGGCCCAAAATTAACTACTCATTCGGATGATTGATTACTGGGATGTAGATGCGCAAAACTTCAACTTGGATGGTCAAACACTCTCGCTAGAGGTGGATGGCATATATTTTATTACAGGGTTGTCCCACCGAGGGGAGGTGGCTAGTCTTTGATCTCACACTGTAGGTGGTGGGATCACCATTCCTGACTATTAGACCGGTACTATCTTCCTGGTACCCAAAAGGTGGGGAGTCAGATACCCATTGGGGACATTGTGAGCTTGCGCATGAAGATCATAGTGCTCACCCTCATGAGGATCACAAGTTCCATAGCTTTACATCAGGCTTCAAGGCCAGTGATGTTCTACGCATCAGAGTGCATGAGGCCTATAGTATATGATTGGTGCATAACATTACTGGTGTCCATGAAGACCTAGTTAACAGAGTGCAAGTGTGGGAAGGAAAAGAACTTCTGGTATGGCAGTATATTGTGCAGCTTCTTCTTCTTCGAGAGTTCCATGGCTCAGTCTGAGGGTTGAAGTCCCTCCGCGTAGTCTCCGTGACCCATCCCTGACCCGGTGGGAAGAGGTACTGATGCGACAGGGTGGTGGATGACAGGCATCACCATATACATATGAGTTCTTCCATTGGTGGGTTCGACAGGTCATCACCATCGATGACTACCCATATGCCAGGATAGACTATTGGGGGCAATCGTGACATGCCGCTCCCTCCAAGGTCCGCATTCAGAGACATCAGTATGTTACTCTTTTTATGTTTTGCGTATTTAATTTTTTTGGATTTTTTATTACATGCAAAAATATTTTTGGTGTAGTATCACATATTGACATTCTACTATTTGCTCGTAGATACTGGTCTGCAAAGACCAGAGGGTTTCCCGTGACATCGTCGATGGGGCAGGGATGGAGAGGTAGTTGGCACTGTAGTAGAGCACATGTTAGAGACCGTACGGGTCAACCTATCCCATATGACTACCAGAGTACCCATGATTGAGGTGGAGCATCTGCCAGAGGCGATGCAACGACATGTTGTGGGAGTACCGGGCACCTGGGTATAGTTACTATGGCGCATAGCCAACGCAGTTCATTACTATATTCAAATACATCCTGCTGAGGCAGCTAGGCCTCCTCCTAGGGCTTAGATATCTCAGAGTCCCATAGTTTGTATCGATTATGTATATTTTTTAGAGCTACGGGCTCTAGTTTTGTACTGTGACACTACCCTTTGGACATATTATTTATAAAACTATGATTCTCCAGTTCTACTATATGTGTATGTACAAATGTGTGAATGAATGGTTATTTGTGTGCTTCTTTATTGATGTGACAAATTCCAATCTAGGACATAATCAACATATGCATCAGATACATGATTAAAACATCTTGGAACATGAATGTATGTAATGGAAACAAAATGACGCTCCAAGAGTCTTACCCGTAAGAACCTCTGTAGTAATGTAGGATTCCTCACGCGATACCGGCCATTCAATTGAGACACAACCAATTGTGAATCCAGGCGGACTTCTAAAGATTGGATACCATGCGAAATGACATCCCGAAGTAGCTCAACTACGACACTGTACTCGGCCACATTGTTGGATGTAGGACAGAGACAGGAACCTCCTGAAGACACAATATGATGGTCAGGTGAATAAATAACCCACGCAGCAAAAGCGAGTTGTTGTGTATGATGGCTAGCACCATCCACGAATCCCAAAAACACAGGATATTCCGCTCACATCTATCAACCAAACAGAAGCGAATCAGCAGATCCAAAAAACCAAAAGGAATCTAAACTATGTACAAAAGCAACTATACAATAGTATACAAAATTATTAGCTTGAGCTAGAAGCTCAAGCATAATACCGCTTGAGGTAGAGCCCATTTCTAGGCTCCTTCAAGGTGTTCCCCGCATAATAGTCCAATTTGTAGGCTCCTTTCTCAAGGACACGCCTCACTATGTAAGGGCCATGCCACATGGGGTTAAACTTGCCTGCCTCTAGGGGTTCCTTAGCTTACTCATATAAGAGGACCAAGTCACCTTCAACATACTACCGGGGACGGACAGACCTATCATATTGAACCTTGACATGACGTTTGTTGGCATCTATAGCCATGGTGACATCTTGGCATTGCTCGTCAAGCTGCTTAAGTTGGATCAAATGTTGCTCAGCCTCTGACATATCAGGAACGAGCTCTATGGATAGTTTTAGTGAAGGGATTTCACCTTCAATCGGAGATATAGACTCCACACCATGTACTAGCTAAAATGGTGAGAAACTATTGGCAGTCTTAACTTCAATTCGATATGCCCAAAAAGTAGGATATAACATAATGTGCCAATTGCTCTTGCTCTGCTGGATGGTACGTTGGAGAATGGTTTTTAAGGATTTATTAACTGCCTCAACTTGACCATTCGCTTAGGGGTAGTATGAAGATGAATGATCTTGACGAAACCCAAGCTTGAGTGACAAATCTGCCATCATTTTGTTCTGAAAGTGACTACCGTGGTCAGTGACAATCTCTTTTGGGATATCAAACCGAGCGATAATCTGATTGAACTCAAAGTGGGATGCTATAGCACCATCGGATTTTATGGTAGGCATGGCCTCACGCATTTGGAAAAGTAGTCCACGACCATAATGATATGGTGATGCCCCCCAGCCGAAGCTAGTTTGCAATCCATGAAATCCACCCCCCACTTAGTGAAGGGACCGATGATGACGACTGAGTGAAGGGGCATAGGATGCGAGTGTATATTTCAAGAAAACACCTGGCAAGGGTAACATCTCTTCACGGTGTTCATACAATCTTGTAAGATCGAATGCCATAAGTAACCGGCTTGCATGATACATTCGGATGTGGCAAGCCCAGATAGGTGATCACCACATGCCCCACCATGGCAGTCATTTAGCACTAACTCCGATTCTTCATGAGTTAAACAACGACGGAGGATAGAGTCCTTTCCTTGATTATACAAAGTGTCACTGATGATGACATAATCTCTAGCTTGGTGTCTCACACGCCATCGTTCATCTTGTGAATAGTGCGAAGGGAACTTCAAAGTTTGGAGATATATGATGATATCCCTAGACCAAGGGTCCTCCAACAAGATAAGAAATAAATGCTCATCCACAAAGGAATCTTCATGGACAATTTCCTTATCAAGTCATGGAAAATCTAACATGAGCTCAGCGAAAACCAAGGATTTCACTGATTTTGCCGAAGCAAAATAGAGATCAAATTCCTGAAGAATAAAAATCTATTTTTTATACTTCCCCCCTATTAGACGTCGTGATAGCATGAACTGAAATGGATTGATGTGTGCTATGACAGTGGTTTTCCTAAGCATAATGTAATGCCGTAAACGTTGGATTGCAAGAATAGTCGCAAGTTCCAACTTCTCCATGTGAGTATATCTCAGCTCAATGTCTACTAAATTTTGACTAAGATAACAGATGACATGCTCCTGGAGTGCATCATCTACCTGAACTAAGACCATGCCAATCATCTCAAGAGACACGGTTACATAAAGCAAGAAATCTCTAGAAAATTTGGGTGGACTAAGCAGAGGGGCCGATACCAAATCTTTCTTCAAAGCATCGAAATACTCTTGGGCTCTCTCATCCCAGATAAAAGGTGTGTCCTTCTTCAAAAGTCGCCTGAAAACTTTGGTAAGACTAGCATAATTTACTACAAAACGTCGTAGAAAAGTGGCTCTCCCTTGGAGGCTCAGAAATTGGAATAAGTTACGCGAGGGAGGAAACCGAAGTATTTCCTCAACCTTAAGAGGATCGACTCTTATACCCTCTTGTGAATCTATGAACCCTAAGAGGAGACCCGTTCTCACAACAAAGATGCACTTGTTGGGGTTCAACGGAATCTTGTAACATCGACATCTTTCGAAAATGAGGCGGAGGTGCTTGGGGTGGTCCACTCTCTTACGAGAATGGCTAGTAAGATCATCCAAGTAAGCATCCACTATACGATTAACGTCGTGAAACGCATAGGTCATGGCACGTTGAAATGTAGATCCGGCATTTTTAAGGCTGAAGGGAATCTTCCGGCACGCAAATGTACCCCAAGGACATATGAAAGCAGTTTTACGCTGATCCTTGGGCTTTATCTGGATCTAATTATACCCTGAGAAACAATCCATAAATGAAAAAACCTCGCTTCCCGCACATGCATCCAAGATCTGATCTATGAATGTAGTGGGTAAGTTGTCTTTGGGACATGCTTGGTTCAGATCTCTAAGTCTGTGCATACATGGATGGTTCCCTACTTCTTATCCACAGGAACAGGATTTGACACCCATTCGGTAAGGGGAACCGGGTAGATGAAACCAGCTTTAAGTAGCTTCTCTGCCTCTGCCTTAATCACGCCTGCCTTCCTAGGATTAACAACACGAATTCATTGTTGAATCGGCTTAGCATTAGGATATGTCTTAATATCATGTTTGACAATGCTAGGGTCTATTCCTGGCATCTCCACATATGACCAGGTGAAAACATCTTGAAATTCCTTGAACAATTTGGTGTATGTGTGGATCTCATCAGGAGAACAATCAACACCGATATAAACATTCTCTATCTTTCCGGGCGTGCGAGAGATGTTGATCGGTATGGTTGGGGGAATATTAGCATATTCCCCTCCGTGTAAATCCCATGTGAGTCCAAAGGAGCCACAGAGTGACCAAACTTCTCGGCAAGAGTTGTCCTAAACTCTTCTCGCTAAATGAGATCGAGGTTAGGGAGAAAATAAGAGCAATGATGCAAATCTTCCCAAGGCCTCTCACTACAACACATGGCCTCAATGATGGCTTCATATGAAGGTAAAGTACCATCAAGGAAATCGTGCAAGCAATACGAGTCGGCTGCCCATGCCAGTAGCATAATGCGATCCTCCTCTTTTTTCCGTGAAGAGGGTGGATCCGGATCTACAGTGGCTTGTTGAATTTCACGGTAAGCAAGCTCAACTGCAGATAACAGCATAGCCATTCCAACATGCGAAATGTCTCCAGACGGGGCATTAGTGGATGGTAAAGTCCACGAAACATTAAAACACGAGGTCCGTAAAGGTACATTATTTAAAGAGGATGGCACACTATCGGAAACGGTTCCAATAAAGGTAATTGGTGCAACAAAGTTGAATGATCCCTCAAGGATGGATACAATCCTACACCAATGTTCCCAGTTGTCGGCTGAGAAGCTTTGATCTGGGGAACAACAGTTCCCGGTGATGATACAGAATTAGAACTAGGGAAGTCTAGTTGATCAACCGTCACGATTCTACCTTCATGAGGAAAGCAAATAACTCTAAGCACAGAGGATACAATCGCTGTCATTGTGTAGATCCAATTCCTACCCAGAAGAAGGTTGTAGTCGATGGGCGCATCAACCACCTCAATTTCAATAGGCATAGATTTCCCACCCAAGTGGACCTCAAGGGAAGGGAGAATACCATGTAGCCTAAACGACTGACCATCGAACGCAGTAAGCATGGTCATAGATTTTGACAAGGGAGGAGAGCCAAGATATTTCCAACAATCCAACGACATTACTGAGGTGGAAGAACCTTCATCAACCACCATTCGTTTAATGAATTTATCTAATCACCTCACATGGACTTGAAAAGCCACATGGTAAGGAAAGCAAGGCTGGATATCAGTAGTGTCGAATTTAATGACGCTAGGGCTACTCTCATCTTGAACTCCCAAAGTAGATAAAAGGATGTTCCTCTGAAAAGGACATGCCTATAAAACTTCAAGAGCCAACATGGCACATGGAGTTTGGCCCAAATATTCTACAATGGAGTAGTTATGGGAGGCTCAGGAATTGGGATTGTGCACCGAGCGCTTAAGAACACCTTTCGGTATCCGCGACATAATAGTGGACTTTTCGATATGCAATGAAGTATCAAGAGGAGGAGGAGGCTCATTCCCCATATTCGGTTGCGATGCACCATAATCACATTGATGAGTAGCAACACTGACCTGATATTGGACCATCTTCACGCATCCGTAGCCACCGGCATGAGAAGAATACGTCGTAGTTTCATTAGTCCCATAGCCAGTAGCGGATCTTTCAACACAGGTGGGATCTGTGAAAGATGCTTCGATGCTTCTTCGATTCGAGGACACACGTGAGTCAGGTCATCCTCCCCACAAAGTTTGCAAGGGAATTTCACTTTACGTCTCGACTTACGGTCCCCACCAGCATTTCTGCCGTCCTGAGGAGGGTTGGTGTTCTCTTTTCTAGGAGTGTTTTGATTACTTCCATTATCCCCATTATTCCCACCCTTACGATTGTTTCTCCCCTTCTTCTTTCCACCAGGTTGTTGGTTACCTGATGGGTTCACCATCTGTATAAAATGGACATCGGACGATTGGGTAGGAGTGGACGAGGCGTGAGCCTGTCCGGGGGTAGACTGGCTAATATAAAAATTTTGCATTTGATTTGTAACCAAGTCTACGGGTTGAGTACTCGTGGATCCAACAATGCCATCAGCATGTGGTCCAGGAACAGGCTTGGGCTCATGACGTGAGCGCGGTGCGTCAGGAATGATATCATACAGGATACCAGATTGAGCATAGAGTAAATCTAGCTGCTGGGATTTGAATATAGCTTGCTCCTCAGTCGTAATTCTGCACACCGAAACGTCCTTAGATATGTATGGAAGCAACGAATTGATAAACCACTCCAACAAAAAATATGAAGGAATGTTGGCTTCCAGTAGCCTCTTCCATCAACGCCACTCTTGAATGTGATCAAATATGTGTGTGGCCTTGTTCTGACGGAAGGTAGATAAAAGTTCAATGCCAGTATCGTAACGAACTGGAAACTGAAAGTGATCCAAGAAAACCAAATCTATCTCTTTAAAAATCTTGTAAGTTCCCCCAAGAAACTCGACATACCACTTCGCGGCTTCCCCTGTGAGGGTGCGTTGAAATAGTCTCATACGAATAGAGTCATGATTTAATGAATTCGAGGAGCACCAAAGGTGAAAATTCATAACATGATCACCCGGATCCTCACCATTCTTCCCTTAGAACTTCAGAATGTCAGAAGGGAGCTTGGTAGAGACTGGAGGCCAAGAAGGATTGTGACACACCGGATCATTCGTGAGATTCGAAAGATCTGGTAGATTCAAATGAGCAAGAAACGGGAGTTGTGGCTGTGAAGCGGGATTAAAGGCTCCCAAAAGAGGCTGACCTTTCGGACCGTAGGGATGATATGAACCATGACCATTACCATAGGGCTGATAAGCGCCTCCACCCTGACTCGTGTAAGGGTATGAATGTTTATATGTGTTATAAGCACCATAGTGAGGAGGGTTATAGTAAGGGCCAAAACTGGCTGTATTATAAGAAGGATTACCACCATAATTATGGGGCATATAAGTGCTAGTTGTAGCAGGAGCAGTCGAGTAATGACCATAAGTTTAAGGTATGCTTCCACCCCCAGTGTTGGGAATGTGCCCGCCTCTAGTGTTGGGAATGTGCCCACCCCCAATATATGGTACGTTCCCATCCCCAGTGTTGGGAAGGTGCCCGCCCCCAGTGTTGGGAATGTACCCACTCCCAGTGTTGGGAATGTGTCCACCCCTGGTATAGGGTATGTACCCACCCCTAGTGTTGGGAATGTGCCCACCCCCAGTGTTAGGAGGGACATGCTAGTTAGAAGACGTAGTCATAGTCATGGTTATATGCATAGAAACATGTGTGTTAGGTTGTATGACATGAGCCGTGTTATGTGAAGTGTTCCCACTAAAATGAGGGGAAGTCCTAGGATGTGATCCTCCTCCAACAGCTATAGAAGTTGAAGGGATATGACCAGACGTAAATTGGAATGGAGATGAAAAGGTCGCTCTGCCCCTGGAGGGAGTAGAAGAGGCTGTGCCACTCCCAGAGGGAGCAGAATAGGTTGCGTTTCCCCCAGTGGGGGCAGTGCCCGCAGCTCCATGACTAGGGTTAGCTTGACTACCCGACAAAGTGGATGTAACATTCGAATTAAGACTGGGCATACCAACTGAAAAGCGATTAGTGGTCGAAGGGTTTGTATTCTCATTAAGATCTGGCATCCCATATCGGAATCCCTAAGTGTGTGTACCATGAGATGGGTTTGGCTTTGGGGGTGGATATGGCCCAAAACTTGAAAAAGTGATGTGTGGGGGCGAGCCTTCCTCTCCGACCTCCCTAGGGGTGGAAGGAGCAGTCTGTCCATCCACCTCACCCGATGGAGTCATGGGAATTATTCCCAGTGTGCTAGATCCAAAATTCATAATGTAATCTTGAAGTTTGTCAAAAGTATCAAAAGGATCGGAGGGGATCCTTCGACGTCTCTTATGAAAAGGACGTGCTACCTCGTCGGCTGGTAGACCAGCCAAATGACGAGACCGACGGAGAGGTGGATATTCCACCATGATAACTCCAAAAATCCACTAAACTAAATTCCTCCTAATGGCTAACTAACGATCAAAGAGAACAAACCTAAAGAAACTACAGCCAAATGCACACAAACAGGACTGGCTCAAGGGACCTCCCGACACTACAGTCAGTATGTCCCTCCTAGGAGAAGCTTGAGACTCCCAAACTATAACCAGAGGTAACATAATTATTTATAAGGGTTCCCAGACTTCACTGCGTGCACAGGGTCAAATCTCTATACAACAAGAAATTGTGTTGTCCAACCCCTATCTGACTCGGGACAATTGCAGAATAACCGCAACAAATGTCCTATGTGATACCTAGGTAAAGAAACTAAGGTCACCACAATATAACCAATGCTCAGGGGACAGTCGAAGGTGGGATCCATCGTATGGGCAGGGTAGCTAAGCCCAAAAATCAAGAGGGTCAAATCCCCCAAGAGTCCCCGTACACGAACAAATCCTGGAAATATATCCCACGTTCAGCTAGTATTGGAGGGCTATCTCTGCAACCAACCTCCCGTGACCTCGTGCTTAACTCTGGTTTGAGTAGAGCTTCCCGAGAACATTGATGTATACCATGGGTTTCACCACTCCCTGGCGAGACACATAATGTTGGTTCAATAGTCTTGGATTGTTAACTCACAATGATATATTCCAAGACTCTAAACCTAAGCTAGTTGGTGCACCCTATAAAAGAAAATCATTTCTAAACAATTTCAAGATTAAGCATTGATTTTAATGGCCGTAATTACTCAAAGGATATGGTCATGAAACTGATGATGTATAGGACTCAATGGTGTGCACAACCGAAAAACACTAGACTCATCTATTCAAATAAAAAGCATGTCACTAATATGACAATCAATCCAATGGTTCAAAATAAAATGCAAGCTCTTTTAAAGTTTCTATGCATAAGCAAGTCCTAGATGAAATCACAAGCACTCTGATGCAAAATGCAGAACATGAAGCCAATATTTTTGTATTTTCTCTTATAAATGCAAGGAAAATGCAAAACAGTGTTTTTGTATTTTTTCAATATAAATGAAAATGAAAAAATGCAAGCAAAATCTAACTATTCAGTAAAGCAAAGTAGATCATATCAAATAGACAACCCAGCAAATCCCAAATAGTAAGACTCAGCCGAGCTAATGAGCTATAACAAAAAAAAGATGGGAAACTAAAAGCTCAAAAACTAAAGAAAGATGATTTTTTAGTCACAAACAGAGCATGGAACAGTCAGGAAATGGGCCAACTAAGACTCGGGAACATTGAGAACCAACCCAACAACAACCCAAGTAAAAAAACCAAGCAATCCCGGAGTTGTGGGTAGACGCGGGCTACAGTTCATACAGGGGTGGGTAGACGCGGTCAAAACTAGGTTGAACCGCGTACAAGGAAAGGAAAATGAACCCAAAAAGAGTCAAACAGCCCATAAAAGGCTAGTTTTCTATTGTAGATCCCGACAACCAATCAATGACACAAAAGCTCGACAAACAACAACTCAAAATAAGGGTAAATGCCTAAAAATCCCCAAAATGGAGGTTCTTCCCAAGCGGAGTCGCCATTTCTGTTACAGAGAAAAAAATCCTATGGCTTGAGATAGACCACAACAAACAGATGACTACCAGAAAATGATTCAATTCCCAATGCACTGTTATTACAATGAAAATGCTAAGATATGGAGAATAAAACCAACCTTCAATCGAAAGTTCGAAGAAGATCCCCGTTGAGCTTTCAACCTCTACACTTGACCTTGCAGATTAGTCTCAACAACAAATTCAAGCAAGTGCATATAATATGTGAAAGGTATTAGCATAATCAATAACATGATCCATAATACCATAAGCAAATGTAACCCAATGTAATTTAAACAACATTCACAATATCAATTGGACGAGAAAATGAGTATTTCCATTAATGAGATAACAAGAAGTACAAGATACGACCTCTTGCCGACAACCAATCTGAACCAAGAACTAGGTCTCTCCACTTGTGCCTCCACCACTTCAATCCCCCATGCAATGGAAAACTCAAACTATGAAAGGAGTTTGGTAGGTGAACATAAGGAGTTCACAACAACAAGGATCAATGAGTGTAGACTCAAGTCATGGCAAAAATCCACTAGAGTTATGTTGCTCTCTCTTTATCCTCCTTCCATACACCATAAGAGCTCAATATATAGCCTTCCAAAGGTAAGTGAAAGGTCGAATCGATTAATTTCGGGGTATATGGAGGGCCAAAGGTCACCCTAAGACTGCTTTTTGGGAGTAAAAAGTAACTTTTCTATTGTTTTTACCATGAACTCGATGTATGCGGGCTAATTAGGTGCAGCCTGCATGTACGTTGGCTATAATGGAACAACAAGCATACATGAAGAAAAATAAGGAAACTCGGTTTCTGAAGGTAAAATAATGGATTCGAGTCAATAAAATGAGTACTGAAGGACAATCAATGATGATTCTCACAAGGTGGAAAATTAAGCGATTATGAGTACACATGAGTACACTCATTTACAACGTGACCACTTATGAACCTGGTCAACCTTCATTCCCTACAAGCACACATCTGAGTCAGGGGACTGGTTCTACTCCTCAAGTGACTCAGAGTGTTGAAGGACAACAATCCAACATCCCTACCACTACTACTACTAGAACGTTACCTTCCCCTCCCCCACCCCAAAACGCGCGAGGAGGATTCTATTTACCTCCTGGTTTTTTCACGTGTAGTGTTCCTCCCATAGTAAGTAGTGAGCCACCCATTATGATTTGACCATCCACTAGTTGTCAACACGTTGTCACTAGGGGAAACCCTCATCGTTTAGCCATAATTCGAGTGGAGGACTGCCAATTGGTCATTCCCTTGGAAGCTCTTTACCTGTTGTGGGATCCACCATGGGATTACCCCTTGGTGGGGGACCATCCAACCCAACCCAACCACCATGGATTCAAGCCTATCTAGGTTATCTTAACCCTGTGTCGGGACAACCTAATCTTGGAAACATACTCCATGGGATACCTTATCCAGGAAAATCATACACTCCATGGGGACATTTTAATGTTGCACCATTTGGACCCCCACCAACTCTTCCCGATGCCCCACCACCGTATGCTCCACCTCCTTCCGAAGGGGGCGAACCTCCACCTTCTGGAGGAGGTAGAGGCCCACCCCATTCAGGCGGTGGAGGGCCACCTTATTCTAGCGGAGGAGGAGGACCACCACCTTCTGGTAGTGGCAGGCCCCCACCTTATGGACGAGCCCACCTCATTCTGGCGGCGGTGTCCCACCTTATTCCGGTGGTGGCGGAGGACCACCACCTTCCTGTAGTGGCATACCCCCACCTTATGGAGGAGGCCCACCTCATTCCGGCGGCAGTATCCCACCTTATTCCGACAGTGGCGGAGGACCACCACCTTTCGGTAGTGGCGTACCTCCACCTTATGGAGGCGACCCACCTTATTCTAAAGGTGGTGGCCCACCCTATCCTAGTGGTGGAGGCGATGGCCCACCCTATTCTGGCGGTGAAGGCAGTGTACCCCCACCTTCCGCCGGCGGTGGACGACCCCCACCTGGATGTCCACCTTATTCCGGCAGTGGAGGACCCCCACCTTCTGGTGGCGGACCACCTTATTATGTCGGAACACTTACCTATGGTCCACCACCTGGAGGTTCATCTCCTTATGGTCAATCCCTGGTGGGAACACCTTATAATCAATCGATTCAAGGTCCCACTTGTTCGTATATGCCATATCAATACTATCAGTATCCGCAGCTGAACCAACAGCTTCCACTTTTGGCTACTTTGGACCTCCCCGACCTGTCTCGTCTGAAGAATGATCCCATCCTACACTGCTACATTTGGCCACCTTTTCTGGTCAAGTTACGATTAGATATCCCCAAAATTGATGGCAAACCTGGTGAGGACTGAAAAACCACGTGATGACTTACCACTTGTGGTCCTCATCCAATTCCTTGATGGACAACTCGATCTATTTAAGGTTGTACCAGCCTAGCTGCCAAGTGGTATATCGAATTACCACCGCACTCCTTTCCCGATTTTCATTCTCTTGCTATGTCTTTCTTGACTCACTCTAGTCACCCATACACTACGAAACTGGAATGTACCTTTTGAATTTGCTTTGTCAAACCATCGCTACTCATATCTTTGATCATATCCATGAGTGGCAGAGGAGACGACGTTTGATTAAGGATTCTATTCCAGACCAAATCTTAGCTGACTGGTTTATGAAGTCTCTTTTACCTGTTGTATCTCGAGATGTGGCCTCGGGAGGGGTTGTCACTGAGGAATAGGCTATTTCTCATCCCCATTAATTAGACCTGATCTATGCTCAAACTGGCACGTTGTATGACATTGTTCCTGACGCACCCCACCCTACGTATGACCCTGCAAAACCACCTAAGGGACCTCAGGACGATGGCATCATTAGTTCCCTTAACTCCCAGCCTTCTGCTCAAACTGGTGGACCATCGAACCCCCAGGGTTCTTCCCCATCCCCACCACAGGCTGGCAGCACCACCACCAAGTCACCCACTCCTGCCTCCACCGAAGAGGTGAATTTTCTTCAATCAGCTTCGCCTCAAAAATCTGGTGGTAAGAAGAAAACAAAGGTAAACCTAAGAAATATTCTAACTAGTAGGATCCCAAGACCACCCCTGAAGACACCAAACAGAAGAGAAAGTTGAAGTATCCTTGTTTACTGTGTGGTGGTGAACATTTCTCGAAGGAATGTCGCCACCAAGATGAAGTGCAAAAGTTTCTCAAGGGAAACCCCACTCCTGCAGTTCTCAACGATCCCTTCCCCACTTAGAACCAACAACTGATCGCTCAAACCTCTCCTTCACACGGAGAGGCATCCTCTACCATGCATGTTCTCATGATGCACAGTGAGACGGTTAACTTGAACACACATTCATGATCGTATGACTCAGTCCCTATGAAGGAACCCGTTGGAAGTAATACTGAAAAAGCTTCCACTTCTATTCCCGACATTACCATGGCGACAACTTCTCTTACCATTGAGAATCCTTCCTTAGAGTCAGTGTTGCGTCCTCCTAAGAGCATGATTTGAAAAGCAGTTTTCAATCCTAACGCTCGGGAATCTCAAAACTACAACATTGTAGAGGACTTGGCACAAACTCCTTGTGCTATGTTGACGCTAGAGGTCTTGCAAAAATGCCCCAACCAGTGCAAGACTCTTCTTGTTTCCATTGGTGCGGTTGATCTGGATTCCTTCAATACAATCATGTTCTGACTCGAGTAGTTTGAACCAAGGCTTTCCCACCAACTGGTATTTCAAGTTGCCACGAAGATTGCTGGGAAAATGATCCATCATACTGTGTTAGACGAAGGTGCCTCTACCTCATTCATGTTGATATCGTGTTGGAGAGCCATTGGTTCTCCCGAGTTAAACCATTCTCCCACTAAGTTGAAAGCATTCGACGGTCATGGCTTTCAACACCATGGGATGTTACAAGCCTTGGAAGTAGAGTTGGGGGGTAAGGCCGCAACCATTAACGTGGAAGTAGTCGCAACCCCTTTGGATTATAATCTTTTACTTGGTCATAATTGGTTTTATTCCATGACTGCGATCGCATCATCTGTCTTTCGCATTGTGCAATTCCCCCACCAAGGCCGAATTGTCACATTCGACCAACTAGATTTTTGTACACCGGACACCGCTACTCATCCCGGTGATAATGTCCTGTTACTCGGGCAATCTTTGCAACCATATGAGATCATGGGGGTTGGCCTCATAAAATACTCATCTCTTATGGGTGTTTTTCCAACCTCAGATCCCTCTAACCAAGTTTCCACAGTGAAGATGATATCCTCTTTTCCTAACTCCATCGATCCATGGATCGTGCTCGACGAAGCCACCATGCATTTGATTAGAGACAGTATGCCTCTTTCACCCGCCGAAATCACTTATGAGGCTATCCAATCAGCACCAAAGGACCACTTGGTTGTGGCCTCTACATCCTGTTCTCTATAGCGGATGTCATCCCTACCAGATCCTCTACTCTGGACTTTACATTTTGATGAATCCATCATGGAGATTATGAGTGCAGATAACCCTCCATGGGAAGACCTCCACCACCGATTGTCTTTCCTACCCCCATTGGATTCTGTAGAGAAAAACATCACCACCATTTTCACACCAGATTTCTACCCTTTCCCCCAGTCACCCATACTTACATGTCATACGGACACTAAGGGAAACTTGGTGAACATTGAACCCACCACTCTGATTGACATCTCGGTTACCCTTGGTGTAGTGGAACATATTCGTTTAGGCCAGAAATGTTCCCCTAAAGAGATTACTAATTTTACAGCCTTATTCAAGCAATTATGAGAGGTGTTTGCTTGGACCTATGAGGAAATGCCTGGGATAGACCCTACTATCATTTCGCATGATATTAAAACCTATCCTGATGCTAAACCTATCTGCCAAAAACTACGACCGGCACACCCTTGAAAAACTGCAGTGATTAAGGAAGAAATTGAAAAGCTTTTGAAGGTCAGTTTTATCTATCCTGTTCCATTAACATAATGGGTATCAAATGTCATCCCTGTAGCTAAGAAGCAGGGCACCATACGTGTCTGTGTCGATTATCGGGATTTGAACAAGGCTTGTCCTAAAGAAAACTACCCCACTCCCTTCATCGATCAGATCACAGACAATTATGCCGGAAGTGTCATCTTCTCATTCATGGATGGCTTTTCCAGTTATAACCAGATTGAGATCCACCCAGATGACCAACATAAGAAAAAATTCATCTTCCCTTGGGGTATGTTTTCTTATCACAAGCTCCCTTTTGGCCTAAAAAATGTTGGTGCCACATTCCAGTGAGCCATGTCGTATGCTTTTCATGATGTGAAGGACTTTATGGAACCCTATCTTGACGATCTCCCTGCTCATTAGCGGCAGCATGAACTCCACATCGATCATTTGACGGTTGTATTCCTCAGATGTAGGTGGTACAACATCTGCTTGAACCCTCACAAGTGTATTTTCTGCGTCGAGTCCAGACGCCTCCTAGGTTTTATTGTTTCAAAGGATGGGATCTGCATTGATCCCTTCAAGGTGGAAGCCATTATTGCTCTCCCACCTCCTACTGACATTACGAAACTACAAAGTTTTTAAGGGAAGGAAACTTACCTACGACGTTTTGTCTGTAATTTCACTTAAAAGGCACAGGGCTACATGAGATTATTGAAGAAGGATGTCCCGTTCATTTGGGACAAGCAAGCGCAACAATCTTTCGATAGTCTGAAGCATGCCATTACGCATGCCCCTGTGCTCCAACCGCCCAATTACTACAAGGATTATATCCTTTATCTCATTGCTTTTGCCACCACGATTTCCATGGTTCTAGTTCAGGAGGACAACAATGCCCAGGAACATGTGATTTATTACCTCAATAAGGGTCTTATTGAATCTGAAACTCGTTACTCACATGTCGAGAAACTCACTCTCGCAGAAGTCATTGCCATCCAAAAGTTCCTTCATTATATATTGCTCTGCACCACCACCATTATCACTAACTCGAATCCCATGTACCACATTCTGACACGTCAAGTACCCGAGGGCAAGTATTCATGCTGGATTGTGATACTTCAGGAATTCGATCTCCTTTTCGAGAAGGCCAAGTCTAAAAAGTATTTGGTGTTTGTCGAGCTCATTTGTGATCTTCCCTATGTTGATTTAGGATTTGAGCCCAATGATTCTCTTCCAGATGAGTCATTGTTCCTCATCAGCACGTTTGACCCATGGTATGGAGATATTACCTTATATATTCAAACCCAACGGTTCAACCCCCAACTGTCTCGTGAAGACCATCGCTGTATATGTCGCCACGCCAAGTATTACTTGATCGTTAGCGATACCTTATATCGCCGTGGTGTTTATTATGTTCTTCAACATTGTCTGACACGCGAGGAGACTGATCACGTCTTGAATGACTATCACTCTAGGGATTGTGGCAGTCATCTCTCTAGGATGGCTATATCCCAGAAGATACTACGCGCAGGATATTATTGGCCATCCATCTTTAAATATTGCATTGAGGCCATTAAAAAATTTCCCCGATGCCAGCATTTTCACACGAAAATGCACTGCCACCCAGCCCCGTTACACCTGGCTATTGCCGTGGGCCCCTTTGCGAAATGGGGCATAGATTTCATGCACTGTAATCCTACCTCGGTTGGGGGGCATGGTTACGTCATAGTAGCCATGGGTTATTTTACTAAATGGGCTGAGGCTATGCCTACATACATCAATGACGAAAAAACTACCGCACTGTTCATGTTCAATCATGTCATTTCAAGGTTCAGAGTTCCACAAGCCATAGTCACCGACCATGGATCTCATTTTCAGAACCATATGGTAGACGAATTGAGCGCCAGACTAGGTTTTCGCCACGAAAACTCAACCCCTTACTACCCACAGTCTAATGGACAAGTAGAGGCCATCAACAAGGTCTTGAAAACCATGATTCAATGCATGGTGAGTACACACAAGTCTAACTGGCATAACATGCTCTTTTCTACGCTATGGGCATACCAGACCTCCGTTAAGATTGCCACCAGGTTTACACCATTCCTGTTAGTTTATGGATTGGAGGAAGTCCTACCAATAGAGTGTGAGATTCCATCTCTCAAACTCGCAGTCGAACTTCTTCCGAACACCACTGCCGAGGAATAACATTTCCTCTACCTAGAAAAACTTGACGAGGCCCGCCACGATGTTGCTCTTTCCAATGAGGCACATAAGAAGTGCATCAAAGCTCAGTATTATAGGTCCATCTCTTCCGACGAGTTCATCTTCTGGAAAGGTCCTTTGAATCTATTCAATACCTACACATTCCACGAGACATGAATATAGTTGCTGACTCGATGGCCAACTTCATTCTAGATTGGTACATTGCACACACATAACATATTCATAAAATATAAAGGCATACATAACATGTAAATCATCCATTGTATAAGCAAACATGTAAACAAGATCACATTAATCATCCATAGAACACAAGATGTATAAAACCGCCAAAAGTATCTGTATATATTTATAAATTGATAAAAAAAATGGTATTACTGATACAAAAGTCTGAAGCATTCTAGCTTTCAGTAAGAGCCATCTCTACAAAATATGAAGCTCATAAGATTTCATACTACGTCCCTCGCCACCTTTCGAAGCAGCGTGCTGAAATGAACCACCAGCTTCTGATAGCAATGGGGTAGGTCATGGACACTCGGCTCTGCGATGTCCAAGGTCAACCTTTGGAGGTTTTCCTCGACTGCCTCTAGATCCTCTAGAGCATCACGGACCGTAGGGCCCACCTCCGGTGCTGCTCCTCTCTGCACAAGGAGAGAAACTCCAAGTGGTCACTCTGGACCCACGTCTGCAAGAAACATGTAAAAGTTATCAGCACTACTCCAAAAAAATCATAACATGCATAAAATTAAAAAACACTAGCAGTTGTTCTTACCGATATCATCCCACTTCGCTCCCTTGGGAAGCACCAAGTCTGGGTCTCCTCGGAAGTCTGTACCATGGTATGGGTAATCCTCCACCGCGAGGATCTGTCCCTGCAACCACGTGAAGAACCCTATACCGAAACTGATGATGGGACCCTCGCCACTATGGCGATCCATCACCTCTTCCCACTGGGTCATGTGAGGATCCCGTGCATCCCGATCCTTGAGATCTACTTGTGGGCGTGAGTGTAGTACCAACTCGAGCATGAAGGCCACCACCACTAAGCCATACCCAAACTGTGTCAGCGCCCCATGCTAGCATTTGTTCAACTAATCTCTAACACTGGTGAGAAGTCCCTCGCACCAGTTGAACATGATAGGAGTCATGCAGTCCTCAGCATACATGATTTGTGATTTGCTCGCAAGATGAGTGGATCGGATACCAACCACCCGCACAATGGTAAAGAGCATTTTCCGAAGAGCCCAATCCCTAACATCCTTGATGGGAATTTTCCCACCTGTCATCGACGTACCTGGAGTACACCACTGCGCAATCATGTCCTCTACTGAGCGATCACCACCTCGTGACCCAATCAAGGACACAGGGCTTCCTCGTCAGGATAACCCTTTCAAAAAGTAGATGTCCTCGACATCTATAGTCAGTGTGTGCTTGCCAATCTGGAAATGTTGTTGTATAGGGTCCCAACATTGGACCAGTTGTGTCAGTAGTGATACTTGGGACCTCATCCCCGGCACTCAAAAGTACTTGAGTAGCCCACAGTTCCTCAACGCTATAATGCATTGCAGATCATTTTCCACTTGTATGTCGTCGAGCTCATGCTTGCGTTCTCACCATTCAAGAACCATCTTGCTCACTCCAAACCCGTCAACAATGACATTTTAACACCTTTAGAATTTTTCCCAACCATAAAAAAAGCTTCTATTTGGCTAGGTTTTGGGGTTGAGTTGGCCGTTTGCGCCGGCACAAAATGTCCATTTGGACAGTGCACTATTGGCGCAGAACTCCCTTTCGGGTTCTGCGCCAGCACAGATCCCGAAAGGGAAACCTGCACCGACTCGTGAGCACAAATCCCCCAACCCAACATGCCCAAAACCTACCTAAATGCAAGAAAAAAAATTCTAATCCACTAGAAATTTAAAGAGACAAGTTTAGGGTTACCTGTCACTAATGGCACCTGAAATGATGGATCACAGCTCCCGGAATTAGCAAAAGAAGAATGGATCCAAATGGCACTATTCACCTCTCCAACTTGGTAAAAAACAAATAG
The DNA here is from genome assembly GCA_027924585.1 of Larix kaempferi. Lineage (NCBI taxonomy): Eukaryota > Viridiplantae > Streptophyta > Pinopsida > Pinales > Pinaceae > Larix > Larix kaempferi. Next base: position 875,889 of record BSBM01000345.1, on the reverse strand, counting down.
TAATTCTTTTTACTATTTACCCTATTTATATTGAAAAAGAGCATATTCCCTTTTTAATTTATTCTAATGTGGGTTATTTTTCTATAGTTGGATTCATTTATAGCCGGTTAATTACTTTTGACCTAGTAACTCAGCTAGAAGGTGAAGTTAAGTACCGTTTTGATCCTGTTTTTCACGGTCGTGGTCTTTTCATGCGTGTTCTTAAGTATGAACAACTCATAGAGCATCTTTTTGTCACTATTTCGCTCATTAAATTCAAATATTAATGTCACCAAGCTAACTTTTTGTTCTTTCTCATGCTCGTAAAACGATGAGGATAAGTCACTGAGTTATAGTTTATCACTTTTTCGGGATCGTTAAACTCCTACGAAAAAGGAACCCCCCGGAGTCATTTCTTTAAGCTCTTTTCAGGCTCTCTAAATACGAAAAGATCACCAAGCGAACTTGATGCATTCACGCTTGTAAAAGTATTTGAATGATCATCTTCCTGGTGATAGTTTACCCCTTTTTCGGACCAGGGGGAACTACTTACAAAAAAGGAATACTCCAGCCAATCATGATTGGAAGAGTCCTCTCTCACGTTGTTTTACCCTTTTCCATCCGAAGAGGATAACCTTACGAAAAAGGACCTTTGGAGTCTTCTTTAGTTCTTTTCAGACTCTCTAAATATGAAATGACACCGAGTTTACCTTCTACGGACTCGTTAAAATTCAACATTGAAGGGCTCACCATGGGACGAACCCATCCTCTTCTAGGTTCGTGAAACATTTGGGATTGGACTCATCTATGAGATGAGCTATACCGAGCATCTGGTTACCCTCCTCAAGCTCATTAAAAAACACATGAGGCACTCATCAGTCATGATGGGGAAAAATGAAAGGTTTTGTGTTACACTTTATTCATGGAATTGCATCGTCGCTCTTAAACATGGCACTCATCAGCATTTGCATTCAGTACTTTGGTAATCCATTTGTCTTCGAGTCATACTGATTTCATGAGTCTTGTCACTCCTTTGGGTCATCCGAAGAATGTTTCCACTATCAGTTGCATTGGGAGTCAGTTTCGTTCTCGTCATGTCAATACTGCCAATTCATGCCATGCCCATGTTCAAGAGATGTTCATTGCTCATCATTTGCAATCAGTACAGCTTCTACCATGTCATCTACCTCGAGTCAGTCTTACACATTACTCTACCATCCGATCTACTCCAAACATATGTCATCGAGTTTCGTGTTGTTGATGGGGGATTCATCATGGCCCTCCTTCGACGGATTCATCCTTGTCAACTTTAACACATCATCCGAGGATTGAATCTAGAAACCAATCAAGTACCTTGGGCCTGCATGCCTCAATGGTAGGTTACCTCGCTTTCAACATGAGTTCACATCATTCACTCTTGATTGAAATATTTCATCAGGCGTTCGACTTCAACTGATTTATTCATGCTTGGTGATATGTACGGTGATACCTTGGGGATCATTGACACTGTGATACCTTGGTGATTTCCCTCACACTTGTTAACGGTATACATCAATGACTGGTAATCAAGTGGTTTCTACCATGTTCAACTCCAAAACATTGTAATCACATGGTTAGATTCATATCATTGCGGGTTCGGCTTGAAGACCCTAGGGAAGTCATATTCTACCCAGGTTGCGATGGAGATTGTTTGAGTCATATTAGATGGATCCACTTTGTATTGGTCATGGTTGTGTTATCATCTCATCATGGATCTACGATTGTGTCTGGTAGCCATGATTGTGTTCAAATGGTCTTTACTACCATGGATCTACATTGTATTGGTCGGCATCCATGTTGTGAGTCAGGTGAGACTGGTATCTCAGAGTCAATTGTACTGCAGCAGCAACCTCCAGCCAGCAAGCCCTTTCCATCCATCCTTCAAATCACTTTACCTATCTTGTTTTTCCATCTTCATGCTTTGGGGGTCATTTTGTTACACCTAAATCTCCTCACCATGACATCCTTGTTAACTCAATGCCTTGATTCCCAGATTTCCATGAGATCAAGCAAGTCAGCTAGAGCTAGTTGATTCCTTTGTCCACATTTCCAGTTGGGCCGGCGCATGATGTCCTTGAGCTAGTAGCACCCAACTAGGCCTGGCGAGGAATGTATTCTTCCAGTCTGCGCTGGCGGTGCATAACTCCTTTGTTCAACCTGCCTTTTCCTTCTCAGGTGCTTGTTGTCTTCATGCAACCTGCGCCGATGTTGGTTAAATGGGATAAAGGGAACTTTCGAGTGAGTTCTAGAAGTTGGATGAGGTGGATCCCTATCCCTAACTCCTAGGTGAGCTGTCCTACGGTTCCCTAACCTCAAGGGAGGATCCCTTAGCCCTCTCCCCATGATCCTCAACCTACTCCATCCACTTGGTCCTATAAATACAAGGCCCCTCTCCATTCCGAGGGGAGGAAGTATATAACACTTGCATGTTGGTGAAATTAGATTAGGATATCCCTACTCATCTTTTGGGAGACTCATACTTCCTTTCGAGGCATTGGATTGGCTTGTTGGAGGAGGATTGCGATGTTAAGGCTTGGGTTGTGATCATACCTCTATGTTGCATTTCCCTCTTTTATACAATAATAAACTCTTTCCACAAATGTTGATGTGTTGTTGATATTTGTAGTTTACTTCCTTAACCATTTACTTAGATCAGTTATTGTTTAGACATACTTTATCGCTTGCATTGTTTCCATATGTCTTGGCAAGTCTTGCAGCTATAGATATGACGACAGCGAGATTCAGAGAAACAAGAAGAAGAAGAAGATTTGCGATTTGAAGGTAAGAATTCTATCACTCAATCTCTAACTAGATCTAGGAAAGCAATTTCATATTTTGTCTTATTTGTTCTAGATTCATATTGAACTAGGGAGATCTGGCTCGCGTCCGCTCGAGTAGATTTTCCAATAACATTAGGTTGCATTGTTGTTTTTCTTTCCAAGGTATCTTGTGTATATTTTGATTGGATCCCCTTGGGGATCTCAAAATACCCCACCACTTTGTATCGGGCCTGGGTTTCCCTTGGAGGCCCCATCAAAACTTAATTTGATGAAGCATCTTTTGGAAGGGGCCAACTGAAGGATTTTTCAATGTGAGGATTAGGATTTAAATGTAGAAGTGATGTCACGAGTGGATTTAATATATGGGATATCAAGATAGATTTGTATCCTATTGTACACTGCCAATCCTTATCGCCCCATGTTATGGTATAGATGGTTTCCATGATGTTGGATTGGATCTTGTTCCAGACTTCCATCCATGAATCTCATCTTTGAATATTCTCCTATTCCTTTCCTTGAATGTTTCCCATAACAAAATCCTAGAAAGAGTTTCCATATATGTTGATTTAATGTTATTAGTGAAATTTGTCTTTCTCCAATTAGCTATAATATCCCTTGTTGTCCCTTAATTTTGGTATAGCTGCTTGAATATAGTAGCTCCTCGATCCCAAAAGCTCAAGACAAACTCATATTAATTAAGGAGGTGTTCCACATTTTTTGAGCTATTGCAACATATATAGAATTTGGAGGGACCTTTAAAGCCCTTGTGGGTGAGTCTATCGAAGGTGAGTATGTTTTCCTAGGCCACTAGCCATAGAAAGGTAGACACTTTAAGCCAAATAACTTGTTTCTAGATTTGATTCCAGATTCTTTCTCCTTGTTGGGTCTCGATGTTCACAAGGATGGAGCATGATTCTTTGATGGTAAAGTTTCATGTTCCATTATAATCCCATCGAAGAATTTATGGTCCATGATGAATTTGTATTTTTGAGATTGAATTTCTTTGCTAGAATGAAACCCATGTGAACTCAGGGTGTGGATTTGACCAGTTCTCCTTGTTGGCCCAATGTTTCCAATCTCTAGAATGACAATTGATATCCCAATAATGACAAACTAGGATCTTGTTGGTTTCTTGAAGGTTGGACCCAAGTGCGCGGTTGTGTTAATAATTGATGAGCTTAGGCGATTGTTTCCAGGAATCTTCCTAGAAAATAGTAGACTAGTCATTTATGATTTCCCAGAAGGTGTGGTTTTGTATGAGGATGTTTTTATACTAGGTTGCATTCTATATTAGGGATCATGGTTCGTGTTCTTGTATTTGAACCAATTCATTCTCTTCAAGTAATGAAGCATACTTTCATTTCCATAACTTCCCCCAAAGTGTTGAACTATTTTGAAGCCACCTCCACCAAGTTTTGGCTCCAAGATCCTAGCATTTGACCTCCAGATCTTTGATTCCTATGCCTCCAAGCCTCTTGGTAAGACAAACTTTGGACCAAGCTACAAGGGCCCATTATTGAAGGGCCTTGGTTCCTCCCCATAAGAATGAGCACTAGATGGTTATGATGGATTTGATAATATTTTTTGAAGTAGCCAAAATAGAGAAAAGGTAAGTGGGAATGCTACTTACAACCAATCTAAGGACTAGTCTTATGGCTATGTTGAGAGAGCATAAGGTCCATCTAGATAATTTATTTTCCATCTTATCCAACAAAGCTTCCTAGGATTGGTGACGATAAGCATTGGAAATTAATGGTACTCCTAGATATTTGTATGGAAGGGAGCTTTGTTGGAAATTTACAATACTACAGATATGCAATTGCACTAATAAAGGGGTAGTGAAAAAGAAAAAAAATTGATTTACTATGGTTTAGGGAAGTACCTGAAGCATCCATGAATTCCTTCAAAATATATTGGAGAATTTTTGTTTCCCTGATCGTAGGGGTCCCCACTAACATAGTGTCATCAAAGAAGTGGATATGGGAGGAGATCATGTTGTCATTTGTAGGATTTAGAACTTTTAGTCATCCATCTGCAACCGGAGCCTTGATGGATCAACCTTAACCTTCTTCCATAAGATTGAAGATAAAAATAAATAGAGGGTCACCTTGTCTGATGAATTAGGAAGGAGAAAAGGTACCTAAAGGTGATCCATTAACTAGCATGGAGAAGAAGGATGACAAGGTGAGGAATAGAACCTAGTTGGTCCATTGAGCAGAGAATCAAAATATTGCATCATGTAGCAGTAGATGTACCTCCAACTTAGCTTGTCAAATGCCTTGGAAATATCAAGTGTGACCAACATTCTGGATTTTTTGGAAGTCTTGAGTGAATGGATTTTTTCATGCACTAAGATGATCTTGACCAGTATTTGCATTCCTTCCACATATATAGATTGTTATTCTGAGATGAGAAATGGCATGAATTATGGGATTGATATGATTGAAAATGACTTTGTTGATGATATTGAAGAAGACAGTGCATAAGGATATAGGTTGGAACTTGCGAGGAGTGTTCTCCTTGTCTTCCTTGGGGATTAGATTTAGGAAAGTAGATCTTAGAGTTGGAAGGGATTCGAATCAGGTTATGGATTCCTTGACCACTTCCCATACCGCTTATTTGATTATGGACCAAAAATTATGATATAAGTCAGTGGCGAAGCCATTTGGTCCAAAATATTTTCCTAAGGGAATCTCCATGACTTCTTACTCGAATTCTTCCATTGTAATTTTATGGACGATGCTTGTGCTTTGTTATGCCATGATGAGGGAGAGAATGTTGGAGATTAGTTTGTTAATTGCTTTTTTCCATCTACCTATTGGTTCTGCAAGGAGGTTTCTATATAGAAAGCAATAATATCCCTTTCCTTATCATCATGATGAGTTTACTTGTTACCTTATTCATCCTGAAGAGAAATGATGTGATTATGATGGTTGTGTTGGATCATTGATTTATGGAAAAGATTCGAGTTTTTTTCCCATTCCCTTAACCATTTGATGCGTGAATTTTTTTTCCACATAGTTTCCTCCTACTTGTTCCTGATATCCAGTTGGGCATGCAAGTTGCACTCCTCCTGAAGCATGCTCTCATCATATCCTTTCTCAATGGATGCTTTCTAGAGTTGCTCCATTTTTTCCTCTAGAATTCATTTGGTTGCAAAGATGTTGCCAAATAATTCCTTGTTCCAAACCTTGATCATGCTTTTGATGTATTTCAATTGTTGTTGGAAATGAAACATTTTTTATCCCTAATCGACACTAGATTCTTCCTACTAGCTGGTTGGATTTTCTTGAAATTTTGGGTGGTCCAATCAGAAACTCTCAAATTGGAAAGGTTGGTTCCTTGGTCTATGATATATCTCAACTTCTATACTGATGGTCTAGTGGTAAGATCATGCACATGAGAGAATAAACATTGATTCTGAGAGATCCCTTGAGACATTCATGTTATCATGGATCCTCCCAAAGGAGGTGTATCTTCCTAGTCTTCTTGCTTCAGATATTTTTACAAACTTCCCAAGAGTGTTTCCAATGCTGATTAAGATTTATTCCTCCCAATATTGTTGGGAAACAAATATAATATTATCCAAACCAGGGCTTCCATAAAGTCCTCCTTGTGTGGGCTAAAATTGTATGTCTAGAATTTGAGATACAACCCCGCAGAATTGAAAAAGTAAGGACCTTGTTTGAATACTCTCTCTTTGTCTTCCAAATTTGTGAATATGGTTGTAAAGAAGCCTTTTGACCCCAATTTCAGGTCGATATTCCCTTTAGGTTTAGTCTCTAAGCTATTTGATGTGAGTACCCTCTCTTGTTGTTCCAAGTATGCATGCCATTTTTTGGTTCAATATCCACTAAGTTGAGGTCCTAGATGGTGGTTTTGAAGGATGAGCGTGTTGAATCCAATCATCTTAACCCTCATTTTTTTCCCAAAATGGTGGTTATCATATTGAAATCTCCTCCCAATATCTAAGGATGGTTTTGAGATATTTCCCCTATGGTTCTCATAGATTGGAGAAATCATATTTTCTCTTTAGTTACCAAGGGTCCATATATATTGGTGATGAAGCCAATGGTATTAGTTCCTATGAGGTAGAAGTGTGTTGAAATGATCCTGGGAGTTTAGAAGAAATCTGTTTAGTCGATTACCTTCGGATTCCAAAGGATTGTGAGACCCCCCACTGTGCCTCTATCATCAATAGCCATGGATCTATATCCCTTCCATCAAAATTTGGCCAGGTTATTGAGGGTGTCCCCAGTACATTTGGTTTCCTGTAACAAAATATAGATGGTGCTTTTTGATTGATCTTTGATTGAAGATTCCTTTGTTTTCTCTTGCCGTTGAATCCTCTTATAATCCACGAAATCATCTTCATGATTAATTATTTGGAGGGAGGGTTAGAGTAAAGTTTATCTATAATCGAGAGGTACTTACCTGATCCGATGCGTTTTTCACCCAAATCTTGCAAGAGTTGCTGATTACTCTTATGTTCCCACTTCTTTTCCTCTCGAGGGTTGTGAGAGTGATTATTCGATGTACTAGTTTGTATCCCCAACTATTCTTGATGTGGTTCTAGTGGGATATCCCATTGGCTTGGGTCAACATTGAATCTGTGGATAACGATCTTTAGGAGCTTCATTTTGTAAGTTTTAAACCTGTGTAGAGAAGCGAAGCATACAAATTCTTTTAAGAAAAATAGAGATTACACCACAACATTCACACATAATACATTGAGATTTACCTTGGAAACCCTTAACTGAAAAACTAGCAAAACTTTGAGCTGCACCTCTTACTCTCTCATTATGATTATTAACAACTCACAATACAATATGTAGGTATTTCGCAGCATCCAAAACTCTAATATGTTAACCTAGATTATAAATAAACCCCAATCATTTAACTAGGATTAAATTACATATTTTTAGAAAAACCCAAAAATAGCCCAAAATTGTTGGTCTCTCTTCACTCATGACTCACCTTCGCTTATGACTTGCCTTTGGCTCATGTCGGCACTTGGATAATTCCCCGTGCTGGCTATCCACTTCGCAGAAGGGGGAAGGCACCAACATACCCCTATTACCCACCTAAGCCAATGCTACATGAAGCACATGGTGCACACAGTAGATCACTAGATGGCAAAGGGATCGAAGAGACATAGTCATATAGATGACAAACCCCACACACACATGCAAAGAATATAACACATACCCAACACATCTGATGCTCAGGGATGGAGTGGGGATCTTCCCTTTTATATCCCTCCATAGTACTTTGAATATCCATATTTCCAAGTCCATGTCCTTGTCTTCATCTTATCCCATGGGTTCATCTTCATATGCAAGATTGGCATGTATCAAACCTTGGTTTATCGGTGGGGATGTTTTATCCAGTCATCGATGCTTGGTATGTTATGGGTTACCCTAAATCTATTTCGTTGTTGGATTGCTTGTCCCTTCATGGTTTTTAGGAGTATTTCCCCTCCTCTAAATATTCCATTTCTTCTATGTTAAAGACATCAAAGCGACTGGCATTAGGGATTTAGGGTCTCGATTTTTCTAGTGCATTTTTTCTACTTCCCTTTTTCCTTCCCGAGACAATGGTGAAGCCATCAATTTTTTCTAGTTTCTTATCAGATAATGGATTTGTCGATCAGTTGAGTGGGAAATCCCAAAACAAGTGATCATGCACATGGAATTTTTGGAATTTGAAATGGACATACTCATAGTATATGGTTTGAAGCCAGTCTTTATCCTGATATCTTAATCCGATTGAGTCTAGGAGAGCCCTCAAGACATTGATGTAAACGCGAATCCTTGCAAATGAGGTGTATCTGCCTCATCTGATTGCTTCATATATTTGTATGAACTTCCCAAGAGTGTTGATGATTCTGATTAAGGTTTCTTCCTCCCAATATTCTTGGGGAAATGATTATACACTTATCCAAAATGGAGATTTTTTAATGTCCTCCTTGTATGGGCTAAAATTGTTCGTCTAGAATCTAAGATACAATGCCGCATAATTGAAAAAGTAAGGACTTTGTTTGAATACTCTTGATGTCTTTCAAATTTGTGAATATGGTTGTAAAGAATCTTTTTGAACCCATTTTTAGGTGGATATTCCCTTTATGTATCCACTTCCTTGTGATCCATCTCGTTAGTGCCTTCTTAGTTGGCTAGTAGTGTATTTTTTAAGGATTCAAATATTATATTTGTGTACAATTCTATATGGCTATTTAGACTGAAAAATTATACATATAGATATATAGGTGAATATTCAATAAAAATGTATAATATACTATTACATTTTGTCCCTTTTTGGTGAATTTTAGCAATTTAATAATATCTTATGTAAAAATAAATGAATTTTTAAACTAATTAAGGATTATACTTTTTACAAAATGGCCAAAAAATAACGAAATGGCGAAATTTCACCCTTAAAAAACTCCCTGTTGGATAGAACTCCTCGCATTCCACTGCCTCTCTCTTTGGAGTTGGTATTGCTAAGCTCATTGCCTATGTATAGGTGTCCAGAATTCGTTTATGACGAAACTTGTAGCAACACTCTTCGGGAAGAAAACCCAAAAAGATTCCTATCTGCAAAACCCTAACTAAAAGTCATGTATCTCTAATAACAAAATTATTATTTACATATGGGAATATCTTTTCAAATTTAAGAAAAAATTAATATTATATAATCGCATTAAATCATATCAAATACAAATATATATTCAACTAGATTAAAATATCAACTATCTCTTAATTTTTTTTCAGAGAGAAAAAAATGTAACTTGTTATTATAAGTAATATAAGTCAAAGTTACATCTAGAGGTCATACAAATACCATTTAGTTCAACAGATTTCAAATGTACGTCTGAAGAGAGTCATAGCTTCCTTAAGATAGATTAAAGCAAAAAAAAGAAGAAAAAAGTAAGACTTATACTCCACAACCCTGATAATAGGAGGTCATAAAAGACATAGATGGCTCATATAACACATGGCCAAATACTGGCAGCTCCCTCTCAAAAGGAAAGGATTTTTCCTTGATCAACTAAAACACTGTCTAGGTACTCCTTGAAAAGAATAAAACCATCCATCGGACCTATTGCCAACTTTGAAAGGTGGTCTTCCTCCATATTTGCTTCCCAGAAAATATGATTACAACATATCAAGTCGAAAGGATCCCTTATATGCATCACCTCATCCAGCCAAGGTTCAAGAAGTAATACATTGATCACATTTTTTCCATTGAACCAGTTTATCACCACTTGTGAATCTCCAACGATAGACAAAGAAGTGAACCCCCTCTTATGGGAAAACCACAACAAACATCTTAATGCTAAAAGATCCGCTTTTAAACCATATCCTCCCCTAATGCCCACTTGGATATTAATGGTATGGTTTCTGCGAACATAAATGATAATCCTTGCTCCACAAATGCCTTGTTGAGAGATACCATCGAAGAAACCGCAAATAACATCTCCATCCACTGCTGGGTAGGTTACCCATCTACCCTTTTCCCTGTGCACCGTCTCCGTCTACCCATGCCAATTGTATAAAGTTATTTTTACAGTAGAGAGCACTAAGGGAGTTGTATCCTTGAAAATCCCAACATTCCGAGCTTTCCAAATACCATCGATCAGAAACATAGGTAGAGTATTATTGTGTCCATAACAAAGAAACCAATTGCACAAGCAACCTTCGATGTCAGAACCCTTCCATTCATCACGTACGTATAACTAGCAACGAATTTCCTGTCAAACATCCTTCACAAATCTACAATGAATAAAGAGATGTTGAATATCCTCTTCTTCCATTTTGCACAAAATACATCTACCCAGTGTTAATTTTCAGAATTTAATTCAATCTGATCTAGGATCTTAATTAAGAGAGCAACATGTATAGCATATCAATCATGGACACAATAATGCAAGCACACAAGAGACACGGAGTTTACTTGGGGAAAACCATAAAGGTGAAAAACCCCAATAACTTCCTCAGAGATAGATAGAGCAATGATACAAACCAAGCATAAGAGATAGACATCTCCTAGCAGCATTTTCTCCTCCTCCACAAGTGCGCCACTATCCCGAGAGTGTGAGAGAGAATAGAATGATGAAATAGAGTGCCTCCCGCACTCTATTTATACTTGACTTGACTTGCCTAATAACCTTTACTAGGTTAGCCTTAACTTAACCACATAACATAATGCTGACTGGGCCGACACCCAATAGGGTGGTCTAATAGCCCTTTGACCCACATGGCCGACCCCCAATAGGGTGGTCTAATAACCCTTTGACCCACTTGACTTATACAGGTCTGACCCCAACAAGGTGGTCTAATAACCCATCAAGTATAAGTTTCGACACTTACAATATAAATGACGACACTTCCGTATAGAGGAATAATAACATCTCTATAGGAATAAAACCACTTCCGTATAGAGGAATAATACCATCTCTATAGGAGTACAATATACATATGTGAAATACATTCCAAAGTGACATATACATCAACACTCCCCCTTAACTAGGAAGGTATTTCTCAACATAGGTCTTCTGGCACAAGTCATCTTCTCTGGATTATCGTCATTGGATAATCATCATCGTCATTACTGCTGCTATCTCAATCAATCTTTGAATCTACTCGTCATAGGATGTTCTACAGAGCCAGCCCTTTTTCATGCTGGATGTAGGCCCACCACCTGCAGGTCTTCATCATCAATGGCCATACTGTGGATCCTAGGACTGATTACGTGCGCCAACAAAACCTAGCGCAGACTATAGGTTCTTTTACATGGTGACCTTCACAAAACCTACTCAGAGCATCCCAGGATGTTACGAGCACACAACTCTACCTGCATGGATCTCGATAGAGAATCCCAGGATGTTACGAGCACACCGCTCTACCAGTCTGGATTTTAAAGGATCTTTTCTATGTGAACTTTCACAAAACCTACTCAGAGCATCCTAGCGCAGACTATAGGATCTCGATAGAGCAACCCAGGATGTTACGAGCACATTGCTCTACCTGTCCGGTTTTTAAAGGATCTTTTCTATGCGAAATTGTAGCAAAACCTACTTAGAGCATCCTAGCGCAGACTATAGGATCTCGAGAGAGCAGCCCAGGATGTTACGAGCACACTGCTCTACCTATCCAGTTTTTAAAGCATCTTTTCTATGCTACCTGTAGCAAAACCTCGAAAGAGCATCCTAGCACAGACTATAGGATCTCCCAGGATCTTTTCTATGCTACCTACACAACCTGTCCATGGCCACAGAGTATCAAACCGATACTCACCATACATCATCCTGATGTACATCATCACATGATCAACTTGATCATCATCATAGCATCAACCTGAAGCATATCATCTGGAGCGACATCCTGAATCTTGTCATCTATGATCATCCCAATCATCATAGCATCAACTTGATACATATCATTTAGAGCAACATCCTGAAGCTCGTCATATGTGATCACCCTGATCAAACAATATATCCATCGGATGCATACACAGTATCTACCTGTTGTTGCAGCAACATCCCCCCCCCTAAATTTTTTGTGAATATTGGGGCCCCTCCTTTATTATTCTGGAAAGACTACTGTAGGAGGCCACTTCTCATTTGTTACTTTGTTTTTCAACAGAAAATCCCGCTTTAAGAACTCCAAGTTTTCTTCTAAGGACAAAATTCGTGAACTTTCCCTGGAGTCACAGAAGCATTTGAGAAAGCCTCTCGAGTTGCGGAAGTACTCAACTTTTCTTCCCGAAACGGAGGGAACCTTTAGCATAAGCATCCCGAAAAGACTTAGATTTTTCCTCTCTCGTAGTTGCGGAAATTGTTTGGGAAAGTCTCCCGAAATTGCGGAGTCTTTCGGGCTACCCTCCTGCAGTTGCGGAAGCCACTTGTAAAAGTCTCCCGAAAATACTTAGAAAAATTATTGAAAAATTTGTGGAAGCTATTAACGAATTTCCCTTCGAAACGGCGGAACCATTCAGCTCATCCTCCCGAAACGGGGGAGCCATTCGCCAGCTTTCCCCGGGGCCGCCGAGGGACTTAGTCTCTTTTGGAAAATCTTTTAAGTCTCGAAGTTGCGGAAGCTATTCGCCAAAGCCTTCCGCAACTACGGAAACCTTCGCGCTATCTTTCCGAAACCCCACCGAGAGAATTTTGCGGAACCATTCGGGTTTTCCTTCCGCGATTGCGGAAGTCTTTTGCGGGAGCCTTCACCATTTTTTTTTGAAACCCCGTGAAGACTTAGAAACTTTTCAAAAGTTGCGAAGCCCACCGAAAGACTTATTGCGGAACCATTCGCTAATCCATTCCGCGATTGCGGAAGTCTTTTACGAAAACCCTCCGCAATTACGGAAATGTTTATGAAGCCCGCCGAAAGCCTTAACTCTTTCGGAGTCGTTCGGCCTTTCCTTCCAAAACGGCTTGAGTCTTTCGCAGAAACCTTTCGCTATTGCGGAAACGTTTGCGATATTCCTCCCGAAATCCCGCGGAGCGTTTTTTTCGAAAGACTTGCGGGAGCCATTCTCTATTTCCCTTCGAAACGGCAGAAACCTTCATTTGATCATCCTGCAATGGCGGGTGGAATTCATGAACTCATCCCGCAGGTGGTGGTCATGCACACATATCGAGACTATTTGAAAAGACCGCTGCGTACAAACGTTAAAGCTTGTGTTAAATGCGCCACCTACCATATTGAATGCCGCACGTGCCTAAAACGTTTAAATAAACGATTGTGGTTGGATTGGCCATTGTTATTGTTTCGATTAACAAACGTCGTTGGACGCCTCGCCCAAACTACTCTAGCTCAGCTCGCTCGTCCATGTCCGTGTCCACCTCGTCCAGCCATCTTCGCGGTGCCAGGTAGGATTTTTAACCGTTAATTTTGTCTCATCTACACGTCAGATTGTCTTTGCATTTTTATTTTCGTCTGAGACGTGGCCGATAGGCGCTGGTCAGATATATCATTTTTTTTTCATTTTTTTCAAGGCGCCGAGGCCCCATGTGTTTCTCGTTCTACCCCACCCGAAAACCAAAGCTATAGCTACACGAGCTTTTTAATCAGCCATATTCCCGGTGTCGTCACCCCTGTTCAAGTTTCCAAGCCTACCGTAGAACGCCTTGTCAAGTGCCACAAATAACCATGGCGGTCGAATGCCCTCGCCTGTTCATAAATATGAAAGCAACCCCATATTCACCTGTTCATAAGTGGGGAAATCGGCCCCTTATCTCGTCATAGGGTTGTTTCACCCTAAACTCACCTGCCACTAACCATTAAAAAAGCACAATGACGACGTATACCATCTCTCCTGGAGCTAGACCGAGAGAAGGTTGTTTCTGCAACATACTTATCCTTTCGGGAGCATTCCAAACTCATCCCTTTAAAAGAATAAAGTCTCTACAACTAAATTTCTTGTTTCGAATGGTGTATTTTGCTTCCCAACATGCAGCTTCACAATTTATTTACCTCATTAGCGTGTTAAATTGGTGCTGCTCTTTGTTAAAACCTTTCAGCATGTTGCACATTTTTATGCTGACTTGTATTTGGTTGCTAGCAGGGATAAGTCAAAATGCCAAAAGGTGGTAGGAAGAAGGCTAAAATGACGGAACCACATCCAGCACCACTTAGGACTGAGACTACGTTCCAGGATACTAGGCGCACCACCGGTATTCCTCCTGAAATCCGATGGGGTGACATCTATAAGATGATCCGAGACCAAGATATCCCGGATATGTTGCTAGAAGAAGAGCAGATTTATCTCAATATCAGGACTTTAGGAATAGCCAGGGCTTCTACCCGCCCTGAACTGTTCCCATGTTTTGAAGTAATCGGGTGGATACTCCAACATATCGATACAGAAACAAGAGTAATTCATGACAGCGGGAAGATAGCCATTGCCTCATTTCACCTAGCATACCTGGCCACGGCCTACAAATTTCCCCGCACCCAGCAAGCTCTGACTGATGAATGGCTGGGCCACATGGACAACATTGAAATGGCCAAAAAACTACTGGTCGCAGGCAAGCATTTAAGAAAGAAAGGTAATGACGAATATGACGTCCAGAATTTAAGACCTCCTTTCAGGTTGATCGCCTTGATGTTGTGCAGAATCTTCGGCATGCTCGATGGCACCGTGTACAAGATTCTGTGGGTCCCCATCATCCACTTCGTGGCATTTAAAGGAACTGTGTTTGACTGGGCCACTCTCCTGTCAGACAGTTTGGCCTCAATGGTAGTTGGTGCAAGAGAAGGACTGGCCTTAAAGAAGGCAGAATTCTACATGTCCTCATATCTTATTGATTGTGTTTTGGCCAAGTTATCTTTTCCCAAATTAGGCTGCACATGGGATAAGGCCAACACCCCGATTTATACCGCTTTCAGGATGTTGTGGGCTCAGAATTACAAACCCATCTATAAGCTCATCTGTGAGGGGTTCATCATGCCCCTATATGAGCAGATATTCAAGGAGGAGCCCAACTGCCTGTCGGGGAATGCTATGGAAGTCCTTGAAAATTACGGGGATTTTTATTTTTCAGAGCAAGGCACCTACCTCAGAATGTTTGGAGGGACTAAAGCTCCATATATTTTGCCAAGGTATGCCACTGACTATGTGGTCCTTAAAGAAGCAGTAAGATAGATTTTCCTGGATGGGATTGGAGCAGTACTTAACAAACAACATAAGGCTTCTTTTCCCCCTCTACCTTTCTGCATAGGGGCTTACAAATTCTCAGGGGTTGCCTCAGCCGAGGAGTTTGTTCAGGAGCTGAAAGCCTTCCACTTCGGCGAGGTAATCTTCCATAGGAATGACAGGAAGGGAAAAGTTGTTGAGCATTGTAAATAAATTTATGCTCATTTTGAGTACGCCCACTATCATGATGCCGAGGAAGAGGCACTCAGAGGCATCAGATCAGTACATGGTCATCTGCTCAAAGAAATGCATCAAGCTGCAGTCACAGAAATTCAAAGTATTGGGATAGATCTTGGTAAACATGTAACATCCCATAAAATATTATTCCCCGCCTCAGTAAATGTAGTCATAAGGGACACGGGTATATGGTATAGTTACATTGCAGAGGAGGAGAAGAAAGCAGCAGCAGTGGCAGAAGCAACAACAAATCCGGATTCTTCTCTCCCAGCAGCCACAGCTGTAGCAGCCAGCTCAATTTCCTCTCTCCCAGTAGTAACAGAAATTCCTGCTGGCCCGAACTCTTCCATCCCAGAAGTAGCAGCACCTGTACGAGCTGATTCGAGTGCCTCGTTTCCAACTAAAGCGCATGCCCAAGTTGAAAGCGCTGATTGTTGAGCATTAATTCTGATATTTTGTATTATGGTTGTCATATGTATAAAACGTAGAGTCAGAGGACAGCTGTCTTTTTCCTTTTAAATAATTTTCTGTAAAAGGGGAGGTCACATTTTTGTTTGTTATTTGGGGAAAATTCTGTAGATGACAAGTGTAAAGGGCCAGGTGGCAGCCCAAAGGGCATTTTGTAACATTATAAATAGAAGTTAGAAAGTAATGAACATGACTTTTGGCAGGGAATTATTTTCAGACTTGTACGAGCTATCTTGTATATGTTCTAAGAAAATAAAATCTTCTAATAAAAGTTGGAGAGGACGCATTTTTGCATTGAGATGAAGATTGGATGCACTGTGGATTATTCCTGTGTCTGCTATTCTTTGCTGTGAGATCTTTATGACTGTCTTGAATTATTTCATTTGTATTAAATGATCTTGCTTCTCTCTTTCATGAGTAATGAAAAGTGTTATGTTTAATTAGAAGCTATCTTGTGATATCTTTTATCTTTGCTGTAGCTTTCTCTTTCAAATTTAATGGCTATCTATTCTTTCTTTAAGATAACTCCTACAGCTCATTGCTCATACTTTAAATTCGCTCCTTGCAGGGATAGTTAGATTTATTTCAGTCTTAAACTTAGATCTGTTTTCCAGTCTTGCATGTAGATTAAATTTAGACTAGGCACTTGCATATCGTTATAAAACATAAAACTCAAAAAAACGGTGGATCGGGCCATAACCAGTATAATTGGAATAAAACTCCAAACCCACGGTTGTCGGAACCGCTAACCGGACGGATTCCCTATACCAAACAGTAGGTAATCTAATTGGGATAATCTATCAGGGAGAATCCCTTTCTGATTGATGCTACGATATCCAAGGCATCAACAGTTTTTGGCGCTAGAAGGAGGGCCTGAAAGTGCATGGCTAATAGAGGAAAATATCCCACTGTCATAAATGTCACTGAAAACCCGCTTAAAGAAAACATTTCAAACAGCCCAGATCTTGAATTATTAAATCAAGAAAGCCTCATTTCTGATCCTGAGCCTCAAGAAGCTTTATACGCTGTCCCTTTTACAGAAATAGAGGATTTGAGAAGGCATACACGATCCTACGTTAGGCAGCTAGGTGGTTTAAATGCTGTAATTTTTCTCCCTAGGAAAAGTACCCCTAGAAAAGAGCCACAATATACCCGAGATTCGATTCTTGTTCAAAGTTTTGAAGAACTTGTGAATTTAACTCTAGAAAAAATTTCAGACCCTCTGAACAAGGCAAATCTTGAAAACTCAGAAAATATTTCAGATCAAGAAAACCTTGAAGAACTTATCACTCCAAAGAGTACTCCCCAAAATTCACCTTACAATTCTCCGCTAGGTTCTCCACATCCAAACATGGCTGTACCTACTTGGAGAGCAGGGGGAGCGCTGAAACTAGCTGGGCCATTCCATAATCTTCCAAAAAATCCAGAAAAGGTATTACCTAAGTTCGACCCAGGGAAAGCCATTTCAGCAGAAGATCACCTCAAGAGTTTCTACTTAGCTCTGAATCTTTTGAATGTACAGCATGAAGATGTAGTCTGCAGGCTGTTTCCGTACACATTCGAGCCAAAAGTATCATCCTGGTACTTTAGCCTACAACCCAGCTCAATCTCTAGTTGGGATGAATTCGAAAACTGTTTTTTGAAAAAGTATGGAAACCAAAAGACTGTGGCAACACTGATGAAATAACTCTAATCCATGAGAATGGAAAAGAAAGAAAAGGTTCAAGACATTAATCAAAGATTCACAACGCTTTTAAATAATTTCAGTGAAGCTAATAAACCAGTGGAGGAATCTCTGATTGAATACTATACAACCGCTCTTGAAGGACCCATAGCAATGTTCGTAAAAAGGTCCAAGAAAACTACCCTGATAGAGAACTTCGAAGAAGCTAGGAAGGTAGAAGAAGAAGCTGATAGCATTGCTAAACATGCCTTAGATGCAGAACCAAAACCAGCAGCCAGTAAAAAGACCTTGCTACTCACTAGAGGTAAAGAAGAGCCATCTACAAACATGGAAAATGTAGTCAAGATGATGCAGAAATTATCTAATAAAATTGTAGATCTCGAGAAAGATAAGGCTGCTAGCACGTCTAGGAAACCTTTCAAGCCATTTTATAAAAGGAGGGAAGGCGGTGATCAAACTCATCCACCAATGAATAGTTCCCCTGTTTTAAACTTGAATGAAATCGAGATGGAAAATTTCTGCACTTTTCATCAAGAACCACATTCAGAAAAGAGCTCCCCGCAATGGATTAATTCCATGAGCTTAGTCATGAACCAAATGCTAGATTCACAGATCCTTGACCAAGATGATTCTCCAGAGGAATCGAGCCCTGAATTAGAGGAACCAACCCCGGACACTACGATGGTGCTGTGGGATTGGGTACCTATGGCTGAATTAGCAGAAGAAGATCCCATAGAAATCTCTCCCTCTACCGTAAACGTTGCTACTCGCAGCAAAGGCCCTATTGCAGATCCTGTGCCAAGTGCTGCTCCTCATAAGCCTAAAGTTTCAAAAGAACTGCCTAGGAGGCATATAACAATTATCCCACCACAGACCAAAGTTATCCAAACAGTGACCAAGCAGTCAAACGCTCATACCATAGTTCAGCCACCTAAGGTCACAACGAGCAAAACAGATCAGCCAGCCCGAATTGGGAATGAATCTGACATAGGATATGATATTATTGAATATATCAAGAAGGTCAAAGAAAATGTGTCAATATTTGACATATGCAGCTTGCCCCACCAATGAGACAAACTGCTACATGTTCTACAGCCCCAGACCAGCACTCCATTAACGGACTCTCAAGACGATCCTGAAATTAATGAGGCTAGTATCGGTGGGAAATCCAAATCTCAAACATTGCCTTTCCTATTAACCTTTGAAATTTTTAATCACAATGTTCACAACTATTTCGTAGATTCTGGGGCATCTTCAAATGTCATGCCACTGTCCATTTGTAAAAAAATTAATGGGCAGCCTGTGCCATCTCCAGCCCAAATTATCCAGTCAGATAGGACTGCTGTCAAAGTAATTGGTGAGATGAAAGATGTTCTCATTAGATTATCAGCTGACCCTAGAGTCTGTCAGTTTATTGACATAATGGTGGTTGATATTCCTGAAGCCTATGGATTGATCTTAAGTAGGGACTGGTCTACCAAGCTGAATGGCTACTTTGCCACTGATTGGTCGCATTTGTGGTTGCCTTATCAGAACAGGCAGAATCAGATTAAAGTCCTGAGAGAACCACATATGAAGTAAAACGTAACTCAATTAGAAGAAAAGAATGAGGCTGTAGCTTTCTCATCCTCGGTTCTAGGGAATTATTTCTTAGAAATGGATCTGGGTAATTATCAGTCTGAAGCCATTAGCCATGAATCCAATGAACAGTCTGATCTCCTTCATTTCTCTCGGACTGATGATGTTGATTGTAACATAGTTAGTTTAGTTACTGATTTAGATCACAGAGAGACTAACTTAGTTGAATCTAAAGATATTTTCTGGACATTATACTTTGATGGTTCTAAAACTCTGGAAGGATCCGGAGCTGGTTGTGTTCTGATGGATCCAAAAAGAAACAAGTATTTTTTGTCCTGTAGATTAGAATTTGATTGTACTAACAACACCGCTGAATATGAAGCTTTAGTACATGGATTAAAGAAGGCCATTGATTTAAATGTTAAGTACCCGAAGGTCTTTGGTAACTCCGAGATAGTTGTAAGACAGGTAAGGGACACCATTCATTGTCTCTCACCTCATTTGAAGGGTTATCAGGCTGAGGTATGGGATTTAATTATGCATTTTGACGCTTTCAATATAAAATCTATTCCTAGATTGCAAAATTCTGCAGCTGATTTGTTAGCAACATCTACTTCTAGATTGGTGCCATCAAATAACAAATGCTCAATTGAATTGATTTTCAGGCCTTCCGTTCCTGATAACATCACAAACTTCAGAGTCTTCGATGATGACGAACAAATCATCATCTTTCTAACAAACGAAGACAGCTTCCAAGGAGTTGCGATAGATGAAGAAGAGCATGATGTTGATTTGATGAAGAAGGATGAGGAGAAAGGAAATTTCATCCCCAATGGGGTAAGGTCCCTCGAAATGCTATTCGATCTTCAAAATAAGTTCAAAAGGCCAGCCAATACCAAAACTAACAGCTCATCAATGCAACCTGAGTTAGTTAATTTGGGTACTGAGGTAGAACCAAAATTTGTCAACCTTGGCAAATGTTGTTCACCAGGAGAAAGAGATAGGTTCATCAAATTGTTTAAGCAATATAAGGATGTTTTTGCATGGACCTATGAGGATTTGAAAACGTATGACGTCCGCATTATTCATCATGTGATACCAATGAAAGCGGGCGTCAAGCCATTTCAACAGCAGTTAAGAAGGATGCATCCTACTCTAGAACCGTTGATTCAAAAGGAATTAAACAAGCTCCTGGATGCTAAGATAATCTTTAAGGTCCGGCATTCTGAGTGGGTTGCGAACTTGGTTCCCGTAAGAAAGAAGTCAGGAGAAATAAGGCTATGTGTAGATTTCATAAATTTAAACAGAGCTTCGGATAAAGACAACTACCCCGTCCCTTCAATGGAACAAATCCTTCAAATGGTGTCAGGATCCAAACTGTTTTCTCTTCTCGATGGTTTCTCTGGCTACAATCAAGTATTAGTAGCCGAAGAAGATCGTCTTAAGACTACTTTCCGAACTAAGTGGGGAACTTTCACATACAGAAGGATGCCATTTGGTCTGATAAACGCGGGAGCTACATTCCAAAGAGCAATGGATATCACCTTCCGAGGATTGGGTGGGCAATGTGTTGTTGTATACTTAGATGATGTGACAGTTTTTTCAAAGAAAATGGAAGATCATGTTGTTCATCTGAGGCATATTTTTTATCGCTGTCGAAAATATGGTATTTCTTCAAATCCCAAGAAGAGCGTATTTGTTGTTCCCGAAGGTAAACTCTTGGGTCATATCATTTCTAAAGGGGGAGTGTCAATAGATCAAGAAAGAGTCCGAGCTATTAATAAGATTCCAATGCCTTACAACAAGAAATCTATGCAGTCCTTTATGGGCACTATCAATTTTGTCCGCAGATTTGTTCCAGATTTCGCACAAATTGTTAAACCATTACAGCAGATGGTTAAACAAAGCATACAATTCAAGTGGATAGATTTGGAAAAGGACTCATTTAGAGATATCAAGGCAGCTATAGCTAAGGCCCCTTCCTTAAGAAGCCCAGATTTTGACAAGGATTTTATCCTATATACCTTTGCTTCGAATGATTCCCTTGCTGCGGTACTTACCCAAAAGGTGGAGCTGGGAGACGAATACCCAATTTCATTTATGAGCACTGGTCTGCAAGGGGCTGAGCTAAACTATCCCATGGTTGACAAACATGCATACGCGGTCTTCAAATCAGTTAAGCAGTTTAGGCCATATATTCTTAAGAACATGACTAAAGTTATAGTTCCCCACCCAGCTGTTAGATCCCTTTTCGTTCAAAAGGAACTAGGAGAAAGGAGGGGGAACTGGGTTACAGCTCTTCAGGAATATGATTTGGAATTTAAACCAGCCATGATCATCAAAGGGAAAGGCATGTGCAAATTACTTGCAGCAAACTCAACTAATGAAGAGCAACATTGGAAGAATGAAGCTGAGCTAAACTCGATTGAAGTATGTCCTATCTTTTCAACTCCTCAGTCATGGTATAGAGATCTGGTGCACTATCTACAGCAAGGGTACTTACCTAAGCACTGGAACTCTAAAAAAAGAAGGGCACTCCATTTGAAATCAGCACCTTATCAAATCATCGATGGGATACTTTTCAGAAAGAATTATGATGGATTTTTCCTTAGATGTCTAGAAAAGGAAGATGCAAGTAAAGTTGTTAAAGAATTGCATGATGGCCCTGCAGGTGGACATTATTCAGGAGAGACGACAGCACACAAGATACTGAGAGCCGGATATTATTGCCCCACTCTGTTCCGAGATGCCCATACATATGCACAAAACTATGATGTATGCCAAAGAAGTGTTGGGAAGTTACCTAAGGCAGCAGGACCATTGCAGCCGATTATCATCTCTGAGCCTTTTGAGCAGTGGGGTATAGATGTTATCGGAGAGATAAATCCAAATTCTTCTTTACAACATCGATACATCCCGACGGCCACTGACTACTTCACTAGATGGACGGAAGCCATCCCGTTGCACAAGATCAATGAAGAGGCAGTCATCAACTTCTTGAAAGAGAACATCATAACCAGGTTTGGGGTTCCAATTTCCCTTGTTTTTGATAATGCTACTTATTTTTCGTCTTGCAAGATAAATGAATTTGTTTATGAATGGGGAATTAAGTTGCATTATTCAGCCAATTATTATCCTCAAGGGAACGGATTAGCTGAATCCTCAGACAAGAATCTGATTCGGATTCTTAAGAAGACTGTGATAGAAAACCAGAGAAGTTGGCATGTAGCTCTCCCAAACGCCTTATGGGCAGACAGGGTGACTCCAAAGAACGCATTAGGGGTTTCCCCTTTCACTCTTGTATATGGAAAAGAAGCCATCCTTCAACCAAACATCTTGCTCCCATCCATACAGTTATCCCAAGCCTCTCGGGGTTCTGGTAGCCAAGCCTTACAATCCAGGATCAATACCCTGCTTCAACTTGAAGAAGCCCGACAGAAAGCTAAAGACCGATTCCATCAACACCAAGACATAGTTAAGAGATGGTTCGATAAGAGGAAGTCCGGTAAAAGAAGTTTTGAAGTTGGGGACTTAGTCCTGAAATGGGACCATAGTCATGAAAGCAAAGGAATGCATACGAAATTCCAACATTTATGGGTAGGCCCATACCAAATTTCGGCAAAATTAGGCCCATTTACTTAGAAATTGACAAATCCCAAGGGAGAAGAAGTAACCCTTCCTCTCAATGGCCTCGCCCTGAAACAATACTTTGCATAGTCTCGCTG
This sequence comes from Larix kaempferi, assembly GCA_027924585.1. Lineage (NCBI taxonomy): Eukaryota > Viridiplantae > Streptophyta > Pinopsida > Pinales > Pinaceae > Larix > Larix kaempferi. The sequence continues at coordinate 852,760 of BSBM01000345.1, read as the reverse complement.
AGACTTTCTGTACATAAATAAAAATTTCTTTTATTGTTGCTTTAGCCTTTATTTGCTTTATTTTCGGCCATTTTGTTTCTTTTATTGTCATTTGAACCTTTGCAACAAGTTTGTTTTCTGGAATCCCTTATGATTGAGTTTCTCGTCAAGGATAGGTCTCTCAAAGAAATCCCGCAACCCATGAGTCCAGAACTATGCTCGAATAAAGTCTATCTGTGTATTGTGCTCTCGCTGAAATTTTCAGAAGGAAGGACGCCTACTCTGCTAGTCACACTAATCCTGTTTAAATAGCAGAGACCCATGACCGTCTCCATTACTATCTTTGGGCTCCACCCACTCTCACACTTAAAGGCATCTCAAGAAGGCTATCAAAGTTAAACCCATGGAAAGTAGCACATCTCGAGGACATAGGGTATTGAAATGACTCCATGCTGCAAATCTAACAGCCAAAATGGCTTATATTCAAGGGTCTGTTTTCCAGAGATTCTCGCCTCAATTAAAGCATGGCTGAGACAAAAGCAAAAGACATGTAAAATCAAGAAGGTTGTCCAAAAGGCTCAGCCCAAAATGGGCTCCTCTCCGTCCGTGAGGATTGATCAAATTAATAAAATCTCCAACTCACACAAAAGGACATTATGGATTGAGGATCCTAAATCAAAGATCATGTCTAAAGAAAATATCTCTGGAAGGCTCAAACAGCTAAGCTGTCCAAAGTACAAACATCCAAAAGGATGCAAGCGGCATGGGAATGAAGAACAAGAGCAATAATGTCCATGAGAAAGTGTTGCAAATCCTGTGGAGTCCGACAGCAGTAACCATCTGAGAGATGACCCTTCTAAAATGAATCTCATATGTTGGCCCTTTGAGAGTTTTAAAGATGTCTTGGTCAGAGCTCCCCTTTTTCCCCAAATGGCTAGCAGGAAAAGTGCATTCTCCCTTCACAGAAATTCAAATGCTCAGCTAAATATTGCATACAGATGGATGTCTTTAATGAGGTTTCGGATCATGGAGAAGAATTTTTTCAGAGATCTGTGTTCGCCAGTGACTCGCCAATTGTTGTTGCAGCAACATCCCCCCCCCAATTTTTTGTGCATATTGGGGCCCCTCCTTTATTATTCTGGAAAGACTGCTGTAGGAGGCCACTTCTCCTTTGTTACTTTGTTTTTCAACAGAAAATCCCGCTTTGAGAACTCCAAGTTTTCTTCTAAGGACAAAATTCGTGAACTCTCCCTGGAGTCACAGAAGCATTTGAGAAAGCCTCTCGAGTTGCGGAAGTACTCAACTTTTCTTCCCGAAATGGCGGGAACCTTTAGCAGAAGCATCCCGAAAAGACTGATATTTTTCCTCTCTCACAGTTGCGGAAATTGTTTGGGAAAGTCTACCGAAATTGCGGAGTCTTTCGGGCTACCCTCCCGCAGTTGCGGAAGCCACTTGCAAAAGTCTCCCGAAAAGACTTAGAAAAATTATTGAAAAACTTGCGGAAGCTATTAACGAATTTCCCTTTGAAACGGCGGAACCATTCAGCTCATCCTCCCGAAACGCAGGAGCCATTCACCAGCTTTCCCCGGGGCTGCTGAGGGACTTAGTCTCTTTTGGAAAATATTTTAAGTCTCGAAGTTGCGGAAGCTATTTTCCAAAGCCTTCCGCAACTGCGGAAACCTTCGCGCTATCTTTCTGAAACCCCACCGAGAGAATTTTGCAGAACCATTCGGGTTTTCCTTCCGCGATTGCAGAAGTATTTTGCGGGAGCTTTCACCATTTTTTTTTCGAAACCCCGCAAAGACTTAGAAACTTTTCGAAAGTTGCGAAGCCCGCCGAAAGACTTATTGCGGAACCATTCGCTAATCCATTCCGCGATTGCGGAAGTCTTTTGCGAAAACCCTCCTCAATTACGGAAACGTTTATGAAGCTCGTCGAAAGCCTTAACTCTTGCAGATCTGTTCGGCTTTTCCTTCTGAAATGGCTTGAGTCTTTCGCGGAAACCTTTCGCTATTGCGGAAACGTTTGTGATATTCCTCCTGAAATCCCGCAGAGCATTTTTTCGAAAGACTTGCGAGAGCCATTTGCTATTTCCCTTCAAAACGGCGGAAACCTTCATTTGATCATCCCGCAATGGCGGGTGGAATTTATGAACTCGTCCTGTAGGTGGCGGTCGTGCACACATATCGAGACTATTTGAAAAGACCACGGCGTACAAAAGTTAAAGCTTGTGTTAAATGCGCCAACCACCATATTGAATGCCGCACGTGCCTAAAACGTTTAAATAAACAATTGTGGTTGGATTGGCCATTGTTATTGTTTCGATTAACAAACGCCGTTGGATGCCTCGCCCAAACTACTCCAGCTCAGCTTGCTCGTCCATGTCCGTTTTCACCTCATCTAGCCATCTTCGCGGTTCCAGGTAGGATTTTTAACCGTTAATTTTGTCTCATCTACACGTCAGATTGTCTTTGTGTTTTTATTTTCGTCTGAGACGTGGCCGATAGGCGTTGGTCGGATATATCATTTTTTTTTTTGTTTTGTTCAAGGCGCCGAGGCCCCATGTGTTTCTCATTCTACCCCAGCTGAAAACCAAAGCTATAGCCACCCGAGCTTTTTCATCAGCCATATTCCCGGCGTCGTCACCCCTGTTCAAGTTTCCAAGCCTACCGTAGAACGCCTTGTCAAGTGCCACAAATAACCATGGCGGTCAAATGCCCTCGCCTGTTCATAAATATGAAAGCGGCCCCGTATTCGTCTGTTCATAAGTGGGCAAAGCGGCCCCTTATCTCGTCATAGGGTTGTTTCACCCCAAACTCACCCGCCACTAACCATTAAAAAAGCACAATGACGACGTATACCATCTCTCCTAGAGCTAGACCGAGAGCAGGTTGTTTCTACAACATACTTATCCTTTCGGGAGCATTCCAAACTCGTCCCTTTAAAAGAATCAAGTCTCTACAACTAAATTTCTTGTTTGGAATGGTGTATTTTGCTTCCCAACATGCAGCTTCACAATTTATTTACCTCATTAGCATGTTAAATTGGTGCTGCTCTTTGTTAAAACCTTTCAGCATGTTGCACATTTTTATGATGACTTGTATTTGGTTGCCAGCAGGGATAAGTCAAAATGCCAAAAGGTGGTAGGAAGAAGGCTAAAATGACGGAACCACATCCAGCACCACTTAGGACTGAGACTACGTTCCAGGATACTAGGTGCACCACCGGTATTCCTCCTGAAATCCTATGGGGTGACATCTATAGGATGATCCGAGACCAAGATATCCCGGATATGTTGCTAGAAGAAGAGTAGATTTATCTCAATATCAGGACTTCAGGCATAGCCAGGGCTTCTACCCGCCCTGAACTGTTCCCATGTTCTGAAGTAATCGGGTGGATACTCCAACATACCGATATAGAAACAAGAGTAATTCATGACAGCGAGAAGATAGCCATTGCCTCATTTCACCCAGCATACCTGGCCGCGGCCTACAAATTTCCCCGCACCCAGCAAGATTTGACTGATGAATGGCTGGGCCACATGGAAAACATTGAAATGGCCAAAAAACTATTGGTCGCAGGCAAGCATTTAAGAAAGAAAGGTAATGACGAATATGACATCCAGAATTTAAGAGCTCCTTTCAGGTTGATCGCCTTGATGTTGTGCAGAATCTTCGACATGCCCGATGGCACCGTGTACAAGATTCAGTGGGTCCCCATCATCCACTTCGTGGCATTTAAAGGAACTGTGTTTGACTGGGCCACTCTCCTGTCAGATAGTTTGGTCTCAATGGTAGTTGCTGCAAGAGAAGGACTGGCCTTAAAGAAGGCAGAATTCTACATGTCCTCATATCTTATTGATTGTGTTTTGGCCAAGTTATCTTTTCCCAAATTAGGCTGCACATGGGATAAGGCCAACACCCCGGTTTATACCGCTTTCAGGATGTTGTGGGCTCAGAATTACAAACCCAGCTATAATCTCATCTGTGAGGGGTTCATCATGCCCCTATATGAGCAGATATTCAAGGAGGAGCCCAACTGCCTATCGGGGAATGCTATGGAAGTCCTTGAAAATTACGGGGATTTTTATTTTTCAGAGCACGGCACCTACCTCAGAATGTTTGGAGGGACTAAAGCTCCATATATTTTGCCGAGGTATGCCATTGACTATGTGGTCCTTAAAGAAGCACTAAGACAGATTTTCCTGGATGGGATTGGAGCAGTACTTAACAAACAACATAAGGCTTCTTTTCCCCCTCTACCTTTCTGCATAGGGGCTTACAAATTCTCAGGGGTTTCCTCAGCCAAGGAGTTTGTTCAAGAGCTGAAAGCCTTCCACTTCGGCGAGGTAATCTTCCATAGGAATGACAGGAAGGGAAAAGTTGCTGAGCATTGTAAAGAAATTTATGCTCATTTTGAGTATGCCCACTATCATGATGCCGAGGAAGAGGCATTCAGAGGCATCAGATCAGCACATGGTCATCTGCTCAAAGAAATGCATCAAGCTGCAGTCACAGAAATTCAAAGTATTGGGACAGAGCTTGGTAAACATGTAACGTCCTAGAAAATCTTATTCCCCGCCTCAGTAAATGTAGTCATAAGGGACAAGGGTATATGGTATAGTCACATTGCAGAGGAGGAGAAGAAAGCAGCAGCAGTGGCAGAAGCAACAGCAAATCCAGATTCTTCTCTCCCAGCAGCAACAGCTGTAGCAGCCAGCTCAATTTCCTCTCTCCCAGCAGTAACATAAATTCCTGCTGGCCCGAATTCTTCCATCCCAGAAGTAGCAGCAGTTGTACGAGCTGATTTGAGTGCCTCGTTTCCAACTAAAGCGCATGCCCAAGTTGAAAGCGCTGATTGTTGAGCATTAATTCTGATATTTTGTATTATGGCTGTCATATGTATAAAACGTAGAGTCAGAGGACAGCTGTCTTTTTCCTTTTAAATAATTTTCTGTAAAAGGGGAGGTCACATTTTTCTCTGTTATTTGGGGAAAAGTCTGTAGGTGACAAGTGTAAAGGGCAAGGTGGCAGCCCAAAGGGCATTTTATAACATTATAAATAGAAGTTAGAAAGTAATGAACATGACTTTTGGCAGGGAATTATTTTCAGACTTGTACAAGCTATCTTGTATATGTTCTAAGAAAATAAAATCTTCTATTAAAAGCTAGAGAGGACGCCCTTTTGCATTGAGATGAAGATTGGATGCACTGTGGATTATTCATGTGTCTGCTATTCTTTGCTGTGAGATCTTTATGATTGTCTTGAATTATTTCATTTGTATTAAATGATCTTGCTTCTCTCTTTGCAAATGAATTCTCTCTTTCATGAGTAATGAAAAGTGTTATGTTTAATTAGAAGCTATCTTCTGATATCTTTTATCTTTGCTGTAGCTTTCTCTTTCAGATTTAATGGCTATCTGTTCTTTCTTTAAGATAACTCCTACAGCTCATTGCTCATACTTTAAATTCGCTCCTTGCAGGGATAGTTAGATTTATTTCAGTCTTAAACTTAGATCTATTTTCCAGTCTTGCATGTAGATTAAATTTAGACTAGGCACTTGCATATCATTATAAAACATAAAACTCAAAAGAACGGTGGATCGGGCCATAACCGGTATAATGGGAATAAAACTCCAAACCCACGGTTGCCGGAACCGCTAACCGGATGGATTCCCTATACCAAACAGTAGATAATCTAATTTGGATAATCTATCGGGGAGAATCCCTTTCTGATTGATGCTACGATATCCGAGGCATCAACACTACCTGATACATATCATACATGATCCACCTGATCATACAATGTATCCATCTGATATACATAAGTACATGATCACATTGATCATACAAGTATCCACATAATACATACATAAGTACATGATCACACTAATCATACAAGTATCCACCTGATACATATACAAATACATGATCTACTTGATCATATCCAACATCAACATGATGCATACATATATACATATAAATGATCCAATTGATCATATCCAGCATCGAACATGATGCGTACATACATACATATAAATGATCCAACTGATCATATCCAATATCCAACATCCAACATGATGCATATATAGAGCAGTAACTGGAGCATCGTCCTGATGCTCATCATCTAGTGCTTACATCCATAGCCATGGGAAGGATCCTCCTCTCACCATGCTTGGAATGGATCCTACAAATGTGTCCATCACTTCTTCCTCGAAGTGTCATCAATCTGAAGAACACCAAGCCTCTCTCTGAAGTACTCAAACTTTACTCTGGCTAGTGGCTTCGTCAGTACATCTGCAATATGCTCATCCATCGCAACATACAGGAGCTTCACTGCTCCTCTCTGCACCATATCCATGATATAATGATATTTGATCTCGATGTGCTTCAACCTGTCGTGGAACACCGGGTTCTCAGATAGCTTCACACAACTCTGGTTGTCACAAAAGATACCAGTAGCCTCCAACGGGATATCAAATAACTCAGATAGTAGCTTCCTCATCCATATTGCCTCACAACTAGCCAAACAAGCTACAACATACTCTACTTCGGATGTACTCAGTGCTACACACTATTGCTTCCTGCTAAACCAAGAGATCACACATGATCCCATACTGAAGCAACACCCAGATGTGCTCTTCCTATCTGCAGCATTGCCTGCCCAATCTGAATCAACATAACCCTACAGGTTAAACTTTTGATTCGCATCATACTTTAGCCCATAGTCAACTGTACCCTTCAGGTACCTCAGAAAATTCTTTACAGCAACCAGGTGAACACTCCTCAGATCCATCAGGAACTGGCTCAATGTGTTCACCACAAAGCAAATATCTAGTCTCATGTTCGTCAGGAACATCAAGGACCCAATCATCTAACAATATATAGTGATATCAACTGGCTCATATGAAGCATCACACAGAAGCTTCAGGTTTAATGCCATAGGTGTGACCATGGCCTTGCAGTCCATCATCCCAAACCTCTTCAAGATCTCTACTGCATACTTCCCTTTTCCAAGGAACATTCCATCTCTACCACACCTCCATACCTAGAAAATAGTGCATCATCCACAAGTTCTTCATCTCAAACTCGGCATCAAGCTTCTGCTGCGTGTTGGAAATCAATCTATCTTCACCTATAATAAATAGGTCATCCATATACAAAAGTAGTATCACTGGATTTCCTTCCTCAACCTTGCAGTAAAGGTTGGAATCCGCTTTACTTTTGGTAAAGCCCAAACTTGATAGAAAGCTGTCTATCCTACCATACCAAGTTCTGCACATATATGACTCCCTGTCATGTGTCTCAGAACCAAGTGGCTGCTCCACATACACTTCTTCTTCAACTACACCATTCAAGAAAGTTGTCTTAAAATCCATCTGGTGTATCTTCCACTTCATCACTATAGCCAGAGCAAGTACTGATCTAATGGAAGTGTATCTGGCTACAGGAGCAAAAGTCTCTATGCTACCACCTACAGCATGCTTGATCTTATAGATCCTCTTGGAAGTCACTACAGACTCACCTTCAGTTCTTGGGACTGCATCCCAAACATATTCATGATCGACTGGTACTCCTCGATCATGGGATTCTTCCCAGATCCTGGGAACTTCAATATCTTCAATATTTTCAATAGATAACTTTGTTGCTAAACAAATGTTGTAGTCCTTCTTTTGTAGGTGATGGTATACGATCTTTCCTACACAACAACTTAAATTTCATGATTAGAAAACATCTCATAGTTTTCAGAACAAATTCTTACACATAAAGAAATATGTCATATAGTCATGCAATTATTTTAGCCAATGCTTCAATACAACATTTATCCATATCCCGTAACTTTCTAGATGCCTTCCAATCTCTACCAGAACATTGTTAAGAGTGTGCACAACTCCCAACATATCAGCAAAGAGGTTTCATTCTAGATAAGTAGCAATGGAATGTTGTACAATGCCATAGGCCACTTACCCATGTATATTAGTAGTATACTGTTCTTCAATGCAACTATTCTAATATGCATAATACACAACCTAATTCTAGGAACACGAGTATATACATTATTGAACAGTATTATTTAAACAATAAAATATGCAAGGAATGATAATTCAAATACTTATCTTTGTTTGTTTGTTGGGTTGACTCCCTCTCAGTCTTTGCTTCTTTTCTGCAACTCCATTCTGATGTGAGAAGCGGTCAACTCCCTCTGAATATCTGCATCCTTGCAGAAACTACTGAAGTGTGCTCCTTCTTGATCTTTGCTTCCTTGCAGGAACAACTGGAGTGTGCTCCCTCTTGATCTTTGCTTCCTGGATTACCTGTCCTTGAACTTATATCCATCCTTAATCATTATGCATGCTTATTAGTATCATCATTGTGTTATCCTCACACATTCATTAGTATAATCACACATTCATTAGTATAATCTTAATACACAATAATCTTAAACATGTATAGTCATGATCATTTCAAAAACAGATAATAAACATTAGTATTCAAGGTTTTAGGGAAGTCTTCTTTTACTCATGCATATTCTTATTTGATCATAGGACTCTTTTGGTTAGTTAAATCATCAATCAAGATAAGAGACATAAAATGCATAAACCCTTGATTACTTACATTTCTAACTTTATGAATAAACATAACCAATCATACCAAGTATACTTATATAAGGGATCCTAACACAAGGTAGGATTCTAACTTGATATAGGAAAAACATACCTGGATTGGTATGTTAGCTAGTTATGTCTAACATACCCACATGATGTCTTCTTGTTCTCTTCAATGACTTGTGCTAGTAACCTACATATCTCATAGGTTAACCATCATAGAACCAAGTTATAGATACCTCACAAATAGATCTTCTAAGTGATTCATGACAATGGATGAATCTTTGTCCTCATGTCATCATGATCATATGTTCTTGAACTAGAACATGATTTGTCTTTCTTGGTGTACCTTTCATGTTAGCGGACAACATAAACCTCATACAACACCATAATGCATTAGTACAATCATAAGTGTCAACACCCTAATCAATGAATATCTTCTATCATGTATTCATAATTTTATTAAGGTGATACGACAAGTCTAAATTTAATCAAGATTGTACTAACCGTAATAACATGAAGACAAAAATACCATAACCTTACCTTAATCATGAACAAATCTCAAAACATACCTGGATGAGTCATACCTGTCGAGATTGCTTGTAATCTTCTTATGTAAGGCCTTAGCCTCATCTCCCTCTGAAACAGGAACTTCTTCACTTATGCAGGTGACCAATCCATTCTCTTCCAGGATTAACCCAATCCACTTGATTTGCAGGAACTGGATCTGGAGCTGGATTAGGGTTTGTCAGAGAAACCCTAAAAATTCAAACTTTGAATTTCAAACTTCCGAAAGGATAGAAATATGGGACTTGATGAGCTGATCAAGCTGGTGTACTCATAATTTGAAAACTGCAAAGTTTCACCCCTCAAATTTGCCTTTGAAACTTTCGGATTCACTAGACATGAGCCCGAACTATGGTTTGATAAAGCCCACCCTTCTTCCCAATCAAAAGGTTCGATCCAAAGCTCTAAGCTTCTATTTTTCTGAGGAGCTTCCAGCCGTGGTCACAGATTTAAAAAATTTCCATTTTTTAAGAAGCCCTAATTTTCCATTTTTCCGATCAAAGTCCCGAACTAGGGTCTAATCACGCCCGACCTTCTGCCCAACCAAAAATTCTATTTTTGGTCTCTGAATTTTGATTCTGATGATTAGCATTCAGCCATAGTCTCCGATTACAAAAATTCCAACTTTCTCCGAAACCCTGAATTCCGGAAGCCATGAATGAAGGTGCTCAAAAATAATTCTGTTTGGACAGAAATATGTACCTGATTGTTTCTGGTGTAACTCCGAACTTTTTGATCCATAGGGTCTAAAAAATTTTATTTTGAAAGACCGACCTGTCATCTTTCCAACCCCATAGGTCTGACCTCAAATGGATTCTCTGAGAGAGAGTTATGCCAAGTGTCGCAACGTGACCTGTTTATGGGATAAAAGAGGAGAGCAAACTTGTACGGTGTGCCACGTGTCACTGGTTCAGTTTTGACCACTGCAAAAGTGACCTAAAAAATTAAAGCTCGTGCACTACCTGTCACGTTTTACGAAATTTCATTTGGAGCTTCCTATCCCAAGTTATGACCTTTTTTCCAAGGTCACCTGTTTATGACTGAGATATGGAAGAGGCAAAAACCCTATATTGTACAGATCATAAATCAAAAAGTACAACGAATTAGAGGTTTTCCTTTCGACACAAGGTACATGGGGATCTTAGCTTTTCCCTGTACTATTTTCAGACCTTTAAACCTCGCTGAAATTTATTTATAGCGAAAGTGCTACGATGACTGCGTTTTTCTATATCAAGCCATAGCATCGCAAGTGCAACAAGTGTCATACATGCCATACCATGCCTTCTTTCAGGCTAGCTCTGATACCATGTTAATTTTTAGAATTTAATTCAATCTAACCTAGGATCTTAACTGAGAGAACAACATGTATAGCATATCTACAGCATATCAATCATCAACACAATAATGAAAGCACACAAGAGACACAGAGTTTACTTGGGGAAAACCATAAAGGTGAAAAACCCCAATAACTTCCTCAGAGATAGATAGAGCAATGATACAACCCAAGCATAAGAGATAGACATCTCCTAGCAATAGCTTCTCCTCCTCCACAAGTGTGCCACTCTCTCGAGAGTGTGAGAGAGAATAGAATGATGAAATAGAGTGCCTCCCGCACTCTATTTATACTTGACTTGACTTGCCTAATAACCTTTACTAGGTCGGCCTTAACTTAACCACATAACACAATGCTGACTGGGACGACACCCAATAGGGTGGTCTAATAGCCCTTTGACCCACATGGCCAACCCCTAATAGGGTGGTCTAATAATCCTTCGACCCACATGACTTATACAGGGCCGACCCCAACAAGGTGGTCTAATAACCCATCAAGTATAAGTTACGACACTTACAATATAAATGACGACACTTCCATATAGAGGAATCATAACATCTCTATAGCAATACAACCACTTCCGTATAGAGGAATAATACCATCTCTATAGGAGTACAATATACATATATGAAATACATTCTAAAGTTACATATACATCAACACCCAGGCCATAAAAACCCCGTTTCTGAATATTACTCCACGTAAGAATTTTATCTTGAAGACAAATCCAAAGAAAGCATCTGAGTTTAAGGGGGATTTTCCACACCCAAAGTTTTTTTTGCCATTAGCGAGAGGTTGGAGGATCCAATTCAGCTTTAGACACCATCTGATATACATTGGCCACCGTCAACCTGCCCTTTGAACTAGGCCCATCCCAAGTCAACTGGTCATCCTTAACGTTTAAAACGATCCCTGCAAAATAAAGTCGAGTTATATAATCCCCCCAAACAGGATTCCAATGTAGCGGAAGGTTAAGTTCAAATGCTATGAGCCAACAATCACGAAGGATGTCACTACGATTCTAGAATATCTGCGAGGGGACCACATATTTGCTATCGTGGAGCTCCTTTAAAAGATCAACATGCAGCATATGATTCCCCTCATCACCAATAAATGGATCCACCCCGATAAATAGTTCAGATCCTTTCCCAAGCTTCCATTTGATCCACGGAGCTATATAACAGAAGGTTTTAGTAATACTGCTCCAAACAACAGAGACCTGAGAAGCACCGGTTTTAGGCTTTCACAGCCACTGTATAGTAGTATAAGTTTTCAAATACTTAGCACGTATGACACTACTCCAAATTCCTCCATTAGTCAAATCCCTCCAAATAATTTTTGTCATCATCGCCGCATTAAACCATTCAAAATTTGTTAAGCCCGAACCCCCACGATACTTTGGCTAGCAAACACTTTTTCAAGTAGATAAGTGCCATTTCTGTACCAAGGGCTTCCCGGACCAGATAAAACGAAAAACTTTGCTACGAATATTGTTGATGATCAAAGTGGGTACCTTCCTTAACCCGAACCATTAAATAGGAATTCTTTGTAACACAGATTGTGCTAAAATAAGCCTCCCCCCGATCAATAACCACCTCACATCCCAACAGTTGATTTTGTGGTCAATATTCTGCACCAACCACCTCCAGTTCGCCACACCGCAACAATTTGGTTTGAGAAAGTAACCCAAATATTTAATACCCAAATCAATGTGAGAGAAAGCATATGGAAATATATCCTTCATATTATCGATGATATAATCTTTGACTCCATTATACATAAAGGAAGACTTGCCAATGCTGATGGCCATTCCAGAAACAACACTGAAACTGTCAAAACTGGCCTTGTAGTTTAACCATTCACTTAAGGAGGCTTCCCCAAAGATAATGACATCATCAACAAATAACAAGTGTGTAAGAGTAAAAGCTCGAGTGATTTTTATACCCCTGATAAGGTGATCACCCTTTGCTTCATGTATAAGCCTGCTCATACCTTCGATTGCCAAAATAAAAAGTAACGGGGATAATGGGAGTCCCTGACAAATACCATGGCTGCAAGAGAACATACCCTTAGGTTCTCCATTAACTAGAACCCCAAAGGAGGTTGATGAAATGCATGCCATAATCTACTGCACTAAACTAAGAGGTATATCGATCTGAATGAGGATGAATCATAAATAGGACCAATCTAGTCGATCATAGGCTTTTACCAAGTCCAACTTGAGAATAAATGCACTGATATTCTTGATCTTAGCTGAATGAAGGCATTCTTGGGAAACCCCCATACAATATAGGATCTGCCGATTAAACAAGAACCCAAATTGTTATGATGAGATGTATTTTGCAAAGAATGGTTTAATACACTTGGTAATGATTTTTGACACCAGCTTGTAGAGAATATTACAGAGTGAAATGGGTCGGTAACCATTGAAATTTTTTGGCCTATTAGATTTGGGAATCAAAGCGATATAAGGAGCATTGAGTTTTTTAAGCATAGTCGCTTTGACTCTGGACACTTCCACAACACTCAAAATGTCAGGTCCCAAAAGGTCAAAGAAGTGCATAAAAAATTCCACAGTCCAGCCGTTTGGACCATGAATTTTTTCTTTAACAAAAGACCCTAAAATGGTCTTAACCTCTTCCATGGTAATAACAACATCAATCCTCTTCCCCTCCTCTACACTGAGAAAATGAGGAAAAATCTTAACAATTTTCAATTGCTCCTGCAAATTATTCACACTAACTTGTTTGTAGGCTTCCCGAAAATGACTCTCCACCGCCGACTGGATGTAAGATTGCTTAGACCTGTAAGTACCATCTTCCCCTTTTATATCCCAAATAGAGTTCCTATTTCATCACTGGTTTGCAAAGTTATGAAAAAAACACATGTTGCAATCATCTTTGGCTAACCACAGTGCCCGGCTTTTTAGTCTCCAGGTGTTTTCTTTCTGCCCCAGCAAATACTCCTTCCGCTTAAAAATATCCTGCAATTCACATCTCTCTCCATGCCAAAAATATCACCATCCACCCTCGACTCCATGCTCAAAATATTAGCCTCAATTGAGGCAAGTTCACCATCTATCGAATTCTTCTTATTACTTCTCACCGCTTAACCTCATCTCGTAAGGCATCCAGTTTGTAAATGAGGTTATGCAGGTATGATATGTCCTGATTTACCGGCATAGAATGCCATTTTTTTTAAACCAAGTCGCAGAAACTTTCCTCTTCCAGCCAAGTGTTGTTAAACTTAAAAGGGTATACTGGTCGATTTACCTGTAGCTAAAGTTCGAGATAGATCGCTTTATGGTCGGACACTCCCGTAGCCACACCCCATGATCATATACAATCGCAACCGTTCAACAAGTGTTCTTTGATAAAAAAACAGTCTAATATTTTCTCCACGCCATGACCACTTGAGCAACCGTTGTTCCATGTTGGAACTAAATGAGAAGGAACAACATCTATAAGCCCCACAACATCAAAATGATCCTTAAAATATCCTGCCAGCGGATCCTCCCGGCGACTCGATCCCCAAACTTCACATGAGGACAAAGTAAAGTTCAAATCGCCGCATACAATAAGATTTCGATTCTCGAAGATCGGATTAGAAAATACATGGTCCCAGAATATCTGTCGGTCATGGTAAGGACCATAAATATTGAGTAAACATAACTCCTGGAAAAACCCTTAAGCCTCCCAATTAAATCAATACCTGCATAGGTTTTAAAAGGCACCATATCAGCCAGTAATGGATCCCAGGTTGAAAGTTGCCCCCCTGACAAACCACATGAGTCAATAGAAAAACACCTCCATGGTGGCCAAATATCCAAAAAAAAGGAGACAACATCAGACCCTGAATGCATGGTCTCCTGAAGGAAAATAACAGATGGCTTGACAGAATCCAAAAAGTGCCTAATAGAACATTGAAGGATGAAAGGATCATTAAGGAACAACGATAGGGCCTTCTCCTGCTCTAAGCGGCCCAGAAGAGGGACCAAGGTTCAAAGCCCTAGTGATTTCTGATACATGAGATAATTTAGGATTTACCCATTTTCCTTCAATCCCCCCATCCCGACAAGCATCCTTGATCTTTCTATGCATAGGTTTCCTTCGGATAGTGACATTAGAACAGTTGATAGCCCCAAGGTCACCCCCGGTTCGGGATCCTCAATGGAACCGTGACCACCAAAAACTGGAATTGGAACCATGTCAGGTTCAGGAGTAAAGTGTTCCTGCGGGTCCAATGTGCCAAATCTAACTGGGATAGGTGGAGGCGAAATCCCCCTAGAGTCCAGAACAGGCACAAAAACATCCAAAGAAAACATCCCAGGTTCAAAGGCACCCGAATCCGAGATAGGATTTGGGGAAAGTTCAATATCCAGCCCCTCCTTCCCCGGGGAACAACAACAAGGAGACATAGTAGGTTCAACACAACAACCTACTGAAGCCGAAATGCCCTCCCACTGAGAACAGAATAAGGCATGAGGCACCAAAGTACTAGGTTTATCCAATGTCACCGGTAGAGCCTTCCCTTCCAATAGAAACGAGGCAATTTCATCATTGGAAAAGGACTTTAACAGAAGAGGAAGAAAGGTTTTGAACTTACCAAGACATTCATGCGCCGACCCATCATTATATGGAATTGGAAGAGTGAAAGATTGAGCAGGGTCCTCACATTCCACCACATTAGGAGAAACCCTAGCGGCATCGTCACGAGTCCCCTTACATTCATGTCGCAGGTGTCCCTGCCGCCAACAGTTGAAACATATAAATGGAATGCGACAATAATCAAGTTGCTGAACGAAACAACCATGCTCCCATGCAATCTCGACCTCAGCCGGAAAACCCGACGAAACATCCACCTCGATTAAGACCCTAGGACAACACCGCTCAGATGCCATAAGAGTGCTCTCCTCAATGAGAATGAAGTGCCCAATGGCATTAGCAATACCCAGAAAAGCTTGGAAACTCCAACAAACCAACGGAAAATCAGGAAAAAGTACCCATAGGTGCCTCTTTGTTAACTTTTCCTTACGTGGGTCAAAAGTCGGGTGCCACTTGATCAACACCAGAGAGCCAACCCCGAATACCCAGAATTTTTCCAGAATCAACCTCAACGACTCCTCCGACAGGAAATGAAAGTATATCCAACCATTTGCTAACATAATATCATGTGGTATGTAATGAATAAGAGGCTTCCGTGTACGAGTAATCCATTCAACAATTTCCTCCCGACCCAATCGAATATACTCCATCCTGCCAACGAGCGCCCGTGAAGCCAGGCTTTGAACCATATCCAAATTCACGTCTCTGCCCAAAGTATAGTGAACATGCTCCTTCGTAGCCAACTCGGCCTTGTAGCCCCCTTATGTCTCCCATGCGGTCGGCGATGCACACCGACAGTAGACTCCACCACCTTCAGAGAAGATGGCATAATCGTCCTCGTGGTATCAAACCCTTCCAGTCGATTTCCCACCGGCTTATTAACACCAGAGCCCACTAGAGACTTCCCGTGACCAGAAGGACAGGAGAACAACGACAAGAAAACAACCGACGCACAAGCATTTACCCAGACCGCTACCAGAGTAACCGGGACATTTTTGCTAACTGTCCCCATCCCACAACAAAAACCAGATAGCAAGAAGACATACTGAAGCAGGTTCCACACAAGTCAAACCCTCAAACCGAACGAAAAACATACAAAACTAAAAACCTCCGGAAATAGGTACCCAAACCCAGTACAAAACTCACAGACCAAAAACCATATGAAGATTACCAAAAAGACCAAGAATATGTTGCAGGATTCCAATAAAATAATTGCCACTTGTTTTACTTAGTTGATACTAACCATCCCATGACGAGACAACTATCTCTTAAAAATAAAAACCTTACAAAAAATTATAAAATATTACTCTTTCCCTTCCTCAGCATAATAAATCATAAAATATGACTATGTTCCTTCATGTCAATTTGACAAATTAAACCAAAAGATCAAACTATATACATTGATTTTTTATAACAAATCTTGCTTTTAAGATTTTCCAATATTCCGTTATTGACCATGTAAATTCGTAATCATAAAATATGACTTTGTTCGTCCTTCCATTACTTTAAGTGCATTGACTTCAGGTACTCTATGAGTGCTTTAATTCCATGGGCGAAGGCTAACTACCGAGTTGTAGAGCATTAAATGCGATAGCTTAGTGATTAGTGACTGTTAGATTTAAAGAATCACCAGATCTAACGATCACTAATCACTTAACCGCCACATTTAATGCTCACTCAATGATTAATCTGAACTCTACAAGCACTTTATTCTTCACCAAGTACCAAATTCCAAATTACTTTCTTCACTTCTATAATATTCCCCGGTCAACACGGCAATTTTTTATGAC
This sequence comes from Larix kaempferi, assembly GCA_027924585.1. Taxonomy (NCBI): domain Eukaryota; kingdom Viridiplantae; phylum Streptophyta; class Pinopsida; order Pinales; family Pinaceae; genus Larix; species Larix kaempferi. The sequence goes on along the minus strand of BSBM01000345.1, from coordinate 835,883 downwards.
TTTCAACACGGTACTACATATATACCAAGCGGCAAGGCCCCACATGCTTAGCCCGGTCAACACGGCAACTTTTTATGACTTTCAACACGGCACTACATATATACCAAGCGGCAAGGCCCCACATGCTTAGATATAACAAAACAACAAATCTTGCTTTTCCGATTTAGCAATATTGTTCATCTAAATTCCAAATAACTTTCTCCACCTCTCTATTCTCCTGTGCAACTTTTCCAAAAACCTTAAAGGAGCATGGAGTCATGGCAACGAAGGAAGTGATTAATTCACAAGCAACGCATTCGTGCAGGGAGAGAGAAATGGAGAACGCTGTTATGTCCATGCTTCTGGGCTTCGTCATATTCATGGCAAGTGTCATTGCAGCAACTTTCAGTTCCTCAAGGGAGCCGCCATATACTTCTTCTTATATTGATCACACCCCTGCAGGAACTAGAAATTCTGTTCAGCCCCATTATTTTGTTTCCAGAGAACGCACTCTGGAGGAGGAGGAGGATTCAGCGTATCAATTCACATCATCTACTGATCATACGGACGGGGAGGCGCTTCTGTTGTTCAGAAAAGCCATCAGATTGGATCCACGAGGATATCTGTCCAACTGGACACCTGAGAATTCGAAGAACGTATGCTCTTGGTTTGGTGTTTCCTGCAAACAGCACACAAAAAGAGTGGTTTCCCTAAACCTACCCGGATTACTTCTGGAAGGTAGTCTTCCGCCATCTCTTGGCAACCTTTCCTTATTGCGTGTGTTGGATATTTCAGATAATAATTTGACAGGGATTATACCAACAGAACTGGGTCGTCTGGCCAAGTTGGAATCTCTTTTTGTATACAACAATTTTCTCACTGGAAGTATTCCAAATTCTCTGAGCAATTGCACATCTCTGCGACAATTGTACATTTATGGTAACAATCTCACTGGTCACATCCCTCCAGCTTTGGGTAATTGTACCCAGCTATTTTCTCTTGCTTTTTCTCTTAACGCTTTGAGTGGAAGAATTCCAGTGGAATTGGGCTTGTTACAGAACTTAAAGTTCATGTATCTAGGTTTCAATAACTTGAGTGGAAGAATTCCAGCGGAATTGGGTTCTTTGCAGAACTTAAAAATCATGTCTCTACATTTCAACAACTTGAGTGGAAGAATTCCAGAGGAATTGGGCTCGTTGCACAACTTAGAGGCTCTGTCTCTCTATTCCAACAAGTTGAGTGGAAGAATTCCCGTGGAATTGGGCTGTCTGCATAACTTGAATACCCTGTACCTACATTCCAACAAGTTGAGTGGAAGAATTCCCGTGGAATTGGGCTCGCTGCATAAGTTGAATAGCCTGTACCTGCATTCCAACAAGTTGAGTGGAAGGATTCCCGCATCTATAGGGAATTGCACAGAGATGAGGTATTTGATGCTCTCCGACAACAAACTTAGTGGATCAATCCCTGAGGATATTGGCAGATGTGTCAATCTAAGGATGTTGGATTTATCTAAAAACCAGTTGAATGGAAAGATGCCCATATCTTTACGCAATTGTAAACGGTTAGAACGGATAAAACTGTCCCAGAACAAAATTAGTGGACATCTGGACATAGAGTTTCCAGTGATGTTGACTGTTCTATCTGCTCATTCTAACAGATTTTTTGGGACTTTACCTCCATCTTTGGCCAATTGCACTCAGCTTCAGTTACTGGATTTAAGGAAAAATCTATTGACAGGTGAACTTCCCAACTACTTTGCATTTTTTCAAAAATTAAGAGTTTTAAGTGTTGGTTATAATAAACTGGAGGGTGGTATCTATGAATGGATCACAAATCTCTCTAGATTACAGGTGTTAGATTTATCTAATAATAAATTATGTGGAAGAATACCATCTAATATAGGGAAACTCCCAGGATTTGGCATCCTTGGGTCTTCCCAAGTTAGTGGTGATACATTATATGAGGATGTGCAGATTGACATCAAGGGTTTTGAGTATACTATAACATATGTGTTGCGGGCAAACACTATATTTGATTTATCCAAGAATAATTTTATTGGAGAAATACCTTCAAGTATGGGAAATTTGAGCTCCTTGAGGCTGCTGAATTTATCTAGAAACCAACTAGATGGAAAAATTCCTACATCTCTTAGTGAGATATCTACCTTGGAACAATTAGACTTGGCTAGAAATAATTTGATTGGAGAGATTCCTCAAGAACTCTCTAAATTAACCAAGTTGGCATCTCTAAATGTATCATTTAACAGGCTGTGTGGCAGAATACCAGTGGGAACACAAATTGATACTTTCAATACAACTTCATTTCAAGGGAATAAGTGCCTATGCAGTTATCCTTTACAACCATGCGAAGAAACAAACAATACTAAAAGAAGAGGAGATGGAGCTTCTACAAATGATAGTAAAGGTCACGGATGGGTACGCCATCTGGATAAACATATATCTTTAATTGCATTGGGCTTAGGAGTAGGAATTGGATTTGGTGGAGTTGTAACATTAATAATTATGTGGGATAAAGCTTGGCATTGGATGGTACCTCTAAATAAAAGACCATTTTATGGAGTGTATCCATTTCCTAAATGATTATCCCTCAACCACATTGTTATCCAGAAATATATATTGCAATTTAAAATTATGTATAATATTTACATTGGGTCTTCCCAAGTTAGTGGTGATACATTATATGAGGATGTGCAAATTGACATCAAGGGTTTTGAGTATACTATAACATATGTGTTGCGGGAAAACACTATATTTGATTTATCCAAGAATAATTTTATGGGAGAAATACCTTCAAGTATGGGAAATTTGAGCTCCTTACGGCTACTGAATTTATCTGGAAACCAACTAGATGGAAAAATTCCTACATCTCTTAGTGAGATATCTACCTTGGAACAATTAGACTTGGCTAAAAATAATTTGACTGGAGAGATTCCTCAAGAACTCTCTAAATTAACCAAGTTGGCATCTCTAAATGTATCATTTAACAGGCAGTGTGGCAGAATTCCAGTGGAAACACAAATTGATACTTTCAATACAACTTCATTTCAAGGGAATAAGTGCCTAAGCAATGATCCTTTACAACCATGTGGAAAAACAAATAATACTAAAAAAGGAGGAGATGGAGCTTATGCAAATGATAGTAAAGGTCACTGATGGGTAAGCATATATCATTAATTGTATTGGGATAAGGAGTAGGAATTTGATTTGGTGGAGTTGTAACATTAATAATTATGTGGGATAAAGCATGGCATTGGATGGTACCTCTAAATAAAAGACCATTTTATGAAGTGTATCCATTTTCTAAATGATTATCCTCAATTACAATGTTATCCAAAAATATATATTACAATTTAAAATTATGTATAATATTTATATTGTTATCCAAAAATATATATTAGAATTTAAAATTATATATAATATTTTTGTAAATGAATAAATACTTAATTAAATAATATTATTTAATAATTATCACTTTTAAAAAATTAAAAAATTAAATATTTTCGTGTATTTTTCTTTTTTCATCTCTACTTTACGGTTTTAAGGAGTTCTGATATTAAACATAAAATTCAATGTTTTGTACAATTTTCTTTTTATCTTTTACTTCTTAATTTACATATACATTCTTTGAACATGTTATGGTGGTACTTGTATTTTAATGGCAGAGATTACTATTCATATAAATAAGCGTAGCTTTTATGTCTTAGTGTGCAGAGGATGTAATTCATTGTATTTTTTTTATGTCTTAGTTTGCAGAGGATGTAATTCATTGTATGTTTAAAGAATTTAGAAAAAATTATATAGAAGCGTTGAAATAAGTGATACAATTTTTGTATACATATTTAATTTAGAGTGTGTTGTCACATATAAAATTTAGAAGTAATAAATATTAATTAAATTATTATTAATTTGTTTTAAAAAAATAATATTTTAAATAATTTTATTGCTCCTCCCATTATATATATATTTTAACGTTTTGTATATATGTTTTATCTTATATTCTTAATATATCTTGATGAAGTAGCATATGGTTTAGATGTTCGGGTTTTATATTGATTTTAAAAATAATATTTATGAAGAAAAATTAACCAATTTTTCACTATAATTTCTTTATATTGATTTTAAAAACAACATTTATGGAGAAAAATTGACTAATTTTTCACTATAATTTTTTTAGAGATCTCAACACTTTTTGTAGGGTGTTTCATTCATTTCTCTCTGGATCATTGTTTGTTACATGAGTCATAAATTAATGAATTGCAATTGTGGCCATAAGGTTTTGTGTATTTATATTTTAATTTATGGTACAATATGAATATATTTAGAATGGTAAAGTTTAGTGTTCACTTCGAATTCCTTTCGGCCAGGTGCATTATGCTACTTCATCAATGTTACAAGGCATTCCATCCACGACTGTGGGGAAGCATACCTTAACCTTCCCTATGAATTGTTCCTTGGAAAAATATATGTGTGTGTGTGTGTTCACATGGGATTATGCTAATATAGGAACCCTGTGTGGTATTGAGAAAAAATGATCATATCATTGGGATAGTATCTAGCGCTTTACAAAGGGAGTGATAAATATGGCAGGAGTGTCTTAGAAAATGTAAAGGGTCAAGTGTACAAGGTTACACTATACAGTTTCATAAAATCTAGCTTATTCAACATCTTGGAAGATGAACCAACATGGTTATTAAATACTTCTTGGAAGTTTTGTAACCTTATTTCAATGAAAACACACATTTTTTGAGGTTTGCAGCATTGATGAGGCTTGCATGAAAGTGATGTGTAATGAAACCAAGAGAAAATGAGTTGTTGGCTTTGAGAGAGCTCTAGGAAAAGAGCAATAGGAATTGAAGAATACAAATAATCAATAAATTATAAGAATGTTGTTGGTACTGTACATATAAATAAAATTGAAGGAAAAGATGGATGGAAGGAAAGGAAATGCGACCATTGCAATAAACATGGACATACAAAGTAACATTAAAGTTAGGAGCTACATCCAAAGATGTTTCCCACGACTGTGAAAAGATTGCTTGTGCTAATATCTTCTCCAACCAAGGGAAGAAAAGTTGAAGAGATAGAGTAGATGTGTGCATAGTTCATGATGAAACAACGTAAGAAATTGGCCTTCCCTTGGAGGCTTTGAAGTTGAACTAAAGTATGCAGGGGAGGCAATCGAAGTATTGCCTCAACCTTCAACGGATCGAATCTAATACCCTCCTTTGAGACTACAAACCCTAGAAGGCAACCAGTTTTCACGCTGAAGATGCACTTGTTCGGATTCAAATGAATATTATAACGATGGCATGTCTCGAAAATAAGACGGAGGTGACCTGGGTGATCCACTCTACTACGAGAGTGAGCAGTAAGATCATCCAGGTAAGAATCCACTATATGCTTAAGATCGTGAAAAGCATAGGTCATGGCCCGCTAAAACATTGCACCAGCGTTTTTAAGGTTGAAGGGCATTTTTCGGTATGCGAAAGTACTCCAAGGACATATAAATGCATTTTTATGTTGATCCTCAATTTTGATTTGGATTTGATTATAGCCCAAAAATCCGTCCATAAACGAGAATAATTCGCTTCCCACACACTCATCCAAGATTTGATCTATGAATGGGGTGGGGAAATTATCTTTAGGACATGCTTTATTCAGATCACGAAATTCAGTGCACATACGGATGGTTCCCTGCTTCATATAGACAGGAACAAGGTTAGATACCCATTCGGTAAGAGGGTCCGGGTAGATGAAACCAGACTTAAGCAGTTTCTCTACCACTAGCTTAATGGCGGCTTCCTTCCTAGGATTAACAGCATGAAGACGCTGTCAAACAGGATTAACATGGGGGTAAGTCTTAATCTCATGTTCGACAATACTGGGGTCAATACTTGGCATCTCCTCGTATGATCAGGCAAACACATCCCGAAACTCTTTGAATAAATCAGTGTAAATACAGATTTCCTCAGGGGAACAATTAGCACCGATGTATACATTTTTGACTTTTCCGTGAGTGCAAGAAATGTTGATTGGGATAGTAGGGGAAATATTAGCCATATTTCCTTTCGCGTAAATGCCATGCAACTCCAAAGGAACCACAAGGTGACCAACTTTATCAGCTAGAGTCGATCAAAACTTGTCTTGCTCAATAAGATTAAGGTTGGGAAGGAAATAAGATCTATGATGGAGGTCCTCCCAAGGCTTGTCATTGTCCTTCATGGCACTGATAATGGCTTCATACAAAGGTAAAGTATCATCAAGGTAGTCATGTGAACAAGACAAGTCCACTACCCATGTGGGCAGTGTAACGGGATCTTCTTCCTCTGTCCCTGAGGAAGAGAGATCAGGATCTGTAGTGACTTGTTGAATATCGCAATAAGCAAGCTCAACTGCAGACAAGGGAATAGCCATTCCGATGTGCGAAGAGTCTCCCAATGGGGAATTCGTGGAAGGAAGAGTCCACGGATCACTAAAGTACGATGTCCGGAGTGGTACATGATTCGACGATGAAGGAGCATCATCAGAGATGGTTCCTATAAAGGAGATTGGTGCAGGAAAATCAAAAGTTCCTAGCAAGGAGGAATATAATCCTACACCAACATTCTCAGTTTCTGGCTGAGAATTCTCAATCTGAGGGACCACAGGTCCCTGTGATGCTATGGGATTGGAACTAGTAAAGGATATTTGATCGATCGACACAATATTTCCTTCGTGGGGAAATCATATGACTCTAAAGACATAGGATACGATTGCTTTCATAGCGTAGATCCAATTTCGACCCAATAAAATGTTATAGTCAAGGGGAGCATCGACCACCTCGACCTCTATAGGCACGGAATTCCCACCCAAGTGGACCTCAAGGGAGGGTATAATACCATGCGACCTGAAATAACGACCATCAAATGCAGTAAGCATGGTCATGGACTTCAACAACGGAGGAGATTTGTTAGCCTTCCAACAAGATAAATACATCACTAAAGTGGAAGAACCTTCGTCAACGATGGTACGCTTAACGATCATCTCTAAACACCTAACATGAACTTGGAAAGCCACATGATAAGGAAACCGAGGCTAAACATCAATAGTGTCAAACTTGATGACATTTGGGATATAAGGATCGAGGACTCCAAAAAAAAATAGAAGGGCGTTCCTTTGCGAAGGACAAGCCTGAAGGACCTTGAGAGCCGACATAGCACACGGGGTTTGTCCCATATCATCCACAATCGAGTAGTTATGGGCGGCTCAGGCATTAGGATTATGTGCTGAGCGCTTGAGGACACCTTTCAGTACCCACGACATCGGGGTTGGGCTTCTCGATATGCAATGGAGTCTCAGGTTGGGGTGGGGCTCATTCCTCAAAGAAGGTTGTGGAGCTCCATAATCACGCGAGCGAGTAGCAACACAAACCTCATATTTGACCATGTTTATGCATCCAAAACCATCGTCATGGGTAGAAGAAGTCAAAGTTTTAGTAGTCCCATGACCGACGACGGATGCACCAGAATCCATATTCTGATGATGAGGAAGGGGATTTGTCATCACAGCTAGGTTCTGTGCGATTTGCTTTGATGCTTCCTCCATATGAGGACGCAAATGTGTGAGGTGATCCTGAGAGAAAATTTTACAAGGAAATTTCACCTTACGCTTGGGCTTGCGGTCCCCACCAACATTTTTGCCATCCCAAGGAGGGTTAGCGTTCCCTGTCTTATTATTATTGTTCCCACCCCTATGGTTATTCTTCCCCTTCTTTTTCCCACCAGGCTGCTGGTTATCGGATGGGTTTGTCGATTGTATAGAATGTACATCGGACGACTAGGTGGAAATGGACAAGGCAGGAGCCTGTCCAGAGTAGATTGGTTAATAGACAGGTTTTGCATCTGATTCATAACCATATCTATGGAATGAACACTTGCATAACCAACAATTCCATCAGAATGCAGTCCAGGAGTGGGCTTGGACTCATGTCTTGATTGCGGTTCGTTAGGTATAACGTCATATAGAATCCCAGACTGAGCATAGACCAGGTCTAACTTTTGGGCTCTAAAGATGGCTTGTTCCTCAATCATAATTCTGGACAATGAAACGTCCTTCGAAATAGAAGGGAGCAGAGACTTGAGGAACCATTCCAGGAGAAACTCCGGAGGAATGTTGGCTTTTACTAACCTCTTTTGTGGGTGCCACTCTTGAATGTGATCACAAATATGCATGGCTTTATCCTGGTGGAAGGTGGACAAGATTTTGGTGCCAGTGTCGTAACGAACCGGAAACTGAGAGTGGTCTAGAAAAACCAAATCCAAATCGTTGAATTTCTTATGCATTCCCCTAGGAAACTCGAAATACCATTTCGCGGCATCCCTCGTAAGGGTGAATTGAAATAGCCTCAAACGGATGGAATCATGGTTTAAGGAGTTCGAGGAGCACCATAGATGGAACGTGGTGACGTGATCACCTCGATCCTCACCCTTCTTCCCTTCAAACATTGTAACATTGGAAGGGAGCTTGGTGGGGACTGGGGAAAATGTAGAGTCATGACACACCAGATCATTCATGAGCTTAGAAAGGTCGGGCAAGTTCAACCTAGTGAGGAACGAGAGCTGAGGCTGCGAAGCCTGAGTACAAGCTCCCAGGAGAGTCTGACTCTACGAAACCAAGGATAATACTGTGGACACTGAATTCGACACCTGAGGTGCCGACGAACTCTGGTAGAGCCCATGGTGCTAACTAGTAGAATAATACACTCCTCCCACCTGACCCATATAAGGATACATAGGCACGTGCATAGAATGTGCTCCATAGGGGGGAATGGAATAAGGGTTGAACCCAACTGAATAATTATAAAATTTACATCCATAAGAATGGGGTGCCATATAGTGGCCATATAACCACATGACTCGAAAAAACCAGCCAAGTAAAGGCCATAAGAAAACGGTATGTTCCCACCCCAGGGACCTGAAGAAATAGGAGGAGGAGGAGGATGCGGAATCATATAAGCATTCATAGACACAGGCATATTCACAGAGGAATACGGGTTAACGGATGGGATGTAGGTCACAGATTTGATGCCTACCGTGAAACCTCCACTCGAGAAAGGATTCGCACTAACACTACGGGTTGACGAAGGAGGAGGCCATCCTCCAAGACTCGGAGAAGAGGGAGGGATGTGACCACTCCCAAACTGATAAGCAATAAAAAGGGGTGTAGTGCCCCCAACCCCAACACTAGAGCTAGTGTGACTACCGGATAGGGAGGAAGTAGCACTCGACATAAAGTCGGGCATACCCAATGTAAAAGGGTCTGAGGTCGTGAAGACGGATGCGGAACCAACACCTGACACACTCGTAGATGAACCATATGGATGACCTGATGACCATGTATCATCAAATGGGTTCCTACTAGTGGGATGGGATCTCCCAAACCCATGAGGAGTGGTGTGTGATGAACCTCCTTCCATCCCATCCTTGGAGAGTATGTTTAAGGAGGGGAAGTTCTCTTCATTCCAGTGTACAGAGTCACTGGGACTCCCAACGTGCCAGATGCAGAACTCATAGTGGGAGCTCTCTGAAGCTTGTACGATGTGAATAAAGGACCAGCAATAGTCCTACGATGTCTCTTGTGAAGAGACTATAATGGATCACTAGCTGGTAAACCAGCCAACTGAAGAGATCGACGGAGAGCCGGATATCGATCCATGATGACCCCAAAGAGTCAACAAATAAGCATCTCCTCATGGCCTACTAAAATGTCATAGAACACACACCTAAAAGAAGCTACAGCCAAAATGCACACAACAGGGGACTGGCTCAAGGGACCTACCGACACTTCAGCCGGTCTGTCTCGCCTGGGAGAGGCTTGAGGCTCCCAAACTATAACCGGAGGTAACATAATCAGTTATAAGGGCCCTTAGACTTCAATGTGTAAACACAATGTGTTGTTTGACCCCTATATGACTCAGGACACCCATAGAATAACCATTACAAATTCCCTATGCGATACCTAGGTAAGGAAACTAAGGTTACCACGTATAACCAATGCTCAGGAGAACAATCGCAGGTGGGATCCGCCATATGGGTAAAAGGTAGCTAAGCCCTAAACTCAAAAGGGTCAAATCCCTCAAGAGTCCCCAAATACGAACAAATCCTGGATATATCTCCCACGTTCAGCAAGTATTGGAGGGCTATCTCCGCAACCTACTTCCCGTGACCTCGTGCTTAACTATGGCGTGAGTAGAGCCTCCTGATAACACCAATGTATACCATGGGTTTCACCACTCCCTGGTCAGACACATAATGTTTGTTTGATAGTCTTGGATTGTTTACACCCACAGGTTCTATTCCAAGACTCTACAACCTATACTTGTTGGTACACCCTAGAAAAGAAAAAGCGTTCTAATCAATTTTAATTAAGCGTTAATTTGATTGGTTGTGCTTACTCAAAGGAATATGACCGTGAAACTAAAGATATGAAATGACTCAATAATATGCACACCTGAAAACACTAGACTCATCTTCCAATAGAAAAATGTATGCCACTAAATGAAATTCAAACCAAAGTCTCTTCTTCAGAAATAAAATGCAATCTCTCTACAATATTTCATGCCCAATCAAACCCTCATGAAGTCACAAGCACTCAAATGCAAAATGCAAGTACAAAAAACTTTTTTTTTTGTATTTTCAATATAAATAAATGAAAATGCAACTAGAATCAATAATTTTCAGAAAAAGGATGCAGAGAATGTAGTGCAGATAACCCAACAAACCCAAGAAGCAAGACTCAACTAAGCAAATGATCTATAAAAAAGAAAAATGGATAAAAAGCAAATGTCTCAAAAAACAAAGAAAGAGGAGTTTCCAGTTACTGAAAAGGAAAGAAACAGTCAGGATACAGGCCCAGCAAGACTCAGGAACACCCAGAACTCACCCAGCATCAACCAAACACCAGAAACAAAGCTAAAAAGGATCTGCACGCGGGCTGGTTAAATATCAGTCACGTGTATACACAGGTAAACCACAACAAAGGCGCATACAGGGAAGGATAGGTGAACAAAAATAAGTAAAAAGGAAAAAAAATTTAGGATTTTTTCTATATAGAGCCTGACAACCTTCCAGCGACACAGAAACCCGAAAGAACAACGAACCAAGACAAGGAAAAAATTCCCAAAAGACCCCAAACGGAGGCTTCTCCCCAGCGGAGTCACCAATTCTGTTACGGAGAAAAACTTCCTATGGCTTGAGGTAGACCACAACATACAGATGGACTTGAGAAATAAACTCACTTCCCAACATATTCTATATAAATGTAAATGCTAATAAACAAAATAAAGGACCTACCTCAACCGGACGTCTAACGAAGAATTTTGTTGAGCTTTCGAATCACAACACTTGAACCTGCAGCTTAGTCTCAATAATAAACACAAACAAATGCATATGATATATAAAATAGGTTAGCATATACAATAGCATAATCCATGATATATATAAGTAAATGTACCCAATGATAACAAATGACCATTCACAATATAAATGGACGAGAAAATGAGTATTTATATTAACATAAACAAGAAGTACAAGATACAAGCTCTTGTTGGAAACTCATCTGAACCAAGAACTAGGTCCCTCCAATTGTGCCTCCACCACTTCAATCCCCCATACAATGGAAAACTCACGAGTAAAAGAAAAAATCCTTCACAAGATATGAAAGAGTTTGGGAAGTGAACACAAATGGTTCACAACAACTAGGATCAATGGATGTAGACTCAAGCAATAGCATTCAAGGCAAAATTTCGGTAGAGTTTCAATGCTCTTCTCTTTCTCCTCCCTCCATGCATCACAATAGCTCAATATATAACCCTCCAAAGGCAAGTGAAAGGTCGAATCGAGTCATTTCAAAATACATGGAAGGCCAAATATTACAATAGTCGCTTTTTGGAGTGAAAAATAGAGGTTTTACTCTCATTTACCAAAAACGTCGATGTACGTTGGCTGTAGTGATGCAACCAGTGTATACGCGAGTTGTACTGAAGCAGCTCGTGTATAGGAGTAAAAATAGGGGAAAATGGGTTCAAGGAGAACCAAAAATATGGTTTTGAGTCTACAGATGGGTAAGGGAGGCCAAGGAGTGCTAACGCTCACAAGATGGAAAAATATGGTGTAACAAAAGGCTTGTCACACATCTAGTCGTGGTATATGAATTTGCAGAGACCATTTTAGGTATACTAAGTGTAGATCTTGTTTGGGGTATGATGCCTGTAGTTCTTCCAAAGCTTGTAGTATTACAACAACAAAATAGCCATGCATTACAACTTTGAATGAACTGGAAACACATTTAAATACAAGTTTGTCAGTTTTGTCACTGGAATGGTGTCACAAGGTGCTATAAATGTGTTTCTTCATTCAGATGCAAAGGAACTAGTTTATGTAATACAATTCTATGAAGCCCATATGGGATCTAATACTAGAGAGATTTTTACTGCAGTGTTGCCAGTTCTCCTCGAAGATTTTGTACACTTCCTTGGGGATTCACACAGTGATAATACTGGTGAAAGATGATTACATTCCATATTCAGAAATTCAAAAAGCTATAACTTTTCCATGGTTATCATTGGCCCTTTACTGGTACAATATATTATACTCTATGTCAAAAGCTTTAAATTGAAGGATGCAGGTCAAATTTTACTACCTAAAAACTAGAAGTTGATTGAGTTTGATGATCATATTATTCCATAAACTTCAGTATTTCTTTCCCTTGTATTCCTTTAGGGGATTATTCTAGGCTTTGTATTTTTTCTTGTATATATGTAGTTGTGGATTTGTGTACTTAGAAAATTTATATTTTTCTTATACTTTGGAGTTTACATACATGGTTTTTTTAATGTGCTTCGTGACTATGTTAATAGTGAACTTATTTAAAAAGGCTCATGCATGAGTATATCAATGCACTGGAAGCAAAAACAAAATTAAACTACAAACAATTATGGTTCAGATGATTTGCTCTTTTTCAGCTTTATGTTGTTGGCATCTAATATAAGCATAAGTAAGCATTTCAGATGCTTAGATTTCATCTTTTAAGAATGAAAATATCATCTTGAATATTGGAATATAAGTATGGGGGGATTGTCCACTTTTGCAAGCTATCAAATTTGCTAATGTGCTACAACAAATGTCCTCCAATATAGTCTTTCAATGAATCTCTACTACAGGTAAGGGTCTGAAGAGTTAATAGTGCTACTGGCAGCATTTAAAGTTACTCTTGAAGCAAGGCATTAACCATTCCTTTTACAATTTTTAATGGGAACAGATATTTCCAGGTATAGTATAGATGCAGATGTCTTCATTTCACATGGAAATCAAACAGTAACAATGTTTTGGTACTAGAATGAGTTCCTACCTCAAATTGGAGGGTCTCTAAGTCTTCCAAATAATAGCAGCCTCCAAACTTCACAATTTCAGCTTGCTTCATACCTCTCTATGTAGTCTATCACCAACCTTATCACTGATATCAAATGGATGTCTCTGGAATCTTTAGCGAACTACCAAGGTGTTGTGGCTACAAAAACTCCCCTACATTTTTAACCAAAAATGAAGGGTCCCCCACTTAAATTTTCGAAATTGATAATCACCCTTCTTTATTTTGATGGATCTTGGGTCAATGTCTTTTGATTTTGTTTCTATTTGATCATGGTTTTGTTTCTATTTGATCATGGTATGATATATTTTTCGTCTTATCTCTGGTCTAATGCACAATCATGCCTTAGCAATCAACATCCATTTGATTAAGTTGGTTTCTTGATATTTCGTTTTGATTTCGATATCATGGGATCTCATCTTTTTGGATTTTATAATGATTAGATCAAATCTGATATATCCACAACCTTGAGATAAGCATTACGAGAAAGATTGCTTGTTTGGTTATGTTTTCCAACATTTTAGGCAAACCTTGGAAGTCAGCGCACTCATTAAAATTTGTGGAATGTTCACCTCGACTTCCCGACTTCCCGACTTTTTCAGTAGTCGGGAGTCGGAGTCCATGTCCATGAGTTGTTTTAAATCTATTAAATCCATGAATCTAACATTTTGAGGATAAGTCGGTAGTCGGAAGTCAATATGCTTGCAGAAGTTGTCGAAATCTTGTTCCCGACTACGACTTTTTTTGTGTCGATCCCGATTTGTGGTGATATTGTGAACTTTAAAACTTTTTATACTTTTCTAATTGATATTTAGGGTCCACATTTTTTCATTGACACAATCTATTTGGATGTTGATTGATCAATTGTTTTGATATATCGAGACATGACTATTATAGATATTTAACCCATATGCATGATGTTTCGATGATCGATTAGTTGCACCATTTAGTTGATCCTTCTTCTGCATCATTTGGATTATTGGCATTCTTTGTTGTCCTCTAGCATGTATTTGTTTTGGGGTTTTGATTGAATTAGCTCCTTACTGTTGGTGGGCTACCATGTTATTTTTCACATTCCCCACCTAGATTTGGTCCTCATTGCATAAACTGATTATTCGAGATGATGGTTGGTTATTACTTTCGTTTCGGGATTTTGATTGATCATTTGATTTCACCCGTCATGAATCTAGATATTGCATTGATATGATATTCAAGTATTATTTCTACATTTGCATATCTAGAATCATGATACTTTATTTTAGTTTGTTTGTTTGTTTAGGCTAGTTTAATATTTTGGATGTTTAATTTAAGCTTATTAAAATTCATTTTAAATATTTATGATCGTGCTTTGGTTTTGATTAAATTAATTTGTGAATTTGAAAAATACATTTTATTGAATCTATAGTTTAAACTCACACGATTTAATTTAATGAAATCAATATTTTTAAGAAAAAACACATATGTTTTACCTTATTTAATATTAATCTCTTTGATTTTAATATAATTTTGAATGTCCATGATTTTTGGAATCATTGAGATTAAAATTTAATATTTATGAATGTGCAACACAAAAGCATTTGAGTATGGATAACATTTTCTTTTTAATAAGCTTGAATTGAAATATTTGACTTTCTTTTGCAAAAATTAAAAAAAAAATTATTATTGTGCATAGGAGTGATTATTTTCCTACATACATTTATTTTTCTAAGAATTAACTTGTAAATCATTTGAGAGAAAAAATAATTGGTGTGGGTTCCGTTGACTATTTCTCTCATATGTTTTTCTACAAACTATTACGTTTGGAAAAATCAATATAAAAACTTACAACTTCTTTTGCTCAATGCATGTGGGATTTTGATTTTAACATTCAAATCAAAGGTCACAATTCACCCAACATTAAAATCTATAGCTGCTAAGTGTGAGCTTCTGGGAGCAATATCTTGAGTTCTAGAAGTCCAAATCGATCTTGGGATGGATCATTGGAAAGCTAGGAAGATGAGGAATAATTTGGGAACGTTATTTATACCAAATGGATAGCTTAACCACCCTGAAAATCTGCTTGAAAAACAATTTTGGATTTGGATTAGTTTTTCCTATTTTTATTATTATTTGATTTGTAAATGGATTTTTATGGATTTGGATTTGTTTCATTAGATTTAGAATGTTGTTTATTGTTTCTAATTTAATATTTTGAATTTTACAGGTGTGGATTCGAATCTAAAGAGATCAATTAACATCCCAAATCATGAATAATTAAAAAACGTCAAGCTAAAAGCAGTGATTTTCGGACGCAATTTCTAAAGCGATGGAGATGAATCTAGAAAATACGAGACATGGGTTTTGTGGAGAATGACCCCAATTAGTTGGTAGATGAGAAGAATCCCCATAAATTGCTTCATTTTGGATATCCAACTGGTTTTCTAAAATGGATTTTCCCAAATTTTTTCTCATGGACGGATTTGTTGAATGAAGCAACTCAGCTAGTTAGCTTAGCGATTGGGGAAACTGATCTTATCTTATGAATCATTCACTTTGTATAAATACATGCCTTCTATGCAGAGAGAAGAGGAAGGATCTTCAGAGAAAAATATTTTTCATTCTTTGTGATATAAACTTGTCAAGCATTTTTATGTTGATGGTTTATTGTTCGGATATGTAGATGATGCTCTATGATTTCTTTGTGAACCAGTTGATCAGATTCAGATATCTTATGTATTGTTGACATCAGCTTCATCAATAAATTGAGTTTGTTTTTCATTTTTATTATTTCTTATTTTCCAGTTTAATTCTGCAATTCATCTTAAGAATGTATTGATTGTTATCTTATGTTCATATTATGTTGGCTATGTTTAGACTTCAGAAGCTATAATTAATTACAGTACTAATCTTGTTTAATTGTTGATAAAAAGGATCCCAATGTCTCATGATCACTGTCTATTACATAATTTTTAGTTTTTTTAACCTGTTGATCCGATTTATCAGTTTGACAATCAATTGCACATTTTGAATACTAATTGTTCCAATGATCAGTTTATAAAAGAGCATTTTTTCTTTCATTTTGTTAATCTATCTAGATGAACATTTTTGTCATTTATCATAGATTAGGAAAACGATATGAACTGGTTACAACAAAGTTGGTTTCAATAGGATTTAATTTATATCGTAGATTAGAAGTTAGCTTGCATTTAGGAATTAGTTTGAGTTTTGATCAAAAGTATCCTCTTTGAGGAGCAACCTTTACTTAGCGGCTAACGAAGCCATAAAACCTGTTGAATTTAGCCATACCAAACAGCTTCGGGATAGGGTAATCCTTGCGTAGGGTTATCTGAAGCCTTCGGCTGGGTTATCTCCTTTGCGTTGACGTGTGGGCCAATCCCAGGTGTCAACACAAGGTCTAAATCCTAGCATACTGTCTTGTCATTAAGCTAAGTAATGTCCAGGATTTTACATCCCCATAATGCCAATTAAATACAACCAACATGAGTGCTATTTTATATCATGCCCATATGATAGCCACATGTTGTCCCTTCTTTCAATATATGTCCCATAATGAGTTTGACATGATATTTTTTCCATCACTAGGACAGACGGTTCCTTGCAAAGTGTGTCTAGTGTAGAAACAATTCCTCCAAAAAGGCTTCCTCAGTGCTGCTTATGGTTGATCGCAAGTTACCATGACTGAAATTAAGTGTAAGGAATGAATTCTAATGCCCAAATGTGTTGGGCATGTACCCTCATAAGGTACACACCAATGATGAGAATATTTTGATGCAAAATAGCTTAAAGTTATCGTGAAAACAATGATTGTATTTCTAGAAAGAGCTTCTCAAAATGCCCCTGCATTTTGAGGGGTAACAAGTAGTATGCCAAAATAGCATTAAATCCATGAAGTACAATACTTGTTGTTGATTGGTGTAGAGGTTCATAATATAGGCCATGCATGTAATTTGTTGCATTCCAAGCAAAGTCAAATTTGGTCCTAGCTTGATGAGTAAGTCTCTTTTTAATTCCATGGGTGCATAAGAATCCTATATTCATGGTTTAGAAACATGTGCTTAATTGGTATCCATAAGAGAGTCAAATCTTATACAAAAGAATTTATTTGTACTCTAAGTACTATTTGCATGTCCATCTTTATCCAAAAACATGGGCCAAAATCTAGCTTTAATGGGGAATCTTGATCCTATCTACATATATGTCTTTTCCTCCAACTTGCAGATAACTTACAGAAGTTGAACCCTAATATTGATCCTATCCACATACATGTCTTGTCCCCATCTTGCAGATAACTTATGGAAGTTGAACCCATGCATGCATGCACTATCCTAGCTCACCGACTAAGCTAACCAATTCCACACACATGTTAGTTTGGATCTATTCTACAGTAAAATGACCTACTTCTTGATAGTAATGGGGGTTTGAAATTATAGCTCACTGCATGTCTATTTCATTTAGATTTCATTGACAACCTAAGGCTTCGTTTCTGTGATATATTGATATGGGGTTGTCTTTATCTTAACAAAAACTATCTTGAATACATTTCCTTGCATGCACACTTAACAAATACCAAAAAGTTTTCAAAACAATTTTTGAAAACAATGATCCTATTTTCATGAACTAGAAATCTTACTAGGGCAGGTGCCGTTGTTGTGCTTTCCTGAAACAACAATATCAATCTGTCCATTTTTTAATAAATAGGGAAAAAGTAGAGCCTCTTATAGGATTTTAATATTTTCCCTCAATTTGTCATAGTAATACAAAAAAATTATGGATGGGTCCAAGATGGAAACAAGAGTTTTGATGCATACACTGGAGTGAGAGGATAATGCATGTACATGTGAACAAGAAGAGAAGACATAATACATGGAC
The DNA here is from genome assembly GCA_027924585.1 of Larix kaempferi. NCBI lineage: Eukaryota > Viridiplantae > Streptophyta > Pinopsida > Pinales > Pinaceae > Larix > Larix kaempferi. The sequence continues at coordinate 817,608 of BSBM01000345.1, read as the reverse complement.
AACGTGCATGCACGTATGAGGATAAGTCTTGATGAAGATATAGCAATATGTTAATGTGTATTATCTCTTCGTGCATGCAATGAGGACTTTTGCATGATCATAATAATGAAGTGCAAAAGATAACAATAGAGCTGCATGAAGATTATTATGGATAAGGACTCTTGTAGTTAATGATAAGTTTTATAGATAAGTTAGTTTTATCATCAGTTTATCATAATGAGTATGAACTCCATTTAAAGAGGATGTGATGTACTTTTGAAGCAAGGAAAAATAGATGGTTGTAAGGAAGAACTTAATTTATCCAGGTGTTTTCAAATGTTCAAAGTTCCTTCCAGATCTGATTTGATTCTATGTTATGAGTTGAATTTTCTCTCTTATTGCGTTAATGTGTTATTTTTGTTTTGTCACAAATATATGATAGAATATATGTGCAGTAGTTCATAGCACTGCATCAAGTTTAGTCTCATGTGCACTCGATAATAAAGAAGATGGAAATTTTCACAAACTAAATGAAAATAGTAGTACTACAAGAAGGCATGATCTAAATGTGTTTAACAACTCAAGGAATAGCTAGCTCCATTTGACCGTAGACAATATAAGCTAGTGCTCACACATGATAAGAAATTACATAAAGTGATCTTGATATCTGTGGCAACAATACATGATATTTGTCCAGTACATTGTAGAACTGCTATTAAGATTCTGCTATCTCTTATGTCACGTCCCCACCCATCATGTCGGTGCAATGGAGGGGATCGTGATACTAAAAATGGGCAATTAACCCTATATTCACTAATTAAAAATGTCCACATAACATAAAAGACGGGCATGCAAAAGTGGAAATCTAAGGTAACACGGCGGAAGTAAAACATGTGCAGAATTAACACACACCCAACATTTTCATGAAAGAATAAACATTCATATGGAGTGAAGATGGACATATGGGATAGCATATATATTTGCAACACACAGCAGGATTAGAAATCTATCACACGTCCATCATGCATTCAAGACATTCAAGCTGTTCATGTCATAGGCATATTGTAATTAATCATAGCAGAATTAAAGTCATGTTACTATCTAACATACACCTAGTATTTCATGATAGCCATTAAGTATAGACATTGCAGAAATAGCAAATGAGAGTACTTATCTCAAAACAACGTAGTCCCAAGCAACTGGCTATGCAACTGCAATGTTCCACCCAACCATAGGCCAGTTGTGCTTATCAACCTCTTGATACAACTGCCACCCCCGAGCTGGGCATGATTTCTACAAGGAACCAGGGAATAGCAGACTCACACATAGCCAAGCATACACCAAGATGAGCCAAGCCAATCTACAATTGCGTTTATCAGGCTGCTAGGAAATGGAAAGGAGGAATTGCTAAGCTAGTGAGCTCAACCACAGAGCTAAGGGTACCCCTCCCAGATCTATTCAGCTTGGCACTCACAATGCCTACACACCCAGCACAAGGAAGTATTCTCTTCACTGCCACACAGTCCCTCAATCCATACCTTCCTTTCTAGTGCTCTCAGGGTGTGCATAGAAAAGTAGCCAAAGCCCTCTTGATCTTTTTGAGAGGTTACTCCCTCCACTAGGTTTATCAAGCCAATTCTGTCCCCAACCAGTCCAAGTTTCTTGCTCACAGGTTCAAATCAAAACGGAATGCACTTAACAACAAAACCACAATTGCTGGGCATGAGGAAAAACGTTTTCCACAGTGGAATGCATGAGATGGGGTTTCAACTAACTCAAAAAAACGTGGGAACCCACAAAAACGAAATGGGAAGATGGGGAACAACCCAGGGAAGCCAAATCCATTTTTAGAAAAACGTCCTTGGACATTCGGGGGCAAAAACGACCTCCATATAGTCCCCAAATCGTGGCCCTTCTCTCCCAAGCTACTGTATATGAAAAAACGAACTCCCAGGCATGGAAAAATGCAGGATTTGGATGAAAAACGTGTAGGGAAAGACCCAGCTAGCTCCAACTACGTGAGTGAGTGAAGACTGCCTGTTCAGAATGGCTTTGGGCACCATTTCGTGGGTGTTTTCTTGCCCAAGGAGACAAAACACGATTTCCCAAGTTGATGGCTTGCCCCTACACGAAAATGGCTGCCATACTTCTTCATTCCCAAGGCATTAACTGCCTCAACCAACTCTTGGAAGAATTAAATGATTGGGTCCATAACCCAAAATGGGTAGTTGGTGGTTTATGGGTTTTCTCATTGACACATTGATTAACACCATTGGCTCAAGGGTTTGAATAATTTCCCTCCCTATTCCTTGTAGAATCATACCCCCATCTCTTTGTTGCATTGCATAGCTAGTTGTGGGTATTTTTCATTAAAATTCGTATTTACATGATGTCTTATTTACATCGTGCCCATCTAGCACAAAAACCATAGGCATCTATTTCTTAAATTGCCGATACATAAAACGCTAAATCAATGTTGGGGCCTTGGCCTTGAGCTCCTCACCATGATTAAGTAACAATATTTACATCATTTACGATTTAATGCGAAGGGGGTCAAAATGGGGACGTGACATACCCCTCCCCTTACATTAGCACTGTCCTCAGTGCTCATCAAAATTGAACAAAAATGGATATGCCACCCTCATGGCATCCTCCAGCTCCCATGTAGCCTCATCGAGACCATAGTGCTTCCATTGCACCTTTACCTGTCCGATGGCTCGGTTCTGGAGCAATGTTACCTTCTTGTCTAGGATGCGCAATGGATCAGTTTGGAATTCTCCCTCGGGTTCCACCTAGATCACATCCCAATTAATCACATGGTTAGGATCATGTACATATTTCTTAAGCAAAGAGACATGAAAAACATTATGAGCTTTAGTGCTAGCAGGCAATGCAAGTCTATATGCAACTGGCCCTATTCTTTCAAGCACTTCAAATGGCCCACAATATCTAGGTGATAGCTTGGCACAACTCCCAAGCTTCAAGGAACTCTTCCTTGATCTCACTCTAAGATACACATGATCCCCAACATTGAATTTCCTATGCATTCTGTGTTTATCTGCATAGCTTTTGTGTCTATCCTGGGCTGCTTTTAAATTTTGCCGGATCCTTGCAACCTCTTGTTCCATTTTTTTAAGCAATTCTGGCCCAAGTACAATTCGGTTCACTGGATTGTCCCAAGTCACTGGTGTCCTACACCTTCTGCCGTACAAATCCTCATATGGACTCATTCCCAATGATTCTTGCTGCCCATTATTATATGCAAACTCTACCAGGTGTAGATAATCCTCCCACTTGGATGGCTTGTCCATTACATACATGCGAAGCATGTCTTCAAGCACCTGATTTACTCTTTCTGTTTGCCCATCTGTTTGAGGATGGTACGCGGTGCTAAAGTTCAACTGTGTACCCAAATCTGCAAAGAGACCTTTCCAAAAATTGGAAGTGAACTTGGTATCCCTGTCAGAAATTATTGCCTTAGGAAACCCATGTAATCTGAAAATTTCCTTCATGAAAATATTTGCAATGGCATCGGCTTTATGTGTGGACTTAACCGGTATAAAATGTGCTGCCTTTGTTAACTTGTCCACCACAACCATGATGGAATCATGTTGTCTCTTAGTCATTGGCAATCCTGTAATAAAATCCATGAAAATTATTTCCCATTTCAATTCTGGAATTGGCACTGGGTGCAATAAACCTGCTGGGTGTTGGTGTTCAACCTTCACCTGCTGACATTCCATGCACTTAGAGATGTATTCAGCGATGTCCTTCTTCATCCTTGGCCAGAAATAATATTTTCTTGCTGTAGCAATTGTTTTTTGATATCCTGGGTGACCAGAGTATGGAGCTTTATGGATTTCATCCATAACCATTCCCCTTAAATCTGCCGCATTTGGAACATAGACTCTATTCTTATACGTAAGAAGTCCTCCTTCTTCCAAATGATAGCCTTCATACTTCTTGCCAAGGTCTTGCTGCTGCAATTTGTCCTTTATCTGCTCATACACTTCATCCTCAACCATATGGTTAACAATCTGCTGCTTCAAATCTGGTTGGCAAGTACTAAGCGCTGCCACATACATTTCATGTACCTTCCTGCTGAGTGCATCAGCCACCTTGTTTTCTTTCCCTTTTATGTGTTTGATCTCAAAATCAAATTCACACAAAAATTCCAACCATCTAGCTTGCCTAGCAGTTAAAGTTGGCAGATCAAATAAGTATTTCAAACCACAATGGTCTGTCCTTAACTCAAATTTTCTTCCCATTAAGTAATGCCTCCACATCTTCAAGGCATGTACTATGACTGCAAGTTCTATATCATGAGTAGCATAGTTCTTCTCATGCTCCTTCAACTTTCTTGACTCATAGCATATCACGTGGTTGTCTTGCATAAGAACTCCTCCAAGTCCTTGATTGCATGCGTCGATACACACCACAAATTCTTTTTCCGGATCTGCAATCTTCAAAATTGGTGCACTTGTAAGAAGATTCTTCAACCGTTGAAAACTTTCCTCACATCTTGGTGACCATTCAAACTTTATCCCCTTCTTTTGCAAAGAAGTGATCGGGTTTGCAACCTTGGAGAATCCTTCGATAAACCTCCTGTAGTAACCAGAAAAGCCCATAAAAGATCTCACATCAGTCACATTCCTTGGAGTTGGCCAATTCATAATGGCTTCAATCTTCTCAGGGTCTACAGATATTCTTTCGTCGGAGATGATGTGACCCAAATAATGAATTCTATCTTTATAAAAGTCACATTTACTCAACTTTGCATATAGCTTATGCTCCCTTAGTAATTGCATTGTCATTCTCAAATGTTCTTCATGCTCTTCTTCATTCTTAGAATAGATGAGAATGTCGTCTAGGAATACAAGAACAAACTTGTCCAAATATTTGCTAAAAACATTCTTCATGAGACACATGAATGTAGCTGGTGCATTTGTGAGACCGAATGGTACCACTACAAACTCATAGTGTCCATACCTTATTCTAAAGGCTGTCTTATGAATATCTTCTTCTTTGATTCTTACCTGATGGTAACCAGACCTCAAGTCAATCTTTGAAAATACCTTTGCTCCTCTCATTTGGTCAAAAAGGTCATCAATTCGGGGCAATGGGTATTTGTTCTTCACAGTGACTTTGTTCAACTGCCTGTAGTCAATACATAACCTGAGTGTTCCATCTTTCTTTTTCACAAATAGAACAGGTGCTCCCCACGGGGACACACTTGGCCTAATATATTTCTTTTCTAGCAACTCTTGTAATTGCATTTTCAATTCTAGCAATTCCGGTGTACTCATCCTGTACGGTGTCTTAGACACTGGTGCCGCTCCTGGCACAAGTTCAATTGTAAAGTCAATGTCTCTCTTTGGAGGGAGTCCTGGAATCTCATCAGGAAAAACATCCCTGAATTCTTGCAATACATGATAGTCCTCCAATTTAAGAGTTTCATTCTCTACTGCCTCTAAAATGTGGGCTGCATACAGTTGACATCCCTTCCTGCAGAACTTTTTCAGCTGCATGGCTGAAACCTGTCTAACAGAAGTCACCTTTGGAACGCCGTTTACAACCCTCGGGTTTCCTTCTTCGTCCATGCATTCAAATGTCTTATTGTAGCAGTCAAGTTTAACCCTATGTGCTTCTAACCAATCCATTCCAATGAGAATATCATAGGAACCCAGTGGTAAAATATTCAGATCTACATAAGTGAATAGCCCATCCATCTCTAATGGACATTTCTCTACTATTTCACTAACTTTTCTCTTGGTTCCAGTGGCTAGTTGAACTAACCATGATTTACTATGCTTTAATTTCTTGAAAGCACAAACCTCAAAAATTCTAGGAGTGACATAACTGTGAGTAGATCCAGGATCAATCAAAATAGAAACAAATTGCTTAACAATCTTACCTTCAACTTCAACCACAGTTGACTGATGATCTGCTTGGCGGTCGTCTAGTGCTGCATAGATTCTAGGGATTGTCCTCGCCACTTGACCCACAGTTCCAGCTCCCTGGATGTTGTGAACTTGATTTGCATTCCCATTCCGATGTGGACAGTTCCTAAGCATGTGGTCTCCTCCACAACCCCAACATTGAAGTGGTTCTCTTGGTTCCTTTGGATCTCTTGGCTTGTCTCCCATCATCCTAGTTGGCTTAGTCGCCACCTGTGATGGTTGCCTTTGTTGATTCCGTAATTGAGGAGGCTTGAACCCCTTATTCCTTTGATCAAACTTCTCATTTTTCTTATCCTTCCATGCCTTATGGAATTCTGGTTTGCTTCTGTTTTGATCAAAGCAATACTTGGCCTTTCTTATGGCCTCCTCTAGAGTTCAAGGTTCATCAAACTCAATTCTATCTTTATATGACTGGGGAAGTCCACTTAGGAAACGCTGAATTTTCACCTTATCATCTCGAATATACCTGACATACCTCAGCAGCTCCAAGAACTTGTTTGCATATTCTTCCATGGTCAATTGTCCCAATCTCAGCTCATGGAACTCTTTGATCTTATCATCATAGTACCTGTCAGAGAGGTACTTCTGCTTGAAGTATTTCTTGAATTGCTTCCACACAATCTTCCTTGCGTTGATCTTCTTCACTTGTCTAATGTGTTCCCACCATATAGATGCTCTTCCATTCAAGTTGAAGATGGCAACCCTTGCCTTCATATTTCCCGAGTAGTCTTGGACTTGGAAATATTTTCTCATCCCAAGAAGCCAAGCTTCAGCTTCTTGACCAGACTTTACTTCTCCATCAAATGTAGGGGGTTTTGCCTTCTTAAATTCCCCATGTGAATTGTTCTTGTCGTGCTTCTTCCTCTTGCTCCTGTGGGATGAAGAACTTGAACCCTCAATGGATTCTTCCGATTCAGATGATTCATTAGAAGATATTTCTGGAGTATATGTTCTGTCTGTAGAAACTCTTCTTAGGTTACTGGCCCTCTTGCGGGAATTCCTCCTAGAACTACTCCCACCCCTTTCTAGATTTGATATCTGATGCCCAGAGTTTATTTGCCTTTGGATGTCTGTCAAACTCTGTAGCATAGCTGCATTCAACTGATTTTGTTCTTCCCGAGCTTTAATCATCCTTTCATTATCTTCTCTGCAACTTTGCAATTCCTCCCTTAGGCTTCTCATGGTGGCCGCAATACCTGGAGGGGTCTCTTGATTTCTTCTCCCATTAGTTTCTGTTTCAGCATTTTCAACATGTATGTTCTCCCCCATGGCATCTGTCTCAGGCTCATAGGGATCCTGTGCATCATCCATGTTGATTTTCTTGGCCCAACCAAGATCCAAAACTTTCCAATTGTACTATCTAGAGTGCTTCCCTGATGTAACTGTGATTCTGTGAAATGTGTTCATCAACACAATTGTTAGCTGAGTTATATTCTTAGAATTCATAACTTACCTTCATGCACGTGGGAAATGCCATATTGACAATTTTTCAAATCACAAACAATGACATATGAGGGGGAAAAAGAAAAGGGGGTCAAGGGGGCTTGCCCCCACTGCAGGTCGGGTCGAGGGCAGCGCCCTCGTTTTTTTTTTTTGTTTTTTTTTTTTTTACAAATTATGCCACCGTCGCGGGGCGGTTCGGCCATGACTTCTGCAATTGCGGAGCAGTTCGTCGAATGCTTCCGCAATTGCGGAGCAGTTCGCCGAATGCTTCCGCAATGGCGGGGCGATTTGCCGAACGCTCCCACAATTGTGGAGCCATTCGGCGAAGGCTTCCGCAGTTGCGGAGCCATTCGGCCTATGCTCCCGTAATTGCGGAGCCATTCGGTGAAGGCTTCCACAGTTTCGGAGCCGTTCGCGGAATGCTTCCACCGTTGCGCGGAATGCTTCCCTAGTTTCGGGTGATTTTTCGGAATGCCTTTTGCAGAACGACTTGCAGAATGCTTCCGCAATTTCAGAACGATTCACCGAAGTCTTCCGCAATTGCGGAACGATTCGTCGAAGTCTTCCGCAGTTGCAGAACGATTCGCCGAAGTCTTCCGCAATTTCGGAATGACTCGCCGAACTCTTCCACGTTGCGGAACAAATCGCGGAATCCTTCCGCAGTTTTGGGCGATTCACGGAACTCTTCCGCAATTTCGGAAGAGAATTCCTTCCGTAATTTCGGAAGAGAATTCCTTCCGAAATTTTGGGGCGGTTCGCCGAATGCTTCCGTAGTTTCGGAAGACATTCAGGAATTCTTTCCGAAACAGACTTAAACGAATTTTTCAAAGACACTTAGGAAAAATTTGAAAAATTTGAAAACTTTCTTTCCTTGTGACTGCAATTGGATTTGGCCCATAGAGACCCAATGCTACAACCAGCAGCTCTGATACCATTCTGTCACGTCCCCACCCATCATGCCGGTGCAATCGAGGGGATCGTGATACTAAAACTGGGCAATTATCCCTATAGTCACTAATTAAAAATGTCCACATAACATAAAAGACAGGCATGCAAAAGTGGAAATCTAAGGTAACACGGCAGAAGTAAAACATGTGCAGAATTAACACACACCCAACATTTTCATGAAAGAATAAACATTCATATGGAGTGAAGATGGACATATGGGATAGCATAGATATTTGCAATGCACAGCAGGGTTAGAAATCTATCACACGTCCATCATGCATTCAAGACATTCAAGCTGTTCATGTCATAGGCATATTGTAATTAATCATAGCAGAATTAAAGTCATGTTACTATCTAGCATACACCTAGTATTTCATGATAGCCATTAAGTATAGACATTGCAGAAATAGCAAATAAAAGTACTTATCTCAAAACAACGTAGTCCCAAGCAACTGGCTATGCAACTGCAACGTTCCACCCAACCATAGGCCAGTTGTGCTTATCAACCTCTTGATACAACTGCCACCCCCGAGCTGGGCATGATTTCTACAAGGAACCAGGGAACAACAGACTCACACATAGCCAAGAATACACCAAGATGGGCCAAGCCAATCTACAATTGGGTTTATCAGGCTGCTAGGAAATGGAAAGGAGGAATTGCAAAGCTAGTGAGCTCAACCACAGAGCTAAGGGTACCCCTCCCAGATCTATTCAGCTTGGCACTCACAATTCCTACACACCCAGCACAAGGAAGTATTCTCTTCACTGCCACATAGTCCCTCAAGCCATACCTTCCTTTCTAGTGCTCTCAGGGTGTGCATAGAATAGTAGCCAAAGCCCTCTTGATCTTTTTGAGAGGTTACTCCCTCCACTAGGTTTATCAAGCCAATTCTGTCCCCAACCAGTCCAAGTTTCTTGCTCACAGGTTCAAATCAAAACGGAATGCACTTAACAACAAAACCACAATTGCTGGGCATGAGGAAAAACGTTTTCCACAGTGGAATGCATGAGATGGGGTTTCAACTAACTCAAAAAAACGTGGGAACCCACAAAAACGAAATGGGAAGATGGGGAACAACCCAGGGAAGCCAAATCCGTTTTTAGAAAAACGTCCTTGGACATTCGGGGGCAAAAACGACCTCCATACAATCCCCAAATCGTGGCCCTTCTCTCCCAAGCTACTGTATATGCAAAAACGAACTCCCAGGCATGGAAAAATGCAGGATTTGGATGAAAAACGTGTAGGGAAAGACCCAGCTAGCTCCAACTGCGTGAGTGAGTGAAGACTGCCTGTTCAGAATGGCTTTGGGCACCATTTCGTGGGTGTTTTCTTGCCCAAGGAGACAAAAAACGATTTCCCAAGTTGATGGCTTGCCCCTACACGAAAATGGCTTCCATACTTCTTCATTCCCAAGGCATTAACTGCCTCAACCAACTCTTGGAAGAATTAAATGATTGGGTCCATAACCCAAAATGGGTAGTTGGTGGTTTATGGGTTTTCTCATTGACACATGGATTAACACCATTGGCTCAAGGGTTTGAATAATTTCCCTCCCTATTCCTTGTAGAATCATGCCCCCATCTCTTTGTTGCATTGCATAGCTAGTTGTGGGTATTTTTCATTAAAATTCGTATTTACATGATGTCTTATTTACATCGTGCCCATCTAGCACAAGAACCATATGCATCTATTTCTTTAATTGCCGATACATAAAATGCTAAATCAATGGTGGGGCCTTGGCCTTGAGCTCCTCACCATGATTAAGTAACAATATTTACATCATTTACGATTTAATGCGAAGGGGGTCAAAATGGGGACGTTACATCTTATAGCAAGAACAAAATTTAAGTCACCCTTACAGCTAAATTTTTCAGCCATGTTCAGTGGACCTACTTCAACCGAATCAACACATGAGTCGAGACTACCATTTTTGTTTCCAAAAAATAATACCCTATTTGTATTCATTGATATAAATTCCTTTAGTTCATTCATGCAACATATACACCCATGGGCCATTTCAGAAATAATGCACACCAATTTTTCTCATTTACATGGAAAAGATTGCTGCTAATTTGTGAGGTATTTTTTCTAACTGAACTAGTTTGTAACCATAGAGGGTCTATTGATCAATTGTTTCTTCTTTGGAAAATGTTATTTTTTAGGTGATAAGATAAGATTGATTAGAATTGCATTGGGAAACATGTATCCCATTATCAAATCCATCAAGAAGGGTACCAATAAAGTTTTGTTAGATTAGGAGATGATGTCATTGTTAAGCACATGGATGGACAAACTCTTGGAGGCTAATGTAGTGAAAGAATTTATGTTAGATTTGACCAAGCTATTGGTATTTGTATTCACCACAAGAGACAAAGTTACATGACCACCTGCTACCAATTGGAGCAAGCCATATATCTTCACAAATAATAAATTGTTGAATCAAAAGTTGAAATCGTTTGAAGGTTTGTATTCTTGATGCATCCAAATTGAATGAATGCACATATAAGTGTGTGTGATGATGCTTCTTTTCATACTAGTGTGAAAGATAGTCTTGAACAGGTTTTCTGAATGCTTGTAATAGTTATGATTTTTCATGATTTTGTTGTTGCAATTTAATATTTTTAGTGGATTAGAAAAGATTGAAAATAATGCAACAAAAAGGGTGCAATGAACATTTTGTTCTTGGACAACATTCACATATTTTGATTGTCATGTATTATTCTTCTTTGCAGGCACCTGCACCTTCTAAAATCAAGTTTGTTCCATTGAAACAATTTCAATTCTCTCTTTCCCCTTTCATTGATCTGATAACTTTGTTAGCATGATCTAACTGTTCAAAAGAGAACAATTTTTTTACAGGGAAAATACCAGATATAAGAAGACAGTTTTCCTAATAAATTAATGACATGGTTGAATTTCTCAGTTTTTTTCATGTCCTTCTGCATGTTGTGTTACTATTTTTTCCGTTTCCTAAGGAAAATTTGGAGTAAAACTTGTATGGATCTTAGCAGGTTGCACTCAAGTAGGTATTGTCTCTGCTGGTTTCATGTACACATTATTATATTCCTGTTTCTACCGCTATGTTGTAGGTGGAGTACAGAGATGACGAGATTATGGAATAATACAAGGTACATATGGTTATTACTAGTTTAATACAAGTGATAGACTGGTTTTATTTATTCTACTCAACCTACTTTCCAATTTATCTTGTTATGCTTGGGTGAACTTAGCATATGAAAATAGTAATATTAGATGGCCAAAACTGTTTTTATAGCACAACACAAGGTATAGATGGTAACAGGGCATAGTGATACTCAAACATAAGTTTACTAGTCTATATTAGTAAATAGAGGAAATACTTCAGTTACTATTGGCTATTGTATAGTGTGTTTCTTTCTACTTTAGTGCTAACTTATAATTGTGTCTTTGTTTTGGCCGTTAGATATGAAATTAAATAATTTCCTGCACATTATTGAGAACTCATTAGTATTTCCAGTGATTTATGATAGCAAGAGGTACATTTTAGGTTGATGATAGAAGTTTGTTTAAGTAGACTTGTGATGGATTGAATTGTAAAAACCTATTTGGTTGTTGAAGAATCACTATGTGTGGTTCTAAGACTAATGCAGCTAAAGTAGGTCAATAAATGTGAGCCTTGGTGTTAAAGCTTATCAAATATGTGGTTGATGACAACAGGTTACATTACTACATAATTTCCTGGATCAATTTCATTTTTTTCTTTGCTATGCTAACATTTCCCTTTGTAAATGTGGTTACATGGTGCAAAACAGTAGTATCTTTGCCTCACATTATCAATGGTGCACATCCTGCAATCACTTTGGAAACAACTAATGTCTTCATTGAATGCACATGAACTAACCCGACTAAAGCAAAAAATTTTCTTTGAACACAATGGTGAGAATTTGTTTTGTTATTATTCAATGTTTTCCATAGAAAATTTCAATGATTTGAGATATTTCTAGTTGATTGTTCAAGATATTTTTCTCCACTACTACATACAATATACATTCCTCCGAATATGATTATTGTTAAGACAGTATAATTATTGGTGTTTTATAGATGGCAATATGTCAGTAGTTTATTGAAAGTACGCCATATTGTCCAACCTGTGTGTAGTGGTTAGAAAGTAGATTATGTTCTTTGAAAAAGGAAACACCTTGAGGATAAATTAAGTAATAACCTTGCTTAGAATATCACATGACATGTGTGCAGTTTGGGTTCATAAAAAAATATTCAAATTTTTGTTCACATTTGTGCAGATGACAATGTTTTCTATGTACTGTGAAAGGAAGTTTGAGGTCGAGCCAGTTGAAGTCATAAACCCAAATGAAAAATCAGTCATATATCCAAATCTCTCGATTTGGAATTTGGAGATTGATTTTCCTTACATTAGTAGATCGATTGGTGTTCCTCTCAAAGAAGATGAGGTGAGGCTATGAGAGTGATTTTAATTATGATTTTTTATCTTTTCTTTTAATTCAACACTGCTTAGTTAAATATACTCGAGTATTATAGACTATTCAAATAGCATTTAAGATAAAATTCAGATTTGGAGTCAAGATTCAATTGCAATGCTTCCAGAAATCTCTTTCATGGCTTTTAATACATTACATGACTGTCTGCACCCTGGATTTGCATGGGTGGGTCAAAAGGTTCAAAATCGTCCTAGCAAAAGTGGCTCACGTTTCAAGGGTTTTAGAATTTAGACTACAGTTGTAGCTTCAGGAAGGAATTTCTGGATAGCTTTTATTGAAAATAGGATTAAATACATGTTTTCAGTTGGTTCAAACTTCAACCTCTATTTGACCATTTGTTTGTAGATGGTAGGTAGAGCTCATAGGTAATTGGGTGTTATGGAGATTAATTTCTCTTTCTATAAATCACTAGTGAATTTAGGATACTTGAGTCAAATACAATTGCCTTAGGAAATTCATGAAGGAAAACATTTACAATTTGGCTAGATTTGGCATTGGATTGAACTATATTTGGTAAGTCTATCGACAATAACCAAGATGACATCTTTTCCTTCGGATTTAGAAAATCTTGTAATACGAGATAATAAGATCAAATAATATTATGTATTAATATCTAAAGAATGGATCACAAATAGTTTAATCATTAATGAGACTTCAAGGATACTAGCTCAATGGAAGAGTACATGCCTTATAGGCAGGAGGTTGGTGGTTCAATTCCTCCATACCCTATATACAGAAATCACTAAATATTTGTATATAAAATGACTAAAAAAGACTAAATTAGTGACCAAAAAATGAGATATAAGTGACAAAAAAAATGACCAAAATTCACATATAAACAACCAAATGATAGTTTTGGTGGCTAATTTCTGATTTCTTATCACGCAACCAAAAATGTGGTCACATTTAGTTTGGTCATTTATAGCATGTCTTGTGGTCATTTATTTGGTCATATTTTTTGTCATTAATTTGGTCGTATATTTGGTCATTAATTGTGACAATTAATCACCAAATATATGACCATCATTAATTTGGTTGTACATTTGGTCATTAATTGTGACAATTAATGACCAAATATATGACCAAATTAATGGCCAAATTAATGGCCAAATTAATGACCTGATTAATGACCAAATAAATGACCACAAGACAAGATATAAATGACCACAAGACAAGATATAAATGACCAAACTAAATATGACCACATTTTTTGTCGTGTGATAAGAGACTAGAAATTAGCCACCAGTGATCGCCAAATCAAAAGTGGTCATTTATATGCGGATTTTGGTTTTTTTTTTGTCACTTATCTCTCATTTTCTACTAGTGAAAGGAAATTGATATTTTATGAGCTCCCATATTGGGAGCATCTTAAGATTGCCCACTTACTATATCCCATGCATATATTTAAAAATGTTTCATCTTCTTTGTGGCGTCACATATAATCCAAAAAAAGTGACAAGATGAAAGTCAGGAAAGACCTTATTGCTTCAAATACTAAAAAGAAGCATTGGCCAAGACAAGAAAATAGAGGAGAGGTTGGCCCCTCTTTTTCATTTAAAAAATACGACGTCCCATGGATTTTGAAGAAATATGATCTTAATTTGGCAAAACAAGTTATATTGGGCGTGAATGAATCTTCTTTTTATGGGTCTACTCTATGACATTGCTTCAGTACGTCAGACGAAAATTTGTCGGGTTTGAAATCACATGACCATCTCAACCTTCGAAGGGTACGTATAATGCCAAAAAATTGTTATTACTATTTATTTATATCTTTTTCCACAAAATTTAAAATGCACTTAACTTTTTGTGTTTACTTTGTAGTGTCATTATCCATTGTTCATGCGTGGGTGTGTGAACCATGACTTTCCCGATGACCTGGGGCATGCCATATCTAGACTTTCTTCATTTGTACGGTGGATCACATCAAAGGAGATTTACATTTCTATCATTCCACGGTGGTGTGAAGAGATAGGAATTATCATCGAGTTTCATGGACTTGCAAGTTCATCTTCTAATTCACCTAGTCGATGAGGTTGTAGTTGGGGTGGTCTCCTATCCTTGGATGTTCTTATTAGAGAGGTTCTATTAGCACGGGGTCGAAGCACACAAGTGCGGAACCCCAAGTGACGAAAGGGTCAAATACAAGAACAAAGGACTGGTCGCAAAGCCGAGATATGCGGAAGTAATTAGTTAAGTTAGTTAGCAATGGGTCAATAGGACCATTTGTAACGGTCAAGTGTGCCTATAAATAGAAATAATATTGTAAGATTTAGACATCAATAATCTATCGGAGGATCAGACGAGAAGAACCTTTTGTGTGATTGTAAGCCTGAGGGCATTTTCCAGAGTTGTGAAATATGAGATGATACCTTTGCATCTGTTGTATTTCTGTCTTTTGGATCGATCTATGGAGTATTTATCTGGTTTTGGTTTTGTACTATGAGTAATATGCATATCTATCTTATGTTTATCGCAATATGATGTTTTCTTGAGATCGCATTATATATTTTTGCAGATATGTTATGTTCTGCAGATTCCTCAAACATGCTTTATTGATTTGTTTGATTCGTTAAGTATGAGATGATAATGCAGTTAAGGATTACTAGGGTGATAGTATGATGTTTTAACGTGAATGCAAATCTTTGGCTTGTGTCAATTGAGAGTGGAATAGTGCATGTCTTCTCCCAACTGCGGAAACTTGGTTCCTGCAGCCCCCCTTAGACATCTTGGGTGAGACCTCACTCGCTCTTTGGGTGTTGTTGGAAAGGGTAAAACATTTCTGGGCTGATGCTTAAGGGTGTTCGATCGATCTTTGTTGACAGCAATGAAAAGTGAACCCCTGTCGACAGAACTGTGTCAACAAATGGTTCTATTTCCAGGACCATAGTGTGAAAGAAGAGAGGACATGTTGTGGCATCCGATACATCCGGAGATCGAGGAATAGTTCGACAAGAAGGCGCGAGAATTTTCTAAGGAAGAAAATCGAAACCCTAAATGGTCGACAACTAACTGGCTATAGAAGTATATCTACTATGATATTCACGAAATATTTTTCTACGAGTTCCCTATACCGCTACATGAGTGGTTGGCACAACTGACGTTCCAAAAGAGGAATTTACAAGGTGGTGAGCCTGAACATTAGATGCCCGAACTGATCCAGCAATTGAAGCAAGTGGATAACAGAGCCTCTATAGATGTCGAGGTCTAGGTAGATAGTATTCCGAAGGGATACATCACTGAATTCGACGTCGACACAATTAAGTCATACAGCAAAGCGGAAAGGAATTTTTTCAAAGGACCTAGAGGAAGGTTTCTACTATCACTAAAACTGTGGATTAAAATTCTCATTTGTGAAAAAGGTATACTGAAGATGAATTCCGACGAGTAAATATCGGGTGTGCGAAGGCTTTGGGTACCGCGTGGATGCGGGTCTAATAGAATGATGCGGGGTAGATGGATATGATCTATGACGGAATTCTAAGGGAGGTTGTGGAAGATTGTGGTACCCTAAGAAGTGGGGTGAGGTTCTGGTCGGAGAAGAAGAGGAGGACTGAGATCGAGAGAGAGTCTCCTAGGGCGACCAGAACAGAGAAATGTAAAACAGGACCAAAAGGGACTAAGCGACCTTACTGTGATGAATAAAGAAACCAGGCTACCCCTAAAGTCGAAGAAGGATGGACCCAAAGTGACAACGTACCCACAACTCCACGCACTACGCCAACTTTCGGAGGAAGAAATATAAGCTCTTCGCAGGGCTGTCCAACTTGTCATAACAGCGGTAGGAGTAGTGGGTCTGCAAATACCAGTAGGAGACCAAGGATGGCAAGTGACAATGTGAAGATTTCGATCTTTCAGGGTAACTATGTGAAGTAGTATGGACAGTGAAGTAGGTCCAAGATGACGATATCAAGAAGGGACAACTAGAGACGACCTTTAGGGGTTGTGCGCTGGATTGGTTTATGAAATTCATACAGGTACCGACAGGGAGTCCTGAGAAAACACTGCCGCAAATCAGGGCAGGATTGATTGATGAGTTTAGGAAACCGAAATCAGAGTCACAATATATCACATAACTGAAAGAGATAAATCAATTTCCTAATGAATTAGTATGGGAGTTCGACCAAAGATGTAAAACCGTGATGGCAAAAGTAAGTTTTGGAATGAGTGACATAAAACATAAGGAATGGTTCATCGTGGGATTAGTGCCACACATTCGTATGCTGCTAATGCATCAGAAGGTTACATCCTAGGCGGAGGCACTGGAAATCACGATGAAGCTGGAGGCTTCACCAGTTGGTGAAACAGGGTTAGGTATGAACCAGATCCAAGCGCAGTTAGCGAACCTGAGGATCCAACTACAAGACATCAAGAAGGGGAAAGAAGTTCACGAGGAAATATGGTGCATTCGATGTAAATCAGAAGGACATCATAAGGATCAGTTCCCAAAATTCCGTGAATATTTACAGTCTAGCACACCAAATCCACTCAGTTAGGGAGGAATGCCATGGTGTCGAATTTGTTAGATGAGGGGACATCGATCAGAAGAATGTGTATACGTACATAAAATGGTGTCAAATCCAGCCAACCTTTTCTACAATTTATGTCGATCGGTCGGTCATGAAGAGAAGGATTGTAGAGCGTATGACTTACTCCAAGAAAGGAATGTGGATATGTTTTTTTATGAAGGGGGAGGAGCAACCCCATGTATAATAGCAACAACAGTATACTCAGCAGCAGCCGCACTACAATCAACCACTACCATAGTATAACCAGTCACAACTCCACTATAGTCAACCACGGTCATTGTACAACCAACCACAACTGCAGTACAACCAATCGCAATATCAGCTTCCACAATATAACCAATAGCCATATGGTCATCTGCGAGGAGGATTCTGCGGAGGTGGAGGTGGAGGCATTGGCCGTGGAGGATCTTTTGGATGAGGTCGAGGGCCATTTATATGCTATAATTGTGGTCAGATTGGACATTATCAAATGGATTTTTTGAACCCGACTCCACATTGTACTTATTGCAGCGCAACAGACCACAGAGTTAAGGAATGTCCCCAATTGATTGTGAAATGGAAAACTAAAAATAGATCCCAAACTCAACCAAATCCAAATCAAAATCAAAATCCACCTTCGAATGTACAAAATATCTCATGGAGATAAGAATTCGACCTGTGAATGTCGCAGTAGTGACCAGAGGGGGGGTTGCGACAGGGGAAGACAGGCCACTGCCTAGCATTCAACCTATAGCAAGGAAACAAGTTCGATTCGATCTGGAAGTAGAAAGGGAGACCTTTTTAGAATCACAAGATACAATGAGAAGGACTAAGCTGCCACCTATTGGCTAGAAAGAACCCATCTATGAGATGCCACAGATATTCGATACGACGAACTCACAGAGGCCACCAGGAAGGATCAACACCTTGAGGGATTTCCTACAAAGT
This sequence comes from Larix kaempferi, assembly GCA_027924585.1. NCBI lineage: Eukaryota > Viridiplantae > Streptophyta > Pinopsida > Pinales > Pinaceae > Larix > Larix kaempferi. The sequence goes on along the minus strand of BSBM01000345.1, from coordinate 799,325 downwards.
TGTTTGGAACTGGAAAAATATCAGGATTCACTAGTAGAAATAACTAGCCTATTACACCAACAAGATGATGGAAAATAGGATCGGACAGTAAATCGATTGCAAAGAAAGAAGACAGGGAGAGAAATGAGGATGACCAAGCAAGTTGGTGCATTCAACGTTGATTCTATCATTCTAGACTTGGGATCAGATGTGAATATCTTGACTTGTGAATATCTTGACTAAACAGACATGGGAGACAATGGGGAAACCACAGCTAGCATGGTCCCCTATACAGCTTCGACTAGAAAATCAGAGCAAGGTCACACCCATTGGTCGATTATGTCACCTCCCAACCAAAATAGAAGGATTAAAGACATACGCAGACTTCGACGTTATAGAGATAGTTGATAACACAAGCCTCTATCCGGTGTTGTTAGGGATAGACTAGGAAATGGAGAATCAGTTTGTGATCAACTTTAAGAAAATAACAATTTTGTTTGAAAATCACGACATGAGGGTCGTTTCCCCACTTGATCCCTTAGAATGACAGAGGTATGTCGAACCAATGTAGGATGAATTTATAGAAGGATGGGACAATGTCTACAACATCTCAGAGGACTACATCAATCCCACCACTGATGGGGAATTAGGGTGGCGAAGCGTTAGCTTGGCATCCTTAGACTCTGATGAAGTGCTTGAGAATTGGCAGAATCGATTACACAAAGTATCATTCAGGAGGTGAACACGAATCGCACAGTCATTAAGATGGGTAGCAACGGAAGTATGTGAACTGCCAACATACGAAGGATTGCCTAATTTGACTGTATTGATTGCCAAATTTTAAGAAAGAGTATCAGAACCACAGAAACTGTTGGCATTGGAGGAAGCACTGAAGGCTACAGCAACACGGTGGTGGGTAGCGCACAACTCGACGATAACAAACTGGCCACTATGTCGACAACTAATGGAATTCATATTCAGCGAAACTGAAGGGTATTGTGGAAGAAAATACAATGGAAGAGGTGAACCAAGGGATCACCTAGAAAAGTGTCAAAGAAAATGGGGAATGAGAACAAAATAGGAATGGGTCCATGCATTCATCCATAAATTGGATGAGGTACCGCGAAGTTGGTATATCACAACAGAATTGTGATGCAGAACAACTACATGGGAATATTTAACAATTAGCTTTAGCCAAGCTTTCAACTTCTTGGATGAGAACCCCTTCATCCATAGCACACTATAGGAGATTCGTGAGAAGGTACTTGAAGCAGTACCGGCGAAAAAACCTATGGGATTACAATGGACTGCGACACTAGAAATTTTGCTGGAGTGCTACAATGTGACAAGAGGACCAGATGAATAGGATGACCCACGAATTTTGTATGTACCAAAGTCGGAAGGAATCCGGGATGTCGAAGAACTAGACATGCCCTTCGACAAATTCCAATAGCCAGTGCGAATCAAAAAGGTTTATATTGGGTCGGAGGAAAACCCCAAGTTCGCTAGTATTGGAGATTACTGGGATGATTTGACCATTGTAAAGGTTACTGATCTACTACATGAGTTTCAAGATGTGTTCCCAACTAAATTTTTGGAAATGAAAGGAATTTCCAAGGACCTGAGTGAAATGAAGATTCCACTGAAACCTGATGCGAAGCCCATAAAGCAGCGACCCTATATATTGAATCCCAAGTACAAGGAGCGAGTGAAAGCCAAGATAGAGCGAATTTTGGATACAGGAATCATAGAGCCTATGGAGGAATTTGAATGAATCATCCCAATGGTTGTCCAAGATAAGAAGACTGGTGAAATTAGGACTTGTGTCAATCTAAGGAAACTGAATGATGCATGTATTAAAGATCCATTCCCTACACCATTCATTGATGAAGTACTAGAAGGCATCGTAGGTCAGGAGATATATTCATTTACAGATGGATTCTCATGATACCACCAAATAAAGATTGCGAAGGAGGATCGACATAAGACAACTGTAGTAACAGAATGGGGTTGTTTTCAATACATAGTAATGTCGTTTGGTCTTAAAAACGCCCTGGAAATCTTTTCAAGATTATTTGTTGCTGCATTCAAAGTCTTCATTCATAAATTCCTCGTAGTATATATGGATGACTGGACCGTATATGGACTGGTTAGAGACCATGTTGTGAGTCTATGGCTGATGCTAGAGAGATGTCGACAACATCAAATTTCGCTAAACTTGAAGAAGTTCATCTTCTATGATCCATTTGGGATTTTGTTAGGACCCATTGTATGCAAGAAAGGGATGTTGGTTGACCCAGCAAAGATTGCAATCATTGTCGACTTACCACCACCAATGACAGTGAAGCAACTAAGGGCGACGTTGGTACATACTGGGTATTACAGAAATTTTATCAAAGGATACGTAGTGATCATGGCGCCAATGGAAAAACTGTTAAAAAAGGATGCTAAGTTCGAGTGGAATGACGAGTGCCAGAAGAGCCTCGATATACTGAAAGAAAAGATGGTCGCAGCACCAATATTAGTCTTTCCCGAATGGACAAATTAATTATATGTTCATGTGGATGCATCATCAGTCGCACTAGGAGTGATATTGAGCAAACCAGGAGAAGGATCGATCGATCATCCAATCACATTCGCAAGTAGGAAGCTGTCCACTGCGGAGAGAAACTATACGACAATGGAAAGGGAAGGGATAGCAATGGTCTATGCACTGCAAAAATTCAGGCACTACCTACTTGGAGGACATTTCAAAATGTTTACTGACCACTCTACATTTAAATACTTTGTCAATAAGCCTGTGTTGGGGAGGAATATCTGTCGCTCGTTGATGTTGTTCCAAGACTTCGACTTTGAGATCATTGTGAAACCAGGGCGATAAATGTAGGACCTGACCACCTATCCTGGATTGATTCAAGTGAAGAACCAAGAAGCATTGATGAGGGCTTACTAGATGCAAAATTATTTCGAATTGGAATGGTTGACGACCATTACGAGCAAATCCTTCAGTTCTTGGATACAGGATATGCACCAGAAGGATTCACTACCAGTCAAAAAAAACAGCTAGTTGTTAGGGCTGTCAACTTTCAGCTAATCGTAGGTCAACTCTACAAAATGGGGCCAGATGAAATCCTTTGTCGATGCAGACTTCCTCATGAATAGGAAAGAATATTAGCAAAATCTCACGATGGGATCGTAGGAGGACATTATGGAGGGTGTTCCACTGCTAGAAATATACTTAGAGCTGGACTATGGTGGTCGACGGTGCATGGAGATTCTACAGATTACGCAAAGAGCTGTGTTGTATGCCAAAGAACATGGAAATCATTACGAAGGCATGAAATGCCACTGGTACCTCAAATAACATTACAATCCTTTGACAAATGGGCAGTTGACTTCGTAGGACCTATCAACCCAGCAGAAAAAATAACAGGGCCACAATATATAATTACTGCGACTGATTATTTGACACGATGAGATGAAGCTGCACCAGTAAAGGATTGCATGGCTGCGATAGCAGCAAGATTTCTCTTTGATAATGTGGTCACTAGGTTTGGGTGCCCAAAGATACTGATGAGTTACTAAGGCACTCACCTCGTCAACCAAACTATTAGGGCCATGATGGAATAATTCCAAATTCAACATCGAAGGAGTACCCCATATAACCTGCAGGCGAACGGTGTGGTGGAAGCACTGAACAAAGTATTGGAGCATGCGCTCACAATGGTGTGTAACACAAATTGCGATGACTAGGATTTGAAGATTCCAGCAATACTTTGGGCCTACAAAATGACTTGTAAATGATTTACAGGCCAAAATCCATTCAAGTTAGTTTACGAACAAGAAGCGGTGATTCCAATGGATTATATTTTCCTAAGTCTGCGCATCATTGCAGCAACAGGAATGAGTGACGACGGAGCAATCGAAGAACAGTTGGCGCAGTTGGTACAGCTTGATGAAGACAAGTTTATCGCAGGATTCCATCAGCAGGTATAAAAGGATCGCCAGAAGGTGTGGCACGATCTCCATGTTAAGGCGAAGCACTTCCAACATAGAGATATGGTATTTTTGTATGACAGTAAGTTTGCGAAGCACCCAGGTAAGTTGCAGATGCATTGGTTGGGTCCCTATATTATAAATTTTATTACTGATGAAGGTGTGGTGCAGTTACAAAAGTTATATGGGACACTGTTGACAAATCTAGTGAATGGAAGCCATATGAATCCCTATCTCCATAGCGAGGCGCATAGCAACTGAAACAAAGATCGTGGAAAAAAAAATGATGATGATGATTAAAGGTTGGAGATCTGTCGACAACATTGGGTCTGTCAACAAAAAAATAGCAGAGTAAAGAGTAATCGATGAGGATTGAAGCTTGTCGATGTTTAGCACACATGAGTCAAATCAGATAATAATTACAGCATTTGAGCATCGACGTAAGACGGTGGAGGTAGATGATGACACAATTGATGATAGGATTTGGTAAATCGGAGAAAAATTCGATGAATGATTTGATAATAATTGCTTAAGGACGACAAGATGGACAGGGAATGAGCAAGTTAATTTATAAATACACAAAAAAAGGAATAGATAGACTCATTTAGCCTCATGCACTATTTTAAAGAAGTTGCAGAGCGAAGAGTGATAATAGAGGGTTGAAATGGGGCATTCCAATTTAAGCATGAGCACACGAGGTGTGATAAGGGAAAAGACGATAAGCATTCATGAACAACTAGTGGTTGCATCAATGCGAATGATGAGGAACAAGAGAAGTACCAGTAGACCGACGGATACCGATCGAAGGACGAAGTGGGACGCTTGCGGCTTGGCACGAGCTGCAGTTGATGGAGAACCAGTGGGTTGTTTGACCACCGCAAGACCAACGCAACGGACAATCTGGCTCCAGCGAAGGATGATCAAATTCACGAAATTGATGTGTCAGAACCAAAGCATTTGGATTTCGCAATATTCGTTCACCATGGGGGATAGAAATATTGTTCCCCAAAATGGGAAAGAGTGCAAAGAGGCATTAGCAAAGGAAGCTATCGATCAAGTCACGGCAGCTTACAACGAGTTCAAGAAGCAAGTTGATGCACCAACCGTTTCCAGCTGAATTGGCTCGAGGGAGAGCCACAATTTTGTGTTGGGGGCCTGTTGGCATGTTGTCGGAGCGCACAAGTGTGGAACCCCAAGCGATGAAAGGGTCAAAGACAAGAACAAAGGAACGGTCGGAAATCCAAGATATGTGGAAGTAATTAGTTAAGTTAGTTAGCAATGGGTCAATAGGACCATTTGTAACAGCCAAGTGCGCCTATAAATAGAAATAATATTGTAAGCTTTAGACATCAATAATAGATCGGAGGGTCAGAAGAGAAGAACCTTTTGTGCGATTGTAAGCCTGAAGGCATTTTCCTGAGTTGTGAAATATGAGATGATACCTTCGCATCTATTGTATTTGTATCTTTTGGATCGATCTATGGAGTATTTGTTTGGTTTTGGTTCTGTACTATGAGTAATATGCATATATATCTTATGTTTATCGCAATATGATGTTTTCTTGAGATCACATTAGATATTTTCGCAGATATGTTATGTACCGCAGATTCCTCAAACATGCTTTGTTGATTTGTTTGATTTGTTAAGTATGAGATGATAATGCAGTTAAGGATTACTAGGGTGATAATATGATGTTTTAGCATGAATGTAAATCTCTGGCTTGTGTCAATTGAGAGTGGAATAGCACATGCCTTCTCCCAACTACAGAAACTTGGTTCCTGCAGCCCCCCTTAGACATCTCGGGTGAGACCTCACTCGCTCTGCGGGTGTTGCTGGAAAGGGTAAAACATTTCTAGGCCGATGCTTAAGGGTGTCTAGTCAATCTTTTTTGGCAGCAGTGCGAAGTGAACCCCTGTCGATAGAACTGTGTCAACAGGTTCACGAAAAAAGTGAATGGATTTGTTCAACAAAGGGAAAAACCCTAGGGTTCTATGGCATAGGGGTACATAGTATATGAGTCATTTTATTGTGCCAGTGAGTACATCAAGCAAATCGATGGCACACTAGGCGTAGTGATTTGGGATGATGAACGTGATGAGTATAGAATGGAAGGTGAGGTATTGGAAACGAATGGAAAAAGGTGCATGATAAAGAGTAAGTCACTTATCTTTCGATCTTCAATTTTCCACATAGTAACTATTCACAACAAACTTCAAAATCTATATTTGATCCCATACATACTAAATGTGGTTTTGTTTCCTTGAATACAACAACAAATTCATAAATTGATGCAATCAATAAATTCATTCTTTACAACGCGGAGGCAACATAGTCGTGGGTCACATTGTATGAAGAGAAGAGGTGAAATGGGACATTGACAGAAAAGAATTCAGGCGGTTGTTGTTGGAATATTATATATTACTTGGAAGGTAATAATTTCTTTGTATTATGTAGGAAGATATCCACAATATTATGTAACAGAGTAATACATTTATCCCATATTCATTATGGTAAAATATACTCTTGATATTCATTATTATATAAAGAGATGTTATTATGGAGAATTATATTATCCCACATGTAATATGTGAGAGTAATTCCTCCTCATATCTTAGTATATAATAGAGTCAAGGGATTCACATCACTCATTATCATCTATACTTTCACAAGTATTGCTATATTGTATTGGGGTTATTGGCATTGCTCTCTGTAAGCTTGAGGGAGATATTCTGGAGATAATTAAAGACTACCTTCCTGTGGACGTAGCCCAATTGGGTGAACCACGTATATCTGGTGTACTATTTTCTCTTGTTCTCTTTCTATTCTTATTTACTGTGATATGTTATTGTTTACATAGATAGGTAATCTAGTTTAGTTAGATCCATATCTCTGACAGTTGCACGGTAGAAGCATGCCTTTTCTAGATCATTTAAAAGAAAATATTTCAATGATCTGTCCCAACTGTTGGGTTGCAGACCAAGTCAAAGACAAATCTGGTGCATCCGGTCATTACCCTATTGAAGAGGAGGATGCACTAAAAATTGGGATCGGGTGTAGTAGCTCAGTAATAAAATCTTTATGTACATAATTTCTAACTTTATAATGAAACTTTGAATTATAACACCTATGTTTAATATATTAATGGTTGGGTTAATAGACATATGACACCATCATTTGTTAACTTTTCTTACAAGTGCATTCATTCCCATCTATTTGAGCTTATGGACATCATTTTCGCATCGAGGATGCTTATAATGGGCATGTTACAAAAGACTGTGGAGTGGAAGTCGAGTTCAACCAAACTAGTTGTGATAGCCACTAAGATCAAAACTTGGTCGGAGGGATGTTGGGTTATGTCAGAAAGATACAAGAGATAATTCAAGTGGACTTCTCATATTTCCAATGTGTTATTTTTAGGTGCACGTGGTGGGACACATTCGACGGGAATATTGTAAAGGAAGATCATGATAGTGGGCTGATATCTATCAACTCTAGAAAGATGTGGGATGAAAGTAAGGAGCCTTATGTTTTCCCAAAACACTACAACCAAGTGTTATTTCACTCGGATGTGTTGGATAGATATTGGTGTTTCATATTAAGACATGACCCTATATCTAAACGTGTTTCTAAGAACAACAATGCTATCATGCCAACCGAGGAAGATAATGAGGGTAATGGCAACTGAGTGTCATATGTACATGTTTTATTGTGTCATTTACAGATTGAGATATTATTTTTTTATTGTTATCTTTGATTTCCTAATTATATTGTTTATTTTTTATTTTATGACTGTGGAAATGGAAAGTTGATTACTAGATGCAGTGTTTAAACAATTTTATTTGGTTAAGAACCAATTATATGATGTGAAATATGGTTTATGTCTATGAAGTAATTTATGATTTTATAAAATGATTATATGTCATTGTCCAAATTATTCATATTATGTTTTATGTATACATATATATACACCATGAAAAGCAACTTACATGATTCAATTTTATTTTTGTGAACGTAAAGGCTAACATATTTATTAATTACTGACTTGAAGGTGGTCTGAAATTTCTATGTTGATCTTTCAGTGCTTGTATTTTATAATGTTTTTGTTATAAATAATGCTAAGAATTATAATTGCATTAATTTATGAAATTTATGTTAGAATGTAATGGTTGTTTATTATATGATTCAGTTAAATTGAATTTTTTTCATAATGTAATGTTTTTCGATTTTTTTATTTTATAATGTTAACTCCAACATAGAAAATGACACATTTGCAACCTCAATGGAGAATGAAAATCCAACCATTTTTTTTACTAGTGTTGAGCTCTACAATGACTTCATTTATGGCCTTGATAACAATGAAATGTACAACAAATTTTAAGGTGCTCTCTGATTTCTCCATCAATATTTGAATGTTTGTATTTCATGATGTTTTGTTATAAATAATGCTAAGAATTATAATTGCATTAATTTATGAAATTTCTGTTAGAATGTAATGGTTTTTTATTATATGATTCGGTTAAATTGAATTTTTGTTATAATGCAATGTTTTTCGATTTTTTATTGTATTTATAATGTTAACTCCAACATAGAAAATGGCATGTTTGCAACCTTGATGGAGAATGAAAATCCAACAATTTACTAGTGTTGAGCTCTACAATGACTTCATTTATGGCCTTGATAACAATGAAATGTACAATAAATTTTAAGGTGCTCTCTGATTTCTCCATCAATATTTGAATGCTTGTATTTCTTGAATTTTTGTTATAAATAATGCTAAGAATTATAATTGCATTAATTTATGGCATTTATGTTAAAATGTAATGTTTTTTTATTATATGATTCGATTAAATTGAATTTTTGTTATAATGTAATGTTTTTGGATTTTTATAATGTTAACTCCAACATAGAAAATGACACGTTTGAAACCATGGTGGAGATTGTAAATCCAACATTTTTTTTAGTAGTGTACTTGACCTCTACAATGACTTACTATATGGCCTTGATAACAATGAAATTTATAACAACAAAATTTAATGTGCTTCGAATTTCTACATTATCAATATGTGAATGTTTGCATTTCATGATGTTTTTGTCATAAATAATGCTAAGCATTATAATTGCAAATGTTTTCTAAATGAGAATAAGAGATAAAAAATGGCTAGAAGATCATCAAATCAACTTAATGATTAATAATAATAATAATCTATTTGGAGAATGCAAGTTGTGGCTTTACATTAGTTGAGAGAAAAAGGGTGTTCTTTTAATTAACTATTTGTTTTTCTTCCTATTAAACATGCCATCCTCCAAAGCAAACCTATTCCTGCCCTCGATTGGTGGTATCGGAAGATCTAGAGATGGAATATACCACTGAGGCTTAAATGCTTCATGTTGTTGTGTTTTGGAAACAAGATCCTCACCTAGCCAAATTTGCTGAAAAGAGGATTCTACGGTCCAAATGTGTGCAGTTTTTGTTTGCAGGATGAGGAGGACATAGAGCACTTATTCATTTTTTCCCATTAGTCAGGAAATTTTGGACTGAGTTGCAATTTATGTTGGGTTTCTCAGACGATTGGTATGGGAGGACCCTGTTGACACCTGGAAAAATCCTTGCATTGACGGTAAGGATTCTCCCCAATGAAAAGTCCCAACTAGACTATTCATTGTTTGTAATGAGGAATCTTTCTGGATTACAGTCTAGCTACCGTAGGATGTGTTTTAGTTTAACTTATCGGTTATGACCCGATTCACCATTTAAATTTTATTATTTAGAAATGCAAATGAAAATGCCCTAATTTTAAATGTGCATTGTCCTATCTAGGCTAAGTTTGACTAATAGGAAGAAGCCTCACAAGTGATGTGCAGGTTCTTACCTTTTGTCTTACCACTCTTTCCTTAACAATCAGCTAAAACTATTCTATCAAACATATAACTTTAAACTATCTATTCTAATCTATCCTTGCGAGGAGCAAATTTAAATTTTGGGTAATGACTGCAATTGTTTGTTACAACTTCAATAGTTAACCATTGAAAGAAATGCATTTCCAACTGCGGTATAACATTCACCTAAAGATAGCTTTGGCATAATGTTTATTTCACTCATTACTCATTATTACATGGAAAATTGTATTTAGTAATCATAATCAGCAAAATCATTCACATGCCATTAGAATAGTCCAATAGAGAAGGAAAGATCTTACAGGATATAAATGAACGAAAGAAGAAGTAATTCTAAAAATTCATTCTTGTAGTTCCATGCAACAGTCTATGTAATCCTTCACGCAATAAAATAGATCTTTCTCATTAGCAGAAAAATAATTCTCATACAACATGGTACTAATTCACCATTGCACCATCCAAAAGCCCCTTTCTATTCTCTCCTCTCCTATTTATCTTTACAAAAATTGTTTTTATGTGACTTATCCCTTCATATTCCATGTCAACTCTTGGTTTTCCACATTTTGTCTTTTGTGGTTGCACTAAAAAATAATTTTAAAAAAAATTACAAAATTACATTAATTGGATGGTATATTCTCTTGACTTTGAATGTAGTTATCCCAGAGATCACTCTCATAATATATTACGTTGAGCTATTGGGGCTCTAATAACTTCAAAGCAATTTCATGTGTAGCTAATTTCTTGATAATATCAAGCAACCCCTTTGTTGCATCCTTGTGACCTTCAACTGGAAAATAAGCATTTAAAGTAGCTTGTTGTTAATGGATAAATCCGTCGATGCGGACACCAACCGATCTCCATAGTCCGAATGGTTTGGATCTAGAACAAAGCAAAACAAGAATGAAAACCTTTCCCTATATCTATCAAATTACTTGAATGCAAAGAGTCTAGTCCATACCTTATTGATGAAGGTCGTCCTTGTAGCTTGAATCTTTCATGATCCTGCTTGTTGATGAAGAGATTACCTACAAAATATTCAAAAGGACAAAGACAAGAGACTACAAGATAACATGATACATGTAAGCAATTGACCATGGAGAACTACTATAAATGAAATTACACATCATTTATGGGAAAGGAAGACATTGATGTATTAATAAAAATAGAGGAAAGAATTACAACCAATGAAGCTTTGGTGTTGAAGATCCTTTCCAATGGAACCTTGCCTCAATTTACCAATCATGGAAGAATGGATTCCTATCTTAATTTCTCCAGCATTTGGCTACCCTCATTTCAATCGCCCTATCCCATGAATAGGAGCTTCATTTATAGGAAAAAAGAGATGAAGAGGAGAGGAGAGGATTAGGGAGAAGGAGGAGGTAGGATCCTACTAAGCTAGGAGGCGAGTAAGATCCACCCTATATGGAAGGGATAAACCTTCACGAGGGTCTCCTTCGAGATAATTCTTGAAACTTCTCTTTTTTTCCCTCTGTACAGGAACTGATGCACCCTAGACACTAGCAACATGTATCGATGGCATGCTTTGTAATGGAGCAAGGTTCGTCTATCAGGAAAAGGCGCACCTTGCTATAAGGCAAGGTGCGTCGGCCTCTCTAAACATGGTTTTTACAGGGAAAAAACCTCATGACTCATCTTCCAAGGATTTTGGTCAAGTACTTTTGGTATTTAGGGAAGGATAAAGTGTACATGGTTCATAATCATGATGAGTACAAAATTTACGTGTAACAAAATGCCCCCGAGAGTATGAAGCTAGAGTAACAGGATAGGTGAAATAATTTGATGGATAAAGTATAAAGGATCAAGGCAAGGAACCATTGGTAGGAAATATGTCACCAATAATCAAGGATCTTTTTGCAGTACACTAATTTTATCATCCCAACGACTCACAACATGGCTACCGACCAATACATTGCAGATCCATGTCGATACTAACCGATGATATGGACACCAAAATACAGCATGGATCCATATATGAATGACTGAACACAATCATGGCTACTAAAATACAAGCGTAGATCCATGATGAGATAATAACACAACCACGACCAATACAAGAGTGGATATGTGTGACAGTACATCAATGAGGTTTCCACCATAACATCTGTGTGGAAACCTACTAAAAAATATCCATCGTGACCTAGGTGTAATAATAAGACATCAGAAACAACCCAAGTTCTTCTATACGTTCTTGAAATGATATGAATTTAACCATTTGATTACAAAGCGTTGAATTCGAACATGGTAGACACCACTTGATTACCGGTCAATGATGTGAACCGTTAACAAGTGAGAGGGAAATCACCAATGATGATAATGATTCCCAAGGTATCACTAGTTCATCCCAATGAATGTGAATAAATGAGTTGTAGTCGAACATTTGTGGAATCATTCGATCAGAGGTCAATGATGTAAACCTACTTTCGAAAGCGAGGAAACCTACCATTGAGGCATGCAGGATCCAAGGTACCGACTAGTTTCTAAGTCTAATTCCTGGATGATGAGTTGATGTCGACAGGAATAGACTCGTCGAAGGAGGTCCATGGTGTATCCCACATCATCGACACGAAACTAACACAGGAAGTGATATAAGATGGTATATCAAATGAGTGTGAACTGACACAAAGGTGTAATGGTAAACAAGGATGACCAACACAACGGAAGGTTTAACGACTGCGAAGGTTGATTCCGGCCAAAGAATTCCTTTGAACATTTAAAGGCACAACAAGTGACTTGGCAACATTGACTCAACATAGCAGAGACCGAGACATAACGCAACAAATGACTGAATCATTCTTTGGAGTACCCAAAGGAGTAGAACGATTCATGGAATTGGTATGAATCGAAGACAAGTTGACTACCCAATTGTTTGACTAGAATGGAGACAGGTGCCATGTTTAAAGGTTACTTTAAGCTTCCATTAATGCAGATTCAAATACATCTTCCCATTCCCTTAATTTCCCCATCATGGTGGATGAGTTCCTCTCTTGTTTTTAATGTGTTGGAAGAGGGTAACAAACGCTCTATGTAGCTCATCATACAATGAGTACAATCTCACATGTTTTATGAACCTGAGAAAGAAGGGGTTCAGTCCCAAAAAGTGTCCTTCCATGTATAATTGTACGAGTTCAAAGAAGGTAACTTGGTGACATTTCACATTTAGAGAGTCTGAAACGGTTAAAAGAAAACTCTTAATGGTTCTTTTTCACACAAGTTAGTCTCCTCACCCGAAAAAGGATAAAACAACGTGAGAGAGAACTCTTCTAATCATGATTAACTAGAGTATTCCTTTTTTGTAAATAGTCTAAATGGCCCGAAAAAGAGATAAACTACCACTGGATAGATGTCCTTTCAAATCCTTTTATGAGCGTGAAAGAAACAAGTTTGCTCAGTATCTTTTCCTATTTTGGGGTCTGAAAAAAACTTAAAGAGGACTCCATGTACAACTTTGTCATGGTTGATGACCGAATACGAAAAAGGAAAAAGTAAACTCGGCACAGTTCCTTTTCCGTAAGTAGTCTAGCGAGGCCAGATAAAGTGATAAACCTATACTCATTAGACACACCTTTTTACTCAATTTTTAATGAGCACGACAATGGCATCAAAAGCACTCAGAATCTTTTTCATATTTGAACCAGAGCACGAAAAAGTAAAAAGTAAGCTCAAACCACTTTTCATGTTTCAACCAAAGCACGAAAAAAGTGAAAAGTAAGCTCAATACCATCTTACTTTTTTTTAACGAGCTCAAAGACAGGTGAAAAGAATGCTCATTATGTCTGCTTCATGTTTTAACGATCTTGTAATAGAAAATAAAGTATGCTCGGTATAATGCCCATTGGCAGGTTACTTCCAAACATGATTTCTAGAGGTTGGAAAGTTTGCTCCCAGCATAAGAAGCTGACGGATTACCTCCAGTATGATATCCAGAAGCTAGAGACATGCCCCCCAAGCTTCGTTTCGGTTACCTACTCTTTTTCTTCATCCAATCAAAGTCATGGTTACTAATAGGAATATATTCACTAGGGGAGGAAGAAGAAAGGGGATTAAATAACATAGGAGAGTTAAATGAAGGTTTAGATATTAAATCTAGTGAAAGACTCAATTCAAAGGGAGGGGATCTATTTCATTTTTTAACGAACTTGACACAGGAAAAGAACCATGCTCGTGAAGCTGGTTTCATGTTTACGCAAGCTTGAAACCAAAGGTAAACCATGCTTGGGTATAATACCCCCATTTTGACCCTTAGTATATATTGGCTTTTAATGTAAATATTGTATACATGTGATGTATGTTTTCCTAGCGTGGAGCTCAAGGCCAAGGCCCCACTAGTGGATGTTCGGATTTTATTTAAAAATGAAAGTATTTGATATTATGATATCCATGTGTTATTAAGCCATGGAACATTGTAAAATGGTGTAAATATTAATATTGCAATAAAAATTCCAAAAACTAGCTATGGAAGCAACTAATAAGAGGGGGCCATGTGTATTCCACTAGGGAGTGGTGAGGGGGTTGTGGGGTTAAACCATATGTTTCCAAATTTCATCTTGAGAACACATTTGACTTTCCTTGCTGACATTTATTTCTGTTGTAAGGAAGTGGTTGAGGAAATCAGTCCATGGCTTCAATGGAGGATGGGCAGCCCATAAATTCATATGGTAGGTATGGGCTCTATTTTCTTGACCCACAAGTCACTCTACCTCATAGGAATTCGTTCTTCCTCATTCTCATTCCATTGTTGAACATCCAAGCATCATTTTTTATCCATTACACAAGCCCAACAGTGAGAAAGACCAGAAATCGCAACTCTGAATTTAACCATGTTTTGAAGTGCCAAAAATGCCCAAAAAATTGTGTGGACAGAGAAATCCAATGGGGGGTCCATAGACCTGACCCTTGGGGCGAATTTGAGAGTGTTAGATACCCTGAAATCCATAGAAAACCCCAGATTTGATAGCCTGAAAATATAATTATGGGACAGAGTTATTTGGCCATAGAATTGAGAAAATCCAAGCGTGAATAACAGAGCAGAAGATAGAACAGAGGTTGGTATTGCTTGATAAATCTAGTGAAGGATAGAATCTCAAGGATTTAGTAGCTTGGACCTTTCTATGCCCACCCTGAAGAGTATTGGAGGGAAGGGGCATTTGAGGGACTGTGCAGCAGAGAAGGGGACCTTCCTTGTGTTGGGTGTGGTAGGTATTGTGGGTGTCAAGGCTGTTTGAGTTTAGTTGAGATGCATGTAGCTATGTGGTTGAGCTCACTGACTTAGCATCTTCCTCCTTGTCTCTTGCATGCTTGATAAACCCAATTGTGTGTTGACTTAACATGATTGTTTCGGTGAAACCATGGCTGTGAGTGAGTTCGTTTAGTTCCTCCTTAGTGGATACACAACCCAACTTGGGGGTGGTCTCTCAGCTAAAAAAATATAGGATGGACAGAGACCTATGGTTGGGTGGAACGTTTCTCTCACATAGCTAGTTGCTTGGACAATTTCATCTTAAAGATAAGTATTATCTATGTGTTTGTAATTCTACAATGTTTTAATTAATGAAGCCTATTATGATTATAAATGTTGAATGCATGATGCACTTGCGTGTGGATGATGTTTATTTCCACTGTGTTTATTTGAGTATGAATCTGCACACATGATTTTTTATTTATCATAAATTCGTTATTCATGAATGGGGCTGAGTTTCCCAAATAAGCCCAGAATGTCAGTCATGTTCCCTTCCTTGCATCAGATTAATGGGAGGGGACGTGACATTGGGAACAGTTTCATTTTTACACAAGATCAAAACCAAAGGTAAACTATGCTTGGGAATGGTTTCATTTTACACAAGCTCGAAACCAAAGGTAAACTATGCTTGGGAATGGTTTCATTTTTACACAAGCTTGAAACCAAAGGTAAACTGTGCTTGTATGGGTCTGTTCCATTTTTTAACGAGCTTGGAGGCAGAGACCAATCTGTACTCATGGTCATCTATTTCATTTTTTAACAAGTTTGACACGGGAATAGAACTATGCTAGTGGGGATGGTTTCATTTTTATGCAAGCTTGAAACCAAAGGTAAACTATGCTTGGGAGGGCCTATTTCATTTTTACACAAGCTTGAAATAGAAAATAACTATACTTGAAGGGACCCATTTCATTTTTTAATCAGCTTAAAATGGAACGAAAACTATGCTCATTGACACCTTCATTTCTTCCAAGAGGATGATAGTCCAAAATGAATACATGTCAAAGGATAAGCCTCAATCATGGATTCTAAGAGGTCCTCATTGGAAGGAGATAAACCATGTCAACTCTTGAATCCAAGGTTAAAGAAGATGAGCAATCAAAGAGAATCTTGTGTTCAGTGGAAGTTGGAAGCATGGGATATAATGCCACATAATTGACCTATGGCGGGTAAGATACCACGTGGACATAAGTTAGATGATCAGTAGTCGGACAGGAGTCAACAAATGAAAGTTGTTTGATAGTCGCAATGCACCCATTATGGGGGAAATACAACACTCAGAAGAGTATAGACACGAGAGCTTTCATCGCATACACATAAACTTGTTCGAGGAGAAGATTAAAATCCAAAGGACTTGGAACTACCAAAATATCAATAAAGACCATTTTTCTACCTAAGGAAATATGCAACTGAGGAACAACCCCAAGAGGTTGATTGATTCCTCTGTTGAAAGCTAACAGATTTTGACTAATGGGAACAAGCTGCGGGGAACCCATAGCTTGCCAAGAATTTGAGGACAAAATGCTAACTGTGACACCTTCATCAACTATAGTATGAGGTACATCTATATGACCAACCTGCACAATGATTTTAAAAGGAAGATAGGGAGGAAGGCGAGGTGCAGTGATTCTATTCCAATTGATAAAAATCGATTGATTCAGAACTAAAGGAGGAATACCGTAAGCCTCATTACTTGGGGGTGGTCTTGTAATAGAAGGATTAATTCCCCCCTGCATGGTAGAATCTGTATTAACAAGAAGAACCTGAGTGGTAATAGATTCACTCTCTAAGGGGAGAGTGGGATCGACCGAGGATGAAACTAGATCGACCACTTGAGTTTCACTCTCCAAGAGAGTAGTGGGATCGACCAAGGATAAAACTAGATCAGCCACTTGGGTTTCACTCTTCAGAGAAGGAGTGGGATTAACCAAGTATGAAACTAGATTGACCACTTAGGTTTCACTCTTCAAGGGAGGAGTGGGATCGACCGAGGATGAAACTAGGTCAACAACTTAATCAACCGACAGAAAGTCAAGAGGAAATTTAATACAACTCGTTGGAGGTTGTGATCGAGACATAGAAATACTTTCCAATAATTGGGAAGCTTCCTCCATGCGGGGACAAAGGTAAGTACGGTGCAAGTCCTTACATAATAAGAAAGGATTCTTGAATTTACTTTTCCAACTCTTAACCAAAGATTCATTGGTTGACAAGGTGTCATCAGTATGATGTCCAGAGCCTAACAATATGGGTCGTTCTGAATCTCGTGACCATATTTCTAATATAGTGGGAATACCAGGGAAATCCTTAAGAAAATGGGGCCCCTCACAAAGCCTGCAAGGGAACTTAGGTTTACGAAGATTCGAAACAGGTTCATCAATACTCCCGTCATGATGATCAATGGCTAGTAGGTTTCCCACATGATGGTCAGCGGTTGGATTTTTGACCTTCTTCATAGTGTTCTTCTTCTTAGCCTTCATTTTCTTTTTCTTCTTATCCACCTACTTACTAACTTCACAATTTTCAGCAGGCGAAGAGGAATAAAGGGAAGCAAACTCAACATTTGATGAAGAAGGCGAACGATCAACATGAGGTTGATGCTCTTGTGGGGGAGGAATATGATCCGAAACAATTGGTGCACTTGGGAAAATCGGATTGGAGAATAACCATACTGGTAACCCTATAGGCAATCGAGGAACGCTCAATGTGGCCATGAAGGGAGGACCAACACTTATGAAGGAAAAAAAAAAGATGTACCCTAAAAAGGGGTCTCTTGGTTGGTAGTCCTGGAATATTTTTCCATATCTAAACTCTCTAAGAACCTCTAAATTATCACACAAATCAAACACTACTCAAATCTAAAAGCAACGAGCAGTTTGTGAAAGGGATGGATAAATAAGTCGGATTCTCACAGGATTGTCAAATTGTCACAACTCATGATATACTGTAGGGTCCAACAGTTATACTTGGCCCAATATTTCAAATCACTGACCAGGGAGGATTGGGACCATACCCCTGGCTGTATAACCCGATTACCTAACAGTAGATGCGTAATAATCTCCTCGAGTGTTCTTCTCGGTGTATTGCAACAATAAGATGTCCATTAGGTTTACTCGGATAGTTCCAGGATGCTAAAAGGGGTCTCTCGATATACGCAAGGTATGTGGGAGATCAAATCCATAGTAGTGTTGTCTAATGCACAACCGTATGAAAGGGGCCTTCCTATATATCGTCTAGTACGTGAAAGAACCTTTCAATATACCATAATAGTACGTGAAAGGCCATTCGATATACCAATGAGTACGTGGAAGAACCACACAGAACTCAGAATGAACCACACAGACCTCGGAATGAACCACACAGACCCCAAAATGCAGTGCAGGCAAATAACGACAGCTTCGACGCTTTAAGACATCGGAACACGTCTCTAACCTATCATTTAAGTTGCTAAATATTTTAACTTAACTAGCGATTGATTTTATCTTATGCAGTTAAGTGGATGCATGAAGTGTAGAATTGTAAAGTAAACAAAATGCACCACTAATCTAAATGAAATGCAAATCTTTCATTTATCGATGAAGTCCTACTTACAGAGAGAGTAAAAGGTTCTTTTTCCCAAGTGAACAACCCTACGCAAATGCCATTTAAAATTTTTCAAACATGGTAGAAACAAGACAATCCACACCAAAGCATAAATTATTTGGAAACCTTAATATGGGTCAAAGAGACTGTAGGATAGACAATGCAATTCATTTCACTTAAAAATGCATGCAAAATACTAGTTTTGACTAAGGGGGCCAAACATGGCTCCAAATCTCAGAAAGACCCAAAAAGGAAAAAATTTTGCTTTAACAAATAATGAGAAAGTAGATCTTTAATGAAAAGAAGAAAGGATCTAATCATTGTTTCCAAACAAGAAAGAACATTTTCTAACCCCTAACTATGCAAAAGTTAAAAGTACCTTTCTTTTCTTTTATAAAACTCAGATCTGAACCAAAACAAGACTAGCTAAAAGCACAACTATATTGGGAATTTTCATAAATATTTAAAATGTAACAAAGAAGTGACAATAAATTTATTTCCTTAAACTAAGATGGAAACAAAATATTTTCTTCTTTTCAATTGTAGAAAGCATAAAACACTGTACCAACCTAGTCACAAACCAAGCAATAGGGCACTGAAAGGTTTGGGCAGAAAATCAAGACAAAAATCAACATGTAGACACAGGTTGCAGGTATACACTAGAGCATCCATGGGGGATCGACGGGGTATTCTAAGGAGAAAATCATGATTGCGACACACTCTGTCTTAAGGCAGAGCACACCAGGATGATAGTGACGCACTGTACATGAAGGTAAAGTGCGTTGGGCAACCCATAAAATTGAAAAAAGAAATATTTTCAAGCCAATCAATAGACTTCAGGGTGTGAGACCCAAAGGGAATTATACAATGGCATATAGACAGTTAGATCTACCAATTGGATTTAATCTACAAATTGAAAATTAAGCCATATCTAATAAAAAATGAGGCAAGCAAGGAGATTTACAACTTAAATAATTCATTCCCTAGTATGGTCACCAATTTTGTTAAGGGACAAATCCGTCGATGTGGACACCAACCAATCTCCCTAGTCCAAATGGTTCGTATCTAGAAAAAATCAAAACAAGAATGAAACCTTTCCCTATATCTATCAAATTACTTGAATGCAAATATTCTAGTCCATACCTTATTTATGAAGGTTGTCCTCGTAGCTTGAAGCTTTCGCGATCCTGCTTGTTGATGAAGAGATTACCTGCAAAAGATTCAAAAGGGAAAAGACAAGAGACTACAAGATAACATGATACATCTAAGCAATTGACAAAGGAGAACTACTATAAACGAAATTACACATCATTTATGGGAAAGGAAGACATTGATGTATTAATAAAAATAGAGGAAATAATTACAACCAATGAAGCCTTGGTGTTGAAGATCCTTTCCAATGGAACCTTGCCTCAATTTTCCAATCATGGAAGAATAGATTCCTAGCTTAATTTCTCCATCATTTGGCTACCCTCATTTCAACCCCCTATTCCATGAAGAGGAGCTTCATTTATAGGCCAAAAGAGATGAGGAGGAGAGGAGAGGATTGGGGATAAGGAGTAGGTGGGATCCTACTAAGATATGAGGCAAGATCCACCCTATATGGAAGGGATAAGCCTCCATGAGGGTCTCCTTCAAGATACTTCTCAAAATTTCTCTTTTTTCCCTCCATACAGGCACCGACGCACCCTAGACACTAGCAACATGCGTCGATGACGCTCTTTGTAATGGAGAAAGGTGTGTCTATAAAGAAAAGATGTGCCTTTCTATAAGAAAAGGTGCGTCAGTCTCTCTAAACATGGTTTTTACAGGGAAAAAACCTCATGACTCATCTTCCAATTATTTTGGTCAAATACTTCAGGTATTTAGACAAGGATAAAGTGTACATGGTTCGTAATCACGATGAGTACAAAATTTCCGTGTAACACTTTCCCAATATGTTGTTAAATATATTCTGCGGTGGGTGAGCCCGGATTCCTTATATAAGCAACATCTTCGTTCAAATTATTCTTTAACTATGCTTCACGTTTTTCTTTTGGTATCAGGTCGTCAATGGCCTTAGGGGGGCAGAAGATGACATCTCTGAAATTCTTTGTATATAATTTGATAAATATCTTCACACTTTGAGATTGACCTTTGCACCTCATTTTGTATTTTCTTTCCTGACTTCTGCAAATTTTCTAAGAGAGCTATGTCCAATTTCAACTCAGCAATTGCTCTTTTTGGCAGATGTGCAGGGATCTCCTTAGATTTTCCTTTCCAAGCAATTACCTTCTTCATTTTTTCATAAATTCCTGTTAATTTATGTTTTAGATTTGATGCTTCTGTGGAAATCTACCTTAATCTATTGACCCTTTCCTTTAACTCATAAATTTGCTTGGTAAGCAATCCTTGAGATTGAAACAAATGTTCTTGCAATTCACAAGCATGCTCATAAAATGGTGTCATGTCTTGTTTCTGAGCCTGAGCATTTTTGAGTTGTTCTACCAAGGATTCATTTTCTTTAGTTAATTTCGTTATTTGAATCTGCAAAACTCCTTGTTCTATGATGAGTGACTCGACTCATTTATCTAGTTGATTCTCCTCATCTTCTAGCTCACTTATTCGAGTTTGGAAATCAGTTCTTTCACCTTCCATGATGACTAGTTGAACATTCAATGAATCCTTTTCATCCTCAATACTTTGAAAGTCTCACAAGACCTTTCCTTTTATGTTTCTAGGGCGTCCCAATGTCTTTACATCAATATTTCGTCACTTCGATCTTTTACCAAATTGGCTTTAAGATTGATCATCTTGGCCTTGCTCCTTTCTAGATCTTCCGTCAACTTATCAATATTATAGGGATTTGCTTGAGCTGCTGTAACATTCACTGAAGTTGTGAATCTCGGATCGTTATTAGTGCCTTCCATTACTGTACTCTCCTATATAGTTACAATATCCAGTTGCGAGGTAATATTCAATCTCTTCTCTACCCTTCTTAGAATGGTCTTCATTTTGGGATAAAAAATGATAGTATCCAGTTTAGCCACCAAA
This sequence comes from Larix kaempferi, assembly GCA_027924585.1. Classification (NCBI taxonomy): domain Eukaryota; kingdom Viridiplantae; phylum Streptophyta; class Pinopsida; order Pinales; family Pinaceae; genus Larix; species Larix kaempferi. Next base: position 777,583 of record BSBM01000345.1, on the reverse strand, counting down.
TGTTGCTTTGATGGTGTGAAAGGGGTAAGCCCGAGCTCAGCCAATGGAAGGTGACCTCCAATGAGAGGTACTTCTGGATTAGGATCAACAGGATTGTCTATGTCCATGTCTTGTTGATTTTGGATTTCTTCATGATGTATTTTATATTCCATGGCTTTCTTGATCCTTTCTTCATCTTCTACTTTCTTGTTGGATTCATCTTGTAATTTCTTCTTTTCCTACTCCGCATCTGCTTTATTTTCCTTTTTTTGTTCTTCTTTTATCCTTGCTTCCTCAACTTATTTTTCCTTTTTCCTTATTTATTCCTTTTCCTTAGCTATATTCTCCTCCTGCAACTTATTTTCATTTTCTGTTGCTAGAGCCTCCTCATTGGCTTTCTTTTGTTCTGTTTATTTCGAGGCTTCTTTTAACTGGCTCGAGCTTGCCTCTATTTTCCTCCAAACCTTTTATTCAAATATGCCATGTTCTTCACTCTTTTGTATACTTCTTCATCTTTCAAGAAGTGATCAGAATATTCAAATTTAATTATGCATGATGCACAATGCTTAGCTACCTTTTGTAAGATATCATTTCTAACGAAGATTTTTTCCCCAAAGTGATAAGCCTCTAATTCCTTTACAAAATTTTCAGCCCCTTTGAATTTGGTGAACTTGTAGACTCCAATAGAGAATGGAAGTGGAGGATGTGATGCCTTCGTATTCTCATTTAAAAAGTGTCCAACTCCATTTACAAAACTTGCCTTACTGCCTCTTTCAAAATGACATAGTCTGTAACATACCTAGGCATCAAAGAAGGACTCTTTGTACCTCCATACATTATGAGATACGTACCTTTCAGAGGAAAGTAATCATCTCCATATTCACTGATTACCTCTAAGGCTGCATCTGACATATAGTTCAGTTCTTGATTGAAAATCAATAGATAAAGAGGTATTATAAATTCTTCACAAATTATCTTGTAAAAACTAGCATGTCTATGTTCCCACATGATATGATATGCCACATAGATTGGAGCCTCCTCTGGAACCCAGTAGCATCCTAGATTATGAAAAGGATTTCTGATAAGAATGCATTCAATCAAGCATGATGCCATGTAGAAATCCACTTTGTTTTGCTTTAACCCTTCTTGTGTTGTTGATATAGCCTGACCCATATTCTCTAAGATGTTGTTTTCCTAGTTGAATATAGTATCGTGTGTGGTGACATGATACATCAGCAGAACCCAGCTAAGTTTATCCGTGTTTGCAGTTTCTTTCCCATAGATTCTACATAAAAGCATTGCAACATTCCTAAATGGAGTTTTCAGATTTTTTGTCTCGTGCTCCCCACTAGCCCTCTGTCTCGGCTATATTCTAAGTGGTCTATTTTTAGACTCTTAACCCAATCATCTATAAGGAATTCCTTGGTAGATGGAAACTTGTATGCTTTGCTTATGTGTGCAGGTTGAAAGGAAGTGATTCCATTCCCATTAACTCCTGATATGATTCTGAACTTTGCATCTATATGTGGTAGGATGCACCCTATAAATTCATGACATGGAAATAATTTTGGTTGCATGGAAGCCTTATGGAGACCAAACTTCTTTATATTTTGATATATTACGGTCTCTTCTATGGTTGCATTTGTCATATTCTGATCCCTTATAAGCTGATAGATTTCTCCCCACTTGTATTCAGGGGTTATTCCTACGACAACCCTCCTGTCCTCAAACTGAGTTTCCATAGTGGATTCCGGGACCACCTCGATATTTGAATCTGATTCTACCACTTTGACATTGCGCTTAGAAGTTATTCTAGACATATCTGGGTCCTGCAGCATAAGAGAGATATCAAAGAGTAGCATTGGTTCCAAATAGATTGAATGACAATGATAACAAGAGGATTTCAAACCAAGCACGGAGTATAATATTTATTCATTTTCAACTTTTCTTAGATTTACGAAATAAGTTCAAATGTTTATGCTACCAACTATGCATAAAATTGTTTCAATGCAAACTACTTCTGAAGCATATGTATATTTGTAAGATATTCTAATATGCAATCATGTTGAAAACAAATACTCAGAGTAAGCAATTTTATCAACTAATTTACCATGTCAAATGGAAATCAAATAGATCAATCAACACCCTTATGGGGATTGTTGGTGTTATAGGTCAATTTTCAATTGTTTTCTCAATGAAAAGCTCATATAATTTAGGGTTTCAATTCTTCCTCTAGTAATCGGACCATGAAATATTTGTTGTCTAGGGATTCAATGGGTAAAACCCTTATTCAAAGCTTGTTGAGAGCAAGTACTTGGTTCGAATGTTCGTAAGTCAATTTGCACGAAGAAGAAGGCCAACGAAGATTTGATGAGCACTCTGACTGGTAAGGGTTCAATGTTTCCCTCAATAATGGATTCACTCGCCACTGATCAACTATTACAGACGAAGGAGAGACAAATTTGGGGCTACCACCCCTCTTTGAAATGAAAATGGTGAGCTTAATAGCTTGTAAGACTAGGGCAAAAAGAACGTATCTCACCTAATCTCTTAATGCCTAATAAAAAACAAACAAGTTCATCAAATAAGACAAAATAAACCTACCTGAAAAACAAGTGTGCTTTTGAGCTGGCATTCGAGTTGGAAGAATTCTTCTTGCAGTTGTTGCGAGGGAGAAAACGATGCTCATGAGTATAATGGTGACCTAGAACGGGTTACTCTCTTTTAAACGTAACTTTAAACCCTAAGTTGTGATTCAATAGCTAGTGGCGATCTACGATGCTTTTCACACAACCCTATGCACACAACACAGTTCTTTGTTCAAAATAATGACTTATAACTTGAAAATATCTCTTCGGGCATTTATATCAGTGTCGAAGCAGATTGTACCTCGATACATTTCAAGCCACATTCTTGTTTTGCATAGAAGCATTCGGTGGTCATAATAATATCCACACCGATCACAAACCTACAATCCTGCTGACAAAAATAGAAAAGGGTAAAATATTATGTTGAGTCGCCCCTTTTGGGGCTAAAAAAAATATTATCCCAAAACATTTCAGGCCAAAATTGGCATTGGGCACAATTATTTCGGAGTGAAAATGAAAAGAACCCCGATATATAGCGATGAAAAATCAATCATTTAAGTGTTGAGGTGTATCAAGGAAAAATCAAAGTCTACTCCGATTTCTTCAATGGGAAAAGATAAGTCAAACTCGAGCTTTTTTCGAAGGAAAACTACATTCGTAATCGACCATATCGGTGCAATGTTTAAATTGTAAGCAACTGTTTCGTCAAAAAACATTATGTAACCCTGATCGTTTCGGCGCAGAATGGGTTTTTTCTCTGACTGTTTCGACGACACAATAACTTTTGCTCCGACTATTTTGGCACAAATTTTAATTTTGCTCCGAAACAACGAAAACTCAAAAAAAAAATCTAAGTAAAATTTTCTATAAAAATGAAACTCTAAGAATACCTTAATAATGTAAACAACTAAAAGCAACGATAGAGTCAAAATCTATACTCAAAAATTATAAGGAGGGGGCCTAAATCCTCAAAAAATTGGGGAAGGGGTTGCAACTGCAATAGACCCTTAATGAATGTCTACTCAATTGGTTGTAGATAAAAGTTAAATATAGGATGCTTCCTATCTTTACTATATGTGTGATCTGGAACAACAAAAACAAAACAAAAAAATTGAATCAATAGAACCAAATATTTTTTACATATGCAGGAAAATATTGGTCTATTTGAATAATTATCCAACTTTGGATAGGAGGCAACAGAAAAGGTATGTAATCGTCCCAGCTATGAATGACATTGGCTCATATGGTTTCTTCGATGGTGCAGCTAAAAATAGAGTTTGGGGTGTTGGCATGGTTTTATGGATTAAAAAATATCATAAGCTTACTTTGAAAATGGGTGTTGGTAGTGGTACTAATATGAAATTTGAGCTCTTGGTTTGATTATAAAAGAGGAATATTTTGCATAAAATGTTTTGGAGACTCCAAAGTTTTAATTGACCGGGTCACAGGTAAAAATGATATTCAATCTATTCACTTGTTTCCCTAGCTGAATCAGACATCTCAACTCATCAAGTCCTTTGAGTAGATCACTCTTTGTCATATATACAAGGAAGTCAACGTTGAAGCAAATTGTTTGTCTAAAGAATCCATTGGTCCATTAGATGGGTCAATCATTTTTGAGGAATGGTTTGAAGACAACTTGGTGGATTATGGCAGTCTACTTGCCATATAATTTTTCTGTGGATTGTTGCATATGTATTTTTTTGCAGGTGGATCTATACTTGGTGTCGATGCATATTGTTTTGTTGTTATTTTTGTTGATCTAGCTATATCTTTGTAAGCATGTAATGATGTGGTTTCTTTTTGGACTTGAGATCATTACTGTGAACTACTGTTCATTTTTTACTATATTTTGTAACTTTGATTTTCAATGGAAAATAACAAGTCACAGCTTTTTTCTACTGAAAAAAGATTTGATATTTGTCATTGTAAAGTGAGCTATTATCAACATATTAAAAATCTTGAATGATACATTGATAGGTCAAATTCATGTTCATATAATTTAGATTTTTTTTGTATGTTCATAAACAGATACTATAACAAATTATACAACCAACATAAATCATATAGCTAGTTGTCACAACTTCATCCATTATCAATACAAATTCATAAAAAAAATTATTTCGATGATATTTTTTATTCAATTATATAATGTAAACATAAACATATCATCATTAATATCATTGCTGCCATCTAACAAACATAAAAATAACACCATCATACCATCATTAACATAAAACTAATAAAAATAAGCATTAGCATACCATCATAAATATTATGTTACTGCATATTCATCTAGCATATACATCTTATATATTTAAACATCATCTAACACACATATGATCTAACAATAACATGTAACAAAACACAAGTTCCAGTTTCTAACATAATGAAAATCATCGAACCTGACCTAACATACACAAGTACTGTTAGAAAAAACAGGATCACAGAGCAATAACAATAAACAGAAATGCAAATATAATCACACATACACATTACAAGAGAGACACAGATATATCGTGGTTCACCCAACTTGGGCTACATCCACACTGAAGTTGCCAGTCCTTTATTATTCCATCCAGCAAAATGAAGGGATACAACCTACAGCACAACCGCTGCACTTCCTCTTCATTGTCTCACAGTCTCTCTTCCTGATCTCAGAGATCTTTACAATGCATAAAACCTAACTCATCATCCCTAGTCGTGTTACAATGTCTTTCTTTTATAAGGGAAATACAATGGGAAAATACCATGGGTTACTCAAAACCATGGGCCCGAAAACTGGTGGCGAAAACAGCCCCAGAAAATTTCCTTGGGGGCTAAGCCCCAGAACCCCCATAACTTGAGGGCGTTGCCCCCAAACCACCCTTCTCGGGGGCACTGCCCCCCAGACCCCCTGGGGCTCGTGCCGGGATCATAACCAAACCTGGGGTACAAACACGGCTGAATAATAATATCTCTGAATCTGGAGTTCAGGATCCACAACCAACAACTCCACCGCTGTTGCACCTGTTGGACCTTGGACTCGACAACTTTCTCATCTTTGCCTTCATGCTAGAAGGCCAACTAAAACCGAGCAGGAACTTAGTTTCTCTCTGGTCACTACCTTTGTGAACATGTCTGCAGGATTCTGGCTAGTGCGTATCTTTTCCAGCTTCAACAGTTCATCTTCCAGAACAGAGCGTATGAAATGGTACTTGAGTTGTATGTGTTTAGTCCTGGAATGGAATGCTGAGTTCTTTGCAAGATGAATGGCACTCTAGCTGTCACTATACAACCTGCTATCCTTCTGCTTCTTACCCAATTCCTCCATAAACCTCTGCAACCAAATCATCTCTTTACTAGCCTCTGTAACAACAACATACTGTCCTTCTGTTGTTGAAAGTGCAACATCCTTCTACAGTTTCAAAATCCAACTTACTGTTGTTCCACCTACAGTAAACACATACCCTATGGTGCTCCTCCTGCTATCCTTATCACCTCCATATCTGCATCATCATATCCCTGTAGAACAGTGTCTAAACCTCCAAAACATAATTCCTGAGTGGTAGTACCTCTCAAATACCTAAGAATCCACTGTACTGCTTTCCAATGTTCTTTACCTGAATTGTTCATATATCTGCTCACAACTCCCACTGCTTGTGCAATATTTGGTCTTGTGCACACCATGGCATACATCAAGCTGCCAACTGCTGATTGATAGGGAATCTTGGACATGTAATCTGTCTCTTCCTGTGTCTTGGGACACATTTCCTTACTTAGACTGAAATGGCTGGCCAAAGGTGTACTTACTGGTTTTGCATTCTGCATTCTGAACCTCTCCAACACCTTTTATATGTACTCACTCTGAGACAATGTCAATTTGTGATTTCTCCTGTCTTTCGTTATTCTCATACCAAGGATTTGCTTTGCAGAACCCAAATCCTTCATCGCAAATGAGTTAGCTAGATTCCTTTTGAGTACATTTATATCCTGCATGTTAGACCCTGCAACAAGCATGTCATCCACATACAATAACAAGATAATATATCTTTCATTGTCTAGCTTCTTGAAATAAACACAGTGGTCAGAATGACATCTACTATAACCTTGTTCTGTCATAAACCTGTCAAACTTTAGATACCACTGTTTGGAGCTTCCTTCAAGCCATACAAACTCTTTTTCAACCTGCATACCAAGTTCTCTTTACCTTTGACCTCATACCCTTGTGGCTGCCGCATTTATATCTCTTCCTCCAAATCCCCATGGAGAAAGGTTGTTTTTACATCTAACTATTCAAGATGTAAATCTTCTACTGCCACTAGACTTAAGATAGTACTAATTGAAGTCATCTTAACAACAGGAGAAAATATTTCATCAAAATCTATACCTTTCTTCTATACAAACCCCTTTACAACAAGTCTCCCCTTGTACCGCTTCTTACCTCCTTCTTCTTCCTTCAACCTGTAAATCCATTTGTTCTGCAATGCTCTTTTACCAGCAGTCAATTGAACCAGATCCCAAGTCTGGTTTCCTACCAATGAGTCCATCTCCTCATTCATGCCTTGCTCCCACTTCGTTCTAGTTTCCACCTACATTGCTTCTTCATAACACTCTGGTTCACCAGCATCAGTCATCAATAAATAATACATTGAAGGAGAGTATCATTCAGGGAGTCTACTTAACCTGGTAGATCTTCTTGTAGTTGCAGGAGTTTCAGGTACTTGCTGTTGTTCTTGATTTTCTGGCACCTTCGGAACTTCATTTTCTTGAATTTCATCAAGTACTGTGTACTCTGTGTTTTCCTTTTCCTGTTTCTTTCCCTGCAACTGATCTTTAGACATGACCTTTTCATTGAATATGACATCTCTACTTCTAATGATTTTGTGATTTTCATAATCCCATAAACGATAACCAAAATTATCAACCCCATATCCAATAAAGGTACATTTCTTGGATTTAGCTTCACAGTTTGTTCTATTTTCTTTATCAATATGGACAAATGCTTCACAACCAAATCTTCTAAAAAATGAGTTTTTAACCTTTTTTTTCTGTCCATGCCTCCTCTGGAATACCACCATCCAAAGCACTTGAAGATCCTCTGTTTATTAAATAAACAACAGTATTTACAACATCTGCCCAAAACTGTAAGGGCAACCCTGCATGCAATCTCATACACCTTGCACACTCCATGATCGTTCTGTTCATCCTTTCAGACACACCATTTTCTTGTGGTGTTCTCAGGACTGTCTTCTCTCTACGAATCCCATGGTATGAACAGTAACTATCAAACTCCTTGCCGCAGTACTCACCTCCATTATCAGGTCTGAGACAGTTCAACCTTTTTCCTGTCTCATTGTCAACCAAAGCTTTCCACTTCTTAAAAGTAGCAAACACATCAGATTTCTGTCTAATGCAATAAACCCAAGTTTTCCTAGTTGCATCATCAATAAATGTAACATAATAATGAGATCCACCAAGATATTGTACTTGAGCTGGTCCCCATACATCTGTATGCACAAGCTCTAACTTTTCATTCTTCTTATGTTTCCCAACCCTGAGAAATCTGACTCTCTTCTGTTTTCCATAAACACAGTTTTCACAGAATTCCAAACTTACCTGCTTCAAATCTAGCAGCAACTTCCTTGAGTGGAGAATCTGCATCCCCTTCTCACTCATGTGGCCAAGCCTATGATGCCACAATGTTGTATATGTTCCCGTGGAAGCTAAAGATATAGAATAGTCAGTATTATGAGGACATAAATACAACGTACCTACCCTGTCTCCTTTTTCTATCAACATTGATCCTTTAGTGATCTTCCAACACTTTTCTCCAAATGTAGATAGACAACCGCCATCTCCCAACTGCCCTGTTGAGATCATATTTCTTTTCATAGCAGGAATATGCCTTACATATTTCAATAGCCAATCAGTTCCATTCTTAACTTTTATCCATACCTTACCCATTCCAACAATTTTACATGGCTCATCATCACCCAATAAAACATGTCCAAAATCACCTGGAACATAATCATGAAAATATTTCCTATGGGGTGTACCATGACATGAAGCCCCTGAATCTACTACCCAATAATAACTTGTATTATCTAATGCAAGAATCAAAGCATCTTGTAACACATCACTTGCTACATTTGCTTCCTGTGTAGTTTCCTTCTGTGCATCTCCTTTCTTCTCTAGAGATCTGCAGTTTTTCTTCAGATGTCCTTTCTTTCCACAGTTCCAACACTCTATTTTTCCCAGTCTGGACTTGGATCTGCCCTTTTAGAGTTGTTACGATTAACTTGGCTCTTTCCTCTCTCCTTTTGTCTTCCCCTGCTCTCCATGGTCAATTCATTACCTGATGTCTCACCTGTTCTTTTTCTTTGCATTTCCTCGCTAAGAATAACACCAATAAAATCATCAAATTTCAAGGTGTTTGAACCAGAGACAGAGTTACTTACAGCCATGACCAAGCTATTCCAACTTTCTGGCAATGAACACAAGATTAGAAGAGCCCTAACCTCATCATCAAAGTTCACACATACAGAACTTAGTTGATTTGTAACCATATTAAACTCATTTAAATGATCAGTAACAGATCCACCTTCAGACATCTTCATATTAAATAAACGCTTCATTAGAAATACCTTGTTGGAGGCCGAGGGTTTTTCCTACAGCTTACCCATTGCGCTCATCAAACCCTCTGTTGTCGTTTCTTTTGAGATATTGAAAGCCACTGACAAAGCCAGGCTCAGCCGTATTGTTCCTAGAGCCTTTCTTTCAAGAACCTCCCACTCTTCATCCTTCATGGCCATCAGCTGCTTTGCTCTTCCTCCCAACGGCAGGAATCGATCCTTCTGGTACAGATAGTCCTCCATTTGCATCTTCCATAGCTGAAAGTTTTGGCCATTAAACTTCTCGACCTTAAACTTTCCTTCTTTTTCCATTGCTCCCACTCGAACCAGAAACCCTAGCTTCCTGCGGGTTTATCTGCCAAATAGACCTTTGGCTCTGATACCAATTGTTAGAAAAAACAAGATCACAGAGCAATAACAATAAACAGAAATGCAGGTATAATCACACATACACATTACAAGAGAGACACAGATATATCGTGGTTCACCCAACTTGGACTATGTCCACACTGAAGTTGCCAGTCCTTTATTATTCCATCCAGTAAAGTGAAGGGATACAACCTACAGCACAACCGCTACACTTCCTCTTCACTATCTCACAGTCTCTCTTCTTGATCTCAAAGATCTTTACAATGCATAAAACATAATTCATCAACCCTAGCCGTGTTACAATGTCTTTCTTTTATAAGGGAAATACAATGGGAAAATACCACAGGTTACCCAAAACCATGGGCTCGAAAACTAGTGGCGAAAACATCCCCAAAAAATTTCCTCGGGGGCTACGCCCCCGAACCCCCATAGCTTGGGGGTGTTTCCTCCAAACCCCCTTTCTCAGAGGCGCTGCCCCCTGGGGCTCATGCTGAGATCATAACCAAACCTGGGGTACGGACACAGCTGAATAATAATATCTCCGAATCTGGAGATCAAGCTCCATAACCAACAAGTACATTACCATCAACATAATTGTGAGATTTTCAATTGCTAGGAACTAGATTCATAAGACAATTTCACATGGAATATTTCACACAATGAGAGAAGAATAATAGAGAGAATAAATTGTGGAAATCACTCTGTATATTATTCATTGATATGATAACAATATATAATACATCCTCCATGGAGAAAATCGAATTCCTTTGAGGCAATATGGAAAGAGAAAAAAGAAAAGGCTTCGAAAAGACAAAAAAACCCCTAGGTGGCAAAAGCAGTTTCCAAAATTGTCCTAGAGGCTCATGCATTTAGTAAGTATGGTATGGCAGCTCATGAGTGAGGTAAATGGAATGCAATGATCGCTTTAGAAGGTTAGATATGATGTGGATGTTAGAAAAACAGGATCGCAAAGCAATAACAATAAACCGAAATGCAAATATAATCACACATACACATTACAAGAGAGACACAGATATATCGTGGTTCACCCAACTTGGGCTACATCCACACTGAAGTTTCCAGTCCTTATTATTATATTGTCCAACAAAGTGAAGGGATAAAAGCACAACCGCTGCACTTCCTCTTCACTGTTTCACAGTCTCTCTTCTGATCTCATAGATCTTTACAATGCATAAAACCTAATACATCAACCCTAGCCGTGTTACAATGTCTTTATTTTATAAGGGAAATACAATGGGAAAATACCACAGGTTACCCAAAACCATGGGCCCGAAAACTGTTGGCGAAAACAACCCCAAAACTTTTTCTCGAGGGCTACGCCCATGAACCCCCTGGGGATCGTAACCAAACCTGGGGTACAGACATGGCTGAATAATAATATATTTGAATTTGGAGATCAATATCCACAACCAACAGTGGAGGTCGAATTGGTCAAGTGGCAAAAGATTCCAAGTCAACTAACTTTATCTTTTCCACTAGAAGTAGAAAAAAACAGGACAAAGCTAACTAAATTAGGATAGTGTCTTTCTAATTCAGGAGTGGAGTAAAATCATACATAATCCAAGGAATCTTATCCAGAATCTATCCAAATCATTTTTTTGAATGAGTATAGCATGTGGTCCACTAAAAGACAAAACTGGCTTATTCTACCTAGTCAAAACTCAGGAAATTAATCATAAATGATTAATTAATTTTATCCTAAGTCTAGAATGACATAGTGGGTTTTTTAAATGTTCCAACACCCCCCCTTGAGCCTAACTTTATGTGATGGGAATCAAAAAAATATCATAAAATATAAGGCCCAAGCAACAAGGCTTATGGTCACCCTAATACAAAAATAACTAGTCCATGTAAACTGAGGAAACAGGGAAAACCTCATGGGAACAAAACCCTCCCTAAAAATGGACATGCTTGATGTCTTCATACTGTCATGTTGCTCATTTGAATGAGCTGAATGAGCTGAGTGAGCTGAATGGGCTGCTTCTGAGTAACTGACTTGATGAAGAGATTGTGGATGTCATGATCATGCATCAGTGCATCAATGTTGTTTAGGCAAGAACCATGTGTTGAAGCTCTGTGAAGTTCATCTTTTGATGATGGAGGAGAATCAAATGAATTTTTCTTGCTTCTGTAACATACATAATCAGATCTAAAAACATAATCAATAATGGAAAGAAGATCTATGCATACTCCTTCCCAAGGAGAAACAATGAACTCAATAGGATCAATTTCTTATGTAGCTGCAATGTGGTGTACTAGTTCTTGTACTTTCTTCTCAAATTGATGTAGAACCTTTATGATATTTAAAATGATAATGTAGCTCTGAAATATCAGAATGTGATTCATATGGAGCAGCAACCAGTAAAGATTTGGAGTCTCCATGATCGAACAGAGTTTCAGTAGGAAAAGTGTGAGAAACTAGATCACCTTGACAGTTGAGCGAGCCTGGAGAGTGTGAGGACTTGACTTTTGAACCATGAATTATAGGGTCAGGTCCATATGTGTGGAATATCATTCCAAATAAATCTAAAAACATGGTTTTCCAGCCAACGAAAGATATGAAAGACAAAAGTGCAACAGAGGCAGGTGACACAGTGTAGGAAAACATAGAATATGTAGTTTCTTAACTGGAGAACTTGGGGTTTGTAGGGTATTTTTTGCATCCAAAGGTTGGTAATATGATGTGGGATATGTAATGACCTACATATAAGACTGTAAATCATCTTATAAATCAGAATATGAAATATTTGAATGGTGGTGGAAAGACCTTTCAGAAGACAAGTCAGAAGCTAGTACAAAATGACTAGTTTTGAGAGTAGACTTGAATGAACTGACTGAAGATTGTTCCAAGGAAGAGGTGGAGGTTTCTGATTCTGATATACCAGAATGTGAATCAATATCAGAGACATCAGAATTATATTTCACTCTAGCACTCAAAGCATAAACATTATTACCTTTGGGAGAGGCTTGGAGACAGAGTTCTTGTTCTACAGCAAGCTTGCCTTGTTCTTTCTTTGCAAAGTCAGGAACATCTATGTTATGTTCTTCAAGCATTTTGGCCATGATGTCCAATTTATTCTTGAAGCAAGATTTCTCAGGATGAGTGCCTTTGCAGCAATAAGAACACTTGGGCTTCTCCTTCTTCATCTTCTTGGATTTGGAATCTTCATCAGAATCCTCTTCATCTGACAATATCTTTTGTTTGGATTTGTTATTCTTGAAACTCTTTGCTCCATGAGCAACAAGTGCAAAGTATTTGGAGGGTGATTGATCCCTCATTTGAACCAGATTGTCCTTCTCCTGAGTAAGTGAATCAATAAATGCATCCAATTTAGGCATCTTCCACTTGGGAACTGCAAGTCTTGCAGAATGAAATGTAGACACAAATACTGAGTATTCTGAACTCAGTTTTGACAGAATGGTGAGGATTAATTGCTCATCCTTCTTCTCTATGCCACATTGCTTGATTTGAAGCACTAGGGTCTTGAATTTTGATATTAACTCCTCCAAATAATCGAAATTACTTGGACTAAGAGAGATCATCTCAATCTCCAACAAATGACCTTTGAGCTCGTCCTATTTTCCAAAGAGAGATTCTAGCTTTGTCCACACTTCATTTGGAGTGGATAGAGAATCAATATGGAATAGAAGATCTAGAGATACAGAGAGACAAAGTAACCCATAATCTTCATCAATCCTATTAAACCATTTGTATTTTAATGCAACAGCTCCTGGCTCAGTTTCAAGCCCCATAGTGACTCTATACAATCCTTTGCTCCGAAGTTGGATGATTATATGCGCCTTCCAGTCAAAGAAATTAAAGGGAGTGAGAGTCCCAGCTTTGGCTTGATTATGATCCATACTGATGTGCTCCTGGTGATGGAAATAACTGCAAAAAGCACTCTTTGAAATTGATTTGAATCAAGCTAGCTCTAATACCATGTGAGATTTTCAATTGCTAGGAACTAGATTCATAAGACAATTTCACATGGAATATTTCACACAATGAGAGAAGAATAATAGAGAGAATAAATTGTGGAAATCACTCTATATATTATTCATTGATATGACAACAATATATAATACATCCTCCATGGGGAAAATCGAATTCCTATAAGGCAATATGGAAAGAGCAAAAAGAAAATACTTAGAAAAGACAAAAAAACCCCTAGGCGGCAAAAGCAGTTTCCAAAACTGTCCTAGAGGCTTATGAATTTAGTAAGTATGGTATGGAATCTCATGAGTGAGGTAAATGGAATGTAATGATGGATTTAGAAGGTTAGATATGATGTGGAGGTCGAATTGGTCAAGTGGCAAAAGATTCCAAGTCAACTAGCTTTATCTTTTCCACCATAAAGTAGAAAAAAACAAGACAAAGCTAACTAAATCAAGATAGTGTCTTTCTAATTCAGGAATGGAATAAAATCAGACAAAATCCAAGGAAATCTTATCCAGAATATATCCAAATTCATTTTTTTGAATGAGGATAGCACGTGGTCCACTAAAAGACAAAACTGGCCTATTCTACCTAGTCAAAACTCAGGAAATTAATCATAAATGATTAATTAATTTTATCCTAAGTCTAGAATGACAGAGTGGGTTTTTTAAATGTTCCACCAATAATCATCAACATCAACATATGCAAAATGGAAAACACAAACATATAACGAACATCATCGAACCTTACCTAACATACACATCAGAACCATCAACATATAAATAAACATTAACATAATCATCAACATCAACATCTGCAAAATGGAAAATGTCGTAGATATATATATATATATAAACAATAGAATCAAAATGATTATAAATGTCAGATATATATGTCTAGTCCACCCACGGAACCATATCATCATCACTATCTGTCAACCCACCAGATGTATCGGCACCTCTAGCCGTAGAGCTAGAGGCATGATCAATACCTCTGCTAGGAAATAATATATCATGTAGATCAGTAGGAAAGACAGCTAGAGGAATATGGATCATCCCACTAAATCTATGCATCATCTCCAAAGCTGAGGGGACTAGTGGATGAAGATCATAGGGAGCCGATGGATCAATAGAGGTTGGTCAGTCGGATAGGTATAAAGCATCAGATGGTGTATCCGTTGAAGGAGGGCGGGTGGAGGAGATGATGAAGGAGGTAAAGGATCAATAGAGGTTGGTCGATCGGATAGGTATAAAGTATCAGATGCTAGATCAGTTGAAGTAGGGGGAGGTGGAGGAGATGATGAAGGAGGTGATGGAGGTGGAGGACATGGTGGAGGAGGGGGTGGCTGAGATGTCGATTGTGGAGGAGTAGAAGGTGGAGGTCGAGGAGGAAGTGCAGTGGATGTGGAGGCTGCCCCACCAGTTAAAGCATCTGATGGAGAAAGAGGCCGAGGATCTTCGCTCTCATCAGACGATGAACTACCAGGAGGGATGGCATCTAAAATAATGAAGCACCAACAATGTGTTGCATCAATATCCTCATATCATGAGGAAGCATCGTCCATAGCTCAATGTATCAGTCCTACATCTGAATCTCCTTGACAAGAACAAGTCGAACCCCTCGATCTGTTAATAATATGGCCCGCCTATCTA
Source organism: Larix kaempferi (assembly GCA_027924585.1). Lineage (NCBI taxonomy): Eukaryota > Viridiplantae > Streptophyta > Pinopsida > Pinales > Pinaceae > Larix > Larix kaempferi. Next base: position 762,423 of record BSBM01000345.1, on the reverse strand, counting down.
CAATATCATGTATGAACCTCTACTATAGCCTCCATAGAAGGCTAGGTATGGCTAGATGAGGCACCTCCAGCTGATCCTGCATCTCTATGTCCTCAGGCACCACATCACCATCAAATGTGCCAATATCGGTAAAATATATAGTATACAATAATAATTAGACAATTTCATTAAACATGAATTTAATATAACAATTTAAAACATATTTCATTTGCATTAAGTATAAAGAGAATAAAATGAAAATAGATTAAATTAAACATAATGCTAAATTTACCTCTATGATCAGGTGGCTCGTCCTGGGTGAAGAAGATGTTGGTACACCCTCTCCAATCCAACCCCACATATGGATATGCAACCATATATAATAAAGGTTGGTCCTCGCCGCCTAGCATGTCAAGCACATCTGCAGTGATCCTCGCAGGAAACTCTGGCTGCCCCCTCTTGCACATCATCTACCCTCACATGTGCATACAGACATATTTCATCAACCTAGGAGGGTTTCGGTCAAAATATGGCATAGTCTCCAAAAATCTCTCAAAAAATAGACAAAACAACTCTGAACCGAAGGGAAAGTTGCCCCTCCCACCAATACACGCACGACATCGACTAAGAACGTAAAAAAACTGTCACAAAAAATAGCACACCACCTAATGCATCTAGGTACTTATACTAAATAATCAACATAATATAATAAAGGGAAGCTAATGCATTTCCCATCAGCGATGTAATGTGCGATAGTTGTCACCAACAAAGAGAGGCACCTCACATCCTCTCTACCAAAAGCAGCAATGGAAAGCTTCCCACCGCTGACCTGAAACTGAGAAGGCTCAAGGATGTTGTGATCAACATATCTTTGAACATATACCAGCTGAGTCATTGCTACAGATCTAGCTGGAAAATCAAGGAATTGAGGAAGGTCCTCACCTCTCCTAGAGATCTCGGTGATAAAGTAAATGTCCTTCTTAGTGGGTTGGAACCACTCATCTAGACCAACTCGAAAAGCCTACTTATGATGATCCCAGCATGTGATCAAATGGGTTAGGAACGTATTGTTCCCCTTGAGTGATGTCAGCTCCTCATATAACTTGAGGAGGCTGAAAAACTCTCAATAGGTGTCTAGTCTGAGGCGTAATGGGACGAGGGTATAAATATCTCTCCCTCTCCCTAGCATCCCACTCTCTATGGAAGTTATATTGATCTACCTGTGCCTTGCGCTGCTGCTACGCCTCACGGCGATCATGTATATGTTTCACACATAAAATAAATTAGTATCATAAGCATACATATACAATAATTATAACAAGATTATATCTACTAAAATCAAATATTAAAATGTTCCCAAAAAAAGAAAACCAATGCGGCATAAATATTAGAAAAACACCGCTAGCAGTGCGCTTATATATTGATGGCACCGAAAAGTGGTGCGCAACAATATTTATGTCGCATCGCTTGTTATATATCAAAAAAAAAATTCAATTGGATGGTGTGCCTAAATTGTATTATAGCCCGTTATTCAAATGCACATAATTTATTTGAAATATATTTACGGTGTGCCTATGCCACATCAGTGCACCATACACTGGTGCCTTGACGTGACATAGGAGCACCGTTAGTTGTGTGTTTATAGGTTTATAAAAAGTGTCACCAATGCACCTATTTCATGTAATTGCACCGATATCAGTGCGATGACATGACATAATTGCACCATATAAACAATTATGATTTTTATTGTACCAATATCAGTGCGCTAGACAATAACAAGAACCGAAATTTTGGTGCACTTGATTGTACTAAATGCACCGGTTTCTATGAGAATTCAATGTTTTATGAGGTGTATCAATGGTGCACTTACACCACGTCATTGCAATGATATCCAGTGCGCATGAGTGACATAAATGCACCATTTAAACAATTATTTATTTTAAATGGTATGGTTACCGGTGCGTGTATTACACTTAAGGGAAGTGGAATGCCAGTGCTCTTAAATGTGTAATGCACCAATAACCATTTGTGGGTTTTAATTTTTTTTCCGTGCGGAACAGTGCATTCGATTCATTCGTCAACGGTGCACTTACGCCATGTCATTGCACCGATAACCGGTGTGCATGAGTGACATAAGCGCAGCATCTAAACGTTTATTATTTTTTAAATGGTATGGTTACCGGTGCGTGTATTACACTTAAGGGAACTGGAATGTCGATGCTCTTAAATGTGTAATGCACCGGTGACCATTTGTGGGTTTTCAATTTTTTTTGTGCAGAGTGGTGCGCTCGTGTCATTCGGCTCGCACTGTGGATGATGTGCTCTATAAAATTTTATAGGGTGCACCATGTAGCGGTGCGAGCCAAACGAATCGAATGCACCGCACAAATTTTTTTAATTTTTTTTTAAAATAGGTGGATTTCAAGTTGAATTTTAAAAAATAAACCTCTAAAAATTTAAATTGTGAACTAACAAACATTTTACTTGTTGAACGGCGCGTAGGGGAGGCATATTGGTGATGTATGGGAAATTTGAATTTTTCCAAAACGGTTTGGAAAAATTCAAATGAACTGAACTACCAATAGAGGACAAGGATGCGTCCACCTAGACCATGGATGTCAGGGCATCAAGGTGTGTGAAGGGAAGCACCAGTGCAGAGGGGCTCAGACGTAGTGAAGTGGGGTAAAAATGAGTTTTCAGCCGCACTAATTTTTTTATTATTAAACCCTGTACCGGTGTGCTCGACATAAGGACGCACTGGTGCATTCCAAAGTCGAGAGCACCGGAATGAGCCATTGTTAAAATAAAATATATTTTTTAATAAAATAACAAAATATATTTGTTTTTAATAAAATGTTTTCCGGCGCATTTGGTTTATTATCCTGCATCGATGCGTCCATAGTATTTAGTGCACCAGGAATGGTTTTAAAATATTTTGTCATTTATAAAATTATTATTTTTATTTTCAATAAATGGAATGGCGTTGCGTTGTTGTCTTAAGAACGCACTAGGGCGTTTAACAATGGGCGCACCGTTGTTGGACTTTTGAGATTTTTTTTTTAAGAAAATAGATTATTATGTTTCATAAAATAATGTTCAGTGCATTAGGTTTGATACGACGCACTGGTGCAGTTATCGTTAATGAATGCACTGAGTTTATTTTTTTACCTAAATATTTTATTTTTTAAATAAAAGAGTATGCAATGTAGTGGTCACTACTAAATTCACCAGTATGGTATTATGTGGTGGAATGCATCGCTATGGTTATTTGGAAATTATTTTGTTTTGATAATGATGTTTTCTGGTCTGGTGCAACGAATTAGGATGCAGCGGTGAACGAACTGGTGCGATTAGGTTAAAAATGCATCGGTGCGATTAGGTTAAAAATGCATCGTTGCAATTAGGTTAAAAATGCACCAAAATAAAAACTTATGCTAAAACATCCAGCCACTCACCTCCATTACTAACCTCCGGTAGAAACGAATATTTGGGCTCTTTTGGGAGGAGCATATACTATAACCTCTACTAAAGGGCCTTTTCCTTATAGTGCAGAGAGAGAAAAATTGACCGAATCCAAACCTACAATAGGAACAATCATAATTAGCAAATCAATGAGAAATACCAAACAATCGGGAAGATCGAGGCCTCCAAATCTGAGAGGAGGTTCTTCCTCATACAAAAGTAAATAATGAATATAATCTCTTGGAACAATAGAGGGGCGGGAATCAGAATTAAAGAAGAAGCGCTAAGAGATATAATAAGACAATAGAAACCAGATATCCTACTAATCCAGGAGACAAAACAAGAGGAAAAATAATTCCTCGAAAAAGCAGGAAAAAAATGGAAGAAGTGTAAAGGAATAGCAATCAAATCCAGGGGAGCACCGGGAGGACTAGCCACCCTATGGAATGAAGATAAATTCAGGCCCTTGCACTCCAACTTAACTCAACACTAGATCCTTAATGTGTTCATGCACCTCCAAAATCAAACCCGGGTATTTATATTTAATGTGTATGTTCCTAACTGGTACTTAGAAAAAAATAGACCATTGGAATTCCCTCTTAAACTGGCAAGGGCTAGATCAAAACCCCAACTTGATACTGGTAGGGGAATTCAATGTTACTCTAGAAAGTGGGGAAAGGAAAGGGGGTTCAAGAATGCGTGGCCCGTTTAGGGAAATAGCTAGAGACATTATTCAAAATTGGGATCTAGTGGATATCCAACCAAAATATAAAAGAAAATATAGCTAGACTAATAGAAGGGCAGCATTAAGGCATGTGGCATCTCGATTAGACAAATTTCTAGCACACAACAATATATTTCTTGCTAGGCTCAAATTATCTTCTAAAATTTTGTCCTCTAGTGCCTCGGATCACAGACCGATCTCCTTGATACTAGAATAGGAAACAAATTTTGGGTCAATACCCTTCCAATTCAATCCAACATGGGGGTAGAGAGAGGAGTTCTCAAAATTGGTAGTTAAATCTTGGAATACTGATGTTCGAAGATCCCAATTCTTCTTCTGGGAAACAAAATTGAAGAATGTCAAAAGATGGCTAAAAACATGGGCAAAGCAATCAATGCCCACACCTATCCAAGCTAGGAAGGAAAATAATTTAGAACTATAAAGGCATCAAAAGGAAATGGAATACAAATAGGTTCTAGAACAAGCCTTAAAGGAAGACCAGAGACTAAAAGCAAAGCTACATAAGGCCAACAGAATGGAAGAGGAATATTTAAGACTAAAATAAAAAATCCTCTGGCTAAAACTAGGGTATAGAAACACTTCCTTCTTCCACAAGCAGACACAAGCAAGATTGCAAAGGAATACCATCTGTGAGATAAAACAATTAGCAAGATAAACAATCCAATATTTTTTCAAACTCAAATAAGAATCCTTCGAACACTTCAACATTCTATACCAAGCAGAAATCAATTTGCAAGAATATTCCCAACAAGAATCTCTTGTTGATATCCCCACTCTCATCTCTCAGGAAGAAAACGATAGGCTAAACCAAGAGATAATAAAGGAATAGATCAAGATAGCCATTTGGGGAATGTAAAAGGATAAGGCTCCAGGCCATGATAGATTCACGACTCACTTTTACAGATTATGTTGGAATATCATAAAAAAAAATCTCAAGAGAATACTCATACATGCCCAAAAGAAGCTCAAACTTGGAGGAGCCACAAACTCATCCTTCTTATCCCTCATTCCGAAGGAAAAATACCCAACCTCCTTTGGAAGATTCAAGCCAATCTCTTTGTGTAAAGTATCCTATAAAATCCTAACAAAAATAATTGCCAGACGCCTTAAAACATCCCTGCCCTACTTGATCAACACCAACCAAGGTGGATTCATTCAAAAAAGACAAATCCTTGATAATATAATCCTTGTCCAAAAGGCCATCCACTCAAGTCGGATAAGAAAAGAAAAAGGCATGATCGTCAAACTAGACATGTCTAACGGTTTTGATAGAGCCAATCATAGCTTTCTACTGCAAGTTATGAGAAAATTTGGGTTCAGTGAGGAATTCATATAATGGGTTAAGGCTTGCATACACTACTACATTTTGACCCAAAATCCGACGGAAAAATCCGACGGCGCGTGGATTTATCTTTATAAACTTACCAAAAAACACAAGTGTACAAATTTTTTTTTTAAATGTGGCAACAAGCGTCGGCTATGCGACGGTGCGTTTAGTAAACGTCAGTTAAGCGACGTCTCTTTTAGTACACGTCGGTTAAGCGACAGTGAAGAGAGCACGTTTAATAGGGGAGATATATGAAATATGTATAGCCATCGCATAGCCGACGTGTACTAAAAGAGACGCCGTTTAACTCCACGCGTCCTAAACGAGCCGTCGCATATTCGACGCTTGTGGCCATTATTTGCAAACATTCATATAAATAGAGATGTAGGCCTAGGTTCATAATCTCACACACTCACTCTCACACAAATCTCTTGGACAAGAAATGCGAAATTCCTAAGGAGTATTAGGGTTTGGTTTTTAGCCTTGTGCTTTTGTGGGGATCTTCCCACTTGGTCTTGGAATTTGGTCTTGCTCTTTGGTGACTTCTCTCTTGAAGTATCTCTTGGTTAATTTCTTGTTTTAGGGTTTTGTTTTTGGCCTTGTGCCTTTGTGGGGATCTTCCCACTTGGTCTTGGAATTTGGTCTTGCTTTTTTTTTTACTTCTCTCTTGAAGTATCTCTTGGTTAATTTCTTTGTTTAGGTTTTGGTTTTTGGCCTTGTGCCTTTGTGGGGATCTTCCCACTTGGTCTCGGATTTTGGTCTTGCTCTTTGGTGACTTCTCTCTTGAAGTATCTCTTGGTTAATTTCTAATTGGTTTATCATTGGTAAATCTTTGTTGGAGAAATTTTGTCCTCTTGTGTTAGGGTTTACCCTCACTAGTTAGGGTTTTCTCTTGGATTTGGCTTTGACTCTTGTGGAAAAGAAGATTCATCATATACTTGGTTTTGTTTTGATTTAGGGTTTACCCTCACTTAGGGTTTGCTCTTGTGGATTTGGCTTTGACTATTGTGGAAAAGAAGATTCATCATATACTTGGTCTTGTCTTGAGTACTTAGGGTTTACTCATGTGGATTTGGTTTTAACCATTGTGGAAAAGAGGACTCATCATATACTTGGTCTTGTCTTGAGTTAGGGTTTACTCATGTGGATTTGGTTTTAACCATTGTGGAAAAGAAGACTCATTATATACTTGGTCTTGTCTTGAGTTAGGGTTGACTCATATATTGTGGATTTGGTTCTAACCCTTGTGGAAAAGAAGACTCATCATATACTTGGGTTTGCTCGTACTTTGTTCTTAGGGTTTGAGTAATAAAATGCCACGTAACAATAATGTTACAGGTCATCAAGATCATCTTGAACAAAATCGAGAATTGCTTGCTAGGTTGTGGGATGGAGTGGAAAGAAGGGGTGATGGAAAATGTTATTGTCCTTGCAATCGATGTAGGGGCTTTAATAAGAGAAGGTTACTAATCTCAATCGCTAAAAAACATTGTAGGGAACATGGACATGTTGAGGGGGGGCATGAATATCATCCATTGGTAAGTCATAATTCATTATATATCATGCAGTCTGTTTGTGCCAGAAATTGTTTCCAGGCCACAAAGAAACAAGCCAACACAATCTCAAAAATACAATAAAGTAAAAGTAGGTTTTAGGCTAAGTTGCCAGGGTACTTGGGTACTGGGATGGGTACGGGTACACCACTTTTTGAAATAGGGTACTTGGGTACGTCGGGGTACTGTAGACATATATATATATATATATATAGATATAATTTTATAATTTTATAAGTAATAATTATATTAATATATTTATAATTAAATATAAATATAATTAATAAAACTGAAAATTAAGCTAAATTAAAATTATTAATTATTAATACGAAAAAATTTAAAATTGAAAAACTTTAAAATTATTGCAGGAACATTTTCTTTTATGATAATCTGTCTGTAGCCATATCAAGGAACTCGGCCACTAGTTGTTGTTTACCTTTTGATTTATACCCATCCATGTTTGATTCCATTCAAATGCTTTTTTCCTTTTTGTTAGTGCACTCCATTTTATGAAATCTGTAAAAGCCTACTTGTCCTTTTGAAATGTCTCATGCAGATGTGTTTTAACTATTAGTATGAGGTTGCAAAAGGTCATCATGCTAAAAACCTTAGGTTGATTTTTCAAAACATTAAACTCGCCTTGATTTGTAGTTGGCAATGTGGCATCCTTGATAATTGGATTTTTAAGGACCCTAATTCGTTTTACCATTTTGTCAAAAAGCCAAGTTAATCCTATTTTCTGTTTCTAGGTTTGACAAACTGGAAAGCAAGTTGACTGTCTTATTATAATTAGCATTTATGCTAATCCTACCAAAGCTACAAACATGCCTTGAATAAAAGCTGCAGTTTATCTTGCTTGGTTGGTTAACTGTGGTTGGAAAGCATGCTGCTTTGACCAAGCTAAAGTCATATAAAAACTTGCTATTCTGAAACCTTAAGTGAAATTGGCCATTCCAACCTAGAACTCGATCTCCTTTTCATGTGGGGTAGGATTCCTGAAATTGTCAATGTTACTCCATGAGTGGATTTCATAACTGACAAGCTGTGTTGACCTTGGAACTTTATTCTCGGGGGAAATTGCTAAAGTGATTAGATTACAACATGACTGAATATATGACAGTGAGATGGCAGTTTGTCAAATATTGCTATCCTGGAAACAATACTAAGCCTGGTGTGTTGATTAGACATAGCATAACCTTGGAAAAAGTGTGATGTGATGATACTTGTAAACATATTAGTTATTATACTGAAAGACAGCTAAATGAATGAGGTAAAAGCACTCTAATAGGAATTTCTCATGCATGTTCTCTAATTACAGCCATGCAAACAACATAAATTATGAGACAGAGCCGTTGTAGTAGTTGTTTTTCTGAGTACTCATGTCCATTCATTAACACCATGTATATTGGCCAGCCTTTGACATGAGCAACCTGAATATTTAGTTTGGCAAGCATGCTAATGGGTGTATAACTTTTAAGTTGTATAATCTAAAGTCAGATATATGTATAGCCGTTTGACAAACTGGAAAGCAAGTTGACTGTCTTATTATAATTAGCATTTATGCTAATCCTACCAAAGCTACAAACAGGCCTTGAATAAAAGTTGCAGTTTATCTTGCTTGGTTGGTTAACTGTGGTTGGAAAGCATGCTGATTTGACCAAGCTAAAGTCATAAAAAAACTTGCTATTCTGAAACCTTAAGTGAAATTGGCCATTCCAACCTAGAACTCGATCTCCTTTTCATGTGGGGTAGGATTCCTGAAATTGTCAATGTTACTCCATGAGTGGATTTCATAACTGACAAGCTGTGTTGACCTTGGAACTTTATTCTCAGGGGAAATTGTTAAAGTGATTAGGTTACAGCATGACTGAATATATGACAGTGAGATGGCAGTTTGTCAAATATTGCTATCCTGGAAACAATACTAAGCCTGGTGTGCTGATTAGACATAGCATAACCTTGGAAAAAGTGTGATGTGATGATACTTGTAAACATATTAGTTATTATACTGAAAGACAGCTAAATGAATGAGGTAAAAGCACTCTAATAGGCAGTTCTCATGCATGTTCTCTAATTACAGCCATGCAAACAGCAGAAATTATGAGACAGAGCCGTTGTAGTAGTTGTCTGAGTACTCATGTCCATTCATTAACACCATGTATATTGGGCCAGCCTTTAACATGAGCAACCTGAATCTTTAGTTTGGAAAGCATGCTAATGGGTGTATAACTTTTAAGTTGTATAATCTAAGGTTTTAAATTTACAGTATTACATTACTGTATAGTGTTTGAAGTTCATTCATTAAAGACCAGCACTACCAGCATACAAACCATAAACCAGCAATGAATTTATCAATTATGTAACTAAACAAGTTAAAAATGAAGCCAAAACATAGACTGAAGGGTAAAAAGGATCATATATATTTCATAATTATGTTCAGCAAATATACATGAGAGTTACAGTACTTAGGCGCTCATAAAGAAATGACAGCTGTATGAATATTTATGAGGTCGATAATCCTTTTAGGTTCAACAATATCCCATTCATTTCCAGGATGGAAAGAGATATCATTGATGTTTTCTGATAATTTTAGCCTTCAAAGGCGCATACTGTCTGAACAGGCTCGCTTGATTAACTTGTCATCTTCCTCTGAATATTTCCAAAACAACTGTAAATAAAGTATCTGTGTGACTGTTGCTTACTGTAGTAACTGCAGACAGCAAGCTAGCATCATGGACTCCCTAAAACTTCTTTTGCAGGATCTAAACTTTATAGTTCTTAGCAACAGTATCAAATATATGACAACCTTGACTTACTTATGCTTCACGGACATCTAACTGGCACTTCCTGGACCTGAACTTGGTATAAGAACTAATGCTCCCACCCTGAATATTTCATTCCAAGCATCATCCTTTGGAACAGAAGCATCAGATAATTCTTCCATCAGCACATCAAGCTCTATTAAAAGACCTTCTGTAAAGACAGGCAATTTAGATTTAACCTCCCTGAAAAGTAATGGAAGTTCGAAGTCCTGCCTCATTTTGCTTACTACCACCATGCCTTTAAGTCCTTTTACCATATCATTAAATTTGTTATGGTCTGATCTGGATTTAATAAACATTTCTTTATATTCAGGCCATGCTATTGGCATATTCTCATCATCCCAAAAGGATGGTAAACCATAACCAATCAATGGTAAAAAGGCTTGCTTGAACTCCTGCACTTGCTTTTTAATGTGGGACATCTTTCCTCTGACTGAATTCAACAGAGTATATTTCTGCAACACCCTCCTGGCATCTACTAACAGAACAGTTATGTTATTCACCTTTAAAAGCTGTAACTCAGAAGCAGGAGCTTTGCTGAGGAAAATAATTGCGTTTTGAGCTACCTCTTGAGTTCTGTTAATTAACTTTTCCTCAGCTAATTTACATTTGTTGGATGCCACTACCAATGCCTTCTCATGCTCCTCCACAATGATCAATTGAGGCCAGAAAGCATTGATATCTACTATCAATTCATCCCAAAGCAAATGCTTTGCACCTTCCAATGGCAGAACTCCCTTGGTTTTCTCTTTAAACTTATAAATCTTATCTTTCAGTTTATCATTTTCTTCTTTGAGCTTGATGATTTCCTGCTCTCTAGGATCCTGAGCTTTAATCTCTTCAATCTACAGTTTAAGTTCAGAAATTGTGTCCTGTAAGTCTGAAACCTTCTCCTTGAAATTCTCAATTTCAGCTTCATGTACAGACATATCTGCAATGTCATGTATGATCTGGTCAATTGGTGACAAAGGACTAGTTCCTTTGTTTGATTTCAATTGTTCAATTTCTTGAAGCAATTTACCTTTCTCTTTCTCCAATGCCTCTTTCTGCTCCTGAAGGACTAGAATTTTGGCATTATCTTCCACAGCCTTTGCATTCAAACCAGCTATCTCTTCATGCAACTTAACCAAATTAGGTGAAGGTGTAGTATCAACATTAACATTTACCCCTTTAGCCCTCCTTCTAACTGTCTTAACAGTTTTGAATTTGACTGCTGGCTGGGTTTCTGCCCCTTGTGCAGGTGGCAACTCTTTATATGAAGCTAGCTCAGTTTGTAAATAAGCCACCTGTGTAGACCATGCTTTGTTTGCAGCTTTCTCTTGCTTCAGGTGAGCTTCCAATTTTTTTATTTTCTGCACTGCATTCTTATGTGCCAAGGTCTCCCTAGTCAAGTCAGCATAAAGGACTTCACTGGCTTGTTTGTGGAACCAAATCTTGTCAGGAGTTGGTAATTGATCCATTTCTAAACGAATCTCAGAAGCATTTTCGTCATCAGTGATGGACAAACTTAAAGATCCAGTTGCTGAGTCCCTCACTGTCATCAATGTTGTCTTCATATCAGATTTTTCTTTGAGTTGATTCAATTTTTTTTGCTCTTGCATCACAGACTCATTTCTCTGATCAATGTAATGTTTGAGGAGACTCTGCTTGTTTTGAAATTGACCTTCAGCAGCTGCAGCATAGCTATATTTCTTGTATTGCACGACCAGTACAGGGGGTGGTTTACTGCTTTCTTTAGGTTTTGCAGTAGTATTTTCAACTCTGGTCTGTGATACTTCTTCTTGAATAATAGTAGGGGTGATAACTAGCTCCCTTATCAACTCAACATCAATGATCTCTGTACCCATGGCAGTTTTCTGCTTTTTAGATGTCTCAGGTTCCTTTGTATCCATCTCTGTGGCCTCTGGTTCTGACCTTTTCTTGGTAGATATCTGCTCCACTTTTCCCTGTGCAGTATTTGACTGTGAAAAATCTATATGATCTCTAGCCTCTACAATCTCCTTTAAAGGCTCACTGATCCAGATCTGATCATATATAAGAGAATTGGCCTCTCCCATCCAAGTTTCAGCCTGACTGTGCTGAAATATACCTCTGCCATACTCCTGTCTCCTTTGTGAAATAACATGTTTAGGGTCATATTTTACAGGTGGTACTTGAGGGAAATCAAGCTGCTTCAGAACTTCTTCAATAATGGGCAATGCTGCTTCCTTCTTTAAAATGAAATTTCCCACAGTCATAGGATATTTTATCCATGAACTCCTTTTCAATGATGGGGCAGTGAAATGTTCTTTATCTACAGAGATCCTTTGCCTCATTACTTCTAAAGCAAATACACTGGTAGTTAAAAATATAGGCAACACATATGGTGATCCAGTGAATCCAAAGACTCTGACAAGGGAGAAGTTTTTTGCCAGGAACCAATCTCCAATCAAATCAGGGTTTAGGATTTCTTTCAAGTCATTTGAAATTCTGCTGATCTCTGGATTAAACACTCTGAACAGATTAAGTACGATCAAATTCATGAATTTGGCATAAGACCAGGCATGGTAAAATGGTGAAGAAGGAGGCCATTCCTTGAAGGTTTCTGAGTCTGTAATGGCTAGTGCTCCTAACTTAGCATGAATTATCAAAGCATATAAGTATGCCTGATACCTGAAATGATAGATTTTGGAGAAATTGGACAACTGAAAACACATTTCTTTGGCAAAATATTCATCAAACCTAAGGGGTGCTGTTCCAGGTCTATCTAGGTATAGGAAAATTCCTAACATTGCTTCAGTTACCTCCGAACTAGTGTCTGACCCTAAAATTTGACTTAATAGGGTTACATCGGCAGCAATAACTGGTAAACAAAGTTTAGATGAAAAAGGAACAGACAGGTTCTCCACTGGTTTCAACAAAACCTTCTGATACATTCGTTCTTTATCCTCACTGGAAACTTTCTTGTAAATCTGGGATATTTCAGCTTCATTAAAAGAGATAGAAGTTGAAACGAAATCAGCAGAATATTTCATGGTTTCCCTAAGGGTTTGAGGGTCTACTTTGCAGATAATTTGGTCACCCTGGTAATTCATAATTACTCCCTCTGAGGTTGAAAAATTTTCAGCACATAAGGATACAAATTCTGGGCAACTAGGTAAAGGATACAATGACGTAGAAGGGATCAAAGTACTGTACAATTTGGTATGGAACTCGGAATTGACAAGGGAAGCAGTACTGAGGTCATTGTGACTGGTAATGATATCAATGGGTTTTGAAATTGGGTCATATACATCCCAGAAACGGTCAGAAATCAGGTCTTCGGAGGAATCTAAGGTTTTTACAGTGGTAAACATGGTGAAAGCAGGTAATTCAACAGAGGAATACTCAGAAATTGTGTACCTGAGGGTAAGGGCTGACTGTAGTTACTCACAGTTCAAATGTTGATAGTATATCTGGTATCTGTAGCAGCCGAACCAATCGAACCTTGATCTCCGAGCAAAAATGGCGGAAACAGTCTTTCAGCGGTCTTTGACGGTAACATGTACGGTGGAGCCTCCTTAGTTAGTGCCTAGACCTGCGAGTTAGCAGAAATGGCGGAAACAGTCTTTCAGCGGTCTTAAAAAATTAATACCCTAGACCGCTAATACCTGCGAGTTATCATGTTAATCTAGACCGCAGCGGAAAATAGGATATCGTACATTTCTGTACGGGTATCCATTTTCTGATTCCACTCAGCGACAGCCACGTAGCACCCGTCACATCTCAGCGGAAAATGGATACCCGTACAGAAATGTACGATATCCTATTTTCTGCTCCGCTATTTTTTTTAAAAAACGTTTACAGCCTGTCGCTTAACCGACACCTAGCATATTGTCGGTTAACCAACACCTAGAACATCTACGGCCTGTGGGTTAACCGACCCCTAGAACATCTAGCGACTGTCGGTTAATCGACACCTATAACATCCAAAAACTGACGGTTAACCGACACCTACAACATCTACAGACTGTCAGTTAACCGACACCTATAACATCTACATGCCATCGGTTAACCGACGTCGTGGAGCATTTGATCGACAACAAGAACCCGTGGTTTTTTTTTTAAATTGTTCTAGGCGTCGCTTGATTTGCGTCGGTTAACCGACACCTCGCCTAGGTGTCGGTTAACCGACGGGATTATTAACCGTCACTGAAACGATGGCTTGGAGGGCTATCGGATAACCGACAACAATCCAGCGACGCCTAAAAAAAATCATAGTGTCGTACATGCGACAAGGAAATGTCGAAAATTCGACAATACAGCCGTTGGATTTTGGGTCAAAATGTTGTAGTCATAGAAAATCCATGGATAGCCCCACTGGTCAATGGTAGACCCACCTCCTTTTTTAAAACCAACAGAAATCTCTGATAGAGTTTCCCCCTCTCCCCCATGTTGTACATCATAATTGCAGACTCCCTCAGTGGAATTCTAGAGTCTACTCGAAATAATGAAAATATTCCTGGCATCAAAATTGTGAGGGGAGTGAAGGAAATTAACCACTCCTAGTTTGTCGATGATACCCTTCTAATCGAGGGAGCCTCAAAATTCATAGCCTTAAGATTCAACAAAATATTGGATTCCTTCTATCTAGTTTCTAGGATCAAAGTTAATAATCCGAAGAGCTCAATTTTTGCATGGAACATAGGCCCCCAAACTTGAGTAAACATCAAAAGGGTATTAGGTTTATCAGGATTCATAAACTGGGACCACTTCAAATATATGTGCATCCCGATAACAAAAGACAAGCACAAGTGGTAGGAGGTACAAGAAAAAAGCAAAAGGAAGATGAAGAAATGGGGAGATTCCTGGCTAAACCTATAAGGATACCACATCTTAATCAAGTCAATCTTGTCTTCTCTCCCTTTATATCCATGCTCTATCAATTTATCCCCAACAAAAGTCCTAAAGCAGATAAGTTTGGATATAAACTCCTTCCTGTGGAAAGGAAGGGAAAACAATGAAAGAAAATTACATTTAGTAAGTTGGAAGATAGTCAAATAACCAATCAAGGAAGGAGGGCTCTAGATCAGAGATCCAAAACTCAATAATCTTTTCCTAAGTGCAAAAATTATATGGAACATTGTATCGGGGTAGAAGAGTTGGGAAAAGAATGGAACTCAAATATGGAAATTGTGTACAAAAGCATGGAACTTCTTCCATAAAAAATTGTATTGGATCCTAGGCAATGGAAAGAAAATAAAAATATGGGAAGATAGAATCATGAACAATCCCCGAATGGGGACAATCCCAGAACTTCAAAGAATAAAGATTTGGATGAAAAGTCAAGGGATAGAACTCTTGGGTGACATTTACAACTGGGATACTATTGGACATTATCGTGGTTGGACTCAGCTAAACCCCCTTCCTCACCTTCTTCTTTCCCTTGCGTACCTTCTACTCTTCTTAGCAAGAAAAGCCCCGATTATCCAATCTAAATGCAATGTGAGAGGATGGGGGGATTCCTCCAGGACCTACTCATTCAAGCAAGGAATGCAACATCTCTAGACAACCCAATATTCCTCTTCGCTCTGGGATAGACTTTAGAGTAATAATTCCCTGCCAAAAATTAACTTATTTTGTTAAACGGCGGCTCATGGGAAAATACTAATAGGGGACCAACTCCAAATAAGAGGTTTCCCTAGACCAACCAAATGTATCCTTTGTCTCTCACAAGGGGAATCAATTAATCACCTCTTCATAGAATACACATTCACACATGTTGTTTGGTCTTCCCTTGTCAACCCAATTCATACCATCATCCTAACCTAGTCCTATGTGTATTTCTTCAAACAATGGGGGAAGTCATACTGATACACCTCGTCTTTCCAAAACTAACCACTAATTATATGTATCTAGCTAGCCCTCCCAAAAGTTATCAACTAGAATATCTAGTTGGAAAGAAAAGAGGCAATATTCAATGGGAGCTCCCCCACCCTGACCCTGGTAGTCTCTAAATTAAATTCATTGCTAGCAGAAGTATGGCGTGAATGTAAAATCACCAAGCAAAACTCTTTCGATCTCTAATAAAAGGAAAAAGAGTGGGTCCAGTCGCTAAGCATCTAGATCATCTTGTGAACTTCTCCCCATTGTGCATTGCCTAACTAGCAACTCAAAACAAGTGAGGCATATTTGAAAGATTGGCTTAGGCGAAAAGGTATCCATTCTCTCTTCTTTGATAGAGCATCCAAAGGAAATCATGGAGTGATAGGAATGAGTGGGATCATCCTTGATCTTGGGGGTAACATAAATGAAACCTTTTCCTGGGGACCAAGAACTGAAACAAATAATACAGGAGAATGTTAGGAACCCATGTCTTTACTTTGTTAGTATGTTGTTGTTGGACGCATATGCTTTGTAAGTCATCCCGTAGTATTTGTTGATCAATAGTTTGTGTTATTGTTGTTGGCGCATATGCTTTGTAAGTCGCCCGTAGTATTGTTGATCCATAGTTTGTAGTGGCCCATGGTTTTGACCCATAGTATTGGCGCCTAGACTTAGTATATAAGTGTGTGTTGAGACCTATGAAGGCATGGTGAAGTTATTTGTATCGAGCTTGCTCATAGGAGGTTGCACCCTCGAAGTGGCCTGTGATCAATATAAAAGTGATTATGAGTTCTGTCATTTCTGCTATTTCGCATATTCGTATTAATTAATTGTTACAGGTGCATCACATCTGGTATCAGAGCACTTTCTTAGGCTCGCTGGATGAAATTTCTGCCAATTTTTTTTTTTTTCGCATCTATTGCAGGTTCAGATTTGGGAATAATCCCTATCCGCTTAACTGTGGGAAGTACTTGGTTATAATCCCTAAAACTCATTGTGAGGAGTACCACAGGAACCCCAAAGTAGCTGGCCCATTGAGAGGACTTGCCAGCGAAAAGGGCAACGACCCCTACCTGATTGACTAGTTCCCACCCGTGAGGTAAACCAAGAGCTGTCGTTTGTGGCAAAGCGGTTATCAGTTTTACCTAAGCCGTGGAGTGAGGGGTACTGCCCCAATACGCAAGCCGTCAGACAGCATTGGTGGCCGAGTGAAACCCCTGAACTGTTAGGAAGCCGCACATACCTGGGGTCCATATCTACTTTCAACTGAACTATTGTCGATCACTACTGCACCATTTCAGATCCATTTTGCAAGCCGTTCCAGATCCAGCCGTTTTCAATCCATTCGGCACTGTTCCAGATCCCTTCCGAGCCATAGACACTCCAGTCTAAAAAAAAAAAAAAGAGTATAAAATTCAGTTTTTTGTCCATATCTCCCTTGTTTTCACTCTGTTTCCCTTGAAATTTTCGGGGAACCCCTGTCATCCCATTCTTCATATTTCATTCCTGAGGACCCTATCCCCAATTCCCCTTCCCAAAGCCTGAAAGCACACATTTGTCTATTTTTAGGGTTTTCCATAACTTCCTCAGATTTCACCCAATTGCCTTCAAATTTTACCACAGAGTTCCTTTCTGAATTCTGCTTCTTCGTTCCCCTCTGCCAAATTTTCCCATTCTTTCACCCCGCTTCTGAAATCCTCATTTTTTCTTCCCTGTCTAGTCGACAGTGTCCAACACCTAGTCAAACCCCAATTACCCTTCATATTTTTTTCCAAGTCCAGATTTTCCCTTACTGAAGCAATTTCTATTTTTGTTTTCCTACCCAGTCAAAAAAAAAAAAAAAAACTCGTGGTTATGGTTGTCACCCGTGCAGGAGCAAAAACCATGGAAGAAGCACTTGCAGCCATTCAAGCCAAACTCCAGGATCTGAGTGAAAAATTTCTCGGCCTCCATCTTGAACATTCAGCTATGAACAACAAACGGTAGTGCGAGTCTTCATCAGACAATGGGTTCTCTTCTTCCAGCAATTTCTGTGGTTCGAAGCTTGATTTTCCTCGCTTCAATGGTACTGATCCAACTGGATGGATCTATCGTGCCGAACAGTATTTTAGTCTGCTTAATACTTTTGATGTCAACAAAGTTCCGCTGGCATCCTTTCACTTGGAACAGGAAGCTTTTCAATGGTACCGTTGGTACATCAAGGCTCATCCAGAGCCCAAATGGTCAGACTTTTGCCAGCTCCTTTTGCAACTATTTGGTCCTAGTGCTTTTGATAACTTCACCGAAGCCCTCACTAAACTTCGCCAAATGGGCACTGTGAGAGAGTATCAAATCGAATTTGAGAACCTAGCCAACCACACCGAAGGATTTTTTTATGACTTTTACCGGAGCTGTTTTATCAGTGGTCTAAAGGATGCCATCCGCTCTGAGGTCAAAATGTTCTGTCCCACCACAATGATGGAAGCCCTAGGGTGGGCTAAGTTGGCAGAAGACAAGATTGCAGCCCAACAACGCTCCAAGCCCACTTTTGTTCCCTTCCGAAATATGGGTTCTCAGCGACCACCTATACCGCAGGGTCCTCGACCGACTCCTATCAAGCGTTTGTCTGAAACACAGATGCAAGCACGCAGAGAAAACGGGCTTTGCTATAATTGTGAGGAGAAATTCACTTGGGGACATAGATGTGTTCAACAAAAGCTTTATCTCTTGGATGTGGAGTCTCCGCCTGCCTCTGAAATTGGTGACGAAGATCCAGAAACACTGGATGCTCCGTTCGACATTCAAGAACCGCCTATTGACCCTCCGTCTCAGGATGACCAGCCAGAGATATCTCTCTGTGCTTTAGCTGGAATCAACACCCCCCAAACAATGCGGGTCAGGGGTTACTTCAAGAAGCTTCCTCTTACAATACTCATTGATTCTGGTAGCACTCATAATTTCATTGACCCTCGGATCGCCAAACAAGCTGATTGTTTTATCCATCTTTGCTCCAACTTTGAAGTCATGGTTGCCAATGGGGGCACCTTACCTTGCAAAGGGAAGTGTCGAAATGTGCGTATCTCTATGGGAGATTATACCTTGCGCTCTGACATGTTTTCCTTGCCCTTAGGAGGATGTGATGTGGTTTTGGGCGCTCAATGGCTACGCACACTTGGCCCTATCTTATGGGATTTTGTTGAACTTTGGATGCAATTTTCCCTCAATGGACAAAAACACACATTGACGGGATTACAACCAGGTTCTCTCAGCATCATTAGTTCACATCGCATGGAAAAACTCAAGAAGAATTCACATGGTGTCATCGCTCAAATCCATTCCATTCAGATGCAACCATCAGCGGTCTCCACTACTCCTTTGGATCTACAACAAATTCTGGATCGATATACAGGTGTCTTTGCTAAACTAGTGGGATTGCCACCTTCCAGGCCAGAATACCATCGTATTCAGCTCCTTCCTGGCAGCGTTCCTCCCAACATCAGGCCCTATTGCTACCCATTTCACCAAAAAACGGAGATTGAAATGCTCGTTCGGGACTTATTGAAGCAAGGTATTATTCGCCCAAGCACTAGTTCCTTTTCTTCTCCAGTTATTCTTGTCCGCAAAAAATATGGGTCATGGCACCTCTGCATTAACTTCTGAGCACTTAATCACCTCACCATCAAGGATAAGTTTCCAATTCTTGTTGTTGATGAGCTTCTTGATGAGCTTCATGGGGCTCACTTTTTCTCCAAGTTGGATCTTCGTTCTGGGTATCATCAAATTCGGGTTCATGAGGATGATATCCCTAAAACAGCTTTCCGCACACATGATGGCCATTATGAGTTTTTGTTCATGCCCTTTGGCCTCACTAATGCTCCTTCCACATTCCAGGCCTTAATGAATAAAATATTTCGACCCTACTTACGGAAATTCATTCTGGTATTCTTTGATGATATCCTCATCTCCAGTAAAACATGGGATGAACATCTCCAGCATCTGGATCTTGTCATGCAACTTTTCTCTGACCATCATCTCCATGCCAAGCAGTCTAAATGTGTTTTTGGACAGAAGGAAGTTGAGTATCTCAGGAACATTATCTCAGCACAAGGGGTTCGCATGGATCCTGCCAAAATCGATGCCATGAACAATTGGCCGCATCCTCAGACACTCAAGAGCCTTCGTGGTTTTTTGGGGTTGACTGGCTACTATCGCAAGTTTGTCAAGGATTATGGGAAGATTGCAGCTCCATTAACTTCTCTATTGAAAAAGGATGCTTTTACATGGACACCTGCTGCTCAGTGTGCATTTGACAAACTAAAACAAGCTATGTGTACTACACCTATGCTAGCTATGCCCAATTTTTCCAAGCCCTTCACTATTGAGAGTGATGCTTGCGGCAATGGACTTGGTGTTGTTCTCCTTCAAGATGAACACCCCATTGCGTTCACCAGCAAAGCCCTTTCAGGTAAGAATTTAGCTACCTCTACCTATGAGAAGGAAATGATGGCTATTTTGCATGCTGTACAGAAGTGGCGCCCATACCTATTAGGGAATCATTTCTGCATCAAGACTGATCACCAGAGTCTGAAATATTTCTTGTACCAGCGTGTCTCCTCCCCGGCACAACAGAAATGGGTTAGCAAACTCATGGGTTATGACTATGAGATCACTTACAAGAAGGGTAAAGACAATATTGTGGCAGATGCTCTTTCTCACACATTTGATGCCCAAGGTTCTCTTTCAGCTATTTCTATGCCTGTTCCAAATTGGTTCCAATCTGTTCAACAGGGTTATGTCATTGACTCTTCCTTATCTCAAATCATCCAACGCTTGAACAAAAACCCTTCTGCTGTACCACATTACTCTTGGGATGGTGCGTCTCTGCGATACAAGGGTCGTCTGGTGCTTCCCCAGAGCACAGATCTTCAACAGGCTGTCTTCTATGAACTCCATGCTTCTCCATCGGCAGGGCACTCTGTGTTCCTCAAAACGTATGAACGAGCACGGCGTAACTTCTTTTGGTAGGGCATGAAAAGGACAATTCAACAGATGGTGGCCGAATGTGATACCTGCCAGCGCAATAAGGGTGAAACAACACTCCTTCCAGGATTGCTTGAACCCTTGCCCATACCTACACGGATTTCGACAGATATTTCTATAGATTTCATTGAAGGGCTCCCTAAATTTGGTGGGAAGACAGTGATTCTCGTTGTGGTTGATCACCTCTCCAAATATAGTCATTTTTGTGCTCTCAGCCATCCCTATACAACCTCCTCCGTCGCTCAAATTTTCCTAGACCAGATCTTTCGTCTTCATGGCATCCCTTCTTCCATTGTCTCGGATCGTGATGCGACTTTCACCAGTCATTTTTGGACAGAACTATTTCCCCACACTGGCACCAAACTGAAGATTGAGTTCAGGGTATCACCCACAAACAGATGGTCAGACTGAAATTATCAATAAATGCTTGGAAACTTATCTTCGTTGCTTCACCTTGGAACAACAACATCAGTGGGCAAAGTGGCTCCCTCTCGCTGAATGGTGGTACAATACCTCTTACCACACTACCTCTAAAATGACCCCATATGAAGCAGTCTATGGTCAGGCACCTCCAGCTCTTCTTCCATACACCCCCACCAGTTCACCAGTTCAGGAAGTTGACACGGTCCTTGGAAACCGCGATCATATTCTTCGCATTTTGCGGGACAATCTTTACATGGCAAGAAATCGCATGAAGCAACAAGCTGATCAGCACCGTTCTGAGCGCACTTTTCAAGTCAACGATATGGTTTTTCTTCGTCTCCATCCGTACAAACAATCCTCCTTGCAACTCAAAGGGCATCATAAGCTCGCTCCAAAGTTCTATGGGCCATATCGGATTCTTCAGAAGATTGGGTCCGTTGCTTATAAATTGGAACTTCCTCCTTCTTCCCGCATTCATCCAGTCTTTCATGTCTCTTGTCTGAAGAAAGTTCTTGGCACCAACATCAGTGGAAAAACGATTTTACCCGAACTGGAAAATGAAGGATCCATCCTTTTGGAGCCAGAGGCCATCCTCAATCGGCGCACGCGTCAACTTCGCTCTCGCTCTATCACAGAGGTCTTAATTCAGTGGCACGGCATGCAACCAGAGGATGCTACATGGGAACCACTCCTTCAGATTCAACAACAATTTCCACATCTAAAGCTTTGAGGACAAAGCTTTTTTTAAGGGGGAGGGGATGTTAGGAACCCATGTCTTTACTTTGTTAGTATGTTGTTGTTGGACGCATATGCTTTGTAATTCATCCCGTAGTATTTGTTGATCAATAGTTTGTGTTATTGTTGTTGGCGCATATGCTTTGTAAGTCGCCCGTAGTATTGTTGATCCATAGTTTGTAGTGGCCCATGGTTTTGACCCATAGTATTGGCACCTAGACTTAGTATATAAGTGTTTGTTGAGACCTATGAAGGCACGGTGAAGTTATTTGTATTGAGCTTGCTCATAGGAGGTTGCCCCCTCGAAGTGGCCTGTGATCAATATAAAAGTGATTCTGAGTTCTGTCATTTCTGCTATTTCGCATATTCGTATTAATTAATTGTTGCAGGTGCATCATAGAGAAGCTCTCGCACTCTATCAAGGAGTCAAACTCCTGGAGACAAAAGAAATAAGAGAATAATTAATACTTGGAGACTCGTTAAACACTATTAGATCCCATGTCCACAAGCAACCACTGGTTAACTTATGTCTTTCCGGGCTCTATGATAGAACCTCCCAAGTCCTTAAGCAATTTTCTCAAGTCCAATTCATCCACATTTTGAGAGAAAAAAAATAAAAAAGCATATGCAATGGACAATGGAGTCATGGACCTTCCTAAAGGGAACCTCCAAACCAAATATGTCCATGAGAATATGGATCCCAACTTGTAAAAACATTACCATGACTTGGACCTGGTCTAGGATGCGGCCTCAAGTGGTTGGAACTCGCCCCACCTTGGGCTATGATGATCAAGAATGTGGAGACAAACTAGGGGAATCACCACCACTTGTGAAAACATGTAGATGTGTGGCGTGAAGAGGGTGCCATGTTGTGTATTTAATCCCCCACGAGGAATCCCAAGCGACGAGTATTCTCACGGGCTAGTAAGGAGAATGATGATGAAGCAATTCATTCAGTGGAAGGGAGAATGGAAAAATGGAGTACACCTGCATTCATAACCTCGAGTGTTTACAGAACATGCATGTGTGCAAGGTAGCAATATATTATTATCCCTACCCAGTTTGAAATTATGGGATAGAATGGGAAGGTGGCTTATATTGTGTGGAGGATGATCATTAGAAAAAGTAAATCAAGGAAACGGGAATAGTTTCTAGAGTAGAGCAAAACCACAAAGAATTATCAGCCATATTGACCTAGAACCCCAACAAACAGGCGAGTACAGATATTGGAAGGATATAATGGCATAAAGGAGTGATAGTGATGGTGCCTAATGCATCCCCCACCGAATACTCCACATCCAAGACTGCTAGCGAGCAATGGGATGCACTTTAAGAAGCTTGTAGAGGGAGGTTCAGACCGTTGGGAAAAACCTTGAGCAGTGGAAAGAAGAGGAAGAACAGGAGCGCGTGATAGAATGTGGGGGAAGCATCTATAGAGCATCTCTCCTCCAAGATGAAGTGGAATCCCAACAAGCCAAAAATGAGGAGCTAGAACACATGGTTTCCATACTACAAATGAAAATTTCCACCTGCAGAAGCAATTCGAGGAAAAGAAAGCAGGGGAAAGTTCCACAACTCGCCCAAAAATGAAACAATAGAGCTCATAGGTCCCTTAGACTGAGCTCTGAATGGATCTATGTTTTTCACATGTTATGTTTTTTAAATCAGTTTGTTAGAATTTAAGTGTAGAAGGAGCAATAGCAGGACTGGTAGAATAGTCTCAGATAGAAATGCAATAGAATTGGGTCTAGAGAAGCACATAAATACTTTGTTTCATATGGCTTAGGTGCCAATTTTGTAATCTAAACTCTGAACTATGTGAAAACCCTCATTTTTTTATTATAAAAAGCCTACTAATTCTTGTTAAAAAAATTGTTGAAAAAGGGAAAAGAAGAAAAAAGGGCATAAAAACCCTCTAATTGTATTGATTTCTCAATTAAAATTAGACTGGATATGAAGGGATATTACTTTTGGTTATGAAACCCTTCATCTATATTTATTTGAAATTGGATCATTGACTTGGATAAGTGAGAATGCCTCCTATCTTAATATGAGTGTGTGAACTTGGATAGGTATTATATGTGGGGTATCTTAGGGCCCAATATAATTTCTACTTAGTGAGGCGAACAAGTAGATTTCTTGTAGTGACCTCTTAGGGGGGCAAACCAAGTGTTATCACAAATAACTCTTTTCACTTGTACTTTCATTTAAATGAATATAGATGGTCAAACATTATTTTTAATTATTGACTAAATTGAATATAAATGATTTATTGTCATGTTATGACTCTATATTGTATCAATGTCTTCCTATTTCATTTCATGTTGTGGGGAATGTCTTCCTTGTTTCCTTGTTTTCAGATCAACACAAATTGAAAAAATTATCATTCTCACATTCCTTTGTATCTCCATATTCTTACATGGAATGGATCATAGTCTTATAAAATATGTGTACAATAAACAACATACTTCATAACTTATTATTTCTTCCCCATACAAAGTATATACTTATTTTCTTGAAGGGTTGTTTGAGAGGTGAATATTATCAATATTTGGCAAATGCTCTCCACAGTTTTGAAAGAAATCCTCTATCCATTGCAATGAAAAAATTGTCATGTTGGAAGTAACACATTTGTTTTTGTACTCATACATATAAGGCCCGTGTATGTTTGATACTTGTGCCCTTTTCAATCTACAATTACCCATTGATAACAATAATTGAAATGCCATTTATGTAATTTTTTCCATCACTTACATGAAACATATATCGATTCCCTTTTTGTGCCTTCTCTTCATAAATGATGAAATATTATTTTTAATTATTGACTAAATTGAATATCATTTATTATTATGTTATTAATCTATAAGGTATTGAGGTTTCCTATTTCATTTCATGTTGTGGGAATTGTTTTCCTTGTTTTCGTATCAACACAAATTGGAAAAATTCTCATTCTCACATTCCTTTCTATCTCCATATTCTTGAATGGAATGGCTCACAGTCTTGTAAAATATGTGTACAACAAACAATGTACTTCATAACTTAATATTTCTTCCCCATACAAAATATATAATTATTTTCTTGAAAGGTTGTTTGAGAGGTGAATATTATCATTATTTGGTAAATGCTCTCAATAGTTTTGAAAGAAATCCTCCATCCTTTGCAATGAAAAAGTTGCCATGTTGGAAGCAACACATTTCTTTTTGTACTCATACCTATAAGGCCCGTGTAAGTTTGATACTTGTACCCTTTTCAATCTACAATTACCCATTGAGAACAATAATTTAAATGCCCTTCTGTAAGTTTTGACATCACTTACATGAAACATATACTAAATCCCTTCTTGTGCTTTCTCTCCATACAAGAAGAAAAACATTCATTGTGTTAAGATTTTGTATTTTCCTCGTGTCCATGTTTTAACCTTTGAGTAATTATATTCCTAATTTTTTATAAGCAAATATTTGAACATAAACTTCACATCATAATTAATGTATGTGTCACAAAAGTGGTTAGACCTAGATATTTCTCCCGCGTGTGAGGAAAGGATGAGGAATGTGCTATAAAGATAAGGTCTAAAGATGAAGTGGTTGAATATTGATCAATTTCAACATGTGAAAGATTTGAGAATCTAGTTGAAGGATGGATCCAACAAGGAAAATTCTAAACTCCTTTTTTGTAGAGCCCCAACTTCATTAGGAATAGATCGGGGTGGTTTTCAATAAAATATATATGGTCAATGTTGGTGTAGGATTTAGGCATATTTCATTTAGATAATCTTGTTCTCGGGAAGTAGTCTTGGAAAAAGGAATTTTAGGCACAATGTTGGCTCAAGGTGAATTAAGGGAGGTTTTTAGGGAAGGGCTAGATGTCACTGAAGTATTTAAGAAAGGAGAAGAAGCTAATATAATGAAAAAAGTGACTCTGGTAGCCAAACTGATAAGATGTCAAATGAGGGTTATATGATGGGATAAATATTCAATTTGAGCATCATTTCACATGGAATGGTTATCATTGGGGGAAATCTAAACTTCTCGCTCAAAAGAGATGAAATCCGAGGGAAATCTGCCCAGATGGATCCAATAGCTCATTTCTTTATTCAAATGTTTGAGGATCATGGGTTTCTTTACTTTAAACTAATCAAATTAAAATCCACATGGGAAAACAAGCAAGTGGGGGAGGATTGTGTTTCCAAAAGAATGGAAACAATCTTAATTTATGAAAGTTTCATATATGATACCATAATGGTCAATCAATGGGTGGGGTTGGACAAGGGGATGGGATCGAACCACTTTACAATCTTTATGGACATGCCCAATGTGTGTGAGAAACCTCATGGACCATTTAAATTTAACCTTTCTTATATTGACAATGAGCACTTTATGAAGATAATGAAGGAAAACTAGAGTCCATTTGATGGGAAGAGAAGAGAATCTGTAGCAATTCAATTTTCACAAACTCTTAGGAGCATCAAACAGTGGATTGTTGGCTAGGACCATAATAAAAAACAAAATATTATTTGGAGTAAGTGGAGACTGTCTTAGAGAATTTATGTCCCCAACAAGTATTAAAATACACTAATAGGAAGGATTGGCTATAAAATCAACCACTGGCAGAAATACTAGCAATTAACTTGAAATGGGAAGGGAACCCCATCTTAGCATTTCGTAATTAGGATACATCTAAAACATGCACCATCTTCTTTTAAAATGAAATAGGAAACCCAATAATGATACCCTGAGCCCAAACTAGAGCTAAATAATCGCATTCTATAGTGTACAAGATAATTAGTGCTAAACAAAAGACCTTTATAACTATTTCATTCAACATGTCTCTCTACTTTTCAAAAAGAGAGCAATGCCAACTAGGTTTTACAATTAACGTCATATCACAGTTTGGCATGGCATGGAAAAAACTAATCTCATTAAAAATACGAATCCAATTTGTTGTTATAACTGATGTCGTAACAACTATAAAAAATAAAAATATGTTAGATAACAATCAAACTACAAAATGAATGATAAATCCCATCTAGAATTCAACAGAAAAACATGGTGTTGCAAACATTTTGGTGCAACATAGTTTTAATTTTTTAGCATTAATTCAACATACTCTAGGATCTTTACTGAGAGAATAACATGTACAGCATATCAATCACAACAAGCAATCACATGAGACAATAGACACATAGAGTTTCACTGGGGAAAACCATAAAGGTGAAAAACCCCACAACTTCCTCAAAGATAGAAAGAGCAATGATACAACCCAAGTACAAGAGATAGTCCTCCTAGCAGCTACTCCTCCTTCCTCACTTGTGCGCCACTTTCTGGTGAGTGTAGAAGTGAATAATGAAGTGATCAAATAGAGTGCATTTGGCACTCTATTTATACATGACCTAACCTGCCTAATAAACTAATAGGGCCGACTTGTATAACTCAGTCTAATAACCCATGGTAATACTAATCAGGGCCGACCCCACACTTGGTGGTCTAATAACCCATCACATGCAAGTTGTGACACTTGCGACACTTGTCAATACAAATGATGACACTTCCGTATAGAGGAATAATAACATCTCTATAGGAGTACAATATACATAGGTGAAATACATTTCGAAGTTACATATACATCAACACTACCTCTTAACTAGGAAGGTATTTCCCGACACAGATCTTCTAGAACAAGTCTTCTTCTCTGGATCATCGTCATCGACACTGCTGCTGCTATCTCAATCAATCTCCTATCTACTTGTCATAGGAAGTTCTACAGAGCTAGTCCTTTTTCATACTGGATGTAGGCCTGCCACCTGCAGGTCTTCATCATCTACAGAGCCAGCCCTTTTTCATGCTGGATGTATCATAGAGCCAGCCCTTTTTCATGCTGGATGTATCACAGAGCCAACCCTTTTTCATGCTGGATGTGACCTAGAACAAATCTAGGATTTCCACCACAGAGCCAGTCCTTTTTCATACTGGATGGGACCTAGAACAAATCTAGGATTTCCGCCACATAGCCAGTCCTTTTTCATACTGGATGGGACCTAGAACAAATCTAGGATTTTCGCCACATAGCCAGTCCTTTTTCATACTGGATGGGACCTAGAACAAATCTAGGATTTCCACCACAGAGCCAGTCCTTTTTCATACTGGATGGGACCTAGAACAAATCTAGGATTTCCGCCACAGAGCTAGTCTTTTTTCATACTGGATGGGACCTAGAAAAAATCTAGGATTTTCGCCACAGAGCCAGTCCTTTTTCATACTAGATGGGAGCCATACTATGGAATCCTCAGGACTCATTACGTGCATCACAAAACCTAGCCAGAGAATCCCAGGACTTATTAGGGGCACACATCCCAACCTAGTGGATCTCCCAGGGAGCTATTATATGTGATCACCACAAAACCTCGCAAGAGCATCCTAGGACTTATTACAGTCACACAGCCCAACCTATTGGATCTCCTAGGGCTACATTACATGTGGTCATGGAAAAACCCTCGAAAGAGCATCCCAAGAATTATTACGGGCACACAGCCCAACCTATCTAATATCCCAGGGCTACATTACATGCCATAGGATAAAACCTCGAAAGAGCATCCCGGGACTTCTTACGGGCACACATCCCAACCTATCAGATCTCCCAGGGCAATATTACATGTCCTCCCAAAGAAATTCCTCGAAAGAGCATCCCAGGACTTATTACGAGCACACATCCCAACCTATCGGATCTCCCAGGTCAACTTACATGCTCATCTGCACAACCTGTCCACCGCCACAGAGCATCAACCTGATATTCATCATACATCATCCTGATGTACATCATCACATGATCATCCTGATCATCATCATAGCATCATCTTGATGCATATCATCTGGAGCAACATCCTGAAGCTTGTCATCCATGATCATCCTGATCATACAATGTATCCACCTAATACATATCCAGAGCAGTAACTGAAGCATCGTCCTGATGCTCATCACACAGCACTTACATCCACATCCATGGGAAGGATCCTCCTATCACCATGCTTGGAATGTCTCCTGCAAATGTGTCCATCACTTATTCCTCGAAGTGTCATCAATCTGAAGAACACCAAGCCTCTCTCTGAAGTATTCAAACTTCACTCTGGCTAGTGGTTTCATCAACACATCTGCAACCTGCTCATCCGTCGCAACATACAGGAGCTTCAATGCTCCTCTCTACACCATATCCCTGATATATTGATATTTGATCTCAATGTGCTTCGACCTGTCGTGGAACACTGGATTATCAGACAGTTTCACACAACTCTAGTTATCACAAAAGATACCAGTAGCATCCAACATGAGATCAAATAACTCAGACAATAGCTTCCGGAGCCATACCGCATCACAACTAGCCGAACAAGCTGCAACATACTCTGCCTCGGCTGTACTCAGTGCTACGTAGGACTACTTCCTGCTAAACCAAGAGATCACACCTGATCCCATACTAAAGCAGCACCCAGAAGTGCTCTTCCTATCTGCAGCACTGCCTGCCCAATCTGAATCAACATAACCTTGCAGGTTAAATTTTTGATTCGCATCATACTTGAGCCCATAAACGATTGTACCCTTCAGGTACCTCAGAATATGCTTTACAGCAACCAGGTGAACACCTCTGGGATCCGTCAGGAACTGGCTCAATGTGTTCACCGCAAAGTAAATATCTGGTCTTGTGTTCGTCAAGTACATCAAGGACCCAATCATCTGACGATACACAGTGACATCAACCAGATTAGATGAAGCATCACACAGAAGCTTCAGGTTCGATGCCATAGGTGTGGCCATGGCCTTGCAGTCCATCATCCCGAACCTCTTCAGGATTTCTACTGCATACTTCCCTTTTCCAAGGAAGATTCCATCTGCACTCTGCCACACCTCCATACCTAGAAAGTAGTGCATCATCCCCAAGTCCTTCATCTCAAACTCGACAGCAAGCTTCCTCTTCGTGTCGGAAATCATTCTATCCCCACCCGTAACAAACAGGTCATCCACATACAAGAGTAGAATCACAGGATTGCCTTCCTCAACCTTGTAGTAAAGGTTGGAATCCGCTTTACTCTTGGTAAATCCCAAACTGGATAGAAAGCTGTCTATCCTACCATACCAAGTCCTAGGATCTTGCTTCAAGCCATACAAGGATTTATTCAGTCTGCACACATATGATTCTTTGTCATGTGTCTCAAAACCAAGTGGCTTCTCCACATACACTTCCTCCTCGACTACACCATTCAAGAAGGCTATCTTGAAATCTGATTTCCTTTGGTTCTTCATGATCTTCAACAGGTGTCTTCATTGATTTGAAATAAGCTGAGTCTTCATCAAATGTTACATCCCTGCTGACATCAATCTTCCTGAACCCTGGAAAGTATATTGTGTAAGCCTTCGAGCTTTCACTGTAACCCAAAAAGATGCCCTTCTTTCCTGAAGGATCTAGCTTAGTTCTCTTTTCCTTTGGAACATGAGTATATACTGGACAACCAAATATTCTGAGATGGCTGATGTTAGCACTTAGATTTTATCCCGGTTGTAAAAGAATAACACCTAAGGTAACTTATTTCAAACCAAACTTTAGGTAGAAAACTTAGCCATTTTTTCCACCAACGAGGGCTCTCTCATGATATATGTAAAGGCTAAAAATATATAGAAATACGCTCAAAATTTCTCAAAAAGATTTACTTGGTTGAAAAGGAAACAAGAAACATTGGGCATGGAGTCAACTTTCAAATATTTAACGTGCCAAAAAGAGATTTATACCAAACAGATTTTCACAGAGGAAAGATAGCAACCATATCACAGTCAATTTGATTTTGCAGGTGGTATAGAAAGAAATAATGACAGTCCATCAACAACAGGCATCTAACTAGGATGAATCCATTGTCAACTTTGGAGAAATAGTGGATACTTAAATGCGATAAAACGAGGCATAACTAGTATGAATCCCGATCTATTTCAAACGTTCATTTAAGTATAGAAGAAGAACATAATGGAAGGTATAACAAAGAAAGTGGACATGCACATATAAAGATAAGGGGAAAAACAGACTGTAAAACTGATCAACACATGAATCTCTAGTCTCAAAAGATAGGTATTTCCACTGTACGACCTTTTATTTATCAAAAATTTGAATTCAAAACATAATCGTCTCTCAAAGAGTTTCCAACCCTTTCAAAAATGACTCTCATTGTCTTTTATACAAAATTCGGAAGAAGCTTGACATAACTGCTTCTTTTAACTAATAACTGAAAATGTCTTAACTCGAAAGATAATTGTCTTTAAACAATAGATAACTGTCTTCAAACAATATTACAGATTTAAAATAAAAGCATCATTTTGCCACTTGGCAAAAATTCTGAATGTATCTATGAATGGATAAAATATCTTGTCCTTCCATATTTGTCCACATAGTTCCATTGGTCGACCGTGGGTAAATCATAACTGGTCATTTCCTTCACCAGGACTCACATTTCAAGGTGACCTGCATAAGAGACAAGAGGAAGATTCTCACAGGTTGAGATCAACATATTTAAAATTTCAAAGTCTTCCGCAATTTTTTGCATTAAAATCTTTCCTGTAAGCATATGATCCAAATGCTGAAACTTTTTGTGATCCATTCTTATGTCAAACAATAACCTATTATATTCATTGGGAGGAATCAATTCATTCTTTTCATCCCAAAAAGCAGGGAATCTTTTGTTTATTAATTTTTCAAATCGCTTCTTAAATTTTATTACTTCCTCTTATATATCTCCAGCGTTAGCTTCAATATTTTCAACATGTGAATATTTTCCCAAGATTCTTCTGGCCCATGTAATGACTGAAATTCTATTCATTATATTCATTGCTGTCAAGTCTGCTTCAGTTAAATTGTTTAAGAAAGTTATTGCCCTCTGTGCTATTTCTTTTGGCTTTTTGTTTAAATTCTCTCTACCTGCTCTGCAACTCTCAAAGGCCTCTTTGGCTACTTTTTCCTTGATTCTCATATAATCAAGATAAGGTCTTAATTTTTCAACTTCCTTTATAATTTGATCCCATACCATATGTTTGCAACCTTGCATTGCATCCTGTCCTGTCACATGAGCTGCCAAACCTTTATTATTATCAGTTAATTCCTGATTCCTTATTTGCAAAGTTTTAATTTCCTTATCTTTAGTCTCATTATCTTCTTTGAGCTTCTGTATTCCCATTTTCAATTATTTAATTTCGACATCTTTCAAACTTACCTGGGACATGGCTTGTAAGAGACCATCTAATCCAGTTTTGTCTTCATCTATATCTGCATGTACCTGTTGCTGACTCAATTCTGCTAACTTTTTCTTTATTTTCTCCAATTGCTCTTCCAAACCAATTTTCTCTTTTTCCCAATGAACTCTTTCCTCAGTGAGCTTCAACATTTTTGCAGTAATATCCTTTACTTCATTTGACAGCTCTTCTTTTTATTTTTCCAGTACTGTTAGTTCGGCTCCTTGGATAAGCAAAGTGTCTAGGATTTTCAGCTTTTGCCTAACATTAGAATTGTATCATCCTTTTCTTTGAGTAATTTTGCTGCTGCATCTCGTTCTTTGTTTATCAAATCCATTTGTAATCTTTTTATTTGTTGTTGTCGAGACTTATTTTCTGCTTTCTCTTGTCTAAACTGGTTAGTCAATTTATCCACTAAATTTTTCAATTTGTCTGCCTTTAATATTGCTCCCAAATAATCTGAATATATAACCTCTCCTGTTTGTCTGTGCAATAAAATTTTATCTAGGGCAATGATTTTTGTCAGATCCACCTTCATCTCTGAGATCTTATCTTTAGTAACAACTGAAAATTTTAAAGAATTTTCTTTGACATTTCTGCTAGTAAACAAATTGACTTTAGTGTTGGATATATTTCTAA
This sequence comes from Larix kaempferi, assembly GCA_027924585.1. Lineage (NCBI taxonomy): Eukaryota > Viridiplantae > Streptophyta > Pinopsida > Pinales > Pinaceae > Larix > Larix kaempferi. Next base: position 729,619 of record BSBM01000345.1, on the reverse strand, counting down.
CCCTCGGAAATAACTGACTAGTTTGTCGAGAGGATTCCTGTTTATTTTGACTGTGTTCATTAAATACATCCATCGAGAGGATTGCTCATCCATTTTCAATTTTTTCCCTTTTTCTGCTTCTTCACTTTCCATGTTCACTACATCGTGTATGGGCCGTTTAAACCCTACCATTGCAGTATTCATCGTGCTTTCTGCCTCTGTTGTTGCCTCTGTCAATATAATTTCTTTATCATGTGAATCTGGAACGATTTCTTCCTTATACTCCAGCCAATTGGCTCTGTCAAACATTCCCTCAATCATCTGATTATTCAATGCTTTGATGCGATGATCCGTTCTCCGTTTTGATATTATGTTTAACGGATCATATTCAATAGCCATGTCTGTCTCAAAACCCATATCTTTCAATAATTTTTCTATTTAAATAGCAGGGTTTTTATTCTTCACTGTGAATGGGCCAAGTGTGAACGGATACTTGATATCTGTTGCTTGTTTGAAAATTAAGAAATTATTATTCTCAACAATTAACTTCTGTCTCAGGAAATCCAAAGCAAAAACCCTTAAGGTAAGAAATGCTGGTAAAACATAGGGTTTATGTTTGAAACCATATAACCTGATTACTGTACTGTCCTTTGACAAGAACCAATCTCCTACAGCGTATTCTGCACTTAATTGCATACATGCTTGCATTTATGATAATACTCTAGGTAATTTTTCACCAAAAATCATTCTATAAATCTCAGAGAGTATATAATTTATGTAATTAAACATGTTATTTTCTAATAACTTTGTGAAAATGATCTCAGGGAATTGTAACTCTTCATGACTTGCCACCATGATCATTTTCATCAAAAAAGACTGAAATCTGAAATGCCTCAGAGTAGGGAAATTGACCATCTGGTCATGAATCTGCTCGGTCAAGAATTCTTCAAAATTAAGTCGAGGAATTTGATTTTCATCAATCCCTGACTCAATTGTACTCATTTTATACAAAAGGATTAACTGAAACTTAGTTACATACATGTCTGTATCGAACCCTAGGATTAAAGCCAACAATGTCAGAACCAGCTGGGCATTTTCATCAAATAAAGTGATATCTATAGGGTACGGGATATCCGAAATGTTGGTTTCTGGTTTAAGACACGTAGACAAAAACTTTTCTCTATCATCTTGAAAGGGTTTGATGATAATCTTCAATAACAGAAGTTTCAAAAAAATTCTCAAACTCGAGGGTTTGGGAAAATTCTATTTCTAGGGCTTTAATTATGATGGCAGGCTCTATTTTGCAAACGACTTTGGTTTTTCGACTATCTAAAATAGTTCTTTCTTCTCTGGAATAATTCTCAGCACACCACGACACAAATTCTGGAAAAGATGGGATTTGGTCCGAGCAAAAAGCTAACAAGGATGACTGGTGGACTCTGTGCATGTCTATACCTTCTTCTAATAACTTAGACAACTTAAGTTTAACTTCAGCGATTGGTAACCTGATTAGGGTATCATGAATGTCCCCATCTCTATCTTCTAAGGCTTCTTTAGCTTTAAAAACATCTATATCATGTATAGTTTCCATTTAAATCGTTTCTACAAACAAATTTCCATTAAAAATGTGGGCCAAGTCACCAGACCCTACCTGTATAGACACGTCATTATCCTTCTATCGCAATTGCTGATCTCCACCAGTCTTCAGAGCTTCCAGGAACAGCGACACATAGACAAAATGTCGTTATTTTAAAACCCTTTTGTTTTATATAAGCCCTTTTTCTTAACTTTCTGGCAGGTTTCCAAATGTACTTTATATCCAACCGTTGATCATAGGCCTTTTGATTTGAGCCATTAGATCTTGCGCCCCTTTATTTCCCATGGTGGTATCCGCGATCCCAATAATGGTTTTCTTCTTCGGTTTTCACTGTGTGCGGATCAACCATTTTTTGACACCTGTTAGAGTGGTTTAATTACCGCAACCACTCTTTCCTCTATTGAGTGTGCACTTTCCATGATGTGGATGAATCTTGGCCGTAGATTTTGTGCCAATGTATATCGTCCCTCCGATTTATGTCAACATGTGGCGTATTCTCTTGCGCCTTCTGCATCTGCCACGTGCTATGGCCTGCCCTGTATTATCCTTTGGTGGTTCCGCATGGTGTTGTAGTGGTTTGTGATACCACTATCATGTTGATGCCGATCAATAAGAGTGCGACACGTACCCGGTGGTATTATGTCCGTAACCACTCACCAATGTTTGCAAACGATCTTTTGGGCGGTGCGGGAAACCACGACAGTCGTTGATCTTTATTATTGTCATCTCCACTGTTGAAACTTCACTAAGACTTAACCTCTTCAATAATTACTTTCGGACTTTGCATATGTAGGTTTTTCTTTGTTGATTTTGTATTATGACCCTTTATTTCAACCCATCCTTATTAAATTCCTTCTTTTGGATATTTTTGACAAATCTTTTAGGGTTTGAGTATTTTCAAATATAGTGTCAACAACTGGCTCCAACTGGGGATGCTATCCTCCCTGTGAGGTAGCAATGAACATCGTAGACCAAGTGCCTGATCCATTGGGCTGCATTCAAACTTTTGTGCAAATCAAGGTTCATATCATCATTTTTTTTATTTTTTTTTTCACTGTACAAAATTCTCTTTCACCTCTGTCCTTTTAAGAGAGATAATTTTTGAGGTGTCTACCATTTACTGGTCCTCCAGGAAAGAATTCTCCATTACAATTTTTTAGGGTAAATGCATTTTCTCCTTGGTATCCTGCGACAATATATGGACCTTTCCACAAATGCTCAAACTTCCCATGGTGATCTTCTTTTCTAGAGTCCCACTTCAAAACTAAATCATTTATCTGAAAATTCTTTTCTTTAACCTTTCTGTCAAAAGTTTTCTTCATTTTCTCCTGATGCATTTGGGTTTTGTTGTATGCCTTTTCTCTAACTTCATGTAATTCTATCATTTGATTTATCCTCCTCTGCATATGATTCAGTTCTTCTTCGACTTCTTGTAACAATTTCATAACTGGCGAACCCAAAGAAACAGGAAAAATTACCTCTGTGCCATACACCAACTGGAAAGGCGAAGTGCCAATTGCTCTTTTTGTACTAATTCTATCTTCCCACAAAGCATATTTTAATTTAGTGTGCCAATCCCTCTTGCTATCTTCTAGCAACTTCTTTATGATCCTTACTAAACTTTTATTTGAAGATTTAGCCAATCCATTTCCTTGTGGATAATAAGCAGTGGAATGATTTAAATGTATGTGATATTTGTGACAAAAATTTATCATGTTTTTTTATTTGAACAACTGGAGCATTATCTGTCACTATCCTTTTAGGACAACCAAACCTGGATAAGATGTTTTCTTCTAAAAATTTCATTATCACTGTTTCTGTGGCGTTTCTTGTCGGAATAGCCTCAATCCTTCGTGAAGTAATCTGTAGCAGTCAGAATCCACTTATGCTTCCCTGAAGAATTTGGGTTAATTTCGCCAATGAAATCTAACCCCCACTGTTGAAAAGGTGCTTCAACTGAAATAGGTTTCAAAGGAAATGGTAATAATTCTCTTTTCCCATCAAAAATTTGACATTCATGACATTTGGTCACTTCTTTATATACATCTAAATACATGCTGGGCCAATAAAAACCAGCTCTAAGAATCTTGTTCACTATGGCCTTCCATGAATGATGTCCTCCACACATGCCTTTATGAAATTCCCCCATAATATGCTGCGCTTCATTCTCTAATAGACAATTCAACAAAATACCTCTTGGATCTTTCCAGAATAAATTCCCATCTAATATGCAGAACTTGGCTACTTTCAACTTCACTGATCTTGCTCTGGTTTTTTCCATATTTGCAGGCGCTTGGAGATTTTGCAGAACATACACAATGTCCGCGTACCAGGGAGATAAAGAGAAATCTTCAATTACTTGTAAATTTGGAACGGCTTCTTTTGAAATTTCGGAAAGAAAATTCATACCTAGAGAATCCCAATTTGTTTCTATCATCATTTTAGCCATACCTTGGCCTTTTATCAGCTTTGTAGGTTTAATGTCAAGATCATATTCCAATAATACGGCTATCCACTTTGCTCTTTTTCCTTCAGGATCTGGCTAGGTAAGAATATCTTTCACTACTGTTGATGGAACATGTGCTATTATATGAGAATGCAATATGTATATCCTGAAATCCTTCAATGCTTTCACTAAAGCATAAGCTTGTTTCTCCATAATGTTATATTGTAATTCTGCATCCCTCAGAATCTTACTGAAAAATGCAATTGGCTGTTCCACACCTTCTTGATTCTTTTGTAACAATACTCCAGCTACTGTGTGTTCTGATGCATAAGTAAACATAATGAAATCCTTTGAATAATCTGGACTAATTAACACTGGTGCTTCAGTCAATGCCCTTTTAATATTATCAAAAGATTGTCTTGCTTCTTTAGTCCATTTAATTTCCTTGTCTTTTCTTAGCATCTCAGATATGTTTCTCAAAATCTCAGCAAAACTAGGAATGAACCTTCTTAACCAATTTACCCTTCCAATAAATGACTGAATTTCCTTCTTACTCCTAGGGATCCCGACCTTCTGTATGGTAGATACTCTCTCTGGGTCAATCTTGATGCCTTCCTTTGATATGATGTGTCCCAACAATCTTCCCTCTTCCATGCAAAAATGAGATTTTTTTGGATTTAAGGAGATCCCAAATCTTCTACATTTCAGAAAAACTCTTTCCAGATGTTTCCAGTGAACAGCAACATTCTTTGAATATACAGTGATATCATCCATGTACACTACCACAAATTTGTCTCTTTCGTCTGCAAATGCAATGTCCATGGCTCTCTGAAAAGTTGCCCCTGCGTTCATCAAACCAAATGGAATTTTGGCATACATAAACGTTCCCTATGGAGTAGTAAAAGCAGTTTTCTCCTGATCTTTTGGGTGAACTTTAATTTGATTGTAACCTGAGAAACCATCTAACATATAAATTATTTTGGCTCCTACAACTTTTTGCAAAATCTGATCCATTTTCGGGAGTGGATAATTATCTTTCAAAGAGACTTTGTTCAAATTTCTAAAGTCTACGCACAACCTTATTTCACCATTCTTTTTCCTTACTGGTACTAGGTTAGCCAACCATTTAGAAAATCTCAAGGACACAATTATCTTAGCATCAAACAGCTTTCTCACTTCTTTTTCTATTACTGGAAGCAACTTGGGATTTATTCTTCTCAACTTCTGTTTAAAAGGCTTTTCATCAGGTTTGATAGGAATTGTATGTTGTATAACAGAAACATCATATTCTTTCAGGTCTTCATAACTCCAAGCGAAAACATCTGAAAATCTTTTCATCACTTCCACACTTTTATTCTCTTCCTTTCTTGGTAATTTCTTTGAAAGCTTTACCAATTTGGGATCTTCTTCGGAACCTAAATTGTAATCTTTTACATCCTCAGGTTTAGGCTCTACTTTTGGATTTTTCACCACGTCATTTTTATCAAACAATTTTTCTAAAGGAATCAAGTCTCTAGGGATAGCGTTATTCTTCAGTTGAATTATATCCTTACCTCCAATCCTTTGCTTGAACTTTTCTATTTCTTCAGGGGAATATTTTTCATCTGGACCAGCTCCAGCATCTTCTGCATCAATAGACCTGTAATTGAATTCATCTGTCATCTCTAAAAAGCGTTTAATATGTTGATCATCTTCAAAAACTTGCCAGTGTTTGATATTATCTGGGATAGATGGTCTGTGTATGACCTCAATATCATATTTCTTTTTCAAAAAGATAGGGGTTTTGAAGGAAGCTCCCGCAGTGGCCAAAGAATATGCTACGGTGTTATTAACTTTGGGAATTGCAACAACATCATGTTCATCGAAAACGTTTTCCAATAAATCCCACACTTCATTCCTATATGACCTCATTTTAGGATGTTTGGTCTGATAAATAGCTTTTACCTAATTTATTACCAATTCAGAATCTCCAAACACTTCAATTCTTTTTGCTTTTAAATCTCTCAATACATTCAACCCCAGAATCAAAGCTTCATATTCTGCAACATTGTTTGTACACTCAAAATTCAATTGATAAGAAAACATCAAGAATTCTCGATCAGGTGTGATTATCCATACTCCCGCACCAGCTCCTTCTCTGCTCTTAGCTCCATCAAAGTGCATTGTCCAAGTTCCTTCTTTTCTAATTTTTTCTCTTAACAATATTTGTTTTTCATTTTCTTTAGGTTTGATTAAATCCATCTTTTCTTTGGATTCAACATCATTGTACAGAATACATGACCCCAAATCTGTGTCTACTGCATATATAGCATGCTTTTCAGGTTCTTTTAAATCACTTACCAAATAAGCAGCCATTTTTTCAGCATATAATCTTCTGTGTACCCCCAACACTGGAATAGTAGCAAAAGACATATCCATCTGCAAAGTTCCTTTTAACTTCGAGGCCCATGATCTAGACAATAGCATACCAAATTTTGCTGGAATATCAGCAACCACCACATCCATGAGAATACCTTTGGATGGTATTTTACTGAGATTGATTGTCAAATCTTTGATCAACCCTAAACATTTGACTTTCCTTGAATCAAAAGAAAATAGGTCATCATATGGTCTTGTGATTTCCAATCCCAAATATTCAACTACAAGTTTCGGCATCAGATTATGAGAAGCTCCCGAGTCTAACATACAATTATGCACAACTTTATCATGAACGTTCAAATCTACATAGAAAGGAGAAATTTCCCCAAAACTATTATCTTCCATTCTTGAACCTAAGTAGATATTAGGAGTATCATCATCTAATTCCAAAGTATCTATTTCCACTCGATTTTCTACTTGCATCATCTTACAAATTTGTTCCTTGTATTCCTTATTCTTTAATATCTCATTGAAAGGTGCAGAAATCTTGACTTTGGACATTTCACTCTTTATATTGAAAGGAACTAAATTTTTATCACCTTCTTTTACTGAATCTTTCTTATTATCTGAAATCACTTTTGGCACATCCTCGTTTTCTTTTCTTCTCGTTTGTTGTTCATTCTGACTGGTGGAGGATTTATCTGTAGATCCTTTTGATTTGCCCATTGACTCTTTTCCTTTGTCTATTATAACGCCTCTGTTTCTCAGATTTATCTTTCTTTGAAGAACATTTATAGCACTTTGGTAACCAATTTGGTATTGATCAATTTCTGTCTCCAAATTACAACATTCTCCTTCTGCAAGGAACATATCATGTTCATGTTTAGTCAGATAGACTTCTGAATAAAAACTACCACAATGGTGAATATCACTCTCAGCCATCTCAGCTTCAACTTCCGCAGCGATATAATTTTCAAGGAAAGGAGGTCTAACTGGATCTTCTTCTGCATTCCTTAAGTTCCTCTGATCTCTTGGCCTTATGGGTGGGACAAAGGGTCTCCTAAAATTAGGGTTTCTGATTTGAGGTTCTGTTTGTTCTTTATTCGGAGCTTTGTTATCCACCACTAACCTGTCTAACAACTTCTCCATAGTTTTCATCATTGCTTCAAATTTTACATATGTGGAAGAAGAAGAAGAAGAAGCTATATTTTGATTATCTTCTTTACTTTTCTTTCGGTCTATATCTCTATGCCTCATCTTTCCAGAAGCCATCATATTAGCTTCAACTTCCACCGCATCTTTCATCATTATTGCCAAAGTGGTAGATCTTCTTTCTCTTAATGTGCATGAAAAATCACGTTCAAAAGCATCTGTATAATGTAACTTGGCTGCTCCTATTAGAGGTTTTATGTCTGTAGGGATAGAGTTATAAACTTTCATAAATCTGGCAGAGAATTCTTGAACCGACTCAAAACCTCCTTTTTTCAAATTGTTATACTGTGTCAACATCTGTGAAGGATTTTTCTGGTCTTCCCATCTTTCGATAAAAAGAGTTGTGAAAGCATCATAATTAGCAATTGATCCTGCAGCTAAAGCTCTGAACCATTTTTTGACTTCGCCTCGCAAGATTTGGGCAAACAACCTCATTTTTGCATCATCATGATCCACTTCTTCGAAATCAATGAAATCAGTAAAGTTATCAACATGTTGCTGTGCTGTATAATTACCCTCATTATCAAAAGTAACGATTCTTTGTCCATAATTTTGAGGCAAATCATGTAAAGCAGCAGGCAAAACCAATGGGGCAAATCTGGCAGCCATGAGTGGTGGATTATAAGGTGGAACGATCACTACCTGTTGTTTATGACTTTGCATAGGTATTCTTTGGGCCTTGGATATTCTGGACCCAGCCCTTTCAGATTTTTGTAAGTTTTCCCAAACAGATTTTAAAGAATAGTCCCACAAACTTTTTGGGTCAACTTTTGTTTCTTTTAAATTAGAATCTGATTTAGTTCTATGCAAAACTTTTTCACTTGAACCAATATTTTCTTCCTCAAACAGATTTTCTTGAAAAGAAGGGAATATATTCGAAAACTGAGGAATACCTTCTTTTGTCTTTCCTTTGCCTTTATCCGTCTTGAGGAGCTTTTCTGGATTATCCACGCCTGAGAAGAACTGTAAACCGGGATTTCTTCTTGTAGCCACAATGTCTATTTCTGAATACCTTCAAAAAACCTTGAAAATTTTTCACAAGTGAAGTCGCCAGGGCAATATCTACAACCAACTTTTAAAATTTCAAATTTCCTTGCCCAAGAAATTTGACCTTTCTCTGTCATTTCTCCCAGGGAAAATTTCACTTTCGTTCCTCGGCAACGGTGCCAAAATGTTAGCACTTAGATTTTATATCGGTTGTAAAAGAATAACACCTAAGGTAACTTATTTCAAACCAAACTTTAGGTAGAAAACTTATCCGTTTTTTCCACCAGAGAGGGCTCCCTCACGATATATGTAAAGGCTAAAAATATATAGAAATACGCTCAAAATTTCTCAAAAAGATTTACTTGGTTGAAAAGAAAACAAGAAACATTGGGCATGGAGTCAACTTTCAAATATTTAACGTGCCAACAAGAGATTTATACCAAACAGATTTTCACAGAGGCAAGATAGCAACCATATCACAGTCAATTTGATTTTGCAGGTGGTATAGAAAGAAATAATGACAGTCCTTCAACAACAGGCATCTAACTAGGATGAATCCATTGTAAACTTTGGAGAAATAGTGGATACTTAAATGCGATAAAACGAGGCATAACCAGTATGAATTCCGATCTATTTCAAACGTTCATTTAAGTATAGAAGAAGAACATAATGGAAGATATAACAAAGAAAGTGGACATGCACATATAAAGATAAGGGGAAAAACAGACTATAAAACTGATCAACACATGAATCTTTGGTCTCAAAATATAGGTATTTCCACTGTACGGCCTTTTATTTATCAAAAATTTGACTTCAAAACATAATCGTCTCTCAGAGAGTTTCCAACCCTTTCAAAAATGACTCTCATTGTCTTTTATACAAAATTCGGAAGAAGCTTGACATAACTGCTTCTTTTAACTAATAACTGAAAATGTCTTAACTCGAAAGATAACTGTCTTTAAACAATAGATAATTGTCTTCAAACAATATTACAAATTTAAAATAAAAGCATCATTTCGCCACTTGGCAAAAATTCTGAATGTATCTATGAATGGACAGAATATCTTGTCCTTCCATATTTGTCCACATAGTTCCATTGGTCGGCCGTGGGTAAATCATAACTGGTCATTTCCTTCACCAGGACTCGCATTTCAAGGTGACCCGCATAAGAGACAAGAGGAAGATTCTCACAGGTTGAGATGAACATATTTAAAATTTCAAAGTCTTCCACAATTTTTTTCCATTAAAATCTTTCCTGTAAGCATATGATCCAAATGCTGAAACTTTTTGTGATCCATTCTTATGTCAAACAATAACCTCTTATATTCATTGGGAGGAATCAATTCATTCTTTTCATCCCAAAAAGCAGGGAATCCTTTGTTTATTAATTTTTCAAATCGCTTCTTAAACTTTATTACTTCCTCTCGTATATCTCTAGCTTTAGCTTCAATATTTTCAATATGTGAATATTTTCCCAAGATTCTTCTGGCCCATGTAATGACTGAAATTCTATTCATTATATTCATTGCTGTCAAGTCTGCTTCAGTTAAACTATTTAAGAAAGTTATTTCCCTCTGTGCTATTTCTTTTGGCTTTTTGTTTAAATTCTCTCTAACTGCTCGGCAACTCTCAAAGGCGTCTTTGGCTACTTTTTCCTTGATTCTCATATAATCAAAATAAGGTCTTAATTTTTCAACTTCCCTTATAATTTGATCCCATACCATATGTTTGCAACCTTGCATTGCAGCCTATCCTGTCACATGAGCTGCCAAACCTTTATTATTATCAGTTAATTCCTGATTCCTTATTTGCAAAGTTTTAATTTCCTTATCTTTAGTCTCATTTTCTTCTTTGAGCTTCTGTATTCCCCTTTTCAATTCTTTAATTTCGACCTTTCAAACTTACCTAGGACATGGCTTGTAAGAGACCATCTAATCCAGTTTTGTCTTCATCTGTATCTGCATGTACCTGTTGCTGACTCAATTCTGCTAACTTTTTCTTTATTTCCTCCAATTGCTCTTCCAAACCAATTTTCTCTTTTTCCCAATGAACTTTTTCCTCAGTGAGCTTCAACATTTTTGCAGTAATATCCTTTACTTCATTTGACAGCTCTTCTTTTTCTTTTTCCAATACTGTTAGTTCGGCTCCTTGGATAAGCAAAGTGCCTAGGATTTTCAGCTTTTGCCTTAACATTAGAATTGCATCATCATTTTCTTTGAGTAATTTTGCTGCTGCATCTCCTTCTTTGTTTATCAAATCCATTTGTAATCTTTTTATTTGTTGCTATCGAGACTTATTTTCTGCTTTCTCTTGTGTCAACTGGTTATTCAATTTATCCACTAAATTTTTCAATTTGTCTGCCTTTAATATTGCTCCCAAATAATCTGAATATATAACCTCTCCTGTTTGTCTGTGCAATAAAATTTTATCTGGGGCATTGATTTTTGTCAGATCCACCTTCATCTCTGATATCTTATCTTTAATAACAACTAGAAAATTTTAAAGAATTTTCTTTGACATTACTGCTAGGAAACAAATTGACTTCAGTGTTGGATATATTTCTAACCCTCAGAAATAACTGACTAGTTTGTCGAGAGGATTCCTGTTTATTTTGACTGTGTTCATTAAATACATCCATCAGACTATGTGGTTGACTATGTGGTTTATTTACATCATCTTCCACCGGGGATTCTTTAATACTGTACTCCTTTACCATGACCTCTGGTATTTTGACTTCGGTTCTTCCTTCTTCTTCTAAAACTGCGATTAACTCTTGTTGCTCATCCATTGTCAATTTTTTCCCTTTTTCTGCTTCTTCACTTTCCATGTTCACTACATCTTGTATGGGCCTTTTAAACCCTACCATTGCAGTATCCATCGTGCTTTCTTCCTCTGCTATTGCATCTGTCAATATCATTTCTTTATCATGTGAATCTGGAACGATTTCTTCCTTATACTCCAGCCAATTGGCTCTGTCAAACATTCCCTCAATCATCTGATGATTCAACGCTTTGATGCAATGATCCATTCTCCGTTTTGATATTATGTTTAACGGATCATCTTCAATAGCCATGTCTGTCTCAAAACCCATATCTTTCAATAATTTTTCTATATAAATAGCAGCGTTTTTATTCTTCACTGTGAATGGGCCAAGTGTGAACGGATAATTGATATCTGTTGCTTGTTTTAAAATTAAGAAATTATTATCCTCAACAATTAACTTCTGTCTCAGGAACTCCAAAGCGAAAACCCTTAAGGTAAGAAATGTTGGTAAAACATAGGGTTTATGTTTGAAACCATATAACTTGATTATTGTACTGTCCTTTGACAAGAACCAATCTCCTACAGCGTATTCTGCACTTAATTGCATACATGCTTGCATTTATGGTAATACTCTAGGTAATTTTTCACAAAAAATCATTCTGTAAATCTCAGAGAGCATATAATTTATGTAATTAAACATGTTATTTTCTAATAACTTTGTGAAAATGATCTCAGGGAATTATAACTCTTCATGACTTGCCACCATGATCATTTTCATCAAAAAAGACTGAAATCTGAAATGCCTCAGAGTAGGGAAATTGACCATCTGGTCGTGAATCTGCTCAGTCAAGAATTCTTCAAAATTTTATCAAGGAATTTGATTTTCATCAATCCCTGACTGAATTGTACTCATTTTATACAAAAGGCTTAACTGAAACTCAGTTACATACATGTATGTATCGAACCCTAGGATTAAAGCCAACAATGTCAGAACCAGCTAGGTATTTTCATCAAATAAAGTGATATCTATAGGGCACGGGATATCCGAAATGTTGGTTTCTTGTTTAAGACATGTAGACAAAAAAATTTCTCTATCATATTGAAGGGTTTGATGATAATATTCAATAGCAAAAGTTTCAGAAAATTCTCAGACTCGAGGGTTTGGGAAAATTCTATTTCTAGGGCTTTAATTATGACGACATGCTCTATTTTGCAAACGACTCTGGTTTTTCGACTATCTAAAATAGTTCTTTCTTCTCTGGAATAATTCTCAGCACACCACAACATAAATTCTGGAAAAGATGGGATTTGGTCCAGGCAGAAAGCTAACAAGGATTACTGGTGGACTCTGTGCATGTCTATACCTTCTTCTAATAACTTAGACAACTTAAGTTTAACTTCAGTGATTGGTAACCTAATTAGGGTATCATGAATATCCCCATCTCTATCTTCTAGGGCTTCTTTAGCTTTAAAAACATCTATATCATGTACAGTTTCCATTTAAATCGTTTCTACAAACAAATTTTCATTAAAAATGTGGGCCAGGTCACCAGACCCTACCTGTATAGACACGTCTTTATCCTTCTGTCGCAATTGTTGATCTCCACCAGTCTTCAGAGCTTCCAGGAATAGCGACACATAGACAAAATGCCGTTATTTGAAAACCCTTTTGTTTTATATAAGCCCTTTTTCTTAACTTTCTGGAAGCTTTCCAAATGTACTTTATATCCAACCGTTGATCATAGGCCTTTTGATTTGAGCCATTAGATCTTGCGCCCATTTATTTCCCATGGTGGTATCCGCGATCCCAATAATGGTTTTCTTCTCCGGTTTTCACTGTGTGCGGATCAACCATTTTCTGACACTTGTTAGAGTGGTTTAATTACCACAACCACTCTTTCCTCTATTGAGTGCGCACTTCCCATGATGCGGATGAATCTTGGCCGTAGATTTTGTGCCAGTGTATATCGTCCCTCCGATTTATGTCAACATGTGGCATATTCTCTTGCGCCTTCTGCATCTGCCACGTGCTATGGCCCGCCCTGTATTATCCTTTGGTGGTTCCGCATGGTGTTGTAGTGGTTTGTGATACCACTATCACATTGATGCGGATCAATAAGAGTGCGACACGTACCCGACAGTATTATGTCCGCAACCACTCACCAACGTTTGCAAACGATCTTTTGGGCGGTGCGGGAAACCACGACAGCCGTTGATCTTTATTATTGTCATCTCCGCCATTGAAACTTCACTAAGACTTAACCTCTTCAATAATTACTTTCGAACTTTGCATATGTAGGTTTTTCTTTGTTGATTTTGTATTATGACCCTTTATTTCAACCCATCCTTATTAAATTCACTTCTTTTGGATATTTTTGACAAATATTTTAGGGTTTGAGTATTTTCAAATATAGTGTCAACAGCTGACTTCGGGTTTCTTACCAGAAAAAATCTCTTCTGGTGTCTTGTTGTCCAATATCTTGTGAGGTGTTCTGTTCTGCACATATACAACTGTTCTAGCTGCTTCTGCCCATAGATGCATAGGCAGATCCTGATCATGTAGCATTTCCCAAGCTGCTTCCATGATTGTTCTATTGTTTCTTTCTGCAACTCCATTCTGTTGTGGATTGTAGGGAGCATTCAACTTCCTCTTAATACCTGAATCACTGCATAGCTTCTTGAAATCACCTAAAGTGAATTCTCCGCCATTGTCGGATCTGAAGGTCTTGATCTTCTTATCAGTTTGATTTTTCGTCAATGCTTTGAATTCCTTGAATTTATCAAATACTTCATCTTTGTTCTTTAAGAAATAAACCCAAGTCTTCCTAGAGAAATCATCAATGAAAGAGACATACTATACACACCCACTCAGAGAACTTGATGACATCGGACCGCATACATCGGAGTGGATAATTTCCAAGATTCCTTTTGCTTTACTTTCACTGCTTGGAAATGCCTTCTTAATGTTCTTTCCTTTTGCACATCCTTTGAAAACACCTTCATGCTTTGTCTTGATTTCAGGAAGACCCTCTACTGCTTTACTTGCAACTGGTAGTGCTCTGTAGTGCACATGTGCAAGCCTTCTATGCCAAAGTTCATTTGGATCCATGGATTCATGTACCATGGCATGTTCAGGTTGTCCCTTCAATTTGTACAATCCTCCCTCTTGCTCTCCAATCTCTACTGCATCATCTATAGTTTTACCCTTTGGCCACATTAAGACTTGGCCATCTACAAATGCAACCCTCATGCCTTTTGCATCCAATGCAGATATGGAGAGTAGGTTCTTCTTGAGCCCAGGTACATATAGTACATCTTTCATCTTCAAAGACTTTCCAGAGTCTAGGTTGTAAGAGGCTTCACCACTTCCTTTGATGGGATATTGATAGTCATCCCCAAGTTTTACTTTATGGGGTGACTCATGTTCAGATAGATTTACAAAAGATTCTTTAAACCCAGTCATGTGTTTGGAAGCCCCACTATCAATAAGCCAATCATTACATCCATGTGAGATAGTACCTGTGAGAGTAGAGATTAGAACATATTCATCTTCACTTGATGAAGCATCACTTTCTGCCCTAGCCTTCGTCTTTGGAGGTTCATCATCCTCGGCAGCATGAGCATGATACCTCCTTTTGCTACCCTTCTTCTTGTTGTTGAAGTTGTGGTTGTCCTTTTTGTTCTTGGGAAAATTTACAACAATATGTCCCTTCTCATTACATGTAAAACATCTTCTCTTCTCTTTATGTTGATGTTGGTGAGAAGATTTCTTGAAATGAGATGGCTCTCTATTGGGATTTCCTTTCTTGGTGTGTGCTATGAGAGCTTTATCTTCATTCCCCATCTTTTCTTCTCGGGCCAGCTTTGCTTCTTCTTGTGAGCATTCCTCCCACAGTCTACTGAAGGAGATTAGTTTTCTTCTTGCACAAATTCCTTGGATAAAGGAATCCCATGACCTAGGTAGGCCATTCAAAGTGGTCATAAAAATTTCACCATTCTCCACCACTTCATCCACAGCTTCAAGTTGTTCCTTGATCTGAGAGACCTTAGAGAAATAGGATTGAATGGTCTCTCCATTCTGAATCTTTACCCCTTTCAATTGATTCTACAGAGTCATCTTTCGATTTATGTTCTTCCCTTCAAATAGCTTGGTCAGGGAATCAAACATCTCCTTGGGTGTCTTTAGAGATGAAACATGTGGTATGAGATGGTATTTGATAGAATCAGCAATGATCCTCTTTTCTTTGACCAAGTTCTTCTTATGCAAGGCCTTAGCCTCTTCTTCCTCTGGGATAGGGACCTTAGAACTTATGTAAGTATCCAATTCATTTTCGTCCAGGATTAACCCAATCCTATACTTCCATGCTCAGAAGTTATCAACCCCTTCAAGCTTATCCTCAAGCTTGGTGTGGTGAGACATCTTAAAGAGTACTTCAAATGGAAATAGAAAATATTTAGGTCTTACCACTTGATTTGTAGAAATATGGATCTGGAGCTAGATTAGGGTTTGTTAGAGAAACCCTAAAAATTCAAAATGTGAATTTCAAACTTCTAAAAGGATAGAAAGATGTGCCTTGATGAGCTGATCAGCTTGGTATACTCAGAAATTGAAAACTACAAAGTTTCACCCTTCAGAAATGTTTTTCAATCTCCCGGATTCATTAAGGAGGACCCTAAATTAGGGTTTGAGTTTCCCGGAGCTTCACCCAACCAAAAAGTTTGATCCAAAGCTCTAAAATTTGATTTTTCCAAGGAGCGTCCAGCTATGTCCTTAGATTTCAGAAATTCCTATTTTTGTGGAAACCCTAATTTTTAGGGCCAAAAATGAAAGTGCCCAGAATTGAATTCTGATTGGACAGAAAGATGCACCTTCCTGAGGAGAGTTAAAATACCCTACTGACTTTCAAGATATTTGGAGAGAAACCCAATAAACAAGAAACCCTAGTTTCCACAACTGCACAGTGTCTTCTTCTCAGGTTAGCTCTGATTCCATGTTAATTTTTTAGCATTAATTCAACATACTCTAGCATATTTATTGAGAGAATAACATGTACAACATATCAATGCATATCAATCAAAACAAGCAATCACATGAGACAATAGACACACAGAGTTTCACTGGTGAAAAACATAAAGGTGAAAAACCCCACAACTTCCTCAGAGATAGAAAGAGTAATGATACAACCCAAGTACAAGATATAGTCCTCCTAGCAGCTACTCCTCCTTCCTCACTTGTGCGCCACTTTCTGGTGAGTGTAGAAGTGAATAATGAAGTGAACAAATAGAGTGCCTCCCGCACTCTATTTATACATGACCTGACCTTCCTAATAAACTAGTAGGGCTGACTTGTCTAACTCAGTCTAATAACCCATGGTAATACTAATCAGGGCCGACCCCACACTTAGTGGTCTAATAACCCATCGCATGCAATTGTGACACTTGCGACACTTGTTAATACAAATGACGACACTTTCGTATAGAGGAATAATAACATCTCTATAGGATTACAATATACATAGCTGAAATACATTCCGAAGTTACATATACATCAACACATAGGGAGTTCAGGGATAGGAACATTGTATCCTCCTCCTCCATATGCAATTGACCCTTCCCCTTTTTCAGATCGTAAAGTTGTTTCTGGGAGATCCTCTACCTTGAGGAATTTTTGCATCTTACTTGCAGCTAGATGCATATAGTTTATTGGTTCAACTACACACCAAACACATAATGATTAGACCAAGCACATCTAACATAAGACATTTCAAATGTAAATACAAGAATCATGGTCCTTTGTAATATTAACATCTTAACCTGAAGAGATTTTCATTGTACTTCTTCGATACATGCAAAGAAGCAAATACTCTTAGAATTGCAATCAATTAACATCAAAAGACAAAAAATTAAGGATAGTTTCTTACACAAAATAAATAGTGGACAACAACCTGCAGCTAATTCACACCAAATTCATTCAAACATCAAAATGCAAACATTAAGGATGGTTTTTTACACATAAGATAAAGTGTGGACAAAAATATGCAAATCATCCACACTAAATTCATTCTCATCCAGTAATGCATGACAAAGAGTAGGTTGTGATGTTCCCTACAACAAAAATCATTTATCCAAAAAGTAAAATGTCAAAAAAAATTACTTCCAAAGCTTGCATCCCAGTAAGGTTCAGAAACAATTAGCAAAACACTTGATAAATGACAATTCACCCACATCATAGTACATACTATTGGGCCAACTTGAGGACACAAGTAAAAATCAAAATTTCTAGGATGACAAATATGGGCATCTACAATAATCGCTACATCCAAAGTAGGGAAAATTCATTGCTCTATTTAGAAATATAAAGGAGAGAATCAAGTATACACATGTATCCTAGGATATTTTGAACTGTGGGCTAAATTTTTAATAATGATTCATAGGAGGGTTTTAAATACCTATATGATGACTATTTTTAACAAAGTTGTATCTATCCAAATTAGAAAATTTAGAGAGAATACTAGCCTGGAAGTACATTGCCTGACCCACCACCAGTTGGGAATATCTTTGTGTGATGATTATTCTATGCAATAATTAGTTTTACTTTAGGCTTATAACCAACCTCTATGTGATTACATGCCCAGTGGAACAAATAACCATTTGTAGTTCAAACTGAAAAATGTTAAAAAACATACCCAACCATATGAAAACTTTGGGAACTTTCAATTACAAATTGAAAGAACTTGGATGAAAAGTTGAAATAACATTATATACAACTTGTAATTCAACATTCAAGAATTGATCAAATTGTGATTCACTAACTCCATCTCTGAAACCATACATTTTGTGACAATGTGCCATCAATCCCTCCTTCCCCAATCCATGTGTTGTTGAGGAGGTGCAACCCAAATCTTCCATAATAGAATGCAGAACACAGAAATTGCCTTGGCTTATATGGGTATGCTAGGCCTCAACTAATATTGGATACCATAAACTATGAAAACTGTGTTCAAACATATGATCCATTCCCACTTGGAATGTTCACAGTTGGGGCATTTAATAAAGAGGGATAGGTTGTCTAGATGCACTCATTCTCCACTAGTCCTTGCTCAAAGAGAGAACTTCATATTGTAGAAATGATGGACCAGTTCCTCCAATCCCAAGAGAGCAACATAATAAGCCTACACATAGCCTAGGGTACTACCATCATAAGCGTCATTAATGCCTGCATTGGAAGAATGGAGCAAGTGGTAGGGGGATGACACTAACATGCTAACATTCGATCTCATGTAATATACAAGTGGAGGGAGCTAGTGTTAATGTGAGTGAGGCTTTTCATCATTACTAAGCATGACATGGGGAAGGAGAGATGAAAATTCCCCCTTGGTATCAAACATATCTTCAACCAACCTTGTGCCTTTGTTGGCTTGCTCATTAGCTACTTTATTTTTCCTGTGGAGCACATGATAGAGATCAAGTGGCTCAAATTTTAAGCATTCTACAAGAATTCAACTCGTGACTACAATGAACAAGTTGATCCTAATCGAGGCCTTGTTTTGGAACATGTTGCTCTTCTAAAATTTTGATGGCCATCAAGATATTATCTCATTTTGTTAGTTGAGAAAACACCTCTATTACCTTCCCTGCAAAGTAGTCTGCCATGTTCTTGATCTTGACATAACCTTCTTGTTTCAATGTTATGATAAATTATATAGCAACCTATCAAGAAAGCAACAAATATTATATGATTGAAAACAAAATTGAATTTTTTTTTGAGTTTCAGATTGTAAATTTCATTATTATACATAATTATATGTATCTATGTGCGTAATAAAAATGAAACAGGTTGAGTATATGCTCACCTCAAGGGTGCTCCTAAAATTTCTTAGACATATGCCATTATTCAAGCTAGCCTGACACATGAAAATTTGTTATTTTAGTCCCCAAATAAAAATATATATATGAAAGTAAAAAGGAACAACTTTGATGTATGGAAAATATATGAACTAACAAGGTTGAATATAATGTTAACACTGACCTCTTTGGTGATGTTGTCTGTTTCAAAATGCACCATGGAAACAAGAATTTTCATTGACATGCCCCCATCAATCAATATTGTAAACATTTCCCTGAATATTTTAGAAATTTGAACATTGAACATGCTATTCATATCTATATTTACATATAGATCAAAAAAAGTTTTGAAGTATTGTGGCATGACAAGTTGGTTACAATTCTTACCTTATCTAGTTGATTTGAAATGAGAATCCTTGAAATCAGTTGACACTTGAGTTTCTTCATCTATGTTCATACCAGAGCAATGCAAGAGATACATCGATTTAATGGGGAAGAACGGAGCAAGACACAAACCTCTAAGTGTACCAAATAAGGTGCTTGTATTTATCTAAGTCAACCTGATTGTAAAGTGGGCCATAAACCTTTAATCATTCCATCAAGGTTTACCTCAGATCTCTCAGCAATATACATTATATTTCAAGGTCAAAATATGACATATTTAGTATTTAGGGGGTATATTATTAAGGCTCAAGGGTCAAATTCATTATTTCAAGCTCTGTAAGAAAATTGTTATTAAATAGAATAATTATGAGTAAATACATATAGACATGTTAACAGTTAAAAAATCTCTTATTCATCATCTTTACATCATACCTACAACAAAGCAACTTTACATCATACCTACTTATAACCCAACTTGCATACACCTAGTAACAAACATTCTCATCCTACTGAATAAGTTCACCCAGAACTAAACCAAATCTCAAGTATGGCAGATTAAAAAGATACAAATTAAAACACTATTTTAGAATCCATTTAGCATCTAAAATTTAAAATGCACAATTCATGGGTTCACTTTATCAATGAGACTTCCAGTTTCCAATAGTGCTCTAAACCTCGATATAATTGCTTTTTGTTGTTATTTGTCCATGAGATATCACATCGTCAAAGGCTCAATGAAATATTGGTAGTTAAACATTATAGTTTGGGTGAGAAATATGCCAGTAGAAATAAAGGAGTACTTGAAAAGAAAAATGCATCTGTAAAAAATACTTGCCATGGTGGGATCGAAAGAATTCAATTCCAAAGAAAGGCAACCTCTTTGCAACTAGAGGAGATCACTTTGAACTTTAAAGTTTCAATATTTAGATTCCAATTTCCAATGTTTTGAATTAGATTAGGGGAGGGGAATATTATTAAGACAAAATGTAGGGTTTTAGGGCCCTAAGCAGAATCTAGGTATCATAGCTAATGGAGTACCTTGTTTCAGGAGATGGGTAACACAATTAGAAAAATCAAATAAACTAATCATTGATTCTAAGAAGGATAGTTGTAAGCATTTATAGAGGGAGAAGAAAATACATGAAATCACTATATTGCAAAGAGAAATGGAAAAGAGTTAACTTGGAACTATAATGGACCCAAAGAGGACAAAATCATAATAGTACACTACAAATATAGAAAATCAAAAAATATCAATGGGTCCACAATAGTTTTCTCAATGCATAGCAACACCCAACCTCCGTACATAATATTTTATAGCACATAGCATAATCCAGACCTAGGTACAAAATCAATGTCAAGAAATGATAAAATTCAGTTTGAAACATTTGTACATGTCACTATGACTGCCAAAAAATATGAACATACAACTACATAAAATTGGACTGAACAACAAATCATAAGATCTTCGAAGAAAAACAAGAATATATATTACATAAACCATTACCAAATAAAAACATATGTTAAAAGTAGGCCGTGGGGGGCAGCTCAAGTGGTAAAGATAAGAAGTTGTAAATGGAAGGTCACGTGTTTGAATCCCCCCAAACTTACCCATGCTCCATGGTTAGGGCCATATGGATGCACCTAGGGGTATAGTGGTATCGGTATTGGATCCCTAGACCCCATGTCACGCGAGTACTAGCCCAACCCCCACGGTCGATTCCCTTATTACAGAAAAACACATATGTTAAAATTAAGCGTGTTTGTTGATTCCGGTCATAACCCTTGATAACATGTAAAAGATACATACCATTGAAATTGAAGGTGAATCTGCATGTCCTGGAGAGCCGTGTGAAACATATATCCCAATAATAATTGTTGGTTTTGTGGATATCTTAGGTATCGTATGCATAAATTCCACAACCAACACAGAGTTGAGGCCACAAACCTAAAGGACAAAACAACAGTTCCAGAAACTAAGGTCTTTTGAATGGTGACTCCCCATCTCAACCACTCAACTACAACCTGGAAAGCATAATTCTATGCTTATTAAGTAACCATGTTCTCAACCATGGCTTGGGAGGTCTACACCAGACACTTGTGAATTTGCCATCATGAGTTGACCCTGAATTTCGTTTTGTAGGCTATGTACAAAGGATGTTTGGACAGGGATCTCTTGTGTCAGTGCAAGATTTCTTATGAAATAACCTTAAAGGCTTATACCAAGCCAGATAAAAAATCACAAAGGGGAGGTAAATTTGGTTGGAGATTGCTTGTAGAATTTGTCTCAGCATAATGTATGTGGGAAAGATGGAGGAATAAGATTGTTTAAATAGGACTAGAGTTGGTTTGGACCTTGGACACGTTGCAAACTCAAATTGGGAGTTCAATATCATTCATATAAATTTGTTTATGAAATTATAAATAGTATTGCGGTTTGGACAATCCCATCACAATTGGACCACTTTACTTCTATCTATATTTGGGCCACTCTTGCTTTTGGAAGTTTCAAAGTTCCTTCCACTAATTAATCCCTCTGATGCTCAACCACTTACCCCCCTATGCCCAAAGATCCTTTTCTAGCTGTAAAGTTCCAAGTGTCTTCATTACCAATAATGTCCTCTTCTGAAAGCCACTAAATCTCTTTCTAGTTTAAGGAATCCCCTCACCAACATTTCCATATTCTCTTCAACACGGGAGTACCTTATATGTCAAATCTCTTAGACATTTGACGATGTCATATAGACAAAAGGGTCCTTCGATGCCATTTTTTGCCTAGCTTGTTCTATCTAAAAGTACATGGAAATTCAATCAATGTTTGTAATCCTTGTTCTACATTGTATTAGATAGACTATATTCTATATCGACATTTCAAAACTACTCATGAAGCACTCCAACAATAGCTTATGTACTAGGGTTTCACACTTCCAACAATAGCCTATGTACTAGGGTTGGTGAAAGTACCTAATCATGTCTATCACATACTTCCTCCACCATCTCCTTGGGCCTTAGTTTCCATTAATTTATCTTTTTTGTGCCTTGAAAAGTGAAACTCAAAGTTGATATATATAAGTTTGCGGAAAAAATGGTTCAGTGTTTTTGGGGTTTTCGGAAAGTTAGGATTTTCCTCCTAGTTATACAACTATCAACAACATTTTCTATCGATGGAGCATGAGGAGGTGGAGTTAATAGACTATTAACCCAATCCACTAGAAGGACAACATATTTGGGTGGAGTCTCTACGTAGACAGATTGCATAAAGGAACCCGAATATATGCAATGGCTCAGCTCCATTGGATCAAATGTCACCACTTGAAGGTTTCCCTTCTCCTACAGGGATGGATTATGGGTTCTCTAGGCTTCTATTGATGCCATTTTCAAGTGACAAATTTTTTTTTCTTGTTAAGACTCGGTGCCAAGCGTTTTGACTCTTTAGGAAAGAGGTATCATAAGGGAACCTTTCTCCCTTTTTATTGCACTATATCATACTTGTCTTGGTTTACCTTTTTTACAGACCCATGTTTGTTCTTGCAATCACAATATTTGTCAGTTTTTTCTCCTCATAATGTTCTTTGGCCTTTTAGTTCAGCTTTGGAAGATATGCTATTAGATGCAGTTTGGCCCTTGTCAAGGATCGTTATTTTTTAAGCTCAAGGAGTTGGCATTCGCCACCTGGAAGAGGCTCTCTCTCAAGGAACAAGTTGTTTCATAGCATTGTTTCTCATACCAGCGGATTAGTGTAGCAACACAGTAGGGGATGAAGGAGAAGTTAGAGATAGAGAGGTGAGAGTTTCTGGGGTTTCATCTTAGAATTGTCTTGAATCAGGTGACAACTCTAGCCAGAAGAGGAGGAAGAACAAATGTGCAAAAACAAAAGGTGAACCACTTAGACTGTTTTTTGGGGTCTACATAAGAGTTCCTCAAGCAATAGAAATGGAAGATACAGTGGTGGTGATTAGAGCAAGGGGGGATACTTCAACCTCAAAACCCTCGAGGAATGGGAAAAGGAGAATTGGTCCAAAATTTTAACTACTCTCCATGGGCCTGTCAACTAGCTCGCAGATGGTTTATTTTCAAATTTAAGAATGTGGAAGATGTGAATCAAATTTTGCAAGGAAATTGGAGTATAGATTCTACTCCTATTTCTCTCAAGAAATGGTCACTTTTTTATGCAGGCAAAGAAAGAACTAATGTGGTTTCAGTTTCGGTAATACTACTGAGTATACCTATGGAATTGTCGCATTTAGAGAGCTTTAGATACTTTGGAAATGCCCTTGAGTTTTTTTACGTGACTTTCCAAGCCACTGGAAAAATGATTGTTGATCTCATCCTAGTCTCATTAAATGTGAGAGAAGGTCTAACAGAGGCGCTAGAATTAGTATGGGGAAAGGAAGCTTTTGTCAAGAATTTGGATTATGAAGGGATTCCATTCACATGTAGGAGATGTCACATTTATGGACATTTGTGAGTCATTTCTCTCTCCCTTTCAGTTCCACTCATGAAAGGAAAAAAACAACGAGAAAATGACCTACTAGTGTGACTGGAAGGAAGCCATAGGCACATATTGGAAAACAAGGGAGAAAATATTCAATGGCAGTAGCACTGGATCTTCAAGTGGATACTATGGGAGAAGTCGAATGTTTCAACCACGGCCATGGGAATTTCCCATTTGTTCGATGGCGCGGATGGACTTGGGCTCTTCTAGGATTGGTGATAAAACATCCAATAGACCCCTCCTTCCTATCTTGGAATGGACTGAAGATCGATTGGGTAAGCCTATTCCTCCACTCCCTCTAGTAAATATTTTGGTTAATTATTTGAATTTTTTGGGAAAGGATTGGATGGAATATTTCAAAAAATTTCCCTCCTTAAATCATGGCTTTTCTCTCTCTTCTTTTCACCCGCCTTTGACAAAACTAGCCCATTGCTCCCTTTTACTTACCCCTTCTTCCCCAGCAATGATCACATTGAAAGCACCTACTCCTAAAGTTGAATCCTCATTGGATTCAAAGGAAGAAACTATATGATACCAAATTAGATCTCGAATGATCCCGGTATTAGTGTACCAAACCAACGGAACTAGCGCTTTGGGACGGAATCTCGTGATTCCTACTGTGGACAAGAGAAGAGGTAGAAAAGCACATCTTTCAAAATCCCATGATAGAGCTAGATTGGACATGGATTTTGGAAAAAAAAATTCCATTGATGGGGTGATTAGAGATATGAAAGCCTCAATATGTGTTCACCCATGAAAGTGATCTCTCTAAATTGTCAGGGTATGGAGAGAACCTCCAAAAAATACACCCTATAGAGGTTGGTTTTCTCAAACCATCCAGTGATGATCCTTCTTCAAGAAACTCTAGGGAAGGGTGAAGTAATTACAATTTTTTTGGAAAACGGTTTCAAAGATTAGAGGTTCATGGATCAAGATGCAGAGGGTCATTCATGGGGACTGGAAATTGGATGGAACCCTAGAATTATAAATGCCCTAAATTTCTGGGTTTTTGACTATGGTTTGGATCTTGATATCTTCTCATCAGAACTAGGGATGAATTTTATTGTTTTAGATATATATGGGCCAAATGTGGATCGAACTTCTTTTTGAGATTTTTTGTTTGAGAAATCCTTACTGTGATCTAATCACATTATCCTGGCGGTCATCTAAATTTATCCCTAGGGGCTAATGAAGTATGGGGACCAAGGGTAAGATCAAACCCCCTTGAAAGCTATTTTTCTTACAAAATCAAAGAGGGTGGTTTTCTAGATGTGGATCCAATCAATGTTAAACCAAAATGGATAAACATGAGGGTAGGGAAGGCAGAATTTTCAAAATACTTGATCTCTTCCTACTTTCGAAAAAGATCCTAGAACGACATCTTGGTCTGAATAAATGGGTTGGACTAGGAGGAGAATCAGATCATTTCCCTATTTTCTTAGAAATAAATGGGGGGCCTCAAAATCCATCAATTCCTTTCAAATTATGCTCTATTTGGTTTAAAGATGAAATCTGCATAGATTTAGTCAATAATACATGGATCCCCCTCAATCTAGATGATGGGGTTTTGGAGGATTCACATTTTGTAGAAAAATTAAAAGGTGAAGAAAGAATCTCAAGAATGGGCACACTCTAAGAGGCTCATAGATGAGCAGGATATTAAGAAAAATAGAAGATGAGCTACAATCCCTGTATGATTCAAATGGGGGGGGCTATGCCTCACATGAAACAAAAAACAACCTATGTCGTCTTGAAGGAAGGAAGAAGCAATTATTGGAGGGGAAAGAAGCACTATGGCAGCTTAAAAGTAGGGATTTATGGCTAGAATGTGGGGATGAGAATAAAAAATTCTTATAGGAATATGTGAAAGGGAGAAAGATGCAAAATACTATATGGAGATTAAAAGATCAGAATGGTGAGTCGGTTTCATCCTTTGAATATCTGGCTAGATTAGGGAAAATTCATTTTCAAGATCTCTTCAAGGTTGATGATAGGGTCCCTATTTTTGGAGTTGTCAGAATGTCTCAATTATTTCCAAGTTTTGTGAATCAAGAAGATAACAGAGACTTGAGGGAGGAGGTCTTGGAGGAAGAACTTAAGGAGGTTCTACACAATTTTCAAAAAGATAAGAGCCCAACACTGGATGGTTGGACGATAGAGTTTATGTTGGGTCTTTATAAAACCATAGGAATGGACCTGATCAAATTAGTGGAGGAATCCATATCAGAAGGATTCATGCATGCACCTTTAAACACGATTTTCATTTATCTAATCCCTAAAACCAACAACCCACAGTCGATGGATGAATTCAGACCAATTTCATTATGCAATATAACATATAAGGTGGTGGCCAAAGTCATAGCCATAAGGTTAAAGAAAATATTATCCAACTCCATTTCTTGTGAACAGTTTTGGTTTCTGGAAGGAAGGAAAATTCATGAAGCTATTAGTGTGGCTCAAGAGGGGTTGCATAGCATCAAAACTAGAAAATTGAAAGGAGATGTCCTAAAAGTAGGCCTGTCAAAAGCATGTGACAGGGTGAGCTAGATTTATATCAGACTTCTTTTGACTCACTTGGGATTTTATGTACCCTTCATAAATTGGGTAATGAGTTGCATAACCACAGTCTCCTTTGCAGTGCTTATTAACAAGTCAGCCTCCCCTTTTTTCCATGTAGAAAGGGGTATTGGTTAGGGGTTCCCTCTATCCTCCCTCCTTTTTTTATTCGTTGTTGAAGGTCTCAATTGAGCCCTAGAAGAGACAAAAAAGATCTAAATCTTTTATAGGGATTTCAATCTCCCCAATGCTCAGGATAACACATCTCCTCTTTGTTGATGATGTATTAATTTTTTGTGATGTTTCACATAGATATGCTAATAGACTCGATGAGATTTTGTACCTCTTTGGAAAAGCTACAAGCAATGTTAGGAATTCCTCCCTATCCACTCTTAATATGGAAGAAGGTGAGAATCACCACTATAGTGATATGTCCCCTTTTGAATTGAGAAATTTTGATTTAGGGCTAAATTTTTGGGGGTTCATGTTAAAACCCAACTGCTACAAGAAGGAGGACTTGATATGGCTGATTGCAAAACTTGAAAAAAGGTTGAAATATTGGAGCTACAAATGGTTGTTTAGAGCTGGAAGATTGGTACTAGGTAAATCAGTTCTGGAAGCCATACCATTCTACTGGATGTCCTTAGCATGGATTCCAAAAGGTATCCTTGAAAAATTGAGGAGACTGTTTCAAATTTTTATGGGTAGGGACCGATGATCAATTTGTGCTTCCTTGGGTTAGATGGGAGAAAATAGCATGTCCAAAGTTGTTGGGTGGTTGGGAACTAAAGAACATCTTCTTCTTTTTCAAAGCTTTAGCGGCCAAATCCGGGTGGAGACTCTTCAACACAAAGCTTATGGACTGAGGTAGTAATACTAAAGTATATCCATCCAAAATTAGTAGAGGAATGGATTTGAAACCCAGTGAAAAAGAGACCAAACTCCTTTATAATTTGGAAGGTGGTCATAAGCTCTTTTTAGCTCATAGAAGATGGCCTTTCCTAGAGAAATGGAAATGGGACCAAATTTCACATTGGGGAGGATTCATGACTAGGGAGTCAAAATCATCACATCTTACCTCAAATACTAATCCAGCAATTACATCTACAAGGTATTTGCACACTGTCACTAGAAGTTAACATAGTTTTGACAACAATTTGGAATCAAGGATGGAAGGAAGCACATCAGCTAGGGTTGTATGATGAACTTGCATATATATGGAATACATATATGAAAGCTCTCCAGACCACACACATCCATCTAATAGATCGAGGTGACTAAATTATTCAAAAGCATGCTCCCCATGGATTTTACACACCAAAGCTGGGATACACGTAGTTAAATGTTGAAATTCAACACAGAGAACCAAAATGGTGGTGGAGAGGATTATGGAAATAAAAATGTCCTCAAAAAGCACACATATTTATGTGGCTTTTTATAGAAAACAAATCCCCCACTTGGGATATCATGAAGTATAGACAGATTGAAGGCCGAGGGTGGTGCACTTTCTGTAGGAAAAATGAGGAATCGGTAAATCACCCCTTTATCTCATGTCCCTCACTAGATTAGTTTGGAAATAATGCACTAGAATTATGGGTATCGATGTCATGTCCCAAATTTGGCATTGGGTTATTGGGTGTGTGAGCTATCTCAAATAAAACACCTAATATTTAATTATCGACCAGGATTGGTAATCTTAAAGTTGAGGCAAAATATATGCTAAGGTAGAATGGTACCTAATTTTTTCGGCTTGTCAAACCTTCAAAATATTTAATAAAGAAGAGATCAAAAGATCTTTCAAAATGAAAAACCGAGTCAAACTTCAAAAAAACAATAAGAGAACTAAATCAAATCTAACTAAACAACCGACTAGAATAGTATCAAATCATACTAATCTACCATATATTTAAATGATGGAAATGGATAGAAAAAGAACTGATAACCAAATAAGAATTACTAGGGAGAACTTGTAAATGTAAATAATTCTAAAACTGAACTGCCTAACTTCAGATAGAGAACAATTGTAAATAAACTATCTATGAGATAATTGAATTCGATGATAAATTACATAAACAGAAACTATGCTAATCAAAGTAAATTACAAGCTAAATAATTTCAACAACTAATTCAAGAAGAAACATTTATTCCCATGTAACAGGAACCAGAGTGAATGTATCGTAATGACTTTCAAATGTAATAGCGAAACAAAACAGAAGTAAATCTAATCTAACTTCAATAAAGAGATGTAAACTACAAAGGGAGAATCTACAATTAACTTTAAACATTCTGATCTATCTACTATCCATGAGCAGAATAATATAAAACTAATGAAAACTAGAAGAAAGTAGAAAACTTAATAAAGATGTTCACTTCTAAACTTGATTTGGAAGCAAGTAGAAAACTTGATAAAGATATGAATATAGAAGCAAGTAGAAAACTTGATAAATATGCTTATTTTTTATCCAAATCTCAAATCATGAATGTCTTCATTAATTACATGAAATGGAAAATCATTCTTATGATTAACAAATTAAAACTACTTAAAGAATGAAATTGTTAACTATGATTTGGAAATAAACTATTTAGAAACAAACTGATGGATTCAGAAACAGTAACTAATTATCAAATCTGATACAAAAATCTTAACTTTGGAAGAAGGTTAGAAGAAAGTGAAGGAAGGAAATGTAGAAGGAGGAAATAATAAGAAAAACTCAATTAAAAACTTTATGAAACATAAAACCAGATTTAAATTACACCTAAAACTGTAAATTAGAAGCAAGAAGCATTGTATCTAATAAGCAAAAAAGACTGGAATCTGAAAAACATAAAACCAATGCAAGAAGGGTAAAAGTCCGAATGACGATCCGAATGCCAGTCCGAATGACAGTCTGAATGGAGGAAAAATGAACTAACTAAGGAAAAGGAGAGTTTTGATGATCTTGACGTCAGCTGGCGAATGCACATGAACCTATAATGCAGAGAAATTAGTTAGAAGACTTGTTGAGGAGTTACGTTAATAGACAGCAACCTATTTTAATCATTGTCTAAAGGAGAGAAACTATTTCTATGATATGTAGAAAAGAAGATTGAGATGAAAGAAAAGAGTTAACCTACAGCTACAGGAAGGAAGAAAACTAACAGAGAAGAAAGAAGGAAACTAATGCTAACTATGGAAGAATTCTGAGGAAATATCTAACTATAGATGATGGAAGAAAGAAAGGCTGAAAGCAACTACAAACTATTAAGCTTGTTCAACCATTTACTAATTCTGTAAACGCAAATTAAGTTAGCAGCATAACATAAATTACAGAGGAAAAAGAAATATCATATACAAAAACGAAATTAATTATAAACACAGGAAAACAAACTAACTATTTGCAGAAAAGAAAATACAGAAAACAAAGATGAAACCTCTGGTTGATGAGGGGCCCTTCCCAACAATCAGAGATGGAAAACTGGATTGATTTAGCTACTCAGACTATCAACAAACTGGAACTTCCATTAACTTGAGAGAAATTATAGAATTGTCTCCAACTGCAAACTCTTAACGACTGCGAACTATTTATAAACTGAAAGACTGAAAAAGCTAACCAGACTAACTTGTCTCAGTCATAGAGACAACTATTTATAAGTTACAATCGGTGAGAGGGTCGACAGAGTCGACCTCTCTAATAATAGAGGTGTTTAAATGACTGTAACTGTTGATTGAATGGTGCATGCCAACACAGAGAGCATCTACCCAGCTTACACGGGGTTGGTTTCTTGACGTGGGCAGAGAGGTAGCAAGTTGTCGAACAGAACAAATGGAGGAGAGGCTACTGGAGAGCTATCGTGGCAAGGCGTTGTGCTGGAAGGCTGAACGTGTGTGACCTAGACTCCTTCCAGAACAATGTCATAAATAGGCAGCACGGTTCCAGGATGAATGCGAGGCTGAATCGGCGTGTTGTAGTGTTGACATAGATGCAAGAGTTATGTCGACAGACCGAGCGTGGGCGAGCTGGACTCCTTCCAGAATGATGGCGTGCAAGTGCGTGAGAAGACGTATGTGATTCCCGGCTGAGAAAACAAGAGAATCGGCGTTTGCAGCATTTTCATGGGCTTGGTGATGCGTCGGTAGGCTCAGTGAGCTTGGGGATGGATCTTCTAGAGAAACAGCTCATTAACCATCAGCTCCACATGGCAAACAGAACCCACGTGCTCGTTTTTGCATTTAACAGTCTAGGATATGCCAACCATGGATTTCGGGGGCTCAACACGGGGCTGAATGACGAGCTGAATGCGCTTAAGCTTTAACACGTAGCACATAGTCTAAACGGAGGGTCATTCGAAAAACGCAGTCTTTCAATAAAAACATAAATGTCAATAATGTCCAGAAATTGTCATTTGAACATAAACAAACCATAATATAACGAAATATAAACAAGATTTGCGTAATAGGTAAATATATGCATACTTGGGCTGTTTGATGGGATGAATGATAAGAAAACAACCTAATATAGCAAAAAATGATAGAAATAACACCAGCTCGAGTAGATTGAATGATAGAAAATAGTGACAAAATGGACACCAACATTCCCTCAAACCGAGGACATGCCAGTGTGATGAACCTGCAATAATTAATTAATGCAAACACACAAGATATCAGAAACAATAGAACTCAGAATCACTTTTATATTGATCACGGGCCACTTCGAGGGGGCAACCTCCTTTGAGCAAGATCAATACAATTAACTTCACGGTGCCTTCATAGGCCTCAACATACACTTATATACTAAGTCTAGGTGCCAATACCATGGGTCAATACCATGTGTCAATACAACCATGGGCCAATACAAAATATAGATCAACAATTATTACGGGTCAAAACCATGGGCCAATACAAACTATGGATCAACAAAACTATGGGCGACTTACAAAGCATATGTGCCAACAACAATAACACAAACTATGGATCAACAAATACTACGGGACGACTTACAAAGCATATGCATCCAAGAACAATATACTAACAAAGTAAAGACATGAGTTCCTAACATCCCCTCTCCCTTAGAAAAAGCTTTGTCCTCAAAGCTTTAGATGTGGAAATTGATGCAGAATCTGAAGGAGTGGGTCCCCTGTAGCATCCTCGGGTTGCATTCCGGGCCACTGGTGCCTTTTGAGTTTCAGGGAGGATTGCATGGAAGGTTGTAGACGAAGAATAACCATATCAGAGACGTGAAAAGTGCGCGTAG
Source organism: Larix kaempferi (assembly GCA_027924585.1). NCBI lineage: Eukaryota > Viridiplantae > Streptophyta > Pinopsida > Pinales > Pinaceae > Larix > Larix kaempferi. The sequence goes on along the minus strand of BSBM01000345.1, from coordinate 697,766 downwards.
AACGGTGCTGATCGGCTTGTTGTTTCAGTCGAATTCTTTCCATGTGAAGATTGTCCTGCAGAATGAGAAGAAGCTGATCGCGGTTTCGAAGAATTGAGTCAATTGCCTGAATTGGGGAGCTGCTGAAGGTGTATGGAAGAAGAACTGGCAGTTCCTGTCTAGAGACTGCTTCATATGGTGTCCTTTTAGATGTGGTAATATACCACTGGAGCGCTTCCAAGAAATCCATAGAAATAGTTGTCCAAATCTATGTAGGGATGGGCAAGGGTTCGAGCAATCCCGAAAGGAGGGTCATTTCACCCTTGTTGACCTAGAAAGTATCATAGTCAACCACCATCCATTGAATTGTCATTTTCAATCCCTTCCAAAAGAAGTTACATTGTTCTTGGTCATACGTTTTGAGGAACCCAGAGTGCCCTGCTGATGAAGAAGCATGGAGTTCATAGAAGAGATAGCCCCGTTGAACAGATTGCAACCAATTTGGAACAAGTAGACAAATAACTGTAAGAGAAACTGGGTCATCAAATGTGCGAGAAGGAGCATCTACCACCATATTGTCCTTACCCTTCTAGTAAGTGGTCGCATAGTCATAACCCATGAGTTGGAGAACCCATTTCAGGTGTGCTGGGGAGGAGACCCGTTGTTCCAGGAAAGTTTCCAGACTGTGGAGATCAGTCTTGATGCAAATATAATTCCCCAATAGGGATGGCTGCCACTTCTGTACTGCATGCAAAATAGCCATAATGTCTTGCTGAGATGTAGATGCGGCAAAATGATTACCAGAAAAGTCTCGTGAAGGCGGCAAGCCCACTGGTGCAACAAAGACACCTGCATATCTATCCAAGGAAGTAGTGGAGACCGTTGGTGGGTGCATCTGAAGGGAATGGAGCTGAGCAATGACACCATGTGAATTCTTCTTAAGGATCTTTTCCAAGCGATGTGAACTGATGATGCAGAGAGACCTTGGTTGTAAGCCCATAAATTTGTGTTGTGTCCCATTGACTGAAACTGCATCCAAATTTCATCAAAATCCCATAAGATGGGGCCAAGTGTGCATAACCATTGAACGCCAAAAACTACATCACATCCACCTAAGGACAAGGAAAACATGTCAGAGCGCGGGTTATAATCTTCCATAGAGATACACACATTATGACACTTCCCCTTGCAAGGTAAGGTTCCCCCATTGGCAACCATGACTTCAAAGTTGGAACAAGGATGGACAAAACAATCAGCCTGTTTGGCAATCCGAGGGTCAATGAAGTTATGAGTGCTACCAAAATCAATGAGTATGGTAAGAGGGAGCTTCTTGAAGTATCCCCCGACCCGCATTATTTGTGGGGTGGTGACGCCAGTTACAGCATGGAGAGAGATCTCGGGTGGGTCGTCTTGAGATGGGGTGTCAACAGGAGGGTACTGAATGTCGACCTGAACATCTACTGTATCTGGAGCTTCTTCACCAAGTTCTGAGGCAGGCGAAGAATCCACATCCAAGAGATAGAGCTTTTGTTGAACACATCTATGTCCCCAAGTGAATTTCTCATCACAATTATAACAAAGCCCTTTTTCTCGGCATGCCTTCATCTCTATTTCAGACAAATGCTTGATAGGAGTTGTTCGAGGAGCAGGCGTGATGGGAGGTCGTTGGGAACCCATATTTCTGAAGGGAACAAAGGTGGGTTTAGAGCGTTGTTGAGCTGCGATCTTGTCCTCTGCCAACTTAGCCAACCCTACGACTTCCATCATTATGTTGGGACAGAACATTTTGACTTCTGAGCGGATTTCATCCTTGAGACCACTGATAAAACAACTCCTGTAGAATTCATCATACAATCCTTCTATGTGATTGGCCAGTTTCTCAAATTATGTCTGATACTCTCTCACTGTGCCAATTTGGTGAAGTTTAGTGAGTGCTCCTGTGAAGTCATCAAAAGCACTAGGACCAAATCATGGCAAAAGGAGTTGGCAAAAATTTGTCCAGTTTGGCTCGGGATGAGCTTTGATGTACCAACGGTACCATTGAAGGGCTTCCTGTTCCAAATGAAAGGATGCAAGTGGAACTTTCTAGACATCAAAAGTATTATGCAGACTAAAATATTGTTCTGCTCGGTATATCCATCCAGTCGGATCAATACCATTGAAGTAAGAAAAATCGAGCTTCGGCCCACGAAAATTGCTGGAAGAAGAGAACCCAGTGGCTGCAGAAGATTCTGGTTGTCGGTTATTGTTCATGGCTGAATGTTGAAGATGGAGGCTGAGAAATTTTTCATCCAGATCTTGGAGTTTGGTTTGGATGGTTGCAAGTGCTTCCTCCATGGTTTTTGCTCCTATGCGAGTGACAACCATAACCAGGATTTTTTTTTTCTATGGGGGCGGGATGGATAGAAAAACACAAACACAAGCTTATTTAGTAAGGGGAAATTTGGATTTGGGAAAAACTCGGAGGGGTAATTGGGGTTTGACTAGGTTTTCGACGCTTTTTGAGGGACAGGGAAGCAAAAAATGGGGGTTTCAGAAGTGGGAACTCTATGGTAAAATTTGAAGGCAATCGGGTGAAAATTGAAGAAGTTATGGCAAACCCTAAAAATAGACAAATGTGGGATTTCTGGTCTTGGGAAGTGGAATTTGGGATAGGGTCTTCAGGAATGAAATATGCAGAATGGGATTACAGAGGTTCCCCAAAAGTTTCAGGGGAAACAGAGTGAAAACAAGGGAGATATGGAGAAAAAATTGAATTTTATACCCTTTTTTTTTTTAAATCCAAAATGGAGTGGCTACGGCTCGGAAGGGATCTAAAATAGATAGATCTGAAATGGCGCCGAATGGATTGAAAACGGCTGGATCTAGAACGGCTTTCAAAATGGATCTAAACGGCTGGATCTAAAACGTCGCATCAATGATCGACAATAGTTCAGCTGAAAATAGATATGGACCCCAAGTATGTGCGGCTTCCTAACAGTTCAGGGGTTTCACTTGGCCACCAATGCTGTCTGACGGCTTGCGTATTGGGGCAGTACCCCTCACTCCACGGCTCAGGTAAAACTGATAACTGCTTTGCCACAAACGATAGCTCTTGGTTTACCTCATGGGTGGGAACTAGTCAATCAGGTAGGGGTCGTTTCCCTTTTCGTTGGCAGGTCCTCTCAATGGGCCAGCTACTTCGGGGTTCCTGTGGTACTCCTCACAATGATTTTTAGGGCTTATTCCCAAGTACTTCCCACAGTTAAGCGGATAGGGATTATTCCCCAATCCGAACCTGCAATAGATGCGAAAAAAAATTTGGCAGAAATTTCACCCAGTGAGCCCAAGAAAGTGCTCTGATACCAGATGTGATGAACCTGCAATAATTAATTAATGCAAATACACAAGATATCAGAAATAATAGAACTCAGAATCACTTTTATATTGATCATGAGCCACTTCGAGGGGGCAACCTCCTTTGAGCAAGCTCAGTACAATTAACTTCACAGTGCCTTCAGAGGCCTCAACACACACTTATATACTAAGTCTAGGTGCCAATACCATGGGTCAATACCATGTGTCAATACAACCATGGGCCAATACAAAATATAGATCAACAATTATTACGGGTCAAAACCATGGGCCAATACAAACTATGGATCAACAAAACTATGGGCGACTTACAAAGCATATGCGCCAACAACAATAACACAAACTATGGATCAACAAATACTATGGGACGACTTACAAAGCATATGCGTCCAACAAAAATATACTAACAAAGTAAAGACATGAGTTCCTAACAGTCAGGTCCCACTGAGAAAAAGAGAAATTAGGAAGAAGGCTGAGCTGCGGCAGCAGATGCCTTCGACTTGGATGATGAAGACATAGATTTGGCTTCGAGCTTCCTGAATTGGTCCTTTAATTAATTATATCCCATCTTCAGGACAATATTGGATGCTATTTTGGCATTAACCAAGCATTCAATGTCTTTTACTTGTTCACGCAGTGCCTTGTTTTCTTCATGAAGCTCAGAAATTGTTTCCACATAGCTTTGATTTTCATCTATTAGTGGTGCTATCACTTGGGTCAACTTATCCCATTTTTGCTGACTCAAAATAGGTTGTTCTATATCATGCTCCAAGTCCAATTGAGGACTCGTCTCTTTTGGAGATGTCTCAACATTAATAGTCTATTCTTTAGAACTTTTGTCTTTGTTATATGCAGGAGAGCTTCTAGCAGCAGGGGTTTCACTCATCTGATCGGATGCATTAGCTAGTGTGAGGAGGGGTGACTCAAAGGTATGATCGTCCGACTGAATATTTGAATATGATGGCTGAACATTAGTTTGAGCGATAGACTGATCAACGAACTGGTCACAATTTATCTCTCTAAGTTCGGTAGGTATTGATGAGAAAAGTGGAGATTCGAGAACAACCTCAGGAGAGTGTAATGAGTGGACAGAGTGCATATCATCTAAGGAACTCTCATCAAACCGTACACATTTAGCGTTTGGTTCTTCTTGGGTAGAAGAGTGCTTTTGAGAAGGAGAAGCTTTGACAGTAGATAAATGAGGGTTCAGTATCTCAAAAACAAAGTGATCCCAAGTTTGACCTCTCTCCTCTAATTGATGAATGATCAAAATCTTAATAAGACAATGGTGATACAAGCTGCCAGAAGGATTAATAGTATTTTTTCTAACTTGACTCGACATCTTTTCCAAACTCTTTAGGAAGTAAAATGGGAAATTTAACGTTTGATTATTGACAAAATGAGCTAATAGTCTGACATGGCAAGATTTAAAAATAGTGAACTTACCTTCGCAAGTGATTAAGTGGATGATAACGATCAAAAGATCCAAGTACTCTAGCTTGATCCATTCTCTATGGAAGCCTTTGGTGCTAGTAATGTGTCAAAAATTGGGCTTAAGGGCGAACTGGTGAGCTTCGCATGGAGGAAACAAATGCTTGTGCCATCGGGCACCTTCTCTAAGGAGCTTCGTAGCTAACGCTATTGACTCTTATGTTACAGAGAAAAAAATACGACCAACCTTGGTCGTCTTGCCATCAAAACCTTTGGAAAAAAGTAATGAAATCTCATGGTTGTAGCCATCAAGGCGGTGGAGAAACGGACTCCAGCCTGCTTGAGAGAATAACTCACAGCATCTTTTAAACTCAGGGATACGCAGAAGATCTTGATAACTACTAAGCTCGCAGCGGTTAGGCATTGTTGATGGAAGATGGGGGATACAATGAATAAGTGTGGAAGATACAAGGTATTGCAGAGGACGCGGTTCACAGAGAAGAAATGAAGGGTGAACAGAGTGAAGCAGAAGTTCACGAACCATCAGTTAAATTAAATTTCGTTTGGATGGCTAAATGGTCATAGGTGAGCATGCTTAAAAAGATCACGCTTGTACTTTGAAAATCTTGAGTCAAGTGCTAGTATTGAAGTGCGTGAATTTAGTGGATGCGTGTTTGGTATAGTGTGTTCAACCATGTCCAAAGCCAAGCTTTGGACAGGTTGAACTAAATTCATGTAACAGGATGGATTACACGTGGGAGATCATAGCGATTTGATCTAGATGCTGGCGATTCATGTGATATCTAGGATCACGGCGGTCATGCGATAATTCGTAATGACACAAGATTCTTTCTTTCAACAAAGGTGAGATGGGTAAAGGAATAAAAACAAGTGTGAGATTTGACGTTTGATTGATCCCTGTCATTATTGGTTAGTCAGAATTTTCAAAATATCTAGCATTTTATTTGATATATATTCAAGCTAAGATTTCATTCAGCAATTTTTATTCAAAACGTCGCTCATCTGCTGCATTCGTCACTTCATTCAGATTGGTGTTCAACCCATCATTCAATCCTTCATACAGAATTTCGTCTGTACAAGATTTGCTTACTAATACTTGACTGAAACTAATTTTGCAAAGAATTTATGAAGCTGTTAGTGCACAAAAGATGTTGTAACTTTGCTTTTCTGGATCTTTTAATTGCGTTCCTCTTTTTGTTTTTGATTAGATCAATTTTTATTCTTTTTTCATTAACCTGAAAACACCTATCATTCTGTCAGAGATAAATGAAATTTCATAAATATTCAACAAGTAAGAACAATTCTAATCTTCCCCCCCCAAACCAAAGATATGGCGTGTCCTCAATCCACAGAAAAATAATGTTAAATATTCAATTATTTTCCCTTAGGATGTTTACCGATAGCTGAAAGTGTTGTGATATTTTTCTCAAGAAAATGAAATATTAGCTAAACATGTAGATGATTCAAATATGTACATCAAAAAGAATAGAATAGTGCTTAAAAAGGACCATATGAAGAATGATAGTACAATTGATATGAAAGATGTCACAGGAAAACTAGCCATCCATGACTCATGTTAAAGATTTCTTGTCATCCCAAGATATAGATAAGGTGCACCGTAAAGCTTGTGAGATTTTTATAATTATGGGTCCCATTTCTAGGATAATCACACCCTAGGTATTGTTTTGAATTAGAAGACAAGTTCCAAGTTCAACTTACAGTTATTCTCTAATGACAGTATAAATAATTGGCCTAAACATATGTTTGTATACTCAGGTTTCTTATATATGAATCATGTGCATAGAATTGCATTAACCGATCTCTGTTACCCGATATTGACCCACTGCTAGTAGGCCTGTTCAGTACCCCGACGGGTTTATCTTGGTACCATGCAAGCATATCCCCACTGCCAGTGAGCCTGTTCAGTACCCCGACGGGTTTACTTGCATTTACCTAGCTTCCTTGTTTAAGTTTTTACTTAGCATGGACCCGCTGCCAGTGAGCCTGTTCAGTACCCCGGCAGGTTTGCTTCATATAATAATGTATATATATATATATATATTTGTAAGGAAGTCGGTTGGCACTAGAGTGTGCTAAGCCTACTAAACACATAATTCAAAATATTAGAACAAACCTTTATGAACAACTTTATTAATAATGGCCAAAGTTCAAGATCATGTCAAAAGATAATAACCTAAATTTGTTCTTTGATCTATATCTATCTTTTTCATAAGAAATCAGTAATGTACCCCACAAAAATAAAAACATCATTCACTTCTAAGCTACTTTCAAATATGCTTTAAGAGACAAGTTCTGATAATGAATCTACAGATGAGCTAGTTATCCATAGGTGTAGGATAAAGATTTCTAGAGATCATAATGATGAAAGTAGGTCTTTTAAGCAATTGTTCTAATGATAAATCAAAAATGTGCATGTCTGAATCAAATACTATATTCAAAATCATAAAAGAAATGGTTCGAAATAATATAAAGAACATTTTATCTTTTGCTTAAAAAAATGTCAATTTCAAATAATTGAAAGAGAAGAGGATAGGATATATTGGAAAATTCTTTTAAGCACTTCCCTTCTTCGAATAATATCACATGAGCTTATTACAATGATAGGGTTCTTGTGATTAAGCTGCAAAACCACTTATCAGATGATTCAAATTTTTATTTAAAACAAAACATATGTACAAAACAAGTTATGTAAAATTTTTGAAATTAATAAAAGGAAGAGAGTCTTCCTGTTTTGATTGACAAACTTTTTATGAACTGATCATAATAATTTTCCCTGTAAAAATTCAATGAGTCATTAGAAATGACTATTATTATTGAAAACAAAAACATATTTACATATATACAAAGGAAGATAAACCAAAATAATTCAAGGACTAGGAGGAGGAGGACTGACTTCCTCTTCTACCAGTTCCATTTCCTCCTATTGTAAGGCATTCTATACAAAATCTTGTTTAGATATTGGTTGATGATAAAGTCTAAGTCTGTGTCCATTTACAACAAAGGAAATTTGAGAATCATCAATTGTCTTAATTTTAACGGATCCATTATAAAAGGCTATAACAATTTCATATGGACCCATACAACAAGTAGTTAATTTACCTTTAAATTTTTTATAGCTTGAATCAAAGAGTAGTGCCCAGTCTCCAGTTTTGAATTGTTTTTGTTTAATGTATCTATCATGCCACTTTTTACGTTGATTTTGTATTAAGATTGTGCGTTGAATAGCATCTTGCCTAATCTCATCTAATTCATTTATCTGCAGGATTCATTGACTTTGTGCTTCTTCTAAGTTCATCCTTAATTGTGCAGCCATATGAAAGGTTTTGACTTGGAATTCAATGGGTAAAAGAACTTGTTTACCATAAATGAGTTCATAAGGCGTGTGGCTAGTGGTGTTTCTCCAAGTTATTCTATAAGCCCATAAGGATTCTGGGAGCCTATCTTCCCAGTCCTTGTGGTGTAACTGGATAGTCTTGGTCAGGATATCTTCTAATACTGTGTTCGTGCTTTCTACCTGACCATTTGCTTGAGGATGATATGGCGATGATTTGCAGTGTCTAATACCATATTTATCAGTAAGCTCTTTCATTAACTTGGAGGTAAACTAAGATCCTTGATCGGTTACAATTTCCCTAAGTACACCGAATCGGGTAAATATTTCTTCATAAATGAATTCACTACAACCAAATACCCTTTTGGCGGTGGTTTTGGCTTGCGGCAGTTTTTCTAAAACCCCCCCAAAATGTTTTTTAGGTCTTTGGGGGCGGTTCTTCAAAACCCCCCTCAAAAGTCCCGAAAATTGGACTTTTGGGGGCAGTTTTTAAAAAATCCCCCTTAAAAGTACAATTGTTAGGATTTTTGGGGGCGGTTTTGTAAACCCCCCCCCAAAGTCCAATTCTTAATACTTTTGGCGGCGGTTGGTTAAACACCCCCCCCCCCCCCCCGAAAGTCCAATTTTCAATACTTTTGGGGGAGGTTGTGGAAAAACCCCCCCAAAAGTATTTGACCCCCTAAAAGTGGCTTGCGGTGGTCTTGCTAAACCCCCCCCCCAAAAAATAAAAAAATTTTAAAGGTATTTGGTGGCGTTCCATAAAACCCCCCATCAAAAGTCCTTAGAATTTGACTTTTGGGGGCGGTCCTTAAGAACCCCCCTCAAAAGTCCTTAGAATTTGACTTTTTGGGGCAATCCTTAAGAACCCCCCTCAAAAATCCTTAGAATTTCACTGTTGGGGGCGGTTTTAAAAAAGCCCCCCAAAATTCCAATAGGAATTCTGGGGAGGGTTTGGAAAGACCCCCCCCCCAAAGTCTTGTTGGACTTTTGGACTTTTGGGGGGGTTTGGAAAGACCCCCCAAAAGTCTTATTGGACTTTTGGTCTTTTGGGGGGGGTTTGGAGATCCACACCCTCGGAATATCTTTATCATCATCCTATGAGCTGTGGTGGGCATTTCCCTAAGGCCAATTAGGCAGATTTTACCATACTTGGACAATTGTTTATCTTCTCCTAGGCTTGGTCTAATTTCCCTAAACCAGTGTTTTGTCAGGTCTTTGGACAAACTGAGACCATGGTTGAGTAGACAAAACAACAGCCTACAATATCCCCATGTGCTGTCGACATTTTCTTCAACACACAATTTGTGCCGAGCATCCTCTCAAGGCTACTTGGACCCCATGCTTGGGTTCAAAATTGGGTTTTTGGGGATAGAGTCTAATAATGTTGTCGAACTAGATCAAGGTCTTCACCAAGGACCCCTCTAATCATGGAATTTGATTCCCCACATGGTTGCTGATCATTCTCCAAAGTGGCGTAGCGCTTTCCTTCTCCCACGTCAAGCTAATCTGCTGGCCAACCATGCTGGCCAACCACGGGAGCAGTGTTCACATGGCCACCTGCTCTTATACGTGGGAGGATTTGATAGAAGCAGTTTTTCGGGATGGTCACCTGCTCTTATACGTGGGATGATTTGATGATGATGGTTTTTCGTGCGAGAAGACATCATGCTGGCGGTAACTCAGGCCTTTTGCAGTTGTCCGCATCGACCTTTAACTCTTGTCTTTTCATCCTCCTTCGCAGTTCTCGATCAGTCTTTTCATCCTCCTTCGCAGTTCTTCGATGGGGGAAATGACGGAAGAAAATAAGAGTTATTAATAACTGTACCTCCTTCAGTTATTAAGAGTTATTAAGATGTACCTGATTCATCATAACAGTCGGTGACAAGAGAGAATATATGGAGGCTCAAGGTGGCAACCGTGATCGTCATTGCTGGTTTTCTGCATGCATGCAGGTTTTGGTAATCTAGTTGATTATGGAGCAAGCCTCTGGTGATAGGATGAAGGAGTCGCAAGATATTAACTATCATCCTGAGGTTGGAGATAATTCCAGTCGCAATAGGAATATAAGGCGTGGGGATTCTCTAGGGGAGCCGGGTGGTGGTCTGTCTCGTGCCTCTTAACGGGCGTGTAGGGAGGCAACTTCCTTTGCTCTTAATATCCCCTTGGAAATATAGAGGGACATCAATGACTATGAACCACAATAGTGGGCTCGTCTAAGTAGGGAAACCCTGGTGGGAGAGCGTAAGCAGTTGGAGAATTGGATCATTGATCCTGGCAACACGGTTGGGCGCGTTAGTTTTTACGAGCACACTGTTGCGTTGTTTTGGATGATGAAAAACTTAGTTGGCTATGCCATTCGCGATAGGAATCCTCTCAGAGATGACAATGCGCAACTTCTCTTTGAAGAGTCTCGTGCGATTCACTGGAAGCTGGATTTCCTTCTCCATGTGCTGCTTCTTCTTCTAGCTTTCACCATCCGGGGAGTTCTCCAGAAGCTCCTTATATAGTTCGTTGATGTCTAGGTGGGTGGGTGTTTATTTGGGGGGTCTAGGGCTAGCTGGTTTAGCATTTATCTTATGTATCAGTGGTTATGAAGTTGGGGTGTCTATTATGCTTAGGTGCCTATATTTATGCTCTTTGGACTGTGAGCCTATGGGAAGAAAGTATTTGGTTCTATTGTTTTTGGAAATTCTGTGGTTTTTGTCTGTTCGGGTAGAAGGTTCGTCTCGGTTACTACAGAAATAGCCTTTAGATGTGCCACGAGGGTGTGTGTCTATTTTGATGAACAATTCTGAGCTTCGGCGAGATTGCTCCTTTTGTAATTCCTCCTTTTAATATAATGCAAAATCTCCTTACTTCCAAAAAAAAGGCTTGGAATGGTGTTTAGTATTTCCAAAGGATTATTCTTCCATATCACAGTCATGATAAGTGTATTTTTGTGTTTTAAGTAACTGTAAGTACCGTTCTCTACTTTTAAAAAGTTGATTTTTGATAATGCATGATGCTAAGAATGTATCTGCTAATGCATACTTTAACCATTCCTTTGAAAAAAAGACATACCTAAACCATTCCTTTGAATTTGTCATAGTACTCTTTGAATATTAGTTTAAATTGGATTGAAAACGACTCTTCATAATGAATTATGATGATATGAACATATAACTAAGAATGTCGGGTTTGATATGATTTACATTATAACACAAATCCCTATTCTTGGAGAATTATGTTATGATATGATTGCTAGATGAAAGTCGAGATTGCAGACGTATGTATTCTTCTTTTCACTGGTTGATTTCTGAGTGTCTATGCTGATTTAAAATTTGAAACCTATGTGTACGATCTTTGTAACTGAATGCGTCCTTGAAATGGTTTTTTCTACAAGATTGAATGTTAGTCCAAATGCGTTTGAATGGCTTGCAATGCGCCTTCATGGTAGAAATGTTGAGTTAAAACAGAGTATGTTTATGTATTTGAATCTTTCGAGAAATCCATTGATCAAAATCTGTATGTTATTATTGGTTGGGATAGAGCCGTGATTGCAGAATTTTGTAATTATTGGTAATGAGCGAGTGAATTGATTAAGAGGATAGGCCGAATGCGTCCCCTGCATCTGTTAAATTGAAGTTTACTGTCAAGTCCAAATCCATTAAAAGGATTTGGCTAATATGTCTCTAAATTTCTTAACCAATAGATTCCTTAAAAACCAATCATGCCAGTAAGATTCAACAAAGACAATCTGATCTAATTGCAATGCTGATTGCATTGAGGTAATGCATATTTCTGTGTAAATATTTTTTTTTATAATATAAGTCATATTTTCTAAAAAAAAGTGAAAATTATTGACTTAAAAAGTGAAAAGTGTTTTGTCATTGCATATAATGTAGATTAATCTTATTAATTGCATATAGTTGTCCTTCATTCATGTTCTCTAAAATAGTAAAAAAGTTGGACGAATTTTCCCATACTTAGCCAATTTCTTGATTTTCACTAATTTGTTGTATCTCTCCAGACTGATTCATAATGCAACAATGTTTTCAACTTCATGCCACATCATCATCTATTCCATGAAATTCCATGCGGGCATCAATATCCTTATTGCGGGCATCAACCTTAATGTGGGCATCAATTAACCCCTTTACAACACTTAGACAATTTTCCTTTGTCTTTAGTATGCAAAATAACATTTTTCTTCTATTTTGGTAGGTTGATATTTTCCTTATCTGATCACCATAAGAAAAACCAAGAGCATGGCTAGATAGCCATTTCAACAATGAACAGGACCATCTGGAGAGCGTTGATGGAGTGCGCTGATACCAATGAGCAAAGAAATAATGAGTATTCAATGAGGAATTGGCAGAGTCACAGTTGCCAAAAGTAGGGAAAATGGACAAATTTAGGTGTTGCAGCTGCTCGAAACAGGAATAATAGTCACTTTTGGAGGTGTCGCAGCTGCTCGAAATAGGAAAATTGGACAAATTTAGGTGTTGCAGCTGCTTGAAATAGGAAAAACAGGCACTTTTGGAGGTGTCGCAGCTGCTTGAAATAGGAAAAATAGACAATTGTTGGAGAGCGTTGATACCGATGAGAAAAGAAATAATGAGTATTCAATGAGGAATTGGCAGAATCGCAGTTGCCAAAAGTAGGAAAAATGGACAAATTTAGGTGTTGCAGCTGCTCGAAACCTAAGGAAAATAGGCACTTTTGGAGGTATCGCAGCTGCTCGAAATAGGAAAATTGGACAAATTTAGGTGTTGCAGCTGCTTGAAATAGGAAATATAGGCACTTTTGGAGGTGTCGCAACTGCTCAAAATAGGAAAAATGGTCAAATTTAGGTGTTGCAGCTGCTTGAAATAGGAAAAATATGCACTTTTGGAGGTGCTGCAACTGCTTGAAATAGGAAAAATAGGCACTTTTTGGAGGTGTTGCAGCTACGGTAAAGAGAAATAAGCCATAGTTAGCGGTGTTGCAATTGCGCGAAATGGGAAAGATAGTCGATTTTGACGGAGTCGCTTGGGAAGATATGTGCTTAGATCAATGTGAATGGAAGGAACTACCTTACCCCAGATAACCCATAGAAAAACTATTCTCCTAATGAAAATCTGTAAATGGGAGGGCTTGGGTTTTTTCTGTAAATGTCTATTTTTGGCAATAGAAGGTGTTGGTCACCCTATATGCTAATTAATTACAACTAACATACGGGATGCTCAATATAAATTGTCAAACCTAGGGAAGCCTTTTATTTCAATGGGAATAAGCACAATCTATGCATAAACATTTCAAGTAGTTGATTAACTGAATGGAGATAATAATCCTACTTATCTGCTCAGCCAAACTCATTCCATAAAGAAAAATAATCTAACTCATACATATAGGAATTCAAAGTGCAACAACCTTCCTACATAAATCAACCTAGCAGTTATTGATCTAAGAATAGAAATGAACTAGATTACTTTTGCAAGAAGTTAAATCCTATAATTATCAAACTACAGTATTCAATCTTTACCAAAATGATTCATCCAGCAACTACTATAACTCAATCATAATCTGCCTAATCTATGAATTCAACTAAAGATACAACAACAACCAGAATTAGAAAATAAACTTGAACTCTAAATTGATAATCATTGGAAATCGTAGGAAATCGTAGGAAGCATAAATACTGAAAGGAATTGGAGCTATTAGTAATGTAAAGAATAAACTACCAATAAAGAATGCAATCATAAATATTTTTTGCGACTATTAGAAATACACCTAATGCAATTCCACAACACACAATAGGAAATAAATTAATCTAACTACCTACTTAACTCGGCAATATCTGTGAGAAGGCGGGCCCTGGCCTTCTAATAGAGATGCCGTGAACTACCACGAACTAAGACACAAAAATGGAAATAACTCTTCTCTTCATTAAAAGATGGTAATCCACAGTATCAGCCTCTATTACAGCCTGTACAAAATGATAATTATCCAACCCTAGACTTTGAAAGCCTTCCCATATTTATACATGCAAAATACATTTCGTGATCCACTAATTTCGTGCAGCAATGAAGATCTATGATCTTCGTGCTGTAGAGTTACAGCTAAACTGTTACAGCCATAATGAATGAGGCCGTTAATCATGAAGGATGTTGTTACACTGGCAGTCAATGGATCAATGGTTTAACAAATTGGGAGGCGTCCTGTCTGTCGCAGCTATACTCTGTTCCAGCGACCTGTTACAGCTTCACGTGGAGAGATGCGCTGTCCCCTGAAATATGAGGAATCAAATCAGAAGAGTAACAGCTGGCACCACATATGATTCTTTCCCAAGGCATTGCGACTGATACACCTGTGCTCTGATCTTAACTTAATGAAATCAACACAAGTTAGCATAAATCGAAGGCTAGAATTCATAACCATAACAATATTAGGCATTTAATTAAATGAAACAATAATGATGTATACCTTGTCAGGACTACTGATTAATCTGGAAAAAGGCATGTATATGGTTTATGAAAGTAGGGTGTAACTGGGAAAAATGATGAAATAGGTATTGTCAAAAAGGGGCATTTCCAGGGCCCAACATCTCCCCCCAACTATCCAATTGCATGTCCTCATGCAACAGCTGATTAGCTCGATCCTGACTCTGATCCTCGTTCATATTATGCAAGTGAGTAGAAGGACTCAATTTTGACAATTAGCCATTGGAAACGTTGATTCTTGTGTGACAGCCTCTCCTTACCCTTAACAGCTTCGTCTTTATTGGAACTCACCAGATTTTCAATTGTGTTGGTCCTTCTGAAACAATATCTTTTCCTTATGTCCCCATCTCACTGTCTTTTTCTTGAGTTGTAATTCCAACAAAAAATAAATTTTGAGGGCGTTGATTCTTGTGTAACAGCGTCCTATTTCTTGATTCTTTTGGCCTGCTGAATCGGTTCAATGTTCCTGAAACAATGAGGTTGTGCCCTGGGATAATTCCTTTGATTGTCTTGCTCCTGAGGGTTTCTGTAATGCTAGTTCCACTACTGTAACTTTATGCCCTGCCATATTAAAAATATCTCCACATTCTAGGCATATCATTTCTGGATGTCCTTCATTCCCCTGAATGGACGATAAATTCCCCAATTGGTTTGTAGCTTCCACCATTGAACTCGCATATTTATTTGCCTATTTCTGGCATGTCTCCTTCCATTTTTCTAGTTCTGCATGAAGCACTTGCACCTCCTCCTTTAACAGCTCATTTTCAAATAGAAGATTCTCTATTTGAGGTTCTTCTACAGCAAGTTCTTATGTATCAGCAGGTGGTCGGGGTTTTAAGATGGGAATCCCGATTTCTGCCCCAATAAATTGACCTGCTTCTATTGTAGTAGCCGTTTTGATTTTTCTCCTTTTCGCTGGGATGGATGTCTGGCCTTTTCTTATTACCCCTTCTTTTCTCCTCTGAGGCAGAAAAAATCCTATTGCCTTAGAAACAGGGCCAAATCCCTCCTTTCGAATTAAAGTTCTTCTTATTTCAGGGAAGGTCTCCACATTCAGAGCTTCTAGACCACTTTCTGCTACTACTTTCGCCTGACGTTCCTCTTCTACTGTTGCGATTTTAGCTGCCTCAGTTTCAATCTCCTCTTCATATATCTCCTCTTCATCCTCCAATCGAACTTCTGGTGTTCCAATCCTCCCCCCAACTGAGTTTGAGGAACTCCAGTCCTCATCCACTATCTTTGAAAAGAATTCACTGAATGCTCCTGGACAAACCAGAAGTTGTCCCCAGGTCAACTTGTTATATGCCAGGTCCTGTAAGATCAATAATTTAATTAGCCCATGATTTGAGAGGGCTGATAAGGGGTGTTGAGCTCTTTTAGCATAATAAGCCATGCGTTGCAAGGATCTAAGAAGATAGTATGGCATATTTAGCAGCTTACGATAATGTAAATGTGATAGGACGAAAAATTCATAAATGTAAACAACATTGTACCTCCCTTCACATGTAATATATTTCTTTAAGAAGAGTGCAACTTGGTCCCAAGGACTCGGAAGAGTCTCCAGCGCTGTTCCTCTGCCCTGTGGTCGAACACTCTCCCCTGCCGCAAGGAAATCCTCAGTTGCAGTCGGGTGATGGCGTTTTCGACTAAACCAATGCTGCCTGATTCTGGGAAGTCCCATTACCTCCACCATGATTACCTCTGAAACATCTACCCTTATGCCTCAAACCTCTAAATGAGTGCTCTTCAAGTTTTGAGCAAATTCAAGGGTTGATTCCTCATGAAAACCATTCAAGCGTTGAAAATAGTTTGTCCACCCTGCTTCTTGAAAGATAGCAAAGACATCTTTGTTCTTATACAGAGATTCTATTGTTAAAGGCTCATACCTCACAGGGATACCCATACCACTGATATTTTTGCGAAATATTGTAACAAATACAGCAGTTACAGTTTCAAACATCGAACTGACTGCATGCATACAAGGTTGATGGATAGTCGAAGTTTGAATTGAGCACTTTTGGAAAGGTGGCACAGTTAATTTTGGGATAAAACGACGGTCAGGTAGAATGGTGGTCAAATCATAAGTACGGGTAACAGCTTTAAATGTGATTTTGGTTCAATTGATATGCTGTGGATCAATGATAGGGGTAAATAATAAGTATAACCATTATTGCTTGCGATGTCAATAGATGCCTAATCATGACTATAGTTAGTACCTGTACCTTCAAAATCAATGCTCAAGCAGCCACTCTGCCGTGGCATGATATTTCATAGTCGCATATTTGGTAGAATACGCATGTGCCAAGATGAGTTGGACACTGCCAACCAAGTTGATAAGTACATTCACGCTGACAGGAAAACAAGACTGCCCAATAATTTTCTTCATTCTTGGCAGACTGTCATTCGAGCTATGGAGTCATCATTTAAATTCAATCCAGGTCAGATCATTAGCAGCGAGACTGTTCCAAAATGCAAACAATCTAGCGGAGTTGCAGATAATGAATAAGAATGAAGACTTGAGCAAAGTTCAGAGAAATATGGCAAAGTTCCAGCTGCAAAAATTTTGAGAAAAGGCAAGAATACCGGTGTTGCAGCTGTGGGAAAAAGGCGAAAATGAAATGGAAATAGAGGAGTCGCAGTTGCTAGACTTGGCAGAATAGGAAAAAATAGCAGAGTCACAGTTGCTAGCAAAAAGCGAAAATGAAATGGGAATAGCAGAGTCACAATTGTTAGTCTTGGCGGAATGGGAAAAAATGGCGGAGTCGCAGCTACTGGAAAAACGAAAGGAATAAAAATATTGGAGTTACAGCTTCGAAACTTGGAAAAATAAGCAAGAGTAGCAGGGTCACAGCTGCTGAAAAAGTGAAGTGAATGGAAAATAGCAGGGTTACAGTTGCGAAAATTGGAAGAATGAGCAAGGTAGGGAGTCGCAGCTGTGCAAAATGAGTAACAGGCGGATTTTCAGCTGGCTGCTGAAAACTAACAAATCATCCATCTTCTTCAAAAGAGCTTTATTAGATCAAGAAACAATGTAAGGTGCATGCAATCGTCTGGCCCAGTCACGACTTTTGTTCCTCCAATTAATTCCTGCACACAATTCTTCAAAATAAACCCGATCAAGTGCAAAATGAAAAATAGATAAAATACAGAATGAAAAAAAAAATTATTTATGTACAAATTATGTGGATATTGCAGTTCTTAAAAATTCACGGGGAAAAATTTCTTCATACAGGAAATCAATCACAACCTGATCATTAGCCTTAACCAAGGCTACAACTTCCACCCATTTGGTCATGTAATCTATGCAAACCAAGATGTGAACTTTCTGTTTTGAGGGGGGGTTGATAGGCCCTACGAAATCCAGAGCCCATCTGTCAAATGGTTCAACCACGAGCTATGGCTGCAAAGGAATTTCATCTAATTTGTACTTCTTTGCGTCCCTAAACAATGTGGGCCAGAAATAACCTATTCTCAAAGCCTTATGACCTGTCCTTTTGTCAGCAAGATGTCCCCCACAGGGCTCATCATGGAAAGCTTTAAGGATACTAAAAATTTCATCTTCTCTAACACATCTTCTGATTTCTAAATCAAGCCCTGTGTAGAAAATATGTCCATCAATCCAGCAATACCTAGCACTCTGTTGTATGATTTTTCTTTTTTCTCTCTTCGATAGATGTGCTGGGAGCTTACCTGCAGCCAAAAATTTAGCAATATTTGCATACCATGGGGAATGAGTTGATACTGCAAACAAATTTTCATCAGGGAAGGAATCTTTGACTGGTAAATTGTCATCACTGTTAGTAAGTTGAGATAAGAAATCTGCAACAGTAACAGCCATCTAGTAAATCTATCAATAATTGTGATGTCAAATTCCTGTAACAGTAACAGCCATCTAGTAAATCTAGCATTCGTGATTGGTTTATTCTTTAAATATTTGATGGCAGAATGATCAGTGTGCACAAAAGTGGAGTATCCAGTAATGTAGTGTCTAAATTTGTTGATGGCATAAACTATGGCAAGGAATCAAATCAGAAGAGTAACAGCTGGCACCACGTATGATTCTTTCCCAAGGCATTGCGACTGATACACCTGTGCTTTTATCTTAACTTAATGAAATCAACACAAGTTAGCATAAACCGAAGGCTAGAATTCATAACCATAACAATCTTAGGCATTTAATTAAATGAAACAATAATGATGTATACCTTGTCAGGACTGCTGATTAATCTGGAAAAATGCATGTATATGGTTTATGAAAGTAGGGTGTAACTAGGCAAAATGATGAAATAGGCATGGTCAAAAAGGGGCATTTCCAAGGCCCAATAGAAGGCAATAGAAGGATAAACTAATTTACAAAAAAAAAAAAATTAATGAAAATATGATAGACTAACTGCTCATTCGACATATTCACAACACAACATCTCATGTCACATGCAACAAAGATTATATAATACTGATGTATTACAAAATCAGAAATTGTGCCCATGACATATAATGGCAACTTGTGCCCAAATTTTTATTAAATGTAAAGATTAATCCCGAACTACAAAAAATTTATAAACTATGTCCTGATGTAAGTATAAATATTCAATAGATCAACTATTCTCGGTTGATACAACATCACTGAAATCACTAGTCACATAGTATAACCACTAGTTACATAGTTCAATGTCATCGTTATGCCAAGGAATGAAGCTCAACAAAGCATCTGCTAGATTACTTAATGCGCTATTGGGACGTGGTAGAGCTATATTTTCAAATAGAGGATCTAAAATTTCTGTCGGATTCACAATATAATAGCCTTTTCCAACAGGGACATAGTGTACCATTGCATTTGGGTCAATCTTATGTATTGTCGCCCTTGCAGCTTTAACCCTTGAGTTTAATGCAATGAGAAAGCATTTCTTTCCTTGCAGCCCCAATTGGGAAGTTGGTGTCAACTCATTAGCATTATCTTGACCCTGCAAATAAATGAGACAAAGTAAGATGCATGGAAATAAGAATTTAAACATTGATGATCCTAGATTAAATAATTACAATCTTACCTGAATTGGTGTTTTCATTTTGTCAATTTGCAGTTTCGATGGAACCATTGGTGTTTTCTGTACAGAATTTTGGTCATATTTCGATGCACGACTCTGCACCCAATAGACAATGATTTCTAATATATTGATAAAATAAAATAAAATTGAACTAAATTACTAAATTTATCAATACTTACTAGGGAATATGATGGAGTATGCATTGAAGTTAATTTCGTTTGTATTAGTCCGTTCATAGGGGTTGTTATGTCCTCTATATTACTTTGTCAAGGAAAAAAAATGTAATATATATATATATATATATTCAAAAGATGAAAATAAAATATTATTTTAAATAATAATTAAACAACTAACCTCCACCACAGCCGTGATTTCATCATGAGCATTTTGTACAATAGGACATTGTTTATATGAGCAATCAGATATTAGAAGTCAAATCATTAGTGTGAAAATATTTATATTGAGACAAGAGTAAAGAATTGGACACTAACACTTTCTTTGCTGACCACATGTCCTCTCTCCATATCTTCTACCCTTTTCAGTAGTTCAGTTATTGCTATTTTCAAAGATGTGATTTCCTGTGTTTTTTCTTTCACTGTAGCTTGGCTTACAGCTAGTGCCTCCTTGTATGGACTTTTTCCAAACAAGTTAGTTGGCGTAACTCCTAATACAATGCCATGACATCGTCCTCTTGCATCAACCCCTAGTACCTTGGCAAGGGCATCATCCCTAGCTGCAAAGTCTTGAGATGCAACTTCTACTTGTGCTTGTTCAATTTTTTGCTAACATTGACATACAATTAAATCAGATCATAGAAGAAAACATTTCCAACATGTAAAATGAAATTTTAATCCATATCTAAATTAGAAGGTTGAGAACATACTATTGTTTCTCCTACAGCTGGTGTGATTGGAGTGCCATCCTTCTTTCGATGGCACTTCTTCCATAAGTATTCCCTAGTAATGCTTGTAGTTGTATCACCAGAGGCTATAGAGTTTTTCTAGTTGCAACAAGTAAAATAGTATGGTTAAGTTGTGACATTACAATGAAACTAAAATACGCTAATATTTCTCATATCGGATAAAATATCATCACAATTGTTTACCATATCATCTTCGACCCATTGATAGCATCGACGTCCAGAGGTGTGCAAGTCCCTCTCCTTTTCTCTATTTTCCTTGTTTTTTTTCCTTATATCCTAGAAATCAATTGAAAATAACATATATAAGTCAAAATTATAGGCCAATAGACATTCTAAAAAACTTGATTATATAATATGTGAAATTTTTCCTTACCTGGAATTCAGTGGTGGCTCGTGATAGGATGAATTCTCTCCACATTGTCTCACTTATCCTAATTGGAGGAACAATTTTTAATCTTTCCCCTGTTGACTCATAAGGGTCACAATATTTTTTGGTAAACCAATATCTATGACTATTTTCATTATGGCCAATGGATTTCATACAGTATTCTTTAAGGACCAGGGGGGTTATGAATTTTGCCTGCAACATACAAGAATTGCATTTTTAGATGTCATACATGGTTTGAAAATAAACTTCGAAATCATCCAAAAATATAAATGTTGAAAACAAATGCACGTAATCTCTAATAGTCACATTAATAATGTTCCACAAGTCCTCCTTTAATTGATCTGAAACCTTCCTCCAATCAGAATAATTGATTGGAACCATTTCCCTTGCGAGCACACCTAGTAATGAAGATAGCTTCACGGAGTTTGGACCAATTGGTTGGTTCCTTTCATTGATATGAATTTCGATCTTTCCCTCCAAGTTATTGATTTCTGCACATTTAGTTGCTCCTCTACCTTTCTTCTTGACTTTCTCTGTCGATTCTTGTGTAGAGGGATCTTCACCTTGTATACTAATATCTTGTTGGCATTGTTTTTGTGAGCAACTTCTATAAGAGAAGGGCACTTAAAGGTGTTATGGATTTCTAAGTCATAAAATTCTATTTATGAAGAACTACAAAATTATACATTAATGAGATTAACTTATTCTTCATGTTGCTCCGTCCCTTTTTGTGTCGAGGGATCTTCCCCTTCTACACTGTTATCCATATGGCATGGTTTTTTGTGAACACCTTCTATAAAAGAAGGGCACGTAAAGGTGTTATGGATTTCTTAATCATAAGATTTATACTTACAAAGAACTAGAAAAATCTAAATTAATGGGCTTACCTTTTTCATGTTGCTCCTCCTCCTGAAAAGATGAAAATGTATCTTTGTCATTTCCTTCTTCGTTAGGATCACTAGTAGAGTCATTCAAAGGCATTATTAGAAGGTGTAATCTTCTTTTCTGTTGTTGGTATTTTCCTCTTCTTTGTAACTGTAGCCAAGAATGTTATTAAATATATGCCTAACATCATCATACAATAAAAATAAGCATTATACTGCATAAGGAACTACATTGTTCTATTTCTAAATATTTACCTTCTAAGATGCATGTCCCTTTCTTTCCCATTTGATCATTTTGACACGTTCTTTTTGAAAATTTCATAATCAGATTTTTTTGATTTCATGTTATAATCTGCTTTCTCTGTTTCTTTTTAAATGATTAGAGTATTGATTAGCCATAGCCTATTAGATTGTTATTAAAGTACAAAGTAATATGTTTTAACAATTTAAATTAAATAAAAGTAGTATTCCCATTTGTTGTTATGGGGAATTTTGTTTTTTTCAAAGAACTCACAGATGTAACCTCTTGGGTGGCTCAGCCATAGTTTTATTAATATAAAACCTACTCGTTTCTATTAAAAAAAAACAATTTAAATTAAATAAAAGTGATGATATACTTCAATCACAAACAATCACTTACCTCCATGTCTCCACTTGTACAAAGCCTACATAACCAAAAAATAAAGTCTATCATCACTCAATTGCTAACTGAAAGTTGTTTAAACAAGTTTCAAAAGTAAAAGGGAAGACTATCTGTAATGACTATCTGCTAAGAGGAACAGATGTCATAATTTGAGAGAGAGAAAGGATTAGGGTTTAGGTTAGACGCGTATAGTATCCAACAAGATATCTCAGTCTCCAAGAGTGAAGACCCCTCAGCCTTAGAGGCTGCAAACAGGACAAGGTTTACATAGGCAGCCCCAAAGATGAACACGGTAACGGTCTTGCAGCAGTGGGAAAGTGCAGTCCAATTCTAGTGGTCACAAAACAATCACAACATTCCACGTCTCAGCTAGGAAGAGCCACCACAATCCATGGTCAGCCCTAGAGGAAACCAACATTTTTACAGAATTTTTAAAATTTTGTAGCAGAGGAACCACTATTTTGATTTCTGTCAATAAAGAAACCACATAATGTTTTCATTTATTATGTTGTTTTCATGAAAGCATGGATAAAATACCTGCAATAACAAGAATGCCGTGAAACTTAAGTTACACCTCACGCAGTTCACCTCAATATATCCCAATAGCAATGCTTTAGCTTTCGTGGTGTGCAAAAAGAAAATGGCACCCTTTCCCGGCAAAACTATTCGCGAGAGATAAAATTTGAAAAGTTGTGTTAGGGGTCCCATTTTTTTTTATTATTAAATTTCATTTTTTTGTTTTTTTTGGTAAATTAAATTTCTTTTTTTTGGTATAGATAGCAAAAACATCTGAGTTTTCTCCTAAGGTTTTCAATGAAAAGGGGAAAGACCTTGGTACCCGGGAGTCATGTAGGTGGACCAAAGGAAGGAAGGAGGGAACCAAAGAAATGCATCAAAAGGAAAGGAAATATTAGCCTATTGTGGTCGATGACATGAAGTTAAATAATGTAATAAGCATGGCTTCTAAGGCATTGATTGTGAGGTTTATTTTTAGAAGGATGGGGACAATGAGTTTGTTTCAATAGATTCAAGTCCACCTATACTAACTGGGACCCTTCGGATGTATTGACTTGTAATGTAAACATTGTGCATATGTGATGTACGATTAATCCTAGCGTGGAGCTCAAGGCCAAGGCCCTGCTAGTGAATTCTCAGCCTTGAAGGGATGGTATTTTATGTTGTGCCATCCATGTGTTAGTAAGCCATGGAAATTGTAAAAACATGTAGATGATTATAATGCAAATAAAAATACCAAGGGGTTGGCTATGGATGCAACTAAATGAGGGGGCTATGTGTATCCACTAGGAAGAGGTCACTAGGGGGTTTTGTGATTGGACCCTAGTTGGCTGCCATATGTCATCTTGAGAACCCCTTTGACTGTTCTAGTCATCATTTATTATGTTGTAAGGAAGTAGGTGAGAAATTCAGTCCATGAGATTGATGGAGTATGGGTATCCCTGAAATTAGTAAGGAAGGGTATGGGATCGGTTTTCTCGACCCATAAGCCACTCCATCTCGTGGTAATTATGTGTTCTGAATGTTTAATTGTTCAGTTGTGCTTATTTGAGTATGCATATGCATCCATGTGTTTTTATGAATTTCTTCAATGATGAATAGGGCCAAGTCTTGTTGAGGCCCAGGAGGTTCAGAATGTAATTCGGTCATGACTTTGGGGGAGAAATAGAAACCCCTTTTGTGTTCATGTTCCCTCTATGGGTCAGATGAAGGGAGGAGACATGGCATAGTGGATTAGAGCTCTTTACAGAGTGGTAAATAGGTATGGATGAGGATTGGGGCCGAAACACCTTGGTTGGAAGAAGGAAAATTCAGAGTTCTCAAGTTTGGAAGAAGATCATACACTTGCATGGGGATCTCCGAGAGCTTCCCAATATATGATACCAAGTTTTCCAAAAATGGACTTAGGATGAGAAAGTTATTAGCCTGAGAATTTGGCAGTAACAATGGTATATATATGGTTGACCTCTGACTTTCCGAACCCACAGTGCATATTGCAGATCACGGAAGTTGGAGGAGCGATTCTGCAAAGCTGAGACCTTTGGAGTTTTGACTTCCGACTCCCACGTCATGGATTATAGAAGCAGGAGCCGTGATTTGTCTTAGTAGAGAATTGGGTGTTCCAACTTCCCTACTCCCGCATCGCGGATTGTGGAATGCGAAAATCAGAGGCGTATTTCTTCAACGTCGTGTATTTGTTGTTCCAAATTTCTGACTCCCACGTCGTGGATTGTGGTAGTCAAAGGTGTGATTCTTGAAGTGGCACGTTGGGGTGCCGAATTCTGACTCTGACATGCTTATTGCGGACCAAGCTATTGCGGTTGTGCGAAAGTGCATAGTTTGGAAGAAAAAAATTTATCAAGTTGTATTCTAAGGAGCTCCCCCGTCACCTCTAAAGGGAACCGAGGGGGTCGGGGATGTTACAGATATCCTAGAACAGTGATGTGTGTTTCTTTAAAATATTGTTCATGTATTTGGATACCTCAAAGAATATTCCTTTAGGGAATAAGGAATGTGATTCCTTCCTTAATTATGTAATATAGAGCCTCAAGACCCCTAACTACTATTCAAAACCATCTAATGGCATAGACATCCCTACTCAAACACTAAAGATACTTTCAAGAATCCATGTGTGTTTGTTCAAGTTGTTCTTCTTGGCCATGGATTCTCAAAAGGTTATTTTTTATTAAGGCACAATTTTTCTCCCTCAAACATGTATAGAGAACCCAATATCTATATCAAGTTCTCAAAAAATTCTAATGGCACTAATATCCCCACTTATATGAATAATATGCTCTTGGGAGGTCATGTGTGGTGATTGTAGGAATTGTTCTTAGCCAAAGATGGCTGGAATTTCCTTTAGGACCTAAGTTGCACTCTTTTTTCCCCAACCATATCCATGGTGTTGGAACCTATAATTAGTCTTAAAATTTTCACTGTACCCCAAAAACCCCACTCATAGGCCAAAGATACCGTGGAAAGGTCTATTGTGGTTGTTCAACATATCATTCTTGGCTATATATACCTAGAAGCTTCCTTTAGGTCCTAAGGCCCAGTTTCCATTCCTTAACCATATCTAGATCCCCAAGACCCATACCTAATGCTCAGAAACTTCTTAACAATTCCCATATTCTGACTATAAGGACAAATATCCCCTCAAGAGGTTAGATTTGGTGGTTGGAGACATGATTGTTAGACCTTTAATAAGCATGGCTTCTAAGGCATTGATTGTGAGGTTTATTTGTAGAAGGATGTGGACAGTGAGTTTGTTTCAATGGATTGAAGTGCATGACTAGTAATCAATTTTAGCTTACCACATAAGGGATGTCATTTTCATCTAAGGTTAGATGTTGAGGTTTATACATCCAAACATAGTATTATTTCTAGTCGGTATCTACTGCATTTATACCTAGGTGGATTTACTGGTTACTTGATCAACTTAGTTATATATCATTCAAGTTCCCATGCCAATAAGTAAGGATACCATAAGGATAAAATAATTGTACTAAATTAGTCTATTTGCATAGACTCTCTTATGATTCTACCCAAGATATTTCCTCTTTATGCTATTAATTGTAACTACTGTCATGATATGACTCATTATTGTTTCTTGCAGCCTTATAACAAAGAGATCTATCATATGCATTCAAACAATTATGACTCCTTATGATCTCTCTTCTCATGGAAATCATATGAGCCAAAATTTAACTAGCGGTATGCCTTACAAATCTACTTTCTTAATGGACATATCAATTAGGTAACTAGGGATATTAGAATAATGAGAAGAGATATATGGTTAAGGTTAAGGTCCTACTTGGAGAAAACCTAAAAGAACCTATACAAATCAATACATTGGTTAAGGTCCTACTTGGAGAAATCCTAAAAGAACCTATATAATCCTTTTAAATATTAAGAATTTTTATCATTACCTCTTCCAACCATATGAAATTCTTATAAAGATAAAAGGAATTTGAACCATTAACCTATGTTTTTTAGACCAGTATTAATATACCATTGAAACTATTCTCCTAATGAAAATTTGATTACTTGCTAAGATATCCCTCTAGTCGATTTTCAATGATGCCTACCTTACGTCTACCACATATCATCCGATGCCAATCTAGAGCCTCCACCTCATTTATGTATTTGCATTGTTCAATGAACCATTTTAGTGGTGGAAGTGTAATAGTTTTTACAGATGTCTACATGGGAATTTCTATTTAGGTCATTGGAGAGTCAACGACAGGTGGCATATGAAATGATTGAACCAAGTGATCTCTAATAATGTTATGGCCATTGCACTGCACCTTTGAGTAATTTGCTCACTCCCAAGTGAGATTTTTTGAGCTCTAAAGGAAATGAAGTTTCCCATACCTTCCAAGCCATTAAATGAGGGGATCGAAGCCAATTCTAACTCCTAAAAATACATTGATATGTTAAAATGGTGGTGACAACTTTAACATCTTGATCTCCTATCATACTAACAACATATATTAGTTAGTCTAAAGGTTGGGAAATGTCCACATTAGAAACATATTTATATTTAACCCATAGAGCCTCCCTACGATGTAAGTTATAAATATCCTTGACAAGCAATATAATAGAAGCTAGAAACGATTATGCAATAAGTAAATTAAGAATATTATAAGAAACTAGCACCCCCTAGCGCCATCCCCATAGCATATTCTATAATAAGGTTTATCCCAAGGGGGTCTTCCTGTGATTCTAACAAGTAACAATATTATATTATACCTAGGATTGATTATAGGCTCATGCCGTGGTTATACATACAACAAATTTTCAGGCCCATCTAGATATAAGATAATAAAGATTCATGCATATTCGTTTTTTCGTCTTTTTTGGTTTTTATGTTTTTGAAAAAAAAGAGTAATAAAGGGGCTGATTTCATCTTGTGGAAGCCCTATTCTTCATTTGTTGGATGAGTTTAAACTGCGTGGGCCATGACATCGTCTGGAGAGGACGATTTACTTTCTGTTGGGCGCATATCCTTAAAGCCAAAAGGAGCTGCAATCTACTACAACGTTGTTATTGACACCTACAGGAATCTACTACAACATTGTTATTGACACCTACAGGAATCTACTACAGCGTTGTTGGGTACTCTCACTGTAGTCTTCCTTCTTGTTACGATTGTGCATAACGTTTCTAGGTAGTAAAGGGAGTCTGAGAAGAAGACGATTTGGGTTGTTTTGAGGAGCTTCCATACACCAAAGAAAAATCGAGACACCAAAGAAGGCCAGCTCACTTCCATAAATCATTGCGTATGCCCAGGAAGCTACAGGTTAGAGTTAAAGTAATTTCAGATTAGTTTGTCCACCTTAGAACTGTTGTTACAGTCATTGTAAACTCAAAGTTATATGAATATGATTCTTAGGGTTTATTTTCCTTAAGATATCTCTATTGCATTTACTGTTCACTGTTAGCGCTACGAAAATCAAGATCTGATATCCGAAACAAACTCTTCCCGCACTGTCTTCCGCAGCGGAATTCTTTCCGAAATGCGGGAACAAATTTTCCACAAAATGCTTCTTCACCGTCGTCAATCAATTTCGCTGCAAGCCTTAGTGTTCGTACAAATTACTTTTTCACACAGCAAAATGGCTTTCTGATCGTTCGATCAGTGTCCCCACCAAATCAACGGTGGATTCCAAAATTTATTGATCGCATCCCATAGAATATCGCGCACATGAAAAGTGTTTCAAGGCTTGCAACTTCTCCCGGCGATATCACTTGTCCAATAAAGGGTAGCGACCCATGTACTAGACCTCATAGACTTCCATCCATACTAATAGATCACAACCAACACATTTACACACCCTCACGACACCCTTAGTAACCCACATTAGGTCATGGTACCTTCATAACAGTCCTCAAGGCACTTTCAGCCATTCACAACAGTCCTAGCAGGCCTAAGACATGTCACAACATCCCTTAGCAGGCTCAAGACAGGTCATGGGTTTCTCTAGAAAGCATTAGCAGAATTTACACATATGAAATTCACGCAAACAGGAAACACAAACTGAATATGAACACTGCGATGAATCTCAAAAACTCAAAAAAAAAAAATTCATTAACACTTCCAAGAAAGTTTACAAAGCTACAGTCCAACCACAGAGGCGTAAAAAATGAAAGTTGAACCCTTCCTCCTCCGTAGAGGTGACATTTATCCTCGAGACATATCTCGAAACAGGGCATCAAAATCAGTTACATTGCGGGAATCAAACCCGAAAGTAAGTCCTAAATCCTAACAAACTTTGACGTGGCAGATGCGTCGTGCCCACAAAACATTTCGGGAAGGCACGCTGTGTTGCGCGTGACCAATCAAAAAGGGAAATATCAACATCTAGGGATTTTTGGCTCGCTTGATGAAAATGGCAACTTCGAGCATATTTTTAACAGACTATGGCTAACTCAGCTGCTGGTGGGACTTACAGGATGATGATTGCTCAGTCTATGTGTATCTTGCCACTGTTGATCTGTAGGGGTGGCCATCTCAAATATCTCCTTTAGGATAATATCTAGGTCAATCAAGGGGATATGGCCAATAGAAGGGAGATCTGATTTGACAGTCCTGAATTGAGCTAGCAGCTCAAAATCCTCACTAAGTTTATCGATGATTACCTCTCCCTTTAGCCCACCATTCATACCCTCAAACTTTGCATGGTTTACTCTTTCCTGGTTCAGCAGTTCGACATATTTTCTCCAAGGGATCAGCTTCCCCTCTGGACCCCAAAAATCAGGCAACCCTTTCTGAAACAGGGGTTGGAACAATTTGTTGAACTTTTCTACCCCTTGCTGAATAATGTTAATCCTAGTAAGTGCATTCTGCAACATGTTGTGCTTTGTGTTCATCCTCCTTACTGCCACCAGAACTGATATCCTGTCATTAATCCCCAGGGAAATTAGTTCTTCCCCACAGGCTGAGCTCATAATAGCAATCGCCTTCTGGGCCTCCTCCCTAGGCCTTTGTGCTAGACTTTCCTATAGGGATTTACATCTTTTGCTTCCTACCATAGCATCCTATTTATGCTCATCCACCATGACCAAATGCTTTTCAAATGAGGGCATCTCCTTTATCACTGCATCCCAGAGCAAATGTTTAGCCCCTTGCAGGGGAATTTGGCCTATGACCCTTTCCTCAAACCTGGCTACCTTCTCTTTGAGTGTCCTGATCCCTTCAGCATAGTCTTCACTTTCCTTAGCAGTGATCCTGTGTTGGATCTCTTGATTGGCCTCCTTCAATTGAGTGATTTCCAAGTCCTTCAAGGACATTTCAAACATATCTTTGATCGCCAGAGCAGTGGGTGATCTATCCTCAGGGGTGCTATAGTCATGAAATTCATCAATTCTCTTCTGTATCTTTTGCTTCTCTTCTTCCCATGTGCACTTGTCAGCCACCATCATAGCAAGGCAGCCTTTCAAATCCAAAACTTCATGCTGCAATGTCTTAATCTCCCCTTGTAACTGCACGGTCTAAGGAGGTAGATGGATGTCTTTCATAGGTGTCTTGCTTTTCTTTTTGTAAGCCTGTATCTTGTCCAGCATCTTAGCTGGTAAAATAGGATTCTCTATTGCCACTGGCTACTCAGATGCAAGGGGTTGTTGTAAAGTGTTCTGTGCTGCTAGGTCTGCCACTTGGTCATTCAGGAGTTTCACCTGCACGTTCCAGGCCTTGTTTGTTGTATTTTCCTGCTTCAATTGGGTCTCTAGTTTAACCACCCTTTGTTGGGACCTGAGATGGGATAACGCCTCCTTAGTCGGATCATCATAAATGAGATCACTAACTCCCTTATGGAACACAATCTTATATGGGATTGAGAACCCATCCATCTTGAACTTGACCTCCGAAACTCCTTCCTCATTAGCGATGGCTAGGTTCAGGGAGTTTGTTGTAATATTCCTGGCAGTAGTGAAAGAGACTTTGCTGCCTAATAGCTTCCTTAGCTTCTTGGACTGATTCCGAGTCTCAGCCTCGGATTTCTCTTTGAGCTGCTGATAGGTGGTCAACATTTTCTTTTCAGTATTAAATTTCCCTTCAACAGCGGAGGCAAAAGAATACTTCTGATAATTGATTGGAGACTCCTCACCCCCTTTCTTGATTGAATATGTGGTTCGTGGGGAATTTCTCTGTGAATGTGTAGTGGCTGGATTTACAACCACTAGTGGCTAGGCAATCACCATCTGATTTCCAACCTTTCCCCCAGCAGGGTTTACTGAAACAAGCTCCTCCTCTATCACTTTCTTGAGGGCATCAGCTTCAAAATTAAACTCCTGCTCCAGGTTGATTACGTCCTCCTCTACGTCTATCATAGGCTTCTTGCTAGGGGTTTTTTCATCACATTCCATATCCTCCACCTCTGAATGAGACCTTCTGCTACTACCATCACCGTTTAGGGGCAAGGGAGTAGTTGGGACCGTACCTTGCACTTCTTTAGGATCCTGAATTTTCTCTGCAGGAGTCCAATCAAAATCATAGGCAAGAGAACTTGCATCATGGGACAAGTCGGGGATCGTGGAGTAAATAAAGACTGACCTCTGCACCTGAACCCTCCTCTGGTAAATTATCCCCTTAGGATCGTAATTATGTGCATGAGTCCCCTGAAACTTCATGGCCTTCAAGACTTTCTCCACCATTTGTAACGCTGTTGGCTTCTTCACAACAAAGGGCCTGAAATTAATAGGGTATTTGATCCAAGATTTCTTCCTATGAGGAGTAAAATGCTCCTCATCAGCAGATATCCTCTACCTAATCAATTCTAGTGTGAATACTGAGGGAGTTAGGTAAACTGGTAGCATGAAAGGGGCAGCCGAAAAAGCATATACCATGATAATTGAATACTTCTGCATCAGGAACCAATCTCCAATACCCTCTTGCTGTAAGGTAGCCTTCATGTATTCTGATATCCTCTTCTCTTTAGGGTTGAATAGTTTGGAGATGCTAAGGACAATTTTATCAATGAACAGGGTGTAAGACCAGTCCTGGATCTTCTGGAGAGACCGAGGCGAGTCTTTGAACACCTATGGATCCATGTCCTCAAGGGTCTTCCGGTTGGAACTGACTATGATGGCAAATAGATACACCTGGTATCTAAAGTGCTTATCCAAATCAAACTTCTCAAGCTAAGAATTGATTTCTCCAGCCAAGAAATCATCGAACTTGATTCCTGCTTCAGATTGACTCAGGTAAAGGAGAATGCCCAGCATTACTTCAGAGACCATGATATTGCTATCAAGACCTAGGATTTGACTCAAGAGGGAGATGGCTGATACAACAGGCTTTATGAACAATTGGGAGGAGAGTGGGGTGATAAGGGTCTCTGAGGGAACTGGGGTCATCAAAATGGTCCAGAAAATTTTATTATTGGATTCTAGGTTGGCTTTCCCAAACACTTGCAGAACCTATGATTCGGTGAAGGGGATCAGAGCCTCACATTGGGCTTCAGAGAGACCCAGGGCAACCCTGATAGCTTCTGGTGTAATTCTGCAAATGACATGGGAGTGGGTATCATCTAAGATGGCCTTCCCAGTGGCGGAATAATTGGAGGCTACCCTTTGGACAATATATGGGAAATGGGGAAATTGTTCTAATGTGAACCCTATTAAGGATGACTTTAAATTTACCAACAGTTCTGACTGGTCTCTGGAAAGTGACAACAAAGCATTATGGGAATCACTGACACTGGACAACCACAAACGAGGATCATAAGTGTCGTAAAGTCGATTGCAGATGATCTCCTCGGACAAGTCAAGGCTTTTTACAGACGAGGCCATGGCGAAACTGTCTATTGGATTAATTATAGAACACAAAAGGGTTGATAAACGATGAAGGAGTACCTGGTGGTGACGGTCGATACTTCTGGAGGTTGTTTTTGTATCCAGCTGACTTGTGCTTGGAAGACGTCGGATTTGCAGGGTGGTGGGAATATTAAGGGACTGTTAATGTCAAGTTGATTAGCCTTATAAACCATCGCGCTCCGTAAATGTGACCTTTGTACCTCCAATCTTCGAGCGCAATATCCAATGGGGAGGAGCCCACCATATTTCATAAATTTGTTTTTTATCTTCAGAGTTATATTAATGGGTTTAAGTCTTAAATATCTTGTCTTTAATATAAAACCAAAATATTATGTAATTGATGTTTGTATTTGGTTATTATAAGGTGGAAGCTTGTGTGGTGTAATATATTGTTGTCATGTGCAGGTAAACGCTATTTTTGAAAGCATATGGGTGTACTACATGAATATTCCTAACCGTATATTGGAAGTAAGTTGAGAGGCCAACTCTCAAGGATCCAATTCGAGAAATTGGGCTGGTTTTATTTTCAAATGGCCAAAAAAAGGGATTGGACAGATTTGAAAATGAGGTATACTTTTTATATTTGATTCTTCAATATGATATTTTATAACATATGTCTTCATTGTAATTTGTAGTGGTTTTTTCTTACGTGATGTGCAAATTGGTTCTATGTAGGATGTCAAAGGAATATCAAGTTGGGGTTGAAGAATTCATAGATTTTGCAAAAAGGCATTCAGAGGATAATAACACCATAAGATGCCCTTGTAAAAAATGTAGCAATGTTGCAGTATTGACGTTTCAGGAAGTACAAGACCACTTGATGATTCATGGTATAACAAGTTCATATAAAACTTGGTTTTTCCATGGAGAGAGAGTTCCTACTCAGGACTATATATTTGACAAGAGCAAGAAATGCCACACAACAGAGATGCATGATTTGCCTCCACAAATTACACATGGTGATGAACACATAGTCGGACATCAATATGATAATCAGAATGATGAGTTTGCAACATTGCTTATAAATGATACTGAAGTTCTTGAGAATGACGATCTTAATGAGGCAACCATGGGTGATGATAATATGGTTGAAATGGTGAATGATGCTTATCAATAATATAATGAAAATCCAGATGTGAATTGTGAAAATGGCCAAGCAACAATGCAAGAAAAAAATGATATCAATCAATATCTAAAGTTAATTGAAGATGCGAAGGCACCATTGTACCCAGGTTGCAGTAGTTTCACTAAGCTATCGGCCACTGTGAAATTGTACAACCTTAAAGTGAGAAATGGATGGCCTAATGCAAGTTTCACCCAGTTGTTGAAGTTGCAAAGAGAAATGCTTCCAACAGGAAATACACTTCCAGAATCTACATATGCTGCAAAAAGTTTGATTAAATAATTGGGGTTGGACTATGAAATGATACATGCATGCCACAATGATTGCATTTTATATTGGGGAAAATATGAAAAAATAAATGAATGCCCAATATGTGGCGAATCAAGATGGAAGGTTGATGCTCATTCTGAAAAGGTGCGTACAAGTGTCCCGGCCAAAGTGCTGAGGTATTTCCCTATCGTGTCGAGGTTGAAGAGAATGTACAGGTATGATTTTGAACTCTTATAATTCCATTATATCAAACACCTTCATGTACTACCAACCTACTAGAAAATCATCTTCTTTAATCTACTAAGTAGTGCAATGCATATATGATTCTTTATGTTTTTGTTACAGCTCTACATATATTTCACAGAAAATGAGGTGGCATCATGAGAATGCAAGTAAGGATGGAATAATGTGCCACCCAGTTGATAGCCCGGCATGGAAAACTATAGATTCTAAATGGCCTAATTTTTCCAACGATCCTCGCAATGTACGACTTGCAATGGCAGTGGATGGATTTAATCCTTTTGGAAACTTGAGTAGTAGTTACAATGTATGGCCAATAGTACTAGTCACATATAACCTTCCGCCATGGTTATGCATGAAAAGGAGCTTTTGTTTGTTGTCATTGTTAATACCTGGTCCCAAGCAACCAGGAAATGACATAGATGCTTATTTGGAACCATTGGTAAATGAACTAAAACTAATATGGGATGAAGGGGCAAGGACATACGATGCTCATTCAATGTCATTCTTTAATATGAAAGCTATATTGATGTGGGTAATCCATGACTTTCCTGCTTATGGAAATATGGCTGGTTGCACGACTAAAGGGTTTTGTGCATGCCCTATATGTGGAAGGAACACATATTCAATGTATCTCAAATGTAGTAGGAAGTGTGTGTACATGGGACAATAGGAGATATCTTCCAATCAATCATAAGTATCATTCACAAAAGGACCATTTAATGGGAAGTCTGAGCATCTCATTGCACCTACAATTGTACAAGTGTCAGATATTTTTACAGAAACAGAAGGAAGGGAAGAGAAATGGGGAAAGACTAAAAGTACAAAAAGAAAGAGAAATTTTTAAAAAGGTGAAAATTCGAAGAACGTGTGGAAGAAAAGGTCAATTCTATTCAATTTACCATATTGGGAGGTATGTGTGCACACATTATCTTAAGGCCTAAAATGTACGATGCTTGAAGGACTTCATTGTGTTTAAAATGAATATATTGTTTAATTTTTCTTTGATGTTATAATTCATTGATTTTTTATACGGTTGGATGTAGAAACTCCTAGTGCGTCACAATTTAGATTTAATGCACGTAGAAAAAAATGTATGCGAAAGTATTTTAGGAACCCTTCTAGATATAAAAGATAAATCAAAGGATGGGAAAAATTATCGTGATGACTTACAACAGTTGGGTATAAGGAGGTCCCTGTGGCCACAACAAAAAGGAAAAAAAATATTTCTTCCACCCGCACCACACACTCTTTCAAAAAAGGAGAAAGAGATTCTCTGTCGTGTTTTGTTCACCTTAAAAGTTCCAGATGGATATAGTTCAAACCCTAGAAATCATGTATCTATGAAACATCTCAAGCTTCATAGTATGAAAGCACATGATAGCCATGTTCTCATGCAACAAATCCTTCCAATAGCATTGTGCCATGTGCTACCAAAAGCAGTTCGAAACACTATTTGTAGGCTTTGCTTCATTTATAGGTGAATTTGTGCAAAAATGGTGGATCCAATAGATCTTGATAACTTACAAGATGATGTTGTGGAAACTTTGTGCTTACTCGAAAAATATTTCCCCCCTTCATTCTTTGATATAATGATACATTTGACTGTACACTTGGTGCGAGAGCTACGTTATTGTGGACCAGTTGCATATCGATGGATGTACCCTTTTGAAAGGTCAGTTAAATGTTATTAAGTGCAAATCCACATAAATTCCAGCATTTTATGTGCATATAATAATAATACATTACTAGCAACTCTTTATTCATACTTTTGATTTCTCTACAAATTGTGTGTTTTTTTCTAGGAACATGAAAGTTTTCAAAAGTTATGTGAAAAATAAGAATAGGCCTGAAGGCTGCATAGCTGAAAACTACACTGTGGAGGAATCCATAAAATTTTGTGCTATATATGTTGAAGGTATGGATAATATTGAAAGCATTCCTAGTAGAAATGAAGCTTGGGACAATGAAGAAGGAGAGGTTGGACAATATGGGAAGGCCTTATCTAGTGGAACTTCTATTAAATTAGATAAAACTAGTTTGTTACAAGCCCACAGATGGATCTTGCACAACACAGATGAAATTCAACCTTGGATAGAGTAAGTAATAATCACATACTTATGAAATCATTTTTATTATAATATATCGCAATTTTTTCATAAATTGTTTATTGACATTACTTGAAAATAGGATGCACTTGACAGAAATTGCCAATAGTAACATCCAAGCCCAAAAAGATGAAGTCTTACTACAAAAGCTCCACAACCAACAATTTAGTGATTGGTTAAGAAAACAGGTAATGATATGTTCTTCATATTAGATTTAATTGAACTTCATTGATCAAGACTATTATGATGTATGAAGGTGAGATTCTTTTAATATATTTTGAAATTGCATGGTTTTCTAACGACATTTCAAAATTTCAA
The DNA here is from genome assembly GCA_027924585.1 of Larix kaempferi. Taxonomy (NCBI): domain Eukaryota; kingdom Viridiplantae; phylum Streptophyta; class Pinopsida; order Pinales; family Pinaceae; genus Larix; species Larix kaempferi. The sequence goes on along the minus strand of BSBM01000345.1, from coordinate 661,399 downwards.
GGTGGAAGGAAAAAAATATATTTCTGATACCCTTAAATGGTTGGCACGTGGCCCAAGGAAATATGCAACTAAGTATGATGGCTACTTATTCAATGGGTGTAGATTTCATGTTAAAAGATTGGAATATGTCAGGGCCACCCAAAATAGTGGTGTTTGCATAGATGCACAAACATTAATGAGATCAAGTGCAAAGGATAAAAACCCTATACATCAAACGACAACATATTATGGAGTGATTCAAGAAATAATGTTATTGGACTACTATTTGGTGCAGTATCCGTTGTTCAAATGTGATTGGATAGATGTACACAAGAAGAATGGAATGAAAGTTGATGAAATTGGTTTCACCATGGTGAATCTGAAGAGATGCTTGAGTAAGGATAGACTGCAAAATGATCCATTTATTCTAGCATCACAAGTGAAACAAGTGTTTTATGTACAAGATCCGGTAGAGAATGACTGGTATGTAGTTTTGACATGCCCTCTGAAGGGATCAATAAATTGTAATAGATATGATTTGGAGTATGCAGATTTATCAAGTGTTGCAGATTTTGAAGGGACGAAATCCAAAGAGGATGAAGCTGTAGGTGATGGTGGCATGGATTATGTTTGACAAGATTGTGAAGGCACATGGTTGGATGTTGTTCAGTAAGTAGCATGCATGATTTATTTATCAGTTCTCATTTAAGTTGTATCTGTGAAAACTTATATCTTAGATTATTACTTGGATTTACCTTTCATGCATATATTTTTTGTTTTGCTACTGTTTATGCATATTATTACTTGGATTTACCTTTCATGCATATATTTTAACAGTGGATAGATTGGGTGTGGGGAATTGAGAGTGATGTGAAGGGGGGGGGGTGGTGGGGGTGGGGCCATATGAGCTTCAACCTTCACGTGGTTGGCCCTGTTTAGTAGAGAATAAGATATTCTTGAAACCAAGAGAAGCTCATTCAGGTATTTTCATTTCGTTTTTTTAGAAGTTCATATATGTTATGCCTTTTATTACATATCTATCAATCGCTTATATGAAAATACCATTTTTTCAGGATATATGCAGGTCTTCGCAATGGAAAGCAATATAATGACAATTTGTATCGTTCTCTAATTCATATTTGTAAGTTATCACCATAACGAATTTGTCAATTAGATATCTTATTGTCATTTCTCCAAATTTTAATTTTTTGGGGTTATTGGTCGTTGGATGAATCGTCCGACGAACGGAGTCATTTCATCCGTAGATTGTCTGGGTAAGCACATGGACCCCCAACAGGTCATTGTTTTAAGGAAGAGGTTAGGCTTAGCATTCGTGAATCATAGCTTATCAATATTTTACTATTTGTTTTCAGGAAGAGGGCTTAAGACTGACTTTTCAATTTAGTTTCATGTTTTTTTTCACCTTTTTGATAGCTTTCAACTAACCAGGAAACAAAAGTACTCTTTCCATATTACAGGGGAGTACAGATTATTTACAAGAATCTACTTCTCCAATTACGCACAGGGCCTGCATGTAAATCCATCCACAAGTAGCCTTGCTTGTGCTTGTGCAAGTGAAATAGCCCGCCATAGTGGAGTATGAAACACCCTTTCTTTACCATCAGGCTAAGACTCCATTTTCATTGAAATTTATTTTATCTATATTCTAACAAAAAAACGTCTTTGAATCTATTTGAGTATGTTGACCAGTGCGATTTGTCTCTTCACTATTCCTGAGTTTAATATGTAAATTGTTGTGCTACTTCTCAATGGAATATTACCAAAATACGAATACAGGATTTTTCTTTACCTTTACTGTTGCATCTGGCGTAAAATATAGCCATTGAAATGTATCTGATCTATTTGTTCACTACATATGTTACCAAGATATCTTTTAGTTGTTGGAATTCATGAGAATGTATAATTGACTTTACCAAAAAAATACCTTATATAATGCCTTTCATAGTCTGTCATGTTCTTTAACTTATGTATTGCCACTAAAATTAGAGAAATAAACATGGTACAACTCTATCAAAAAAATGTTAATTTTCTACTCTAGAATGGATTTGACTAGGCTATGATCATAAATAAAGTTGTTCTTCATCAATGTTTGAGAACTGGGCTGTCCTAAACAATTTTGAGGGAATTGATCATTTTTCTTATCTTTAGGTAGTAAAGGAGATACTCTAGTGTTGTATCTAAAATGTACGGTCCTACTTTTGTTTTCTTAAAATAAGGATATGGATAGTATAGTTCTGTTTTGTTGTTTGTTTCTTATATATTTCTGCAACAAGCTTCAGGTAACATTTTTGTCCAGCAACAATGAAAGCTAGGGTATTTAGGAATGATGGAATGAGATAACAATTAATTGCTTCATAAATATTTGGGTTGAGACTTTAGCTCTCTCTTATCTATTAAACATTTTCAGGTAGTAGCATGTCTTCGTTGTTAGCATGCATTGAAATGTAACCTCTATTGCATCCATAATTTGCTGCTCTCGGTTGTTACGTTTTCAGATGAAATTTTTTTTCTTGTGTTAGATGACAATGCAATTAAAGCCTTTTCATTCGTTAAAGGTTGTTGTTGAAATAGCATGACAAAATGAATTGACAATGAAAGAAACACATTTCACCTGGGAGAAAGAAAGAACAGACTGTAGATCAAATAACACATGAATCTTTGAACAGAAACGCCTGCAAGGCCTACCAACTTTATTTAAAATAGCTTCAAATTTGTTCAAACACAGAGCAACACTCGGGCTTCAAAATTTTCAACTCATTTGCCATTGATTACATTTAATTTATAGATGTCTTCGAGCCCCAGGCTCGGCCTTCTCTTGAACAGAAAACAATTATAACCTATTGACACCTAATCGAGGCATATTCGCCATTATAGACATGAGAGAGAGGTGGACAAATCGGCTCAACAGCCTTTTACATTTATAGGTCATTTTTACTATATGACCGCCTATACTTAACAAAAAGACAAAAATTGATCTTGGAGATGCTCTTCCAACTGGCCACTCCTACTAACTGAATGCTCCCACTAGCAGAAAACTTTGCAATAACCTCGAACTCCTCATGCACCTGTCCTGATTCTCCCCTTGCCATACTTCTCGATGGACTTCCATTGGTAATTTGAGGGTAGGTCTAGGGTGGCGAGCTCCTTAATTAACACTCTCAACTCTGTGTGTTCTCTGTAAGAATAACCAGCGTGCAGTGTCCTGGCTCCCCCGAACATTGAGGCTAACTCGAAATCCCCTGTCAATTTTTCAGCTACTATCTGACCTGTCAGAGGCTGATCCATCCTTGCAAAATCCTCCTGGTTTTCCTTGCAATCCCATAGTTTAACCTTGTATTCCTCATTTGATAACATGGTTCCATTCTCCTCCCAGAACATAGGTAGGCCTTTCTTGAATAAGGGGTCGAATGCCTCCTTGAATAGCCTCAGTTGATTTGAGAGAATGTCTATCCCAAACTAGGTGATCTTCACCTGCTGATGCTTGTTAATTATTCTCTTGGCCCATATAATTGTGTCTACCCTGTCCTTTATGCTTGCTATATCAGCCTGCTCCTCTGACAAACCACTCAAAAACTCCACTGCATTTTCTACATAATCCGAGGGCTTCTTATTAAGCTTTTCATTGGCCACTGCTACAGCCTGTTTAGCCAAATTTACCACAGTTTCCTTATCCACTATGAATTTCAAATAGGTCCTTAGTTCATCTTCTTGCTAGATGACATCATCCCAGATGATTTTCTTAGTCTCCTACAGTACCTTCTGTCCTATCACTTGCTCCTTTAACATGTCAAGATCCACCTGCATTCCCTTTTACTTGGATTCCCAAGCCTCCTTTTCCTTCTCTACATTGTCCTTTAGAGTCTTTAGGTTAGCTACTTGTTTTCTCAATCTAATCATTTCAGCATCTTCTAGGCTGGCATTGGCTATTTTCCCCACTATGGAGAAGTCTCCATACTCAATTAAGGGTGTGACCTCCATTTCTTGCTCTTTTTCATTTTCCTTTACTTTCATCTCCAGTTCTTCAAACTGGGCTTTCCATACTTTCTCGCTAGCTGCTACAAGGGCTATGTTAAGCTGCAGTTGCTTCTCTTTTTCTCTGAGCTCCACCAGCTGGGCCTTACAGTCAATCAATTCTTCCTTTAATTTTTCTTTCTCTTCCTCTAGTTATGCCTTCTCAGGGGCATTTACCAATTGAGCAACATGCATCTTTAACTTCCATTTTAAGGACAAAATCTCCTGATCTTTCCCATCCAACAGCCCTTGTATGTTTTTTCTCTTGGCTTCTTCAGTCACAGAGGCTAATAATTGAGCTTGGAGCTTCTTCACCTATCCCTTTAGAGATTTGCTTTCTGCCTTCTCTATCCTTAATTGATTTTGAACCTTGGATTTGTTTGATTGTACTTTAGACAATTCTAAGGCACCCTTCAGTAGTTTGTATATAATCTCACATGTTTCCTTCTGCAGGTTGATTATGTCAGGATCTGGGATATCTTCCAGATTGACCTTTAACTCAATAGCTTTGTTTTTAGTGGCCAAAGCCAGGTTTAGAGTATTCTGGGCCAAATTTCTGCTGGCCACCAAGCTGGCTACACTCTTCTTAGATATTTTCCTTACTTCTTCATATAATTTTTTCTGTGCTGCAATGTTGTCTGTATTTTCCTCATATCCCTCTAGCAGCTCTGCTCTGGTCGTGCTCAGTGCTACAGTTCCCTTGGGTGGTTTACCAAAAACATGTTCTTTGACTTCAAAATGGGGCATTCGGAACTTGACCTGCTTCTTCTTTGTCTTCTCTTCTTGAATCTTTGCCACCTGTTGATCAGCTTCTTCTATTTTCTGCCTCCTTGAGGCCCTTTCAGGGTCACTGTCCACATCCATTGGACTGTTGATTTCCTGCTGATTGGACTTTTCTGGGATGGCCATGAGGGGCAAAACCATTTGCACTGTTGTATCTTTACTAGATGATCTGGGTGATGAAGATGAGCCTTCCTCAAAAAGGTATGCCAAAGTTTGGGAAGTCTCTCGGGGGTCAATGCCCATCTGTCCCTACTCAATATTCTCCAGCCAGTTTTCCCTCTCATCCATGCCAGCCAGCTCAAAATGTTCATACCCCTTTCTATTTGTTGTTTTCCTTATTTCTGAAAGTATGTGATGGGGATCATAATTCATTGCTACCTTGGAGGGGAATCCCATGTCTTTCATTATTTTTTGAAGGCTTGAGAGAGATGCTCTTCTTTTAACCATGATGGATCCTACTGTCCAGGGAAAATTTATGTCCAATGCCTTCTTATCATCTACGAAGTGTTCACATTCAACTGTTAGCTTCTGTCCTACAAACTCCATGGTGAATATCCTGGGGGTGAGGAATGCAGGAAGCTCATATGGGGCATGGGAAAACCCATATACTCTGATTACAGTACCCTGCTTCAATAAAAACCAATCCCCTACCCCTTTTTCCATTGGGGGTTGCAGCAGGTCTTTCATCTCCGGTATTACTCTAGGTAATCTTTTCTGAAAAAATAGGAAGTAAACCTCAGCCATGAGGCCATTCATGAACATATTGTAGTCAGAATACATCTCTTTGGTAATATGTAGCTCTGGGACCTGTAGGTTTTCATCATTGGCTTCCAGGAACATCTTTAACAAATAGGATTGGAACCTGAAAGACCTAGTCTTAGGAAACTCCACAAGTTGGGAATGGATACTTTCTGCTAGGGCTTCGTCAAACTTTAGACAGGCACACAGGGGGGGTAAATTAGGGTCAGATGGCTCAAGGGGACAGGTACTGATAACGAACAGAAGGCTAATCAAAGGTTCGGTTATATCATGGTTGGTGTCCAGCCCTAAAAAATGGGACAGCATCGAGATTACATATCTAGATTCTTCTGTGAACAAGTTGGCTTCGCCAGGGAAAGTGTCTACTGGGATAGAAACACCTAGGAGTAGGAGGCATGGTAGAAACTCTCCTTGAGGTTGTTTGGGTCTCTTCGAAAATTTTGAATTAGGGCTTCTAATTGATAACTTTGGGACTATCAACATAAATCTTCAAGCACGGCTAGGGATTTCTGGATGGTTGGGTCATCCATGTAACACAGAATCTTTGATTTTGCAGCGTCCATGACTGCCCTGTGGCCAGGGGAATAATAGCTGGAGCACCAGTCTATGAACTCAGGACAATTTGGGGTCTGACTAGTGGTAAAAAGGTGAAAGGAAGACGGGTAGACCTTATGGATATCTCTTCCCTGGGCTCTTATGGTTTCTAGTTTTTCTTTGGTGGCTTCCAGGGTACTATTAAGAAACATGGTGTCGAAAATTCCACTGTCTTTGTCCTCTATCCGGTCGTTTATCTTACAAGATTCGAAACCCGTGTTAGTTTTTCAGAATTTACTTCAATCTGATCTAGGATCTTAACTGAGAGAACAACATGTACAGCATATCTATGGCATATCAATCATGGACACAATATTGCAAGCACACAAGAGACATAGAGTTTCTTGGGGAAAACCATAAAGGTGAAAAACCCCAATAACTTCCTCAGAGATAGATAGAGCAATGATACAACCCAAGCATAAGAGATAGACATCTCCTAGCAGCAGATTCTCCTCCTCCACAAGTGCGCCACTCCCCCGAGAGTGTGAGAGAGAATAGAATGATGAAATAGAGTGCCTCCCGCACTCTATTTATACTTGACTTGACTTGCCTAATAACCTTTACTAGGTCAGCCTTAACTTAACCACATAACATAATGCTGAATGGGACGACACCCAATAGGGTGGTCTAATAACCCTTTGACCCACATGGCTGACCCCCAATAGGGTGGTCTAATAACCCTTTGACCCACATGACTTATACAGGGCCGACCCCAACAAGGTGGTCTAATAACCCATCAAGTATAAGTTACGCCACTTACAATATAAATGATGACACTTCCGTATAGGGGAATAATAACATCTCTATAGGAATACAAACACTTCCGTATAGAGGAATAATACCATCTCTATAGGAGTACAATATACATATATGAAATACATTCCGAAGTTACATATACATCAACACTCCCTCTTAACTAGGAAGGTATTTCTCGACACAGGTCTTCTAGCACAAGTCTTCTTCTCTGGATCATCGTCACTGGATAATCATCATCGAGTCATCATCATCGTCACTACTACTGCTATCTCAATCAATCTCTGAATCTACTCATCATAGTAAGTTCTACAGAGCCAGTCCTTTTTCATACTAGATGTAGGCCCACCACCTGTAGGTCTTCATCATCACTGGCCATACTGTGGAATCCTCGGGACTTATTACGTGCGTCACAAAACCTAGCGGTAGCATCCCAGGCTGTTACGAGCACACAGCTCTACCTGTCGGATCTCCCAAGAGCACATTACATGTGACCCATCACAAAACCTGGCTGAAGCATCCTAGGTTGTTATGATCACACAGCTCTACCTATTGGATCTCCCAGGAGCACATTACATGTGATCTCACCACAAAACCTGGTTGAAGCATCCCAGGTTATTACAAGCACACAGCTCTACCTGTTGGATCTCCCAGGAGCACATTACATGTGGTCCACCACAAAACCTGGCTGAAGCATCTGAGGCCTTTTTCATCCTATCCAGATCTCCTAGGAGCATATTACATGTGGTCATGGCAATGCCTCAAAAGAGCATCTGAGGCCTTTTTCATCCTGTCCAGATCTCCCAGGTCCACTTACATGCCATAGGACAATGCCTCGACAGAGAATCTGAGGCCTTTTTCATCCTTTCCAGATCTCCCAAGTCTAATTACATGTCCTCCCAGAGCAATGCCTCAAAAGAGCATCTGAGGCCTCTTTCATCCTGTCCAGATCTCCCAGGTCTACTTACATGCTCACAACCTGTCCATGGCCACAGAGTATCAACCTGATACTCTCCATACATCATCTTGATGTACACATGATCATCCTGATCATCATCACTACATCGTCCTGATGCATGTCATCTAGAGAAGCTCATCATCCACGATCATCCAATGCATCTACCTGATGCATACCAAGTATCTACCTGATACATATCACCATACACAGTGTATCCACCTGATACATACATAGATACATGATCCACACAATGTATCTACCTGATACATATCAACATACATGATCTACCTGATCATACAACATATCCACCTGATACATATACAAATACATGGTCCAAGCATCCAACAAGATGCATGCATACATAAATGATCCAACTGATCATATCCAGCATCCAACATGATGCGTACATACATAAATGCTCCAACTGATCATATCCAGCATCCAACATGATGCGTACATACATAAATGACCAACTGATCATACAGAGCAGAAACTAGAACATCATCCTAATGCTCATCATCCAATGCTTACATCCACAGCCATGTGAAGGATCCCCCTTCCACCATGCTAGGAATGGCTACAGCAAATGTCTCCACCGCTTCTTCCTCGAAGTTTCATCGATCCGAAGAACACCAAGCCTCTCTTTGAAGTACTCAAACTTCACTCTGGATAGTGGCTTCATAAACACATCTGCAATCTCCTTATCCGTCGCAACATACAGGAGCTTCACTGCTCCCCTTTGCACCATGTCCCTGATATAGTAATATTTTATCTCTATGTGTTTCGACCTGTCGTGGAACACCGGGTTCTCAGACAGCTTCACACAACTCTGGTTGTCACAAAATATACCAGTAGCCTCCAATGGTAGATCACATAACTCAGACAGTAGCTTCCTCAGCCATACTGCTTCACAACTAGCCAAACAGGTTGCAACATACTCTACCTCGGCTGTACTCAGTGCTACGTAGGATTGCTTCCTGCTAAACCAAGAGATCACACCTGATCCCATACTGAAGTAGCACCCAGAAGTGCTCTTCCTATCTGCAGCACTGCCTGCCCAATCTGAATCAACATAACCCTACAGGTTAAACTTTTGATTCACATCATACTTGAGCCCATAACCAACTGTACCCTTCAGGTACCTCAGAATATGCTTTACAGCAACCAAGTGAACACTTCTGGGATCCATCAGTGTTACACCTAAAGTCTACCCATCATCATGATTTAGTGTATACATCCCTGAAGTCATCTAGACCAAGTACTCATTTGGGAGGATTTGTACTCAGTTTGTACAACCTTTTGAGAGGTTGTCACAGGTTGCATACTAGCAACATGCGACGTCGTAGGTTGCTCCATAGCAAGGTGCGACGAGGTCTGTTAATGGGAAAAAATAGCCATTTCGAGATCTTTCTCGAAGCTTGCCCATTTGGGGGCTTATCCCTGATCTCTTGGAGAGCTAATACTTGACCCCTAACTCATTGGGAAGATCCCCTATCTCTCTCCTACCATCTCTCAATCTATCCTATCCATAACCTCATCCACTTAGTCCTATATAAACGAGGCTCACTCCCATACCAAAGGGAGGAAGACTATGGTATCTACATGCTGGTGAATTCTCTTTTAGGACACCTTCACTCACCTCTTGGAGAATTCATGCTTCCTTGGAAGGGCTTGGCAATTTGCTTGTGTGGAGAAGGGTTGCTACGTTAAGTCATTGGTTGTAATTCTATATATCTATCATGTACTCCTCTATTTGCAGTAATACAAATGCTTTCCTCCAATATCGTTCTTATGTGTAATGATGTTGTGTTGTTTACCTGCTTAACTGTTTACATAGATCTCTTATTGTATAGATTCTCTTTATTCGTTTCTCTTTTCTATGTCTTAACAGGTCTTGCAGCTTGGATCTGATGACCGTGGGACGTGGAGCAACATTCAGGAGAAAGGATAGAGAATCAAAGAGGTAAGACATCTAGTACTTGATCTTTAAGTAGATCTAGGAAACGTGTTTGTAGTCTGTTCTATTTGTTCTAGACTCGCATTGAGCTAGGGAGATCCGGCTCACCTACGGTCGAGTGGATTGTCCGATAACAAATCTGGCGACCATATTGGGGAGTATTCTTGTTTAGTGATCGTTAATCTGAGTTGTTTTCAGTTGATTACTTGTCACAAGCCTTGTTGTCATTTTCTTTTGCCATTTTCCTTCTCAGGATTGATTCCATTGTCATATCTTCACGTTGAAGATCCTGATCTTCTTCCTTTGAGTTTATACAACTCAGTTTCAAACATATTGGTGGTTCATTATTAGGATATCTAATTCATTTTTGAATCTAGAACTTTCCTGTCACACATGGGCAGTGAAAATAGAGCGACACTATATTTTTCGGAGTCTTTGTCCTTTGACTGTTGCTTTCTTGTCGCATCCTGTGCATTAGTAAATTGTGACATTGTCGCATCTCTCGTGCAGGTAAACTGCGACGTCGCACTGTCTGCAAAGCCAGAGTGCGCCGATCTGTCAAGACTTAGCATACATGTATCCATCTTCTTGTTTGACAGTCTGAGCCTTGTTTTGGTGTATGAACTCCCTCTATGCTGCAACATTCAGCCAGAGGTCCCATTTTGATTTGTGTGTTGAGAGTTTGGTTCCATTTGGATTGACTTTGGGCTCCGCTTTGGACAAGCTTGAAATCGGTAGTGGCGGATACTTTTTGTCTCCCCCACCTTCATCCATTCACTCTTGCATTCCCTTCCTTCCATCCCTGATCTGATCATTGCATTGGATCGCCTTCCAAACCTCATCTTTTTTTGCTTTGAGCTTTGCTTGCTTAGTTTGCTTGTTGTTGCTTGGTTTTGAGGTAAGTGTGTCTTTTCGCTTGGTTGAGTGCTCATCTTTTCTTGAGTTTTCTGAGTGTATGAGTGCCATAAGTAGCATTTTCTTTTTAGTCATTTAGATCTGAAAGCAAAGTTGTCTTCAAGTTTATTGCTTTGATACATCCAATGAAAGATTAAAAGTGCTTCTCTCCCATTATTTCTCAAAAAGTTATTGAAGAAAGATCATTGTGCATTGGAATGTTTTGGAAAAGATGAATGGAAATATGATTGATTGTGTTTTTCTTGAATTATGAATTATTCATCTTCTTGAAAAGCTCTAGTACATTTCATTTTTTTTCAAAAGTTGTTTCCATGCTAGGGAAAGATAGGTGCATTTTTTGTTTTTGTTGCCTTTAGATAATTGAAAAGAGAAAGTGAAAAGCTTGCATTTTCCGTTTCAGAATCCTCTCATTTCATTACTTAGTGTTGTTTTGATTTGAAAAAGAAAAGAAAAGAAAAAATACTTTGATTTGGATAGTAGTGTTGTGTACAATTGCGTGTTTCATTGAAAAAGAAAAGAGTATTTTCATTGTCAAATTTGTTTGCATTGGGAATTGTGTTGCATTGAGTTTGTTTTGGCAATACCATTGGAAAAATCTTTCTCCTTACCATAGGTAGAATTCATCGAAAGAAAAGAATATTTCATGCATGTAGATAGGGCTTGCATTATGTTTCTGATTATGTACTCACCTCATGCATTCACCTGACCGTCCAAGATAAAATTAACGGTAGAACTAGGTAAAAATTTTAGTAACTTGTGTGTAAGTTAGAGACGTGTTCCGACGTCGTTAAGCGTGGCAGCTGTCGTTACTTGCCAGCACTGTAGTCCGGGGGTATTGTATTCTTCCACGTACATCGGTATATCAAGCTCCTTCTCGTACCCACCAAGTACCATAATCCGTACTTGGCGTATATTGAAGGGTGTATCACATACTCGACACGTATATCGGAAGGTCTCCTGCCAACGGCTGTGCATTAGACAGCACCACTACGGATTTGAGCTCCCACGTACCTTGCGTATATCGGGAGACACCATTAGGATTCCTGAAACCAACCGAGTTAACCATTTGGTCGTCTTGGAAAAGCAATACACCGAGAACAGCACTCGGGAGATTAGCACGCACGTCCTGTCTAGGTAGTCGGGTATGCAGGCAAGGGTATAGTCCCAATCCTCCTTGTCGTGTCATATTGTTGGACCCTGCAGTATATTGCGGTTTGTGATGATGCCTTGATAATCCCGTGAGGTTCCAGACTTTTGAATCCACTCTGTCACATAAGTTTGCTTGTTGCCTTAGTTTGAGTAGGTTTCTTGGACTACTTTTATTTTAGTATACCTTTAGGAGAAACGTTGTTTCAGCCTTTTTTGGCTGATTTTCCTAATACTCTGGCGGATTTTCCCTGGAGAAGGTCCAGTAGGATCTTGAACTTGCCACCCCGAATTTCCCATTAATTCAAAGTTTATTTCGAGGGTAAGAATGGATCAGTGTAATGCGGTCATAGTTACTGAAGTAGGGAACCCCACCTTGAATGTTGGCGGACTTTTGTTTCCACCAGATTCACTTGCCTCTTATCCCACGCGAGATGAAGAAGCACACACCCCCACTTCTCAAAACCTTCCTCCCGTCATCCCGGGAGAACCTGGAAGTTGGAATGGATAAACTAACTCCAAGATGACCCCACTGCAGCTGTTGGTCCTTCAGCAACTTACTGGACATCTTCTACAAACCATCCAGTGGCTCATTTTGCCATCTCATCCCCACCTAACTGGACTACTCCAGAGTTCACTAGGCCTTACTATAGGCCTGACCTTGCCGATACTATCGACCCCATCCATGAACGTTTGGAATAGTTACGTGTTAAAGGAGATGAGCTTCGAAGACAAAGTCTCGAGCGACACTCTTAAGAGTTCCACAATCGCCATTTCCAAATAAGACTTGACGACGGAAACATCCCAATTCATTCGATATATTTCAGATCACCTGAAGCACCCCACCATGTGACCACTAATGAGATTGGTCAACCCTCGCAGGAATCCAGTCCTGCACCTCAAGTGAACCAACCGGTGGAAGGACAACGGTCCAACACACCTATCACTACCACAGTTACTTTACCAGTTCCTCCCCCACCTCAAAATTCGAGGGGAGGGTACTCCATTCCTACGGATTATCTTATTGGTAATGTTATTACCACGAAAGCTAGTCAACAACCCATGTTGTTTCAACCTTTGAATAGTGGTCAGCGTATTGTGGCTGGGGGGAAACCCCCATTTCCTAACTAGAACATAGGCGGTGGAGTCCCCAACGGACCTTCCATTGGACCTAGCCAACCTGCCAGACCGTCCACCATGGGATTATCTCATGTTGGAGGGTCATCAAATGTAACCCAACCCTCATGGAGTCAAGCATATCCAGGTTCCGTTAACCCTGTGCCGGGCCAACCTAATCCCAAAAATGTGCTATACGGGATACCTTATCCCGAGAATCCTTACAATCTATGGGGGAAACAACCTATGTTGCAATGCAGACCCCAGCCGAATATCCCTCAAGTTCCACCACCCCCGATTGGTCCTCCCCCACCTCCTGTTATAGGCAGCGGGCCCCCACCTAACGTTGGCGGAGGCCCACCTCATTTTACCTACAATGCCCCTCACCCCTTTGGCGGTGGTGGGAATGGCCCCCACCTCCTCCAGGTGGAGGCGACGGCAGACCACCTTATCATGGTGGTGGAGGAAATTTCCCTTCGGGTGGCGGCGGTGGTCCACCACCCCCTCCAGGTGGAGGTGGTGGAGGACCTAATTACTATGGTGGTGGCGGTGGTGGTGGAAACCATCATCCTTCCGGTAGAGGAGGCAGTGGGTGCCCCCACCCATCTAGCGGCGGAAGTGGTCCACCACCCCCTCCAGGCGGAGGCGGAAGTGGTCCACCACCCCCTCCAGGCGGAGGCGGAAGTGGTCCACCACCCCCTCCAGGCGAAGGTAGTGATGGGCCACCTTATTATAGTTATGGACCCCCACCTCCTCTTGGTGGTGGTGGCAGACCTCCACCCCCTCCCGGAGGTGGAGGTGGACCCCCACCTTATTGGAATGGACCACCGTATGGTGGCGGACCTCCTTATGGTCCAGGAGGCACACCCCCCTACGGTTAGTTTTATCCTGGTACACCTTACAGTCAGTTTAGTCCTTACACACCATATCCGTATTATTAATACACGCATCCTAATCCACAGCTGCCCTTTTTGGCTACTTTGGACCTACTTGACCTCTCTCATTTAACCAGCAATCCTATTTACCATGGATCTAACTGGCCACCGATTCTGGTGAAACTTCCATCTGATATCCCCAAGTTTGACGGCAAGCCAGGTGAAGACCCCAAGAACCACGTGATGACATACCATTTATGGTGTTCATCTAATTCCTTAATGGACGATTCAATTCATCTTAGATTGTTCCAAAGGACTCTCACTGGTTTGGCTGCCAAGTGGTATATTGAGTTGCCACCACACTCTTTTCCTGATTTTGGCTCTCTTGCTATGAACTTTTTGATGCATTTCCAGCTGCCTATATGGTATGAGACTGGTACTGAGCTTTTAACCTCGCTCCGTCAGAATACCGCCACTCCCATTTTGGATCATATCCACGAGTGGCGAAGGAGATGACGTCTCATTAAATCTCCCATTCCAAATCAGCTCCTAGCAGACTGGTTTACTAAATCACTTCTTCCCACCATAGCAAAAGATGTTGCCATGCAAGGTGTTGTCACCGAAGAATAAGCCATCGCAAGTGCTCATCTGTTAGACCTGGTCTATACCCAGTCTATCCCTCTGTTTAATATTTTTCCTGATGCACCCCGGGATGTTAACGATCCCACGAAACTACATAAGGGACCCCAAGCTGATGGTATCATAAGTTCCCTTACCACCCATCCTACTGTTAGCACTGTTGGATCCTCCAACCCAACTCTGGCTGGACACAGCACCGCCAAGTCCACTGCTCCTGCTGTAATTGAAGAGGTGAATTTTGTTCAATCGGCTTCATCTCAGAAGTTTAATGGCAAAAAGAAGAAAAAGGGGAAACCCAAGAAATCTTCTGCCCAGCAAGAAACGAAGAGCACTCTTGAAGATACTAAGAAGAAAAGGAAACTGAAGTATCCTTGTCTACTGTGTGGAGAAGACCATTTCTCCAAAGAGTGTCCCCATAGAGACGAAGTGCAAAAGTTTCTTAGGGGTAAACTCACTCCCGCAGTCCTCAACGATCTGTTTCCTGCTCAAAATCAGCAGATGATTGCTCAAACCCCCCCATCCCAGGGGGAACCATCCAATGCCACGCATGTTCTCATGTTGTGTAACGAGGCGATCAATTTAACTACTCGCTCACAATCTTATGAACAGGTCCCTTCGAAGGAACCCACTGGAAGAAATACTGAAAAAGCTTCCAACTCTTTACCTGATGTCACTGTACCATCGACTTTTCTCACCATCGAGAGACCCTCTCTAGATTTGATATTGCATCCGCCCAAGAGCACGATTCGAAAATCTATTTTCAATCCTAATGCTCACGCGGAACAGAATTACAATGTCGTAGAGGACTTGGCCCAAGCTCCTTGCGCCATGTCCACCCTGTAAGTTTTGCAGAATTGTCCCAATCAATGCAGAACTCTCTTTGCAGCTATTGGTGCAGTTGACCTGGATTCCTCGAACACCATCATGTTTCGTCTTGACAACTTTAAGCTGAGGCTCTCACACCAGCTCACATTCCAAGTTACTGCAAACCTTGCTGTGAATATTGTCCATCGTACACTTTTGGACGAAGGAGCCTCCACTTTTGTCATGTCCATCGCTTGTTGGAGAGCCATTGGCTCCCCCGAATTGAATCGTTCTCCTACCATGTTGAAAGCATTCGACGGGCATGGCTTTCAACCTCATGGGCTCTTACAAGCTCTCGCAGTTGAGTTGGGCGGAAAGACCGTAACCATTAACGTGGAGGTGGTCTTGGCCCCGTTAGATTATAATCTCTTGATTGGTCGTAATTGGTTTTATACCATGCAAGCGGTAGCCTCTTCAGTCTTCCACACAGTACAATTCCCCCACCAAGGATGAATTGTTACTATCGACCAGTTAGATTTGTGTGCACCGGACGCCACTACTCATCCTGGTGACCATGTTCCTTCCATTGGACAGATGTCAAAACAGTATGAGAGTGTAGGGGTTGGCCTATTGAAAGATTCATCTCTCATGGGCGTTTTTCGAGCCGCGGACCCCCCTAATCATGTTGCCACGGTGAACATGATCTCAACTGAGATTTTATCTCACTCAAATGATGCTTGGCTTGTACCGAATGCAGCCACAACACACCTGCTTGGAGATATGATGCCTCTTTCACCAGCTGAACGTATTTATGAGGCTATCCAATCAGCTTCGGAGGACCATTTAACTATGGCCTCCCCATCTTGTTCTCTACGTCAGACGTCCTCTCTACCTGATCTCTTACTTCAGACTTTTCATTCAGACGAGTCCATCATGGAATTAATGAACGTTGACGGCAGTCCATGGGATGATCTCCATCATAGGTCATCTTTTCTTCCTCCTTTGGAATACATAGAGAACAACATCCATACCCTCTTTTCACCTGATATCTACCCATCCCCTCAGTCCCCCATCCTTACATGTCTTACGAACACGGAGGGAAACTTGGCCAACATTGAGCCAACCACCCCGGTAGACATCTCGGTGAAACCTGATATAGTGGAACACATTCATCTAGGCCAGAAGTGTTCCCCTGAAGAAATCACTGTTAGCACGACCTTGTTCAAGCAATTTTGAGATGTGTTTGCTTGGTCCTATGGGGAGATGCCTGGAATAGACCCCGCAATTGTTTCTCACAAAATAAAAACCTATCCCGACATCAAACCTGTACGTCAAAAGTTGCGACCGGTACACCCCCGGAAGACAGCGGCAATAAAGGCAGAAATTGAAAAGCTCTTAAAGGCTGGCTTTATTTATCTTGTCCCATTAATGGATTGGGTCTCAAACGTCGTTCTTGTGAACAAAAAACAGGGCACCATTCGCGTCTGTGTTGATTATCGGGACCTTAATCAGGCTTCTCCAAAAGACAACTACCCGACCCCCTTCATCGACCAGATCATCGACAACTGTGCCGGAAGCGTCATCCTCTCATTCATGGATGGCTTTTCTGGTTACAACCAAATTGAGATCAACGCAGCCGACCAACATAAGACGGCTTTCATCTTCCCATGGGGTACATTCGCTTATCGCAAGCTCCCATTTGGCCTTAAAAATGTTGGCGCCACGTTTCAGCGGGCTATGTCGTATGCCTTCCACGATATTAAGGACTTTGTGGAACCCTACTTGGACTATCTCCCTGTTCATTCAAAGCAGCGTGAGTTCCACATCAATCATCTGACGGCCATTTTCCTTAGATGTAGATGGTACAATATCCGTCTGAATCCTCACAAGTGTATCTTTTGCATTGAGTCCGGACGCCTCTTAGGATTTATCGTTTCGAAGGATGGGATCCGCATTGATCCCTTAAAGGTGGAGGCCATCATCAACCTACCACCCCCAACTGATGTTATAGAACTTCAAAGTCTCCAAGGGAAGGCGACTTACTTAAGACATTTTGTGTGCAATTTCGCGGAGAAAACTCAGGGCTATATGAGACTGCTTAAGAAGGACATCCCGTTCATTTGGGATGATCAAGCTCAAAAATCCTTCGACAGTATCAAACATGCCATCACGCATGCCCCTGTGCTCCAACCGCCTAATTATTATTGAGATTACATCCTATATCTCACCGCTTCTGCTACCACTATCGCCATGGTTTTGGTACAGGAGGATCAAAACGCTCAGGAACATGTGATATACTATGCAAGTAAGGGTCTAGCTGACGCTGAAACTAGATATTCATATGTCAAAAAACTTGCTTTCGCGGCAGTCATTGCCGTCCATATTCCGTCACTACATTTTGCTCCGCACCACCACTATCATTGCCAACTCGAACCCCATACTGACACGTCAGGTGCTTGGGGGCAAGTATTCACGCTGGATTGTGATACTGCAAGAATTCGATCTTCCTTTCGAGAAAGCTAAGTCTAAAAAGTCTTTGGTGTTTTTCGAGCTCATTTGCAACCTTCCCTGTCCTAATGCAAAAGTTGAGCACAATGATTCATTTCCGGATGAATCATTGTTTCTCATCAGTACGACTGACCCCTGGTATGGATATATTCTGTTGTATCTTCAAACCCAACGCTTCTATCCTCAAATTTCTCGCGACAATCACCGTATGATTCGTCACCATGAAAAGTATTATTTAATCATCAATGATACTTTGTATCGTCATGGCGTCGATTCAATCCTTCAACGTTGTCTCACTCATGATGAGGCTGAACGCGTTCTGAATGACTGTCACGCTGGGGCATGTGGCGGTCATCTCTCTGGGATGGCTACAACCCAGAAGATTTTGTGCGTAGGATATTACTAGCCTACTATCTTCAAAGATTGTATTGAGGCCGTTAAAAAATGTCCTCCTTGCCAACACTTCCACATGAAGAAGCGCACTCATCCCGCCCCACTACATCCGGTTATTGCTGTTGGCCCATTTGCAAAATGGGGCATCAATTTTATGCACTGTAAGCCTACCTCGGCCAGGGGGCATAGTTACATCATCGTAGTTGTGGATTACTTCAAAAAGTGGGCCGACGCTATGCCTACATACCAAAATGATGGCAAAACCGCCACACTCTTCATGTTTAATCATGTGATAGCGCGGTTTGGAGTTCCACAAGCCATAGTTACCAATCATGGTTCTCACTTTCAGAACCATATGGTTGATGAATTGAGTGACAGGTTGGGTTTTCGCCATGAAAACTAGACACCCTACTACCCGCAATCCAATGGACAGGTCGAGGCACTTAACAAGGTCTTGAAAACTATGATCCAGAGGATGGTAGGGACACAAAAGTCCAACTGGCATAATATGCTCTTTTCAGCATTATGGGCCTACCGAACGACCGTTAAAATCGCCACAGGCTTCACTCCCTTCCAATTGGTATATGGATTGGAGGCTATTCTGCCAATAGAGTGCAAAATCCCATCTTTACGGCTCGCGGTCGAACTTCTTCCTAACACTACTGCTAAGGAAGAACGTCTCTTGCACCTAGCAAAACTTGACAAGTCTCACCGTGATGCCGCTCTTGTAATGAAGCACATAAGAAATGCATCAAGGCCCAATACGATAAGTCGGTTGAACCTCGTATCTTTAACGAGGGTGATCTGGTCCTCACTTATGACCAGAAACACGTTAAACTAGGAGCAGGGAAGTTCGAGTCCATGTGGCATGGACCCTACGTCATAAAATGTGTGTTGGAAAAAGATGCCTACGAGCTTGAACATTACGATGGAATCTCTTTGGGTGAACCCCGCAATGGGCTTTACCTAAAGAGATACTACGCTTGATCTCTCATGCATAGACTTGCTTGTATATACTGTACATGGCGTGTTTTTGTGTTTTTTGTGTGGTGTGACGCATTTATTTTTTAGTGTCTTTTGATCTTGTTTCCGCTTCTTATACCATGTTCTTTCTGCATGTGCAGATGGCAATGTGCTATGGATTCGCGGATGGTTCCAGCTGGCATACCCTTCACCTTGCTTCAGCATCCTGGGTACTATATTCCCCAACAGGTGAGCTCATTAGCTCAGGAGGAAGTTACCTAGGGTTTGTGACCAACAATGCCACAAAATATCAGGCAGTAATCGGAACCCTAGCTGATGTCATTTCCTTGGGTATGAACCACATTGTCATCCACATGGATTCTCAATTCTTGGTTTCTCATCTGAACCGGGTCTACGCCATCCGTGATCCCATCTTACTCCATCTCTTCAGACGAGTACGTCTCCTGGAAAGGTCATTTGAATCTGTTCAATACCTACACATTCCATGAGAGTTAAACACAGTTGTTGACTCGATGGCCAATTTCATTTTGGATTGGTACATTGCACACACATAACATCCATAATATGTAAAAGCATTCACAACATGTAAATATAATGTACAGAAGCAAACATATAAACAATATCACATCACTAATCATTTGAAGAACACATAATGTATAAACCACCGATAATGTATATATATATAAATCGCTCAAAAGTAGTGCTGGTACAAAATCTGAAGCACGATGGCTTTCAGTGAGTCTCTACAAAAATATGAAGCATCATAGCTTTCAGTAAGTACAAAAATATGAGGCCTCTAAGCTCTCAGTACAAGTCTAAAAGTGCAATCAGGATGGACGCCTGACCCATACACCACCCCTGCCTCTAACAGCTCTCTGACGCTGGGTGAGAAAGTAGTCTGCAGTACGAGCCACCTTGCGGAGTAAGGAGTTGAAGCGCACAGATGCTCCCACCCCAAATCTCTGCATGGGCCTCGGTAGGTCATCGATGGCTGGCTCTGGTACCTCCACAGTCATCCCGGATAGGTTCCGGTACACCTCCTCCATCTCCTCGATGGCAGGATGAGCACCAGCGGGAACCACTACCTCTCCACCTCTGTATCTCCTCGCCAGAAGAGAGAGACCTACTGGTCACATGGGACCCACATCTGCACACACATATAATGTACTTGTCAGCACTACATCAAAAAAATAATATAATTCACAAAATTAAAAAGTGCAAGGGTTTTGTTCTTACCGATATCACCCCATGTTGCACCCTCTAGCAGCACTAAGTCGGGATCCTCTCGAAAGTCTGTGCCACCATATGGGAAGTCCTCAACCATAAGTAACTAGCCTTCTATCCATCTAAAGAAATCAGGACCAAAACTGATGATGGGACCCCCACCATGGTGGGTCATCACCTCTTCCCACCTGAGCATGTGTGGATCTCTCAGATCCCTGTCATCCAGTACCACCTGCGGGCGCAAGAGAGGAACATGCTCCAAGAGGAATGACACTATGATCGATATGTATCCAAACTGCTTGAGCTCCCCGCGCTGACACTTGGTTAGCTGAGCTCGGATGTTGGTGAGGAGACCCTCGCACCAGTTGAACACCATGGGAGACATACAGTCTTCCGCGTACAACATCTGAGTCTGAGTAGCCGTATGTGGAGCTTGGCTACCCGCCACCCTGGTAATAGTGAGCAGTATGGTCCTCAGTGGACAACTCACCACATCTCTGATGAGTATCTTCCCGCTAGAAGGATGAGAATAATCTATGCAGTACTGTGCCACCATGTCCTCCACTATACGATCACTGGCCCGTGTCCCAGTGAGTTGTACAGCGTCACCTATAACAAAGTATTGTTGGGCTGCATCCCAACTCTGGATCATGTGTGACAAGAATGGGATCTGGGCTCTCATCCCCTATATCTCGAAGAATTTGAGCAACCCACAATTTTGAAAAGCAGCCACACATTGTGGATCGTTTGCAGCCTACTCATCTTCCACTTCGTGTTCTCTCTCTCGCCACTCTAATAACATCTTTGCTTGCTGATAACCTGCCAAAAGGAGCATTTAAAGCATGTTAGGTCCTTTCCCAACTTGCACAAACTCATTTTTTGAAGTATGTTTGATGTTTGAGTTATGGGTTTCCACCATCGCACCTCACCTTCAGGTATAGGGTGACGTCGTCACAAGTCCCATGTTCGAGGCTTGTGATGACTCAGGCTCGTCGCAAGTCCCAAAAGGGCCACTTGCGACGAGCCAAGGGCGCAATGGCCCCTCCCCAAATCATAAAAAAACTCAAAAAATGAACAAAAATGCAAAAAGTAAACCACTGAAAAGTTGCAAGACAATATTTAGGCCTACCTGGTACAAACGCCTGGTGAAATGGCGGATCGTAGCTCCAGAAATCGGCAAAGGAATTTTTGGCTCCAAATTGGTACTTCTCCACCCAAATTGGCAATTTGAACAATGTTTCTATTTTTGGCCCATGTTTCTATTTATAGAATAGAATGGAATATTCCTTTTCAAATATTTTGATGCTTTTGGGCCATTTACTATAGTTTTGATCGTTTGTCATTATATTTGGGGCTATTTGACACTTTCTCTAGTGTACAGGAGTCGTAAAGTGGTCTTTTGTAGCGTTTCTCGCATTACCAACGGTAATTACAGGTATAAACACTCCTTTGAACGTTTTGTCATTATTGTTTTTGGTTAAGTCGTAATTATTGCATGAGGATGAGTTTACTCTTCATTTGTTCTCGTACTCATCAAATCATGAGAACAAGTACCGAGATATGATTTATCACTTTTTCAGGCTCGTTAAACTTCCACGGAAAAGGACACCCCCTGGAGTCCATAGTTAAGCTCTTTTCAGACTCCCTAAAATTGAAAAGATTGCCAAGCGAACTTGTTGCGTTCACGCTTGTTAAAGTATTTGAATCGTCGTCTTCCTGGTTATAGTTTACCCCTTTTTCAGACCATGGGGCACTAATTACGAAAAAGGAATACTCCAGCCAATCATGACTGAAAGAGTCCTCTCCCGCGTTGTTTTACCCTTTTTCGGGCAATGAGGCTAACTTTATGAAAAAGGACCATTGGAGTCTTCTTTAGTTCTTTTCAGACTCTCTAAATATGAAATGACGACCGAGTTTGCCTTCTATGGACTCGTTAAATTTTCACTTTGAAGGGCCCGTCATGGGACGAACCCCTCCTATCCCAGGTTCGGAAAATATTTGGGATTGGACTCATCTATGAGATGAGCTATACCAAGCATCTGGTTACCCTCATCAAGCTCGTAAAAAACACATGAGGCACTCATCATTCATGATAGGGAAAAAGGAAAGTGTTTGTGTTACATACCTTAGTGGCAGTATATAGTCGTTCTTGAACATGTCACTCATCTGCATTTGCATACCAATACTTGGGTCATCTGTTTGTCTATGAGTCCCCACTTACTTTCTGAGTCCTATTACTCCTCTGAGTCATTCGGATAAAGCTTCCACTATCAGTTGCATTAGAATTTTGCGTCATTCTCATGTCAATACTGCCAAGTCATGCCATGCCCATGTTCAAGAACACATTCATCACTCATCATTTTTCAGTCAGTACACACGTCGTCATGTCGTTGTTACTTTGAGTCAGCCTCACATGGTATTGTACCATCCGATGCACTCTACACATCTTTTGTCGTGTTTCATGTCGATTGATGGGGGATTCATTATGGCCCTCCTTCGACTGATTCATCCTTGTCGACTTCAGCACATCATCCAAGGATTGAATCTAGAAACCAGTCAAGTACCTTGGTCCTGCATGCCTCAATGGCAAGTCACCTTGATTTCATCGTGAGTTTACATCATTGACTCTTGATTGAGAGATTTCATCTTGTGTTCGACGTCAACTCATTTATTCACGCTTGATGATATGTACTGTGATACCTTGGGAATCATTGACATTAATGATGATCTCCCTCGCACTTGTTAACAGTTTACATCAATGACCGGTAATCAAGTGGTTTCTACCATGTTTGACGTCAAGACATTTGTAATCACATGGATAGATTCATATCATTGCGGGTTCAGCTTGAAGACCCTGGGGAGCCATATTTTTACCCAGGTTGCGATGGAGTTTGTATTGAATCATATTACACGGATCCACTTTTGTATTGGTCGTGGCTGTGTTATCATCTCATCATGGATCTACGTTTGTGTCTAGTAGCCATGATTGTGTTCAGTCGGTCATTACTCCCATGGATCTGCAATGTATTGGTTGGCAGCCATGTTGTACTACATATGAGATTGTCAGTTCAGAGTCAGTTGTACTGCAGCAGCGTCCTTCATCTGACAAGTCTTTTTCCATTATTTCTATCAAAGCACTTCACCTGTACATCCTTAACAGCTTCACGCTTTGGGGGGCATTCTGTTACACCTAAAATCTACCCATCATCATGATTTAGTGTATACATCCCTGAGTCATCTAGACCAAGCACTCATTTGGGAGGATTTGTACTCATTTTGTACAACCTTTTGAGAGGTCATCGCAGTTTGCATACTAGCAACATGCGACGCCGTAGGTTTCTCCATAGCAAGGTGCGACGAGGTCTGTTAATGGGAAAAAATAGCCATTTCGTGATCTTTCTCGAAGCTTTCCCATTTGGGGGCTTATCCCTGATCTCTTGGAGAGCTGGTACTCGACCCCTAACTCATTGGGAATATCCCCTATCTCTCTCCTACCATCTCTCAATCTATCCTATCCATAACCTCATCCACTTAGTCCTATATAAACAAGGCTCACTCCCATACCAAAGGGAGGAAGACTATGGTATCTACATGCTGGTGAATTCTCTTTTAGGACACCTTCACTCACCTCTTGGAGAATTCATGCTTCCTTGGAAGGGCTTGGAAATTGGCTTGTGTGGAGAAGGGCTGCTACGTTAAGTCATTGGTTGTACTTCTATATCTCTATCATGTACTCCTCTATTTGCAGTAATACAAATGCTTTCCACCAATATCGTTCTTATGTGTAATGATGTTGTGTTGTTTACCTGCTTAACTGTTTACATAGATCTCTTATTGTATAGATGCTCTTTACTTGTTTCTCTTTTCTGTGTCTTAACAGGTCTTGCAGCTTGGATCTAACGACCATGGGACGTGGAGCAACATTCGGGAGAAATGATAGTGAATCAAAGAGGTAAGACATCTAGTACTTGATCCTTAAGTAGATCTAGGAAACGTGTTTGTAGTCTATTATATTTGTTCTAGACTTGCATTGAGCTAGGGAGATCCGGCTCGCCTACGGTCGAGTGGATTGTCCGATAACAGTCAGGAACTAGCTCAATGTGTTCACCGCAAAGCAAATATCTATCCTCGTGTTCGTCAGGTACATCAAGGACCCAATCATCTAACGATACATAGTAACATCAACCATATCAGATGAAGCATCACATAGAAGCTTCAGGTTTGATGCCATAGGTGTGGCCATGGCCTTGCATTCCATCATCCCGAACCTCTTCAGGATGTCCACTACATACTTCCCTTCTCCAAGGAAGAATCCATCTGTACTCTACCACACCTCCATGCCTAGAGAATAGTGCATCATGTCCAAGTTCTTCATCTTGAACTCAGAAGCAAGCTTCCGTTGCGTGTCGGCAATCAATCTATCTTCACTTGTAATAAATAGGTCATCCATATACAAAAGTTGTATCACTAGATTTCCTTCCTCAACCTTGTAGTAAAGGTTGGAATCCGCTTTACTCTTGGTAAAGCCCAAACTGGATAGAAAGTTGTCTATCCTACCATACCAAGTTCTGCACATATCTGACTCCCTGTCATGTGTCTCGGAACCAAGTGGCTGCTCCACATACACTTCTTCTTCAATTACACCATTCAAGAAAGCTGTCTTGAAATCCATTTGGTGTATCTTCCATTTCATCACTGCAGCCAGAGCAAGTACAGACCTAATGGAAGTGTATCTAGCTACAGGAGCAAAAGTCTCTATGCTACCACCTGCAGCATGCTTGATCTTGTAGATCCTCTTGGAAGTCACTACAGACTCCCCTTCAGGTCTTGGGACTGCATCCCAAACATCTTCATGATCGACTGGTACTCCTTGATCATGGCATTCTTCCCATATCCTGGGAACTTCAATATTTTCAATAGATAACTTTGTTGCTGAACAAATGTTGTAGTCCTTCTTTTGTAGGTGATGGTATACGATCTTTCCTACACAACAAGTTAAATTGCATGATTAGAAAACATCTCATAGTTTTCAGAACAAATTCTTACACATAAATAATTATGTCATACAGTCATGCAATTATCTTAGCCAATGCTTCAATACAACATTTATCCATATCCCGTAACTTTCTAGATGCCTTCCAATCTCTACCAGAACATTGTTAAGAGTGTGCACAACTCCCAACATGTCAGCAAAGAGGTTTCATTCTAGATAAGTAGCAATGGAATGTTGTACAGTTCCATAGGCCACTTACCCATGTATATTAGTAGTATATTGTTCATCAATGCAACTATTCTAATATGCATAATACACAACCTAATTCTAGGAACATGAGTATACATTATTGAACAGTATTATTTAAACAATAAAATATGTAAGGAATGATAATTCAAATACTTATCTTTGTTTGTTTGTTGAGTTGACTCCCTCTCAGTCTTTGCTTCTTTTCTGCAACTCCATTCTAATGTGGATTGTGAGAAGTGGTCAACTCCCTCTAAATATCTGCATCCTTGCAGAAACTACTGAAGTGTGCTCCTTCTTGATCTTTTCTCCCTTGCAGGAAACAACTGGAGTGTGCTCCCTCTTGATCTTTGCTCCCTTGCAGGAACAATTGGAGTGTGTTCCCTCTTGTTCTTTGCTTCCTTGATTACATGTCCTTGAACTTATATCCATCACTATGCATGCTTATTAGTATCATCATTGTGTTATCCTCGAGGTCTCATACATAATCACACATTCATTAGTATAATCTTAATACTATCAAAACACAATAATCTTAAACATGTATAGTCATGATCATTTCAAACACATATAATAAACATTAGTATTCAAGGTTTCAAGGAAGTCTTCTTTTACTCATGCATATTCTTATTTGATCATAGGACTCTTCTGGTTAGTTAAATCATTAACCAAGATAAGAGACATAAACTGCATAAACCCTTGATTACTTACATTTCTAACTTTATGAATAAACATAACCAATCATACCAAGTATACTTATATAAGGGATCCTAACACAAGGTAATATTCTAACTTGATATAGTAAAAACATACCTGGATTAGTATGTTAGCTAGTTATGTCTAACATACCCACATGATGTCTTCTTGTTCTCTTCAATGACTTGTGCTAGTAACCTGCATATCTCATAAGTTAACCATTATAGGACCAAGTTATACATACCTCGTAAATAGATCTCCTAAGTGATCCATGACAATGGATGAATCTTTGTCTTCATGTCACCATGATCATATGTTCTTGAACTAGAACATGATTTGTCTTTCTTGGTGTACCTTTCATGTTAGCGAACAACATAAACCTCATACAACACCATAAAGTATTAGTACAATCATAAGTGTCAACACCCTAATCAATTAATATCTTCTATCATGCATTCATAATTTTATTAAGGTGATACGACAAGTCTAAATTTAATCAAGATTGTACTAACCGTAATAATATGAAGACAAACATACCATAAACTTAATCATGAATCAATCTTGAAACATACCTGGATAAGTCATACCTGTCGATATTGCTTGTAATCTTATTATGAAATTCCTTAGCCTCATCTCCCTCTGAAATAGGAACTTCATCACTTATGCAGGTGACCAATCCATTCTCTTCTAGGATTAACCCAATCCACTTGATTTGTAGGAACTGGATCTGGAGTTGGATTAGGGTTTTTCAGAGAAACCCTAAAAATTCAAACTTTGAATTTCAAACTTCCGAAAGGATAGAAATATGTGCCTTGACGAGCTGATCAAGCTGGTATACCTAGAATTTGAAAACTGCAAATTTTCACCCCTCAAATTTGCCTTTGAAGCTTCCGGATTCATTGGACATGACCCCGAACTAGGGTTTGATAAAGCCCACCCTTCTTCCCAATCAAAAGGTTCGATCCAAAGCTCTAAGCTTCTATTTTTCTGAGGAGCTTCCAGCCATGGTAACAGATTTCAAAAATTCCCATTTTTGCAGAATCCCTAATTTTCACTTTTCCAATCCAAGTCCCAAACTAGGGTCTGATCAAGCCCGGCCTTCTTCCCAACCAAAAATTATGATATTGATCTCTAAATTTTGATTTTGATGAGTAGAATTCAACCATAGTCTTCAGTTACAAAAATCCAACTTTCTCCGAAACCCTAAATTCTGGAAGCCATGAATGAAGGTGCTCAAAAATAATTCTGTTTTGACAGAAATATGTACCTGATTGTTTCTGGTGTAACTCCAAAATTTTCGATCCAAAGGGTCTAAACAATTTTCTTGTGATAGCCCGACCTATCATCTTTCCAACCCCATAGATCTGATCTCAAATGGATTCTCTGAGAGAGAGTTAGGCCAAGTGTCGCAACATGACCTGTTTATGGGATAAAACAGGATAGCAAACTTCTACGGTGTGCCACATGTCACTAGTTCAGTTTCGGCCTCAGAAAAAGTTACCTGAGAAATTATAGTCCGTGCACTACCTGTCACTGTTTACTAAATTTCATTTGGAGCTTCCTAGCCCAATTTATGACCTTTTTTCCAAGGTCACCTGTTTATGATTGAGAACTGGAAGAGGCAGAAACCCTATATTGTACAGATAATAAAACACAAAGTACAACGAATTAGAGGTTTTCCTTTGGACACAAGGTACATGGGGATCTTAGCTTCGCCCTGTACGATTTTCAGACCCTGAAACCTTGCCTAAATTTATTTATATAGAAAGTTATACAATGACTAGTTTTTTCTATATCAAGCCCTAGCATCGCAAGTGCAACAAGTGTCATACATGCCATACCATGCCTTCTTTCAGGCTAGCTCTGATACCATGTTAATTTTTTAGAATTTACTTCAATCTGATCTAGGATCTTAACTAAGAGAACAACATGTACAGCATATCTACAGCATATCAATCATGGACACAATAATGCAAGCACACAAGAGACACAGAGTTTTCTTGGGGAAAACCATAAAGGTGAAAAACCCCAATAACTTCCTCAGAGATAGATAGAGCAATGATACAAAACAAGCATAAGAGATAGACATCTCCTAGCAGCAGCTTCTCCTCCTCCACAAGTGCGCCACTCTCCCGAGAGTGTGAGAGAGAATAGAATGATGAAATAGAGTGCCTCCCGCACTCTATTTATACTTGACTTGACTTGCCTAATAACCTTTACTAGGTCGGCCTTAACTTAACCACATAACATAATGCTGACTGGGTCGACACCCAATAGGGTGGTCTAATAACGCTTTGACCCACATGGCCGACCCCCAATAGGGTGGTCTAATAACCCTTCGACCCACATGACTTATACATGGTCGACCCCAACAAGGTGGTCTAATAACCCATCAAGTATAAGTTACGACACTTACAGTATAAATGATGACACTTCCATATAGGGGAATAATAACATCTCTATAGGAATACAAACACTTCCGTATAGAGGAATAATACCATCTCTATAGGAGTACAATATACATATATGAAATACATTCTGAAATTACATATACATCAACAACCTGGAGGTCCTATGGAGCCTGCCATTTACAAAAGTTCACAAAGGAAAAGAGTGGCCTACCTGGCTGGTTGACCACGGATCAATCTTCCTCGCCTTTCAACGTGCACATGAAATACAAGATAAGAATCCCTGCGCAGGCTAATATTTTATAATATTATCCTGCCATATCGTCCCTCTAGCTATGAAGATGGAGGAGCCACGTCGACCACCCGTTGGCCAGATTGATCCTCTGCTATTAGATCCTTTGACCTTTCCTACCACCTTTCTTCATGGTTTCCAATTCGGCCACCTGACAGCTTTCCAGTGCTTTTGACTTTTGAGAAATCCTGCGTGCTGTCGATCCGGTTCCTGCTCAAATCATGACCGTCCAACCGTGTGTCTCGTTAATTGTTCGCAAATCTTTGTCCCACCCAGTTACCGCACAAGTATTATTTGTGAAGTTCACCCAGACCCTAGATCTTTGCCATGCCACATCTAGGCCATCGGAGGATGCGGTACTTTAAGAAAAGTTTGCAAATATGAATTGCGACCATTTCCGCACACGTAATATCTGCGAACATGTTGTGAGATTTTGATCTACGCCCTACATCGTTGATTGCTGTTGGACCTGCCCGTCGGCTAGTACCCCACCTCCGCTTAAAGAGTCGCCAACATACTTCGCGAAGAAGGCTCCCGAATGCAAATTTCCTGACGCTAGATCTGACCATCCATACATTTTTTCATAGGTTCCTTTGCATTTGGCCTTCGACTGATTACTTCAAACCTTAGCTTTTTCCCACATTGTTGCTTTCAGCCCGATTCATCCTGCTGAGAGTTCCTGAGCGATCAATCTTTTTCTTGAACTTCAGGCCTACCTTCCCTTCACGAGTCCTCCAGAACCCTTAGCACAATCCAGGTGCTAACAGATCCATCAAGCAACCATTAGAAACGATGCTTGTTCTTATCAATGAATACTTGAAATTCTAGTTAGATGTTCACTTCATGAGTATGTGTTTGAACTTGAAAGCCAAGTCCTACAAAACGTTTCTGTATTACTATTCTTTTTATCGAATCAATGCTGCATATGAAACCTTTCAAGTTCAGCCAACTTAAAAGGTCAAAGCCATTCATACTACTTTCTTAGGTCTCTCGAGTTAGAAACAATTTTGGGATTATTAGTGTTTTCTTATAATTACAAATGATGCAATCTTGGTCTTAATATTGCCCCTTTCCCCAATTCTTAAAGGGTTCTAGCTCAATGGTAGAGCGCCTGCTTTACAAGCAGGAGGTTGAAGGTTCGATTCCTTCATTCCCTAATCATATGTCACTACGAGGGGGGTTCATAACCGCCCCCAAAGGTTTGCAAAGAGTTTTAGGGGGGGGTTTCGAACCACCTCTGTAGGTACCTACGAGGGGGGTTTAAAACCGCCCCCAAGGGTTTGGAAATATTTTTTGGGGACATTTCGAACCGCCTCTGTAGATACCTACGAGGGGGGGGTTTAAAACCACCCCCACATGTTTGTAAAGCATGTTGGGGGGGGGGGGTTTGAACCGCCTCTGTAGGTACCTACGAGGGGGGTTTAAAACCACCCCCACAGGTTTGTAAAGAGTTTTGGCGGCGGTTTTGAACCGCCTCCGTAGGTACCTACGAGGGGGGTTTAAAACTGCCCCACAGGTTTGTAAAGAGTTTTGGAGGGGGTTTTGAACGGCCTCCGTAGGTACCTACGAGGGGGGTTTAAAACCACCCCCACAGGTTTGTAAAGAGTTTTGACGAGGGTTTTGAACCGCCTCCATAGGTACCTACGAGGGGGGTGTATATCCACCCTTAAAATTGACTTTTGGGGGAGGTTTATAACCGCCGCCAAAATTCACTTCAAGGGCGGTTTTGATCTCTTATAGAACCGCCAAAAATTTTAGCGTCGGTGTTATTAGGGGGGGTTTCTTAAAGACCGCCGCCAAATACAAAACCGTCCCCAAATTAGTGACTTTTGGAGGCGGAAGACAACCGCCCCTTAAAGTCAAAAAAGTACTTTTGGGGGGGTTTCGAACCGCCCCTTAAAGTCAAAAAAGGACTTTTGGGGGGGTTTCAAACCACCCCCAAAAGTCCAAAAGTAACTTTTGGGGGGGGTTTAGAACCTCCCTCAAAAGAAACTTTTGGGGGCAGTTTAGAACTGCCTCAAAAAGTCACTTTTAGGGGCAGTTTTGATCTCTTTCAGAACTGCCCCTAAAAGTCAAAACTTTTAGCGTCGATGCTATTAGGGGCGGTTTTGGAAAGACCGACGCCAAAGCCAAAACCGCCCCCAATAATGCCATTTGGAGGCGGAAGACAACCACCCCTAAATGTCAAATTTGTTGTAGTGATTATACCACAGACTTCTCTGTGGCTCGGAATAAAGCTTTAGCTTCCACCCATTTGGTGACACAATCTGTACAGACTAGGATGTACTTCTTCTTGCGAGACATTGGGGAAATTGGTCCAACGAAATATAGAGCCCATTTTTCAAATGGCTCAATAATAACTTGGGGTTGCAAAGGCATCTCATCGGATGGTGTAGGTCTACCCATTCTTTGACAACTGTCATATCCCTTGACATATTTGGCAGCATCTTTAAAGATGCTTGGCCAATAGTACCCAGAGTGCAATACTTTGTATGTTGTTCTTTTATTAGAAAAATTCCCACCGCAAGGTCCACCATGACATGCATGTAGGATCTATGCCATCTCGTCCTCTCATACGCATCGTCTAATAATAAGATCAGGACCAGTACGAAAGAGATCATTATCTACCCAAGAATAATTGGAACTTTGAACTATGATACTACGTTTCTCAGGTGGGGAGAGATGGTTAGGTAGCTTTCTAGTTGCTAAATAATTGGCTATATCTGCAAACCATGGGGTTTGAACAGATACAGTGAACAAATGTTCATCTAGGAATCTATCATCAACAGGGCTGGCATTATCGTCAATTTTTATTCGAGAGAGGAAATCAGCTACTACATTCTCTCGATCGGGACGATCAACAATGGTAATGTTAAATTCTTGCAACAAAAGAAGCCATCGAGTCATTCTACCATTGGTGATGGGTTTATTCATTAAAAACCTGATGGTGGAGTGGTCAGTGTGTATAAAAATTTCATATCCTGTGATATAATGACGAAACTTGTTGATGGAGTAGACTACTGCTAGAAACTCCTTTTCTGTAACAGTGTACTTCGATTCTGCAGGAGTCAAATTTTTACTGGAAAAATAAATGGCATGTGATGTATGTCCCTCTTTTTGACCTAAAACTGCCCCTATGGCTATGTCGAAAGCATCAATGGATATATGGAACGGAAGGGACCATTTTGGGCCCCTAAGAATTGGTGCCACAAATAGTTTGGCCTTCAAAGTTTCGAAGGCTTGTTGGCATAGTTCAATCCATTGAAATTATGTGTCTTTCATAACTAGTATGAACATCGGTGCGGCTATTTTAGTGAAATTTTCAATGAAACGTCTATAATAGCCGGCATGGCCAAGAAAACTTCTTACTTCCTTCGTAGTTTTCGGAGGAGGAAGATTAACAATGATTTCGATCTTGGCGGGGTCCACTTTGATACCTTGAAGAGAGACATGATGTCCCAGGACTATGCCCTCAGTCAGTAACATCTTACATTTTTCATGACTGAGAGCTAAGTTTGTTTCTTGGAACCGAATAAGAACGGTTTCGAGGTTATCAAGAGCTTCTTGGAATGTATTACCATAAACTGTAAAATCATCCATATAGACTTCTACACAGTCGTGTATGAGATCAGCAAAGATTCCTAGAACTGCACGCTGGAAAGTAGCAGGTGCATTACACAAGCCAAATGGTAATACTTGATAGGCATATGTCCCCCAAGAACAAGTGAAGGTTGTCTTGTCCTGATCCTCAGGTGCTATTAGTATTTGATTGTATCCGCTATACCCATCAAGGAATGAGAAATATTGTTTCCTGGATAAGGTGTCTAACACTTGATCGATAAAAGGCAAAGGGAAGTAGTCCTTAAGAGTGGCCTTGTTTAGTTCTCGAAATTCAACACAGATACGCCATTTCCCTGTAACTTTATTTGGAACTACCACCAGAGGAGAGACCCATTTACTGTTGGAAATTAGGTAAATGAATCCATCATTAAGGAGCTTTTGTAGTTCGTCTTTTACTATGTCCTTTAGTCCTGGGTTCATTCTTCTCTGGGGATGCCTAACAGGAGGTATGGTTGGATCTGTGTAAATGTGATGGATATAGGTATCTGGGTGTATACCTTTCATATTGGTATACTCCCATGCAAATGCTCCAGTTTGACTCTTGAGAACTTTTAGTAGTTGTATTTGTTGGTTCTCATCTAAACCTGCATTTATATGCAGAAATTTGTCGGAACTAACCTCGCATGGTATGGTATAAGATCCTAGATGTTCTTCGATTGCAAAGACATAGGGTGTACTCGAGAATGTTAAGAGGCTCATATTTTCTTGGAATTCATCTCCAAAGATATGGTCAAATTGGGAAAAATATTGAGGAAAGTCTATACAGGTTGTGGAAGAGATAAATTGGTTCAGCACGTTCTCGATGGTCTGTTCTTGAAGTGCCCAGGAGAAATCACTAACAAGGGAAAATTCTTCCAAGTCTTCATCTCCGAAAGGACAATCTAATTGTAGAAAATCCATCAGAGATAACCATCTCCCCATCCCTACATCCTATAAATGCATTGGCAGTATCTAACCAAGGTCTTCCCAAAATAATGGGGTGACCTTTGGAAGGGTCTTTTGATTCAATAACCATGAAGTTTGTGGGATATTCCCAAGAAGCTACTGATACAGTGATATCATCTAAGATCCCAGCAGGCTGCACCATCGTGCGATCTGCTAATTCTAGCATTGTTGGAGTAGGGCGGAGGAATTGTCCTAGATTGAGAGTTTGGACAACTATGGTAGTCATCAAATTGATAGCAGCTCCTAGATCAATAAGTGTATTTCCTATGGTGGTGTTATTAATAATAATAGTCACCACAAGATTCCCTGGGTTAGAATATTTTGGAATTCTAGGTTGGTTTGCTATACAATCTGATATCTCTCCTATTACATGAATTGTTGGAGGGTCCTTCTGTTTTCTCCCAGGTCTCTTAATATAGATTTCCTTTATTACCTTTCTAAGGATTGGAATATCCCTAATGGCTTGTAACAAAGGGATCTTAATGCAAATATTTTTCAATTCGTTAATGATATCATACTCTGGATAAGTTACGGGTTTCTCTATTATTAGACACTCCAAATATGGGGGTGATTTTTATCCTAAAATTACTTCTTTACATTGATGGTTGTGTGTTCAAGGTTTTGAAACAACCACATCTTCAAGAATGGCATTATTCAAAACTTCACTAGGTATGTCTTCTTCATTCTCTTCTTGAATAACAACTGATGACTTGGGCTTATCTTGCAAAACTCTTCTAGGCCGCAGTTGTATCTCATGTATTGGCGTGGTCGAAATAACATATGATGGAAGAGGTGACAACCCAATGCTATTAAGAGCTTGGGTTGGTTTGTTGTTAGGATTCGGTATCGGTTGTGCAGGTAATATTGTGGGTCTTGGAGGATTCATGTTCTGGAAATGATGAGGTTGATTTGGGATAGGGAGTAGTGAAGGAGGTACAAATCTAGGTAGCAGTTGCTGAATATTAGGTGGGTAAGGATAGTTAGGCATAGGAGGGGGTGTTTGAGCATAAGCTTGCCCTCTCCATCCATGTGGCCATTGTTGCTGCTGAGCATTCTGAGGAGGGTACTATGGTGGCCAATTCTGCCAACCTGAAGTGTTCCATTGTTGAGAAGGTTGGTAAGGATAGTAATAGGGTGGAATTTGAGATGAATCTTGATACGATGGTTGATCTCTAGGTTTCCAAGGCCTCCTAGATGGTTCGCCAAATTTTCCACTCTTGTATATAGCTTGCAATCCGGAAATGATGGACAATCATTGGTTGGATGTTCTTCGGTACAAATGTGACAAACTGAAACATTATTTAATGGACATTCTCGTTGAGGATGTTTATTTCTACACCTAGGATAGAAAACACTCATTGTTGCACGCTCTTCATCCTATCTCTTTTTAGCTTGTATTGCATCTAATTGAGAACCCATGGCCCCTAAAATATATGTTTTGAAATTTTCCAATAGGTTTCCCAATTCTACCCCTGTAACTCCCTTAGGATCAGATGTGTTTCCTTTGGGGTTCCTAGCATAAGATTCTCGAAAGTGTCTTCCACCTTTCCCTCTGCTCCTAGAGTAATTCCTACATAGTTCATAAATATCTGCAAAAAATTTGTGAGAAATGTCTCCTACTGCCATGAGATTAAGGTTATCTAAGAATTCTTCTGAGTTTCTTCTTGTCTAAGTTCAGTCTCAATATGAGCTTGAGGTTCTTCTAGTGGAATTTCTTTATGAACAGACTGTTTTGATGTCCCTATAATTTCCCTTAAAATGTTTCCAGAAAAGGTTTCTTTAGCCTCCCAAGTAGGACTATCCCCTTTAGGTGTCTTCAGATACCTTTGTGCTGAGTTAGTAGTTGGGGTGGCACGCCCCCCATATAAGTTAATAGGAATTTTAGTAGAGATTTTAGTAAGAGAATTAGTTTTAATAAACCGACCTTATGAATCTCTAGACCTATTCATGAAAGCAAATTATAACTAAAATAAATTCTGACTGCATAACTACTACTGCTGGGTTTTGGGGATGCCTGTTATAATAGATGCGGAGGTTCTTACCTCTCATCTTATCGCTCACCCGCCACCAGCCTAATCTAAGTTTCAAAGAAAAGAACTGAATTTTAAAAGAAAGTTCAACTTATCTATGACTGAATTCTACCTATTTATCTACAACTCCCCAGCAACAGCGCCAAAATGTTGGGTGTGTGAGCTATCTCAAATAAAACACCTAATATTTAATTATCGACCAGGATTGGTAATCTTAGAGTTGAGGCAAAATATATGCTAAGGTAGAATGGTACCTAATTTTTTCGGCTTGTCAGACCTTCAAAATATTTAATAAAGAAGAGATCGAAAGATCTTTCAAAATGAAAAACCAAGTCAAACTTCAGAAAAAACAATAAGAGAACTAAATCAAATCTAACTAAACAACCGACTAGAATAGTATCAAATCATACTAATCTACCGTATATTTAAATGATGGAAAGAGATAGAAAAAGAACTGATAGCCAAATAAGAATTGCTAGGAAGAACTTGTAAATTTAAATAATTCTAAAACTGAACTAGCTAACTTCAGATAGAGAACAATTGTAAATAAACTATCTATGAGATAATTGAATTCAATGATAAATTACATAAACAAAAACTATGCTAATCAAAGTAAATTACAACCTAAATAATTTCAACAACTAATTCAAGAAGAAACATATATTCCCATGTAATAGGAACCGGAGTGAATGTATCGTAATGACTTTCAAATGTAATAGTGAAATAAAATGGAGGTAAATCTAATCTAACTTAAATAAAGAGATGTAGACTACAAAGGGAGAAACTACAGTTAACTTTAAACATTCTGATCTATCTACTATCCATGAGCAGAATAATATAAAACTAATGAAAACTAGAAGCAAGTAGAAAACTTAATAAAGATGTTCACTTCTAAACTTGATTTGGAAGCAAGTAGAAAACTTGATAAAGATATGAATATAGAAGCAAGTAGAAAACTTGATAAAGATGCTTAGTTCTGATCCAAATCTCAAATCATGAATGTCTTCATTAATTACATGAAATGGAAAATCATTCTTATGATTAACAAATTAAAACTACTTAAAGAATGAAATTGTTAACTATGATTTGGAAATAAACTATTTAGAAACAAACTGATGGATTCTGAAACAGTAACTAATTATCAAATCTGATACAAAAAGTTTAAATTTGGAAGAAGGTTAGAAGAAAGTGAAGGAAGGAAATGTAGAAGGAGGAAATAATAAGAAAAACTCAATTAAAAACTTTATGAAACATAAAACCAAATTTAAATTACACCTAAAACTGTAAATTGGAAGCAAGAAGCATTGTATCTAATAAGCAGAAAAGACTGGAATCTGAAAAACATAAAACTAATGCAAGAAGGGTAAAAGTCTGAATGACGATCCGAATGCCAATCTGAACGATAGTATGAATGAAAGTCTGAATTGAGGGAAAATGAACTAACTAAGGAAAATGAGAGTTTTGATGATCTTGACGTCAGTTGGCGAATGCACATGAACCTATAATGTAGAGAAATTAGTTAGAAGACTTTTTAAGGAGTTACTTTAATAGACAACAACCTATTTTAATCATTGTCTACAGGAGAGAAACTATTTCTATGATATGTAGAAAAGAAGATTGAGATGAAAGAAAAGAGTTAACCTACAACTACAGGAAGGAAGAAAACTAACAGAGAAGAAAGAAGGAAACTAATGCTAACTATGGAAGAATTCTAAGGAAATATCTAACTATAGATGATGGAAGAAAGAAAGGCTGAAAGCAACTACAAACTATTAAGCTTGGTCGACCATTTACTAATTCTGTAAATGCAAATTAAGTGAGCAGCATAACCTAAATTACAGAGGAAAAATAAATATCATATAAAAAACGAAATTAATTATAAACACAGGAAAACAAACTAACTATTTGCAGAAAAGAAAATATAGAAAACAAAGATGAAACCTCTGGTTGATGAGGGGCCCTTCCCAGCAATCAAAGATGGAAAACTGGATTGATTTAGCTACTCAGACTATCAACAAACTAGAGCTTCCATTAACTTGATAGAAATTACAGAACTGTCTCCAGCTGCAAACTCTTAATGACTGCGAACTATTTCTAAACTGAAAGACTGAAAAAGCTAACCATACTAACTCGTCTCAGTCATAGAGACAACTATTTATAAGTTAGAATCGATGAGAGGGTCGACAGAGTCGACCTCTCTAATAATAGAGGTGTTTAAATGACTGTAACTGTTCATTGAATGGTGCATGCCAACGCAAAGAGCATCTACCCATCTTACACGGGTTTGGTTTCTTCACGCAGGTACTGTAGCGTCGATCTACCCTTGATGTGGGCAGAGAGGTAGCAAGTTGTTGAACTGAGCGAACGGAGGAGAGGCTAGTGGAGAGATGTCGTGGCAAGGTGTTGTGCTGGCAGGATGAACGTGTGCGACCTAGACTCCTTCCAGAAGAATCGTGTAAACAAGCAGCACGATTCCAGGCTGAATCGACGTGTTGGAGTGTTGACGTAGATACGTACGTGATTCTCGGCTGAGCAAACAAGAGAATTGGCGTTTGGAGCATTGTCATGGGTGTGGTGATGTGTCAGCGGGATCAGCGATCTTGGTGACAGATCTTCTAGAGAAACAACTCATTAACCATCAGCTCCACATGGAAAACAAAACCCACATGCTCGTTTTTGCATTTAACAGTCTAGGATATGCCAACTGTGGATTTTGGGGGCTGAATGACGAGCTAAATGCATTTAAGCTTTAACACGTAGCACATAGTCTGAACGAAGGGTCATTCAAAAAACGTAGTCTGTCAATAAAAACATAAATGTCAATAATGTCCAGAAATTGTCATTTTAACATAAACAAACCATAATATTGTTGATGTATTTGTAACTTCGGAATGTATTTCACATATGTATATTGTATTCCTATAGAGATGTTATTTTTCCTCTATACAGAAGTGTCGTCATTTATATTGAGTGTTGTAACTTATACTTGATGGGTTATTAGACCACCTTGATGGGGTCGGCCCTGTATAAGTCATGTGGGGTAAAGGGTTATTAGACCACCCTATTGGGGATCGGCCCTATCAGCATTATGTTATGTGATTAAGTTGAGGCCGACCTAGTAAGGTTATTAGGCAAGTCAAGTCATGTATAAATAGAGTGTGGGAGGCACTCTATTTGATCATTCACTTTCTCACTTATACACTCATTGGAGAGTGGCGTACTAGTGGAGGAGGAGAAGCTGCTACTAGGAGACTATCTCTTATGCTTGGGTTGTATCATTGCTCCTTCTATCTCTGAGGAAGTTGTGGGGTTTTTCACCTTTATGGTTTACCCCAGTGAAACTCTGTGTGTTTATTGTCTCATGTGATTGCTTGTTTTGATTGATATGCTTGATATGATGTACATGTTATTCTCTCAGTAAAGATCCTAGAGTATGTTGAATTAATGCTCAAAAATTAACATGGTATCAGAGTTAACCTGAGAAGAAGACACTGTGCAGTTGTGGAAGCTAGGGCTTCTTGTTTATTGGTTTTCTCTCCACAGATATTGAAAGGCAGTAGGTTATATTGACTCTCTTTAGCAAGGCGCATCTTTCTGTCCAATCAGAATTCAATTCTGAGCACTTTCATTTTTTGCCCTAAAAATTAGGGTTTCCTCAAAAATAGGAATTTCTGAAATCTAAGACCATGGCTGGAAGCTCCTTGGAAAAATAGAATTTTAGAGCTTTGGATCGAACTTTTTGGTTGGGTGAAGCTCCAGGAAAATAAAACCCTAGTTTGGGGTCCTCTCAAGTGAAGCCGGAAATTAGGGCTTTTGAAAAAGTTGGAATTTCTAAAATCTGAGACCATGGCTGGAAGCTCCTCTGAAAAATAGAAGTTTAGAGACCAAGATCAAACTTTTTGGATGGATGAAACTTCAGGAAAATCAAACCCTAATTCAGGGTCCTCCCTAGTCAATACGAAAGTTTGAAAAGCAAATTTGAGGGGTGAAACTTTGCAATTTTCAAATTATGAGTATACCAGCTTGATCATATAATCAAGGCCCATCTTTCTATCCTTTCAGAAGTTTGAAATTCAATGTTTGAATTTTTAGGGTTTCTCTGACAAACCCTAATCTAGCTCCAGATCCAGATTTCTACAAATCAAGTGGTAAGACCTAAATCTTTTCTATTTCATTTGAAGTACTCTTTAAGATGTCTCACCACACCAAGCTTGAGGATAATCTTGAAGGGGTTGATAACTTCCGAGCATGGAAGTATAGGATTGGGTTAATTCTAGAAGAGAGTGAGTTGGACACCTACATAACTGAAGGGGTTCCTATCCCAGAGGGAGAAGAGACTAAGGCGTTACACAAGAGTAACTTAGTCAAATCCAAGAGAACCATTGTTGATTCTATTAAGGACTATCACATACCCCATGTGTCATCTCTGAAGACACCTAAGAAGATGTTCGATTCCTTGACCAAGCTATTTGAAGGGAAGAATATAAATCGGAAGATGACCTTGAGTTATCAATTGAAGAATATCAATTTCCAGAATGCGGAGACCATGCAGTCTTATTTCTCAAGGGTCTCCCAGATAAAAGAACAACTTGAAGTTGTGGGAGAAGTTATAGATAATGGAGAAGTGGTAATGACCACACTTAATGGCCTTCCCAGGTCATGGGATTCCTTCATCCAAGGAATTTGTGCTAGGAAGAAACTTATCTTTTTTCAGTAAGTTGTGGGAAGAATGCTCACAGGAAGAAGCTCGGATTGTAGCTCGAGAAGAGAAGATGGGGATTGAAGATCAAGCTCTCACAACACATACCAAGAAGAGGACACTTTTCCTTAGATTGTCCTAAGAACAAAAGGAACAACAACAACAACTACTACTATAAGCAATCTGACAGGTATGACTTATAGGTATGTTTTGAAATCTGTTCATGATTAAGTTTATAATATGATTGTCCTCATGTTATTGAGTTTAGTAACAATCTTGTTTAATTTTAGACTTCTCTTATAACCCTAATAAAAGTATGAATGCATGATAGAAGACATTCATGACTAGGTCTATGACACTTATGATTGTATTATGTTTGTACTAATGCACTGTGGTGTTGTATGAGGAGAATGTTATCCTCTAACATGAAAGGTACAAATCAAGCTCTAGATCAAGACCATGATGACATGAAGACAAAGACTCATCCATAGTCATGGATCACATAAAGGTATGTATATTTCTAGTTCTACAATGGTCAACTTATGAATTATGAGGGTCAGTGAAGAGAACAAGAAAAACATTGCTAGACATAACTAGCAAATATGATGACCAGGTATGTTTTTCCTATATCAAGATTCTACCCTATGCAAGGATCTTATACTTTTGTATTATTGATAATGATTACTCATGAAGTTACAAGTTTGAGTAATCTAGGGTTTATGCATATTATGTTCCTTACTTTGATTAATGATATGACTAACCAGAAAAGTCCTATATAAACCTTGAATACTAATGCTTATTATTTATGTTTGAAATGATCATGACTATACATGTTTAAGATTATTGTGTTTTGATAGTATTAAGATTATACTAATGAATGTGTGATCATGTATGAGATCTCGAAGATAACACAATGATGATACTAGTAAGCATGCATAGTGATTGAGGATGGATATAAGTTCAAGGACAGGTAATCCAAGAAGCAAAGATCAAGAGAGAGCACACTCCAGTAGTTCCTACAAGGAAACAAAGATTGAGAGGGAGTCCACCCAACAAACAAACAAAGATAAGTATTTGAATTATATTTGATTGTTTAAATAATACTGTATATTAGAATAATTGCATTAATGAATAGTATACTACTAATATGCATGTAATGGGTAAGTGTCCTATGGCACTGTACAACATTCCATTGCTACTTATCTAGAATGATACCTCTTTGCTAACATGTTGGGAGATGTGCACACTCTTAACAATGTTCTGGTAGAGATTGGAAGGCATCTAGAAAGTTACGGGATATGGATAAATGTTGTATTGAAGCATTGCCTAAAATAATTGCATGATTGTATGACATATTTCTTTACGTATAAGAATTTGTTCTGAAAACTATGAGATGTTTCTAATCATGCAATTTAACTTGTCTTGTAGGAAAGATCGTATATGAGTACCTACAAAAGAAGGACTACAACATTTGTTCAGCAACAAATCTATCTATTGAAGAATCTGAAGTTCCCAAGATCCGAGATGAAGTAATGATGCCATGATCCGTCGATCATGAAGAATGATGGTTGGGATGTGGTCCCAAGACCAGAAGGGAAGTCTGCTGTGACTTCCAAGTGGATTTATAAGATCAATCATACTGCAGATGGTAGCACAGAGAAATACAAAGCGAGATTTGTAGCTCGTGGCTTCTCCCAGAAAGAGGGGATAGATTATGAAGAGGCTTTTGCACCTATATCCAGATACACTTCCATCAAATCAATACTTTCTCTAGCTGCAGTGATGAAGTGGAAGATACACCAGATGGATTTCAAGACAGCCTTCTTGAATGGTGTTGTCGAAGAGGAAGTGTATGTGGAGCAGCCACTCGGGATTGAGACACATGACAGAGGAACTCATGTGTGCAAACTGAAGAAAGCCCTGTATGGTTTGAAACAGGAACCCAGGACCTAGTACGGAAGGATACATGGCTTCCTATCTAGTTTGGTATTTACCAAGAGTAAAGCGGATTCCAACCTTTACAACAAGGTTGAGGAAGTAAATCCTGTGATACTCTTATTGTATGTGGATGACCTGTTTGTAACAGGAGAGGATAGATTGATTGCCGACACGAAGAGGAAGCTTGCTGCCAATTTCAAGATGAAGGACTTGGGGATGGTGCACTATTTTCTAGGCATGGAGGTGTGGCAGAGTGCATATGGGATCTTCCTTGGACAAGGGAAGTATGCAGTAGAGATCCTGAAGTGGTTCGGGGTGATGGACTGCAAGGCCATGGCCACACCTATGGCATCGAACCTAAAGATTTTGTG
Organism: Larix kaempferi; assembly: GCA_027924585.1. Classification (NCBI taxonomy): domain Eukaryota; kingdom Viridiplantae; phylum Streptophyta; class Pinopsida; order Pinales; family Pinaceae; genus Larix; species Larix kaempferi. The sequence goes on along the minus strand of BSBM01000345.1, from coordinate 618,741 downwards.
TGATGCTTCATCTGATCCAATTGATGTCACTATGTATCATTAGATGATTGGGTCCTTGATGTGCCTGACGAATACGAGACCAAACATCTGTTTTGCTGTGAACACCTTGAGCCAGTACTTGACAGATCCGAGACATGTTCACCTGATAGCTGCAAAGCATATTTTGAGGTACCTGAAGGGTACAGTTGACTATGGGATCAAGTATGATGTGAATCAAAAGTTTAACCTAGAGGGTTATGTTGATTCGGATTGGGTAGGCAGTGCCATTGATCGAAAGAGCACTTCTGGGTGCTACTTCAGTATGGGATCCGGTATGATCTCTTAGTTTAGCAGGAAGCAGTCCTGTGTGGCACTGAGTACAGCCGAAGCAGAGTATGTCGCATCTTGCTCGGCTAGTTGTGAGGCAGTATGGCTTAGGAATCTACTGTCTGATTTGTTTGATCTCCAGCTAGGTGCTACTTGTATATATTGCGACAACCAGAGTTGTGTAAAGTTGTCAGAGAACCCAGTGTTCCATGACAAGTTGAAGCACATTGAGATCAAGTATCACTATATCAGGGATATGGTGCAGAGAGAAGCAGTGAAGCTCTTGTATGTTGCGACAGACGAGCAGATAGCCAATGTGTTGACTAAGCTGCTGGCCAGAGTGAATTTTGAATACTTCAGAGGGAGACTTGGTGTCCTTCAGATCGAGATACCTTCCAAGGGGAAGTGATGAGTCCGGAGACACAGATGCACATGAGCCATTCTAGCATGGTTGAAGTGTATCTTACCATGGCTGAGAGATAAGGGATGGAGCCATTCCTAGCATGGTTGAACTGTGTCTTCCCATGGCTATGGATATAAGTGCGGGGCCATTCTCACATGGTTAGAGGAAATTCCTTCCATGGTGATATGTAAGGACTGGGCCATTTTAACTTGGTTAGAGGAAAGTCCTTCCATCGTGAAATGTAAGGGTTGGGCGTGGCTTTTTCGACATGGTCAGAGGAAAATCCTTCCATGGTCGTGATGTAATTATCAATCTTTTTCGACATGGTCAGAGGAAATTCCTTCCATGGTCGTGATGTAATTGTTGTAGCCGTTTCGACATGGTCATAGGAAAGTCCTTCCATGGTCGTCGATGCAAGTGTTGTGATCCTTTCCCGAATGGTCAGAGGAAAGTCCTTCCATGCTGGTGAGTGTAAGTGTTGAGCCTTTCCCGGATGGTCAGAGGAAAGTCCTTCCATGTCGATGAGTGTAAGTGTTGTGTGTGTATATCTGGGTTGTGCTCCATGGACTATGAAGTGATCTGAATACGATGAGGTGACAATATGGTACACAGGTTTTGCAGAGGCATATAATTGGTCCTGAGATGCTCTTGCAGGTTTTGCAGAGGTAGTGTAATTAGTCCTGGGAGATCTTGTAGGTTTTGCAGAGGCAGTGTAATCAGTCTTGAGGTGTACTTACTTGATGGCTTGCTTGCAGAGATGATGAAGACCTACATGGACTCTAGGCCTACATCCAGCATGAAAAAGGGCTGGCTCTGTAGAGGTGATACATCCAGCATGAAAAAGGGTTGGCTCTGTAGATTATGAAGACCTGCAAATGGCGGGCCTACATCTAGTATGAAAAAGTACTGTCTCTGTAGAACTTCCTATGATGAGTAGATTGGAGATTGATTGAGATAGCAGCAGCAGTGATGATGATGATGATTCGATGATGATGATCCAGAGAAGAAGACTTGTGCTAGCAGATCTGTGTCGAGAAATACCTTCCTAGTTAAGAGGAAGTGTTGATGTATTTGTAACTTCGGAATGTATTTCACATATGTATATTGTATTCCTAAATAGATGTTATTATTCCTCTATACAGAAGTGTCGTCATTTATATTGTAAGTGTCGTAACGTATACTTGATGGGTTATTAGACCACCTTGATGGGGTCGGCCCTGTATAATTCATGTGGGTTAAAGGGTTATTAGACCACCCTATTGGGGGTCGGCCCTATCAGCATTATGTTATGCGATTAAGTTGAGGCCAACCTAGTAAGTTTATTAGGCAAGTCAAGCCATGTATAAATAGAGTGCAGGAGGCACTCTATTTGATCATTCACTTTCTCACTTATATACTCATTGGAGAGTGGCGCACCAGTGGAGGAGCAAAAGCTACTGCTAGGAGACTATCTCTTATGCTTGGGTTGTAGCATTGCTCTTTCTGTCTCTGAGGAAGTTGAGGGGTTTTTCACCTTTATGGTTTTCCCCAATGAAACTCTGTCTGTTTATTGTCTCATGTGATTTCTTGTTGTGATTGATATGCTTGATGTGTTGTACATGTTATTCTCTCAGTAAAGATCCTAGAGTATGTTGAATTAATGCTCAAAAATTAACAAATATAATGAAATATAAACAAGATTTGCGTAATAGGTAAATATATGCATTCCTGGGCTGTTTGATGGGTTGAATGATAAGAAAACAACCTAATATAGCAAAAAATGATAGAAATAACACCATCTCGAGTAGATTGAATGATCAAAAATAGTGACAAAATCGACACCAACATGGGTCACAATGGCCTAAGCAAATTGGCCCTATTCATTAGAGTTTGTCAAATTGATGCTTAAGGTCAAATAATTGCCAAGGAGGAAAATTACTAGTTTCCTAGGTTTGGGGTGGAAGCTTTGGGATTTGGAATAATGGGGATAATAAATGATGTTGGAACATTAGGATGGCATAAATATTTATTAAAGGATATAAATAAATATATACAAGTGAAAATAAAAGTGGCATTTGATCATGAAGACACATGGAGGAAGTGGGACCCACACAAGCTAGAATTTATGTGCCACATGGCATCCTCTTCTTGCAATTTCGAATCCATGGGAAGACTAATGTTCTTGGTATGAGTTATAAGGTCAATAATACTTGGAATGAGTCAATGAGGTCAAAATATAGAGGAAGAGTAACTCCCATGGAAGAGGAAGAGGCAATTTGGAGCTAGCGAGACACTTGGGCTAGATTCCCTAGCTCTATGACAACAATGATGAAGATGCTATGACACCTATGACACAAATCAGACCTAAAGGATGACATATGACATATATGACATGTCAAGGCTAAAAATAGACTCCAGTATGGCGCTCAAGGGTGTTAGGGAAGCTAATATGCTTCCATATGTGATTTGGTGGAAGTGGGAGACTAGGAATTGTTGTACAAGTGGCGTCCTTTGGAATCTCTTCCCAACTTGAGTTGGCATGAGTCTCTTGGAAGGAATTAAACACATGGAGGACATTAGAAATTTATAAATTTCAATAACAAATAATGAAACCATCTTTTGATCATTTGTAGAATTTGCAATTGCATTTGTGTAGAGGGAGAGGTACTGGATGACTAGTTTCTTTCCTTAGCCAATTTCGAGGGTGAAAGATTCCCATCCAAGTTGGTAATTGGAAAGGCCATTCAGACCTTTAATTTGGAGATTTAATGTAGTTTTTATTTTCATGTGTAATCTACAGGGAAGCTCATGGTTTCTTCTATTGCAGCACATTCTCTCAACCATTTCCAGTTTTGATGGCATATACTTGATCCTTAAGGGAGGGCATTTTTGGTGAGCTATTGTACTCTTTGGGGGAGCTTCTCATGCCTCATTTATTTTTTAATATGAATTAAATACTCTATTCTTAATCTCCAAAAAAATTTAGATCAAAATTCCAAGTAGAAATGTATAAATCTCATTTTTAATGAAAGAACAATGCCATTTCTCCACTACATTGATGTATAGCATGATAATGCTGATGATTTCGAATGACTGGATGGTTCTCTGATAAATTTATGATTAATATGCTACCATGGATGTATTTTACAATTTTCATGTACTTTACTTGAGCATTTGAAGTATTTTTACTCGGTTTAATTGCATTGGGAGAAGAAATAGTGTCATTTCCCCGAGGGTCGAATTGGTGATTTTTGCAGCTGAATGGGAGAGGGTTGGAATAGAGATAATAATATATTAATGATGCACATGAGACATTAATAAAATCCTTGAGACATCCCCTACATATTTTCATAAATTTGAGTTGGTTTGGAGGTATTTCGAAAGCCATTTTCAATACTTACCCCAGGGGGATTTGAACCCCAAATTACTAGTAAAATTGCATACTTGGTCCAGAATCTTAATAGAGTATGAAGAGGTATTTTGGTGGCCATGTCTCATCCCTGAAAATAATATTCAAGTCCTAATATCATTCATACACCTTCCTTGAATATTTGAAGGAATTTGGAGTCAATTTGAGACCTAGAGACCAATACTAGTCAAAGGGAAATTACTAGTAAAGTTCCCTACATTGGCCAGAATTGAAAGAGGATTTGTAGAAGTATTTTAAAGGTATAAAAGAATCCTTGAAACACATATTTATGTTCTAAAATAATCCATATACCTTATCAGAATATTTGGGAGCAATTGGAGCAATTTGGGGACCTAGAGCTCAAAACTAGTCAACGGTCTAACTAGGAAAAAAAGTGAAAAATTGTCATTTTAATAAAATTCTTAACAAGGGACATTACAGTGGTATCAGAGCATGGTCCTTTCAACTATGGATTAGGTACATACATTCAAGAATAATTGGAAACTATTTCTTACTATTATGATGAATCCTATGAGTACAATTCTTATGAGGAATATGTAGACGCTTATGAGCAATATGAAGCAGAATGTGAATGGTATGAGGAAGAGGTGCCATCATGCACAACTTCTTACAATTTTAGGAGAAATGAAGATTATTCTTATGAATTTAAATCTGATGAATATGAGTGTGTCACACCAACCAAGGATAAGTCTATGAATGAGTTCCAAAGATGGAAAGCAACATATAACACCTTGCCCCAACAATATCAAAAATATCAAGAATATCTTGCTTTGAGCAAAAATACACAAAATGCCATGTCTTTTGAGTACTTTTCTGAACATATTTTTGAAAATAGGCCCAAAAATGAAGATGTTTAATTAGTAAAGAAAGGTTTATGCCCTTCTTGTAAAGAACGTTGGAGAGAATATCATATATGTGTGCAGTAAATGATGTCCTACTTGAGGAGAGCTTTTGGGAATTCTTCAAAAAGAGATTCCAAAGATATTGATCCTAAGGAAAACAAGGGGCAAAATGCATCAGCTTGCTTGAAGGAGAAAAAGGAAGAGACATCACAAGAGCATGAAGAAGATTCTATTGAGAATATGGAAGATCATTTCGAGACACCTTCTAGCTTAGACATGAACCAAAGAGAATCTACTGATAGATGCTTAAACTATGAAGGAGTACCTACTGATGGGTGCTCACGTCTCTATGTTGGTGACATAGAGATCACTTTTGAAAGTGTTTCTGCAAGCCCAAGTTCTATTAAGCATGATAATGAAGACCTTGTATCATTTGAAGAAGAACCAAGATCAACTTCCCCGTCACCACTTGAGCTTCATGAAGTTGGTCCAAGCAAAAATGAAGATGAGGAGGTTCATTTGCAAGAGCCTAATTTTCTTGAAGGATCCTTAAATATGAATGAAAAGAAGATCTGAGAGTCCCTCAGCATTCTCCATGACACTCAAGCAATGGTGTCAAATTCTTGTTGGAGAGCTACTTCATTAGAGGAAACATCCTTCCTTGAAGACATGGAGAAGATTCAAAGAGCAATGTGCCACATCAAAGGTAATTTCATGTCTTTGTTTTTTTATAGAAACCATTTGTTTGAGCTTAATGAATTGTTACATGATGCATACTTGAAGAATAACGAGGATAATCGGAAGCTCACAATTCAAAATGAGCAACTTCTTGAAAAGTTGCAAGATACTTGTTTTTCCTCCTATATTTCAGATTGTCAAATGGTAGATTGTTTGGAGGATTCTCATGACATGGTGGATCATGAGAAATGTGGAAATTTGAATGTGCTTAGTGTGTTTGAAGATGAAATTGAAGAGATCCAAACACTTGATGTGGTGGAAGAGGAACTTGAATTGTCTCTTGATGAAGGCTATGCAATTTTTAAAGAAGAGCATGATTCCTCTACATTGGAACTAATCTACAACAAAGGTTTCACACTTTTGAAGGAGTTTCATGATACTAACCATATGGATCCTTTCCATGATGAAAATTCTGCACTTTTTGATCATTTGGGTGAGTTAGCTAATTCTCCTACATCCTACAATTCCATGTTTTGCAGCATTAGTCTCAATGAAGAATGGGTGAAAGGGTTCTTTTTTATGGTGCCACATGAGGAGTATGGAACTCCTATATTTACTTTTTATGATGATATAGTTGGAGCACATTCTTATTCACATTTGCAGCAGCATCCTTTGTTACTTTATGATGATGCACATCTACATGGATGCACCTATGATATGCATTTGAGTCACTTGAAAACTCATGGTTTTTCTTGCTCAACACTTGATTCATTTGATGTTGGAGAAACTTCGTCCAACACTTGGGTGAATAGATTTATGGTTGCAGAACATTTTTGTTGGCAGCCACATACTTTGTTATATCTTTATGATTCTCACATTCAGGGATGTATGGTTGATACTTCTTTGAGTCATTTGAAGTCTCCTTGTTTTTTTTGCTCATTATTTGGTTCAGATTTTAGTGGAGATTCTTCATTCACTTCTTGGATGAAAGAATACATGGCTGGATATTTTGATGCATATAAAATCCTTTTGGAGCATCATTATAGGACATGGGATCCTCACCTATGTCATTGGAGCAGATTTGATTGGTCACTTGAAGCTTGTATGCACTTGGAAAATGGTGGTCTACTTGCTTGGAGGTATAAGCACTTTCATGATTCTTTGATGAAGCACCTCCTTGATGTACATTTTCATTATGTTGTTATGTACTTTGATGATATATATTTTGTACTCATGATGTTTGGAATAATGCATACAAGAAAATGGGATCCAGGAATCCTCTTATCTAATGGTGTGGGTTGGAGAGCACTCTTAATTGTTGGGGTGCAATACAAGCAATGGGACCCTGGAATAATTTTTGTCTCATTGGTTTCAATTTTTTGGGGAAACAAGAAGTATGGGAGATGGATTTATCACTTAATAAAGTGATTTTTATCATAGCAGTGCAGCATCAAGCATGGTGGTTCCTCTCTAAAATCCTCATGGAAACTCAAAGACTCAAGGTTGGGCAATTCAATGGCAACTTCAAAGAATTATACAGAAAGCAGGTTCTTCAACACCCATGTTTGAAATTGCTTGAGGACAAGCAATATTGGGAAGGGAGGATTTTTCATGTCCCAAATTTGGAATTGGGTCACAATGGCCTAAGCAAATTGGCCCTATTCATTAAAGTTTGTCAAATTGATGCTAAAGGTCAAATAATTGCCAAGGAGGAAAATTACTAGTTTCCTAGGTTTGGGGTGGAAGCTTTAGGATTTGGAATAATGGGGATAATAAATGATGTTGGAACATTAGGATGGCATAAATATTTAATAAAGGAGATAAATAAATATATACAAGTGAAAATAAAAGTGGCATTTGATCATGAAGACACATGGAGGAAGTGGTACCCACACAAGCTAGAATTTATGTGCCACATGGCATCCTCTTCTTGCAATTTCGAATCCATGGGAAGCCTAATGTTCTTGGGATGATTTATAAGGTCAATAATATTTGGAATGAGTCAATGAGGTTGAAATATAGAGGAAGAGTAACTCCTATGGAAGAGGAAGAGGCAATTTGGAGCTAGTGAGACACTTGGGCTAGATTCCCTAGCTCTATGACAACAATGATGAAGATGCTAGGACACCTATGACACAAATCAGACCTGAAGGATGACATATGACATATATGACATGTTAGGGTTAAAAATAGACTCCAAGATGACTCTCAAGGGTGTTACGGCAGCTAAGATGCTTCCACATGTGATTTGGTGGAAGTGGGAGACTAGGAATTGTTGTACAAGTGGCGTCCTTTGGAATCTCTTCCCAACTTGAGTTGGAATGAGTCTCTTGGAAGGAATTCGACCCATGGAGGACATTAGAACTTTATAGATTTCAATAACAAAGAATGAAACCATATTTTGATGATTTGTAGAATTTGCAATTGCATTTGTGTAGAGGGAGAGCTAGTGGATGACTAGTTTCTTTCCTTAGCCAATTTAGAGGGTGAAAGATTCCCATCCAAGTTGGTAATTGGAAATTCCATTCAGAACTTTCATTTGGAGATTTAATGGAGTCTTTATTTTCAGGAGTAAGCTACAGGTGAGCTCATGGTTTCTTCTATTGGAGCACATTCTCTCAACCATTTCCAGTTTTGATGGCATATTCTTGATCTTTGAGGGAGGGCATTTTTGGTGAGCTATTGTACTATTTGGGGGAGATTCTCATGCCCCATTTATTTTTTAATATGAATTAAATACTCTATTCTTAATCTCCAAAAAGTTTTAGATCAAAATTCCAAGTAGAAATGTATAAATCTCATTTTTAATGAAAGAACAGTGCCATTTCTCCACTACATTGATGTAAAGCATGATAATGCTGATGATTTCGAATGAATGGATGGTTCTCTGATACATTTATTATTAATAGACTTCCATGGATTTATTTTACAAGTTTCATGTACTATACTTGAGCATTTGAAGTATTTTTACTTAGTTTAATTGCATTGGGAGAAGAAATAGTGCCATTTCCCCAAGGGTCAAATTGGTGATTTTTGCAGTTGAATGGGAGAGGGTTGGAACAGAGATAATAATAAATTAATGATGAACATGAGACCTTAATAACATCCACGATACATACCCTACCTATTTTCAGAAATTTGAGTGCGTTTGGAGGTATTTGGGAATCCATTTTCAATACTCACCCCAGGGGGATTTGAACCCCAAATTACTGGTAAAATTGCATACTTGGTCCAGAATCTTAATAGAGTTTGCAAAGGTATTTTGGTGGAAATATCTCATCCTTGAACATAACATTCAATTCCTAATATCATTCATACACCTTCCTTGAATATTTGAAGGCATTTGGAGTCAATTTGAGACCTAGAGACCAATACTAGTCAAAGGGAAATTACTAGTAAAGTTCCCTACATTGGCCAGAATTGAAAGAGGATTTGCAGAAGCATTTAAAGGTCTAAAAGAATCCCTGAAACACATATCTATGTTCTAACATCATCCATATACCTTCTCAAAATATTTTGGAGCAATTGGAGCAATTTGGAGACCTAGAGCTCAAAACTAGTCAACGGTCTAACTAGGAAAAAAAGTGAAAAATTGCCATTTTAATAAAATTCCTAACAATGGACATTACAATCGACTATAGTTGGACCAAAGACACAATTGAGGATGTTTGGGAGAACTAGTGTCCAAATGTGGCTTTTTGGAAAGTAAAAGCACTACCTCTACTTGTTTGTTGGGACATATGGCTTGCTAGGAATCTCTCAATATTTCAAGAGAATCCCTAAATCCCATATTTGATTGCAACTCAAGGACTCAACATACTATTGCACTTCCCTCAGGAAAAGGATGGGACTACAATATGAATCATTCAGAAGGAATAGGTGGACAAATCAAAACCTTGAGATTTTTTTTTATGGGGCATCTCAAGAACAAAATCAAATTTGTGGGGGAGGGGCTATTCTCTACCTCTCAGGAAACATTTTTTTCAAGCTTAAAATAGGATTGGGGCCCGGAACAAATAACTACACATAACTTATGGCACTCAAATTATTATTACTCTTTGTTGGTGGGAAAGGCTGCTCCTCCCTTCAGATATTTGGTGATTCTATGAATGTCATAAATAGGGTCAATCATGCACAACAGTGTCACAACATGCTTTTGCTTGCTCATTTTCAAGAGGTATCTCGTATCATGGAGACTTTTGATTATTGCATTTTTCATCATGTCTATAGGGAGAAAAATACAGAAGTGTTGATGTATATGTAACTTTGGAATGTATTTCATTTATGTATATTGTACTCCTATATAGATGTGTTATTCCTTTATAAGGAAGTGTCGTCATTTGTATTGACAAGTGTCGCAAGTGTCGTAACTTGCCGATGGGTTTTTAGACCACCATGTGTGGGGTCGACCCTAATTAAGTTAACCTTGGGTTATTATGCTAAGCTAGACAAGTCGGCCCCATAAGTTTATTGGGCAGTTAGGACAAGTATAAATAGAGATCGGGAAATCTCTATTTTGATCACTTCATTACTCACTTATCCATCACTCGAAAAGTGGCGCACTGTTGATGTATATGTAACTTCGGAATGTATTTCATCCATGTATTTCATTTATATATTATTGTACTCCTATAGAGATGTGTCATTCCTCTATACGGAAGTGTCGTCATGTGTATTGACAAGTGTCGCAAGTGTGTTAACTTGCCGATGGGTTATTAGACCACCATGTGTGGGGTCGGCCCTGACTTATGTAATATATGGTTGATGTACCTAACTATACAAGTCGGCCCCATAAGGTTATTGGGAAAACAGGACAAGTATAAATAGAGATCGGGATATCTCTATTTGAATCACTCAGAAAGTGGCGCACTTGTGAGGAGGAGGATCAGCTGCTAAGAGGAGTCTATCTCTGTGTATTTGGTTGTACTTTGGTTGAGCTATTGCTCTATCTATCTCTAAAGAAGTTGTGGGGTTTTTCACCTTAGGGTTTTCCCCACGGAAACTCTGTGTCTATTGTCTCTCATGATTTTGCTTCTTGTGATGATTGACATGCTTGTTATGATTGATATGCATTGATATACTGTACATGTTATTCTCTCAGTAAAGATCCTAGAGTATTATGAATTAATGCTCAAAATTTAACATCGTATCAGAGCTAACCTGAGAAGAAGACATTGTGTAGTGACAGAAACCAAGGGTTTCTTGTTTATTGGGTTTCTCTCCACAGATTTTGGAAAATAAGTATAGTAGATTGACTCTACTCATCAAGGAGAATCTATCTGTCCAATCCGAATTCAATTCTGAGCATTTTCAGATTTGGCCCTAAAAATTAGGGTTTCCACAAAAATAGGAATTTCTGGAATCTGAAGACATAGCTGCAAGCTCCTTGCAAATATCGAAGTTTAGAGCTTTGGATCGATATTTTTGGCTGAGTAAATCTCTGGGAAACTCAAACCCTAATTCAGGGGCCTCCTCAATGAATCCGGGAAGACTAAAAAGCACTTCTGAAGGGTGAAACTTTGCAGAAATCAAATTCTGAGTATACCAGGCTGATCAGTTCATTAAGGAGCATCTTTCTATGCTTTCAGAAAGGTGAAATTCACATTTTGAATTTTTAGGGTTTCTCTAACAAACCCTGATCCAGGACCAGATCCAGTTTTAAGCAAATTAACTGGTAAGACCTAAATATTTTCTATTTCCATTTGAAGTACTCTTTAAAGATGTCTCACCACACCAAGATTGAGGATAAGCTTGAAGGGGCTGATAACTTCCGAGCCTGGAAGAAAATGAATTGGACTCTTACATCAGCTCTGAGGTCCCTATCCCAGAGGATGAAGAGGCTAAGGTATTGCATAAGAAGAACTTGGTCAAGGCAAAGAGAATCATTGTTGATTCCATCAAAGACCATCTCATACCACATGTGTCATCCCTAAAGACACCCAAGGAGATGTGTGACTCCCTGACCAAGTTATTTGAAGGGAAGAACATAAATCAGAAGATGACTCTGCAGAATCAATTGAAAGGGGTCAAGATGTTGAATGGAGAGACCATTCAATCTTACTTCTCCAAGGTCTCTCAGATCAAGGAACAACTTGAAGCTGTGGATGAAGTAGTGGACAATCGTTAAGTTGTTATGACCACTTTGAATGGCCTACCTAGGTCATGGGACTCCTTTATTCAAGGAATCTGTGCAAGAAAGAAATTGATCTCTTTCAGTAGACTATGGGAGGAATGCTCTCAAGAAGAAGCTAGGCTTGTGGCACGAGAAGAAAATATTGGAAGTGAAGATCAAGCTCTCGCAGCTCACACCAAAAGAAGCAAGCATAAGAGGGAGCACTCTCAACATAAGAGATCCACTCACTATCACCAAAAGAATAAGAAGGACCTAACGTGCTTCACATGCAATGAGAAGGGTCACTTTGCTTCAGAATGTCCCAAGAACAAAAGGGATAACAACAACAACAACAACTCCAGCAAGAAGAAGAAGGGCAGCAAAAGAAAGTTCCATGCTCATGCTGCCGAAGATGATGAACCTCCAAAGAAGAAGGCTAGGGCAGAAAGTGACGATGACTCATCAAGTGAAGAAGAGTATGTTCTAATCTCTGCTCTCATAGGTACTATCTCTCATGGTTGTAATGATTTTCTTATTGACAGTGGGGCTTCCAAACACATGACTGGGTTTAAAGAAGCTTTTGTAAATCTATCTGAACATGAATCACCCCATAAACTGAAACTTGGGGATGGCTATCAATACGCCATCAAAGGAAGTGGTGAATCCTCCTACAACCTAGATTCTAAAAAATCTTTGAAGATGAAAGAAGTCCTTTATGTACTTGGGCTCAAGAAGACCCTACTCCCCATATCTGCATTGGATGCAAAAGGTATGAGGGTTGCATTTGTAGATGGCCAAGTTCTAATGTGGCCAAAAGGTAAAATTATCGATGATGCAGTAGTGATTGGAGGGCAAGAGGGAGGCATGTATAAATTGAAGGAAAAACCTGAACATGCCATGGTGCATGATTCCATGGAGCCAAGTGAACTTTGGCATAGAAGACTTGCACATATGCACTACAGAGCATTACCAATTACAAGTAAGGCTGTAGAAGGTCTTCCTGAAATTAAGACCAAGCATGAAGGTGTTTGCAAAGGATGTGCAAAAGGAAAGAACATTAAGAAGGCATTTCCAAGCAGTGAAAGCAAGGCAAAAGGTATCTTGGAAATCATCCACTCCGATGTATGCGGTCCTATGTCATCTACTTCTTTGAGTGGGTATGTCTAATATGTCTCTTTCATTGATGACTTCTCCAAGAAGACTTGGGTTTACTTCTTGAAGAATAAAGATGAAGTATTTGATAAGTTCAAGGAATTCAAAACCTTGATGGAGAACCAAACTGATAAGAAGATCAAAACATTCAGATCCGACAATGGTGGAGAATTCACCTCATGTGACTTCAAGAAGCTATGCAGTGATTTAGGGATTAAGAGGGAGTTGACTGCTCCTTAAAATCCACAACAGAATGGAGTTGCAGAAAGAAAGAATAGAACAATCATGGAAGCAACAAGGGCAATGCTGCATGACCAGGATCTACCTATGTATCTATGGGCAGAAGCAGCTAGAATAACTGTATATGTGCAGAACAGAACACCCCACAAGATATTGGACAACAAGACACCAGAAGAGGTCTTCTCTGGTAAGAAACCTGAAGTCAACCATCTCAGAATATTTGGTTGTCCAGTATACACTCATGTCCCAAAGGAAAAGAGGACCAAGCTAGATCCTTCAGGAAAGAAGGGTATCTTTGTGGGTTACAATGAAAGCTCGAAGGCTTACAGAATATACTTTCCAGGGTTCAAGAAGATTGATGTCAACAGGGATGTAACATTTGATGAAAAATCAGCATTCATCAAATCAAGGAAGACACCTGTTGAAGATTATGAAGAACCCAAGGAAACAAGATTTCAAGACACTACCATGACTGAAGCAATTCTAAATGTTGATCGTGAAATTGAAGATCCGTAAGAACCTGTAGATCCACCTCGTGAGAAGGACTCTCACAAGAAGAAACCAGCATGGGCTAGAGAGCTCATTCAAGATGCAGAAAGATATGGCATTCCAAAAGAAGAACACAGAGCAAACAAAAGAACCAGATCACATACCAACTATGTTGCTTTACTCTATGACATCATGAACAAAGAACCTTCCAATTACGAAGAAGCAGCAGAAAAGAAAGATTGGAAAGATGCCATGGTCGAGGAATACCAATCAAAAATGAAGAACGATGTTTGGGATGTTGTCCCAAGACCTGAAGGGAAGTCTGTTGTGACTTCCAAATGGATCTACAAGATCAAGCATGCTGCAGATGGCAGCATAGAGAAATACAAGGCAAGATTCATAGCTCGTGGCTTCTCTCAGAAAGAGGGAATAGATTATGAAGAAACTTTTGCTCCTGTAGCCAGGTACACTTCCATCAGAACAGTACTTGCCCTCACTGCAGCGATGAAATGGAACATACACCAGATGGATGTCAAGACTACCTTCTTTAATGGTGTAGTCGAAGAGGAATTGTATGTGGAGCAGCCACTTGGTTTTGAAACACATGACAGGGAGTCACATGTGTGCAGATTGAAGAAAGCCTTGTATGGCCTGAAGCAAGCTCCCAGAACTTGGTATGGTAGGATGGACAGTTTCCTATCTAGTTTGGGCTTTACCAAGAGTAAAGCGGATTCCAACCTTTACTACAAGGTTGAGGAAGAAAATCCTGTGATACTACTCCTATATGTGGATGACCTATTTGTAACAGGAGATGACAGATTGATTGTCGATACAAAGAGGAAGCTTGTTGCCGAGTTCGATATGAAGGACTTGGGGATGATGCACTATTTTCTAGGTATGGAAGTGTGGCAGAGTGTAGATGGGATCTTCCTTGGACAAGGGAAGTATACAGTAGATATCCTGAAGAGGTTTGGGATGATGGATTGCAAGGCCATGGCCACACCTATGGCATCGAACCTGAAGCTTCTATGTGATGCTTCATCTGATCCGGTTGATGTCTCTATGTATCATCAGATGATTGGTCCCTTGATGTACCTGACAAACACGAGACCAGATATTTGCTTTGCGGTGAACACATTGAGCCAGTACCTGACAGATCCGAGGAGTGTTCACCTGGTTGCTGTAAAGCATATTCTGAGGTACCTGAAGGGTACAGTTTTATGGGCTCAAGTATGATGCGAATCAAAACTTTAAGCTGCAGGGTTATGTTGATTCGGACTGGGCAGGAAATGCTACAGATAGGAAGAGCACATCTGGGTGTTGCTTCAGTATGGGATCAGGTGTGATCTCTTGGTTTAGCAGGAAGCAATCATGCGTAGCACTGAGTAGGCAGAGTATGTTGCAACCTGTTCGGCTAGTTGTGAGGTAGTATGGCTTCGGAAGCTATTGTCAGAGTTATTTGATCTCCTGTTGGAGACTACTGGTATCTTTGGTGACAACCAAAGTTGTGTGAATTTGTCTGAGAACCCGGTGTTCCACGACAGGTCG
Organism: Larix kaempferi; assembly: GCA_027924585.1. Taxonomy (NCBI): domain Eukaryota; kingdom Viridiplantae; phylum Streptophyta; class Pinopsida; order Pinales; family Pinaceae; genus Larix; species Larix kaempferi. The sequence goes on along the minus strand of BSBM01000345.1, from coordinate 603,562 downwards.
AAACACATAGAGATCAAATACCACTATATCAGGTATATGGTGCAGAGAGGAGCAGTGAAGCTCCTGTATGTTGCGACGGACGAGCAGATTGCAAATGTGTTGACGAAGCCACTAGCCAGAGTGAAGTTCGAGTACTTCAGAGAGAGGCTCGGTGTTCTTCAGATCGACGACACTTCGAGGAAGAAGTGATGGAGACATTTGTTGTAGCCATTCCAAGCATGTTGGAAGGAGGATCCTTCACATGGCTGTGGATGTAAGCGCTGGATGATGAGCATCAGGACGATGGTCCAGTTACTGCTCTGTATATGTATGTAAGCATCGTGTTGGATGTTGGATATGATCAGTTGGATCATTTATATGTATATGTACGCATCATGTTGGATGCTGGATATGATCAGTTGGATCATTTATATGTATATGTATGCATCATGTTGGATGCTGGATATGATTAGTTGGATCATTTATATGTATATGTACGCATCATGTTGGATGCTGGATATGATCAGTTGGATCATTTATATGTATTTGTATATGCATCATGTTGGATGCTTGGACCATGTATCTGTATATGTATCAGGTGGATACTGTATATGATCAAGTAGATCATGTGTGTTGATATATATCAGGTGGATACATTGTGTGGATCATGTATCTATGTATGTATCAGGTGGATAAATTGTATGATCAGGTGGATCATGTATGATGATATGTATCAGGTAGATACTTTGTATGCATCAGGTAGATGCATTGTATGATCAGGATGATCATGGATGACGAGCTTCAGGATGTTGCTCCAGATGACATGCATCAGGATGATGCAGTGATGATGATCAGGATGATCATGTGTACATCAAGATGATGTATGGTGAGTATCAGGATGATACTTTGTGGCCGTGGATCAGGTTGTGCAGATGAGCATGTCTGGAAGATCCTATAGGTCGGAGTTGTGTACCCGTAACAGCCTGGGATGCTCTTTCGAGACATTGCTCTGGGAGGACATGTAATTTGTGCCCTAGGAGATCCTTCAGGTCAGAGTTGTGTACCTGTAACATCCTGGGATGCTCTTGCGAGGTTTTGTCCTATGGCATGTAATTTGTGCCCTGGGAGATCCTTCAGGTCGAAGTTGTGTACCCGTAACATCCTGGGATGCTCTTGCAAGGTTTTTCCATGACCACATGTAATTTGTGCCTTGGGAAATCCTTTAGGTCGGATTTGTGTACCCGTAACATCCTAGGATGCTCTTGCGAGGTTTTTTGGTGACCACATGTAATTTGTGCCCTGGGAGATCCTTCAAGTCAGAGGTGTGTACCCGTAACATCCTGGGATGCTCTTTCAAGTTTTTGTGGTGGGGTCACATGTAATAGCGCCCTAGGAGATCCTACAGGTCGGATTTGTGTACCCGTAACATCCTGGGATGCTCTTTAGAGGTTTTGTGATGCATGTAATAAGTCCTGAGGATTCCACAGTATGGCCAGTGATGAAGACCTATAGGTGGTGGGCCTACATCCAGTATGAAAAAGGACTAGCTCTGTAGAACTTCCTATGACGAGTAGATTCAGAGATTGTTTGAGATAGCAGTAGCAGTGATGATGACGATGATTCGAGGACGATGCATCGATGACGATGATCTAGAGAAGAAGACTTGTGCTAGCAGATCTGTGTCGAGAAATACCTTCCTAGTTAAGAGGGAGTGTTGATGTATATGTAACTTCGGAATGTATTTCATCCATGTATTTCATTTATATATTATTGTACTCTTATAGAGATGTGTCATTCCTCTATACGAAAGTGTCGTCATGTGTATTGACAAGTGTCGCAAGTGTGTTAACTTGCCGATGGGTTATTAGACCACCATGTGTGGGGTCGGCCCTGATTTATGTAATATATGGTTGATGTACCTAACTAGACAAGTTGGCCCCATAAGGTTATTGGGAAAACAGGACAAGTATAAATAGATATCGGGATATCTCTATTTGGATCACTCAGAAACTCATTCTTCCTTCACTCGAAAAGTGGCGCACTTATGAGGAGGAGGATCAGCTGCTAAGAGGAGTCTATCTCTGTGTATTTGGTTGTACTTTGTTGAGTTATTGCTCTATCTATCTCTGAGGAGGTTGTGGGGTTTTTCACCTTAGGGTTTTCCCCGTGGAAACTCTGTGTCTATTGTCTCTCATGCTTTTGCTTCTTGTGATGATTGACATGCTTGTTATGATTGATATGCATTGATATACTGTACATGTTATTCCCTTAGTAAAGATCCTAGAGTATTGTGAATTAATGCTCAAAATTTATCATGCACATGTGAGGAGGAGGATCAGCTGCTAGGATGAGACTATCTCTGTGTACTTGGGTTGTACTTTGGTTGTATCATTGCTCTATCTATCTCTGAGGAAGTTGTGGGGTTTTTCACCTTAGGGTTTTCCCCACGGAAACTCTATGTGTCTATTGTCTCTTATGTTTGCATCTTGTGATGATTGATATGCTTGCTATGATTGATATGCATTGATATACTGTACCTGTTATTCTCTTAGTAAAGATCCTAGAGTATATTGAATTAATGCTAAAAAATTAACATGGTATCAGAGCTAACCTGAGAAGACGACAGTGTGCAGTTGTGGAAGCTAGGGATTCTTGTTTTTGGGTTTCTCTCCATAGATTTTGGAAAAGCAATATGATAGATTGACTCTCCTCAATAAGGTGAATCTTTCTGTCCAATCATAATTCAGTTCTGAGCACTTTCAGTTTTGGCCCTAAAAATTAGGGTTTCCACAAAAATAGGAATTTATGAAATCTGAAGCCATAGCTGGAAGCTCCTTGGAAAAATCAAATTTTAGAGCTTTGGATCAAGATTTTTGGCTGGGTAAATCTCTGGGAAACTCAAACCCTAATTCAGGGTCCTCTCAAGTGAACCCGAGAAGACTAAAAGGCATTTCTGAAGGGTAAAGTTTTGCAGATCTTAAATTCTGAATCCACTAGGTTGATCAGCTCATCAAGGCACATATTTCTATCCTTTCAGAAAGTTGAAATTCACATTTTGAATTTTTAGGGTTTCTCTGACAAACCCTAATCCGAGACCAGATCCAGTTTTCAGCAAATGAAGTGGTAAGACCTAAATATTTTCTATTTCCATTTGAAATACTCTTTAAGATGTCTCACCACACTAAGCTTGAGGATAAGCTTGAAGGGGCTGATAACTTCCGAGCATGGAAGTATAGGATTGGGTTAATCCTGGAAGAAAATGAATTGGATACTTACATAAGGGAAGAGGTCCCTGTCCCAGAGGGAGAAGAGGCTAAAGCCCTCCACAAGAAGAACTTGGTCAAGGCAAAGAGAATCATTGCTGATTCTATCAAGGACCATCTTATCCCCCATGTGTCATCTCTGAAGACACCCAAAGAGATGTTTGATTCCCTATCCAAGCTATTTGAAGGGAAGAACATAAATCGGAAGATGACTCTGTGGAACCAATTGAAAGGGGTAAAGCTTCAGAATGGAGAATCCATTCAATCTTATTTTTCTAGGGTCTCTCAGATCAAGGAACAACTAGAAGCAGTGGATGAAATGGTGGAGAATGGTGAAGTTGTCATGACCACTCTGAATGGCCTACCCAGGTCATGGGATTCCTTTATCCAAGGAATATGTGCAAGAAAGAAGTTGGTATCCTTCAGCAGACTACGGGAAGAATGCTCACAAGAAGAAGCAAGGCTTGTGGCATGAGAAGAAAAAGATGGGGAATGAAGATCAAGCTCTCATAGCTCACACCAAGGGAAGCAAGTTTAAGAGGGAGAAATCTCATAACAAGAAACATTCTCACCCTCATCACAAGAAGAAAGATCTATCTCATGTTCGATGTTACGAATGTAATGAAATGAGACACTTTGCTTCAAATTGTCCCAAGAAGAAGAAAGACAACAACTTCAACAAGAAGAATAAGAATAACAAAAGAAGATATCATGCTCATGCTGCTGAGGATGATGAACCTCCCAGGAAGAAAGCTAGAGAAGAAAGTGATGATGATGACTCATCAAGTGAAGAAGAGTATGTTCTAATCTCTGCTCTCACAGGTACTATTTCTCATGGTTTTAATGATTGGTTAATTGACAGTGGGGCTTCTAAACACATGACGGGGTTTAAAGAATCTTTTGTAAATCTATCTGAACATGAATCACCCCATAAAGTGAAACTTGGGGATGATTATCAATATCCTATCAAAGGAAGTGGGGAAGCTTCCTACAACCTAGAATATGGAAAGTCCTTGAAGATGAAAGACGTGTTATTTGTACCTGGGCTCAAGAAGAACCTAGTCTCCATCTCTGCATTGGATGCAAAAGGCATGAGGGTTGAATTTGTAGATGGCCAAGTCCTAATGTTTCCAAAGGGTAAAACTATTGATGATGCAGTGGTGATTGGAGAGCAAGAGGGAGGATTGTACAAATTGAAGGGACAACCTGAACATGCCATGGTACATGAATCCATGGAGCCAAATGAACTTTGGCATCGAAGGCTTGCACATGTGCACTACAGAGCACTACCAATTGCAAGAAAAGTTGTAGAAGTTCTTCCTGAAGTCAAGACTAAACATGAAGGTGTTTGCAAAGGCTGTGCAAAAGGAAAGAACATAAAGAAGGCATTTCCAAGCAGTGAAAGCAAATCAAAAGGAATCTTGGAAATCATCCACTCCGATGTATGCGGTCCGATGTCATCCAGTTCTCTGAGTGGGTATGTTTACTATGTCTCTTTCATTGATGACTTCTCCAGGAAGACTTGGGTTTATTTCTTGAAGAACAAAGATGAAGTGTTTGACAAGTTCAAGGAATTCAAAGTCTTGATGTTAAATCAAACCGATAAGAAAATAAAGACATTCAGATCAGACAATGGAAGATAATTCACTTCAGGTGACTTCAAGAAGCTATGCAATGATTCAGGGATTAAGAGGGAGTTGATTGCTCCCAACAATCTACAACAGAATGGAGTTGTAGAAAGGAAGAATAGAACAATCATGGAAGTAGCACGGGCAATGCTGCATGACCAGGATCTTCCTATGCATTTATGGGCAGAGGCAGCTAGGACAACTGTATATGTACAGAACAGAACACCGCACAAGATATTGGACAAGAAGACACCATAAGAGGTCTTCTCTGGTAAGAAGCCTGAAGTCATCCATATCAGAATTTTTGGTTGTCCAGTATATACACATGTTCCAAAGGAAAAGAGGACAAAGCTAGATCCTTTAGGAAAGAAGGGTATATTTGTGGGGTATAGTGAAAGCTCGAAGGCTTACAGAATATACTTTCCAGGGTTCAAGAAGATTGATGTCAGTAGGGATGTGACATTTGATGAAAAATCAGCATTCATCAAGTCAAGGAAGACACCTGTTGAAGATCATGAAGAGCCAAAGGAAACCAGATTTCAAGACACTACTATGACTGAAGCAATTCCAGATGTTGATCGTGAAATTGAAGATCCGCAAGAACCTGTAGATCCACCTCGTGAGAAGGATTCTCACAAGAGGAAACCTGCATGGGCTAGAGAGCTCATTCAAGATGTAGAAAGGTATGGCATTCCAGAAGAAGAACACAGAGCAAAGAAGATAACTAGATCACATACTAGCTATGTTGCTTTACTCTGTGATATCATGAACAAAGAACCTTCCAGTTATGAAGAGGCAGCGGAAAATAAAGAATGGAAGGATTCCATGGTCGAGGAATACCAATCAATAATGAAAAATGATGTTTGGGATGTAGTCCCAAGACCTGAAGGGAAGTCTGTTGTGACTTCCAAATGGATCTACAAGATCAAGCATGCTGCAGATGGCAGCATAGAGAAATACAAAGCAAGATTTGTAGCTCGTGGCTTCTCCCAGAAAGAAGGGATTGATTATGAAGAAACTTTTTCTCTTGTAGCCAGGTACACTTCCATCAGATCAATACTTTCTCTGGCTGCAGTGATGAAATGGAAGATACACCAGATGGATGTCAAGACTGCTTCTTGAATGGTGTAGTCGAGGAGGAAGTGTATGTGGAGCAACCACTTGGCTTTGAGACACATGACAGGAAGTCATATGTGTGCAGATTGAAGAAAGCCTTGTATGGCTTGAAGCAAGCTCCTAGGACTTGGTATGGTAGGATGGACAGTTTTCTATCCAGTTTGGGCTTTACCAAGAGTAAAGCAGATTTGAACCTTTACTACAAGGTTGAGGAAGGAAATCCAGTGATACTACTTCTGTATGTGGATGACCTGTTTGTTACAGGAGAAGATAGTTTGATTGTTGATACCAAGAGGAAGCTTGCTGCCGAGTTCAAGATGAAGGACTTGGGGATGATGCACTATTTTCTAGGCATGGAGGTGTGTCAGAGTGCATATGGTATCTTCCTTGGACAAGGAAAGTATGCAGTAGAGATCCTAAAGAGGTTCGGGATGATGGACTGCAAGGCCATGACCACACCTATGGCATCAAACCTTAAGCTTCTATGTGATGCTTCATCTGATCCAGTTGATGTCACTGTGTATCATCAAATGATTGGGTCCTTGATGTACCTGACGAACACTAGGCCAGATATTTGCTTTGCGGTGAACACATTGAGCCAGTTCCTGATGGATCCCAAAGGTGTTCACTTGGTTGCTGTAAAGTATATTCTGAGGTACCTGAAGGGTACAGTTGATTATGGGCTCAAGTATGATGCGAATCAAAATTTTAACCTATAGGGTTATGTTGATTCAGATTGGGCATGTAGTGCTGCAGATAGGAAGAGCACTTCTAAGTGTTGCTTCAGTATGGGATCAGGTGTGATCTCTTGGCTTAGCAGGAAGCAGTCCTGCGTAGCACTAAGTACAGCTGAAGCAGAGTATGTTGTAGCTTGTCCAGCTAGTTGTGAGGCAGTATGGCTCTGGAAGCTACTGTCTGAGTTATTTGATCTCCCGTTGGAGGCTACTGGTATCTTTTGTGACAACCAGAGTTGTGTGAAGCTATTTGAGAACCCGGTGTTCCACGACAGGTGGAAGCACATCGAGATCAAATATCACTATATCAGGGATATGGTGCAGAGAGGAGCAGTGAAGCTCCTGTATGTTGCGACGGATGAGCAGGTTGCAGATGTACTGACGAAACCACTAGCCAGAGTGAAGTTTGAGAACTTCATAGAAAGGCTTGGTGTTCTTTAGATCGATGACACTTCGAGGAAGAAGTGATTGACACATCTGCTGGAGCCATTCCAAGCATGGTGAGAGGAGGATCCTTCCCATGGCTGTGGATGTAAGCGCTGGATGATAATCATCAGGATGATGCTCCAGTTACTGCTCTATATATGCATCATGTTGGATGCTTTGATCAGTGTGATCATGTATATGTATATGCATCATGTTGGATGCTTGTTATTATCAGTTGGATCATGGATTTGTATATGTATCAGGTGGGTACTTGTATGATCGGGTAGATCATGTATTTGTATATGTATCAGGTGGATGCATTGTATGATTAGGTAGATCATGTACTTATGTATGTATCAGGTGGATTCATTGTATGATCAGGTAGATCATGTACTTATGTATGTATCATGTGGATGCATTATGTATATCAGGTGGATGCATTATATGATCAGGTAGATCATGTATGATGATATGTATCAGGTAGATACTTTGTATGCATTAGATGGATATATTGTTTGCTCAGGATGATCACAGATGACAAGCTTCAGGATGTTGCTCCAGATGATATGCATCAGGTTGATTCTATGATAATGATCAGGATGATCACAGATGACGAGCTTCGGGATGTTGCTCCAGATGATATGCATCAGGTTGATGCTATACGAGCTTTAGGATGTTTCTCCGGATGATATGCATCAGGTTGATGCTATGATGATGATCCGGTTGATCATGTGATGATGTACATCAGGATGATTTATGGTGAGTATCGGTTTGATACTCTGTGGCCATGGACAGGTTGTGTAGGTAGCATAGAAAAGGTCCTTTAAAATCCGGACAGGTAGAGCGGTATGCTCATAACATCCTGGGATGCTCTATCGAGATCCAGACAGGTAGAGCAGTGTGCTCGTAACATCCTGGGATTCTCTAAGTAGGTTTTGCTACAGTTTTGCATAGAAAATATCCTTTAAAATCCGGATTGGTAGAGCAGTGTGCTCGTAATAGCCTGGGATGCTCTATCGAGATCCGGACAGGTAGAGCGGTTTGCTCGTAATAGCCTAGGATGCTCTGAGTAGGTTTTGCGAAAGTTCACATAGAAAATATCCTTTCAAATCTGGACAAGTAGAGCGGTGTGCTTGTAACAGCCTGGGATGCTCTATCGATATCCAGACAGGTAGAACAGTTTTCTCGTAACATCCTAGGATGCTCTGAGTAGGTTTTGTGAAGGTCAACATGTAAAATATCTTGGGAGATCCAATAGGTTGAGCAGTGTGCTCGTAATCAGTCCTGGGATGCTCTTTCGAGGTTTTGTTGATGCAAGGAATCAGTCCTGAGTATTCCACAGTATGTCCAGTGATGATGAAGACCTACATGTGGTGGGCCTACATCCAGTATGAAAAAGGACTGGCTCTGTAGAACTTCCTATGATGAGTAGATTCAGAGATTGATTGAGATAACAGCAGCAGTGATGATGATGATGATTCGAGGATGATGATTCGCTGATGATGATCCAGAGAAGAAGACTTGTGCTAGCATATCTGTGTCGAGAAATACCTTCCTAGTTAAGAGGGAGTGTTGATGTATATGTAACTTCGAAATGTATTTCACCTATGTATTTCATTATTGTATATTGTACTCCTATAGAGATGTGTTATTCCTCTATAAGGAAGTGTCGTCATTTGTATTGACAAGTGTCGCAAGTGTCGTAACTTGTCGATGGGTTATTAGACCACCATGTGTGGGGTCGGCCCTGATTAATTTAACCTTGGGTTATTATGCTAAGCTAGACAAGTCGGACCCATAAGTTTATTGGGTAGTCAGGACAAGTATAAATAGATATCGGGAGATCTCTATTTTGATCACTTCATTACTCACTTATCCATCACTCGGAAAGTGGCGCACATGTGAGGAGGAGGATCAGCTGCTAGGAGGAGACTATCTCTATGTACTTGGGTTGTACTTTGGTTGTATCATTGCTCTATCTATCTCTGAGGAATTTGTGGGGTTTTTCACCTTAGGGTTTTCCCCACGAAAACTCTGTGTGTCTATTGTCTCTGATGTTTGCATCTTGTGATGATTGATATGCTTGCTATGATTGATATGCATTGATATACTGTACATGTTATTCTCTCAGTAAAGATCCTAGAGTATATTGAATTAATGCTCAAAAATTAACAAGAAGCATACAAGCAATCTAAGGTAGGAACTCAGCTGGGTCATGGGAAGTGGTTGATGTTTGAATTTCAAAATTGGGATTTTTTTTATTACTATCATCGACCTTTTGTGGAGGGGTTGGTCCCTCGACAAAATCTGCCTTAAAATTTGTGTATAATCCCCAATAACATAGACAAGATATATGATGATACACAGATAGTTGTATAGTTTATTTACATGAAGATACATGCAGAACATAATAGCTCCTTTATGATCTCAGATATCAGTGATTATATAATATGTTTTAGGTATACAAAGATAGCATATACTTGGTCTGGAGAAAACCTTTTTTGGGAACATGCCATTGGGTTATGGTATTTTTGAAATACATGGGATCCATGTATTCTACAGAATGTAATTCTATTTTTTATAAATAAAATCATGTTTTTTTCCAAGGAAAAAAATTGGGGAAAAAATATATCGAAATGAATAAAATCTTCTTAAAAAGAAATTATTGATACCTATGTCACCAGTGGAAATTTTGTTGTTATAACCTCCTTGGTGATCTCTAGATTTGTACCACTTACCTGAAAATTTATTAAAATGTAAGAGACTAACACAATAAAAGTTATTTGACTCAGGCATTCGCAAGTTCATGTAAAAATCTATATATCTAGTAATACTTGTGTCGTCGGTACATCAACACCTTCATGAACAACAAAATCTTCACCAATGGTGAAACATTGATCATTTAAGAATTGTGTATACTGCATAAGTTTGAATAAATATATGGACATGAGATTTGGATACTAAATATATACACAGTAGCATAATATGTAACATGCATTATACTTGATCTTGTAAATGTGCTTTTTGTAACATTATTTGTAGCATGATTATGTACTTGGGAAATAGAACATAATAAACAATAAGTGTGAATAAATATATGGAAATGAGATTTGGACACTAAATATATATACAATAACATAATATGTAGCATACATTATACTTGGTCTTGTAAATGTGTTTTTTGTAACATTATGTATAGCATGCTTATGTACCTAGCCCTACAAGATGACGCATACTGCTCGAGATCCAATCGATCCAAAACCCTCAACATATCATTTGGTAAATCAAAAATGGGCTATCATATGCACTGGGTGAATGCAGCCTATTCCTTATGTTGATTCCTACCCCTACCAAAATATCCCCAGCATGCTCCTTTATTTGCTCTCTTGTCTCATTTGCTACTTGGGATGTTGAGTCCAGATCCCCTTGCAATGCAATCACTATAGGTGGTTGAAACTACTAAATGATGCATTGGAAAAATCCAACATCTGGCATGTCGTTAGGTCGTTCATATGTACGACATTTTCCATCACCGTAAAATTTGGATCCCATATATGTATAACTGGGGTCCATGTGCAATCTAAGCTCTACATATAACATCCTAACGTAATATTGAGGCACCTCATCATTATTTGGGAACTTCTCGTATGCATATAGGAATCTCTCATAAATATAAGGTGCAATATTAGGATCATTAAATCTTGCAACCTTTACACATGTTTTATCTTTAGGTCACAAGTCAAATAATGACAAGGCCATTTCTTTAGTGACCCTGCATTTAACTTCATTGTAGGAGTGGAAACCAATCACCTATAATCTCCTCCTACACATCATGTCCAAAAAAATACGGGTTGACGTCCCAACCCCACAATAAGTCTCTATCAAACTATCCAGATTCTGCAAAACAATCTGGACTCTATCGACTGCTACTAGAGATATTACTACTTTCCAAGTCACCTCGCAATCTCATGGAATGCTCCCCCATCCCTTCAACAATAAGCAATGTTATGTTGTCTTCCTGAGGCATCTCCTCATGAATATCTCTAAGATGAGGGTAAAGAGGGTCATAGCTTGGATTGTTAGGAAACTCTTGCGCCCTACGACCTTTCCCCCTCTAACGATGTCCACTACGGGAGAGACTAGAAAACCATGTAAGATGTAAATTGTGCAAGTTAAAATGTATAAAATTTGTCAGGAAAATGCATATTTAAAGAAAATGTGTTCATTAAAAATACCTAGTATAAAACTTATATCATCTTGTACATCGAGTGAACTAGAAATGACCTCATCTTCAGAAGCAGATCCACTAGCCCCTATATAAAACACTAAATTGTCAATCACACAATTAAGAAAAACTTCATAATATTTCACATTAAACATGTCAAAGAAGATTTATCATTACATTTTACCTAAAACAAGTTTATCCTACAATGTGTTGGTTGTGGTAGGCGAAGTAATATAACAAGGCACTAAATGCACACAAAAAAATTAATCAAGTTCTATGCATGTAACGTTAAAAAAAGGTTAAATATAGCTTTCTTGAAATTGTTAAATAACAATAGAATGTACCTAAGTGTGCCCTATGGGCATGTGGGTGCGAAGCAATCGAGCCAAGATGACGTTGAAGCTGCGCACCTACAATGTGTTTAGTAGACCCCTAAGAATGGTGCTTGTCGGGGTTGGAACCACTATTGATACATATATGTGTCACGTGTTGATACATGTGTTGTTGGCACGGGATTAGAGCGCATAAAGTGCGGAAGCCAACAGGGAAAGAAGGGTCATTAGCAGAAGAAAGGACCATCCACGAAGGATAAGAAGCCGAAGAAAGCACAATTTTTGGTCAAAGTTAGTTAGATTTGGTCATGTGGACCATTTTGTAAATGCCTTAGTTGTCTATAAATAGATCCACATTTGTAATCCTAAGGGAATGATGAATGATAGCATCGATTGTAGACGGAGATATCTAGCTTTATGTATTTTCTACTTTCAGCAAGTTTTCCTCTATGTATTGATTCGCATTGAGTCGCTTGGAACTATTCCTACGAAGGTTGAACCGCAGATTTTGAGATGAGTTAATGCATGAGGATGTTCGATTATGTCTCTATTTGTGCCGTTGTGTCGTGATTGGTGAATGTTATTTTAATGTTGCGATGTGTTTAAGGTTTTGTTTATCTGGCGATTAATTTGTGATGTAAGTTTATGTGAATAATGTTTATATGTTGTTGATGTGGATGTCGAATGTACATGTGAAGTGTTAATATAATTTTAAGATAGATCTCTGCTTTCTATAGCGACTAAGTAAGGGTGAATGCATGTTCTCTCCCTACTGCGGAAACTTGGTTCCTACAGCCCCATTGAACATCTTAGGTGAGACCTCAATCACTTTGCGGGTGTTGCTGGAAAGGGTAAAACCTTTCCGGGTTGATGCTTAAGGGTGTTTGGTTGGTGTTTGTTGAAAACAGTGTGAAGTGAACCCCTGTCGACAAAATTGTGTCAACAAATGGTTTCGTTTTTGGGACCGTAGTGCGAAGAGAAAAAGAGAGTACATGCTGTGGCATCCAACGAAACCGGAGATCGAAGATTGGTTCTACAAGAAGGCATGAGAGTTTGTTGAAGAAGAGAATTGCCAACCCGGATGGTCGAAGGCTGAGTGGTTGCAGAAATACATATACTCCGACGTCCACGAGATATTTTTCTGTGAATTCCCAATATTGTTGCATGAGTGGGTTGCACAACTGACATTCCAGAAGAAGAACTGCCAAGGTAGTGAACCTGAACACTGGACACCTGAATTGATCTAGCAATTGAGGCGAGTAGATAACAAGGCATCTAGAGCTGTCGATGTCTGGGTGGATAGTATTCTAGAAGGATATATTACTGAATTCGTCGTTGATACAATCAAGTCATATAGCGACGCAGAGAGGAAGTTTTTCAAGGGACCCTGTGGAAGATTTCTACTGTCACTAAAAGTGTGGATTAAGATGCTCATCTGCGAAAAGGGTATACTGAGGATGAACTCTGAATCCCTGTGTGTGGAGGTTGCGGGTACCGCATGAATGCGGGTCTGGTAGAATGATGTGGGGTAGATGGACATGCGTGACGATGAGTTATTAAGGGAAACTGGGGAATTTTGTGTTACCCCGCAACTGGGGTGAGGTTCCAGTAGCCAGAGAAGAAGAGGAGGATTGAGATTGAGAGAGAGTCTCTTGAGGTGACTGGAACGGAGAACTGTGAAATGGGACCACATGGGACGAAGCAACTCTACTGCGACAAAGGAAGCGACCAAGCTACCCCTGAAGCCGAGGGACAGACCCAAAGTTACAACATACCCACAACCCCGTGCACCACGTCAAATTTCGGAGGAAGGAACATAAGTTCATCGTAATGTTGTCTGAAGTGTCAGAACAGTGGTAAAAGTAGAGGGTCAGTAAATAATAGTAAGAGATCAAGGATGGCAGGAGACGACGTGAAGATGCCAATTTTCCAGGGTAACAGGACCAAGGATCCCGAACAGTATTGGTTTTTGTGTGAAGCGGTATGGACAGTGAAATAGGTCCAGGACGATCACATCAAGAAGGGACATCTGGCGATGACCTTTAGAGGTTGTGAACTAGCCTGGTTCATGAAATTCATACAGGTGCTTGCGGGAAATCCAGAGAAAACACTGCCACAAATCAGGGCAGGACTAATTGATGAATTCATAAAGTTGAAATCTGAGTCGCAGTACATCACAGAACTAAAGGAAATTAAGTAGTTTTCGAATGAATCAGTGTGGGAATTCGACCAAAGATATAAAACTTTGATGGAAAAATTTAGCTTTGGGATGAGCGACATACAGCACAAAGAGTGGTTCATTACAGGACTAGTACCACACATTCGTGGGCCACTAATGCAACAGAAGATCACATCTCAGTCGAAAGTGCTAGAAATCGCAATGAAATTGGAGGCTTCACCAGTTGGTGAAGCAGGAATAGGCATGAATCACATTCAAGCACAGCTAGCAAATTTGATGCTATAGGTCCAAGATATGAAGAAGGGAAAAGAGGTGCGAGAGGAGATATGGTGCACCCGCTGCAAATCGGAAGGACAGCACAAGGACTAGTGCCCAGAGTTCCATGAGTATTTACAATCTGGCGCACCGAATTCGCTTAGCCAGGGGAGAATTCCATGATGCCGGATTTGTCAGATGAGGGGACATCGACAAGAAGAATGTATATATTTGTAGAAAATAGTGTCGAAGCCAGTCAACTTATTCTGCAAATTTTTTCGATCGGTTGGACACAAAGAGAAGGATTGTAGGGCGTATGAATTGCTCCAGGAAAGAACCATAGATACATATTTTATGAAGGGGGAGGAGCAACCCTCGGTGCAGCAGCAACCGCAGTACAGTCAGCAGCAACTGCAGTACAATCAGCAACAACCATAGAAAAGTTAGAAATAGTCGCCCTACAATCATCAGTATAACCAACCACAGCTCCATTATAATCAGTCACAGCCAATGTACATCTAGCCCCAGCCGCAGTACGGCCAACCATAGTATCATACTATGCAGTACAACCAACAACCATATGGTCAAACACGAGGAGGATTCCACAGAGGTCGGGGCAGAGGTGTTGGTCGGGGTCGAGGGCCAGTAGTGTGCTACAATTATGGTCAAGTTGGACACTATCAAAGAGATTGGCGGAGCCCAGTTCCGTAGTGTACGTATTGTAGCGCACCGGATCACAGTGTTGAGGACTACCCCCAGCTGATTGTGAAGTGGTAAAATAAAAAATCCACCTCAACCTCAATCGAATCTGAATCAGGGACAAAATCCCCCTCCAAATGTACAGAATATTTCGGCAGGAATAAGGGGTCGACCACTAAATGTCGCGGTAGTGACCAGAGGAGGGGCTGCGACAGGAGAGGACAGACCACAGTCAACTGTTTGACTGATAGTAAGAAATCAGGTTTGATTCAATGTATAAATGGAAAAAGAAATCTTCTTGGAAGCACAAGACATGATGAGATGGATGAGGCAGCCACCGGTTGTCTAGAAAGAACCGACTTATGAGATGTCGTCAGAATTCGACACGATGAACTCACAGAAGAAGATCAACACTTTGAGGGCCTTCTTCGAAAGTTTCTTAGAATTGGAAAAAGACCAGGATGTACTAGCGGAGATAGCTAGCCTCTTACACCGACAGGAAGATGGACAATAGATCTAAACAGTGAATCGGCTGCATAAAAAGAAGACAGGAAGGGAGATGAGAATGAATGCACAGATTGTTGCATTCAATGTCGACTCCATTATTCTGGATTTGGGTTCAGATGTGAATATCTTGACAAAACAGACATGGGAGACAATGGGGAAGCCACAACTGGTATGGTCCCCAGTACAGCTTCGGCTGGCGAACTAGAGTAAGGTCACGCCCATCGGCCAACTATGTCACATCCCAGTCGAGATAGAGGGACTCAAGACCTATGTCGATTTTGACGTGATAGAAATTGTCGATAACACGAGCCCCTATCCGATGTTGTTGGGGATAGATTGGGAAATGGAGAACCAGGTTGTAATCAACTTCCAGAAACGAGCAGTGTCATTCGAGAATCGCGACATGAGGGTAGTCGCACCCATGGATCCAGCAGAAGGACAGAGGTATGTTGAGCCAATGCGGGATGAATTCATGGAAGGATGGGACAACGTGTACAACATCTCAGAATACTATATCAATCCCACCACCAAGGGAGAACTGGGGTGGCGGAGTGGTAGTTTGACATCATCAGATTCTGATGAAGCACTGGAGAATTGGAAGAATCGACTGCATGAAGTATCATTCTGGAGATGCACACGCATCACCTTGTCATTGAGATGGGTGGCGACAGAGGCCTGTGAACTACCGACATATGAAGCACTACCCAACCTGACTGAATCCATTACCAAATTTGAAGAAAGAGTCGTCGAACCATAGAGGTTGCTGGAATTAGAGGAAGCACTAAAGGCCACACCAACGCGATAGTGGGAAACATACAAGTCGACAATAACGAACTGGATGCTATGTTGACAACTCATGGGGATCAAGTTCGATGAAACCGAAGGGTACCGCGGAAGGAAATATAGCGGAAGGAGTGACCCAAGGGAGCACTTGGAGGAATTTCAAGGCACATGGGGAGTGAGACCACAGAAAGAATGGGTCCATGCGTTTATCCATACATTGGATGAGGTAC
Source organism: Larix kaempferi (assembly GCA_027924585.1). Taxonomy (NCBI): domain Eukaryota; kingdom Viridiplantae; phylum Streptophyta; class Pinopsida; order Pinales; family Pinaceae; genus Larix; species Larix kaempferi. Next base: position 587,206 of record BSBM01000345.1, on the reverse strand, counting down.
CACGGAACTAGTATGTCGTAGCAGAACTGCAACACAGAATGACTACGTGGGAGGAGATAATTGAAAACTTTAGCCAGATTTTCAGCTTCTCGGATGAAAACACATTCATCCATAGCGCACTGTAGGTGATAAGGGAGAAGGTGCTTGAAGCGGCCCCGATGGAGAAGCCAATGGGATTACAGTGGACTACGATGCCAGAGACACTGTTGGAATGTTTCAACAATGGGAGGACCAGATGACTAGGATGATCAATGAGCCACTTATATCCCAGAGTCAGAAGGAAGCATGAATATCGAATCACCAGAGATACCTTTCAACATATTTCAAGAGTCGTTGCGCCTCAAGAAAGTTAATATTGGGTCGAAGGAAAACCCCAAGTTTGCAAGCATAGGAGATTATTGGGATGATGCAGCCATCGCAAAAGTCACTGAAATCTACTACATGAATTTCAGGATCTGTTCCCAACAAAATTTTCAAAAAATGAAAGGCATTTCTGGGGAATTAGGCAAGATGAAGATCCCACTGAAGCCTTATGCGAAGCCAATGAAGTAGCGACTGTATTGGTTGAATCCCAGGTACAAGGAGCGAGAGAAAGCATAGAGAGAAGGATTGATGAATTGGAGTCAGCTACGGCCCTATCGGGATAGCGTGACAGAAGTAAAAAAGAATCAAAGAATACAGAAGAAGCGATGAGGTTCAGCATCTGTCGACAAAATAATCGCAGACCACAAAAGAACCGGCCAAGTTCAGCATCTATCGATGGCTTCCACGAAGCGAAAGGGTCAAAGCTAGTCATAAATGCAGTAGTTAAGCCACGACGGATGATGGCGAAAATGAATAATGGTACAATTAATACCCGACGCATGCATAGGATTTGGTAAATCGATGTTGGATTTGTTAATGATTGTCCAAAATCGGTAAGATGGATAGGACGCGGCAAATCAACACTATAAATGCAGGGCAAGGGGACAGTTCGATGCACTATGTGTTAAGCAAGAACCTGCAAGGTAGCGCATGGCAATTTACATTTCGATCACAAGTACCGAACACCCACATCCAACGCCAATCATGCCTGAGCAACCATAGATCATGTATGGAATATCATTCAGAAAGAAGCGGAGTGCTAATCGACCTGCAAACATCGGCCAAAAGCCGAAGAGAGGGACCCGTAATTCAGCGCGACTTGCAGAAGGAGAAGCAAACACTTTGGGAACTGCTCAAAAGGAAACAACATTGCAAGGAGGGCACCCTGGCCCAACAATACCAGGGTATGTACCTCCAAGCAAGGAAGCGACACCAGCAATTCAGGTGAGTAAGAACGCAAGATATGTAATCAAGATGTCACTGATACCGAAAGGAGTCCCTCACGCCGAAAACATTGTGGATAACTTTCAAAATCTACAATATAGAAACCATGACCTCATGAACTACCCAGAATGCACAAAAGCCACATACATTAATGTTTGGCATGGAGAAGGAGGCCCAATCACGAAGGAACCAGCAAAGTGGACGTTGGGATTAGAGCAATCAGGATTACTGGGCCTCACCCAAATACCGCACTTTGGGAGAACGGTGTTGGTAAATGCGTGCATCAAGAAATTACTCGCCTATTTCCATGGGGGATACCTATGGCTGCATGAAAATATTCCGGTCACAATCAACCTGATTTCAAGAATCACCAGACTACCCAAGGATGGAGAAGACCCTTCCCAATTGTTTTAGGGGAAGGAAAATGACAAGAATCTCGTTGTGAGGATGAAGATGAATTATGGAGTGGAGAAAAACTCCAGAGGATATCTAATCGACACAATTAAGGACCAAGTTGTCAGGGCTACAGCGAAGGTACTAGCAGTCAAGTTGGTGCAAAAGAACGAGCCAAAAGAATGCACTTCGGGCATCATCGCCTCCGCAGAACAATGTGCCATAGGAGTAAAAATGAACTGGTCGCAATTCCTGCTAAATCAGTTGATGAAGGACGTTGTTGAATCATAGGAGAAGGGGAAGCCATTCACATATTCATGGCTCTTGATGTTGGTCGCACTAGTAGGATGGAGGGAGCTAGAGCACTATCAAGGGATGTAAACACTAGAATCCAAGATACGAGAAGGTGCACGGTACCAAAACTTATGGGCGACAATTGACAAAGAACGACAAGAATTCAACATTATGCAATTCTACCTATTCCTGGACATGATGCAGATAGATGCGCAAGCAATACCGTGGATAACTAAGCCAGCAGCAGGGAATTATCGATCGATCACAAGGCTATCGGTCGAATCCCAAACAATTTACATTCAAGCACGAGAAGATAAGAAGAGGCAGTGGCTGCCAACACAGTACAGACTCACCAAGGAGGAATTAGATGCCATCATTGAAGGATGGCTAGCATAATGGAAAATTCCAGTCGCAGAGGAGGAACTATCGAATTTGGAGAATGGATAGTCAGCAACTGGACCAAAGCCACCAGAGGAAGATAAGGACTCAACCAGTCGACAAGAGGGCGCAGGAGAAGGCGATCCTGCGGAAGAACAGTCGCATACGATCAGTCATGATGGAGACTCATCAACCACCCCGATGGATTCAGAACTAGAGGCATGTCATGAAGAAATGAGAACAAAGCATAGGATGGACCGTGGCGAAGGAAGCACAAGTGGTGGTCTTCCTAAGGAGCAAGTTAACAGGTTTCTAGAGAAAATAACACCGGTCGCAGAAGAAAACTGCGCAAAAGTCACACAGCATGCAATGGAATACTTTCACCAGGTGAATCAACTACTATCAACACTAACTAATATAGTCATAGAGACAAAGGTACCACACGGGGAAGTTCCACCAAGTTTGTCGACAAGAAGGGTCAAGGTAGAGATCGGAACACACCCAAGGATAGTACAAATTCTGTCGAATGCAATGACAACTAGTGATGAGGAGTTGGACGTGGGATTAATGAAGCATGATTCAATCATGGTAGATTTCAATATACTATCGATATTATCACTGCAGCGAATTCAAACCGCAACAAATGTAGAAATCAGCGACCAGGAGGCCGCAATGCATGACTAGATGGTGAGATATAAATAGCAGGAGTGGAACAGTGAGATGGAGGCACGTCGTCTCCAAGAAGAGAAAGCCAAAACCCTGGCTGAAAAATCAAAGGCTACGACGGATCGAGAGCGGTTCGAAGGAAATATCCAAGGCATGCAAGGAATCCCTTGAAGTAGATCAGGATATACTAACGGAAGCGAAAGCTATCTTGTTAGGTGTAGTTATCACTGATCTACAAAAAGAAAATGAGGTGCTACAAGCAAGGGCAGTACCAGGAACGCCACCAGAACAGATCCAGAATCATCGGGATGCGATAGAAGAGGCTGCGATGGAGATCGTAGAAATGGAAAAGGCAGCCCAGAAAATTGCTGAAGAAGTTACCGAGTTCTAGGGAAGTTTGGTACAAGATGAGCAGTTGCACCAGCTGAACACACAACTCGTCGAGGCATAGACACAGTTGGAATCACTGAGGGGATCGCTTAAGGTGATGCCCCTCCTCACATAGATGACAAAGGCCATGGAGCTGAAGGAACTCTAGCATCGAGTGAATAAGGCAAGGGCAAGGAAACAAAGGAGAACAACGCACCTAGATGAATTACAAACAAAGGCAGAACAGTTGGCCATGCAGGAAATGGCAGGAATGGCATAGATCAAGCAAGATCTGGAACAGATGAATGGAGAGCACCCAATGAAACAACAGGTAGAACAATGTGCAGTACTAGAAGTATCAGCAAAAGAAGTTTTCGACCAAATTAGAGTTACATACGATGATTTCAATGTTGATGTATATGTAACTTCGAATTGTATTTCACTTATATATTTATTGTACTCCTATAGAGATGTATTATTCCTCTATATGGAAGTGTCATCATTTGTATTGACAAGTGTCGCAAGTGTGTTAACTTGCCGATGGGTTATTAGACCACCTTGTAAGGGGTCGTCCCGATATAATGTAATATGAAGTTATTGTACCTAGATAGACAAGTCAGCCCCATAAGGTTATTGGGAAAACAAGACAAGTATAAATAGAGATCGGGAGATCTCTATTTGGATCACTCAGAACTCACACTTCCTTCACTCGAAAATTGGCGCACATGTGAGGAGGAGGATCAGCTGCTAAGAGGAGTCTATCTCTTGTACTTTGGTTGTACTTTGGTTGTGCTATTGCTCTATCTATCTCTGAGGAAGTTGTGGGGTTTTTCACCTTAGGGTTTTCCCCACGGAAACTCTATGTGTTTATTGTCTCTCATGCTTTTGATTCTTGTGATGATTGACATGCTTGTTATGATTGATATGCATTGATATACTGTACATGTTATTCTCTCAGTAAAGATCCTAGAGTATTGTGAATTAATGCTCAAAATTTAACATTCAAGTTCCAAGTAAATGCACCAGAGGTGGCTCAAGGGCGAGCCACAAGTTTGCGTTGGGGACCTGTTGGCACGGGATTAGAGCGTATAAAGTGCAGAAGACGACAGCGATGGAAGGGTCATCAGCAGAAGAAAGAACCATCCACGAAGGATAAGAAGCCGACGGAAGCGCAAGTTTTGGTCAAAGTTAGTTAGATTTGTTCATGTGGACCATTTTGTAAACTCCTTAGTTCTCTATAAATAGATCCACATTTGTAATCATAAGGGCATAATGAATGATAGCATCGAAGAGTAGCATCGATTATAGACGGAGATGTCTAGCTTTATGTATTTTCTGCTTTTGGCAAGTTTTGTTCTATGTATTGATTCACATTGAGTCGCTTGCAACTGTTCCTGCGAAGGTTGTACCGCAGATTTTGAGATGAGTTAATGCACGAGGATGTTTGATTATGTCTCTATTTGTGTCGCTGTGTCGTGAATGGTGAATGTTATTTTAATGATGCGATGTGTTTAAGGTTTTGTTGCTCTGTCAATTAATCTGTGATGTAAGTTTATGCAAATAATGTTTATATGTTGTTTATGTGGATGTCGAATGTACATGTGAAGTGTTAATATAATGTTAAGGTAGATCTCTGGTTTCTGTAGCGACTAAGTAAGGGTGAATGCATGTTATCTCCCTACTGTGAAAACTTGGTTCATGCAGCCCCCTTGAACATCTCGGGTGAGACCTCACTCGCTTTGCGGGTGTTGCTGGAAAGGGTAAACCTTTATGGGCCGATGCTTAAGGGTGTCTGGTTGGTGTTTGTTGACAGCAGTGTGAAGTGAAACCCTATCGACAGAACTATGTCAACTTGTGTGATGGGAGAGATATAGACACGTGTGTCCTCTCGATATGTGTATCCAAAGCAATCGAGCTGGCCTAATGTTGATCCTGTAAACTTGTGCATGAGGAGATTTTAAAAACATGTCAAAGAAGATTTGTGTTCATATTTTGCCATTTTAAGCATTAAATATAACCTACTGGAACATGTTAAATAACAATCGAATGTACTTGGCAGTTTCCTCTGAGAATGTGGGTCCAAAGCAACCAAGTTGGCTTGAGCCTAGGCTTGATGATGAATCTTCACACCTATAGTGCAAACAAGAGACCCATCAGAGTGGCATCTCACTATTAGAAAAAGAGAAAATTACAACTAAAACAACTACTAAATTTAGCATATAAATGATTAATTTTGGTCAGATGACCAGTGGTGTTATATTTGTAGTCATATAACTCACCACTAAATTAATGACTAAAATATTTTTGTCATTTATTGCTTTCTCTAAATTCATCAATTGGTAGTATATTTGGTTGTTTAATTAGTTGTTTATTTAATCATTGTAGTCATTGATTTTAGTGATTTTAACCATTAATTGTCATCAAATAGTAGTATATTTTCCATTAGTTGGTAGTATATTTAGTCATTTATTTAGTCATTAATTATTGTCAATTGGTAATATAATTATATATTTAGTCATTAATTTTACATTAATTCGTAGCATATTTAGTCATTAATTTTATGTTAATTGGTAGCATATTTTGTCATTAATTTTATGTTAATTGGTAGCATATTTAGTCATTTTAATCACATTGATTTTTATAGATAGGGCACTGAGGAATTGAACCACCAACCTCCTGCATGTAAGGAAGGTGCTCTTCCATTGAGCTAAAACCCTTAAATAGAATCAAAGTTCACACTAAAAAAATAAGTTTATTTAAATATATCAATTGCATTTTGACTTTTTTTCTTCCATGAGGCACTAATAGTGGCACAATAAGACTTGATCAAACATAAATATAATCAAAAGTAGATTTCCAAAGCACCAACAAGTAACATGCCTTTTAGGAGGAAAGCCATAAAAGTTTCAAGACCATGGCCAATGGAAACCATTTCTACTTCCTTATAGGAACAACAACTTTGCCTTTTGTTTATTTTATTCTACATGAAATTGGGTTGATCCTCTAATGTTTCCAAACCAGAAATAGATCCTGAGTGGATCTAGATTTAGATTTGTAGAAAACACCAATCTTGGATCCTCCATAGGCAGATATGGTAACATAATTTTAGATATATGCATTAATATATGAATTATAAAATATTAAGTGAAGCTTTCTACAAATCATTGATAGCTCATGTACACATATAAACGACATCCCCAAAGCCCAGGCATAGTAATTCAATATTCAATATCAATCGGCTCAAAATAAAAGGTTTGATTTGTAGTAAACAAAAGATAAAACATAATACGCTTCAGAACTCAAAGTCATGCATTCTTTGCATCTTGATTAGCCATCCACCAGCAATATTATTTTAGAAATTCTATAATATGTGAATGCTAAAATAGTAAGTGAAACATTCTACACGTCATTTATAGCTCATATCTATATGTAACAAACACTCCCACAGTTTAGGCACTACAATACAAAATTTGATGTCAATCAGCTTAAAACAAAAGAATTGAGCATCAGTAAACTAAAGATAAATATAATAAGATTCATAACTTAATGTCATTCCTTTTCTGTATCTTTATTCAAACACAGCCATAGCAACAAGAGAGCCAGTAACCATTGTAATAAATTGAGCTACAGTAACTAATGATAAACATAATAAGCTTTAGAAATTACAATCATGCCTTCTTGGTTTATTAATTCAAACATGGCCATCACAAAAAAGGAACCAAAACCCATTGTCGCAAAAGGTAAAGTGCCAGTTGATCCATGGGGATAAATCTGCATCACAAGAAGCATAACACTCTCTGAGAAGTATGTTATATATCTACTCACACTTATTATAAGAAAGAACATGACATATAACTGCAAGACCCCATAAGTCCAAAATTCATTGTGCATAAGTCACTCACTATATGCAAATATGGTCCCGTACAATCCACACCACCAAGTACTAGGGTTGCACTCACATGACCTTGGTAATTGCTCAAAGAGGGAAATAGGGAAAACAATTAATGTTTTCTAGCAAGAAAGGACAACTCCAATATACAAAGTACAAATGAAAAATATCAAAGAAAAATATCAGTTCATACATGCACCACAAAGATGGAAATATACCTATAAAGATGAGATTTGAGAAGTGTAAGAGCTGTGACAACCCTCCATTCTCAACCAGTTGCATAACCGTGCAACTGTTAAAGAAATGTAACTGCGGAAGATATTATAAATGTATTTGTCTATTGTATTATTGTATTCCTCCTTCGAGATATGTCATTGATGTAATTGGTAATGTAAGAGTCATTAAAAGAGTCAATGTAAACCCTAACTGATTAGGCCGGACTGGAAAGATCTAGAAAGAATATTTTATTGTAAAGAGTATAGGTTGGCCTAGTTAGGTGAGTTAGAGACGACCTAATTAATAAAAGTTCAATTCAATTGTAAAGTATAAATAGGGGATTGAGTTTCTCATTTGTAACACTCACCTCACTCACTCAAGTTCGCATAGGAGAGAGAGAAGTTCGCACAAGAGAAGGAGAAGAGTTGATTTTGTCTTAGGGTTTTATCTTGTACTTGTGAATTCTATATTGAGGAAGTTTTGTCGGGGTTTTATCCCTTGTGGTTTCCCCAATAGAAATATTGTGTTCCTTGTGTTTGTTGTGCTTGTATTTCTTTTAGCGATTAGATTGTTTAATGTTATTATGCTAAACAAGTAAGAAAAACTAACATGGTATTAGAGCAGGCCTGAAAGAAAACATTGTGATGCCTCTACAACTACAGAAACTAGGACTTCTTATTCTGGGGGCTCTCTCCAAAAATCAAATGAAAAAGAGGGTGCATCTAACTCACCTCACTAGGGCACATATTTATGTCGAAGCAGAATTCAATTATGAGAATTTTCATTTTTGGGTCCCCCACTACAGCCTGGAGAAACTAGGGCATCAAGTTTTTGAATCATCTTCTCACAGAATCGGGAGAAGGAGTACTTTGCTTGACTCACCTTGAGGAGGCGCATCTTTTCATCCAATTATTTTTCCAAAATTTCGAAGTTGGAAAATTAGGGTTTCTCTTCCCAACCCTAGGTCAAGGTAGAAGCAGTTTTTAGAAGGATAACTTTGTTGGTAAGTCCTACATCTATTCTATTTCCATTTGAGGTTCTCATTTTATCAAAAATGACAAAAAATACCAAGCTTGATGAGAAGCCTGAAGGAGCTGAGAACTTCAGGGCATGGAAATATAGAGTCGTGCTTATTCTTGAAGAACATGACCTAGAAAGTTTTATAAAAGAGGGACTTACAGAACCAGAAGGAGATGAGGCTAAAGCAAGACAAAAGAAGAATATGATCAATGCTAAGAGGATCATAGATGATTCTATCAAAGATCACTTGATTCCTCAAGTATCCTCAAAGAAGACTCTGAAAGAAATGTTTGATGCTTTGACCATCCTGTTTGAAGGAAAGAATGTTAACAGGAAGATGACCTTGAGAAATCAACTCAAGGGTGTAAAGATTCAGAAGTCCGAGACTATGCACTCATACTTCTCCAGAGTGTCCCGAATAAAAGAACAATTAGAAGCTATTGGAGATATGGTGGAAGATGTTGAAGTTGTAATGACCACACTGAATGGTCTTCCTATAGATTGGGAACCCTTTGTTCGCGGCGTATGTGCTAAGAAGAAACTAATCCAATTCAGGAAACTATGTGAAGAGTGTGTGAAAGACAAAGAAAGAATAGCAGTAAGAGAGGAGAAATTAAATGACAATGAATATCAAGCTTTGGAAACCCATGCCAAAGGTGGAAGGAAAAGGAAGAGTGATGTACGTACTCATGAACACTCTCCCAGTAGATCTCAAAGATCTCAAAGGAACAAGAGGTTCAAGAGAGACCTCTCCTCAGTTGAATGTTACTCTTGTCACAAGACAGGACACCTAGCAAGAAATTGTCCATCTAAATCTGGACAACCTAAGAAGCAAAAGAAAATATTCCATGCTCATGCAGCCGAATATAGTGAGTATGATGACAAAGTCAAAACCAAAGAAGATGAGGACTCCAGTGAAGAATATGTACTAATCTCATCCCTCACTGGTTCAGTATCTCATGGAAGTGATACTTGGCTAGTGGACGGTAGATCCTCAAAATACATGACGAGATATAAGGAGTCTCTTTCACATCTCATGTGGAAAGAATCTCCACACAAACTAAAGCTTGGAGATGATTATCAATACCCTATCAAATGGATGGGAGAAGCCTCTTACAAATTCGACTCTGGAAAGTCCATGAATATGAAGGAAGTGTTATATGTTTCAAGTTTGAAGAAAAACCTTCTTTCTGTTTCAGCATTAGATAAGAAAGGTCTTAGAATTGCATTTAAAGATGGCAAAGTTCTCATGTGACCAAAGGGGAAGACTATCAATGATGCAATTGTTATTGTAGTAGAATACGAAGGAATTTATAAACTTAAGGGTCATGCAGATTCATCAATGATGACTAGTACCATGAGCCCCTACGAATTATGGCATAGAATACTGGCTCATGTACACTACAATCCTTACCAATAGCACCAAGACCCCATAAGAGATGTTTACCGGTACCAATCCTGAAATCAGTCATCTAAACATATTTGGATGTCCATTATTTATTCACATTACAAAAGAGAAAATATCGAAGTTGGAGCTTTCAGGAAAGAAGAGAATATTTGTGGGTTACAGTGAGCAATCAAAGGCATACCGTATTTACATCCCAGGATACCATCAGATTGAGCTTAGCAGGCATGTTACTTTTGATGAAGTCAAAGCTTTCAAAAAGTATGAGAAGTATCATGAGGATGAAGAGGAGCATGAAGCTTCTAGAGTTATAGAAACCAATGATGTACTAGACAGAAATATTGAAGAGGAACATATTCCATAGGATCATGACATGATAGAACCTCAGAGACCTGAGGAGACACCTCATGAAGAAAATCCATGAAAGAGAATATCATCTTAGGCACGAGAAATAATACAAGATGCAAGAATATATGGTGCCCCGGAAGGGAGCAATAGACCAAGGCCATATTCCAGCTATGTAGCCTTGATGTGTAATCTTGTTGAAGAAGAACCTACATGTTTTGAAGATGCAGTAAAGAAGAGGGATTGGTTGGATGCTATGAATGAAGAATACCAATCCATCATTAAGAATGATGTGTGGGATTTGGTACCAAGACCGAAGGACAAGTCAATTGTTTCGTCAAAATGGATCTTCAAAACAAAACACTCAGCAGACGGAAGCATTGAAAAGTACAAGGAAAGGGTCGTAGCTCGGGGGTTCTCTCAGAAGGAAGGAATTGATTATGAGGAGACCTTTGTCCCTGTGGATAGATATACCTCAATTAGAACCATCCTTTCCTTGGAAGCTAAGATGAAATGGAAGTTACATCAGATGGATGTAAAGACATCTTTCCTGAATGGAAAGATAGAATAAGAAGTATACATCGAGAAACCAGAAGGATTTGAAATAGAAGACAAAAAAACACATGTATGTATACTGAAGAAATAATTATATGGGTTGAAGCAAGCACCCAGAGCATGGTATGGAAGAATTAATGGCTTCATGATGAGCTTGGGATTTACCAAGAGTAAACCAGATTCTAATCTTTATTATAATATCATATATGATGAACCTATGATACTACTATTGTATGTGGATGTATTTTTCCTGACAGGAGAAGACAAGCCCATCACTAATTGTAAGAAGAAGCTTGCTGCAGAATTTGAAATGAAAGACCTTGGGATGATGCATTATTTTCTAGGTCTTGAAGTATGGCAATTCCCATATGATATTTTCTTAAGTCGAAGAAAATATACTGTTGAGATCCTAAAGAAATTTGGGATGTTGGATTGTAATGCCATGACTACTCTGATGGTGACAAACTTGAAGCTCCTGAATGATGCTTCATCAAAGATAGTAGATGTCACATTGTACAGACAGATTATTGGGTCATTGATGTACTTGACCAATACTAGACCAGACATATGTTTTGATGTAAACACCTTGAGCCAGTATATGGTGGAGCCTAGACATGTTCACCTGATTGCAGCAAAACATGTGATGAGGTACCTAAAAGGTACGATAGACTATGGACTTAGATATGCTTCTGATAGTGAGTTTAGATTGTACGAATATACAGATTTGGATTGGGTTGGAAGTGCTGAAGATAGAAAAATCACTTCAGGATGCTGATTTGTTTTGGGACCAAGTATGATCTCATGGCTCAATAGAAAGAAGCCATGTATTTCTCTCAGTAGAGCAGAAGCTGAATACGTAGTAGCATGTTCAGCTTGTAGCGAAGCAGTGTGGCTCTGCAAGATGTTAGCAGGATTGTTCGATGCAGAGATAGATGTGACTAATATTCTCTGTGACAATCAGAGTTGTATCAAGATGACAGAGAATCCAGTGTTCCACGACAAATCGAAGCACATCAAGATCAAGTTTCACTATATCTGGGATATGGTGCAAAAGGAAGATGTAAAGCTCAAGTATGTTCCTACAGAGGAACAAGTTGTTGATGTGTTGATTAAGCCTCTGTCTCAAATAAAGTTTGAATATTTTCGAGATAAGATTGGTGTGGTTCGAAAGGACCTCCCTAGAAAGGGGGAGTAGATGCCAGTCCTTAGTGACTGAATATTAGTACTTGCTGACTGATAGAGATGCCAGTCCTTGGTGACTGAAGATCAATACTTGCTGACTGATAGAGATGCCAGTCCTTGGTGACTGAAGATCAATACTTACTGACTGATAGATATGCCAATCCTTGGTGACTGGAGATCATTACTTGTTGACTGATAGAGATGTCAGTCCTTGGTGACTGAAGATCGGTACTTGCTGACTGATAGAGATGCCAGTCCTTGGTGGTTGAAGATCATTTTTTGCTGACTGGTAGAGATTCCAGTCCTTGGTGACTGAAGATAGATACTTGCTGATTGATAGAGATGCCAGTCCTTGGTGACTGAATATCGGTACTTGTTGACTGACATAGATGCCAGTCCTTGGTGACTGAAGATCAATACTTGCTGACTGGTAGAGATGTCAATCCTTGGTGACTGAAGATCAGTACTTTCTAACTGATAAAGATGCCAGTCCTTGGTGATTGAAGATTAGTATTGGTTGACTGATAGAGATGTTAGTCCTTGGTCACTGAATATCAGTACTTGTCGACTGATAGAGATGCCAGTCCTTGGTGTCATGTCCCCAATTTTTGCTATGGTCCATGGGGGTGATTTTGGCCTAAGTCACCTAGGCATTCATTAATTAATTAATGGGTGAATGTGGAAATTATCTTATGGAATATGCATAAGGGTGTATTTAGGTGATTAAATGGATAAGGTGGGCCCCCAGAAGATATTAAACCCCAAACTATGTATATAAGATGAATTATTAATTAATTGGGGAGTTTGGAGCCAGGCTTATAAGTTTAATTAAATAATTAATGGTTTTGAATTTTGAAGAATAAATTAATTAATTTTATTAATTATCCTCATTTATTAATATTTTATTTCTTATGTTGAATAAATGGAGAAATTGGCCCACCAATTCGAATTAGTGGATAAGGTCGGAGGAATTACTTGGAGTAGAAGTCAAGTAAGCACTAGAGTCCAAAAATGTTGCCAAAAATGAGAAAAGAGGAATATTTCAGGAAAAGCAGCATAAATCCAGAAAGCATGAAAGTATGAAAAGCAGTAAAGTTCAGAAAAGAAGGAAAGTCAGAAAAAGAGGAAAAAAGAAGGAAAGCCAAAGCAAAGCAAGGAAAGTATGTCCACTCATGGGTGACCTATTCTCACAGGTCACCAAGCCAATTAACTTGCTCAATAGGTCAACATGAATTCTATAAAAGAATGCTTCCAACTCCCATTAACAACTTTTGTCATTTGTATTTTTGCATTGAGAGCTGATCTGAGCCCTCTAGTTGAGTGATGTGCCTCAACAGTTCTTCTTGGGTGATGTGCCCCAAGGCCCCGTGAGTTTCAGTGAGTGCTATGTAGGTCCAGAATATGTTATTACAGCCAATAACATTCATTTCATTCCACCATGGAAGGTCCACAACTAGCTTGAAGAGAAGATCATTCCTACAGGAGATTTACAGCTAGTTTTGGAGAAGGTTCACCAGTTAAAGGAGATAGTTCCAGTGAATGCGCCCAAGGGTTAATGGAGAGTTAAGTTCAGCCATTTTTTGCATATATCAGAGATGTCCAAGATCATAAACCAGCTTCAGAACTTAACCATCCTTCTCTTCTTAATCATTATCTCAACATCAGCTAGATTTGGAAGAGTTCTCTTGGAGAAGAGAGCTAGTATTTGATGATTACGCCCCAGTGAAGTCCAGCAGCTCAGAGTGCAAAAATATCATACATCTAACCTATATATGGACTGATAATCTATTCCAAAACATATCCAAAGTAATTTCCTTCTTCTCATATTCATTCTCCCACTATTGTAATGAAAATCTAGCATGTGAGTCACTGTACTTTGGAATACAATCTAATAATGAGAAAGAAAGTGTTCTAAACCTATATTTTGACTTATATCTATTGAATATCATTTTTCAAATCTTTATTTAATATCAGAACATAGTATGTGAAGTTTTGGATCCATTTGATGAGTTAAAGTGCAATACTAGCTAGTTAGATGCTTATTCTAGACTTGTTCTACCAAAATAATTGTTGAATCCATTCTGAGTATCAGTTTAAATCCATTCTAGTTGTAGAATGTTCATACTTCAATATTTTTTACATATCATCCCCTGTATTAAGAATTTGGTTGCATTTAAATCGATTTGGGACAGCCAAAAACTTAACTAGCTTAGCAATCCACCGTGTGCAATTAACCCCCAAATTATTCCAAACTCTTCCAAGTTCACCCAGTATTTATTCCAGAATATTTTATGAGTTACATGAATGATATATCTCTGTCCTAAACACTATTAATCCTCACCCAGTCTTGTTGTCATATGCTAGAATCCCAAGGAGCTTCAAAGTAGGCAATAGAATTGCTCTATTGCTGAAAAGTGAATGGCTCTAGTACTTTGTGCCAAGGACTTATGATGAAACCATATTTTTCTGCTACTGCACACTCTCACCTATAATTTCCAGAACCTAATCTCTTTCCTATCATCCCCATTCAGAGTTTCCATCCCCGTCACTTACATCCTGCACAGTCTGAGAGTTTGCCTTAGAAATTGCTAGTAAAATTCCATTAAAACTCTGAAGTGGAAGTTAATATTTTGGTCAGACCTTGACTAGGATATTACACTGGTATCAGAGCACTTTCCTTGGCTCATCCTGTGGAAAGTAACTCTCAGTGGGAAATTAGCAGCATTATCTTCAATTTGCAGTTGTAGAATTAGTTACAGTCATGGAAGATTTAGAGTTTGAGTTGCATGAAGAAGAAGATTATTTTTATGAAGAGTATGATGATAATGATTAGCAGTATGAGGAATATTGTAGATAGTATGAGGAACATAATTCCCAAGAAGTACCTTCCACAAGCATCTCCCATGAGATCATGATTGGAAGAAGAGACTATGGTTATTCTCATAGCCATATTCAAGAAAAAGTTGCATGTTCCACAGTCAAAGGTCAACCTTATATGGAAGAGATAATAAGAGATATGAAAGCTTCATTGGATGCATGTGACTTCACAAGAATTTTTGGATCCTCTTCAAGAAGATCCTCCAAGAATATTCATCCTGAGACAACCAGGGAGAAGCAAGACCCAAAACCCAGTCATGAGATTGTTGACAGAATGGAAGAAGAATCTACTGCAAGATTCTATGCTGAGGATCTCAAGATCACCTCAGGAGAGATCGGTACTATAAGGGGTGTTGAGCCATATCTTGGATTAGATCCCAAAGAAGAACATAAATCATATCCAAAGTCACCACATGAGCTTCACACGGAAGCAGAAGTTGACCACACATTAGTTAGATGTGAACTAGTAGAATCGGTGGCAGAACAAGGCACCATAAACCCACCCATTGAAGAGAGAAGAATGATGCAAAGGTATGAACCAATTTCAGATTTTTGTACTAATTTGTGTCATGATGATGTTGCAGCCACATCAAAGGATAATTATTGCATAAGGGATTCCCTGGATGCTGAGTCTCATATCCTTAGTGATAAGGGTGAATGCAGTGACCAGGCTGAATCACTAGAAGGGTGTTTGCGGGATGCCTACATGGTCGGAAGAGAACCTAATGAGGAATTTTTTAAGTGTGAGGAAGCATCTAAAGATGTGTACTCTCACATATATGTGGTAGACATGGAGATCCCCATTGATGAAGGTTCCATGGGTGCACTATCCATGGAGAAAGAAGAAGGTCTTGTAGCAACAGAAACTGAAAATGAGAAACTGGTGGAAGGCCAAACCACCAACATACCATCACAAGGAGGGGAAAATATAACACATGGTAGTTTTGTAAATTCTGATTTTTATATGCCTATGTGTCAGCATGATTGGGAAGCCTCTTCAAAGGAGAACATGGGCTTGGTTGAACCCCCAGGGGTTGAGACTCCTGAATTGGGGAAGGCTGAAAATCAGAGAGAAATCCTTACAAGTGCACCAGAAATGAATGAGCACCCCAGTTGCAATCAAAGACCTGATATTGATTATCTGAAGTATGAATGTATTGCAGCCCCAAGGACGGGATCAGCTTTCATAACTTCAAAAGAATCACCTGAAATTGATCCTAAGGAGCTAGAAGAAGAGAAGGTTTGTTAGGAACCCGTGTCAACCCTTCTCTTTACTTTGTTAGTATATTGTTGTTGGACGCATATGCTTTGTAAGTCATCCCATAGTATTTGTTGATCCATAGTTTATATTAGCCCATGGTATTGACCCATAGTATTGGATGCATATGCTTTGTAAGTCGTCCCGTAGTATTATATGTCCCATGGTTTTGACTCATAGTATTGGGCATAGACTTAGTATATAAGTGTGTGTTGAGGTCATTGAAGGCACCGTGAAGTTAATTGTATTGAACTTGCTCAAAGGAGGTTTCCCCCTCGAAGTGGCCCGTGATCAATATAAAAGTGATTCTGAGTTCTACTATTTCTGATATCTCATGTATTTGCATTAATTAATTATTGTAGGTTCTTCACATCTGGTATCAAAGCACTTTCTTGGGCTCGTTGGGTGGAATTTCTGCCAAAAAAAAAAAATTCGCATCTATTGCAAGTTCGGATCTGGGAATAACCCTATCCGCTTAACTATGGGAAGTACTTGGGCATAATCCCTAAAATTCATTGTGAGGAGTACCACAGGAACCCCAAAGTAGCTGGCCCATTGAGAGGACCTGCCAGCCAAAAGGGCAACGACCCCTACCCATTTGACTAGTTCCCACCCGTGAGGTAAACCAAGAGCTGTCGTTTGTGGCAAAGCGATTATCAGTTTTACCTAAACCGTGGAGTGAGGGGTACTGCCCCAATACGCAAGCCGTCAGACAGCATTGGTGGCCAAGTGAATCCCCTGAACCGATAGAAATCCACACATGCCTGGGGTCCATATCTATTTTCAACTGAACTGTTACCGATCACTTCTACTCCAGATCCAGCCGTTTCAAATCTATTCTGAAAGTCGTTCCAGATCCAGTCGCCATTTCAGATCTAGCTGTTTTTCGATCCCTTCCGCACCGTTGCAGATCCATCTGTTGCGGATCCCTTTCACGCCACCGTTGCCGATCCATTTCTGAAGAAAAAAATAAAAATAAAAATAAAAATAATATATATATATATATATAATTCTGTTTTTCGGCCATATCTCCCTTGTTTCAACTCTGTTTTCCCTGAAACTTCACTGACATCCCTGCAATCCCATTCTGCATATTTCATTCCTGAAGACCCTATCCCAAATTCCACTTTCCAAGACCAAAAGTCCCACATTTGTCTATTTTTAGGGTTTGTCATAACTCCTTCAATTTTCACCCAAATGCCTTCAAATTTTGCCACCGTGTTCCTTTCATAATTCTGCTTCTTTGTCCCTCTCTACCAAATTTTCTCATTCTTTCACCCCGCTTCTGAAATCCCCATTTTTTTGCCTCCCTGTCCATCAGAAAGTGTCCAAATCCTAGTCAAACCCCAATTACCAATCTGAGTTTTTCCCAAATCCAAATTTTCCTTTAGTAAATAAGCTTTTGATTGTGTTTTTCTATCCATTTCCAACAAAAAAAAACTCTTGGTTGTGGTTGTCACCCGCGCAGGAGCAAAAACCATGGAGGAAGCACTTGCAGCCATCCAACTCAAACTCCAAGATCTGAATGAAAAATTTCTCAGCCTCCATCTTCAGCATTCAGCCATGAACAATAGCCGACAGCCAAAATCTTTTGCAGCCACCGGGTTCTCTTCTTCCAGCAATTTTTGTGGGTTGAAGCTTGATTTTCCTCGCTTCAATGGTACTGATCCGACTGGATGGATATACCGAATAGAACAATATTTCAGTCTGCATAATACTTTTTATGTCTAGAAAGTTCCACTTGCATCCTTTCATTTGGAACAGGAAGCCCTTCAATGGTACCGTTGGTACATCAAAGCTCATCCCAAGCCAAACTGGACAGATTTTTGCCAACTCATTTTGCCATGATTTGGTCCTAGTGATTTTGATGACTTCACAGGAGCACTCACTAAACTTCACTAAACTGGCACAGTGAGAGAGTATCAGACGGAATTTGAGAAACTAGCCAATCACACAGAAGGATTGTCTGATGAATTCTACAAGAGTTGTTTTATCAGTGGTATCAAGGATGAAATCCGCTCAGAGGTCAAAATGTTCTATCCCAACACAATGATGGAAGTCCTAGGGTTGGCTAAGCTAGCCGAGGACAAGATCGCAGCTCAACAACACTCCAAAACCACCTTTGTTCTCTTCAGAAATATGGGTTCCCAATGACCTCCCATCACGCCTGCTCCTCAACCAACTCATATTAAGCATTTGTATGAAACAGAGATGCAAGCACACCGACAAAAAGGGATTTGTTATAATTGTGATGAGAAATTCACTCGGGGACATAGATGTGTTCAACAAAAGCTCTATCTCTTGGATGGGGATTCTCCGCCTGCCTCTGAACTTGGTGAAGAAGCTCTAGATACAGTAGATGATCAGGTTGACATTCAGCACCCACCTGATGACACCCCATCTCAGGATGACCCACCCAAGATCTCTCTCCATGCTGTAACCAGCGTCACCACCCAACAAACAATGCGGGTCAGGGGATACTTCAAGAAGCTCCCTGTCACATACCCCAATTTTGCAAAAATAATGTAATTATTTTATTATATTCCTGAGACATTATGTTAAATTTAATGCTAAGTAGGAATTGATGACTCAGCAGAGTCACCAGAAGTGGAATGTAATTCTGAATATTTTATTATTAATAAATAAATTATGGAGACAACAGCATGGGAGAGCTGTTAAAAGAGGTTACTTGTCTAACTGGTGGATGGAACTAGGTGGAAAGGCAAAAAGACAAGTGGCAGCATCCTCAAACACTTCCTAAGTTGCAGGTGGCAACTTCCCTATATTTTGGGGTCATGATTCCCCAAGAAAGTGGAATCTGAGCAGGTGGCTCATTAATGACAGTTAACCCAACTAAGACCTAGGCAATCTTTTAAATAGTACTCAATGAACTGAGATGGGGGTTCAACAATAGTTCTGGAGGGAGAATACATTCAGGTGAATGTTATTCAGGAGTCCCATTGAGGAAGAGGGAAAAATAGTAAGGAAGTGTTTTGAGAGAGAGAAAGCTGCAGTAACTTGGTTCCAGTTTAGCTGTTTGGCTGTGTGAATTGTTTTGCTGCACCTAGTTCCAGCCAGGGAGACCAGAGCGAGCTCGGGGGTCCTGAGAAGTGTTGTTTGGGCACTCTCCAGGAATTGGTAGGGAGGAACAGCCTCCCATTGCTGTTGTTGTCCACGAATCAAGACAGGTTCTGTTAATTACCCCTCTATGTTCTTTAAGGATGAATGAATGTATGCTGCATTTATTATTAAAATGTCTGAATTGAGATTAGTTAATGAGCAGGTCAAATATCCTAGAAAATCAGAAGTAAGATTTGCTAACAGATACTGTATTTTCTGCATTGTCAGTATGATTTTAATCTCTGTTTTTAATTATATTGACATATTTATAATTTCCCTGAGAAAACTGTACATATTTATGGTAATGACGTATAAGTCATAATTGTAGAACTAGTTAATTATATTTTTTTTGTGTTTTATAAACAAATAGGGGTAGCATGTCAGGAACTGGTACCCTGTATAGAATAACATTATTATACAGTCATAGGATACAAACAGAAAATCTAAACAATAGATATTATAACAATTCATATCTAGGTCGATAAACCTTATAGGAGATGTTGTTAACATAAATAAAATCTCCATCTCAGACTGCAAATCCCAGTCAAGAGTTACCCCTTTTACTTCACGAAAACATAGTTAACATTTCCTTATTTATTTATTATCAAATAAAATGATTATGTAAAAACCCTACAGAACTCTGTTGTCGAGTTAAAAACATCACCATAATATTCTACTCCAAGTTCACTATAAGAACAGAATCTTTGAAACGTGACACTAGATGACATTATGAATGAGGAGTGACTTGAAACTGATCATTCCAATGTTTAAACAGTAAAAAAAAATATATAGCAGAGAAATTATAAACCAAACAACACAGATAGCACGGATTTACAGCTCAGTGTCGAGTCCCCTTTTATCACAAAACCCTACTTATTATTTCTAAAGCGATACATTACAATCCTCTTATCAAACCCTACAGAGAAGTTTTTAAAACAATAAGTTTAGCAGGAACCTCTTAGGCTCGGCATCAAGCTCAATAAAGATAGTATTATTTACTTTCTTTTGACTCACTCATTGACAAAGTTTATTTACAACACTAAACACTCAGAGTAGTAATTTTGTTCATTGCCGAGCATCTGTATTAGTACATTATCTCTTGTTAGCTTCATGACTTTCAACAGAAGGGAATCACAATGATAGCATCATCTAGTAAAAACAAAACACGAGAACAGCATAACCCTTATTCTGACTCAGAAGCGAGTTCTTTTATTTATTTATTTATTTTCTCATTTTCACAACCACAAAAACCATCCACGACAGCAGAGGTCGGGTAGAACCCTATTATCCTTCTACGTGCTTCTCCTTTCTAAAGATAAACACCAGGATTGCAAACCCTAAGTTTTACTTACGGCAGCAGTATAAGTACCTTATCTAAACATCTACGAGAGCTTAGAAAATCATAAACTTATGTATCAACCCAATTAAAGACATACAGGAGAAAACACACACCAGTTTTTCATTAGAACTCATTTTTACAGGTATCGTTAATACCCAATACGCATTATTAAACCTGAATGCTTTTGTTTGAGCCGGCATTAAAACTATGAAGCCATACTGCCACCTACAGGCTCGCTCTAAAATTTACACAGTAATTTCTCCACAGGAGTTATCAACATAAGTAATAAAAACTAAAAATTTCAATCTGAACCATAGCTGTAATATTCTACATGACCCGGGATCTACGCCTTTAGCTCATCATTACAACGCATAACAAACCATGCTGAAAAACCCTATATCCTCTTATGCAACACAGACCCAAAACCTACAACCAACAAGAAGGATTGCCATGGCTATCGACCAGGCTTACCCGGAGAAGCCCTTTGATTGAAGAACGCGCCCTGTACACCATCACGAGCAGATAGGTCCTGTATTCACATGTGCTACTAGTTAATAAAACGCGGAGATATAAGAAATCCAATGTATAAATATAAACACAATGAAGACTACCTGTAACTTACCGAGCTTGGTAATGGTGGATGCACAGTATTCAGTATGGAGACCGCAGGTATGATGAGTGTGAGAAACCCTTTATCATTAATACAAACCACGAGCTGGTAGGGACTAGGGTAGCTATCAAAATGGAAGCTCCAACCAGACTAAGCCGAGGGTTGTTGAAACGCAGAGGCAAGGTGAACTTGACATTTTAAAAAGGATAAAAAAAAAAAACCCTGGGATATCAACCGACTACAATGCCATTAACACAGTATATTGACACTCTTATAACATAGACCACAAGCCTGAAGGATCACTGATACAGTAAAACCATACTCATAAACGTATCTATGGGGTTTGGACAGGAGGGTTCCACAGGGAGGCCGAGCCGAGGGCGAGGGAAATGTGCCCAGTTAGGGTTGAGCCACGCTTAAATATTCCCAACACTTGGCGTAGAAACAAACACGTCGCCCCTTTAAATTTTTGCATGTTGTGGGTCGAACACCTATAGTCCATGGAGAGATCCCAAATCATTCTTACAATCATTTAAAAGTTGCAAATTGACAAACCAAATCATAGCAGGGGTGACTTTACAAGGTCGTGATACCATGCATAAGACTTTTGTGTAATTATATATATTTGAAACCAACGTTATCGAACTTGCACGGTGTGCAATTAAATTATATACCTGCCATAAAATCAATTGATTTATACATATGACAATAGTATCCGAGACACCAAAGGTGTATCCCTTAAGTTGTAAATAAAAATAATAGATAAGCATGAGCCATAGAATTTTTGCATGGAGTCCTTATAGGAGGGATTGATACAATTATCCTAGGTCATCCTTTAATCACCAAGACAGGGTAATAATCCTTGAATCCCTAATTTTTGGTGTAGATTAAACCTTGACTCCGTAATTCATACAATACGTGAATGGAACAAAACTCAGACTGGTGTTACTCCAGAACCAGTGGAAGAAAGAAGTTATGAACTGACAGAATCTTATACAAGTAATAAGTTATTTATACATTGCAAAACTTCTAGATCCTTGTAAGTGTAATCATACATCACACAGTAACAATAGATAAGCAAAATAGTGTAAATTCCAATTTGCCCGTGACATTTCATGATGTGAGATAAAAGATATTATTGCGACACAATAATAATAGCAAGAATAATACTCCATGAGGGTAAGTAAGACAGTCTGAAAAAGAACAATACCTATCATATTACCATGCAAAATTGGTTAACTCTCTAACAGTAAGATTATATGAATATTACAGGAATAAAACTTCTACCTTTTTCAGTTGACAACCTGCCTCGCATGTTTAAATTTTACTGGGCATTTTGGTATAGCGAAAGGAATTAAAATGCTTTTTAAAAATTATTTGTAGCAACCGTATTTTACCTGTATACCTGTAAATGAAAGACATTGGATGCATTAGCTCGGGAGCTAAGTAAGCACAGTCGGCAATGACAGATCCCCCTTGTGGTTGAAAACAGAAAAACAATCAGCAACAATTGAGAAACTCATATTAATATTTAAGTACAACAAAGACCATTTAGACATCCGTACAATCGCATAAGTTTAACATATAGTTAATTGACTGCATTTAATAACATTTATTGCTAATAAAAAAAAAAAAAATTATTTTCTGAAATTTTGGGTTTTGACATGTGGTATCAGAGCATGGTTCAGACACTAGGCCTTCATATGGCTCCACTAGTTTCCGCAGAACAGTGCAAATGACAATAAAATTTTATATATATATGTTATGTACTAACTTATACTTTCTGTTTCGTAAAGACAAACAGAGCAGAAAAATTTCTTTTCTGAATCTAACAGGCAGGTATGGAAAAACTGGGAGAATATGCTGAGGAGGAATCTCCAAACACTGCGACAAGACAGATGTCGAGAGAACCTGAGACAGAGGAGGTAATTGCTCACTCCACTGAACTGATGCAGACCATAAAAGGTTTAAATACAGAGATAGAAACAGTCAAGAAGGATAATGAAAGGATTCTAAAAACTCAAGAGCAGCTAAATCAGCTATTGATAGAAAAATTTCAGACAGAAGGAAGGAGCAAACAAGCTGACTCAGAAGAAGCTAGTCATCAAAGAGGGTCTAAAAGGATGAAACCAGCTAAATCTGACAGCAGTTCATCATCTTAAGAAAGAAGGGAACAACACAGTTATCGCACTGCTAGTGACAGCAGTGAAGCTGAGCTGCACAACAGAAGGAAAAAGTACAGGCCTTATGAAGAGATTTCCGGGGAGTTTAAGAAAATAAAACCCCCAACTTTCAATGGAGAATCTGAGACAGGAGAAGAGGCAGAATCCTGGTTATCCGGGATGAGAAAACATTTCCAGATTTACAACTATTCAAATCAGCTGAAGGCACGAATGGCCATCTACAACCTTTCTGGAAAGGCGGACATATGGTGGCAAGCCCTGAAAAGGGTCAAGGGGATTAAAGAAAAAGAAGTTAACTGGAGTACCTTTAAAAGATACTTCAAGAAGAAATTTCTGTCTGAACAGTACTATGAGGAGAGGGCCAAGGAATTTTATGAACTAAAGCTAGGATCTATGACGATGAAGGACTTAAACAGTAAATTCTTAAGTCTGTTAAGGTATGTGTCGTATTTTGTCGAAGAGAAACCAAAAATACAGCGGTTTCTTAGCTGCCTTCCCTATCATATCAAGGACAGAATTGAATATGATAACCCCAAAACGCTGGAAGAGGCTATGCGAAAGGCTAATTTCTGTTATGAACAGAATAAAAAGAAAGAAGGGATAGCTAGCTGGAAAGCTAAAAAGAACAGCAATCAGCCTGAGTACAGGAAAAAGGAGTTTGTACCCCAGAAAAACTTCAAAAATAACAAGAACGGAAACCATTTTAATGGTAAAAGTTTTCAGGGAAACAAAAATGGAGCTGCTAATCATTCCAACAATTTCAAAAGCAGCAAGGAGGCTCCTAACAATCATGGAAACTACACTAAGAATTTTGAACGTAAGGAACCCGTTAAGTGTTGGGAATGCAATGGCCCACACTATGCTTCAGTTTGCCCAAACCGAAAGAAACCAAACAGCAACACTCACACCATACAAGATGAAATGACTGTTGGAGACTTTGCAGGGACTATGCCCCGAATCAACGCAGCGTTGGAGAACCGCCAAGCTGACTATCAAACTTCCATGGTGGAAGTAGGAGGTATGATTAACAAAATCCCTGTAACTATTTTAATAGATCCGGGTGCTACTCTTAGTTATATTTCACCCCAGTTAGTAGAAAAATGTAATTTGACTATTGAAAGATTTGATAATTCTTGGTCTATACAACTAGCTACTGGGGCAAAAAGGAAAGTAAACTGTTATGTTAAGGAATGTATCTTAGATATGAATGATTTTAAGACTAAAGTTAAATTAAATGTCTTGCCACTCGGCTCTTATGACATACTTATCGGAATGGACTGGTTGGAACAGCATAGGGTAGTTTTAAACTGTTTTGACAAAACTTTTAAATGTGTAAACAGTAATGGACAGCCTGTAACTGTCAGGGGTATTCCTAGGAAAACAGTAGTTAGGCAGATTTCTGCTTTACAACTTAAAAGGGCAATCAGAAAAGGGTGCAAGGCCTATGCTGTAACTATTACAGATGAGACAGATAAGTCTGAAAGCAGCAAGATAATAGTAGAGAACATCCCTGTAGTCAATGAATTTATTGATGTTTTTCCGGAGGAAATCCCAGAACTACCTCCCAAAAGGGAGCTGGACTTTACAATTGAGCTGGTACCAGGTGCTGTACCCAGTTCAAAAGCCCCGTATCGTATGAATATTTTGGAGCTTAACGAATTGAAAACTCAGTTAAAGGAGTTAATAGACAAGAATTACATTCGACCCAGTGTATCCCCTTGGGGAGCACCAGTAATTTTTGTTAAAAAGAAGGACGGAACTATGCGACTTTGCATAGATTACCGTCAGCTGAACAAGATGACGATTAAAAACAGGTATCTGTTACCTCGTATAGATGATCTGTTTGATCAGCTACGTGGAGCTACGGTGTTCTCTAAGATAGACCTGAGATCGGGTTATCATCAGGTGAGGATTAAAGAAGAAGACATTTTCAAAACAGCTTTTAGAACAAGGTACGGACATTACGAATTTGTCGTAATGCCATTTGGGCTTACTAATGCCCCAGCTGTCTTTATGTGCTTAATGAATAACATAATGCATAAGTACTTAGATAAATTTGTTGTCGTATTCATCGATGACATTTTAGTTTATTCTAAGAATGAAGAGGAGCATAAAGAACACTTACGTATAGTCTTACAAGAACTAAGAGAGCAGCAGCTCTTTGCGAAGTTCAGTAAGTGTGACTTCTTTAAAGATGAAATCCAGTACTTAGGACATGTAGTCACCAAGGAAGGGATTTCAGTTGATCCTGAAAAGATCCGGGCAATTGAAGAGTGGCCAGTACCAAAAGACGTAACAGATGTTAGATCCTTCATGGGAATTACCGGTTACTACCGGAGATTTATTGAAGGCTTTTCAAAAATAGCCAACCCAATCACTTCCTTGCAAAAGAAAGGCAAGAAGTTTGATTGGAACGTGAAGTGTGAAGAAAGCTTTAAGAAACTTAAGACTTTATTGACAACTGCGCCTATTCTCAGAATAGCGGACCCAAATAAAGATTTCGTGGTTTGCACCGATGCTTGTAATGACGGTATAGGCGGAGTGTTGACTCAGGATGGACATGTCATTGCTTACGAATCTAGGAAGCTGAAAATTCATGAAAGGAATTATGCCACTTATGACCTAGAATTAGCCGCTGTTATCCATGCTTTAAAGATGTGGCGACACCACTTAATAGGCAGAAAATTCACTCTACTGACTGATAATAAGGGTCTGAAATACCTTTTAGATCAGCCTAATTTAAATGCAAGACAAGCCAGGTGGTTGGTGTTGAGATATTGTAACTTCAAAGAATATTATATTTGTACTTTATTATTTCGGAGATGATTCATTCCTCCGTGAAGATCTTATTGTATATCCGGAGATGTTTATTCCTCCGTCGAAATGTGGTAACTTGGGTTATTAGACTTCCCTAGTGGGGGTCGGCCCTGTATGTGTTATGTGGGTCAAAGGGTTATTAGACCACCCTAGAGGGGTCGGCCCAGTCAGTTATAATGGGGTATTTAACCTAATGGTTAAATACGAGCCTACATGTACTTGTGTAAAATACATATCAGAGTAGTGTATAAATAGAGGAGGTGTGTTCCTCATTATACACATTCACTCACTTGAGGAGAGAGCACTTGTGGAGGAGAGGTCTGCTATTGTGGAGGAGGAGATCATGTCTCAGGGTTTCATCTTTGTATATTGCTGGTCATCTATATTGAGGAAGCTTTGCTGGGTTTTCTACCCCATGAGGGTTTCCCAGGATAAATCTCTGTCTCTTGTGTTTATGCTGTGCTTGTTGTTTCTTCAGTGATCCTGTATATGCTATTATTGTGAAATGGAATGTAATGCTGCTATTTTCTGTCTTAGCATATTGAATTCTAACATGGTATCAGAGCTAACCTGAAGGAAGACAAGGTATGGCACTAAAGACACTTGCTTTACTTACGACAATTTGAAGGTTAGGGTTTTACATAGCAAAAACCAGTCATCGTAGCACTTTCGCTATAAATCCGTTTTGGAAAAGTTTTCGGATCTGAAATTGTTACAGGATGAATCTAAAATCTCCAGGTACCTTGTGTCCAAAGGAAAACCTCTAATTCGTTGTACTTTGTGATTTATGATCTGTACAATATAGGGTTTCTGCCTCTTCCAGATCTGAGTCAAAATCAGGTGACCTTGGGAAAAAGGTCATAACTTGGGCTAGGAAGATCCAAATGAAATTTCGTGAAAAGTGACAGGTAGTACACAGACTGTACTATCTCAGAAAACTTTTTGAGAGGCCGAAGTTGAACCAGTGACACGTGGCACGCCGTACAAGTTCGCTCTCCTGTATTATCCCATAAACAGGTCACGTTGCGACACTTGGCATAACTATCTCTCAGAGAATCCAATTGAGGTCAGACCTGTCAGGATGGAAATATAACAGGCCGAGATATCTCAGAAAACTTTTTGAGAGGCCGAAGGTCAAACAGTGACACGTGGCACGCCGTACAAGTTCTCTCTCCTGTATTTTCCCAAAACAGGTCACGTTGCGACATTTGGCATAACTCTCTCTCAGAACATCCAATTGAGGTCAGACCTGTCAGGATGGAAAGCTAACAGGTCAGGATATCTCAGAAAACTTTTTCAGACCCTGTGGATCAAAAATTTTGGAGTTACACCAGAAACAATCAGGTACATATTTCTGTCAAAACAGAATTATTTTTTGGTACCTTCATTCATGGCTTCCGGAATTTAGGGCTTTGAAGAAAGTTGGAATTTTTGTAATCGGAGACCACGGCTGGATGCTACTCATCAAAATAGAAATTTAGAGACCAAGATCAGAATTTTTGGTTGGGCAGAAGGCCGGGCTTGATTAGACCCTAGTTCGGGACTTTGATCAGAAAAGTGGAAAATTAGGGCTTCTGTAAAAATGGGAATTTTTGAAACCTGTGACCACGGCTGGAAGCTCCTCAGAAAAATAGAAGCTTAGAGATTTGGATCAAACCTTTTGATGGGGAAAAGGAGTGGGCTTCATCAAACCCTAGTTCAGGGTCACGTCCAGTGAATCCGAAAGTTTCAAAGGCAAAATTGAGGAGTAAAACTTTGCAGTTTTCAAATTCTGAATATACCAGTTTGATCAGCTCATCAAGGCGCATATTTCTATCCTTTCGGAAGTTTGAAATTCAAAGTTTGAATTTTTTTGGTTTCTCTGACAAACCCATATCCAACTCCAGGTCCAGTTCTTGCAAATCAAGTGGATTGGGTTAATCCTAGAAGAAGATGGATTGGTCACCTGCATAAGTGAAGAAGTTCCTGTCTCAGAGGGAGATGAGGATAAGGCCTTACATAAGAAGAATACAAGCGATCTCGACAGGTATGACTCATTGAGGTATGTTTCGATATTTTTCCATGATTAAGTTTATGGTATGTTTGTCTTCAGGTTATTACAGTTAGTACAATTTTGATTTTAGATTTGTCGTATAACCTTAACAAAATTATGAATGCATGATAGAAGATATTCATTGGTTAGGGTGTTGACACTTATGATTGTACTAATGCATTATGATGTTGTGTGAGGTTGATGTTGTCTGCTAACAAGATACAGGTACATCACAAAAGACAAATCAGGTTCCATGACCATGAAAACATGAAGACAAAGACTCATCCATAATCTTTGTTCTACTTATGAGGTATGTATGACTTTGTTATATTATGCTTAACCTATGAGACATGCAGGTTCTAGCTCAGGATCTCTAAATCATTGAAGAGATTGTTTAGGTATGTTGTACATAACCAAGTAGGTATACTAATCCAGGTATGTTTCCCATGAATCTTACCTTGTGTTAGGATCCCTTATATAAGTATACTTGATATGATTGGTTATGCTTATTCATAAAGTTAGTAATCAAGGGTTTATGCATGATTTAATTAACCAGAAGAGTACTATGATCAAACAAGAATATGCATGAGTAAAAGAAGACTTACTTGAAACCCTGAATACTAATGATCATGACTATACATATTCAAGATTATTTAGAATTAGAATGTTTTGAGAATATACTAATGAATGAATGTTTGTGTATGAGATCATGAGGATGACACTAGTGCACACTTGAGCATGCACAGTGGTACAGAATGAATAGAAGTTCAAAGGACATATAGAAGATCAAGCGGGAGGCAACCACACAAACATAAAAGATAAGTATTTGAGTTGTTATTTGAAATAGTAAATGATATTTCTTGTATGCATATTTGTATTCCTAGAACATATCATGCTGAGTGCAAACATTCATAGAGCATTGAACATTGTACTACTAATATGCATATGATTGGTAAGTTGGACAAACATTCCATTGTTGCTTGTCTAGAATGAAACCTCTTTGCTGACATGCTAAGAGCTGTGCACACTCTCGATAGTATGTTCTGGTAGAGATGGAAGGCATCTAGATAGCCACTGTATGCATACAGGATATGGGAAAGTGTTGTGCCAAAGTATTGGTCAAGATAGTTGCATAACTATATAAATGATATCTGTATGCATAATAGGTTATCATGATTTCATGATTATGAAGGATTACTAATCATGTACTTAATTTTGTTTTGTAGGAAAGATCATGAAGAATAATGAACACCGAACAAGTGATGGATGTTCAACAAGAAGATTTACAAATCAAACAAAATATAGAAGGCTTGTGGCTAGAAGATTCTCTTAGAAAGAGGAAAAGAATCATGATGAGATGTTTGCTCCAAGTGGCTAGATAAGACCATTCTCTTAATGGTGCAATTAAAGAAGAAGTGTGAATCAGGTTCTGTATGGGTTCCCAGGATCGATAGTATATTGATGAGAATACATGTGGGGATTGTATCATCCTTGAACACTTGTTCTAAAGTGAGCCGTAGACAGGTGTCTATGAGAAAGAAAAGGGATTGGATCATCCCTGGACTTTCAGTCCTAAAGAGAGTCGTAGACGTAAGGTCTCCGAGAATGAAGTCCTTAGTGGACAGTTAAGGGGATTGGATCATCCCTGGACTTTCAGTCCTAAAGAGAGCCGTAGACGTAAGGTCTCCGAGAATGAAGTCCTTAGTGGACAGTTAAGGGGATTGGATCATCCCTGGACTTTCAGTCCTAAAGAGAGCCGTAGACGTGAGGTCTCCGAGAATGAAGTCCTTAGTGGACAGTTGAAGGGATTGGATCATCCCTGGACTTTCAGTCCTAAAGAGAGCCGTAGACGTGAGGTCTCCGAGAATGAAGTCCTTAGTGGACAGTTGAGGGGATTGGATCATCCCTGGACTTTCAGTCCTAAAGAGAGCCGTAGACGTAAGGTCTCCGAGAAGTGGGGATTGTATCATCCCCGGACCTTGGTCCCTGAATTGATCCGTAGACGTATGGTCTTCGAGAATAAAGTGATGGGGATTGCATCATCCCGGAACCACTAGTTCAAAATGTACGTGAGGACTGCATCGTCCATGAACTGGGTTCAAAATGTACGTGAGGACTGCATCGTCCATGAACTGGGTTCAAAATGTACGTGAGGACTGCATCGTCCATGAACTGGGTTCAAAATGTACGTGAGGACTGCATCGTCCATGAACTGGGTTCAAAATGTACGTGAGGACTGCATCGTCCATGAACTGGGTTCAAAATGTACGTGAGGACTGCATCGTCCATGAACTGGGTTCAAAATGTACGTGAGGACTGCATCGTCCATGAACTGGGTTCAAAATGTACGTGAGGACTGCATCGTCCATGAACTGGGTTCAAAATGTACGTGAGGACTGCATCGTCCATGAACTGGGTTCAAAATGTACGTGAGGACTGCATCGTCCATGAACTGGGTTCAAAATGTACGTGAGGACTGCATCGTCCATGAACTGGGTTCAAAATGTACGTGAGGACTGCATCGTCCATGAACTGGGTTCAAAATGTACGTGAGGACTGCATCGTCCATGAACTGGGTTCAAAATGTACGTGAGGACTGCATCGTCCATGAACTGGGTTCAAAATGTACGTGAGGACTGCATCGTCCATGAACTGGGTTCAAAATGTACGTGAGGACTGCATCGTCCATGAACTGGGTTCAAAATGTACGTGAGGACTGCATCGTCCATGAACTGGTTTCAAAATGTACGTGAGGACTGCATCGTCCATGAACTGGGTTCAAAATGTACGTGAGGACTGCATCGTCCATGAACTGGGTTCAAAATGTACGTGAGGACTGCATCGTCCATGAACTGGGTTCAAAATGTACATGAGGACTGCATCGTCCATGAACTGGGTTCAAAATGTACGTGATGGGATTGCATCGTCCCTAGACATGAGACTTGTCTTAAAGTGATAAGGACTAATCATCCTGTAAGTAGATTGGGATTGCATCGTCCCTAGACATGGTGAGGTGTCTTAAAGTGATAAGGACTAATCCTCCTGTAAGTAGATTGGGATTGCATCGTCCCTAGACATGGTGAAGTGTCTTAAAGTGATAAGGACTAATCATCCTGTAAGTAGATTGGGATTGCATCGTCCCTAGACATGGTGAGGTGTCTTAAAGTGATAAGGACTAATCCTCCTGTAAGTAGATTGGGATTGCATCGTCCCTAGACATGGTGAGGTGTCTTAAAGTGATAAGGACTAATCCTCCTGTAAGTAGATTGGGATTGCATCATCCCTAGACATGGTGAAGTGTCTTAAAGTGATAAGGACTAATCATCCTGTAAGTAGATTGGGATTGCATCGTCCCTAGACATGGTGAGGTGTCTTAAAGTGATAAGGACTAATCATCCTGTAAGTAGATTGGGATTGCATCGTCCCTAGACATGGTGAGGTGTCTTAAACTGATAAGGACTAATCATCCTGTAAGTAGATTGCGATTGCATCATCCCTAGACATGGTGAGGTGTCTTAAAGTGATAAGGACTAATCATATTGTAAGTAGATTGGGATTGCATCGTCCCTAGACATGGTAAGGTGTCTTAAAGTGATAAGGACTAATCATCCTGTAAGTTGATTCAGGATTGCATCATCCTTAGACATGGTGAGGTGTCTTAAAAGGATAAGGATTGATCATCCTGTAAGTTGATCTGGATTGCATCATCCATAGACATGAGAGATGTCTTAAATTGAGAGGGATTGATCATCCCATAAGTGGATCAGGATTGTATCATCCTTGGACCTATGTCCTAAAGTGAGAGGGATTGACCATCCCGTAATTGGATCATGTGTGTTGCAGGGTATGCTGTTGTTGTGTATACTTGTATCAGTGTGGATACTTGTATTGATAGATGTATTAGTGAGAATACATGCTTTTGATGATAGATGTATTAGTGAGAATACATGCTTTTGATGATAGATGTATTAGTGAGAATACATGCTTTTGATGATATATGTATTAGTAAGAATACATGTTTTGATGATAGATGTATTGATGAGAATACATACTTTTGATGATACATGTATTGATTAATGTACTTGTATGGTTGAGGATACTTATGTTGTAGATCGTGATGATCCAGATGCTGTAGATCGAGATGATCCAGATGCTGTAGATCGAGATGATATGACGATGCTGATGATCGTGAGATGACGATGTTGATGATAGTGTGATGACGATGCTGATGATCGTGAGATGACGATGTTGATGATCGTATGATGACGATGCTGATGATCGTGAGATGACGATGCTGATGATCGTGTGATGACGATGCTGATGATCGTGAGATGACGATGTTGATGATCGTGTGATGACGATGTTGATGATCGTATGATGACGATGCTGATGATCGTGAGATGACGATGCTGATGATCGTGTGATGACGATGCTGATGATCGTGAGATGACGATGTTGATGATCGTGTGATGACGATGTTGATGATAGTGAGATGACGATGTTGTTGATCATGTGATGACGATGCTGATGATCGTGTGATGGTGATGCTGACAATCGTGAGGATTCAGATATTGATGTTGCTGTAGCTGTTTGAGTGCTGCAGAAGATAAAGACTCAGTACTGAAGATGTTGATGTTCCAGTATTGAAGATATTCCAGTAACTGGTTGAGTTACTGATGATGTTGAGAAAGCTTCCAATGATTTATAGATGTATCATGTATGATGTTGATGACTCCTTGCTCGTGCAGATGCTGTTATAATATCCTTCTCGTTAAGGGGGAGTGTTGAGATATTGTAACTTCAAAGAATATTATATTTGTACTTTATTATTTCGGAGATGATTCATTCCTCCGTGAAGATCTTATTGTATATCCGGAGATGTTTATTCCTCCGTCGAAATGTGGTAACTTGGGTTATTAGACTTCCCTAGTGGGGGTCGGCCCTGTATGTGTTATGTGGGTCAAAGGGTTATTAGACCACCCTAGAGGGGTCGGCCCAGTCAGTTATAATGGGGTATTTAACCTAATGGTTAAATACGAGCCTACATGTACTTGTGTAAAATACATATCAGAGTAGTGTATAAATAGAGGAGGTGTGTTCCTCATTATACACATTCACTCACTTGAGGAGAGAGCACTTGTGGAGGAGAGGTCTGCTATTGTGGAGGAGGAGATCATGTCTCAGGGTTTCATCTTTGTATATTGCTGGTCATCTATATTGAGGAAGCTTTGCTGGGTTTTCTACCCCATGAGGGTTTCCCAGGATAAATCTCTGTCTCTTGTGTTTATGCTGTGCTTGTTGTTTCTTCAGTGATCCTGTATATGCTATTATTGTGAAATGGAATGTAATGCTGCTATTTTCTGTCTTAGCATATTGAATTCTAACAGTTGGCCTTCTTAAGTGAATACGATTTTGAAATTCAGCACATAAAAGGAAAGGAAAATAAGGTGGCTGATGCCTTGAGCAGAAATGCAAAACTGAATTTTGTATCAGCTAGCAGCACTTATACCTCTGATTTAAATGAACAGTTGGCTGAAGGGATAAAATCAGATGAAAATTATCAGCATTTACAAGCTGCAGCCAAAGAAAAACCTACAGAAAGTGTGATAAAAGGATATAGTTTAAATGAAGACGGATTTTTATTGTTTAAAGACAGGCTGTATGTTCCGAATGCACCTAAAGTTAAACTGTTAATTCTGGATGAAATTCATAAAACCCCTTACTCAGGGCATCCAGGCTACCAGAAGACTGTCACCATGTTGAGAAAAGAATATTTTTGGCCTAATATGAAATCTGAAACAGCTGAGTATATAGCTAGATGTTTGGACTGCCAACAAGTGAAAACAGAACACCAACATCCAGCTGGGTTGCTGCAACCTTTACCTATTCCTAGCTGGAAGTGGGAAATAATCAGCCTAGATTTCATTACGGGATTACCCAAAAATCAGCATCTGAATGATTCAATCATGGTGGTAGTAGATAAATTAAGTAAATCAGCACACTTTATTCCTGTTAAAACCACTTACAAGGCTGCAAACATAGCAGATATCTTTCTAAAACAGATTTTTCGGTTACACGGTGTTCCAAAAGTTATTATATCAGACAGGGATCATAAATTCACAGGGAATTTCTAGAAATCCTTGTTTAAAGGATTAAACACCACATTAAATTTCAGCACCTCCTTCCATCCTCAGACGGACGGACAAACTGAAAGGGTTAATCAGGTATTAGAAGATCTGCTAAGGATGTATGTTAAAGATCAACCAGGTAAGTGGGAGGATTATTTACATTTAGCAGAATTTGCATACAATAACAGTTATCAATCGTCAGCTAAGTTTAGTCCTTTTGAAATTCTGTATAGACGTAAATGTAACACTCCTATCTCTTGGAGTAATCCAGTAGACAGGTTAGTGTTAGGACCTGATTTATTAAAAGAGATGGAACAGATTGTGAAACAAGTGCAGGTAAACTTGAAGATTGCCCAGGATCGGAAAAAGAGTCAAGCAGATTTGAAAAGAACTCCTAAAGAGTTCCAGGTAGGTGAACATGTGTTCATCAAGGTAAGACCAAAGAAGAGCTCCCTAAGGCTGGGGAGTTGTGCAAAATTAGCGCCACGTTACTGTGGTCCATTTGAAATTTTATCTAGAATTGGTCAAGTTGCTTATCAGCTAGCATTACCACCTAATTTAAAGGTACACAATGTTTTTCATATTTCTGTTCTGAAAAAGTATGTTCATGATACTGCTCATGTTATTGATTGGAACATTGTACAGGTAGAACCAGAAGGGGAAGTTCTGGTGGAACCGGATTGTATCCTCGGGAGGAGGGAAATTACTCTGCGGAACCGCACAATTGGACAGCTGAAGATGCAATGGAAGCACCTTAGTCCTGAAGAATCTACCTGGGAACTGGAAAGTAAGATGCGGAAGCACCTTAGTCCTGAAGAAGCTACCTGGGAACTGGAAAGTAAGATGCGGGAAGCATACCCAAATCTATTCCAGCAGGTGGCTGAAGATGAAGAATAAGTAACATCGAGGACGATGTTACATTTTAAGGGGGTGTGTATGTCACATACCCCAATTTTGCAAAAATAATGTAATTATTTTATTATATTCCTGAGACATTATGTTAAATTTAATGCTAAGTAGGAATTGATGACTCAGCAGAGTCACCAGAAGTGGAATGTAATTCTGAATATTTTATTATTAATAAATAAATTATGGAGACAACAGCATGGGAGAGCTGTTAAAAGAGGTTACGGGTCTAACTGGTGGATGGAACTAGGTGGAAAGGCAAAAAGACAAGTGGCGGCATCCTCAAACACTTCCTAAGTTGCAGGTGGCAACTTCCCTATATTTTGGGGTCATGATTCCCCAAGAAAGTGGAATCTGAGCAGGTGGCTCATTAATGACAGTTAACCCAACTAAGACCTAGGCAATCTTTTAAATAGTACTCAATGAACTGAGATGGGGGTTCAACAATAGTTCTGGAGGGAGAATACATTCAGGTGAATGTTATTCAGGAGTCCCATTGAGGAAGAGGGAAAAACAGTAAGGAAGTGTTTTGAGAGAGAGAAAGCTGCAGTAACTTGGTTCCAGTTTAGCTGTTTGGCTGTGTGAATTGTTTTGCTGCACCTAGTTCCAGCCAGGGAGACCAGAGCGAGCTCGGGGGTCCTGAGAAGTGTTGTTTGGGCACTCTCCAGGAATTGGTAGGGAGGAACAGCCTCCCATTGCTGTTGTTGTCCACGAATCAAGACAGGTTCTGTTAATTACCCCTCTATGTTCTTTAAGGATGAATGAATGTATGCTGCATTTATTATTAAAATGTCTGAATTGAGATTAGTTAATGAGCAGGTCAAATATCCTAGAAAATCAGAAGTAAGATTTGCTAACAGATACTGTGTTTTCTGCATTGTCAGTATGATTTTAATCTCTGTTTTTAATTATATTGACGTATTTATAATTTCCCTGAGAAAACTGTACATATTTATGGTAATGACGTATAAGTCATAATTGTAGAACTAGTTAATTATATTTTGTTTGTGTTTTATAAACAAATAGGGGTAGCATGTCAGGAACTGGTACCCTGTATAGAATAACATTATTATACAGTCATAGGATACAAACAGAAAATCTAAACAATAGATATTATAACAATTCATATCTAGGTCGATAAACCTTATAGGAGATGTTGTTAACATAAATAAAATCTCCATCTCAGAATGCAAATCCCAGTCAAGAGTTACCCCTTTTACTTCACGAAAACATAGTTAACATTTCCTTATTTATTTATTATCAAATAAAATGATTATGTAAAAACCCTACAGAACTCTGTTGTCGAGTTAAAAACATCACCATAATATTCTACTCCAAGTTCACTATAAGAACAGAATCTTTGAAACGTGACACTAGATGACATTATGAATGAGGAGTGACTTGAAACTGATCATTCCAATGTTTAAACAGTAAAAAAAATATATATAGCAGAGAAATTATAAACCAAACAACACAGATAGCACGGATTTACAGCTCAGTGTCGAGTCCCCTTTTATCACAAAACCCTACTTATTATTTCTAAAGCGATACATTACAATCCTCTTATCAAACCCTACAGAGAAGTTTTTAAAACAATAAGTTTAGCAGGAACCTCTTAGGCTCGGCATCGAGCTCAATAAAGATAGTATTATTTACTTTCTTTTGACTCACTCATTGACAGAGTTTATTTACAACACTAAACACTCAGAGTAGTAATTTTTTTCATTGCCGAGCGTCTGTATTAGTACATTATCTCTTGTTAGCTTCATGACTTTCAACAGAAGGGAATCACAACGATAGCATCATCTAGTAAAAACAAAACACGAGAACAGCATAACCCTTATTCCGAACTCAGAAGCGAGTTCTTTTATTTATTTATTTATTTTCTCATTTTCACAACCATAAAAACCATCCACGACAGCAGAGGTCGGGTAGAACCCTATTATCCTTCTACGTGCTTCTCCTTTCTAAAGATAAACACCAGGATTGCAAACCCTAAGTTTTACTTACGGCAGCAGTATAAGTACCTTATATAAACATCTACGAGAGCTTAGAAAATCATAAACTTATGTATCAACCCAATTAAAGACATACAGGAGAAAACACACACCATTTTTTCATTAGAACTCATTTTTACAGGTATCGTTAATACCCAATACGCATTATTAAACCTGAATGCTTTTGTTTGAGCCGGCATTAAAACTATAAAGCCATAATGCCACCTACAGGCTCGCTCTAAAATTTACACAGTAATTTCTCCACAGGAGTTATCAACATAAGTAATAAAAACTAAAAATTTCAATCTGAACCATAGCTGTAATATTCTACATGACCCGGGATCTACGCCCTTAGCTCATCATTACAACACATAACAAACCATGCTGAAAAACCCTATATCCTCTTATGCAACACAGACCCAAAACCTACAACCAACAAGAAGGATTGCCATGGCTATCGACCAGGCTTACCCGGAGAAGCCCACTGATTGAAGAACACGCCCTGTACACCATCACGAGCAGACAGGTCCTGTATTCACATGTGCTACTAGTTAATAAAACGCGGAGATATAAGAAATCCAATGTATAAATATAAACACAATGAAGACTACCTGTAACTTACCGAGCTTGGTAATGGTGGATGCACAGTATTTAGTATGGAGACCGCAGGTATGATGAGTGTGAGAAACCCTTTATCATTAATACAAACCACAAGCTGGTAGGGACTAGGGTATCTATCAAAATGGAAGCTCCAACCGGACTAAGCCGAGGGTTGTTGAAATGCAGAGGCAAGGTGAACTTGACATTTTAAAAAGGATAAAAAAAAAAAACCTGGGATATCAACCGACTACAGTGCCATTAACACAGTATATTGACACTCTTATAACATAGACCACAAGCCTGAAGGATCACTGATACAGTAAAACCATACTCATAAACGTATCGATGGGGTTTGGACAGGAGGGTTCCACAGGGAGGCCGAGGCCGAGGGCGAGGGAAATGTGCCCAGTTAGGGTTGAGCCACGCTTAAATATTCCCAACACTTGGAGTAGAAACAAACACGTCACCCCTTTAAATTTTTGCATGTTGTGGGTCGAACACCTATAGTCCATGGAGAGATCCCAAATCATTCTTACAATCATTTAAAAGTTGCAAATTGACAAACCAAATCATAGCAGGGGTGACTTTACAAGGTCGTGATACCATGCATAAGACTTTTGTGTAATTATATATATTTGAAACCAACGTTATCGAACTTGCACGGTGTGCAATTAAATTATATACCTGCCATAAAATCAATTGATTTATACATATGACAATAGTATCCGAGACACCAAAGGTGTATCCCTTAAGTTGTAAATAAAAATAATAGATAAGCATGAGCCATAGAATTTTTGCATGGAGTCCTTATAGGAGGGATCGATACAATTATCCTAGGTCATCCTTTAATCACCAAGACATAGGGTAATAATCCTTGAATCCCTAATTTTTGGTGTAGATTAAACCTTGACTCCGTAATTCATACAATACATGAATGGAACAAAACTCAGACTGGTGTTACTCCAGAACCAGTGGAAGAAAGAAGTTATGAACTGACAGAATCTTATACAAGTAATAAGTTATTTATACATTGCAAAACTTCTAGATCCTTGTAAGTGTAATCATACATCACACAGTAACAACAGATAAGCAAAATAGTGTAAATTCCAATTTGCCCGTGACATTTCATGATGTGAGATAAAAGATATTATTGCGACACAATAATAATAGCAAGAATAATACTCCATGAGGGTAAGTAAGACAGTCTGAAAAAGAACAATACCTATCATATTACCATGCAAAAATGGTTAACTCTCTAACAGTAAGATTATATGAATATTACAGGAATAAAACTTCTACCTTTTTCAGTTGACAACCTGCCTCGCATGTTTAAATTTTACTGGGCATTTTGGTACAGCGAAAGGAATTAAAATGCTTTTTAAAAATTATTTGTAGCAACCGTATTTCACCTGTATACCTGTAAATGAAAGACATTGGATGCATTAGCTCGGGAGCTAAGTAAGCACAGTCGGCAATGACAGATCCCCCTTGTGGTTGAAAACAGAAAAACAATCAGCAACAATTGAGAAACTCATATTAATATTTAAGTACAACAAAGACCATTTAGACATCCGTACAATCGCATAAGTTTAACATATAGTTAATTGACTGCATTTAATAACATTTAATGCTAATAAAAAAAAAAAATTATTTTCTGAAATTTTGGGTTTTGACACTCCCTCTTACCATACTCATTGATTCTGGTAGCACTCATAACTTCATTGACCCTCGGATTGCCAAACAGGCTAATTGTTTTGTCCATCCTTGCTCCCACTTTGAAGTCATGGTTGCCAATGGGGGCACCTTACCTTGCAAGGGGAAGTGTCACAATGTGCATATCTCTATGGAAGATTATAACCTGCACTCTGACATGTTTGCCTTGTCCTTAGGCGGATGTGATGTGGTTTTCGGCGTTCAATGGTTACGCACACTTGGCCCCATCTTATGGGATTTTGCTGAACTTTGGATGAAGTTTTCAGTCAATGGGGCACAACACAAATTTATGGGCTTACAACCAAGGTCTCTCTGCATCATCAGTTCACATCGCCTAGAAAAAATCCTTAAGAATAATTCACACGGTTTCATCGCTCAGCTCCATTCCATTCATATGCACCCATCAACAGTCTCCACTACTTCCCTGGATAGATATGCAGGTGTCTTTGCTGAACCAATGAGATTTCTACCTTCAAGAGACCTTTCCAGTAAGAATTTAGCCGCATCTACCTCTCAGCAGGAAATGATGGCTATTTTGCATGCAGTACAGAAGTGGCAGCCATACCTATTAGGGAATTATTTCTGCATCAAGACTGATCTCCAGGGTCTGAAAAATTTCCTAGAACAATGGGTCTCCTCCCCAACACACCTGAAATGGGTTATCCCTATGCGATCACTTACAATAAGGGTGAGGACAATATGGTGGCAGATGCTCCTTCTCGCAGAATTGATGACCCAGTTTCTCTTACAACTATTTCTCTGCTTGTTCCAAATTGGTTGCAATATGTTCAATAGGGATATCTCTTCTATGAACTCCATGCTTCTTCATCAACAGGGCACTCTGGGTTCTTCAAAATGTATGGCCAAGAACAATGTAACTTATTTTGGCAGGGACTAAAAATGACAATTCAACAAATGGTGGCTAACTGTGATACTTTCCAGGTCAACAAGGGTGAAACGACACTCCTTTTGGGACTGCTCAAACCCTTTCCCATCCCTACCCAGATTTGGCCAACTATTTCTATGGATTTCTTAGAAGTGCTCTGGTGGTACAATACCACATCTACAAGGACACCATATGAAGCAGTCTATGGACAGACACTGCCAGTTCTTCTTCCATACACTCTTAGCATCTCCCCAGTTCAGGCAATTGACTCGGTTCTTCGAAACCGCGATCAGATTCTTCTCATTCTGCAGGACAATCTTCACATGGCCAGAATTCAACTGCAACAACAAGCCAATCAGCACCATTTTGAGCGCACTTTTCACATAGTTGATATGGTTCTTCTTCATCTACAGCCTTCCAAGCAATCCTCCCTGAAACTACAAAGGCGTCAGTGTCCCAAAATGCAACCCGAGGATGCTACCGGGGAACCACTCATTCAGATTCTGCATCAATTTCCCCAACCAAAGCTTTGAGGACAAAGCTTTTTCTAAGGGAGAGGGGATGTTCGGAACCCGTGTCAACCCTTCTCTTTACTTTTTTAGTATATTGTTGTTGGACGCATATGCTTTGTAATTCATCCCATAGTATTTGTTGATCCATAGTTTATATTAGCCCATGGTATTGACCCATAGTATTGGACGCATATGCTTTGTAAGTCGTCCCGTGGTATTATATGTCCCATGGTTTTGACTCATAGTATTGGGCATAGACTTAGTATATAAGTGTGTGTTGAGGTCATTGAAGGCAATGTGAAGTTAATTGTATTGAGCTTGCTCAAAGGAGGTTTCCCCCTTGAAGTGGCCCGTGATCAATATAAAAGTGATTCTGAGTTCTATTATTTATGATATCTCGTGTATTTTCATTAATTAATTATTGCAGGTTCTTCACAAGGTTCATCTGCCAGAACCTCATTGTCTTGATGGGACATTGAAAATGAATGAATGCAAGATCCAAGAAGCTCTTCAAACCCTCAATGACACCCATGCATTAATGAATAAACTTTGTTGAAATTTGGGAGAACAGTCCTCCATGAGAGACATGGAAGAATTTCAAAAAGCAATGACAAGCATTAAAGAAAATTTCTTAAACTTGCTTTCTGATAGAGATAGTTTGTTGGAGATTGTAAAGTTGTTTCATGGTGCATCCATGAAGGATGTTGAAGAGATCAGAAATCTCAATGAGGAATTAATGGCCACCCAAGATTCTTTGAGAAGCACTCAAAGTGCCCTCCAAGAATCCAAGACAGAAATATTGCAGCTTCATGAAAAGTTGCAAAGATCCCCCCTACCCTCCTACACACCATTCAGTGAACTTCATTTGGCTGAAATCATTCTTGATCATAGGGAGGAACCTCATGAGATGGTGGATCATGAGGATCATTCATTTTTATATGTGCTTGAAGAGTGTGCAGAACAATTTGATGAGAACCAAGCACTGGACTTTTTTCCAAGGAAACTTGAGTTGTTCCTCAAAGACAGTCACTCTCCCATGAAAGAGTGGGATGAAAACACCCAATTTGGGCCAGCCCATAATGAAGAATTTGCAGCCATAATTCTGATTACTGAAGGTTGCAGACATGCAAAGAAGGTTTAGAGTTTTTTCCCACATGTACTAGATCCAGCAACACCAATGGAGAATGAACAGTGGGTGAAGAAATTTTTCTGGTTTATGTCACATGTACAACAGGAGGATCATGATCTGTCCCCATGGGAGATAGATCCCATTGCTGAAGAGATGGCTTATTATAGATCATATGAATCAGCAAGCAGGATCTCTGATTCATCCACCGGATGGATGGATAGAGGCATCACTGAAAAGGAAAACCAGGAAGGCAAGAGTCTTATGTTTTGTTGCAAGAAAAGTGTTTTTAAATCTGCTGATTTTTCTATGATTTGCAAGCAGCATAAAAGGCATAATTTGCAGCCATTTGATGTCACTCATCCAGATATGGATTGGGTGAAATATTACCTAACAAACATGAAATTTCCTTGCAAAAATGTTTCTACTTATGGTCAAGGGAAGTCAGCTAAGCAGGAAAGTTGCCAAGATAAATTAATGGAACATTTTACTTACAGAGGTTGGCCTATGTGGAGGGAATCCACATGCTTGGAGGTATGCTTGCATTTTTTCTCCAATGGAAGAGAGCTGAGCCATTGGATGTTTTCACTTGAAGAATCATTTTTCTCTCTATTTGGTTTCGTCGGCAGTAATGTCCTTTCAGATATTCCTCGAATGAAAAGGCACATGTGTGATGATAGATTCTCTAAATTGATTCTGAAGATTGGGAAAATGCAGTTGATACTTTGGGATCCTGGAATTCATGGGAGTGACAGATTACCAAAGGTGACATAAAAATTTTGGTCCTTGCAGGAGAAACTGTGGGATCCAAGAATTCTACTCAAGTTATCCTAACTGGGTTGAAAATTTTGTTCATTGCTGGTTAATTGTAGATATAAATTACAGTGCAGTTTTTTCTTTTCCTTTCATAGTCATTTTTTTTTAAGGCCCAAGTTTAATTTTCATACTGTTCAGTGGATGGGGACAATTATAATTAGAGTGGTGCAGCAGAAGCTTGGTGGAATCCTGACATTGCTTGAGGAAAAACAATCTTGGGAAGGGAGGACTGTCATGTCCCCAATTTTTGCTATGGTCCATGGGGATGATTTTGGCCTAAGTCACCTCGACATTCATTAATTAATTAATGGGTGAATGTGGAAATTATCTTATGGAATATGCCTAAGCATGTATTTGGGTGATTAAATGGATAAGTTGGGCCCCCGGAAGATATTAAACCCCAAACTAAGTGTCTAAGATGAATTATTAATTAATTGGGGAGTTTTGAGACAGGCTTATAAATTTAATTAAATAATTAATGGTTTTGAATTTTGGAGAAAAAATTAATTAATTTTATTAATTATCCTCATTTATTAATATTTTATTTGTTATGCTGAATAAATGGAGAAATTGGCCCACCAATTCGAATTAGTGGATAAGGTTGGAGGAATTACTTGGAGTATAAGTCAAGTAAGCACTAGAGTCCAAAAAGGTTGCCAAAAATGAGAAAAGAGGAATATTTCAGGAAAAGCAGCATAAATCTAGAAAGTAGGAAAGTAT
The DNA here is from genome assembly GCA_027924585.1 of Larix kaempferi. Classification (NCBI taxonomy): domain Eukaryota; kingdom Viridiplantae; phylum Streptophyta; class Pinopsida; order Pinales; family Pinaceae; genus Larix; species Larix kaempferi. The sequence goes on along the minus strand of BSBM01000345.1, from coordinate 543,546 downwards.
GAAAAGTAGAAAAGAAGGAAAAGAAGGAAAGTCATAAAAAGAGGGAAAAAGAAAGAAAGCCAAAGCAAAGCAAGGAAAGTATGTCCACTCATGGGTGACCTATTCTCAAAGGTCACCAAGCCAATTAACTTGCTAAATAGGTCAACATGAATTCTATAAAAGAATGCTTCCAACTTCCAGTAACAAATTTTGTCATTTGTATTTTTGCATTGAGAGCTCTGAGCCCTCTAGTTGAGTGATGTGCCTCAACAGTTCTTCTTGGGTGATGTACCCCAAGGCCCCGTGAGTTTCAGTGAGTGATATGCAGGTCCATAATATTTTATTGCAGCCAATAACATTCATTTCAGTCCACCATGGAAGGTCCACAACTAGCGTGAAGAGAAGATCATTCCTACAAGAGATTTACAACTAGTTTTGGAGAAGGTTCACCAGTTGAAGGAGATAGTTCCAGTGAATGCACCCAAGGGTTGATGGAGAGTTAAGTTAAGCCATTTTTTGCAGATATTAGAGATGTCCAAGATCAGAAACCAGCTTCAGAACTTATCCATCCTTCTCTTCTTAATCATTCTCTCAATAGTAGCTAGATTTGGAGGAGTTCTCTTGGAGAAGAGAGCTAGTATTTGATGATTGCGCCCAATTGAAGTCCAAAAGATCAGAGTGCATAAAGATCATACATCTAACCTATATATGGACTGATATCTATTCCAAAACAGAGCCAAATTAATTTCATTCTTCTCATATTCATTCTCCCACTATTGTAATGAAAATCTAGCCTGTGAGGCACAGTACTTTGGAAGACAATCTAATAATGAGAAAGAAAGTGTTCTAAACCTACATTTCGACTTATATCTGTTGAATATCAATTTTCAAAGCTTTATTTAATATCATAATAGAGTATGTGAAGTTTTCGAGCAGTTTGATGAGTTAAAGTGTAAGAATAGCTAGTTAGATGCTTATTCTAGACTAGTTCCACCAAAATAACTGTTGAATCCATTCTGAGTATCAGTTTAAATCCATTCCAGTTGTATAAGGTTCATACTTCAATATTTTTTACATATAATCCCCTGTATTAATAATTTGGTTGAATTTAAATCGATTTGGGATAGCCAGAAACTTAACTAGCTCAGTAGTCCACCGTGTGCAATTAACCCCCAAATTACTCCAAACTCTTCCAAGTTCACCCAGCCTTTATTCTAGCATATTTTATGAGTTACATGAACAATATATATCTATCCTAAACACTATTAATCCTCACCTATTATTGTTGGCATATGCTAGAAGCCCAGGGAGCCTCAAAGTAGGCAACAGAATTGCTCTATTGCTGAAAAGTGAATGGCTCTAGTACTTTGTGCCAAGGACTCCTACTGAAACCATATTTTGCTGCTGCTGCACACTCTCACCTATAATTTCCAGAACCTAATATTTTTCCTATCATCCCCATTCATAGTTTCCATCCCCATCACTTACATCCTGCACAGTCTGAGAGTTTGCCTTAGAAATTGCTAGTAAAATTCCATTAAAACTCTGAAGTGGAAGTTAATATTTTGGTCAGATCTTGACTAGGATATTACACTTGGTGACTGAATATCAGTACTTGCTAACTTATAGATATGTTACTCCTTAGTGACTGAATATCAGTACGGGCTGACTGATAGAGATGTCAGTCCTTGGTGACTGAAGATCAGTACTTGCCGACTGATAGAGATGCCACTACTTGGTGATTGAAGATCAGTACTTTCTGACTGATAGTGTTGTTCCAGTATTTGTTTACTGATGATTGATGTTGTTCCAGTATTTACTTACTGATGTTGTTATTCCAGTATTTATTTACTGATGATTGTTGTTGTTCCAGTATTTACTTACTGATGATTGTTGTTCCAGTACTTGTTGACTGATGATTGATGTTGTTCCACTGTTCAAACATTGATGATGATGTCGATGGTGATATTCCAGCAGAAGATGATGATGATGTTGATGATGATGTTCCAGCAGACGATGATGATGCTGATGATGATTTTCCAGTAGACGATGATGATTTTCCAGTAGACGATGATGATGATGATATTCTAGTAGATAATGATGATGTTGATGGTGATATTCCAGCAAACGATGATGATGTTGATAATGATATTCCAGCAAATGATGATTATTATGTTTATGATGTTCCAGCATATGATTTGATACCCCAGACATACGATGATTCAAAAACTTCCTACAACATATAGAGATTCACAAGTCAGTTGGACAGATGTTGATGCTATTGATGTTGCCCGCAGGATACCTTCCTAGCTAAGAGGGAGTGTTAAATAAAGTAACTACGGAAGATATTCTAAATGTATTTGTCTATTGTATTATTGTATTCCTCCTTTGAGAGATGTCATTGATGTAATTTATAATGTAAGAGTCATTAAAATATTCAATGTAAACCCTAACTGATTAGGTCGGCCTGGAAATATCTAGAAAGAATATTTTATTGTAAAGAGTATAGGTCGGCCCAGTTAGGTGAGTTAGAGCCTACCTAATTAGTAAAATTTCAAGTCAATTGTAAAGTATAAATAGGGGATTGAGTTTCTCATTTGTAACACTCACCTCACTCACTCAAGTTCGCATAGGAGAGAGAGAAGTTCGCACAAGAGAAGGAGAGGAATTGATTTTGTCTTGGGGTTTTATCTTGTACTTGTGAATTCTATATTGAAGAAGTTTTGACGAGGTTTTCTCCCTTCTGGTTTCCCTGAGAGAAATATTGTGTTCCTTGTGTTTGTTGTGCTTGTATTTCTTTCAGTGATTAGAGTGTTTAATGCTATTATGCTAAACAAGTAATAAAAACTAACAGCAACTCTAGTCGGGAGCTAACCATCTCTAACACCAAATAGAAGAGCTTTGAATACTTCACGATAATCTAATGAATGATTTCAAAGAAAACAAAATATTGATCATTTCCAAAACCAACATTCTCTTCTTTAAGTTTCTGGAAATTCCAGTTCTATCCATTAACTTAGTGATATACTATAAAGAACTATAGAGGAATGGAAAGAGAACCTATCACTGCTTCTGTATTAGTAGTTGTTCCAGCTCTGCAGCAGTAAATGTTTTGTGCCATATAATGTATTTTTTCAGCAGTAAATGTTTGGTGCCATATAAAAATCATGGCGAAACAAATGGTTTACTGTCCCAGTACTTCATTCCAACTAAAAGAGATCCAAAAACAATCTCACCCTCAATAAGTTAACAAAATTATTAGTAGGTCAACACATTATACATTGTTAACAAGAAGACAATAGAGAACTAACTAGTTGACATCACTTTGTTGGTGCTCATTAATTACCTATCCTAGTATCCAACTTTCAATAAACAAAATGTTCTCAAGTAACATTTTACAAAAATAATATAAGGAAATAAACAACAAATGTTTCTTCTCTTTATAAAATAACCAATATGTGTTCTGTGGTAGAAAAATGCAATTACAAAAAGTTCAACTATTAAATCAAAGGTGTAGATGGATACCATCTTTGACCACGTGAATAAAGATATATATCACATTGAGTATCACTAAACATTACATCAAATATCATCTATCATCTATGCAACAATTGGATCAAAACCATTCATTTTGTTATAGTACATGTTTCCAATGAGAGTGGGGTTTTAGTTAGCACAGAGAGAACCCGACGAATTTATATAATTGTCCCATTGGAAATCACTTTGACAATTTTATCAAGTCATTTACAATGACTTCAATCCCACATGTCTGATAGAAGAAGTCTCAAAGAAGCAAAAGACATGAAAAACTTGTTATTCATCTAACCAATCAATGAAATAGTAAATTAGCATACATCATTGAATAGCAAATATACATATCTACTAGAAATTGGTTTTGATTGTGATCTTATTATAAACAAGTTAGAGTAGATAGTTCACCACAATGAACATCTATTTGGTGTGAATAAGATTTCATTCATGTGGAAATTAAAGAGCTAAGAAATTACCTTAAAATCATGGAAATCCTATAAAAATATAAAATATGATACCATTGTAATGGGGCACTCTATTTTACTAATAAACATTGCTACGCACACAGTTATGGTGGGTTCATAGTGGTCTCCTACGTATCCTATATCATGGAACTCTGTTAAGACTCTCATTGTCCATTTTTTTGTCCGTGGTGTTGTCCATAGTTCACCCACTCTAAACTGTGGAGTATTACTAAGTTCAAACTCTTGCATAATTGATATAGACATGCATCATTGTGTGTGGCCTCCTATACTCTCCCATGGCTATAAATTTCACCAAAAATACATTGGCCTAGTATTCAACAAAAATAGCTATTAAAATATAGATTTGTAAATAAATTTTTACCAAGAGAACAATGTATGTTCCAGAGTTGTTGGTTGTTAGCATATCATTACCAAGTTACATCACCTTCTATTTTCCTCCACCTCTATAATCGCCCATTTCTCACAGCGGGAACCTTAAAATATGTTGCCATTGACGATATACAAATTTGTTGTGATTACTTATGAAAACTATTGCCTGTGCCAACATGGATTACATGGTAATTTAATCAATAGATGGGAGTGGAGCAATCCATCATGGGAAGTGTGATAGTTCAACATCCAAATGTGGTCATCACACGTAAAGGTTCAAGTCCTAAAATGGATCACATGTAAAGGTGGATCTGAAGAACTAAATATGAAGTATGAAATACTTAAAGTCCCAACAATTAAACTAAAATATGATACAAACCTTTTTCCATTCACCAGTTGCACTTGCATGCCTTTATGTGGCCTTATACAATCGTCCAAGTGTATAAAGTATCATTCCAAAAGTCCACAAAGCATTTTTCTCCTGCATCTAGTGTCATGTCCATACATCACTAACTATTTCACAAAAAATAAAGGACCCAACATAGTGTCACTATCCATGGATAGATTTAAGTATTAATGAGTTCATATAGCCTTTCATTGACATCCACATAGACTTCAAGGCATGAATTGGCATGAAATTTGTAGGAAGTGAAGAAGTTTACAATAGTATACCATAACACTACTACATATGGCTCAAAAGTCCCACGAAAGTTTGCCACAAAACAGTTAAAATTGATGTTTTCGTGGAAAAACAGTTTAAATTTTTGGAAAAAATTGAAAATTTCCCCGACGATCATGGCTATAGCCACGGATGGAATTTTCGTGGCTATAGCCACGGATGGAATTTTCGTGGCTATAGCCACGAAAATTCCATCCGTCTCTATAGCCACGAAAAGTTGAAAAGAAAACTTTTTTTTGTCAGATGAAGAATCCGATCAAAAAGTTGATCATCCAAATGATGTAGCAGACAATGAAATTGACATTGATGATATTGATGATGAATATCTAACCGAAAATGACATTGATCATGATTCCGCTATGAGTGATCTTTTCAACGATAGCGATTCTGAACCAGACGATGATACAGATGCTGAGTTAGATGAAGAAGAATATGAATGACATTGTAGCAATGTTGGAATCTAGGAGGTATGTGAGAACATCTTTTTGCATAATGTATTATGTTTACTACTATTTAGTTATGTTTAAACCATCGTTATCATCATCAATATTGTAATCACCATCATCACAATCTCCATTGACGTCATCATTTATCTTCATCAATTGAGCACTCCTTAATATCTCACTAATATCTACATAAAAAATGGTATCTTTTCAATAAAACTTAATTTGAACACATTAATTTGACATATGTATAACATTAATTTTATGGTTCATTAAAATAACAACTATTCTTTTGTATTTTTTTGTTTTGGCTCCACTTCATTATACAGAAAAACTACTTAGACTATGCAATAACCATATTGGGGCATCCACATGATCTTATGCATAGTGCAGGAAGTTGTAACTAGATATAGTCTTAAAATAAAACTATAACTATAAGAAAATTACTCATTGTTAACTGTGTACAAAAGCAATCCACTAATCAAAACGAGGCTATAATAAACCTACAACCAAAAAATGCATATAAAACCAACCAAATACTTAATTCAAACCAGAGAGAGGGAAGCCATTTCAAGCCTGAGAGATGTAATAATGATGGGCATTGGGTGCCTAAGAAAAAATAATACATAGCTTAGAAAGCATTAAAAAAATCCTCCATACCAAGCAAGTTAGCAAAGCTATCATCATGGGCACTGGGGCATCAAATTTTGTTGTTCAAAATTTGTCATGACAACATACCTATATAGGATGGAGGGGAAATGGAATCAAGCCTAAGTGAACTGGAGTCTTGCAACTCGATGCATGTTTGAGTCTCAACAATCTGCCTTTTAAAATTGAACCAAAACACCAAAGGAAGTTTGTTAATGGATTGATTTGAGAAAATTATAAATGTGAGTAATTTAAGTGCTTGAAGTTCTAAAATTTGTTTTTTTTTGTACCAATCCATGATTCGACGAATTCACTATCACTGGCATGAGATTTAAGTTATTTAATGAAAATAATTAATGTATCTACCTCTATGTCGAAACCATTTTCAATGTTGATGCAAGCCACTACCCTCCTTATTGTCTTACCAAAATACACGATAATGAGGAAGAATACTTAAAATTATGGACTTCACCTTCAAAGAGTGCCTTATAATCACATTAATAAGGAGTGATAACAAGATCACAACAATCCAATGTGTCAAATCTCAGTTGATAGTGCCAATTAAAGACTTATATGGTAAATTTAATATAAGACTTCCTTATAGTTGTATCTTACTCTTTGCGTCTTAACACATTTGAGATTTTATGGTTGTCTCTATGCCTTGACCCAATTGATATTATAAGGTGAGGATGTGCATGCATAATAATCCTTATTTATGACTATGATATGAGGATTTAAAGAGACGAGGATGTAAAAAAAGGTATTTTTTATACGTATTTTGGTGGTGAAGACAAATGTGGTGAGAAACCACATATCTTTAGAAGGACAGAGGGAGATTACATCATGATCATGCCACCCATAAAATTGAAGACTATTCCTAAGCCAAAAAATGTTTTATTTTTTTAAATTTTATTACTAACCATTGTGGTGCTTTGGTCCAAATGTATTTTCATGCCACCCATAAAATTGAAGACTATTCCTAAGCCAAAAATTGTTTTTTTTTTTAATTTTATTACTAACCATAGTGGCTCTAATACCACTTGTCTAATACAACTTGGAGTAAAACCAGTGATACTTTATATCTAAATTTATCATTCCAGTATTACAATAATGAATGACTTACATTATATGGGGCCTCAGTGAAGAGACACAACTCTTAACAACCCTCATTACATGAAATAATGATAATATTTTTATTAAAATTAGTTATATTACAATCATATTTAAAGTATTGCTGGACATTTTCACATTGGAAAAATAGTAACAAATTTACAAAGGTTTGGTCCAAATGTATTTTCTAACTCCCGTGTGCACATGCAAAGAGATTTGGTCCAAATGTATTTTCTAACTCCCGCGTGCACATGCAAAGCTCTAGCCAAGAGAGCCAAGTGAGCAGAGACAAGTGTAGAGGAGGGACTCGAAGACTGCCAAGAACATTGCAGAGGAGGGAGTCGAGACTGTTGAGAGAGCCGGTTCCGCCGAGACCATTGTAGAGGAGGGATCCAAGACCGCCGAGAGAGACTATACCATTTCATAAGAGGGAGCCAAGACCACCGGGAACATTTCAGAGGAGGTCGTTGAGACTAGGAGATCAGCACCATTGCAGAGGAGGCCGTCGAGATGTCTTCGGTAAGTCTGAATTGCACATTTTGTACACCAGGGTTGGGGGTTTGGAAATGAATTGTTTGTTAATGGGGGTTTGACTGTTTGTTAATGGGGGTTTGGAAATGAACAAGTATTAGCCGGCCTTTGTCATGCCCAGGAGGATAGATAACGCAGGCTTCAACAAGAATACAAAAAAAAAACCTTCTGGTGAATGTATACTACCATACTGAGACATAGAAGTTCTTTCCACACCAGAATCTACAAATTTCACCATAAATTGTGCATTCCATATTTTACACAGAAACCAAGGCACCTTAGGCTATGGGCGCAGTTTATTTGTTAACTCCTTCCGGGATTAAAGTTCTACTCGTTAGGGTTTTCAGATTAGCACACTACGATGGCTCTTTTGGAATGAAAACAAAAATGATCTGCAGTCTTTTCCAATACACTTCGAGGTTAAATCCACCACCAACCCTGTTTGCTATCTCTCCAACCGATTTCTCTGCCAAACAAATACAAACAGATTTTATTTCTTTGACTATGAAACAATTACCTTTCTAGATGCGTGACTAAGTTATTGAAGTCGATTTCTCTGCACTTGAATTGCGTGTAGCGATCTATTCAGGAATTCATTGCTTCAACTTGAGGAAAACGCCCTTTACATAGTCTAGATTCATCAAAACATGAATCAGATAGTTTTAATCCTTCTGCAATTATTTAGCCATGTAGAGGCTAACAGATTCGGGTGTGCATGCAAAGCATAAATGCAATCCCCAGATGGATATTGGTGACGGTGATTTCAATAAATGACACTTAATGCAGGGCCTTATTTGCAGGATATCACATGCAAACGAGATGGTTAATTTAAAGGAGTGTCAGGGCTCATCTAAGGCATTTTGTACTCGATCCTTCTGGTAGTGTATTGGGACCTTGCTTCAGGTTGATGAGAAAAGTTTTAACAATGGGAAGGTGCCCATATTTCTTATCCATGCGAATATCACTAGCTCTCTTGCTCAACTTCTATCCCTAATAGATTTGTGTTTGGGCTTGTTTTTATATTCCTCATGGCCCACTTGAGATGTAGAGGCCATCCTCACAGAGTTGGTGGAGCTCGTACCTTCTTTGTTTCCAATTCAAGACGATGCATGATGATTTTTTGGTCTCCCCACCATTCTTTAGGGACACATGAGGATAGTTCGATGAAGAATTATGTCTTATTAGTCAGTTGGTCAAGGCCAGAGGTTTGGAGCTGCAAGGTTGAGTGGTTCAATGGGAACATAATTTCTTTGGGGTTTGGGGAGAACCTGGTCCAGGACATTCACAACTCAAACAAAACGCCCATAAGCAAAAGATCTGGCGAGACATGCAACCTCAGTTGTGGTCAGAATCATGTCACAGACTTTGAGGGTCTCTCTAGCATCAACAATTTGTTGGAGGCCCTCCTTACTTTGGTTTTTAAAACTTGCAAATAGTTGGAAGATCTCAATTTTAGCTCGAAGCAGCTGAACCAATGAATCTCTCCACATAGTCAAAGTAATCCTTCAATCCTATACTATACAAATTACATCAAGATAAATTGATTCAAGAGAAGCCTTGTGCAAGAGGGGCCTTTGACAGACTCTAGACATTTCCATGGTGATTCAATACGACATGTATGACTATAAAATGGACCAAGTGCTAAGAAGCACCTCGACTAGGGTAGGTGTACTGAGAATGTGTTCATGGATTTAGAGGATTTTTCTGAGTGAAAAACATTTGAAAAATTTAGATCACAAGGATCTAAATCTATCTTAGTAAAAACAAACAGTAATGATTCACTTGTATTAGTATAATTGTCATAGTCAGGCTATAGATATACTTTATAAACTTGCGGATCTAAATCTATATCAATAAAAAAAATCATGCATGAGTCACTTGTCTTAGTACAACTGTTATAGTTGGGTGGTAGATATACATTATAAACTTGCCCTTTACACGTACAAATACAAGTGCCATCTCACTTACACCATTTTACAACATGGCCATGGAAAAAATGGTACAATGATGGCCAGAAGAATTATGGAGTAGTTTCTTGAAGCACCCCCATACATGGTGTAAACACTTTCATAGTAACCTGAAAATCTAACAGGCCTACTCCTTGATAGTTATCTAGACACCCTTGAGTTATTTGGTTCAAAGACGTTTTCAAGTTATAACATTTTGGTGCCATTACCAGGGATTGCATCCCAAACATCCTTGATGAGTTGTCCCTCTTAGGATACACTTGAATGTTTAGAGACAACTGCAATTCTTTATGGAATATAATTCAATTTATTGTAATCGACTTTTTGTGAAAGAAATGGTGTAAAAATACTTTCAATGTATAACCATGTCCCCTTGGCATAGTGTAATGTCCCCATTCATGGGTTCCCTAATCATCTTTTGACAAGGTCATTGCATTTGGGCAAATCGTGGCACTTGGAAGACAAGGTGTGTGAAATTTAGACAATAACTTTTATATAAATATGTAATCATCATGTAGCTTTTTAGTGATCCTAGTGAGTTTGAGGTCAATCACATTTACAATGAAACCATAGTGATCCCACACATCGATTTGATTCCTATCATTCTTTGCAACTCGCTCCTTTGCATTGAGAATAAAAATACACTTATATCAAATCTTAAATGATATCTTTATATGTTAAGTTCTTGTCTCTAACCCATTAATCTTATTATTATGTAAGTAACATGAAGCATGAGAAGTAAGCAATATGAAACTTAATATTTATATGTTTTCTTCTATCAAAACATATTTTGATATTCACAACCCATTACCCCACGGTCCTGTAAATCGATGATTACCACCCGCTTCTTTACCATATGCACTGTGATGATTACCACCAATTTATTTGCCCAGAATTTGAAATTTCTATAAGACCAACCATCATAGCTTTTGAATGGTCTACATGGCCATAAACTTCAACATAACATTGAAGATAAATCCGCAAGATTGATAACCAAAGTTTCCTCATTATAAAAGCACCCAAATTACAACATAACCAATCAGCTGGGACAATAGAATGAAAATGTAAAAAATTAATAAGCATGGAGTTATATTCGATATATGCGCTTTGTTGGGTATTCATCCATGGCCGAATGAGAAGCTCCAAGTGCATATGTAGAAAGCAAAGAGGTAGAGTGTTTGGCGCCAATCTAGTTAAATTCAAACTACGTTTGAAGAAAAGTTGAATTAATTTGTGCACTGCATTTTTCCAATCCACGAGTTCTAATGGTTGATTTTGAAGCGCCTACATTTTCCCTTGGCCTCGATCTTGAATTGTAGTGCCCATCATTTTCCCTTGGCTTCGACAATGATGAAGACATGAAAACCCAGCCTCCACTTCTAACCAAGATCATCAGATGAAACTCCACCCAGATATCATTGACATACCGGAATCGAAACCCGAACCTTGGGGTTTTGAATGGCATGGGTTGAGCCCGTGACCTAAGGTTTTCCTAGATAAAGATGATGAAGAGCTGCATTGCTGCAACGAAGAGCCACTTCCGAAACTCAAGAGACTAAGACGAGGATCCCCTGCGAATGATGACCAAATCCCTTCTGCTAAATCTCACTATCAAACTTCAAGTCAAGGGTTCGAATCGAAAAAACCATGATCGATTGTGATGACATTGAATATTTTTCCAGTGATGACGATTTTTTAGAGGTTAGTTGAAATCAACCCTCAAGTAAGAGAATTTTTCTCTGTTTCGACTATCTTGAACCTCTGGACTGAGACACCAATCAATGAAAATAGTCACCTCTGTCAACCTCACGCAGTTGGGTATGTCTCCATTAATCCCCACAAGTACCAAATTCACCCAAGTTTCAGTTATCGGTCACATGCCCAGCCGCTTATCTTTCATCTCCTTGCTCTGCTCGAACACGGCTTAAACATGAGAGATTTACAGGGAAATCTATGGTTACGAATGTGAGTGGAAGACTTGTATTCCCCGCTTTCGCTATTTCTGATGAAATAGGAATTATTGGGGTTGTTTCTAATGTTGGGGCTGGTTGGATCAATATCTCTATTGCCCTTTTCCCTGTTTGGTGAGGAGGCCATGCAATTGGGTCCAAATCTATAATTGGTATGATTTCACTGGAGTCTTTTTAGTTAGTTTTGTAACTCGGTATTTTTCCTTCCATTAATTTGTTTCAAGTTATTGCTCTCTCTGGCTGGTTTCCGCCATAGCTGGCCTCACCTAAATACATCTCAGAGGGTGTTTTCAGAGTGAATTTGTAAGGCGCATGACATACCTCTACCCATAGAGTTGTTCTCTACAAGCTCTTAGAATTAGTACAATAACTGCAACCACAGCTCTAGTAAATGTAGGAGTAGCCGCAACAGGTCACCGTAACACTTTGAGTAATTTCTCCAAATCATCATCCTTATCATCATCACCGTCATCAGCAATTCAGCAGCCCATCATCTCAGGCAACATCCATTTCAATGCATTTACTGGTCTGTCAAGGTGCATGAAACAGCTCTTTTTTTGCAAGAGTGTGAGGACATGGGGGAGTGTACGCTTGTACCATGTAGCAGGGGGCAGAATAAGGATGCGTGTTGTAGCAGCAGGAGTTGCGGAGTCTCTTGTGGGAGAAGAGGAAGCAACAGATCAAGAGAAATCTGGTGAAGGAATGGTGGTTCTACTGAGACTGAAACCCAAGACTGGGAAAGCTGCATTGCCTCTTAAAAGTGACAGAGTATGACCCCCCTCTATTTTCTCATTCATTGTAGTATGGTTTTAATTTTTATCATATATTTCATCAATGCACAAATGAAGGTAAATCATACAATCACACATATCCTGCCAAATAGGGGTATGTTGATTCCTTAAATTGGGGCATCTCAAGTTTCTTCAATTGTGGTGGGGGTGAAGCTATGCAAAGTTGCACAACTTCACCCCACAACCCCTACCTTCATGATGGCGAGGTGGGGGGTGAATCTATGCAATTTTGTTCTCATACTGAATCTGGGTTGTGTATTCTGTTAATCCTATCTGAAAGTTTATTGCAATTTGTGTGAATGCCTTGGAATATTGACATGCAGGCAGAGGGTTACAAAGACATAAAAAGTTTCTTTACCACTCTCGGTTCTGTTAAGAGTAATTTGAATTTCTCAGAAAATGCTTTTTGAAATTATCTGCACTTGGCAATGGGGTGGTGGTTCAGTAGTGAACACGGCAGCTTGTTCAGCAACTGACCAAGGTTCAATGCAATTGGGTGCAAGACCTGGGTAATTTTGACTGAAGAGTACCCCTGTCGCAGAAACTTAGCTGAATGAAATTGCTTATTTTCAGTGGTTTTCCCCTTGAGGGTTGTTTTGCCTGCTGAAGTGGACAACTTGTAGTGCCTCACCTTGTCAGGTCAATTGCTTCTGTTTCAGTATTAAGGAAGTACATTCAAAAAACAAAGATTTGGACTTAGGCCACTTCAAACTATCTGTCAATGGAGGTCAATTAAAATAAAATACTACATATGCATGTGCATATGCACACACAAAATTATTCCTCTAGGATTCTTAGGATTCTTATATAGGTTGCGAGTCTCTTGCCAGAAACCTAAACATCATTTCCACGAGAGGCCTCTTCGAATCTTACCTATAATTGAATAGCCTTTGAGGCTATCTTTTGTTCAAACAAGAATTCTCCCAGAGTCTTATCAACAATTGAATAGCCTGTGAGGCTACCCTTTATTCAAACAAGAGCTTTCTTCACATATTATCTACAATTGAATTGCCTGTGAGGTTACCCTTTTCAAACAAGAACTTAAAACAGTTACCGATCTAATTTTAAGCTGTCTTCCAAGTGGCTGAAATTGTCATTCTAGCACATAAGAAGTGTATTTTCCAGAGACAGTGAGGTTTAATGGCCAGGGCAAAGAAAAATCACAGAATATATAAATTAGTTTAGTTAAACATGCCCTCTTTTAATCAATTTTATATGCTCTAGCACGTTGTTTGAGGTGGCCCCAAGATATACATTCAAGGTACCTGTTGATGTATATTTTGATTTCCTGTACCAAAATATGATCAGTTGGATTGAATTATGTTCATTTATGGTCTTTTCTTGTCTCAGATGACCAGTCGGGAAAAATATTTCAAAATTGTCTCTCTTAGTACAGCTGAAAACTTTAACAACTGTGAAGTATGCTCTGTCTCAGTTCTTTCTTGACATCAGAGTAAAAGTCTTAAAAGGATTTAGTGTATGTAAATTAAATATAACAACTGTGAAATATGCTCTGTCTTAGTTCTTTCTTGACATCAGAGCAGAAGTCTTAAAAGGATTTAGTGTAAGTAAATTAAATATATTCAACTCTGGTTGCCATAATTTATTTATTGGTTCGTGCAATATGGCTATTTCAGCATTTGAAGAGTTTTAGAAGCCAAGAGAAGACAGGTAAAAAATATGGATTTTTGGGATGTCATTTATTATAACATGTTGTTTTCTTAAAGGGGAGGTTTTATATCAGATTCTGAAAATGCTATAATAATATTTTTTCTTTCCTTTTCAAAACATGATTTTTTTTATGTTTTTTAAAAATATATACCTTAATTTAGAAATTTAGAAATAGGCATTGACTTGACTTACTCAATGAGAATTTGACATGAAGCCTTATGTACTTACTACAGAGGCGTTCAAAAAGATTTTTAGAAATTCAGAAGTTGCGAGTGAAAAAGAGGAGGAGGGGCCCGGTGTGCTTGAGCACCCTGGTCGAGAGGAGGAGGGACTGGTGTGCTTGAGCGCCCTGGGTTTGATCAGTCTCAGTTTGAAGCTACTCCAAGTGCAGAAGAAGGTAAAATCCATATATCTATCTATATTAATATATGTTTGTCTCTGTGTGAGTTTATATTTCAAACCCACCTGATCTATATACATACATAGATAGATAGAGGTCTCTTTGAATCAAGATGGAAAATCGAGTTCAATCATAGAGCTGATGAATGATGTTGATTTTTAAGGTCTGTGGTGACCATCTTTGTTATGGAATTTACTATTTCATTTTCATTTTAGATGTAATATAGAATACCTTAGAAATATTTTTTATTGCAATATTGTGAGTCATGACATTTATTTCTAATAGGCAATGGTTCCATAAACTAGGTAGTTTAAGGAGAAAGAGTTTTTCTGTTTCATTTTTCATGGTTTGTTTTTCATTTTTCAGCTTCTGGAGATTGCACAGGTTCCCAAGGAGCATGTAAGTTAATCTTGGGTTTTTTAGTTGATTTTTGACAAAATGCATATTTGTAGATTTCAGGAAACTTGTGGATTTACTTAAAATAGTGAGTGCTTAATTTATGCACTTTTTTATAGGACGTTGAACTGATTCCAGTGCTTAATTGGTTTGTGATTGGTTTATGATTCAGGTTGGTGAGTTAAGTCAATTGAGAAATTCAAAATCTTCAATACCAATAATTTGTGAGTGAAATGTGCTGCATATTTGGTATTCATTACATTTCTAGGTGATTTGAGGATGTCTTATGCAAAAGGTGTCTGTAACCATGCAGGTGGGTGAACTTGAAGGCCATTAAGAGGCTTGTGGAGTCTGATGCTCTTAAAATGGAGATAATTCCAAATCCAAAGGCAATACACATTCTCTTCCACATTCCCAAATAAGTAGTGGTTCTCTTTGAAAAATGACTGCAATTGTGTGCTTGTGCTTCAGGGCCTAGGCAAATTGTGTTTTCATTCACAGACTTCTTTCTCATTTTACAGGAGGTGGATGGGGTAAAGGTGCTTCAGCTTGAAACGGATGCAGGTGTTGTTATAAGGGTATGTATTGCAGTTAATTATTCTATCATAGATTAAGTAATTTTAATTTTTTATTCACCAATGTTGTGCAAGCTTAGCTGACATCAGCTGTTGTCTAATCCCTAGTTTTTCGATCATGCAATTGGTGTCAATGTTCCAAGATCACGTTTTCTCCCAGTGAAGGCGGATTCAGATCTACTACTCGTGCAGGTTGAGTGGAAACCTATTATTTTTTAGTTGAAAGCACTTAATTCTTTTATCATCCTTACCAGAGTTGTAAACATTCTCAATTCTGTTTCTGCAGTTGGATCTTTACACTGTGGAGGAAGGTTTCATCATCCGAAATCCTGCTAGAGTCAACCCTGCAAATCCCTCCATTGAGCTGGGTCCTGAATTCAAGAAGGTACTAGGTTGGCTGTTGATTGCCTTTCATCATTCAAGTCCACTCTTTTGATTCTATTTAGGGTCATTTTTCCATGATAATTCCATTTTTGACTTTCGAGTTCTTGGCAAACTTCTTCCAGGTAATGAAACAACACTTCAATGAGATAACAGAGTATGAAAAGAGCCTTACCAGACTTTAGTTTGACAATAGATTGATTCAGGTCTCCTTCATTAGCTTCTGCAGCCCTCAACTTCAACCACCAGGACCAGGGAAAATTGAACTTTGAACAACTTTCGAGTTCTTGACAAACTTCCTCAAGATAATGACACAACACTTTAATGCAATATGATGCACAAATCAATAAAAATGCCTTACAAGACCTCAGATTGACAGCAAATTCTACTTGACTCAGATCTCCTTTCTTAACTTCTGTGTCCCTCAACTTCAACCAACAGAACCAGTGATTCACACAAACTAGTCGCCTCTGAAAGATTTCAGTCTGCCCCGAAAGTCTGATCTCTATGGCATTCGAATTCTCTAGATTGCTCAGTTGTTCTTGCCTATTCCCACAAACCTTACTTCTCTTTGAGAAAATGCATGTACTGAGCAATAAATCTGAATATCTCATCTCAATACAAGCCTTCAATTGCATGCTTGTTCACCACTGCATGGAGAGTATTTCTTGATTTCCTATCTGTGCACTTAAAATCCTTTCATTGAAGTGTTAACCCTATTAATTGTAGGGTGATCAACCATCATATTACCTATAATGCTTTTTTGCATGGTGTTCAATGATTAAAATTTTAGGGAATGTTACTATATCCAACCTCTTCCCCACGTATCATGAGAATGCCTTGGCCAAGATTGCAAGCCAAATTTTCCTTTCTGTCAACTTGAGTGTTGAGTTTTCTAAGGACATGAACGACTTTAACATATTCAAAGTTTGAGATTAGTTTCAATATTCTCCACATCAGTTTACTTAACGGTCCATTATTTGGAACCTTCCTATGAGCTAGGTACTGGATGATTATCATTGAGTCTCCCACAATAGTTATAAGCCATATATTTCTCTGACTAGCTTGTGTTAGCCCTTTCCATAGTGCCAATGCTTCTGGTCGATTGTTAGACAACTTTCCCAAACCCCTTATATTTCTTTGACTAGCTTGTGTTAGCCCTTGCCATAGGACCAATGCTTCTGATTGATTGTTAGACAACTCTCCCAAACCCCACGAGTAGTATAAATTTTGTTTTCCTCCGGGGTCCCCCCCTGCACCTGACTTACAACCAGCCTTACCCCTTTTTTGTCATGGCTTTCAAGTTGGGTAGATGATAGTGAGATGGGAACCCTAATGGATGGCTTAATACTCCATTGTCCTAACCAATGAATCAAAATCCCTTTGGTTAATGTTAGAGAATTCCACCATTCAAGTATCTATATAATAAGAACTAATTTGCACAACCTTCACATAAAAACTGGTAGATAGACCAATAGAAAAAATATATGGCCCATGGGATGAATGCATGCAATCAAAATGAAGTATAAGATTAAGAGCACTCACTCCTGGATTCCCCTTCTTGTGAGAGCATCAGAAGCTACTGTGAGTTCTCTAAATATAGCTAAATCCATAAACACAGTTTATCAACTGAGGTATGCAATATGCTATTACAGAACCCAAATTCTATGACAGTTTTGACTTTTGAGGTATTTTCACATGCACAGGTATATATACACACTCACTCATACAACTCCGAGAGCATCCATTAATATCCAGTTCTTCACCAAAAACAGGACTTTCAGATCAGTCTGGACATATGGTGTTTACAAATGATACCATAATAAACAAAAACAACCAAAACAAATATTCTACCCTCATAGCACACAGTCTGAAGATGGGTTTCTACAGTAGTCAAGTGTTGGCCTCCTGACGGTTGAACCAAATTGATAGTTCTCTGCAGGATGAAATTGGCCCAACCTATGTGGCTCTGCATGAGCAAGGTACTGATGCATATTTTGACTTCTAGAGGTTACTTCCATTTGTCCATTATGCAGATGAGCACGAGCAAACTTTGGGGTAGCATAGTCATTCCCAATATTACTATATTGAGTTGAACTGACAGCTATAGATGAATGGGAAACTTCTATGTGCCCTTCATACCCTTCACGAACATAAGGAGGATGAGTAGTGTTTAGACATCAACTGTTTTTTGTTTGTTTTCTTCTTCAAGTGACCATTGTATATTGCAGTTTTCTTTCTTATTCAAACCAAGGTTCTGTGGTGTCTTCTGGCTATCCAATTTCTCAAGTCTGCGCCACTTCCCAGGTGGTTCAGACTCTAGCATGAAGTTGGTCCCCTCTAGCTCCATAAACTTTGACCATGTTCAAAACATGGCAGACCTTTCCATGCACAGACTTGAAGTTCCTCATCAAATAGGCTAAAATGAAACTTTTGGCTAAGCTATTCAAGTTCATCCTTAGCCTTGTGGCATTTTTTCCAGACAGCTGCAATTTTGTCTCCCAAATCCACACAAGAAGGTAACCACACAATTAATTCCATCCTCTTACCAAACTATCCAGCCATCCTCGCCTCGCCTCGTCCTAGGAATAAGATTCCAAAATATTTTCATAGAATTCAAACAACAAAGGTGTTGAACATTTAAGGCATTAAGCAAGAAGCAAGTCTTGTGAATCCTCATTATTTTGTCCTTTAAGAGATTGAGAAGATGATAGCCTGATCATGATGGTCAAAGAGAATCATCTCTCCCAAAACCTAAATAGGTCGTCCTCTATTGCACTGAAAGAAGGCGATATTATGCTCCAAGACCATGGCCTTATCCAGTCTTTCAAGAACTCTTTCATTGCCTCTTTGGAAGTTTGACCAAGTGAACCACAGCTTAGATGACTCATTTATCCTGAATTTGTTAGGGCCATAAAGGTGGAACCTAGCCTTCAATCCATTCTAAGCTACCTATTTCCTTTGGGGCATTCTGATAGGTGGCATACCTTCTTTGTCATCTTGAGTTGCAATCATACTAAAGTTACCATAGACCATCCAAAGAGATTTTGGCAACTCATTAAACACCCAATTCCAAAAGGTAGCCCTTTCCTCATCAACATTTGGCACATAAATGTTAAAAAGGTCGAGCAATCAATCATCTACATTTAGCATGATCCAAACAAGTCTCCATAATGGATTTGTGTGCCCCACCCCACAACAACAAAAGCAAAGTTGGCAGAGACCAAAGTAACTTTTATTAAAATCTTTTCAGGAAAACCAAGTAACAGTTCAAAATCTTGTTGTTCTTGCCAGCCATACATTTCTTTTAGCATTGTTAAATATACACTAGTTATGTGATTTATGTTAGAACCACGCTATTGAGCCTAAGTATTTATTTATTCTTTTCATCCATTATGGGTATGTCACAATTCAAGGTAATTTACATCCGGTTCACCAGCAATTTCTCATTCTGTTTTTTGCAATAAGAAGAATGTTTTGCATTCGATATGTGCAATAAGTATGATTGCTATTAATCACCCATGAGCCAAAAAAGGACTCATGTTTTGGTGTTCTTTCCTATGTTTCTCAATGATCAATTACTAATAACAGCTCTTAACCAATAATTGATTCATTCTGCAGGTTTGTCATGTCTGTGCAGCCAAAGTTGAGAGAGACATCGTTGGGCATATTACTCTTCAGCATGGTCATTTGTTCAAGATATCCTCTCTTCCATCGTCCAAAAGTTTTATTTTTCTTTCCCAAAGTGGTTGAGTAGTACTTTTGATGTCCAATTTGGAAACATTACATTGGAGTGAGATTAGATCAGGTGGTAGATGTATATTGCTCATCGTTGATTTATATTTTTGTTCATACAGGTAGCAGGTGTTCAACTTTTATGGTAGTTATTTTTTTGTCAAAACCTCTTGTTGGCTTCTACACATATAATCCAGGTTTCTTTTTCTCATTTGATGAGGTATGTTGAACAGGTGGATGTTCCAAAAGCTGCAACTGCTTTAAAATCATTGTTGGAAGCTCATGGAGGCACATCTGAAAAAATTTCTTGGGAGGTGGGTTGGGCCTTAGCACCTGCAGATAGTGGCACTAAATTGCATGGAAATATTTCTCGGTATCAATTTGAAAGGAGGTATATATTAAAGGTATTTTTTTATTTGGATTGTTACTTGAACGAATGAAGTTTTACATGGTATTATTTTTCTGGAGATCTTGGTCCAGTTGAAGTTATTGTTATGTGCTTTCAGGAAGGGAAAGAAACTGAGGACTTATTAAATGGTCAACCTGTAACTTTAAATGGTTCAAGCCAATCAAGCTCAGCTTTTGTGGCTACTGCCACAACAAGGATTGCAGTTCTTAATTTGCCATATTCAGCAAATATGAAGGTATGGATTTTCCAAGAAAATGATATTTTTTGTCATGGAGAAGTCAAAAGTTGAGAAACCCCTAACAAATTGATCACACATTTCCAGATAAAGATATGAAGTGCAAGAGTTTGGAGGACAACTTAATTTTGAATATAATGCCCATGGAAGATGAAGTGGAAGATTTTTGTCAGTCTGACCTCCATAGATCGCTCGTGGTCAAGTTGGATAGGTCGTTGCTAAGTTTAGCTAATTGGAATTATCCTTATAATTATCAAAAACATCTTCTCCAATATTGAAATAGTACCTGAGGCACTTCCCATTCTCAAAGCTATTAATTTCAAAAGAAGAAGGCAGAGCAGGTAGGATCAGTGTTTTAAAAACTGGCGGCTTGGACTTTTAACCAATTAGTTTGACTGAGTTGCTGGGCAAGGGTTGTTGATGTTTGTAGCATCAGACATGTTTTACTTAAAATTTTAACATTACCATTAATTGTTTCAGGATGTTTGAGAGTGGTTCCAACCTCATCGGACTTCATATGCAAAAAGTAGAATTTTAGATCCCATTCAAAATTCAGCAGCCTTAACAGTTTCAGGATTTCATGATTGCAACCTTTTCCACTAGATTATATCATGTATGAGGGTAAGGGATTGGAATTTAATAAAGCACATCAACCTCTCTATGTACCTTGATGTTGGTGGTGTTGATGCCTAATTGTTGAATTTGATTGAACTCCTCCTGTCATGACCTTAATAAAAATGTACCTTTCAGTCAATCCTTGGTGATTTTGACAGAAGAATTGTTGGAATTTTAATTTTAGTATGTCAAAAAGTGTATGGAAGAGTGCCATTAATACTAGTAGCATCATAGGAGACTTGAGTGCACATTGTGGTCAATAAAAGCAACTTCAAGAATCTGTCTTCCTGATCAATGTCAAATGTATGGCACTCTATCCGTGGTGAGAGGAACTTTCTCCAATTGTGGATAATTTGAAAAGTATCTGTAAGATGACAACCTTTATTACATAAAGAATGTCATATATGATATATTACTGTCAAGAGGACATAATCCTTTTCACATTATGCTTCTAGCTTGGCACAACTCAAGAGTGGAAGACATGTGATGTATCTATGTAGTCCTAAGTCAATATATTAATTAACAAATAATAACAACCATTGTACTATTATAAAGGATGCGACTGAGTCATAGGTATTAAGTTTTAACTACGAGGTTCTATTACAATATTTATACATCCTTCATTTTATTGTAATGATTATCTCTTTATATAGTTATGCATTTCTTAATATGGCAGATATATTCTCTGTATTAAATAAATGATCACTTTGTGCCTAGAGATCTTCAGAATGAGGAATCACCATTGTTCAATCAAAACATGGTCCATTCTATTGTTTGATCATTGTATATGGAGTTGACCATTACCATATAGTGGGAGTAGTCTAATTATTCATCTAGGTTCTGCGAAGACTGAGTATTCAAGTCTCATAATATTTTATGGGTACATGTTCAAGTCATGAAAACAAAGAATCTATTTCACATCTTTTATCTTTACATAGTGCATTGGTCTTTGGGATAACTATCGAGAAATATAATTTGGAAAAGGACTTGCCTACAAGTACTAAGTGAGGACAACTTGGTGAGCTGATTTGAATTTGGTCAACATTCACCTCATTTTGGTCAAACTTAGCATGTTATTGCCAAATTTTGATGAATGTTTCAATATTTGAGTGCTGCCCAGATTTGATGAGTTTATGTGCCGTGATTTTTTAATCAGCTGGGATTTGCTGCATCGCCAAGCTATTGCCAGGTCCGAGTTGTGTGACTATGATAATCATCATATAGTATTTATGCTTTGTGTTGTAGTGACCTTGAGGTTTGCTACACCTTTCTTACCTTACAGCACGAGTGTTTTGTAGATCTTTAAAATGATGGGGTGGGGATAACAAATAATTGACTTTTGTTGTTGTATGCAATCACCTCCAAATTTATTTATTATTTAAAAAACAAAATAGACATGTCCGTCGCTATAGAAACGATAAGCCCCGGCAAGTTTCGATGAACTTGCTATACTAGAGACGGAAATTTTCGTCTTTAGTCTAGCAAGTTCGTCGAAACTTGTCGGGGCTTGTCATTTTTATAACGCCGGACATATTTTTTTTAAATATGTGAATCCGTCTCTATAGCCACGAACTTTTGGTGCTATAGCCACGAACGTTCGTTGCTAAAGAGACGGAGATCGCTTTACTTATTTCTTTTAAATATGAACAGTCGTCACTATAGCCACGAACTTTCGGTGCTATAGCCACACACTTTCGGTGCTATAGCCACGAACGTTCATTGCTAGAGAGACAAAGATCGCTTTACTTATTTCTTTTAAATATGAACAGTCGTCGCTATAGCCACACACTTTCGGTGCTATAGCCACGAACTTTCGGTGCTATAGCCACAAACGTTCATGGCTAGAGAGACGTAGATCGCTTCATTTATTTATTTTTTTAAATATAAACATCCATCGCTATAGCCACGAACGTTCGATGCTATAGCCACGAACGTTGTAGCCACGAACGTTCGAAAGTGTTGCTACAACGATGAAATTAGTGCCACGAAAACAAAGAGTCCTATTTGTCGCTATAGCAATGGAAAAGTGTGGCAATAGCAACGATTTTCCGTGGGAAAAATGTCCACATGTACTAGTGTAATGTTGTTGGTTGTGGAGTAGCCACGAACGTTCGAAAGTGTTGCTACAACGATGAAATTAGTGCCACGAAAACAAAGAGTCCTATTTGTCGCTATAGCAATGGAAAAGTGTGGCAATAGCAACGATTTTCCGTGGGAAAAATGTCCACATGTACTAGTGTAATGTTGTTGGTTGTGGAGTAGCCACGAACGTTCGAAAGTGTTGCTACAACGATGAAATTAGTGCCACGAAAACAAAGAGTCCTATTTGTCGCTATAGCAATGGAAAAGTGTGGCAATAGCAACGATTTTCCGTGGGAAAAATGTCCACATGTACTAGTGTAATGTTGTTGGTTGTGGAGCATGACTATCTTCCTGATTCAAAGATCTTGTTGTCTAGTCATGTTTGTACCCAATTTTATATGTTGTGCAGGTGGACTGTACACTCGTCCGAGTGGGGGGGCTTAGCCCCCCGCGAGGGTCTGGGGGGGCCATCCCCCTTGGCTAGGGAGTCGAGCTAGCGAGGGTTTAGGGGCGAATCCCCTTAAATAAATTTTTGGGGTTGTTTTTTGGCCAATGGTTTACAGGCCCATGGTATTAGGTAGACCGTGGTATTTTCCCATGGTAATCCCTCTTTAAAAGGAATACGGTGTAATATGGTTGTGTATTGTATTGTAGTATTATGAAAAATATCTATGTGATTGTGTGAGATAGACTATGAGAGAGAGAAGAGGAAATTGTAGTGGATGTTTTGTGGGTTGTATCCCTTCATTTGTTGGACGGTATAATAAAAGGACTAGCAATTTGTCCATGGACATAGCTCATATTGGGTGAACCACATATATTGATGTCTCTCTTGTATAGTGTTTATGTGTTTTATTTTTGCATCTTATTTTATGCTATCGTTCTGCGATCCTACTTTTCTAACAAATGCAGATATTGCATTATGATAAATTGAAAATGCACAACAACCAAGGATAGCTTATGCAGGAGAAGAAATTGAAACTCATTAATGCTAGAAAATCAAGAAAATATAAAGAATAACTAAATCCATATACTATATACCGCACAATATACATCAATAATATCAATGGCTTAGAGCAGTTCCTACATAATGATAGAAACCTTTGGTTAAAACAATCAAAGTTTGCTTCACCATTTATTGGATGGATTTATAGTTGTCCATCATTTTGCTTTGAAAAACTAAAAAATTAAGTCTCTTTAGGAAGCCCAATATTATTGAAGAAACTCCCAAATAAAGGGCATACAGTGCCAAGCAAGTGGAAACAGAGGATAATTGCAATTATTCATCCAAACATAACCAAGAGGAGCATTTGGAAACATGATTGTCAACATTGATTTGACAATCATGAAATTATTCAATTATTTTGGGACATCTTGAAATAACATATAGACTGAAACCTTATTGTCTCTTAAAATGAAGCAGCATTTTACAAATCGTGGTGACTTATAGCCATGGGTAGGATATTGGAAATGTTGGTGAAAACCCACGGTCAATGTAGCAGTAAGAGGTGCCCAACCTTCAAATATTTATGGGAGAAGCTTCTTTAAAAACTAATATAAGATCTTTAAGTCAATCTATGGTTGGAAACAACGATAAAAGATACAATCTATGAATGAATTAGTGTATACGGAGATAGAGATAAGATAGCACAATAATAAATGGAGCAGTGGAAATGGAGATAAAGCACAGTAGCGTGATTTAAGTCTTGAAAGTGTGGGACTTTGTGTTATTACAAACATCCATTCACACATCTATTGTTCTCAATCTCCATCTTAATCGTTCACCATTCTTTCCATATCCAACATTTCACTTGTTGTTTTTCCTTGACCCCCTCCTAACCCCGCTTCAAACAACAAGAAGCCTCCAACCCATATCATTTCCCCTCTTGAAATTTTCCCATACTTCTCTCCCGCTACACATTCCTCCCACATTCTCAATGCCAATGAGAATGAAGAGAAACACTTTAAAATTTTGTATAACACCAACAAGCTTCGACAAGTAGTGGAGACATTCAACTATATGCATATTTCATCTAAATCCATTATATATGTCTTCACCTGCAATCTTTTGTTGAGTATTCTAATACAAGGGAATCAACACTAGTTAGCCTTGTTTGATTATAGACATATGATGGAAGCAAGCATTGTTCCAAATTTCATAACTTTAAACATTGTCATCAATTGCCATTGTGAAATAGGTAGAATGGATTATGCATTCAAAGTGTTTGAAGAGATGGAAGCACATGGATTTGTTTCAAATGTCATAACCTTCAATATGCTCACGAAAGGGCTTTGCAGGGAGGGCATAATAGAAGATGTTGTGAACCTTTACTATCAAATGGTGGGAAAAGAATAGGTTCCTGATGTTTTTACATATAACACCCTAATACATGGGCTCTGTAAGATAGGGAAAACCCATGGGCAAGTGCCAAAATGCTCCCAATATTCCAGTACAAATAGAGGAAGATGTTTTCCATGGAAGCAAGGGAGTAATGCACATAGGCATCGACATTGGGGATGTCGATCTAATTCTTGCTCAACACTTCTTGCAACAAACCCAACTGCCAAAAGAAGGCCAAACAACCACTAGCCTTGTCCCCACCTAATGGTTTTATATAGTAATATCTCTCATCTCTAAAGGGAATCCCGAAGATTAGGGGCCTCGGGGATTGTACAGTGATTCCACGACCTTGTAAATATGTTTGTATTGTGCTATTATTTTGATTCTTTCAAAAGTCAAGCAATTTGTTGGCATGGAAGATTATTAGTAATTCACTCAGATGGTAAAACAGTTAGGTTTTTCATAATTGATCAAATGAAATGTGGAGTTCAGTTATCACAGGAAAGCGTCTTTCCCTCATTTTTCTTGGCATCTCTTAAATTGTTATCATTAGAACACAATTTATCTTAAAAAAATTTGTATCCTTCCACTTCTCATAATTATTGCTAAGTCTATAATCCACATTAAGTGCATATCTTCAGACAAATTGATAATATAAAAAAAAACTACTTTGTAAAATATAGTAATTGAATCACATCCTTGCCACTTGTCTCCTGGTACACACCTATTCTTTGAGAAGGCTTGATCCATTCCCTCTTTACTGATCCATTACATGGGTAAGATGGGAAATTCTTTCCTAAGTTTCCCACTAACATCACGGCAACACTTTATAACTGTACCCAATTCGAGAGCACATCCCATCAAAAACACGCCTAACCCATCACACCAGAAAAAACACACCCAATACAACATGCACAGACTCAACACCAAAGAGGGAACTAAAGCAAAGAATTCCTAACCAAAATTCGATAGACCTGGGAACCAATCAACTAGAAAAGAAAGTTCCAAAGGAAGGGACAAGCTCTCAAAACCAGAGAGAAAGTAATTACGGAAATCAAACACACAAAGATTATCAAAAGAGTTTTTTGCATTGTATTAACTATGAAATCGAAAGCTTCATTATATTGGGATACAACCAAGTTGTGTTAATCCACTTTATGAATGGAAAATTTTAAGGGAAAATAAGCTTTGGATTTACAGTAAACCCTAAAATGTCATGAAACCCTAAAAAGGGATTTTAACCAGATTGAACAAAAATAATTTGACGAGGAGCTTGAGGTGCTTTGAGAGAAAAGAAGCTTTCGATTTACAGGTAAACCCTAAAATGCCATGAAACCCTCGAAAAAGGGGATTTTAACGAGATTGGAAAAAAATTTGACAAGGAGATTGAGGTGCTCACCATTGTTGCTGCTACTACTCAGGTCGAACTCTTGGCCCTCCTCTTCATGTTCCTTTAGAGGCCTTGTGAAAAATAAGAACAAGAGCAAAAGCAAAGAGGAAAAAAAATAGGCGGGAGACGGTTTATTCCAATTTAAGGCCAGGGTTTTGACATAAAACGATTATTGGATTTATTCTAAATATTAAATTAGAAAATTTAATCATGTTTTGAACCTTTTTTTAGAAAATAATTTAGTACTTTCTATTGTTCCAAAATTTTATTATTTATTCATTTTCAAAATATTTGTGTGTGTGTATTATATTGTATTAAAAAATGATTGCATTAAGATTTATTTTCAATATTAAATAATATATTCAACCTATATATTCCTTTATAATATTATAGTATTAATATATACACAATAAATTGTGATTATATTGTATTAATATAATCAAATTAATATTATATCATTTTCAATAAATTTGTATAAAAACTATTGTTTTTAGGAATTTTTAAACTAATATTATAATATATTCAACCTAAATCCATATAAAACAAATTATGATCCTATTGTATTAATGTTATGTATATTGTGAGCACATGCCAAAGCGATAGCGCCCATGCCCAAGGGAGAAGAGAGTGCACACATGCCAAAGGGAGAGTGCATGACAAACCACAATGGAGAGTGCACATGCCAAGGGAGTGACCACATGCCAAAGGGAGAGCACACATGCCAAGGGACCATGCACATGAAAAAGGGAGAGAACCCATGCCCAAGGGAGCATGCTCATGCCAAAGTGAGAGCACACGTGCCAAAGGGAGAGCAAGCATGCACGAGGGAGAGCACACAAGCCAAAGGGAGAGCTTGCATGCCACAAGGGAGGGCACACATGCCACAAGGGAGGGTGCACAAGACAAACGTACCAAAATTCCACAAATGTTCACATATCATTCATAAGATCAATGTTTTGGATCAGTCTTACTAAATATGGTTGAACTTATACCTCCAATTCTTATTATTGAATATGAGATTGTTAGAAATGAATATCATCCTATGTTTATGAAGAGAATAATAATCAAGTACTAGTTAATGAGCAAGATAAATAAGTATAAGTGATTGATTATGAAATGCCAGTCTATATGAGTAATTAGTCATTTTTTTAGTCATTTTTATTTGTGTGATTTATTATTTAGTTGTATTTTTATCTGATGACTAAACTAGTCATTTTTGGATATAATGCTCAAATTTAGTCATTTTTAGATGTAATGCTCAAATTTAGTCATATTTAGCTTTAAAACACTATCGTGACTAACGTTTTTAGTCATGTAGTCATTTATTTGCCAATTTCTACTAGTGTTTATCAAGGTTGGAACCACTACCAACACATCTAGATGTGTCGGCTCGATCCATGTGTGAGTGATAAGAGATATATGGACAACCTGGTAGAGATTTAATGTAATGGGTTAGTATCTCTAGACTGATATAGATTCATTATATAATGCTAGGGTTTATAGACACACAAATAAAGGAAGCAATTACCGATATGAATTTCAGACAAATCCCTACATGTATAACTTCGTGCACGATACAAATGTAACCAAGATTACTCAACAATAATGCACAAAAATCTAATAGATTTGAGGATGATATTTATATGTATATTTCTTTATTTCTTTATTTCTGTAGAAAAAAGTTTGTAACTCTATTAATAAAAACAAAGATTACATTCTCCAGACATTGAGTAGCAAATATGTTGAATAGTGTAAGACTATTCATCCTTATAGTTCGTGATCCTCCTTTTAAAAAAAAAGTACATATGGCTATACCCATTTAAGGAATCATATAACTAACTATTCCATATATATCTACCTTTGAGTCAAAACAATGATTAAATTTGTGTAGATTTGTCCATATAGGGGATCTCAAACAAATTGATTAGCTTGATACAAATATTACAATTATTCAATAGTAAACAACCAGAAAGAAAGTACACATGTTAGATAGTTGACCATCTCTCTCCTCCTGAATCAACCATCTGCCTAGGACTAGATTTAATCTTTCTTTTGACAATCGATTAGCTTTTTCATTCTACTCCCTCTATATATGGTGGAAAGAGATAGTCTAAAAAGAAGATTTAATGGGACTGATTTTCTCATAAATATGAAAAAGTGTGACATTTTCACATGAAAAGGTGTTTGTTGATGCATTTGTAACTTTGGAAGATATTCACTTGTATATTGTATTTGTACTTTATTGTATCCCCAACGGAGATGTATTATTCCTCCGATTGGAAGTGTCATCAGTTGTACTTGCAAGTGTCGCAAGTTATATTGTAAGTGTCGTAACTTATGCTTGATGGGTTATTAGACCACCTTGATGGGGTCGACCCTGTATGAGTCATGTGGGTTAAAGGGTTATTAGACCACCCTAGTGGGGTCGGCCTAGTCAACATTATGTTAAGTGGCTAAGTTGGGGCCGACCTAGTTGAGTAAAGGTCAAGTGAAAGTAAAAGTATAAATAGAGAGTGTGACTCTCTCATTTGACACATTATCTCATTCACTCACTTCGCATTAGAGAGAGGAGGAGT
Source organism: Larix kaempferi (assembly GCA_027924585.1). Lineage (NCBI taxonomy): Eukaryota > Viridiplantae > Streptophyta > Pinopsida > Pinales > Pinaceae > Larix > Larix kaempferi. Next base: position 514,237 of record BSBM01000345.1, on the reverse strand, counting down.
GCGCACTAGTGGAGGAGTAGCTACTGCAGTCATCTATATCTTGGTTTTGATCTTTGTGACCTTTGTATTGGTGCTTATTCTATCTCTGAGGAAGTTGCGGGGTTTTTCACCTTCTTGATTTTCCCCAGTGAAATGTTTTGTGTCTCTTGTCTCTTGTCTCTTATGCTTGATATGCTGTACATGTTGTTCTTTCAGTTAAGATCCTAGATCTATTGATTTAAATGATGAAAAACTAACATGGTATCAAAGCCAGGTTGAAGGAAGGCATGGTATGGCATTTATGACACTTGTTGCACTTGTGACAAATTGGAGGTTAGGGCTTGGTATAGTAAAAACCAATCATCGTGGCACTTTTGCTATAACTCCGTTTTGGTGAAGGTTCAAGATCTAAAAATTCTACAAATAGAAGATGAAATGTCCATGTATCTTGTGTCTGAAGGACAACCTTATCTTCGTTGTACTTTGTGAGATATGATCCGTACAAGTTAGGGTTTCTGCCTCTTCCAGAATGCAGTCCTAAACAGGTGACCTAGGAAAAAAGGTCATATCTTGGGGTAGGAAGCTCCAAATGAAATTCTGTAAAAAGTGATAGTTAGGGAATAGATTTTACTTTCACAGATCCAGTTTTAAGAGGCCGAAGTTGAAACAGTGACACGTGGAACGCCGTACAAGTTTTCTATATTGTTTCATCCCATAAACAGGTCACGTTGTGACACTTGGCATATCTCTCTCTCAGAGAATCCATTTGAGGTTAGATTTGTGGCATTGGAAATATGATAGTTCAATCTAGCACAAGACGAATTTTCAGACCCTGAGGATCCAAAATTTCAGAGATACATCAGAAACAATAAGGCATATATTTATGTCCAAACAGAATTGGATTCTGAGCACCTTCATTTTTGGATCGTCACTGCTGTGGGAAATTAGGGTTTCAGAGAAAGTTGGAATTTTTGAAATATGAAACCACGACTGGATGCTCCTCATCAAAATTGAAATTTAGAGACCAAGATCGAATTTTTTGGTTGGGTAGAACCCCGGGCATCATCAAACCCTAGTTCGGGATTTTGATCGGTAAGGTGGAAAATTAGGGTTTCTGCAAAAGTTGAAATTTTTGGAATCTGTGACCACGGCTGGATGCTCCTCAGAAAAATCGAAGTTTAGAGCACAAGATCGAACCTTTTGGCTGGGAAGAACCCCATGCATTATCAAACCCTAGTTTGGGATTTTGACAAGAAGATCTGAAAGTTTAAAAGGCAATTTTGAGGGGTCAAATTTTGCATTTTTCAAAATTAAAGTATACCAGCTTGATCAGCTCAACAAGGCACATCTTTTCATCATTCAAAAGTTTGAAATTCAAAATTTGAATTTTTAGGGTTTCTCTGACAAACCCTAATCCAGCTCTAGATCCAGTCTCAGCAAATCAAAGTGGATTGGGTTAATCCTAGAAGAGAATGAATTGGACACCTGCATAAGTGAAGAAGTTCCAGTTCCAGAAGGAGATGAGGCTAAGGCCTTACATAAGAAGACTACAAGCAATCTCGACAGGTATGACTTGAGGAGATACAGGTATGTTTTGAAATTTCTTCATGATTAAGTTTATGATATGTTTGTCTTCATATTATTGAAGTTAGTACAATCTTGATTAATTTTAGACTTGTCTTATCACCCTAGTAAAAGTATGAATGCATGTGAATGATAGAATGCATTCATTGATTAGGGTTATGACACTTATGATTGTACTAATGCACTGTGGTATTGTATGAGGATGATGTTGTCCGCTAACATGAAAGGTACAACAAGAAAGACAAATCAAGTTCTAGATCAAGAACATATGACCATGGTGACATGAAGACAAAGACTGTCACCTACCCAAATTATGAGAATATTATTTTATTTGTAAAATACTTTATGTTAAATTTTAATTAGAAAGTTTTGTAATTATGACCAAGTTTGGTCAAGGATGAATGTAATTACTGATTATTATTATTTAATAAATTAAAATAGGAGACAAACACCCAAGGGAACTGTTAAATGAGTGTTCACTGACCCACTAGGAGGAATGGAAGCTGTTAGAAGGTATGGGACAGATGGCAGCATTTGTACTCCACCACTAGCTGTTGGTTATGGGACAACTACCCCTAAAAATGTGGCATTATCCCCCAGGTGGGTGGGAGTGAGCAGGAAGCTCATTAATGACCAGTTAACCACTAAAAGGCCTAGGTAGCCTACATAAGGAAATTCGAATTGGGCAGGCAACCCCTTACAATATTTTCTGCAGAAATATTCCTCAAGTGCATCAGGTGATCACTGAGAGATTCGAATACGGACGCTATGTGAGAGTGCAACTATAAGTCTGTTAATTATACTGAGAAGGAAAACCAGAGGTGTTGGTGCAGGTCTTTTTGACTGCTGAGTCTTAAGGATTGGACAATCTACATTCTATTACAAGTTGATTTACTAATGCTTCTACAGAATCTTCCTCCTGGTGGTTCAGTGAATAGGCTCGGGGGTCCTAAGGCAAGTAACTTGGTTGTCTTCAGGAATTGGTTGGGTGGAACAAGTTCCTTGGGCTGTTTGTTTCTCCTACAGTCAACCAAGTTTTACTGTTCCTACTTTTGTTTATAGTTAAATGTTTTCTGCATAGTAGGATTATTAAACTCTGTCATGTAAAAGAAATTATTTTGTTTTCTGATCTAAGTATGATTCTGAATGAAAAAGCTTGGTGAATGTTAGAACATTATTACACCTATGTACATTAATCATTTATCAAATGACGGTTAATTAGTACCAAGCAGCTTAATAATTGCATCCCCAAGTTGGTTAGTGAGTGAATGGTCATTTAGCTTGAACAAGTTGGCAATGTGGACAAAACTGAGCATTGTTCCAAGTCAAACTAGCTATTGGGTGCGCCCTCCCAGTCATTTATTGCTTCCTGCATGCCTAGGGCGCCCTCATTCCTTGTTTTGTGGGATTCTCTTTGACCAAGGGCGCACATGCTCAGAATGTGGACAAACTTGCCTCCTTTGCCCATTTTTAGCCAATTCTAGCTGCCTAACCTCTAACCAACCAAATTCTCCACATGTGTGAGGTCACATGGGCCTGTCCAGTCATTCCCAACATTCACATAGCAGTTTCGAACCAGTTTGGGATGGTTTGGGATATTTTGGTCAACCTAGGGGGGTTTGAGCTATTTCTAAGCTAGATCAGTGTGAACACTCCAGATGGATTCGAATTGTTCTAGATTTGTATAAAGGGAGTTTCTTAACCTATTTTGATGTTGGACTGTTAATAATATTACAGATATTTCTCCCATTTCATGTGTTAATAACATTTGTTCTTCATTTTTTGTAAATGTGTTGCAATCTTTCACTAGTGAGGAATCCATAGTAGCTGTGTTCTGCTGTGAATTAGATTTTACATGGTATCAGAGCTCTTGGAGCTACCATTCGAACCAGCAAGACTGTTTTAGTGGCTTGCTAGAAGCAATGGAGAAACCACATAATTCCTGAGGCCATTGCATTGAGTCCATTGGAGAAATCTAGTGGCTCCTCTCAGGTGTGATGCTCTCCCGAATGCACCCACTATCAAACAGGGTTCGAATCTATTAGTGTAGATCCCTCCTGAGTGATTTGAGAGTTGTTTGTAGGTATTGAAGATCAACATTCTCAGCAAGTGCATGAGTAGCAGAGAAGAATGGAGCCATCTCACCCAAATGTGCTTACTCCCTTCAACTATTTCGATTGGAAGGCAGAAATGGTGATTTTGTTGAGATCTAAGGGTCTCTACAGAATTACGATGGGCACTGAGGTGGAGCCAAACTCTGCTGTGGAGAAATCCAATTTTTTTAACATAATGGATGAGGCATTTGGCCTTCTTTGTCTCAGCATTTCAAGAGACCTCCTGTTTCATGTAGAAATTCTAGCTACTCCAAATGAAGTTTGGCTCAAGCTTGAGACCTTGTTTGGAAAGACTGATGAGATGAGAGGCCACCAGCTCGAAAATGAGCTTGTTTCACTAAGCCCAGGGAATTTCGATTCCATCCAGGACTTCTTCACCAAGTTCAAGAGCTTGGTCTTGCAGATTCGACAATGTGGCATAGAGAAGAAAGAAGAACAGTTGGTGTTGTCTATTCTCTCCAAACTGGGTTCTGAATACTCAGTTTTTGTGTCTTCCTTCAACTCCACAAGGCTTACAGTTAGAGGTTGGAAGATGCCACCTTTGGATGATTTCATGGAGATTCTAACTCAAGAGCAAGACAAGCTGGTCTTGATGGGCACCATCAAGCAAAAAGACAAGCTGGTCTTGATGGGCACCATCAAGCAAAAAGACCAAGTTCTTGCAGCTGGAGATTTGAAAAATGGAAGAGGCAAGCAAAAAACCAAGGGGCCGAAACCTAAAGAGAAGAAGAAGGAGGATGAGAGGCCCAAATCCACTAAAGGGGTTTCGAATCCTACCAAGAACAAGGGAAAGAAGGCTGAGAAGACAAAATCTAGCTACTGTCAAAGGGGTTTTCACCCAGAGAGTTCATGCATGAAGAAAACCATAGACATGATGACCCATCCCCTACAGAAAAACAATATTCCTCTTCCTGAAAGTTCCAAGAAGAAGGAGAGCGTTTCTGAAGACAAGGAGAGCTGCCATGATTTGGTGGCTTGTACATCTCAGTCACCCTTGTTCATCATTGATTCAGGTGCCTCAAGGCTCTTGGCTTCTTCAAGAGATTCATTTTCTGATTTTGCACCTTACAGTGGTCCCTCCATTCGCATGGGAGATGACTCAGAAATCCCTGCTCATGGCATTGGGAAAATCTCTATGGAGAATGGGTTCTTCTCCAATGTGTTGTATGTACCAAATCTTGCAGCAAACTTGCTCTCTATATATCAAATGACACATACTGGAGCAACAAAGAAAGTTGTCTTCACTCAGAATGATGTGGAGATATCAGAAATTTCCACCGGAAAAATTGTTGCAATGGGTGTTGCAGACCATGATATGAAGATGTACCAGTTCTCCCACTTTCTCGAGTTCTCTTCACCAAGTGCACTTCTGTCACATGGGAATGAGACCAGCAAGCTATGGCATTAGAGGTATGGTCATCTAAACTACAGATATCTTCAAGCTTTGAGCAAAGAAGAGATGGTAGAAGGGCTGCCAACCATCAGTTTTTCCAATGGAACATGCAAGGGTTGCATGGTTGGGAAGCATCCTGAAAGGAAGTATGAAAAAGGGAAGGCAAGGAGGGCTGATCAGCCACTTGGGATAGTGCATTCTGATCTGATAGGTCCACTCCCCACTCCCTCCTATGGCTGCAGCAAATATGTGCTCACCTTCATCGATGACTACTCAAGGTACTGCTGGTTATTTTTCCTTAAGCAAAAATCTGAAGTCTCTGAATGTTTCAAAATTTTCAAGAGTATGGTTGAGAACTTCAGTGGAAAGGCCATGAAGGTTTTGAGGACTAATAATGGAAAGGAGTATGTCAATAAGAATCTGCAGCAACTTTGTCAAGAGCATGGCATTCAGATGCTACACTCAGTGCCCTACACATCACAACAAATGGTGTTGCAGAGTGCAAAAATAGAGCACTGAAAGAGATGGCAACTTGCATGATGCAAGCAAAGGATTTGTCTCCTAAATTGTGGGCTGAAGCTATGAATTGTGCAGCATATGTTTAGAACAGAGTACCACACAAAGCATTGCAAGGAATTACCCATTTGAAGCATGGATGGGCCACAAACCCAATGTTTCACATTTCAAAATTTTTGGCTCAAGGGCTTGGGCCATAGTTCCACCGGAGAAGAGAAAGGCCTTGCAGCCCCAAAGCAAGGAGTCAATCATGGTTGGGTATGTAGAGGATGCTAAGGGATACAAGCTCTTTGATCCATCCACTCTCAAAACTTTCATCGAAAGAAGTGTCAAATTCGAAGAAGAAGAGTTTTTACAAGCTAGTGAACAAGGTGATGGGGAATGCACATATCCTCTTCTTGATGATGTTGTAAGTAGTGGTTCTCCTTATGATATTTATGAAGATGATGTTGATATGGAATCTGATCATGTCCCTCCCTCAAGGCCCAAGTGGGCAAAGAAAACAATTCAAAGTGCTGGAGAGCTTGTGGGTGATCCCCAAGATGCTAGGAAAACTAGATCTCAATTTCACAATTCCTTTGCATGTGATAATTCTGATCTGAGTGAGGCATCTTATTTGATGGTTGGATTGGATCCAAATTCATATTCAGAAGCATGTACAGACCCAAGGTGGAAATCAGCCATGCAAGAAGAGATGAACTCACTCCATGAGAACAAAACTTGGGATTTGGTCCCTCTTCCTCCCAAGAGGAAACTAGTGCAATGCAAATGGGTTTATAGAACCAAAGTTAGATCTAATGGCTCTGATCTGAAGTATAAGACTAGGCTGGTGGCTAAGGGCTACTCTCAGGTCCAAGGAGTGGACTATACAGAGACATTTGCACCGGTGGCAAAGATGGACTCTGTAAGACTAGTTTTGGCCATTGGGGTTTCCAAGCGATGGGAGGTTCATCACATGGATGTAAAAAGTGCCTTTCTTCATGGGGATATGAATGAGGAGATATATATGCATCATCCTGAAGGTTTAATTTCTGATCATACACTTGTTTGCAGGTTGAACAAGTCACTCTATGGGCTCAAGCAAGCTCTTAGAGCATGGTATGCAAAAATGGACAATTTTATGCTATCTTTGGGGTTTGAGAGGTGTAAGTCTAATCCAAATGTCTATATGCAGCATGTTAGTAATCTGATATTGATTATTGTACTATATGTTGATGATCTTTTGATCACTGGTAGCTGCACCAAAGAAATTGACTCAGTTAAGAGAGCATTGCACAGTGCATTCTCCATGACCGATCTAGGATTGCTAAAACAATTTCTGGGTTTGGAGATAGACCAAACTGTGAATGGGATTTCTATATGTCAGTCAAGGTATGCTTCAGATTTTCTACAGAAATTTAAGATGGCTGAATGTAAGTCTGCAAAATTTCCATTTCTTTCAGGAGTTAAGCTAAATGAGTGGGGTTCTTCTCCACTAGTTGACAACTCGTTGTATAGGCAGCTTGTTGGAAGCTTGCTATATCTTACTCATTCTAGACCAGATTTGTCATATGTTGTTGGGGCTGTTGCTAGGCACATGCAAGAACCTCATGAGGTCCATTGGAAGGCAGCCAAGAGGATCCTTCATTATGTTCAGGGTACTAAGTCCTTTGGTATCCATTATGCTGCTGGTTCATCTCTTGAACTAGTAGGATTTACTGATTCTGATTGGGTTGGTGATTGTATTGATCGGAAATCAACTTCCGGTTATGTTTTCATGCTTGCACATGGACCTATTTGCTGGTCAAGCAAGAAACAAAATACTATTTCCTTATCTCCAGCTAAGGCCGAGTACAGGGGAGTAGTAAATGTAGCCACACAATGTGTTTGGTTGCAAGGTATTCTTGCAGAATTCAGGATTGTTTTTTATTCACCCACTATTCTTTGGTGTGATAATCAAAGTACAATCAAGATTTCTACAGATCCAGTTCAGAGGCAAAGGACCAAGCACATAGAGATACACATGCATTACATTCGGGGTTTGGTGCATGACCAGACCATAGCATTGCAGTATTGCCCTTCAAGTGAGCAAACTGCTGATATTTTCACCAAGTGTTTTACCGAGAAGACCTTCACTTGCCTCAAATCTTTGCTTGGGGTGAGTGATGCATGGTGATGATTGGTGTATTCTGATACATGCCACATGTCCATTTTAGAGGGGAGGTTTTATTTCCCATGTGGTTTTCCTCCTTACCTTGGTTACATGGACAAATAAATTTTATGATGTAAAAGGTGACTTGAGCCTAGTTGCCAAGGCCTTATTTTTTATATTTCACTAAGTCTAGCTTAAGGGGGGGTGTTAGAACATTATTACACCTATGTACATTAATCATTTATCAAATGATGGTTAATTAGTACCAAACAGCTTAATAATTGCATCCCCAAGTTGGTTAGTGAGTAAATGGTCATTTAGCTTGAACCAGTCGGCAATGTGGACAAAACTGAGCATTGTGCCAAGTCAAACTAGCTGTTGGGTGCACCCTCCCAGTCATTTATTGCTTCCTGCATGCCTAGGGCACCCTCATTCCTTGTTTTGTGGGATTCTCTTTGACCAAGGGCGCACATGCTCAGAATATGGACAAACTTGCCTCCTTTGCCCATTTTTAACCAATTCTAGCTGCCTAACCTCTAACCAACCAGATTCTCCACATGTGTGAGGTCACATGGGCCTGTCCAGTCATTCCCAATGTTCACATAGCAGTTTCGAACCAGTTTGGGATGGTTTGGGATATTTTGGTCAACTTAGGGGGGTTTGAGCTATTTCTAAGCTAGATCAGTGTGAACACTCCAGATGGATTCGAATTATTCCAGATTTGTATAAAAGGAGTTTCTTAACCTATTTTGAGGTTGGACTGTTAATAATATTACAGACATTTCTCCCATTTCATGTGTTAATAACATTTGTTCTTCATTTTCTGTAAATGTGTTGCAATCTTTCACTAGTGAGGAATCCATAGTAGCTATGTTCTGCTGTGAATTAGATTTTACAGTGAAATAATTGAATTGATAACCAACTCTATAATTTTCCCCATGCTATTCTCTGCATCGTACTCCAGTATAGAGAAGTAAATTAAGCAAAGATGAGAGATAGGCAGAATGCCATTGATTGGATAAATGATTTCAGTAGTGTTCTGGTTAAAATTCTGTCCTATGTTTAAACACAGTAAACATTACAGTATAGTATAAATAGCAGTATAGAATTCATCTAATTAATACATGAAAGAAAAACACAGTATGTTTCTACACAGTGCTATATACTTCTTGTAACTCTATTTATTCAGATAGCAAGCAAATGCAATCAATATTAAACATTTCATGTTTTTCAAAGTAATTGTATTTTCAAGAATTATAGCAGCTGCAAGAATTAATCCTTGTATAGATTTATTACAATTATATATATTTTATTTCTTCACTAACTTTCACCTTTGATTTCAATTATCGAATATCTACACAGTTGTATCAAACCCTAGACAATACAGACCCTGGTTTCTATTCATAACAGCTAAAGTTTTCCAAACCCTAACTAATATTTCGAGACTACTACAATACAATAAACTTCACTTATTAGAAAGCACGATTCTGTACTATTGACTATCGATAGTTCATAACCCTAGTAAGAACACATACACAACATCTAAACCATTTGTTGTAAAAGTTAAGTCTCAAATACAAAAGCTTAGTACAAGCCAGATAGTAATCGGAAGCTACAGGTAGGGTTTCTTTCATGAAACAAAATCAAACATTGTAGTATAGCCAAACCGAAAACACTTGACAACCGAAAATATTCTCATCACAGTTTCCAAACATAGATATCAACAACGAGAACGAAGTACATAAATAACTACCTACAATCAATCATCGTGGCTCGGCACACCTTAACATTTAATTACACAATGTTCTCAACTATTATTTTAAAAACATAACTATCCATAGAAAGAACGAGCCATTGTTTATAAGTGCAAGAGAACCCTTGGTTCTTGATGTTCATTTAAAAATTTATAACAGAGAATTACATTACGGACCTGTCAAGGTTCCACATTACACAGGGATTGCCCCTTATCAACCAAAACCTTAAAATAGAGTCGTGAAGCAACAAACTACACAGGGTTTTACCCTTAAACATCTAGCAGAACAAACAAAAGTTCGAAGTCCCTATCGAACAACGCGGCCAGGCATTAAAAATCCTAATGGCATCTTAAAAGAACTGAATATTATCTTCTGAACAACTATTAACAAAACAAGATGTAAAAACTTCACACTCGGCCATCATCGAAACAAGTCGAATGGTTCCAACTCTCGGCACACAGAAAACACCATCCAAGGAACCTACGAGGTTTTTCGAGAACCATTGGAGCTTACCAAGAAGCAGTAGCAACTTTCCATCCTCCAATCTTTCACTCAACAACCTCATACGAAACAGGTACCTACCAAAACACATGGTGAAAGGTTAAACCAAGAAATTGCAAGAATCAAAACAAGCATTACAGTATTGTTTCACTATCACGAAACACTTACCCTTTAAAAAAATGATACTTCGAAGTATTGATGCACTACACCAGTAAACGACGAAGTATGTTGATATTTGACAGCAACCCTAAGTAACACAGAAGACCATTCTCACCAACAGGAGAATCGAACCCAGTCTGAATTACATTCAATACACTGGCAGGAGAAACCCCGTCACTATATTGGCATCGTGGGTTAAGTGCAAAGAGCTTAAGCCTGCAACTATTAAAAACTACCTCCCACGGGTCACAGGATCGAAACCCCTGAGAGAAACTCTCTCCAACACTACATTTTAGCAGCCTGTCGGCCTCAACTCTAACGTAACAATGAAGACCGGGAAACTCTCCACCACTACATACAATGAGGTTTAGGGTTCCATATTCAACGATCAAGATCTGGTGAGATCGACGAGCAAGGAGATGCCAACAAGCTACGTTGAAAGCTGGGCAAACATTGCATTGATATCTCATTAATTACAACAACCACGGCGTCGCCAACACTGCCTGATAAGGATCATTACCATGTATAGCTCAAAGGAGACGCGTTATGGTAACCATGCACAGCTAGGATTCCTAGTTACATTTTCAACCAAGCTTCACGTGGGTGGATTACGTGGGTTGACAGCCACACTTTCCACTATGGAGTTTTGGTCAGGACCATTAATACCTAAACGGGACACTGTAAACCTGTCAATAGCCAATTTATTTCCCTGTCAACTCATCACCTTATTAACGAGTTCGTTGCAAAATGCAATAACATATATTATCAATACTTAGAACAAGAACTAGGTCGTATATCATAGTTTAATCTATTGCTTAAGTCTTAACCTTTCAAAGGTTTGTTTACATCATATGCGTTTGTTTGCATAGGGTAATATATTTTAGTGCTAAAGTATAGCTAGGGTTGCATATTGAAAATCATATCATTGCATATGGTAATTCATATCATTGCAATTATTAGTACACATTCTATATAGTTCAACGTTTGAACTTAGGCATCATAATATTTGAATTACATATCAATGTATTATTGTAAATGCATGGTAACTATAGAATAACTCTATTTTCATTTTATAGTTTTGTATAAACAATAGGATGAAGTTTTATAATGCTAGTTCATAGCATAAATACCATATTCACAATCAATCCCATGTGATTAGCCATGTAGTGCAAAGACTACTAATTAAGGTATCACCATAGGTATAGTTTAAGTGTTGATGAGATACACTCTAAAGCCAAGTTCTTAGTACAAGCACTAGTCACTATAGCTTACATATATTAACTGTGTATTCAAATGATAAATTCAGGACTTAGAGTAGTCTAAGTTCTATAGACGCAAAACATAATGATAGTTCAAGGGTATAAACACTTTTTCTACAAGTTTTCTAATAGCGGTATCAATAGCTATTAGTATCGATGTTTTAATGATAATGACAATAGTCATATGATAATATATGTAGCGTTATAACAGAACACTTGGACGACGTGAAAAGATAACACTGAAGAGCTTCGTAAGACAGTACAAAAACTCGAATAAGAACCAAGTATCCATACCTCCAGTAACTTGTGTCGCAAGGAAGTACTTAGCATTCTAATTTTACATTGACGTTGAATTGAAAGACACATGTTGTCGTAGAATTTCTTACCTGCGGTCTGCACATGGAAACAGGATTCAAACGCCTTAGCGAATCATAGCTAAGTAAACTCCATGGTACCTCGTTGGACCCCTTCATCATCATACAAACAAACTGTCAGCACTTCATCAAGAACATCATAATAGTACAAACAATGTACACATGTAATTATTTTTAAAACGTAAGCAAATCTGTAAATTGTATTCTTATGCATAATCATAAAAAGATCTTTCGTTAAGAAGATTAACATCCGCTTAAATCTGAAGTAGCAAATACAATTATATCATATTTATTTGAGAAGTATGACGTATCATCGTTCTTAATTATCTTAGTTAAGAAATCGAATTAATTTATATGTTCCGCATTAATGACTTTGATAATTATTGCTATTATAAAAATAAATAAAAAATTGGTATTTTTCTGGATGTTACATGTGGTATCAGAGCTCACGTTCGAACTCTAGGCATGAAAAAGGTCCAAGAACACACAGCAGAAAATTCATTTACAACAAAAATCTTACTAATTCAAAAATTTAAACTATTTGTGTTACACAGAAATTATTTCAAGTTACAGGTATGGAAGGATCAGCTGAACATTTAGAAGACAGATTTCGACCCAACAGTCATAGCACGGGACAACATTATGAAGAAGAAGTCCATGTCAAATTAAATGACAATTCGTCAAAATTGTTATGAGCATTTCAAGAGTTAAAGGCAGAAATCAGATCTGTAAAACAAGACAATGAGAAAATTTTGAAGGCACGAGAAGAATTGAATCAAGTACTGTTCGAACAATGCCCAACTAATGAACTGAATAGAGAAATAAAAATACCTCCAAGATTGAAAATTTACCTCATCCAGACAAAACTAAAAAGATGAAAACTAATGATGCAAACAGCATTTCAACATCATCAAAAGCTACCCATGAAAAACGAAAAAAGAAAAGAAATTATTCAACTGACAACAGCGAAGGGGACTACAAACCCAAAAGAAAAAGTCACAAACAGTATGAGCAAATTTCTGGGAGTTCAAGAAAATCAAACCCCCAACCTTCAATGGTGAAACTGAAAAAGGAGAGACAGCAGAAGCTTGGCTGTCCGGCATGAAAAAGTATTTCCAAATATATGATTATTCTGAATCATTGAAGGCAAAGATGGAAATCTACAACTTGATCAGCAAGGCGGATATTTGGTGGCAGGACATCAAAAGAGTGAAGGGCATCAAGGACAAGGATGTGAATTGGAGTACCTTCAAACGGTACTTCAAAAAGAAGTTCTTATCGGAACAATACTATGAAGAAAAATCAAAGGAGTTCTATGACTTAAAGCTGGAAAGTATGAACATGAAGGAGATGAACAGTAAATTTCTGAATTTACTGAGATATGTGCCATACCTCATGGAAGAAAAATCGAAGATCCAAATATACCTGAGTTGTCTACCTTTCAACATCAAGGACAAAATCGAGTATGACAAGCCAAAGGCCTTAGAAGAGGCCATGAGGAAAGCAACTTTCTGTTATGATACTAATCCGAAAAGAGAAGGAGTATCAAACTGGAAAAGTCATAAACCCAACAATTTTGAGCTGAAAAAGAAAAATTTCAGGTTTAGTGGGAATTCTGGTTTCCAAAAGAAAAAATTTCAGAATCGGAATTTTCAAGGAAACAATCCCAGAAACAGTTAGCAGTAGAATTTTATAGCTCCTAGAAACACTCCCAATGCTACCAGGACTAATGATCAAAAGGCACCTATCAAATGTTTAAGTGTCAAGATCCTCATTATGCATCAGAATGCCCCAAGAGGAAGCAGACAGTTAACAACATTCATTCCATTCAAACCGAACCTACTGTTGGAGACTTGGAAAGGGAGATGCCCAGAATTAATGTAGCACTCGACAACAGACAAGCAGATCATCAAATCTCTATGGTAGAAATTGAAGGTATGCTACAAAATCATCATGTTACTATTTTGATTGATCCAGGTGCTAGCTTAATTTATATATCACCAGATATTGTAGAAAGTTTTAAATTGAAAACATAAAAGTTCAGTAAATCTTGGTTAGTTAGAATAGCAATAGGAACAAAGAGGAAAGTATCAGATTTTATTGAAAGTTGTGCTTTATCCATGAATCAGTTAAAGACACAAACCAAGTTGAATGTTTTACCTTTAGGATCCTATGATATTATAATCGAAATGGACTGGTTAGAAGCCCATCATGTCATTCGGAATTGTTATGAGAAAATTTTTACGTGTTTAAATGATGAAGGAGAAACTGTAGAAGTAAAAGGTATTCCAAGAAAGACATCCCTTAGACAGATTTCAGCCATGCAAGTGAAGAGGGAAGTTAGAAAAGGGTGTCAATTGTTTGCAGTAAATGATGAGTTTATTTGTAAAGAGGACAAACTGAAACTAGAAGACATACCTGTCCTAAAGGATTTCAAAGATGTTTTTCCTGAGGAGATTCCAGGATTATGTCCTAAAAGAGATCTAGACTTTACCATCAAATTAATACCAGAAGCAGTACCGAATTCTAAAGCTCCATATAGGATGAATATACTGGAATTAAATGAGTTAAAATCACAGTTGAAGGAATTGATTGATAAAAACTATATAAGACCCAGCGTGTCTCCTTGGGGAGCATCTGTTATATTTGTTAAGAAGAAAGATGGAACCCTAAGACTGTGCATAGATTATCACCAGCTGAATAAGATGACAATCAAGAATCGATATTCGTTGCCCCGCATAGACGATCTATTTGATCAGTTGCGTGAGCAACAATATTTTCAAAGATTGATCTAAGGTCAGGATATCATCAAGTGTGGGTGAAGGATGAGGATATTTTCAAAACAGCCTTTAGAACTCAATATGGACATTATGAGTTTGTATTCATGCCATTTGGCTTGACTAATGCCCCGACTGTATTTATGTGTTTGATGAACAATATTCTGCACAAATACTTAGATAAGTTTGTTGTTGTGTTCATAGACGACATTTTAGTGTATTCTAAAAGCAAAGAAGAGCATGACGAACATCTACGGATTATCTTACAAGTTCTGAGAGATCATCAACTATATGCTAAGTTTAGTAACTATGACTTTCACAAGGACAAAATTTAGTATTTAGGACACATAATTTCTAAGGAGGAATCTCGGTTGACCCCGATAAGATAAAATCCATTAATGATTGGCCGGTTCCTAAGGATGTGTCGGATGTAAGATCATTTATGGGTATTACTGGATATTACATAAAATTTATAGAGGGTTTTTCAAAGATTGAAAACCCCATAACCTCCTTGCAGAAGAAAGGGAAGAAATTTGTGTGGGATCAGAAATGTTCAGATAGTTTTAAGAAGTTAAAGGAGTTACTAACTACATCGCCTATTCTGAGGATTGCAGATCCTAATAAGGATTTTATAGTTTGCACAGATGCATGTAATGACGGACTCGGTGGAGTCCTAACACAAGAGGGACATGCTGTTGCATACGAATTTAGAAAGCTGAAAATACATGAGAAGAACTACTCTACTTATGATTTAGAGCTATTAGCAGTAATTCACGCTTTAAAAATGTGGCGTCATCACCTTATTGGCAGAAAATTTACCTTGTTGACAGATAACATGGGTCTGAAATATTTATTAGATCAGACAAATCTGAACGTTAGACAAGCTAGATGGTTAACTTTTCTAAGTGAATATGATTTCAAAATTCAGCATATTAAAGGGAAAGAGAACAAGGTTGCCAATGCATTAAGTCGTAAAGTAAAACTGAATTTTATTTCAGCCATCAGTACTTACTCAACAAATTTAGAAAATCAGATCCTTGAAAGGAGTGAAATGGATGAAGAATACAGAAAATTACAAGAAAAGATAGCAAATAACAGTTCTGAAAATTCTATGGCAGATTACAGTTTAAAGGAAAATGGATTGTTATTATAAAAAAATCGATTGTATGTACCCAACATACCAGAAGTAAAAATTCTGATTTTAAATGAGATGCACAAAAGCCATTACTCTGGTCATCCAGGTTATCAGAAAACCATTACTATGCTATGGAAAGTGTACTATTGGCCCAGAATGAAAGATGAAGTAGCAGAGTACATAGCTAAGTGTTTGGACTCTCAAAAAGTGAAGGTTGAACATCAACATCCGACTGGACTGTTGCAGCCATTTCCTATACCTAGCTAGAAATGGGAAGTGATAAGCATAGACTTTATTACTGGACTACCCAAAAATAAAAAAATAAAATGACTCTATCATGGTGGTAGTGGATAAACTCAGCAAGGCAACACACTTTATACCTATGAAGACTACTCATAAGGCTCCAGACATTGCAAAAATATTCATGAAGCAAATTTTTCGACTACATGGTATACCGAAAGTGATAATTTCAGATCGTGACTCTAAGTTTACTGGAAACTTTTGGAGGTCTTTGTTTAAAGGGTTGAATACAACCTTAAACTTCAGCACAGCATTTCATCCACAAACGAATGGACAAACAGAAAGAGTGAATCAAGTTTTGGAATACTTGTTGAGAATGTATGTTAAAGATTAGCCTGGTAAGTGGGAAGACTACTTGCATTTAGCAAAATTTGCATATAATAACCATTATCATGCATCAGCCAGACTTAGCCCTTTTGAAATTCTTTATGGTAGGAAATGTGATACACCTGTTTCTTGGAATGACCCAGTTGTTGATGTATATGTAACTTCGGAATGTATTTCATATATATATTTATTGTACCCTTATAAGAGATGTGTTATTCCTCTATAAGGAAGTGTCGTCATTTGTATTGACAAGTGTCGCAAGTGTGTTAACCTGCCGATGGGTTATTAGAATACCTGATGTGGGTGTCGGCCCGAAATATATGTAACTGGGGTTAGTAGGCTGAGTTAGACAAGTCGGCCCCATAAGTAATTAGGCAGGTCAGGACAAGTATAAATAGAGAGTCGGGATTCTCTATTTTGATCATCTCAGAACTCACTCTTCTCTCACTCCGAAAGTGGCGCACATTGGAGGAGGAGGATCAGCTGCATAGTAGGAGACTATCTATTGTATTTGGTTGTACTTTGGTTGAGCCATTGCTCTATATATCTCTGAGGAAGTTGTGGGGTTTTTCACCTTAGGGTTTTCCCCACGGAAACTCTGTGTGTCTATTGTCTCATGCTTTTGATTCTTGTGATGCTTGGCATGATTGATATGATTGTTATGCATTGATATACTGTACATGTTATTCTCTCAGTAAAGATCATATAGCATATTGAATTAATGCTCAAAATCTAACATGGTATCAGAGCTAACCTGAGAAGAAGACACTGTGCAGTTGTGGAAGCTAGGGCTTCTTGGTTTTGGGTTTCTCTCCATAGATTTTGGAAAAGCAATATGATGGATTGACTCTCCTCAGCAAGATGAATCTATATGTCCAATCAGAATTCAATTCTGAGCACTTTCAGTTTTGGCCCTAAAAATTAGGGTTTCCTCAAAAATAGGAATTTCTGAAATCTGAAGACACAGCTAGAAGCTCCTTGGAAAATCAGAAGTTTAGAGATTTGGATCAAGATTTTTGGTTGTGTAGATCTCCGGGAAACTCAAACCCTAATCCGGCACCAGATCCAGTTTTCAGCAACAAGTGGTAAGACCTAAATCTTTTCTATTTCCATTTGAAGTACTCTTTAAAGATGTCTCACCACACCAAGCTTGAGGATAAGCTTGAAGGAGCTGATAACTTCCGAGCATGGAAGTATAGGATTGGGTTAATCCTTGAAGAAAATGAGTTGGATACTTATATAAGTGAAGAGGTCCCTGTCTGAGAAGGAGAAGAGGCTAAGGCTCTTCACAAGAGGAATTTGGTTAAGGCAAAGAGGATCATTGCTGATTCTATTAAAGATCATCTCATCCCCCATGTGTCATCCCTAAAGACACCAAAAGAGATGTTTGATTCCTTGACCAAATTATTTGAAGGCAAGAACATAAATCGGAAGATGACCCTGAGGAATCAATTGAAGAATATCAAGATCCAAAATGCAAAGACTATGCAGTCATATTTCTCAAGGGTCTCCCAAATAAAAGAACAACTTGAAGCTGTGGGTGAAGTTGTAGAAAATGGAGAAGTGGTGATGACCACTCTTAATGGCCTCCCTAGGTCATGGGATTCCTTCATCCAAGGAATTTGTGCTAGAAAGAAACTTATCTCTTTTGGTAGACTGTGGGAAGAATGCTCACGGGAAGAAGCTCGAATTGTAGCCAGAGAAGAGAAGATGGGGAGTGAGGAACAAGCACTCACAGCTCACTCCAAAAGGCATGGTGACAAGAAAGCTCACCATCATGGCAAGAAAGGAAAATTATCAAAATCAAAGAAGTAGTCCCAGACATCAAAGGGACATGACCCATGTCCGTTACTATACATGTGATGATAAGGGACACTATGCTAGAGATTGTCCTAAGAATAAGAAAGAGGGTTCTCACAAGAAGAAGAACTTCAAAAGAAGACATCATGCTCATGCTGCAGAGGATGATGAACCTCCCAGGAAGAGGGCTAGAGAAGATAGTGAAGATTCTTCAAGTGATGAAGAATATGTTTTGATTTCTGCTCTCACTGGAACCATTACTCATGGAAGTAATGATTGGCTCATAGATAGTGGGGCTTCTAAACATATGACAGGATTCAAAGAATCCTTTGTGAATCTATCTGAACATGATTCACCCCACAAGGTGAAGCTTGGAGATGACTACTAGTATCCCATAAAAGGGAGTGGTGAAGCCTCCTATAAACTAGACTCTGGAAAGTCTATGAAGATGAAAGATGTACTCTTTGTTCCACGACTCAAGAAGAATCTACTCTCAATCTCTGCATTGGATGCAAAAGGCATGAGGGTTGCATTTATAAATGGCCAAGTCCTAATGTGGCCTAAGGGTAAGACTATAGATGATGCAGTTGTGATTGGAGAGCAAGAGGGAGGATTGTACAAATTGAAGGGCCATCTAGAACAAGCCATGGTCCATGATTCAGTAGAGCCAAGTGAACTTTGACACAGAAAGCTTGCACACATGCATTACAGAGCATTACCAATTGCAAGAAAAGCGGTAGAAGGTCTTCCTGAAATCCATACAAAGCATGAAGGCATTTGCAAAGGTTGTGCAAAGGGAAAGAATACAAAGAAGACCTTTCCAAGCAGTGAAAGCAAGGCAAAAGGAATCTTGGAGATTATCCACTCTGATGTATGCGGTCCCATGTCATCCAATTCTCTGAGTGGGTATGTATACTATGTCTCCTTTATTGATGATTTCTATAGGAAGACTTGGATCTACTTCTTGAAGAACAAAGATGAAGTGTTTAACAATTTCAAGGAATTCAAAGCCTTGATAGAAAACCAAACTGACTTGAAGATCAAGATCTTCATATCTGACAATGGCAGAGAATTTACTTCAGAAGACTTCAAGAAGTTATGCAGTGATTCAGGGATTAAGAGGGGGTTGACTACTCCTTATAATCCACAGCAGAATGGGGTTGCTGAAAGGAAGAATAGAACAATCATGGAAGCGGCAAGGGCAATGCTTCATGACCAAGACTTACCTATGCACTTATGGGCTGAAGCAGCAAGAACAACAGTATATGTGTAGAAAAGAACACCCCATAAGATACTTGACAACAAAACACCAGAAGAAGTGTTTACTGGTAAGAAACCAGAAGTGAGCCATCTCAGAATATTTGGCTGCCCAGTATACACTCACATCCCAAAAGAGAAAAGGTCAAAGTTGGATCCTTCAGGAAAGAAGGGTATATTTGTGGGTTGCAGTGAAAGCCCGAAGGCTTATAGAATCTACTTCCCTGGATTCAAGAAGATTGACATCAGCAGAGATGTAACATTTGATGAAAGTTCAGCTTACCACAAATCGAGAAAGACACTTGTTGAAGACAATGAAGAACCC
Organism: Larix kaempferi; assembly: GCA_027924585.1. Lineage (NCBI taxonomy): Eukaryota > Viridiplantae > Streptophyta > Pinopsida > Pinales > Pinaceae > Larix > Larix kaempferi. The sequence goes on along the minus strand of BSBM01000345.1, from coordinate 494,552 downwards.
AGAATATCCAGAACTCAAGACACCACAATGAATGAAGCAGTTCCTGAAGAAGATCAAGAAATGGAAGATCCACAAGAACCTGTGGATCCACCTCATGAGAAGAATCCTCACAAGAGGAAACCAACATGGGCTAGAGAGCTCATCCAAGATGCAGAGAGATTTGGCATTCCGGAAGAAGAACACAGAGAAAGGAAAAGAACAAGGTCACATACCAATTATGTTGCTTTACTCTGTGACATCATGGATAAAGAACCTTCCAGTTATGAAGAAGTTGCAGAAAAGAAAGAGTGGAAGGATGCTATGATCGAAGAATACCAATCTATTATGAAGAATGATGTTTGGGATGTGGTCCCAAGACCAGATGGGAAGTCTGTGGTGACTTCCAAATGGATCTATAAGGTCAAACATGCTGTAGATGGTAGCATCGAGAAATACAAAGCTAGTTTTGTAGCTCGTGGATTCTCCCAGAAAGAAGGAATTGATTATGAAGAGACTTTCGCTCTTGTGGCCAGATACACTTCCATTTGATCAGTACTTGCTTTGGCTGTAGTGATGAAATGGAAGGTACACTAGATGGATGTCAAGACAACCTTCTTGAATGGTGTAGTTGAAGAGGAAGTGCATGTGGAGTAGCCACTCAGGTTTGAGACACATGATAAAGGAACACATGTGTGCAAACTGAAGAAATCCCTGTATGGTTTGAAACAGGCACCCAGGACTTGGTATGGAAGGATAGATGGCTTCTTATCCAGTTTGGGCTTTACCAAGAGTAAAGCGGATTCCAACCTTTACTACAAGCTTGAGGAGGGCAATCCAGTGATACTACTATTGTATGTGGATGACCTGTTTCTGACAGGTGATGATAGACTGATTGCCGACACCAAGAGGAAGCTAGCTGCCGAGTTCGAGATGAAGGACTTGGGTATGATGAACTACTTTCTTGGTATGGAGGTGTGGCAGAGTGCAGATGGAATCTTCCTTGGACAAGGGAAGTATGCAGTAAATATCTTGAAGATTTTTGGGATGATGGACTACAAGGCCATGGCCACACCTATGGCATCGAACCTGAAGCTTCTGTGTGATGCTTCTTCTGAGCTGGTTGATGCTACGATGTATCGTCAGATGATTGGGTCCTTGATGTACCTGACGAACACAAGGCCAGACATTTTCTTTGTGGTGAACACCTTGAGCCAGTACTTGACAGATCCAAGACATGTTCACCTGATAGTTGCAAAGCATGTTCTGAGGTACTTGAAGGGTACAGTGGATTATGGGCTCAAGTATGAGGTGAATCAAAAGTTTAACTTGGAGGGTTATGTTGATTCGGATTGGGCAGGCAGTGCCATTGATCGGAAGAGCACTTCGGGGTGCTACTTCAGTATGGGATCAGGTGTGATCTCTTGGTTTAGCAGGAAGCAGTCTTGCATGGCACTAAGTATAGCTGAAGCAGAGTATGTCGCAACTTGTTCAGCTAGTTGTGAGGCAATGTGGCTTAGGAAGCTACTGTCTGATTTGTTTGATCTCCAGTTGAGTGCTACCTGTATATATTGCAACAACCAGAGTTGTGTGAAGTTGTCAGAGAACCCAGTGTTTCATGACAGGTCGAAGCACATTGAGATCAAGTTCCACTATATCAGGGATATGGTGCAGAGAGGAGCTGTGAAGCTCCTGTATGTTGCGATAGATGAGCAGATAGCCGATGTGTTGACCAATCCACTTATCAGAGTGAAGTTTGAATACTTCAGAGGGAGACTTGGTGTACTTCAGATCCAGATGCCTTCCATAGGGAAGTGATGAGTCCGGAGACACAGATGCACACTGGGCCATTCTTGCATGGTGGTAGGTTGGTCCTCCCATGGCAAGATGTAAGGGCTGAGCCATTCTCACATAGTGGTAGGTTGGTCCTCCTATGGTGAGATGTAAGGGTTGGGCCATTCTCACATGGTGGTAGGTTGGTCCTCCCATGGTGAGATATAAGTGTTGGAGCCATTCTGACATGATGGTAGGTTGGTCCTCTCATGGTCATGATATAAGTGTTGAAGCCTTTCCGACATGATAGTAGGTTGGTCCTCTCATGGTCGTTGATGTAAGTGCTGGGATTTTCCGACATGGTGGTAGGTTGGTCCTCCCATGGTCGTTGATGTAAGTGTTGTGCCATTCCGACATGGTGGTAGGTTGGTCCTCCCATGGTCATTGATGTAAGTGCTGTGAGCATTTCCCAGATGGTAGTAGGTTGGTCCTCCCATGCTAGTGAGTGTAAGTGTTGTGTGTGTGCATCTAGGTTGTGCTCCATGGACTACGCGATGATCTGAAGACATTGATGTGACAGTTTGGTACACAGGTTTTGCAAAGGCATATAATCAGTCCTGAGATGCTCTTGCAGGTTTTGTCGAGGTAGTGTAATCAGTCTTGAGAGATCTTGCAGGCTTTGCAGAGGCAGTGTAATCAGTCCTAAGGTATACCTACTTGATGGCTTGCTCGTAGTGATGATGATGATGATCAGGTTGATCATGTGATGATATACATCATATGGATGTATGGTGAGTATCAGGTGGATACTCTGTGGTCGTGGATAGGTTGTGCAGTGGCATGTAAAAGATCTTGGGAGATTCGAGAGGTTGAGTTGTGTGCTCGTAAAAGACCTGGGATGCTCTTGCGAGGTTTTGCAGATGCACGCGATGAGTCCTGAGGATTCCACAGTATGACCAGTGATTATGAAGACCTACAGGTGGTGGGCCTACATCCAGTATGAAAAAGGACTGGCTCTGTAGAACTTCCTATGATGAGTAGATTCAGAGATTGGACGAGATAGCAGCAGTTGTGACGATGATGATGATTTGATGACGATGATCCAGAGAAGAAGACTTGTGCTCGATGATCTGTGTTGAGAAATACCTTCCTAGTTAAGAGGGAGTGTTGATGTATATGTAACTTCGGAATGTATTTCATATATATATTTATTGTACCCTTATAAGAGATGTGTTATTCCTCTATAAGGAAGTGTCATCATTTGTATTGACAAGTGTCGCAAGCGTGTTAACTTGTCGATGGGTTATTAGACTACATGATGTGGGTGTCGGCCCGAAATATATGTAACTGGGGTTATTAGGCTGAGTTAGAAAAGTCACCCCCATAAGTAATTAGGCAGGTCAGGACAAGTATAAATAGAGAGTCGGGATTCTCTATTTTGATCATCTCAAAACTCACTCTTCTCTCACTCGAAAAGTGGCGCACATTGGAGGAGGAGGATCAGCTGCATAGTAGGAGACTATCTATTGTATTTGGTTGTACTTTGGTTGATCCATTGCTCTATGTATCTCTGAGGAAGTTGTGGGGTTTTTCACCTTAGGGTTTTCCCCACGGAAACACTGTGTGTCTATTGTCTCATGCTTTTGATTCTTGTGATGCTTGGCATGCTTGATATGATTGTTATGCATTGATATACTGTACATGTTATTCTCTCAGTAAAGATCCTATAGCATATTGAATTAATGCTCAAAATCTAACACCAAAAAATAGAGTTGTTTTAGGACCTGAATTGTTGCAGGAGTTAGAACTAATTGTGAAACAGGTACAAAGAATTCTAAAATCTGCCCAAGATAGACAAAAGAGTCAAGCAGATCTTAAAAGGACTCATAAAGAGTTCCAGATTGGTGAACATGTTTTTCTCAAGGTAAGACCGAAAAAGAGTTCATTGAAATTGGGAAGTTGTGCCAAGTTGGCACCCAGGTATTGTGGTCCTTTCGAAATATTGTCCAGGGTTGGACCAGTGGCATACAAACTGGCCTTGCCACCAAATTTAAAGATACATAATGGTTTTCATATATCATTTTTAAAGAAGTATGTACACGATGCTACTCATGTTGTAAATTGGAATGATGTACAAGTGGGACAAGACGGCGATTTTCAGGTGGAACCGAACTGTATCCTCGAAGGGAGGGAAACTGTACTCCGGAAATGTACCATTGGGCAGGTAAAGGTGCAATGGAAGCACCTTAGCCCAGAAGAGGCAACCTGGGAGTTGGAGAGTGGTATGCAGGTAGCATACCCAACTCTATTTTATGAACACTCAAAGAGTGATTAACCAACATCGAGGACGATGTTAAGACTTCAGGGGGGGTGTATGTCACCTACCCAAATTCTGAGAATATTATTTTATTTGTAAAATACTTTATGTTAAATTTTAATTACAAAGTTTTGTAATTATGACCAAGTTTGGTCAAGGATGAATATAATTACTAATTATTATTATTTAATAAATTAAAATAGGAGACAAACCCCCAAGGGAACTGTTAAATGAGTGTTCACTGATCCACTAGGAGGAATGGAAGCTATTAGAAGGTATGGGACAGATGGCAGCATTTGCACTCCACCACTAGTTGTTGGTTATGGGACAACTACCCCTCAAAATGTGGAATTATCCCCCAGGTGGGTGGGAGTGAACAGGCAGCTCATTAATGACCAGTTAACCACTAAAAGGCCTAGGCAGCCTACATAAGGCAATTCGAATTGGGTAGGCAGCCCCTTACAATATTTTCTGCAGAAATATTCCTCAAGTGCACCAGGTGATCACTGAGAGATTCGAATAGGGAGGCTATGTGAGAGCGCAACTATAAGTCTGTTAATTATACTGAGAAGGCAAACCAGAGGTGCTGGTGCAGGTCTTTTTGACTGCTGAGTCTTAAGGACTGAACAATCTACATTCTATTGCAGGTTGATTTACTAAGGCTTCTACATAATCTTCCTCCTGGTGGTTCAGTGAACAGCCTCGGGGGTCCTAAGGCAAGTAACTTGGTTGTCTTCAGGAATTGGTTGGGTGGAACAGGTTCCTTGGGCTGTTTGTTTCTCCTATAGTCAACCAAGTTTTATTGTTCCTACTTTTGTTTATAGTTAAATGTTTTCTGCATAGTAGGATTACTAAACTCTGTCATGTAAAAGAAATTATTTTGTTTTTTGATCTAAGTATGAGTCTGAATGAAAAAAGCTTGGTGAAATAATTGAATTGATAATCATCTCTATATTTATCCCCATGCTTTTCTCTGCATCGTACTCCAGTATAGAGAAGTAAATTAAGGAAAGATGAGAGATAGGCAGAATGCCATTGATTGGATAAATGATTTCAGTAGTGTTCTGGTTAAAATTTTGTCATATGTTTAAACACAGTAAACATTACAGTATAGTATAAACAGCAGTATAGACTTCATCTAATTAATACATGAAAGAAAAACACAGTATGTTTCTGCACAGTGCTATATACTTCTTATAACTCTATTTATTCAGATAGCAAGCAAATGCAATCAATATTAAACATTTCATGTTTTTCAAAGTAATTGTATTTTCAAGGATTATAGCAGCTGCAAGAATTAATCCTTGTATAGATTTATTAAAATTATATATATTTTATTTCTTCACTAACTTTCACCTTTGATTTCAATTATCGAATATCTACACAGTTGTATCAAACCCTAGATATTACAGACCCTGGTTTCTGTTCATAACAGTTAAAGTTTTCCAAACCCTAACTAACATTTCGAGACTACTACAAGACAATAAACTTCACTTATTAGAAATCACGATTCTATACTATTGACTATCGATAGTTCATAACCCTGGTAAGAACACATACACAACATTGAAACCATTTGTTGCAAAAGTTAAGTCTCGAATACAAAAGCTCAGTACAAGCCAGATAGCAATCGGAAGCTACAGGTAGGGTTTCTTTCATGAAACAAAATCAAACACTGTAGTATAGCCAAACTGAAAACACTTGACAGCCGAAAATATTCTCATCACAGTTTCCAAACATAGTTATCAACAACGAGAACGAAGTACATAAATAACTATCTACAATCAATCATCGTGGCTCGGCACACCTTAACATTTAATTACATAGTGTTCTCAACTATTATTTTAAAAACATAACTATCCATAGAAAGAACGATCCATTGTTTATAAGTGCAAGAGAACCCTTGGTTCTTGATGTTCATTTAAAAATTTATAATAGAGAATTACAGTACGGACCTGTCAAGGTTCCACATTACACAGGGCTTGCCCCTTATCAACCAAAACCTTAAAATAGAGCTGTGAATCAACAAACTACACAGGGTTTTACCCTTAAACATCTAGCAGAACAAACTAAAGTTCGAAGTCCCTCTCGAACAACGCAGCCAGGCATTAAAAAGCCTAATGGCATCTTAAAAGAACCGAAGATTATCTTCTGAATAGCTATTAACAAAACAAGATGTAAAAACTTCACACTCGGCCATCACCGAAGCAAGTCGAATGGTTCCAACTCTCGGCACATAGAAAACACCATCCAAGGCACCTACGAGGTTTTTTGAGAACCATCGGAGCTTACCAGGAAGCAGTAGCAACTTTCCATCCTCCAATCTTTCACTCAGCAACCTCATACGAAACGGGTACCTGCCAAAACACATGGTGAAAGTTTAAACCAAGAAATTGCAAGAATCAAAACAAGCATTACAGTATTATTTCACTGTCACGAAACACTTACCCTTTAAAAAAATGATACTTTGAAGTATTGACGCACTACACTAGTAAACGACGAAGTATGTTGATATTTGACAGCAACCCTAAGTAACACAGAAGACCATTCTCACCAATAGGAGAATCGAACCCAATCCGAATTACATTCAATACACTGGTAGGAGAAACCCTGTCACTATATTGGCATCATGGGTTAAGTGCAGAGAGCTTAAGCCTGCAACTATTAAAAACTACCTCCCACAAGTCACAGGATCGAAACCCCTGAGAGAAACTCTCTCCAACACTACATTTTAGCAGCCTTTTGGCCTCATTTCTAACGTAACAATGAAGACCGGGAAACTCTCCACCACTACATACAATGAGGTTTAGGGTTCCATATTCAACGATCAAGATCTGGTGAGATCGACGAGCAAGGAGATGCCAACAAGCTACATTGAAAGCCAGGCAAACATTGCATTGATATCTCATTAATTACAACAACCACGGCATTACCAACACTACCTAATAAGGATCATTACCATGTACAGCTCAGAGGAGACGCGTTATGGTAACCATGCACAGCTAGGATTCCTAGTTACATTTTCAACCAAGCTTCACGTGGGTGGATTACGTGGGTTGACAGCCACACTTTCCACTATGGAGTTTTGGTCAGGACCATTAATACCTGAACAGGACACTGTCAACCTGTTAATAGCCAATTTATTTACTTGTCAACTCATCACCTTATTAACGAGTTCATTGCAAAATGCAATAACATATATTATCAATTCTTAGAACAAGAACTAGGTCATATATCATAGTTTAATCTATTGCTTAAGTCTTAACCTTTCAAAGGTTTGTTTACATCATATTCATTTGTTTGCATAGGGTAATATCTTTTAGTGCTAAAGTATAGCTAAGGTTGCATATTGAAAATCATATCATTGCATATGGTAATTCATATCATTGCAATTATTAGTACACATTCGATATAGTTCAACGTTTGAACTTAGGCATCATAATATTTGAATTACATATCAATGTATTATTGTAAATGCATGGTAACTATAGAATAACTCTATTTGCATTTTATAGTTTTGTATAAACAATAGGATGAAGTTTTATAATGCTAGTTCATAGCATAAATACCATATTCACAATAAATCCCATGTGATTAGCCATGTAGTGCAAAGACTATTAATTAAGGTATCACCATAGGTATAGTTTAAGTGTTGACGAGATACACTCTAAAGCCAAGTTCTTAGTACAAGCACTAGTCTCTATACCTTACATATATTAACTGTGTATTCAAATGATAAATTCAAGACTTAGAGTAGTCTAAGTTTTGTAGACGCAAAACATAATGATAGTTCAAAGGTATAAACACTTTTTCTACAAGTTTTCTAATAGCAGTATCAATAGATATTAGTATCGATGTTTTAATGATAATGACAGTAGTCATATGATAATATATGTAGCGTTATAACAGAACACTTGGACGACGTGAAAAGATAACACTGAAGAGTTGCGTAAGACAGTACAAAAACTAGAATTAGAACCAAGTATCCATACCTCCAATAACTTGTGTCGCAAGGAAGTACTTAGCATTCTAATTTTACATTGACGTTGAATTGAAAGACACATGTACTTTTATCACATGTTGTCATAGAATTTCTTACCTGCGGTCTGCACATGGAAACAGGATTCAAATGCCTTAGCTAATCGTAGCTAAGTAAACTCCATGGTACCTCGTAGGACCCCTTCATCATCATACAAACAAACGGTCAGCACTTCATGAAGAACATCATAATAGTACAAACAATGTACAGCATGTAATTATTTTTAAAACGTAAGCAAATCTGTAAATTGTATTCTTATGCATAATCATAAAAAGATCTTTCGTTAAGAAGATTAACATCCACTTAAATCTGAGGTAGCAAATACAATTATATCATATTTAGTTGAGAAGTATGACGTATCATCGTTATTAATTATCTTAGTGAAGAAATCGAATTAATTTATATGTTGCACATTAATGACTTTGATAATTATTGCTATTATAAAGAAGAAGAAAAAATTTGGTATTTTCGGGATGTTACAAAGACTCATCCATAGTCATGGATCACATAGAAGCTCCACTTACGAGGTATGTCTAATTTTGGATCTACAATGGTTAACTTATGAGTTATGAAGGTTACTAGCACAAGTCATTGAAGAGAACAAGAAGACATTATGTGGGTATGTTAGACATAACTAACAAACATGATAACCAGATATGTTTTTCCTATACCAAGTTAGAATCCTACCTTGTGTTAGGATCTTATACTTTTGTATGATTAGTCTTGAAGTTAGAAGTTTAAGTAATCAAGGGTTTATGCATATTATGTTTCTTACTTTGATTGATGATATGACTAACCAGAAGAGTCCTATGGTCAAATAAGAATATGCATGAGTAAAAGAAGTCTTCCCTGAAACCTTGAATACTAATGCTTATTACCTATGTATGTAATGATCATGACAATACATATTTAATATTATTTAGAATCATAATTATTTGATAGTATTGAGATTATACTAATGAATGTATGATCATGTATGAGATCTTGAGGATGACACAATGATGACACTAGTGCACACTTAAGCATGCATAGTGGTCCAGGATGGATATAAGTTCAAGGACTGATAATCCAGGAAGCAAAGATCAAGAGGGAGCACACTCCTGCAGTTCCTGCAAGGAAGAAAAGATCGAGAGGGAGTCCACCCAACAACAAAACAAAGATAAGTATTTGAATTGTTATATATATGATTACTTAAATGATGTTGTTCAGCCATGTACATACTTATGATTTATGATGTATATTATGCATATTAGAAAAGTTGCATTAATGAACAAGATACTACTAATATGCAAGTAATGGGTAAGTGGCCTATGGTACTGTACAACATTCCATTGCTACTTATCTAGAATGAAACCTCTTTGCTAACATGTTGGGAGCTGTGCACACTCTTAACAAATGTTCTGGTAGAGATGGAAGGCATCTAGAAAGTTACCATGTGAATACAGGATATGGATAAATGTTTTATTGAAGCATTGGCTAAGATAATTGCATGACTGTATAACATATGTCTTTATGCATAAGAATTTGTTTTGAAAAACCATGAGAAGTTTCTAATCATGCAATTGAATTTGACTTGTAGGAAAGATCGTGTACAATCACCTATAAAAGAAGGACATCAACATTTGTTCCAACAACGAAGTTCACTATCTATTGAAGATATTGAAGAATCTGAAGTTCCCAGGATCTGGGATGCAATAATGGAAGAATGCCATGATCGAGGAATACCAGTCGGTCATAAAGAATGATGTTTGGGATGTGGTCCCGAGACCATAAGGGAAGTCTGTTGTGACTTCCAAGTGGATCTATAAGATCAAGCATGCTACAGATGGAAGCATAGAGAAATACAAGGCAAGGTTTGTGGCTCGTGGCTTCTCCCAAAAAGAGGGGATAGATTATGAAGAGACTTTTGCTCCTGTAGCCAAATACACTTCCATCAGAACATCACTTGCTTTGGCTGCAGTGATGAAGTGGAAGATACACCAGATGGATATGGTGTAGTCGAAGAGGAATTGTATGTGGAGCAGCCACTCGGTTTTGAGACACATGACAGTGAGTCATATGTGTGCAAATTGAAGAAATCCTTGTATGGATTGAAGGAAGGACCTAGGACATGGTACGGCAGGATACGTAGCTTCCTATCCAGTTTGGGCTTTACCAAGAGTAAAGCGGATTCCAACCTTTACTACAAGGTTGAGGAAGGAAATCCAGTGATACTCCTACTGTATGTGGATGACTTGTTTGTGACAGGTGAGGATAGATTGATTGCCGATACGAAGAGGAAGCTTGCTACCGAGTTCGAGATGAAGGACTTGGGTATGATGCATTACTTTCTAGGTATGGAGGTGTGGCAGCGTGCAGATGGAATCTTCCTTGGACAAGGGAAGTATGCAGTAGAGATCCTGAAGCGGTTTGGGATGATGGACTGAAAGGCCATGGCCACACCTATGGAATCGAACCTGAAGCTATTGAGTGATGCTTCATTAGAATCAGTTGATGCCACGATGTATCGTTAGATGATTTGGTCCTTGATGTACCTGACGAACATGAGACTAGATATTTGCTTTGCGATGAACACCTTGAGCCAGTTTCTGACAGATCCTAGACATGTTCACCTGATTGATGTAAAGCATATTCTGAGGTACCTAAAGGGTACGGTTGATTATGGGCTCAAGTATGATGCGAATCAAAAGTTTAACCTGGAGGGTTATGTTGATTCAGATTGAGCAGGCAATGCTGCAGATAGTAAGAGCACTTTGAGGTGTTGTTTCAGTATGGGATCAGGTGTGCTCTATTGGTTTAAGCAAGAAGCAATCCTACGTAGCACTAAGTACAGCCGAAGTAGAGTATGTCGCAGCTTGTTCGGCCAGTTGTGAGGCAGTATGGCTGAGGAAGCTACTGTCTGAGTTATTTGATCTCTAGTTGGATGCTATCTGTATCTTATGTGACAACCAGAGTTGTGTGAAGCTGTCAGAGAACCCGGCGTTCCATGACAGGTCGAAGCACATCAAGATCAAATAGCACTATATCAGGGATATGGTGCAGAGAGGAGCAGTGAAGCTCCTGTATGTTGCGACAGATGAGCAGATTGTAGATGTGTCGACCAAACCACCATCTAGAGTGAAGTTCAAGTACTTCAAAGAGAGGCTTGGTATTCTTCAGATAGAAAATACTTTGAGGAAGAAGTGATGGGACACATTTGCAAGAGCCATTCCAAGCATGGTGGTAGGAGGATCCTTCCCATGACTGTGTATGTAAGCGATGTGTGATGAGCATCAGGACAATGCTCCGGATGACGATGATCAGGATGATCATGCAATGATGATATGCATTAGGACGATGCTATGACGATGATTAGGATGATCATGCGATGATGATATGCATCAGGACAACGTTGTGACGATTATCAGGATGATCATGCAATGATGATATGCATCAGAACGATGCTATGACGATGATCAGGGTGATCATGCGATGATGATGTGAATCAGGATGATGTACTGTATGATGATGATCAGGATGATCATATATGGTGATATGCATCAGGTGGATGCGTTGCATGATCAATTGGATCATTTGTGATGAGTCCAGAAGACGCAGATGCACATGGGCTTTTTCGACATGGTTGTAGATGCAATTGCTTAAGCTTTTCTGACATGGTGTAGATGTGTTCTCCCATGGTCATGATGTAATTGCTGAGCCATTCTCACATGGTGTAGATGTGTTCTCCCATGGTGCAGATGTAAGGGTTGGAGCCATTCTCACATGGTGTAGATGTGTTCTCCCATGGTGCAGATGTAAGGGATGAAGCCATTCTCACATGGTGTATATGTGTTCTCCCATGGTGCAGATATAAGGGCTGGAGCCATTCTCACATGGTGTAGATGTGTTCTCCCATGGTTTAGATGTAAGGGCTGAAGTCATTCTCACATGGTGTAGATGTGTTCTCCCATGGTGCAGATGTAAGGGCTAGAGCCATTCTCACATGGTGTAGATGTGTTCTCCCATGGTGTAGATGTAAGGGTTGAAGCCATTTTTCACATGGTGGTAGATGTGTTCTCCCATGGTGAAAAAGTAAGGGTTGGCGCCTTCCCTGAATGGTGGTAGATGTGTTCTCCCATGTTAGTGGTGTAAGTGTTGTATGATGTGCATCTAAGCTGTGCTTCATGGAGGATGAGATGATATGATCAGTATGATCATGAGTATCAGGATGATACTCTGTGGCCGTGGACAAGTTGTGCAGTTGCATGTTAAAGATCCTGGGAGATCCGATAGGTTCAGCAGTGAGCTCGTAAAAGTCTTGGGATGCTCTTTCGAGGTTTTGTTGACACACGTAATCAATCCTGAGAACTCCACAAGATGGCCAGAGATGTTGAATACCTATAGGAGGCTAGGCCTACATCCAACATGAAAAAGGGATGGCATCCAACATGAAAAAGGGATGGCTCTGTAGAACTTCCTATGACGAGAAGAATTGAGAGATAGCACCAGTGATCGAGATGTCGAGTACAGCAGTAGTGATGACGATGATGCTCCGTGATCCAGTGACGATGATCCAACTCCAGAATTGAAGACTTGTGCCTATATGTATTGATGGATTCTGTCAAGAGAATACCTTCCTAGTTAAGAGGGAGTGTTGATGCATTTGTAACTTCGGAAGATATTCACTTGTATATTGTATTTGTACCTTATTGTATTCCCAACAGAGATGTATTATTCCTCCGATTGGAAGTGTCGTCAGTTGTACTTGCAAGTGTCGCGAGTTATATTGTAAGTGTCATAACTTATACTTGATGGGTTATTAGACCACCTTGATGGGGTCGGCCCTATATGAGTCATGTGGGTTAAAGGGTTATTAGACCACCCTAGTGGGGTCGTCCCAGTCAACATTATGTTAAGTGGTTAAGTTGGGGCCGACCTAGTTGAGTAAAGGTCAAGTGAAAGTAAAAGTATAAATAGAGAGTGTGACTCTCTCATTTGACACATCCTCTCATTCGCTCACTTAGCATTAGTGAGAGAGAGGAGGAGTGCACACTAGTGAAGGAGGAGTAGCTATTGCAGTCATCTATCTCTTGGGTTTGATCTTTGTGATCTTTGTATTGGTGCTTATTCTATCTCTGAGGAAGTTGTGGGGTTTTTCACCTTCTTGGTTTTCCCTGGTGAAATGTTTTTTGTCTCTTGTCTCTTGTCTCTTATGCTTGATATGATATACATGTTGTTCTTTCAGTTAAGATCCTAGATCTATTGAATTAAATGATGAAAAACTAACAGTGTTAACCATCCACTCAGTTTTTTCCTCCAGTACTATGCAAAGGAATTTTGATTACCCTTCCAATAAGCTATGAGTCACCATTTCAAAGAATGTGTTTCAACCACTTGAGTCTCAACCATACATTCGAGGGAACTCATTCGTGGGAGGTTCCAAGGTATATGCAAATGCATAACACAACATAAGGAAATAAGATTCTTTCTCTTTAATTGATTTTAATAGGTGAATTTAAAGTAATTTGTTCACTATCCTGAATTCGGAATTTAATATCACCAATTCATGTATAACTCACAGAATGCAACCCATCATATAATTTCATGGCTATTTGCACCCCATTAAGTAAATCAACCTTCAATTGACCAAGGACCTATTGAAATGGTGTGGTGGGTGTGTATAGATCAAGTTAAACATCCCATCTTAGGAATACTCAATCTCTTGGTCTTTCTCAAGGTCTAATAAAGCATGTGGGCTCCTATGATTAAATAAGGAACAATGACATGGAGCTAGTCCAATATGTGGTTTCAATTATGCTTATAAAATAGAGCAATGGGGATGCATCAAGGAGGAGGAATTCAAAGCAAAGTTATGTTGAGGAGATAAGATCAGAAAATTAGGAATCCATCATCTTTACCCATCCATCTCTAGTTTATTTGTCCTCTTGTTATTTGTTTTCCATTTAAAGTAGTATTCCACAAGGGAACTTGCTACCAAAATATAATGTAGATTGAGATTGAAAGTATAGGGAAGTCAAAGGACCCTCCAATGGAGAGCATTGGAGTTCACTTGTTGCAATGTATTCTCCTGGAGCGATATACTACATTGTTTATATACCTACCATTGGAATGAATTAGGTGTTGCTCCCCCCCACAAAAAAAATGCATTCTTATAAAGTTTAAGTAATTTACTTATATATTTGTCCCCTTTCCTTCATCTATCTAGTATTATATTTACAACCGATTAAGAGTGTGCTTTGTACACCAATGCAACAAAACCTCCACACTAGTGTGGTGTCATGCTCTATTATCACAACTGTCACCTTCTTACATATCAAACACTTCTTATAAAACCCTAGTCCAAAATGAATTTGAGATAAAGTTAGCATGGTTGGAGAAAAATCGTTTTCTTCCTGTGGACTTTTAAGAGGGGCCTCATCTTCATGTGTGTTATTTTCCACACTAGGGGTTCAAGAGAGAAAGGGGCGATGTAGTTTCCCTACTAGCATTTGTTAAAGCATGAGGTCCTTAAATACAAAGGACCACACTTATTGGTGCAAGTTGAACAACTTGCATGCAAATTTTAATTTATTGTGTGTTAGGCTTGGACCAATACACAATCAAGGGTTCAACCTAGGAGTATTTATTTGGTGTGGAGCCTTTCCTTGTTACCAAGGTTTAGTGATATTTGTTAGTTCTAAAGCAAAAGGTGCACGTGTTTACTAACAAGAGGATTGAAGTTTTAATAGGGTTGGAGGGATGTTAACCATAAGAGGTTTGTTATAATGATGCAGACACTAGCAATGAAGTAAAGTATTTTTTATTTAATGCAATGAACTATTAATTGGTGGATAATCCTTTCCCTAACTTGGATATCAATGTGCTCTTTTAAATCCTATTATAAATTCACTTGGACAATATAGATTCTAATATTTGACCTTGGGTGACACAACCATTGAAGTTTATGAGAGACAAAATTTTCTAAGTGCTAAGCTAACCTATCTAGCAGGCATTGTAACCATACTAGTATACCAAGGAAATCCACCAAAATAGGGAAATGCAGTTTAACTAAATTATTTATTGATAAGTTTTATACTTGACAAGAAAAAGCAACCAATGTACCAAGACAAATGAAAGGATCACACTATGATACATCCTTTCAAGCATCCTTAAAAGTAAATATCAGAAAACTTTGTTACTGTGTTCTGGATATCTTTGTGATGCCAACTAAAGGGCTCCCACAACTCTCTTAACACAATCCTAAATCATGTTTTTTGAAGGGACCTTGATATTAGAACTTAATTGTTGTAATATCCCGATTTTGACCCTATTGCATTAAAATTGTAAATGATGTAAATATCGTTATTAAATCATGGTGAGGAGCTCAAGGCCAAGGCCCCGCCATCGATTTAGCGTTTTATGTATCAGCAATTAAAAATAGATGCCTATGGTTCTTGTGCTAGACAGGCACAATGTAAATTAAGACATCATGTAAATACGAATTTTAATGAAATACCCACAACTAGCTATGCAATGCAACAAAGAGATGGGGGCATGATTTCACAAGGAATAGGGAGGGAAATTGTTTAAAAAAACTTGAGCCAATAGTGTAAGCCAAATGGCAATGAATGAACCCCAACTACCCATTTTGACTTATGCACCCAATCATTTAATTCTTCCAAGAGTTGGTTGAGGTAGTTGATGCCTTGGGATGAAGAGGCATGGCAGCTAATTTCGTGCATGGGCAAGCCATCAACCTACGAAATCATATGTTTGCTTCTTGGGCAAGAGAACACCCACAAAATGGTGCCCAAAGCCATCTTTCACCCATGGCCTTTGCTCTCTCACGCAGTCTGAGCTAGCTAGGGCTTTCTCCTTCACGTTTTCCATCTTTTTCGTGCATTTTCCATGGCTGGGAAGTCATTTTTGTATTGCGCAGTGGTTGGGAGGAAGGGAGACACAATTTGGGGGTTTATGGAGGCCATTTCTGTCCCTTGAATGCCCATAAACGTTTTCTGGAAATGATTTTGCTCTCCCAGGGTTGATTCCCCAATTGCCATTTCGTTTTTAGTTGCCCACGTTTTTCTGCAGCTAATGGAAACCCCATTTTGGACATCCCACTATAAAAACATTTCCCTTCATGCCCAGCACTTGTGATTTTGCTGTTATGTGCATCTCTGTTTTGGTTTGAACTTGTGAGCAAGAAATTTGGAGTGGAAGTGGACCAGAATTGCCTTGATAAACCTAGCGAGGAAGGTAACCTCTCAAGAAGATCAAAAGGGTTGGTTACTCTTCTATGCATACCTGGAAGAACACTAGAATGGGAGGTATGGCTTGAGGGACTGTGCAGTAGTGAAGGGAATACTTCCTTGTTCCAGGTGTGTAGGTATTGTGGTGACCAAGCTAAATAGATCTTGTAGAGGGCATCCATATCTCTGTGGTTGAGCTCACTAGCTTAGCAATTCTTCCTTTCCATTGCCTTAGTAGCCTGATAAACCCAACTGTGGATTGGCTTGGCTGATTTTAGTGTATTTTGGCTATGTATGAGTCTGTTGTTCCCTTTTACCTTGTAGAGATCATGCCCAGCTCAGGGGTGGCCGTTGTGTTGAGAGATTGATGAGCACAATTGGCCTATAGTTGGGTGGAACGTTGCAGTTGCATAGCCAGTTGCTCAAGGCTACTTCGTTTCAAGATAAGTACTCTCTTTTATAAATTCTGCAATGTCTTTATTTAATGGTTGTCATGAAAATCTAGAATGTATGTTAGATATTCAGATGATTTTTAATTCCGTTGTGTTTCTACAATATGCATATGTATATGTATTTTATTACCTATGATTTTTACTTAATAATCATGGGGCTAGATGCCCAGTTTTAGTGCCATGTTCTCTCCCTGGCTCGGTCTGAGGGGAGGGGACTTGACAATTTCCTTTGCTACTGATATTGGATCTCGATCAGGCACTAAGACTACTGGGGAAAAGTATCAGTCAATCCAATCATTGTTACAAATGCGACCATAGACTGCCAGGTTATAAAAAATAAGAGCTTTATTTGCATAAGGTATTAACTTCATTAGACAATCAAAATATAACCCCCAATCTACAACTAGGTTACCTGAATCAATCCAGCTACTCATTACTATAGTAACTAGGTTACCACATGCCTTCTTCCTATAGGGAAGAAATATTTTGATGCTCCATCCTGATTTAGCAATCCAAAGCACGGGACAGGGAGTGCTATGAAGGTATTGAAGTCCAATAAAGACATGTTCAATAACAACATGGCTTGAAAATAGGATTTTAAGCCTCGGTTTACCAATGATGACTAATTAGGTGAGATGCCTTATCAAACTAAAAACTTGAGTGGATGATGCATATGAGAAAAATGGTGAACTAGATGCAACTATGGAGATCTATATCTATTATGATACTTTACAGACAAGATCCAACCAAAAATTAATGCTAAGGACATGATGGCCCTAATCAAATTATACCTGGCAACAGCAAAGGTCTTGTCATAGTAACTATTGTTGTTTTAGCTTAGCAGTATAATTTTCATCTCTTTCAACTTTTAATTTAACAAATCATTTCATCCCATAATTATAGCATCATTTATTTGCAGTGGAAAATAAACAAGAATCACTAAAAGATAACCATGCACAAGAGACACAAAGATTTATCCTAGGAAACCCAAAAAAGGAGAAAACCCAACAAACTTTTCTTGTAAGAAATTAATCCAATACAAGAACAATACCAATCATGAAGTTGAACCCTAGCACAAGATGGGTTCGTCCTCCTTCACAAGAAACCCTAGCGAGGGTAGATGATCTTCCAAGAGAATAATAGAAAACCCTGAAATTACTTCATGTGACTTTTGCTAGTCCTCCTTGAGAAGTGCACACCACTTGAGAGAAGAAGATGTGTTGTGAATGTGTCAAATGAAGTGTGAGAACACTTCTACTTATATTCTTCAACTGACTAGAAGTTTCCACAATTAGGTCAGCTTGTACTTTTATTTTATCCTTTATTTACCTTTTATTTAGCTTTCAAGCCGACTTGTCATTTTGTCTTCTAGGGTCAATTTACCCCTTTTACTGGGGCATTTGTACTCTTCCTTGCCTTCCACTTCTCCAGGACTTCTTCAATGTATTGTCTTGACTCCTTGTTTATTTCTTCATCATAGAAAAGTTCTCCCTTGTTGATATCTCCTCACATGCGGGCACATTCTTTTCAGTAGAGTTCTAATGTTGATTTGACCATACTCTAAGATGTCTCAGACACTTCTTAGAGCCAATTGTCAAATTCAACATTAGATTGGACTTTGTCTAATATACAAGGAGATAATATCTCCTTGTAACATAGACAAGTCATCTGACTCTATGAGAATGGATCACTCCCACTACGTAGCACTCTTACATGGAGTACGCAATTTGACCTCTTGCCCCCTACAGCCCAATCCACGTGATTGAATGAGGCTAAGCCTCCACGCCACAAACAAGGGCTACGACGGGGCCATTCTCTCTGGGTTGTGAACCCATCCAAGAGAATGATCTACAGAATTTTTCCCAATGCTAGAACCATGGAGAACATCAACCCTCCCTCTCAGCGAGGGAGGCATTTTGTGCCAATTCGCTAACTTGGTGAGAATTTCCATCATCTACATTTCGAGTTTGTTAAGCCTATGCAAGGCCATTCATCCATAATTGGCTCAGGTTATTTACTGCAAAGAAAATATCTCATCGGGAATCTAATTAACTATCTGTACATCACCAAATTTGAATTTGAAGCGGAATCACTTAGCTTCAATAGTCATGGGCTTGTAGTCCATCATTCCGAATCTCTTAGGATCTCAACTATATACTCCCTCTGCATCAGGAAGATCTCTACAGTACCAATAATCTCGAACTCAGAGGCCAACTCCCTCTTACACTTGACACTAAGCTTCTATGTTTCCCCAAAAAAACATATCATCAATCATATAGTACCAAGATCAAATGGTCACCATCAACAACCTTGTAGTAAAGGTTGGAATCTACATCACTCTTGGTGAAACCCAAGCTCACCAAGTATATGTCAATCTTGGCATCCCAATATCTAGAGGCCTGCTTGATTTTGTACAAAGTATTCTTTATCATCAATAGGTTGTGTTGCAGCTACTCCCGTTGTGTGGGAATATATTGCTCCCTCTATACCTGAGTATCCTACTCCCTCTGCATCTAAACACTCTACTCTCTCTATATCTAAGTATCTTGCATTCACTGCATATGGATACTATGCTTTTGGGCCAATCGTCCCACAACATATAGCTCAGGATAATGGAAGATTGTTTGCCCCTATGTATCCATCTGTGTCACCTCCCATCAGGTGGGTCTACTGGATACCTTCCAATACTTTATCAGGGTTTGCAAAAATGGCTAGCTCCATAGCCTATATAATGTCCCATCTCAGATGCTAATATGGTTTGCATGTTAGATCTTATAGGTCTACTTGGAGGTCACCATTGACTTCCCTTCAGGTCTCGACACTATCATACATCATTCTTCATGATGGACTAATATTCTTCCATCATGTCTTCCTACTAGCCTACTGCCTTATCACTACATCATCTCTTGGAAGATCCAATTATTTTGTTGGCTCTACTATCTCATCCTGATAGAAGGATGATTATTGTACTTAGAGGGATACTAATCCTTCAGAATCTTCTGCTTCTTGTTATATAACTCCATATGAAACCTTCTAGATTTCTTGAATGTTACCATCTTCATCCTCTTCTTCCTTGGCACATGGGTGTATGTTGAACAACTAAGTAACCACTCCTGTGAATACTACCTCAGGAGTCTTGTCATCTAATATCTGGTGAGGACACTTGATCTGAGCATAATTGTCATCCTATATGCATCTTCCCATAAGAATGTGGGTAGATCTTAATCATGGACCTTCGTCACCAGAATCTTTACAATGGACCTATTCGTGACAGAAATGTCCACAAGGGTTAACCAACACTAATTTAAATAGTTACGATATTCATCAATAAAGATAACAATTCAATTTGAGAAAATAAAACTTATCACATAAAATATAAAGTACGCGTCTTTGTTTGTTTTGTTGGCTCCCTCTTGATCTCTACCTCCTTGCAGAAATCACTGGAGTTTCTGGGAGGGATCTCTTCTTCATCATCTGATTTGACAGTCGTTATCTTCTTCTGACCTTCTGAAACTTGTTGTAGTCTTCATCACGGGTCTTCATGGAGTAGATCACCAATGACATTCACATAGTATAAGGCATCATCCTAGGATGATACTTGTTATCACATATATAGTAGCCGGGATACCATACATTTTTTGTCAGATTCCAGTACACTATCCAGCCAGTTCCATACATTGAGATGCTGATATGAGCATCTATATTGGATCACTATCAGATTTTGGACGGTATATCTATTCCCCAGTGCCATGACTGAGTCTCAGGACACACACAGAGATGACTGATATAGCCATTATACCATTTGTACAGAGCAGTCAGTAGTGCCTAGAGTTACAACAGCAGTTTCAGAGGACAGATGATGGTTCAGGTGATGAGCATTCAGTTATATGACTCAACAGGTATATCATTGTGTTATGGTTATATTGCTTTTATACTTATTCTTATAGCGTGTCTTAGCACTTAGTGTCATGATCTGGCGATCATATAGATATGTGGACCTGGTTGATCTTATTATATATATATTTTATTGTCCCTACTCAGACTTAGAAGTTCACTATTCATACTCATTGGTTTTACCCTCCCTAGGGAGAATAGAGGTGATCATTCCACCATACCTTGGCTTGCTAGTGTTGGCTCCATTATTCATTGTCTTCATCCATCCATTGCCTACCTTTTAGTTTATCACCCTGACTTACTACTTGACTAGTGACATGGAGGATCTTTTCCCCACTGTAGCCTCTGTATTGGATGAGCTTCCCTGTTTATTGTGTCTCGGCTCTGAGTTGGTGACAAAACTTACCTATGGTGAGTTGGAGTTCCTTGTGAAGTCCCCCTAGTCACTAAAGTTATGTTGGCTAAACCTGAAACTTTTAGTGCTGCCATGAATACAAAATCTGGAAAATGAAATGCTATATCTTGTATGAAAAGCCCATTCATGCAATGTGTTTCTAAACACACATGAATGAAAGGCATTCCAAATGAAAATGGCCATGAAAATAAAATGTTATATCTTTTGGAAATGTAAATACCTAGGTAAACAAGCTGTCTGTGACACACCTAGAAGTGCTCAGGTAAACAAGTGCCTTAAAAACACACCTGCAGTAGAAAGCCTAAAATAAATGTAAATCTATGTAATGTGTTTATAAATACACATAGATCAAAGGCTATGGAAACTTCAGGCCCAAAAATCAATGAAAGTTAAATGCTATATCTAAATAATTGCTGGCCTCAATTGTATTATGGATTGTGCGCATCTGTTAAAGGTGAATAAACCCTCTTTGAACAACTCATCCATTTGTGAGACACCGCCATTCCCTGTGTTGTTGCTCATTTAGTATATACTATGGTGTGTATTCCCTTTCCCTGTTCCAAAGTGTCACAATGTTAAGTCAGTCAAGTCATCCCTTAGCCTAGCCATGTTATTTTAGCCTTCACCCTTCACTAGCAAATTGATCACAGCTATGAAGTGAGTATGGTCTTGAAAGTCTAGTCTGAGTCTTAATATTAATTAATGACATTATATATTTGGATTTAAATCTCCAGTAATGATTACTTTGTGTTATAATTGCTATTTGATTAAGTTGTAGAGCATGCATTAACCTTTGACACTTTGTAGCAACTTCTTATGATAGTATGAGTTATATTTGGTCATGTTGACTTGGTCAAACCTAATTTGACCAAGGTCAACCACAAGACATGAGATGGTTGGACCTTGTGATGATATGGATAGATGATATATGGTCTATGTACATGTACATGATGATTCTATGCATCAGATACAGGTTTATGATGATGATTCATGGTTTACAGCATTATTTGATCATTTACAGATTATTATTATTTCACCTGTTCCGGTATATTGAATATATTTTATGATCATGCAGAGACTCATATGGTGTATGGGTACACATATTGGATGGATTTGGACCTTCTGAGTCCAATGAGATAGTCTGTTTTCAGTTTCGGGCACTTACAGTGATGATTGAGCCTCAGTAGGCGAACCCAGTGTAGTTTTGGTCTGTCGAAGACCCTGTCAGAGCAGAGAGGATTTTTATTTGGTTGACGTAGGGTGCTGTGCTTGGAGGGGGTGGTCCAGCCACTTGTTTTTACCATATTACCCCCCTCCCGGACACACTAGTGCCCTCACCTTGACAGCGCAGGCACTCCAGGAGGCAGCTTGGGGCAGTTTCACACTTCCCAAGGCATTTCGGGATTGGTAGAAATGGCTATTGAGGAATTCGATTTGGGATACTGAGGCAATGTCTTGGCATGGGATGATCAGTGATGATGGGTTGATGTATTCCACACCTCCTCCAGCAGTTTCAGCTTCATCGGGACCTGCATCCATCACTTATGGCACTTTCTGATGATTTCTGAGGCCTTTAAAGGCCCACGATTTGTCCATAGAGGCACGATTTGGTATATTGATGACTATTTTGTCCTTATTGTGCTATGGGGACTAACCAAGGGTGGCTAAAATTACCCCTTGGACCCACCATAAGCTGCTTATTATATTTTGTCATCATGATATGGTGGGATTCCCCTCTCCTAGGGCGATTTTGTCCACTTACGTTATATTTTATTAGTGATCCATGTATTTTATTGTTGAGCTCATCTCAACCATTGATTAGACATTTGTATATTTTAATCTTAGCCACTCATTCAAAAAGTGGTTAGGTTTTTTATGCCTCTCCTTCCTATTTAAAGGAGAGAGCTTCTCATTATAAGGGGTCTTTGGCTTTTGGATTATTGGTATAGAAAAACTTTCTTGTGGAAATTCTTGTGGTCTCCTTTACATCTGGTGTTCTTAGATGGTGATTGGAAAGTCTATTGCAACCTAGAATTTGGAATTTGTGGTAAGATCTATCTTTTTTGGAAATCATTGTCTTGTCTACAGGAGGGTGACTTCAACAAGGGCGATTTTGCAAGGCTTCTTCAAATCGACTTTCTTGGCATTTGCTTGTATCAGGGGGTTATCATTAGTATCATTGTGATCTATGCTATCTTTCTGTTACTTCTCTTGTGGCATTAGTCTTATCTCTTGATTGCATCAAATCTGATATTGTTGACGTTTGTTGTGCAGGAGAGAGGGCGCATTGGCTTCTTGGACTAAATCGACTTCATAGAAAACTACCTCAAAGCTTCTCAAATTGATCAGGTTTGCATAGATCATCATCATCAAGGCATCTACAAGGTTACCCAGTTAAGATCCACAGGTTTTTTTCTCTTATCTTGATCCAATCCATTGACATAGCTCATAAATTGATAAAACCCTAATTAATTCAAACCCCCATTGTTACATTTTCTCAGATCTACTAAGATCTAGTGGGTTGTTGGGTATAATATTGAAAACCCACCTCTATAGTATCCACGGCATCCCGGATCTATAGTTTGGTGAGGATTGGCCTCCATTTGACCCCCTTTCCAAGCCAAATTAGCCTCTCCAAGTGAGGTCGCACTCCTTGGGGAAGGTGAGTTACCCTAGATCTAGTTGATGGGTAGTTGAGATTCCAATTGTTTCATGATCTACACATCCAATAACCTACCCCCAGGTTGTCACTTTTTTTATTTCTACCTTGTGGGCCCTATTCCACATTTTAAGGGATTTAATCCCCATTTTGGGCCACTTGGTATCTTTAAACTCAGATCTAGTAAGATCTAGCCATCGGATTGCCTTGAAATTGTAGATCCACACTCTCACTTGATCAAACTACTTGGATCTAAATTTTGGATGCCATTGGACTTGTCTTGATTCATTTATCCCACTTTTTACCCTCCTTGGGCAAAGTCGCACCACCTTGGAGATTGGAGTTGGTCCACTTCTAGGACGTGGGTACTTGAGATTTTAGGGGATTTGGAATGGGCATAATTCAAAACCTAGGTCTAGTTGGTCACTTCATCAAATCTTGCCTTCGGGATAACATTCCTTGTTTTAAGGGATTGTGGTCCACTTAGGTCAAACCTTGAATCTTTAGATCTAGACTTATCCATCCATCAAACCTTTAATTTCCCACTTGTCTCATGCAATAGGAGTCATCAACCACAAGTTAACTTCACTTTGACTCCATTATCCCAATTCCCAAGGCACTGGTCTCTCTCCAAGTCAATTCGACTTTCCTAGATTGTTGGATTAACTTGTGGTTTGACCCTTGTGTGGTGAACTAAACCCTTTGGTGTCATCATACGTCATGATCAAGCTTGTCACTCGTACTAGTTAGCCCCAATTCAACCCCTAAACTACTCTGCATTGGACACGGTTCCCAAGGCAGTGGATTTTCTCACATTGAACTAGTACTTCAATCCTGGATCCCATTTCAAATAGTATAAGTCACACTCACATCAACAATGAACCAAAGCTATACTCATTGAACCCCTCACTTGTCTTGTGACTTCATCCTTAGGTCTAGGATAAACCATACACCTTACTTCACTTAGAATTAACTTGATTTGGTGTCTTATCTCTCATGTCGGGAGTAGATCGGGTCTCCCCCTTTGTTGTCAGGGCTAGATAACATAAAGCGAAGGTTGCCTCGACTGGCGTGACAACCATATATTGGAGGTCGAGGTGATCATGGTTGCACCTTTTGAGTTGCCCTTCCCTATTGCCATCCATTAATGGATACATCCACAGGGGTAACTACAGTTTAGGTGATAACAATACTATCATTGGTGCACATGTATCTAGAATGTATCAGAAGAAATACTCCTTTCGGAGATCATCTACAATTTCCTCAAGTTTATCTTCTTTTATCTTCTTTAATTGAGGTTCATCAACACTGGCTATTGATGCATGCGCCTTTCCTTCCTTTTCCATTGAGTACACTTGTTAGCATAGTGACCAAATTTATGACAAGTGTAACACTTTATCTTTGAAAGGTCCTTCTTTTGAGCTGGGGTTAGATCCTTCACTTGAATTTTTCTTCTTTTTGAACTTTCTTCTTCTTCCTCTTCCTTTTCTTGCATGAGCTGCAAGAGCTTGATTTTCTTCTTCTTGAGGGTTTATGTGAGCTATTCTTTGATAATACTTTGGCCTCTTCTTGAACATAATCAATCCATAGTCAATCAAACTTGGGCAATTTTTCTCTTCCACAAACATTCTAAATAAACGATTCCCGTGTGGAAGGAAATCCATTAAGGGTCATCATAACAAGTTATGCATCTTCAATAATGTCTCCAATGGTTTTAAGTTGATCTCTCAACTGTGAGACCTTCATGAACTAAGTAACAACAGAATCTGAACTTGACATCTTTATGAAACATAGTTGATTTCTCAAGGCTAGTCTTCTGCTGCTGGTTTTGCATTCATACAATGCTACTAAGGCATCATACATTGCTTTAGCAGTCTTCAACTCATATATATGAGGAATCAAGTGGTATTTTACAGAGTCTACCAAGATCCTCTTTGCCTTCGCTTCATTCTTCTTATATCTGGATTTCTCTCCATCATCTTTTGGTTATGAGATATCCTTCTTTACATAATCCTGGATTTCATTTTCTTCCAAGACAAAGAGTATTCTTGTCTTCCAAGATTTAAAATTTGAAGCACCATCCAATATATCTTCCACTCTGAGGTTGTACACCATTTTGACGAAATCTGAAAATTTGATTCTGAAACCTTAACAGGAGTTAGGTCAAAACTGAAGTTTGGAAAAACTGAAATTTTCCTCCACAGATAGATGCGCCCTCCTAGGGTGAATTCCATAACACTATTTTTCAGTCTGATATGTGGCTAGAAAGGCTCAAAACTGGAAGCCCTAGTTTCTCGGTTCAGCAGAAACTAGGTCAAAATTGAAAATTGTCAAATGTGAAAACTGACTCTGCAAGTAAATATGCCCTCCTAGAGTGAGCTCCAAAATGCTAAGATCAAACTCAATTTGTGGTTAGAAGTGGTAGAAACTGAAATCCCTTATTTCTCGATTCCAGTAGAAATTAGGTCAAAACTAAAAAATCATGAAACTAAGATTTGCTTCCACAAATAGCTGCGCCCTCCTAGGGTGAGTTCCACAATGTTGCTTTTCAATCCAATCTATGGAGAGAAGTCTCCAAACTTGGAAGCCCTATTTTCTAGATTAGGGCATACATAGTCTAGGCAATGGCATCTATTCAGAACTGCTCTGATACCATGTTGTTGTTTTAGCTTAGCAATATAATTTTCATGTCTTTCATCTTTTAATTTCACAAATCATTTCATCCCACAATTATAGCATCATTTATTTGCAGTGGAAAATAAACAAGAATCACTAAAATATAACCATCCACAAGAGACACAAAGATTTATCCTGGGAAACCCAAACAGGGAGAAAACCCATCAAACTTTTCTCATAATAAATTAATCCAATACAAGAACAATACCAATCATGAATTTGAACCCTAGCAAAAGATGGGTTTGTGCACCTTCACAATAAACCCTAGCAAGGGTAGATGATCTTCCAAGAGAATAATAGAAAACCCCAAAATTACTTCATGTGACTATTGCTAGTCCTCCTTGAGAAGTTCACACCACTTGAGAGAAGAAGATGTGTTGTGAATGTGTCAAATGAAGTGTGAGAACACTTATATTTATATTCTTCAATTGACTAGAAGTTTCCACAATTAGGTCGGCTTGTACTTTTATTTTATTCTTTATTTATCTTTCACGTTGACTTGTCATTTTGTCTTTTAGGGTCAATTTACCCCTTTTACCGAGGCAGTTGTGCTCTTCCTTTCCTTCCACTTTCTTTGGGACTTCTTCAATGGATTGTCTTTACTCCTTGGTTATTTATTCATCGTAGAAAATTTCTCCCTTGTTGATATATCCTCACATGCGGTCACATTCTTTTCAACAAAGTTCTAATGTTGATTTGACCATACTCTAAGAAGTCTCGGACACTTCTTAGAGCCAATTGTCAAATTCAACATTAGATTAGACTTTGCCTAATATACAAGGAGATAATATCTCCTTGTAAGATAGAAAATTCATATCACTCTACAAGAATGGACCACTCCCGCTATGGAGCTCACCCACATGGAGTACGCAATGTGACCTATAGCCCCCTACAGTCCAATCCACATGATTGAACAAGGCTAAGCATCTGAGCCACAAACAAGGGCTATGACGGGGCCATTCTCTCTAGGCCGCAAACCCATCCAAGAGAATGATCTGCAAAATTTTTGCTCTATGCTAGAACCATGGAGAACATAAACATAAACCCCCATCTTTGTATCTTCCTCTGGTGAGACTGGCCTAGTAGTTATAGACAAAGTCAAATATCAAAGTGCAATAATATGAAAATAAAGGAAAATACATGAATAATGAAAGGTCATAAAAGATAATCACTTAAGATGGAATAAACACTTATGCAGATAGATTGTATTTACAGCAAGATCCACCATCAGATTCATTAGAGCGATATCCTTACACCACGTAGGCTATTTGAAGCTAATTTCTAGAAAGGAATATGGAGTTTATCACAATTAACTTTATAGTATAATTAAGATGGTTAGAATTAGGTGGCATACTCATTTACGGAATCCTCTAAATAATGGGCTATATAGGTAACCAGGTCTACAAAATACCTAATGGAAGTGTGCTATAAATATTCAAAACATGCATCATTATATTCATCCAAAATAATGTATATTTATGAAAAAACTTATATTGATTGTTAATGAAAAAAAGTTATAGTGAGTGTTTTATGCAAAATAGATGTGTCATAGATGGAGCTTCCACAAGCTACAGCAAAAATTCAAGAAAATCATCCCCCATAGGCTGTCGACTGAGTGTGCAAGGAGGACACACTCCTACGGCCACACACTAGGTAAACCAACTAGGTGAAACTCTAGTTGCCATACCATGTAGGGACAACAAACCTACCTTTGCATAGTTGTTAATTAGGAAATTGGAGAGTAGTCTATAACTCTAGCTCTCATCCATGCTTATAATTTAAAAACTTACACATTTTATATAATCTCGGTGCCTAAAGCACTACTTGATTCAACAAGAGCCACGTGGTGGCAATGTCCTTGACATTGCCACCTGCTCTATTTGTAGAAAGTTGTAGGAAGGATCTATTAACTTGGAGATGTGGACAATTGATAGAAGTTAATATGAATAAAAATAATGTATCCATAAACTTGTTCAAATCATTAGTCCTCAACTTTTTATGAAATAGAGGTTTGCCACCACCTCCACAATTCTCAACAGTACTCACCATTCCCCAAAAGAATGGAGATTGAGTATGAAAGAATGGTAGACCATTTGAATTAAAGTACCTCCCAACTACCATCTCTAGCTCTTCCTTTGTCGTTGTTTTCCTTTGTCACTGAGCATTAAATCCTACAATAGCCATAACAATCTACGACTATTAGCATAGATAGAAGCCTCTATGCAAAGCAGAAATGTGACTAAGGTATTATATCATAATACACTTATTGTAACTGTCTGTGCAAAAGATTTGTATTGAAAGGAAACATTAAGACCCACATGTTTTTATATGGATTATGTTTCTTGGTAATTCCACAAAAGTTACTTGGGGTTTGTGATGACAAGCAACCCCAATTGTTTAGGAATTGAATACTAGAATATTGGGACGAATAACAGGGTCAACTGTAGGTGAAATCCTTCATGGCCGGTGCATACCTTCCATGCCATAGTCAAAATGTGGGTGCTTAGGTTACATCTGAGCCCCGAGCTTCGCTAGCTTAAAAAAACTACCCTCTTCCTCAAGACTACTACCCTTGATGATTGTTCCGAACTTTATATTGTTTTTTTTGTGCATTATGCAATAAACTAGAGTTAGATTAGGCACAAAGTAGAAAAATAAAAAAGGCAAAAGTATCATAATGAAGCTTGTTGCCTCTGGTCAATCCTATTTGAGATTGGTCAAATCATGGGAGTCATCATGTTGTAGTAATTGCCTTCCAAAGCAAGAATATTGGATTGATGTCTAGCTAAATTGCATCAGTTGCCAATGCAGAAAAGGGAAAACAAAGCGTAAAATTGCTACTCGATCTTAGTAGTGACTTTAGAACATATAAATTTTAGAACGTTTGAATGGAAATTTTAGGAGATCTAAGTTTTTTTAGCAGACTTGGACAATTTTTTTTAAGTTGCTTCTTCTTGTCAATGTTTTCTATGTGATTATTCTTACTTATATGTTGTGGACTGAGGACCTCTAGGGAAACAATTTAGCAACATGGGAACCTCTAAAAAAGGCCGAAAGCTAGGGAACCAATTCAACAACAAGCACCATGTAATTTCATATGAACAACAACAAAAAACTATAACCTTTACAACAAATAAACATAAAATAATTAATATTTTCAACATCTTACTTTTTTATTCACGTAATGTAGTTTTAACGTTTTATTTTTCTAAATTACTATTATCTATGAAGTTTGTTATGTTTTATTTAAATTTTACGCAAGAGTATATTTTAATTTTAATTATTTATATAAAAATATTATAGATTTAGTATTATAGATTTTTATGGTTTTATTTAGCTTATTTATTTATTTTAATAATTGAAATTTATTAAGTTTTAGTTAATCAATTTTAAGTTAAATGTTAGAATCTTAACATAAATGCTAAAATCTTATATGGATGCTATACTCTTAACATATGTAATTCTATAATTATCTAATAAGAACTTGCCACATTTAGAATCCATTGTAATAAAAAGCCATGGTATAATGCCCATTTTATCATCAGTTTTTTTGTTATTTCTAAAGTATTCACGATTGTCGCAGCTAGAAACATAATATTCACATTCACTACTCATTTCATCATTTTATGGAGAGATTTTGATAAAATTTGCAATAAGAAGTTATTTTGAAAACTTATTAATAACTTTTCATTTAGTATTTGTGTACGTGGCAAAAACCTAGCAAGAAACTACTAACTCTTCATCTGCTTTTTTCATATTGTTATATTTCATGATTTAATATTGATTTTAATCCCTTAAGTAAATATTAATGATCCTATGACCATAACACCTAAATAAACTTTAAGTAGATACAACTCATGACTTGGTTATTGGATATCTTTTGTTATTATAAGATCCATACTATGTTTCTTAGACATATAACTCCAAAGGTTGTTGGGTCTTCGTATATTTTTTATATATTAATATTTATACAAAAACTTATAGAATACAAAGCCTCACGATAAAAGCCTTAAGGTCGTATAGATTTGAATTTTTTGATTAACGTTTAATGTTATGCTAAGTATGAAAACCATGACTATCATTTGGCTCATACTCGATTATAACAGTATCGGTTATCAATATTCCTCTACGTTTTAAAGAGTATGGTAAACATTTGATAATTCTTCATAATCAAGTGATTGGACATATAATAGGATTGTATTGTGGTTCCATTTACATGTCGATCTAGCATAGTAAGTTTAATGATAAATTAAACTCGATCCACTCATACCTCATACATGCCATTTTTGCATCAAAACAACATATGATATTGTGTTTAATGATTGTCCTTATTATCATTTAAATTTGTCCAAAAACATGTCTAGTGCCAATTTCGATGTCAGTGAAACAATTTTTTCTGCCAATTTTGATGTCAATGTATTAATTTTTCTTTGAATTAAGTTTTATTATGCATACGACTTGTCCTCATCTGAAGCTTTTGAAGCTGGCCGTGGAAACCAGTGGTATTAACACTTGTCTGGATGTTGGTATGGAAAGCATGTAAACAGATCAGATGATGATCATGGTGTGGATTTGGCATTTGCGACTTTATGTGGGTATTGCAGCCACTGTTACTCAGTCATCCTTTAGATTGAGATGACATGATAGCTGTATTAATTTATATGTGGCAATCATTTGGGTAATGACATGAAAATTCATTGCTTAAAACACGTATAGCTTCAATGCAAGGTAAATAATTTTTATAATCAAGTAACACCTCCATTGTCAATCCGAATTTTCAAGATCTTTGATGGCGGGTCTCGAAGAATGGCATGCTTTTGTTTCTGATATTCAATTCAAAAGGTTTGGCTAGTATTTTTGTGATTGCATGTGGATTGCCTGGTGTTCTTGGAAAAACCGTTGACCTCTTATGTATTATTCAGGTATGTCCATAAACCCTTAGTTCTGGAGACTTTCATTCTAAGATTGCTATCAGCCGCTGTACCAAGTGGTAATTAATCCTCATCATGAACTTTTGGCATCAGTATTAGAAAGGTAATTGAATGATTGAGATTTTTGTAGTATTATATGTAAGTGCCTATTTGATTATGATTCTTCATTAGCCTAGGAATTGGATTCTAATGTATAGATTTTCAATGTAATTTGCAGCAAGGAGGTAGCCAAGGATGCCATCTTTTACTCATACACGAGATGCATTAATGGTTTTGTTGCTATTGTTTACGACGAGAACAATCTCTTTCTCTCTCACATGAATTACTTGTCATTACCTTTCTCGGTTTTCTAACTGAATCGGTGGTCTTGATGTTGGATGTTGTTCATCAGAACTCCCATAGGTATTTTCTATATTCGTTAACCGAGCAAAAAGTCTGTAGACAACTCGTTCATGGGGATTCCTGGTATTAGAATTTGAGAATGAAGAAATTCCTCTGCAATCACTCTAGACAAAAATAGATTTTGGGAAGGACGTAACATTGCCAACCTGGATGCAGGTATCCCTCCTGCTTAATTTTTTTTTTCTTATGCAAATTCCCCTCTTCCTCGCAATCACCAGACACAGTTGATAACTCAATGAGATTGAGCTAGACTAGAACAAAAACTCCCCTTGAAACAGTCCATTCTATCCAATTTAACTAGTCCACTAGTTGTGTTTGATAAAATATTATCAAATTTAATTCATTTGATTAATATTGTTGGCGTTGTTGCGTGTTGTTGCTCTTGTTGTTGTTGTCGTGCCTGGGTGTATGGCCTGAAGTTGTTGTGGTGCCCATGTGTATGGCGTGAAGCTGCAAGCTTAGCTCTTCGACTTACTGGTTCATCCGTAGGCATGGCACAATGGTTAACATAAGGTTTAATATATATACTTGTTTGCTTGGAGGGAGTTTGGCCTACGACTGGATGTCGTGGCTTACATAGCTCCTAGCTAACATCTCGTTTAAACCTGTGCAGGGTATGTTGGACGTAGCATGGGAGGGGATCGTGAATTACATCCTAGCGATCATATCCCTACTCATCAAGGTCAACACTTCTTGTTTTGGTTGATGCATATGTTAAATAAACTTCGAATCTCTTATACCCTGATCATCAAAGTATTTTGATGTAGATGGGATAGTTGGCTTCAATCCCATCTTAGCTCTGTTCATCATAATGGAAACGTGGGAAAATAAGTGCATACATTTACAGAGGTTGAGAAGTTTGTATTGGAGACGTTCTTTCCAATGGGGTGTATGAGCCTCTCCACCACCCAAAGGAATGCAAATGAAATGAGAAACTACTTGAATAAACCCACCTTTTCCAGGAAACCAAGAACACGTTGAAGGAATTTAATGCAAAACTAGTACAAGGACAGGTGTAGGTAGGATACTCTAGATTCCCCACCTATGGACCAGTTCGATAGATAGTCTATCCCTGTCAATGTAAATGTTGAGGGCTGTGTGATTAACAAGAGGTGGAAGACCCATAGTGTTATAGTTTCTTCAAGTTTCTTAAACCACATATATTAGAGGGAAAAGGGCCTTTCAGAGATTTGGTTTCAAGTATGATTTGAGTGACCATACCTGTAGAGTTGTCGTAGGTAATTCCATCCCAATTGCAAGGTGCATCAATGGAGTCCTTTCAGTTTCTCATAGAAAAATGAGGATCTTTCAAGCTACTTTTCATTTGTAGTAGTAAAATTTGAGCCTCTCGAGGAAGAGCTTGGGCTCTGTTCATCTTCAGCAAACACCATGAAAGCAGGGCCAACCATAAACTCCAAAAAACATTCTTAGTCTCCATCGTTTCTTCGGTATCTCATAAGCCTCTATTGCAAGTTCAGGCTATTGGGTATTTTGCAAGCATAGCTCTCTATTTACAGCCATGGCTTTTTCCAAGCAAGTAACTTAGAAGAGAGCCAGCTTCCACCATAGGGTTGCAATACAGTAATTAACTGTAACCCGAGAAACTTATTTCCAGGCAATAAAATTTATTTGCAAGGATGGTTTCAATGATTCGATTCGTCAGCAACGTCAATCACCCCTCAAGTAAACGCTACTACAAATATCCAGCGACTTTGTGTGACTCCATAATACTGAGTTGTGAATTGGGTAAGCCATGTGTGGAAAATAAATGGAGGTACTCCGCGTTGCATTGACTAACAACAGTGTTTGGCGTTTCGAGCAGTGGACAGAGCCTTTGGCATTTCCAGCAGTGACAGAGAGGACCCCAGCACTCTTGTATGCCCAAATACGTACTATAAACTTTATGAGAGCGGACAAGCAAGGCATGGCGTGACCCCATGACCCCGTAGACCTCGCTTACGTGAGCCTGCCGCCGAGGCCCGGGCACCAAACATCGAGGCCGATGCCAGCACTCAAGAGCCAATGAAAATTGAAATAAATGTTTTTTAAAATATATTTAATATAAAAAAAATATAACATTTCCATAAACTTAAGGCAACAAAAAATATCTACCATGTACTACGATGTTAATAAGACTGACCAAAAAATATATGTCAAGGACATAATAAATGTTCATTTACTACAAGAATACACATGGAGACATGAAAGATGGCTCAAATGTGAGGATATCAAAGGAAAAAGAAGTTAGTGCATATTGGTTGTTAGGACAAGAAGCATTGTTGCCATGGTGAAAGAAACCCTACTTCTATGCAAAACAAAGCAATAAGAATCCCAATTTTCGATGAAATCAACCACAAAACTAAATTTAAAGTGAAGTAAATTAAGTAGGCATACAGTGAAAGTGTATGAGTTCTCTCCAATATTAACATTTTCTCATAAAGCAAATCATTCATACTTAACTTGTATTTTGAATTTTTGAACCAAAGAAATTCAAACCTAGGTGTTGTCGAATTTCATGTATGCGCCAAGGTTCAAATTGTTTAGTTTTTGGGTAGAACCCTGATCCAAGTGGAGTGGATGGAATAGAAGCCTCTTCCGTTCGCTGGGGAGAGCATGCTACAGGCGAGTGTAGCTTGAAAATGGAGGGTAACTATAGTCCTTCAATCCATTTACGTGTATTCTATCTCATTTTCGGCTATATAAATGTCTTATATTCATTTCAAGCTATAACACATTGTTTACATGCTAAAATTTAATGTTTTAATGTGTAATTTATTTTCTTATATACGTTTAGTTTTCATTATATGCATGCCTTAAATTAATATATGTAATTAAGAAATAACATGTTTACATATTAGAATTTCAATGTTTACACATTACAACAACTAAATACATCATCATCATTAAGTCATATGCATCTAGGAGCACAAGATTTAATTACCTAAAAAAAATCTCTAAGTTAACTTTAAGTTATCCATTTACTTTTAAGTTAATTTTTATTTACTTTATGGTGTCTAATGTCTTATATACATTCTTTTCCACTTATATCCATGGTTTATAGTCATTCAATCATTTTGTGTGTATTTTATTTTGTTAGTCCCTGTCGTAAGCAGGGACTATATGTTCCGCTTTTCACAATTAGTTTGAAATCAAACCATTAGAAAACATCATGTTTATTAAGGTTACTTAAAATAATGTTATTTTTTATTTTTCTTTAATAAGTTCTTTCTTAATATTTATTAGACAAGAGCTCTTGATTAGACGTTTTTTATCATTGAACGAAATACTAAAAATTCAAAAATAAAATAAAATACCATCCACATAATATTACTTACCAAATTGATTGAAATGTTTATGTGCTAGTGGATTGCCATTCCCAAAGAGATTTGTAGTAATTGTCACTTATCTGAAATTATCACCCATCTCACAATGTGCTGTAATTTCTTCTTTTCTTAGCCATGAAGCTATCTCAGAATTCCTCGAAACTATATCAAATTCCTCGATCATGCCATGTGCCATTCCATTTTTTCTTAGCCATGAAGCTACCTCAAAATTCCTATTTCACGCCACATATGGGAATTCCTCGATCACGCCAAATATCGGTTTTTCAGCAGTATTCAATCCGCGCTCCTCCAAGGTGGCTAGGTGATTCTCTGTGAAAAGTTTAAAACCATGTTATGAACCTAATGCCAAGACAATAACCATGTTTTATGTACTTGTGGGGGGCTCTCTGAGTTAGACAGCGTTGCCAAGTATGGAAGCACTGGTATACTTCTATCTGTAGCATATGTACATCTTACTATTTCTCTCTTTCTACTTTTGCAGCGATAGCAGCTATGGGCGTTGCTTGGGAGACTTGGTATAACAAAAGATTTGTGGAACCCATCTGTAATTGGTAAGCCCAAAAACTATTCCATGAACAATCTCTCAAACTGGAATGGAGATGTCCCTTTTACTCTGATGCTAGTTGACGGTCAATGCACTTGTAACGCGTTCTCGTAGGGTTTGCCTTCCAACATTTTTCATTTAAGTGTCTATCTAGGGAAATTGATGCCTCGCATTAGGGTTTCCTTTTTCATTTAGTATACTAGAAGAAAAGTATGTGTACAGTTGAATTGAGAGAAATGTATTTATGTGTGGGTTATGCGGACTCCTTCCAGGAGATCGAACCTCAAGATTGTTGTTCAGATTGCAGCTGGCGTCAATATCTTTTCTTGGGATTCGGATTTTCTCTAAAGTTAAAATGTATTACCTTCTTATTGATTACTTTAGTGAGAGTAACTTTTGTTTGATAGGGTTTTGCTCTGAATACGTACTATTAAACTTGAGTAACCGATCACCTGTGAAATTTCAGTTTTTCAAGAGTAAGAAGTCGAGAAAGTAGATTTCATTTTTGCAGAAGATTTCCTTCTTACTGATTATAAATGTTTGCATTTATGGGAAGTTACAAGTGGAATTTGCTTTCACAGTTACTCTATTTTATCAAAGTGTCTCAAATGATATGTTTTCGGCTGGGTAAATTAGGGCTTCTCTATGCTCGACCTTCCTATCCGCTTTGTCTTACTTTAATCCCTTTCTCTATGCAATTTGGCCATTCAGGTCGTGAAAAGAAAAAAAAGACCTAAGATTGCCCTTTTCATACAGTTCTTCCATGTTTGTAACTAAATATTCTACATTAATGAGAAAGGGTTTCACTATCTATCCATGTTTAAGACTTTTAAAGGTTTACTCGGTTTTTATTTCCAGTTTTATGATTATATAAGGACCGTTGAGTTTCTCATAAGGATTCTAAGTCTGAATAAACATAACTAGAAGTCCTTACAGTTAGGGTTATATGAAAAATATTTCTCGACCTGTTTGGTTCCAAACCCAACCCTAGACCATATTGGTTTATTGGCAATTGCCTCATAAATTTCTCCAAATAAAATTGTTAAGAAGTGCGGCTGGATATATGAGATATAGATCTTATATTGTATAGACATTTTATTTTCCTATACAATCTTTTTTTTCTTTTTCACTGTTGGTTGTATCTTAGTCGTTCTAAGATAAAAATAAAAATAAAATCTATCATAAAGAATTTAACTCATTTACATAACTTAGCATAAAATTAGGGTATAAGCGATCTACTCATAATTTCCATTTTTGCACGTAAGAGTGAATTATTTTTAATTTTTTTTTTAAATTATCTCAAAAACAACTAATACTAAAACCCAAAGTGATGTGAATTTAGTTGCAATAGTTGTCTAGTGGTCTTACACTTGAACCGAGAGTGATCTATAAATAACTGAGTATGGATACCTTCCAGTTTTGTGATCCATAGTGTGAGTAGAGGTCCTTATATTTTATATACAAATATAACTTGGTTTAGATTTTATATGTAAAAAAAAACATTTCATCTCTCCTATATCAATATTATAATTTTATAATTATATATATATATATATATATATATATATAATCAATTTTTGTTTATTTCATAACTTATTTATTAAAAATTTTGAATCAGAATTTCTATTAAAAATCTAAAAAAACTTGAGTCAAAATCTTTATTAAAAATCTGTATTCTAACTTTATGTTTGATATTTCTGATATTTGAATTCCTTTTAAATATGTTTTTTAAAATATCTCTAAAACATGCCTGAACTTGCTCCTAAAACATTTATTTATTAGGTTATTGGGATTTGATTATTGTTAGCAGTTATAACATTATTTTTTTTCAAATTTTTAAAAATGGCTCATTTTAGCCAAATGACAAAATTTTACACCTTTCAGAAACATAAGCTTTCAAAAACATAAGCTTATCTATGGAAAGCTCCAAAATTAATTTGCCATTTCCAGAAGCTGCCTTCTAGTCGCCACCACCTATGATACAACATTTGGAATGAGCTAAAGCATTTAATGCAGAGATAGTTTATATCTATAGAGACAAGATTTTTGCTTAACTTATCTGAAAATTCCACCAATGAAATACAAATATAGACCATTAATTACATGTATGCAATTTCTAACTTATGTTTGGTTTATTGTTTCAGGACACTTTCATATGAATGTATTAAGATAATTGAGCATGAAAATTTGCTAGATTCCATTGTTTGGTTTATTGTTTCAGGACACTTTCTTATGAATGTATTAAGATAATTGAGCATAAAAATTTGTTAGATTCCATTTTTTAATGGACTCAAATTCGTGGAGATTTCATAATATTTTAAGAAAAAAATGACTTAAGTTTATTGACATTTTGATGTAGATGTTAATATTATATATAAAAAATGAATAAAGTTTAATATTGTTCATAATTTATTGTTATGAATAATGATTTTTTTATCATAAAAAATAAATTCTATATAATGAAATATGAAGCATTGACTAAATAATTTAAAACGTAAAACAGGGAAAAACAATTTAAAACTTGTGAATTTGAATCAAATACAAGAAACTTACATGTTGCTTTGTAGTTTATGCATATAGAAACAAACATAATATCATTGTTGCAAATCTTCTATCATGTTTCTTGCAAAGAAAATGTTAACTATTAAGAAAAAGTTAACTATTGCCACTTAAAATATGTTAAGTGGCAAGAAAAAGTTAACTATTGCCACTTAAAATTGTATTGGCTGATTTTTTTAAAACAACAAACTTATCTTCTTTTGATTTGTATCTTTTGATTAAGAAAATGTTAACTATTACGACTTAAAATTGTATTGGTTGATTCTTTAAAAACAACAAACTTATCCTCTTTTGATTTGTTTTAGTATTAAACAACATAGTTGTTATTATTTTAGAGCTAGTTGATTCTTAAAATATGAGAATTCTATATGTAAATTTGTTTAAGGATTAAATACGGTTTTTGTATCAGAATTCCATATTTTATTTGTTTAAAAATTAAATAAGTTTCTAGATATTGTCTTACATATGGGCAGATAGTTGGAAAGAAGAATTACAAGTATTCACTTTGTTTTAAACAATGTTGTTTAAACTTAAGATGAGCATATAGTTGGAAAGAAGAATTACAAGTATTCACTATGTTTTAAACAATGTTGTTTAGACTCGCTGCTAGTTGAAGATAATTGAAGAGCGGTTGAAACATTTTAAAAGAAATGACGGAAGAAAATACTCTTACAATAGTTTGTCAAAATATAAAAAATGACAACTAGATTCCATGCTATTTTTTTTATAATGGAAGGAACTAATCTTACAATAGTTTGTCAAAAGATTAGAAGAAACGATCCTTTAACAGTTTAGAGGCGAAAGAATCGCAGACATTAATGATACTACCATCACTTAGGCATGGCATTATTGAAAATAGAGTAGGATATATAAAAGGCTTCAATCTTTACAATAAATGTGTCACGTTGCACCAAAAATATCATAATAAAAAAGCTTTCGCATTGAATTTGGGTTGAAAATTACATCTAATAAGGGAATAAGGAAAAACAAACAATTCTATCTAGAAGATCCGGACCAGACAACAAATCCCAAGTTTGTATTAGTCATAATTATAGCGAAGGAGCTTACACAATGTATACTTGAATAATTTGCTAATTATTCTACTCTTTGAAGTTTTTCTTTTAAAGAAAACCTAGGCTTTCTTGATTTATGGACATATATACTCTACTTATTTTGCTCATTTTCCCTATCAAAGTTTTCTTTTGAAAAAATCCATAAACATTGCATAAATAATGACTTGATTCACTAAGGTAAATATGGAGAAGTTGAAATGCTATCTCCAGTTTTTAATATTTCTCCAACACTGTTTATTATATATATAATATGGAGAAGCTGCATTGGTGGTGTCTCCATGTTGCTTTCATTTTCAGTGTTAAAAACATTTTATAAAACATGAAAACTTAATGCTATATAAAATAATATAAAGTATAAGAATTTAGAATATATAACTTTTATATTTCATAAAATATTGTTTTATAATTTATTTAAATTTTATTTTTACTTAAAAATAATTTTGAGTTATTTGTTTTTCTTATATATATATAATCTACAAATTTATAAGGCAAGGACTATGATGCATGCAATTCTTGTTTTTAATTTTATAAGATATTCGTTTGAGGCCATAACATGTCGTTTAAATGATGAAAAACAATGCTTTAATGTGTAATCTAATTTTGTATTATAGATATTTTGTTTCCATTACATGCATGCCTTAAATTTACAATTTATGCATGTAATTATTGCATTCATCTATATACTGTGTTACATGTATACCATATAACATTTTTCCTTTTATTAGTCCCTGTCAAGGCCAGGGTAACTATTTTCGATTGCCTTTGACTTTCTATTAATTTATCTTTGACTTTGTATATTTGTTAGTCCCTGTCAAGGTCAGGGTAACTATTGTGTTCGATTGCCTTTGACTTTCTATTAATTTATCTTTAACTTTGCATATTTGTGCATATATCCTATATTTTTCGACATTGCTCATAAATTTATCCAATAATTATTTCATTCCATATTATTTAACTGAAATAATTTATCTTTGACTTTACATATTTGTGCATATATCCTATACTTTTCAACATTGCTCAAAAATTTATCCAATAATTATTTCATTCCATATTATTTAACTCAAATGTTATTGGCTCAAACTTTAAGGATAAATTATTTCATTCCATATTATTTAACTGAAATGTTTGATTGCCTTTGACTTTCTATTAATTTATCTTTGACTTTGCATATTTGTGCATACATCCCATACTTTTCGACATTGCTCATAAATTTATCCAATAATTATTTCATTCCATATTATTTAACTGAAATGTTATTGGCTCAAACTTTAAACCATTATTGGCGGCATAGCTCTTGGGAACAGGGGTGGTTAATTAATGTATCATTTAATGTTGGTGTTTATGTGTAAGGTTAACTGAAATGTTATTGGCTCAAACTTTAAACTGTTATTGGCGGCATAGCTCTTGGGAACAGGGGTGGTTAATTAATGTATCATTTAATGTTGGTGCTTATGTGTAAGGTGTAGCATAGCTTTCAAGATTTCCACCGTTTGCTGCACCGCCCTTCCCCGTTCATCATCACTGCCATCGCCACCCTTTTGGCACTGCTTCATTGCCTCTACTTTCATCCTCGATTTGCTTCTAAATTCCAAATTTCAATTGCACTATTGTTGCTGGTGGAAAGAACCTTAATGAAAGCTTTCACAGGTTGGTATACAATGTTGATCCAATGAAGTCGTGCACGCAGCTAAGTGCCTCTTTTCCCAAAGGACATCGTCCACTTGGAGCATATAGTGCACCTTCACGACCTGAGCTTGCAGCCCACTTGGAGCATATAGTGCACCTTCACGACCTGAGCTTGCAGCAGGAGCTACATACGATGTTGCATACAAAGAGGTATGTTAGTTATGAGTCATGATTTCTGGGCATTAAATCAAAATTCTATGAGCATCACTCAAAGCTCTGGATAGATCCATATATTAATGGTTACTTATTTGATAGAAATAAAATGAGAATTGTAATCACTATACAAAGTAACAATAAGCATTGCATTCGGAAGGTGAACAAAAATGAGTATTAAGAACAAAGAACATCACTGAAAAAAAAATTGAGGTCCAACATTGTCACTTCTGGCAAACCAATCATTTTACACTATGTACTACACACATTTTCTGTCTCTACCTGTGTTACTGTCAGATAAGTCAGCGAAAAAAGGCAGGCTAGGTTTCATTGAAATATGGAAACTACAACAGAAACGTGAACCTCAACAAGGTGCAAGAAAAAGCGCTTACCTCTAATGTTTCATGTAGGTGAGTAATATTAGGATGGTCAATATATCGATCTCCGACAGAAGACTCTCCTGCAACTTTTTGTTAAGCCTGGCAGTTGCAATTTCCTTGATAGGGACATCATAACCCTTCAATATGTTCTTTGCATACCATACGATCGAGAATGAGCCATATCCGACTTGCTCAATGATAGAGTAGTCCCCTATCTCCACGGGCTAATTTCCATAAATTCCCATCTTTTAAAAGTGTAGAAGCTTAAGGCGCAGAAGCTTAGCTTAGCAGTAGTGTTAAATTCGAGTTTTAACAACGCAGTGGCAACGAATGATAAAGGGGTGGCGTAATTCACCCGTCTATACTTAACCCCGATACCAACTCTTGAAATTAGCCTTTACCAATTGCACAATATTGATGTGTATAGCATTGCATTGGGGAATCCAACATATACTAGGAAGATTTGAGTAAATAGAAATATAAATACCATGAACCTCAATCACTTACAGAGAATGAATGTGTGCTTGTTTTTTTCTCTGTGCTTCTCAGCACCAATAATAAAACAGGCCTAGATTACTTGCTTGTATTTTACAATTCATGTGCCAGACAACATGCCACTGCCGGAAATATTTCTCACCTCGTCAATGCTACAAATGCATGCATTTCAAGACCTCAGGAAAATGAGAATTATAACCTGACTTGTTTCCTAAGACAACCTCAAGATGTATGTCTTTGTCTACGCACATGATATCCAACCTACAACAATGGCCGCAAATCTAACCTGTTAACACTCTTGTTCTCTGTATGTTGATTTTATCTATTGGTGCAAATAAGAGGTACAATATCAAAAAGGGGAAACCACGAGTATTCCGTCCAATACTTCAAACTCTTGTACATATTGTAAATCGACATGATTTGTCTGGTTGCGAAGGAGAATGTGAAACTTCACTTCTTGAAACAAATATCAGTTGGGAATCTCGTGCAGGACATTGGTAGGCAAAATGCTTTCCATCATGCTCCCCGACGGATTAAGGATGATAGCTCCAGGCAGCCAAATGTAACACATGCACATAGAGCATTTCTAGTTGTAATCCTTGGAGTTAATGCTTTTACCGGGATACAACATAGCCCGCGCACTACTAGTTCATCAATTTTTCAGTTTTACGTCTTTCAATTTTGGAATTTGAATTTCGTGGAACAACTTCAAATGTTCCATACCTAATGCAATACCATGGGATAAAAAAACCTGATTTGGCCACATTACCTAATACATGTTGATTTATATATGCATTTGTTTGCTCCTTGAATTCCCACGCTGGCTATGGATGCTCCTGTGAGTTACAACTCTCCCAAGTGACTAGCAAACATTTGAGATATCCATAGTTTCTTGGATTCAATGCTGGTGGCTTTGGAAATCCTAGCCCAAGGAATGGGTTTCTGAGATAACAATATTTCTACTAAGGTCGGCTCCTCTTCAGGCTGTTGCAAGGCATATCATCCCTCTGCTGCCTCTGCTGCCTCTCTGGCTGAACAATATGAGTAGATCCATTCTGCTCCGAACTGTCGAAGGTAGGAGAAACTGCAAGCTTAAAAAAATAGACATTTGGCAAACCATGCACGACAGACAATGCATGAACAAGGCATATCATCTCTCTGCTTCCTCTGTCTATCATCCACCTATTCCAGCGAGCAAACCATTTGCCACCCACTAATAAAGGAGAGACTGAATGCCTTCTGTCTAATCCGATTAAAGGTAGCGAAAGATGGTAAAGCAAGCTTCCCCCACATAAACAAAAGGAGAAATAAAGTTCTTGCCCTCCACTCAAAGAGAAATAAAAGTAGTTTATCGTGAAAAAGCATAGCTCCCGGATCAAGGTCAGATCCATTCTGCTCCGAACTGTCGAAGGTAGGAGAAACTGCGAGCTTAACAAGATAGACATTTGGCAAATCATGCATGACAGACAATGCATGAACATTTGGCCTTTCCACGTGCTTTGCATGCAATTAAAGGATTACAACTTGTCCAGGCGGGCTTTCTTCAAACATATTTCCGTATCCATTCACACGGTTTACTAAACCCTTCACCGTATGCCCAATACATGATGACAGTAGGCTTGTTATATGTTAACATTTTAGTTTAATCGTTGTTCTTTTTAATCAATAATATTATAGGAGATCCATGGATAGAGTCACATGGAATATGCTATTAAGTTAGCAGATTCATGCATCAAATCCAACATCAAAGGCACAAAGTCTCAGCGGCATGTTCCTGTTTCAACACTTTGAATTGTAAAAGAACGCTTTCTTTTTAAAAGAAAGCCATCTAAGTGTATGTCAATGATTTTTCCTTGAATAAATTAGTAATCGAATAAAGTTCAAATTCATTTTGATTAATTTTTTTATTATATAAAATAATTGTGATACAAGTAGTTCCAATTTTGATTAGAAATTTTATTTTGAACCATTTTAAATGACAATCATATCTTTAACCGGTGTATCACGCATTTCATAAACTTTGTATGACGGGCGTATGTTTATGAATTTGGAAGCATCATTTATTTCATATGCATTAAGGATTATATATAAAAAGGGATCAAATTGAACCAAGTTGTACCTGCACCAATTGCCCTACCCTATATTAGTGCCATTAGCTCGCTACACATACCATACAATACCACCTCATATAATGCCTTTCTACAAGCTCTTCTTGTTAGCGAAACATTTTTATTATTAAAATTAATATATACTGTACAAATCCAAATGCATATTTGGTTATTTATTTTTTCACCTATTTGTGATACTAAAATCAAGTACAACAAACAAAAAGCATAGTACACAAAGTATACCAAATTCTTCACATTGCGTCTACTTGCTTGTAATTGCTACCTAGGACTACATCTAGCTATATGGTGGAGCATGCAGATGCCACACTTTTGA
Source organism: Larix kaempferi (assembly GCA_027924585.1). Lineage (NCBI taxonomy): Eukaryota > Viridiplantae > Streptophyta > Pinopsida > Pinales > Pinaceae > Larix > Larix kaempferi. The sequence goes on along the minus strand of BSBM01000345.1, from coordinate 450,114 downwards.
TTGATTCAATATATTTGGATGCGTTAGATCCATTCTCACCAATTATTTACCACTATAAGTTAGAGAGCAACATCGGCGTTGATGTCATTGTAGTAAAGACATGTTTTAGCTTAGTTATAATGCTACTGTTTATTATCAATATAACAAATTCAATCTTTTCATTGCGGCGGGGACATCGTCATCCCATGGCACTTGTTTATGGTACCTTCGAGTTCATGAAAAACTTGTTACATTTAACTACAAATGTCAATTCAAAGTTGGAATGAGCACGCACATGCATATTATGCACAAAACAAATAATATAAATCAGTGTAGGTGCATCCTTTATCAAGCGCGAAAATATCCAATCATTATTCAATTGAGAGGAAGAATTCATGCAATCAACACTATTGTCACCATGTCACCACTAATATTCAAGACCCACAAAATATCCACATAGAATAGATGATGACCATAATGACTCTATTGATGCACAAAGCCAACAACCATCATTTTTTATAGCCATGTTCTCGAATCATGCAGAGAGGTTGAATAAATAAGGAGCTACTTGCAATCTCCAAATTATGATATCCATGAATTCCATTGAATGGTCACCTGCTAGCTTGTCACCTAAGAATGAATACAAAACAAAGGGACTCTTTTATATGTCTTTCCCCACCCACTTCCCGATAAGGGATACCATGCTCAACAACCACTAATTAAAGAAATTGAAATGAAAGATTATGCTTTGCACCTATTTAGGTAACATGATAATAGTTTTGGAAAACATCCTAGATTATGTTATTTCGTGTACAACCTTATGATGTGCCATCACAACCAAGCAACAATTGTTGTCTTCGTGAAGAAAAATACCAAGGCCAACTTGCCAACAACTATTGGAGATCTTCGTCATCACCTCCAACATTTACCCGATGAAAAACTTTCAAAACAACTTATGTGCTTTGGCTCACCTCTATGCGGAACAAGATCTTTTTGGAACAAATCTAGGAATGAACTAATAGATATGATCACGCAACTAGGCTCTTCCACATTATTCTTTACGCAAAGTGCAATAGACACCAAATGGCATGATTTATACAAGGTCATTCCTGGTAAAGATCCATCCAATGAGCAACGTCATTGGAGTAAAAACATTATCACAAACCCACATCTTACATCTTTGTACATGCACCATAGATTTATAATCTTTCGTGAGAGGGCCCAAAGAAACACCTCCATGAAAAAGAATATTGGTATAGGTTTGATATCTAACTATAACCACCACTCTCTTTTTAACCACATGACTTGTCTTCACACACGTTTTATAAGTCTTGTTTTGTGTAGTTGTGAATGGAAACATAGAGGGTCTGCCCATATTCATGATTTCACATGGTTGGAAATCCACCTAATATGGACACACTGACTGGGAGGACTTAGAGTCAATGTTGCAAAACATTTATTTGATATGTTACAACTTGGAACCCACGAAATACCCACCATGGGAATTTCTAGGTCCGTCGCTCAATTCTTAATCATCCATGTATGCTAAGCATAACATAAATATTTGCATCCAATCCAATTTAAGACTATGAGGAAGTAGTTAACCATGTTCAATGACAAACAAAATGTAATAAATCTTCATGTTTGTAAAAAAAGGGTCCACCCAGCTTGAATGTTGATATAAAGTTCTACGGGAGTTGCATTCTACATCTACCGTGTTCATTTATGAGTTTGGGCATGAAACACACAACTTTGCTCAAAATGATGATAGAGTAAACATCCACAACTATGATATATTATAAATATAGAGAGCTAATGTCAACTGCCAACATGTTATCTCTTGTCTTGCGATGCTAAAGTACATTTCAACGTATGCACCCAAAACATAGGCAAAATAATTAAAAAACTATCACCATATGCTAACTAGAATCTCCCAAGTTATGACCCCACAAGGCCATATATATTAGTTGCAGTTCGAAAATTATTTACATAAACTATCATTGAACGTGATATATGAGCATAAGAAATATGCCATATGCTACAAAAACCTCCCCTAACAATATGTAGTCTATCATTTATTTCCTTGGATGTGAGTTGAAAGATTTTTAAGTGTGTTGTACATGATGAAAGTGACACTCTTTCAACAACAAGCTTCATCAAGGAGTACATGAAATGACCTCTTGCTCTAGAGCCATTTTCACTTATTGAAGCTAGAAGAAATTGGTCCTTTGATGCTCGTCGGACAAGGAAAAGTGGAAAAAGAGGGAGATTTCCATGATTGTCCATGTTTTGCCTCAATACTTTACAGTTCCTTCCTTAGATTCAAATTTCTACATTGATTTTTGTTGGAGTGAGCTCTTGCTCTACAAACATTTTCACAATATTCCCAATGAAATTGGTTCCTCCATTGAAGAAATTATTACAAGCTAGGAACAAATAAAAAACTCATACAATGCATGGCATGTTGGTTGTAAACCGCAAAAACCTTAAAATAATGATTATGAAGATCTTCTTGATGATGAAATGCATGTTGAATGTCCCATGGTTTATATGAATGGGAAATCCTATCTTAGCTCCACCCTAGCAACAAAATCTAACTTGGTGACCTTTAAATGCTTGGTCATCATGACTTTGACAACAGCAGTGATTGGAACCATACTTTTATCCTTATACACTTACAAGAGACAACCATATGTTTTATAGACTTTAATCACTCAAACCACCAAATTCAATATGCTCACTCTTATGTTGCCCCTTCTCTATACTCCTTATCTCCCACTCAACACACATGAGTCTGATCTCACACTCAACACATAGATTTTGGCATTGTTCTAATTCACTTTTCCAAAAATGAAAACACCCCTCCACTCAAAACTGGTAATCCAAGGTACTGCATGCACAAGAAAGTCATACTTGATTGGATGCATTAAACATGCACTCCTAACAACCTCAATCAACAAAATCAATCCCTTGCTACTAGTTGCTCCTATTGGTGTTGCAACCTTTAATATACATGCAACCCCTCAAATACCTATTGTAATAAACCTAATTGGTTATTACAAATGTATTTATTATTAGATTAGGATAATTAATTATTAATTATTAAATGACATGTCTATTTATCAATAGACATGTCTATTCCTGTTAGGCCATATTTAAAATATCGGCCATTCCTATTGTAAAATCATCAAATCAATTATAAAAATATATTTATTTATCTATTAAGATAAATATGTAAGGTGTTACCTTACAAGTGGTATCAGAGCTTTAGGCTCTTGCTCGCACTCAAGCTCTTAGCATTCATCCTCGGCATCTTCATTCCTCTCACTCTCCATCTTCACTCACTTCATCTTTCATCCACATACTTCCACGTTGTCCAGACTCTTCAACGCTACTATTTGCATTCCACTCCCCTCCACGTCGGTCCATCCCACATCACCCACTTCACGTGCCATCGCTTCTGCACATTACTGCAATCTTCTACACCCACCTTCTGCACACTCCACCATTCAACCAGTTCCCCTCGGCCTCTGCTCCATTCATCCATCTCCATCAATCCATCTCCCCACGATAATCGATCCCCCTTCCTGCGCATCCCCCTCCCACACTATTGAATCCTCTCTACTCCCACACCCACGCAACTCCTCCTTCATTGTGTCTCCTCCACCTCACCCCATTGTCACCTGCAATCCCTGTATCCCTCTTCTCATGCTCCCTTTCCTCCCTAATGCAGTCTCTCCTCTTTCTCCAACCCTGCGCAGCTCCCATCTCCACTGCATATGCCCCTCTTCCTTCCCCTACTCGACCTTTCATTGCACCCACTCCCTTACACCTCCCTCTGTGTCTTCCCACTCCACAACCCTCCTCACCAACTACACCCTCCATCTTCCTACGCCCTCCTACTTCCCGTCACCCACAATACAACGTCGTTTTCCCCACCTCCAAACCACCCTCAATACTCCATACATTCTCCCCTTCTCGTTGTTTCTCCATTCCCATATGCCCCCCGCTCTCACACAGTGTTTAAACCCTAATGTCCACGTTATTCATTAATATATATATATATATTCTCAAAAACCTTTAGACTCAATTCAAAAAAAATATAACAATATACTATATTATTATTTTTAATAATAATTGGCAATATATTATATTTATTATTAATATTATTAATATTATTAAAAAAAATTAATAATTGTAATTATTACAATTATTATAAAAAGGAAAAAAAAATCAAATTCCTTTTGGAATATTTTTAAAGTTGGAATCACCATGTTACCCTCTTTTAATAAGATCATTATTAGCCCATTCCACAAACCTAAAAGAGATGAAAGAATTGAAGTCGAAGATATAAAAAGGATTGAGACTGAAAAAATAAAAAGCACAGAGCTTGAAGGAAAAATATCGAATATCAATGTGGCAACCCAAGTTCTTCATGAAGACATAAAAGAATTAATTGATGAATTAAAAATGTTGATAAACCAACGACGAGAAGAATAATCTAAGAAGCATGTGGATAAGGAAAAACCAGAGGCACATGCGTCCCACTCCTCAAGTCAGCTGAGGAGGGAAGAAACATTAAATGATATTGATCAGTTAAAGGGAGAAGAACATTAAATGATATTGATCAGTTAAAGGGAGAAGAATCAGTTATGCCATCTGAATTCTCAAGCAAGGAAAAACATAAAGAAAAAATAAATGATATCGATCAGTTAAAGGGAGAATAATCAACTACGCCATCTGAATTCTCAAGCAAGGAAAAATATGAAGCAACATTAACTGATATTGATCAAGTACAGCTCAAGACTGCTTTGACACCTATGACGGAACAAGGTATTACAATTACTTCTAAATATTTAAGTAGGGAAGAGTCTGAAGTTGCTACTATAACCAGAAAGGAAGGGACTCTCGAGTTCTCAGGTCAAATAGAGCTGGAAAATGCATATGCACTCATGACAGAAGAAGGGACTGTGACCATAAAGGAAGAAGCTATTGCGACTCTCGGATTCTCAGGTCAAATAGAGCTGGAAAATGCATATGCGCTCATGACAGAAGAAGCAACTGCGTCTCCCATTTTCCCAAGTAAAGAGGAACAAGGTGCTATGACGGCCCCTAAATATTCAAGTACGGAAGAGTATGAAGTTGCTACTACAACCAGAAAGGAAGGGAAGCCACGCCTACCACCTCCTTATATTCCTCTGCACAAAAGATATAAGCCACCAGACTCTTGGAGGGTTAACAAAAGTGTTGATGTATATGTAACTTTGGAATGTATTTCACCTATGTATTTCATCTATGTATATTGTACTCCTATAGAGACGTTATTATTCCTCTATACGGAAGTGTTGTCATTTGTATTGACAAGTGTCGCAAGTGTTATAACTTGCCGATGGGTTGTTAGACCACCTTGATGGGGTCGGCCCTATATGAGTCATGTGGGTAAATGGGTTATTAGACCACCAAGTGTGGGGTCAGCCCGGATTAATGTAACCATGGGTTATTAGGCTAAGTTAGACAAGTTGGCCCCACTGGTTTATTGGGCAGGATAGGACAAGTATAAATAGAGATCGAAATATCTCTATTTGATATCTCATTACTCACTCTTCCATCACTCGAAAAGTGGTGCACATGTGAGGAGGAGGATCAGCTACTAGGAGAAGACTATCTCTTGTACTTTGGTTGTATCATTGCTCTTTCTATCTCTGAGGAAGTTGTGGGGTTTTTCACCCTTCTTGGTTTTCCTCGGTGAAACTTTGTGTCTCTTGTGTGCTTACATTATTGTGTCCATGATTGATATGTTGTAGATATGTTGTACATGTTATTCTCTCAGTTAAGATCTTAGATCAGATTGAAAATTCTGAAAAACTAACATGGTATCAGAGCTAGCCTGAAAGAAGGCATGGTATGGCATGTATGACACTTGTTGCACTTGCGATGCTACGGCTTGATATAGCAAACACCATTCATCATAGCACTTTCGCTATAAATCCATTTTGGCGAAGTTTTTGGATCTAAAACTTTTACAGGTCGAAGATCAGATCCCCATGAACCTTGTGTCCAAAGGACAACTTCTAATTCGTTGTACTTTGTGTTTTATGATCTTTACAATCTAGGGTTTCTGCCTCTTCCAAATCTGAGTCATAAACAGGTGACCTAGGAAAAAAGGTCATAACTTGGGATAGGAAGCTCCAAATAAAATTTTGTAAAAAGTGACAGGTAGGGCACAGACTGTACTTTCATAGGCCGAAGGTTTAGAGGTTGAAAGTGAACCAGTGACACGTGGCACTCCGTACAAGTTCGCTCTCCTATTTTATCCCATAAACAGGTCACGTTACGACACTTGGCATAACTCTCTCTCAGAGAATCCAATTGAGGTCAGACCTGTGGGGTTGGAAAAATGACAGGTCGAGCTACCATAGATACAAGTTTCAGACCCTGTGGATTTGTAATTTCGGAGTTACACCAGAAACAATCAGGTGCATGTTTCTGTCAAAACAGGATTGGATTTTGAGCACCTTCATTCATGGCTCCGGGAATTAGGGTTTCAGAGAAAGTTGGAATTTTTGTAATCGGAGACCACGGCTAAATGCTACTCATCAAAATCGAAATTTAGAGACCAATATCAAATTTTTTGGTTGGGCAGAAGGCCGGGCTTGATCAAACCCTAGTTCGGGACTTTGATCGGAAAAGTGGAAAATTAGGGCTTCTGCAAAAGTTGGAATTTTTTAAGTCTGTGACCACGGCTGGAAGCTCCTCAAAAAAATAGAAGTTTAGAGCTTTGGATCGAACCTTTTGGTTGGGCAGAAGGGTGGGCTTTATCAAACCCTAGTTTGGGATCTTGTCCAGAAGATCCGGAAGTTTCAAAGGCAATTTTGAGGGGTGAAACTTTGCAGTTTTCAAATTCTGAGTATACTGACTTGATCAACTCATCAAGGCGCATCTTTCTATCCTTTCAGAAGTTTGAAATTCAAAGTTTGAATTTTTAGGGTTTCTCTAACAGACCCTAATCCAGCTCCAGATCCAGTTTCTGTAAATCAAGTTGATTGGGTTAATCCTAGAATAGAATGGATTGGTCACCTGCATAAGTGAAGAAGTGCCTGTTTCAGAAGGAGATGAGGCTAAGGCCTTACATAAGAAGATTACAAGCAATCTCGACAGGTATGACTTACAGGTATGTTTCAAAATCTGTTCATGACTAAGTTTATGATATGTTTGTCTTCATATTATTACGTTAGTACAATCTTGATTAATTTTTGACTTGTCGTATCACCTTAATAAAATTATGAATCCATGATAGAAGATATTCATTGATTAGGGTTTTGACACTTATGATTGTACTAATGCATTGTGGTGTTGTATGAGGTTGATGTTGTCCGCTAACATGAAAGGTACATCAAGAAAGACAAATCATATGACCATGGAGACATGAAGACAAAGATTCATCCATTATCATGGATCACATAGAAGATCTACTTAGGAGGTATGTATAACTTGGTTCTATAATGGTTAACTTATGAGATATGCAGGTTACTAGCGCAAGTCATTGAAGAACAAGAAGACATCATGTGGGTATGTTAGACATAGCTAGCTAACATGCTAATCCGGGTATGTTTTTCCTATATCAAGTTAAAATCCTACCTTGTGTTAGGATATCTTATATAAGTATACTTGGCATGATTGATTATGATTATTCATAAATTTATAGGTTTGAGTAATCATGGGTTTAGGCATATTATGTTTCTTACTTTAATTGATGATATGACTAACCAGAAGAGTCCTATATAAACCTTGAATACTAATGTTTATTATTTGTGTTTAAAATGATCATTGCTATACATGTTTAAGATTATTGTGTTTCTGATAGTATTGAGATTATACTAATAAATGTATGATTATGTATGAGATCTCGAGGATATCACAATAATGATACTTGTAAGCATGCATAGTGATCAAGGATGGATATAAGTTCAAGGACAGGAAATTCAGGAAGCAAATATCAAGAGGGAGCACACTCCAGTAGTTTCTGCAAGGATGTAGATATTCAGAGGGAGTCGACCACTTCTCACAATCCACATCAGAATGGAGTTGCAGAAAGGAAGCAAAGACTGAGAGGGAGTCAACCCAACAAACAAACAAAGATAAGTATTTGAATTATCATTTCTTGCATATTTGATTGTTTAAATAATACTATTCAATGATGTATATACTGATGTTCCTAGAATTAGGCTGTGTATTTTGGCATATTAGAATAATTGCATTAATGAACAACATACTACTAATATGCATGTAATGGGTAAGTGGCCTATGGCACTGTAGAACATTCCATTGCTACTTATCTAGAATGAAACCTCTTTGCTGACATGTTGGGAGTAGTGCAAACTCTTAACAATGTTCTGGTAGAGATTGGAAGGCATCTAGAAAGTTACAGGATATGGATGAATGTTGTTACAGGATATGGATGAATGTTGTATTGAAGCATTGGCTAAAATAATTGCATGACTGTATGACATATTTCTTTATGTGTAAGAATTTGTTCTGAAAACTATGAGAAGTTTCTAATCATGCAATTTAACTTGTTTTGTAGGAAAGATCGTATACGAGCACCTACAAAAGAAGGACTACAACATTTGTTTCAGCAACAAAGTTATCTATTGAAGATATTGAATATATTGAAGTTCCCAAGATTCGGGAAAAATGCCATGATCGAGGAGTACCAGTCGATCACGAAGAATGATGTTTGGGATGCAGTCCCAAGACTTGAAGGGAAGTCTGTTGTGACTTCCAAATGGATCTATAAGATCAAGCATGCTGCCGGTGGCAGCATAGAGACTTTTGCTCCTGTAGCCAGATCCACTTCCATCAGATCAGTACTTGCTCTGGATACAGTGATGAAATGGAAGATACACCATATGGATGTCAAGACAGCTTTCTTGAATGGTGTAGTCAAAGAGGAAGTGTATGTGGAGCAGCCACTCGGGTTTGAGACACATGACTGAGAGTCACATGTGTGCAAACTGAAGAAAGCCCTGTATGGTTTGAAACAGGCAGCCAAGATCTGGTATGGCAGGATAGATGGCTTTCTATCTAGTTTGGGCTTTACCAAGAGTAAAGCGGATTCCAACCTTTACTACAAGGTTGAGGAAGGCAATCCAGTGATACTACTTTTGTATGTGGATGACCTGTTTGTTACAGGTGAGGATAGATTGATTGTCTACATGCAGGAAGCTTGCTGCCGAGTTCGAGATGAAGAACTTGGAGATGATGCACTACTTTCTAGGCATGGAGGTGTGGCAGAGTGCAGATGGAATCTTCCTTGGACAAGGGAAGTATGCAGTAGAGATCCTGAAGAGGTTCGGGATGATGGACTGCAAGGCCATGGCCACACCTATGGCATCAAACCTGAAGCTTCTGTGTGATGCTTCATCTGATCCGGTTGATGTCACTGTGTATCGGCATATGATTGGGTCCTTGATGTACCTGACAAATACGAGACCAGATATTTGTTTTGCAGTGAACACATTGAGCCAATTCCTGACGGATCCGAGAGGTGTTCACCTGGTTGTTGTAAAGCATATTCTGAGGTACCTAAAGGGTACAGTTGACTATGGGCTCAAATATGAGGCAAATCAAAAGTTTAACCTGTAGGGTTATGTTGATTCAGATTAGGCAAGCAGTGCCATTGATCGGAAGAGCACTTCGGGATGTTGCTTCAGTAAGGGATCCAGTGTGATCTCTTGGCTTAGCAGGAAGCAGTCCTGTGTGGCACTGAGTACAGCCGAAGCAGAGTATGTTGCAGCTTATTTGGCTAGTTATGAGGCAGTATGACTTCGGAAGCTACTGTCTGAGTTATTTGATCTCCCGCTGGAGGCTACTGGTATCTTTTGTAACAACCAGAGTTGTGTGAAGTTGTCTGAGAACCCGGTGTTCCACGACAGGTCGAAACACATTGAGATCAAATATCACTATATCATGGATATGGTGTAGAGAGGAGCAGTGAAGCTCCTGTATGTTACGACGGATGAGCAAGTTGTAGATGAGCTGACGAAGCCACTAGCCAGAGTGAAGTTCGAGTACTTCAGAGAGAGGCTTGGTGTTCTTCAGATTGATGACACTTCGAGGAAGAAGTGATGGACACATTTGCAGGAGCCATTCCAAGCATGGTGAGAGGAGGATCCTTCCCATGGCTGTGGATGTAAGCGCTGGATGATGAGCATCAGGACGATGCTCCAGTAACTGCTCTGTATATGCATCAGTTGGATGCTTTGATCAGTGTGATCATGTATTTGTATATGCATCATGTTGGATACTTGATATGATTAGTTGGATGATGTATTTGTATATGCATCATGTTGGATTCTTGATATGATTAGTTGGATCATGTATTTGTATATGCATCATGTTGGATGCTTGATATGATCAGGTGGATCATGTATTTATGTACCAGGTGGATGCATTGTATGATTAGGTAGATCATGTACTTATGTATGTATCAGGTGGATGCATTGTATGATCAAGTAGATCATGTACTTATTTATGATCAGGTAGATCATGTACTTATGTATGTATCAGGTGGATGCATTGTATGATCAGGTAGATCATGTACTTATGTATGATCACGTAGATCATGTACTGATGTATGTATCAGGAGGATGCATCAGATGGTGATCAGGATGATCACAGATGACGAGCTTCAGGATGTTGCTCCAGATGATATGTATCAGGTTGATGCTATGATGATGATCAAGTTGATCATGTGATGATGTACATCAGGATGATGTATGGTGAGTATCGAGTTGATACTCTGTAGCTGTGGACAGTTTGTGCATGTAGCATAGAAAAGATCCTTTAAAATCTGGACAGGTAGAGCGGTGTGCTCGTAACATCCTGGGATGCTCTATCGAGATCCAGACAGGTAGAGTGGTGTGCTCGTAACATCCTGGGATGCTCTATCGAGATCCAGACAGGTAGAGCAGTGTGCTCGTAACATCCTGGGATGCTCTAAGTAGGTTTTGCTACGGTTTCACATAGAAAAGATCCTTTAAAATTCGGACAGGTAGAGCGGTGTGACCATAACATCTTGGGATGCTCTATCGAGATCCAGACAGGTAGAGCGGTGTGCTCGTAACATCCTGGGATGCTCTGAGTAGGTTTTGCGAAAGTTCACATAGAAAAGATCCTTTAAAATCTGGGCAGGTAGAGCGGTGTGCTCGTAACAGCCTGGGATGCTCTATCGAGATACAGACAGGTAGAGCGGTGTGCTCGTAACATCCTGGGATGCTCTGAGCAGGTTTTGTGAAGGTCAACATGTAAAATATCTTGGGAGATTCGATAGGTTGAGCAGTAAGCTCGTAATCAGTCCTGGGATGCTCTTTCGAGGTTTTGTTGATACACGTAATTAGTCCTGAGGATTCCACAGTATGGCCAGTGATGATGAAGACCTACGGGTGGTGGGACTACATATAGTATGAAAAAGGACTGGCTCTGTAGAACTTCCTATGATGAGTAGATTGGAGATTGATTGAGATAGTAGCAGTGACGATGATTCGATGACGATGATCCAGTGATGATGATCCAGAGAAGAAGACTTGTGCTAGCAGATTTGTGTCGAGAAATACCTTCCTAGTTAAGAGGGAGTGTTGATGTATATGTAACTTTTGAATGTATTTCACCTATGTATTTCATCTATGTATATTGTACTCCTATAGAGATGATATTATTCCTCTATACGGAAGTGTTGTCATTTGTATTGACAAGTGTTGCAAGTGTTATAACTTACCGATGGGTTATTAGACCACCTTGATGGGGTCGGCCCTGTATGAGTCATGTGGGTAAATGGGTTATTAGACCACCAAGTGTGGGTTCGGCCCGGATTAATGTAACCATGGGTTATTAGGCTAAGTTAGACAAGTCGGCCCCACTGGTTTATTGGGAAAGACAGGACAAGTATAAATAGAGATCGAAAGATCTCTATTTGATATCTCATTACTCACTCTTCCATCACTCGGAAAGTGGCGCACATGTGAGGAGGAGGATCAGCTTCTAGGAGAAGACTATCTCTTGTACTTTGGTTGTATAATTGCTCTTTCTATCTCTGAGGAAGTTGCGGGGTTTTTCACCTTCTTGGTTTTCCCCGGTGAAACTCTGTGTCTCTTGTGTGCTTGCATTATTGTGTCCATGATTGATATGCTGTAGATATGCTGTACATGTTATTCTCTCAGTTAAGATCTTAGATCAGATTGAAAATTTTGAAAAACTAACAAAAAGACTCCCCAACTACAAACCTCAAAATATGATACTCAGTCAAAAATATGTATGCCTACCAGAATTTCGTTGTGGATTCTTACAAGGTAGGGAATCAAGGCACATCAATACGCTAGCTGAAAAATCTATAAAATTGTCTAGTGAAACTCCAGAACAAGGACTTGTTAAGGAAGACGATAACAAGGAAGATAAAACAAAAGAGTTAGAGGACAAGGATATGAAAGATCAAGATGATATTGACAATCACAATGTGAATATCAATTATAAAGAAAAAAATGATATCATAGGTTGCAATAATAAAACACAAAATACAGTTAAAAATGAAGTCATTATTAACAACAATTATGAAAGAAATGAAATGGTGGAAGAATGCAATGATAAAAGCGTCGAAGATAACCTTAATCATGGTAACGGAGAAGAACGAAACCCAGAAGTTGTCATGACAAATGAAAAGATGAACATTCTAACAGTGGTCGCAACTCAAGTTATTCTAGAATCTCAATATCAAAAGGCTCATCGAGTACAACTAAAGATACGCTTGCCAGACAAGGAAGTAAGTACATTATTAGTAATTAACGCTACAGATAAGAAAACCATATCAAAGCATGCAGACATATCAAAGATCCACATAAAATTAGAAGAGAAAAGGAAAATCGTCAGATTAGCGGATCCGAAATATACGTTGCTTAGTTGTTATGCGTTCATATACAGAATCATAAGCATGATAAGATTTGAATGGAAATGTGACCAATTATTCCAAGAACTGCTAAACCATGGCACAGTTATTCATGGCAAGAATTCCAGCTGCAGCACGCTCGCAGAATATTCATGGTCGAATCTTTTATGTGCGGGATGACTTGTAATAAACCTAATTGGTTATTACAAATGTATTTATTATTATATTGGGATAATTAATTATTAATTATTAAATGACATGTCTATTCCCATTAGGCCATATTTAATATCGGCCATTCCTATTGTAAAATCATCAAATCAATTATAAAAATATATTTATTTATCTATTAAGATAAATATGTAAGGTGTTACCTTACACCTATAAAGGAGATGAACACTCTTGAGGGACAATCACTTGCAACTCTCCAAGAAGAGCTAAAGCATGTTTGCTACATTCGTATTGTTGAGATGAGCTTCATCAACCCAACATTATTCAGTCACATTGATGAGCACTTGCGCAAAGCATTCCCTCACCATAGAAACACCCCACTTAGTGGTCATTCCATTATTCTTGTTGGTGATTTGGGTCAATTGCCACTTGTAAAAGACATTCCAATGTATGTAGGAACATCACATGGCAATAGACTCCGGTGAAGCTTTCATACAATTGTCACATTAGACACTATTTTTCGATAATAAGGTACTGACTCTTCTCAAGTCACTTTTTGAAAAATCCTCTTGAACATTAGAAATGCATGTCCTACATCAGAGGACAACATTCTCATGTCTAGGACAAATTCATTTTTGACTCATGAAGGACAACACACATTTTGAACTCAAATGCATTTATACACAATTAACAATTTGGTCACATTACATAATAAACAGATATTGAAATTGCTAAATATGCCAATCGCACAAAGTAGTGCACAACATAGCAAGCAACAATTATCCATTGATGAAGAAGATGACCAATTATACACTAATTTTTTTCTATGTAAATGGCAACAAGTGATGTTAACATCTAACTTATGGGTTGAAGTTGTCCTCATTAATGGAGCTCTTGGGAAAATTGTTACCATTTTTTATACACTTATCTACCATGGGATGTTTCAAGTTCACATTATGTGCCAATCCCACCTGTCACAAGGGGGCTCATCATCAAGCGTCCCTTCAAATGGCATGGGGTTTGACAATTCATAAATTAAAAGGCATGACATTACATAAGGCAACTATAGACATTGGCAATACTAATTATCAAGGTTTGACTTTCACTGCAATATCAAGAGCTCAATCCTTAAATGACTCGTGCATCTCCCCGACATTTTCATTTTAATGCTACGCACGAATGAAGGATCGAGCATATGTGAAAATTTGAAACCAAGAAAATCCATGCTTCGTTCAAGACCTTTGCCACTAAATCTCATGTAATTCATCGAATTTTTGCAATAAATGTATTTCTCTTATATAGATGAACTCATATACGATAGATTTGTTTTTATTTGGCAATTCTCTCTTCCTTATGTGTAACACCCCAAATTTTGATGGGACCGCTAAATGACATTTAGACATATATTGTATTTATTTGTTTAATATCTATTGGACTTGGTTTGACTGGGTAAACTGTGTGTGTGGATTTATGAACCTACTTATATGCATCAATTATGTTTTAATTTACCGCTTATCGTATTAATGATGACAATTGTGTGCTTCACTTTTTGTATGCAAACATTAAAAAAATGATAGGGTACATGGGTACCAATGTACATCACGATTAAATGAATGAATGGATGCCATGCACATGATATATAGATTAACTTGTTTATATTGACTCTCGGTTGATAAATTGGTAATTGACTTGGAAACCGTGAAAGAATATGTATGATCTTATGTTTTGGATGAGACTAACCCATAGGTTAGAGGGGCTAAGCAATAGTCAGATACTTGTGATGATGTGTGGAATAGTGCAGGTTAATACATGAAACGTGGTTGCTCAAACTAGTCATTCGACGATGCAACTCTAAGAACCACAATAGCAACACAATGTGATAACTAATAAGGTATTTACCCTTGTTTGATTAGGAGGGGTGGAGGTATTGCCCATCATGTATCCTCTGAACCTTGGGGTCATGGGAGGGATGTGTTGAGTTACGCTCCTCAAGTTGTGTGATGATGATTATTAGTTACTTGTTGGGGCAGTTAAGTCAATGTTAGGCGACGCTTCTGCTTACAGGTTATATCTAGGGTTAAGTCAATATAGTTGACACTCAAAAATATTCCAACAAAGGAACATATAGGGAGTGGAAGTTGGAAGTAGGTTAGAAGGGGAGGATGATTATATTTTTAATATTTTGGTTCGGGATTTGAGATATCGATTTAGTTGTACTTGGTTCCTTTCACTTGTAAATCATGGGTTGATTCATTAAGGTAAATCTAAGTATAATGCCATATAGTGTTATGTGTTACGACTTAGATAATGAAATTGCTTGATGTTGTGGGTATTGGAATATTGCCTTGCATATGTGGTTATCTTGTCTCGCGTGTGTTTGTTATTGTCTTGTCATCTATGAACTATGCATGAAAGGTGGTGATGGTTACCTATAGTACACCGATATGTGTGTGTGTGTGTGTGTGTGTGTGTGTGTGTTATCATCTATAGTGGTTGATGAGATTAAGATGTAATATAATTATAGTATTACCTTGTTATCATTTAAATTGCATTGCATTACTCACATTCCATAATATTAGGTTCATTTACATTAGCGTGTATTAATCACATTTAAATTGTAATTGTGTTAATATTTTTTTAAACTAAAATGGTTAAATATAATGATAAAAATGAAAAAAAGGTTTAGTTGTGGCTGGGCCATAATCGACTGAGTACATTAGTTAAAAAATCAACGTGTTGTTTGCTCTGAGATTCAGAAACTTTCCATGTTTGTAATTGACAACTATGGGTTGAGTCTTTGAATGATCTGCTTTTTCTAATAGCTGGAGTGCATTGGAGAGATCAGTGATAATTCCATGAATTGATTGCAGTGTGATTTGTTTACTTTAAACATTGAATTCAAATGCTTCCTGTGATGATTGTCATGTTGGATACTCGGTGTCAATTGCTCATTAAATTTTCTAATCTTAATCTGCCTGATGGTGTGTAGAGAAGATTCCAGGACGTGGATTAGAATCCAGCAATCCTGTGTCTAGGGGGAATTGGTCCAAAATTTGTTTTACAATGCCTTTACCAAAGTTTGGAGGGCATTTTCGCTAAACCCTGTACATTGTTGATGCTTCTGAGAGTTTCCCACTGTTAATACCAAGTGGCATTTCAGTGTTTCTAGGCGAGCGATTGAGCATCATTAAGAGTATTAGTCTTTGCATCATGCAGAATCAATCCTTAACAACCTTTTGGCGGGTTCCTTTTCATATCATGAGTTAGTTTTTTTTCTCAAAACTTCTTGTATCTGTTCAGTTTGCTAACTACATAGATACGTTTGCTTGTGCATTGACATGTCAATCTGGATATCGTGCTTGGTGTTGTTCAACAATCATCACTTTTTGACATGCGTAAGACTGGAGGCTTGTAATCTGGATCAAGGGATGTGATGATAGCTTGTTTCCCCACTTGAAAATTCTATTTTCCCAGGCTCAAGGTTGGTTCCAGCTTTTGCTTCGATGTCTGTTTCATGGTTCAACTTTCTCAGAATATGAAATGCCCTGAAATGGTCAAATGAACTTGCGATTTGTTGAATTCGATGTATGATCCTTTCAATTGCCAAATTATTGTAGACAGTGTGCATATTGAATGCTTTGGTGATTATAAGAGAATCTCCAAACACCTATAGTTTTTCAATCCTGTGTTTTTTGGCGATTTGGCATCCTTTTAGGAGTGCTAATGCTTCTGCTAAGTTGTTTGAGCATGTTCCTAATCCCCATATGTATTTGGTTCTCGGTGCTCTTCCAACAAATAGCAAGACCCCCCCTGCTCCTACTGCTCCGAGGTTTCTTTTGGAGGCACCATCAAAATATAGATTGTCGATGTCCTATTTGTTTCTCCATTCATCAAAGTCGATGCTAGATGTTCTCACTTGCCAAGAAGGGAGGTTCCGACTGCGAATGCCAATTCCTTTTATGGGACTGGAGGGAGGAGTGCCTCTCCAATTTAGCTCATTTGTAGTGAGGTTTGTGTCGGTTTTGAGTTTGCAAGAGTTCAAACATTCTATAAGAAGACCTTTGGCTTGTCCAACGACTTGTAAGGGAGTGGGTCGGGATTCCTGGAAGATTGCTTTGTTCCTGACAATCCAAATTTTCCAACAAGTAAACTTGGGGATGGTAATCCAGATTTGTAGCCAGAGCTTCTTTTTCAAAAGGGGTAAAGGATAAGTGGACTTCCAGTCTTTGAGGAGGCGAGTGGTGGTGTTTAACATTGGCATAGTTATGTTGAGATCATGTAGCATATGCTTCCAAACAGTTTTGCAAACTGACAATCCAAGAATAAGTGATCTAAAGATTAAGAAGTCTCGTGGCATAAAGGGCACCAATATGGCCCGATAAAACCTCTTTTGATGAGGTTGTCTCCAGTGAGGACCTTTCAGTGAGCGAGAGTCCAAATGGATTCCAAACCATTTTCCAAAGGCTTTTCCTTGAGGATTCATGACTTTCGAGTGCGTTGAAGCCCAGGGTGGCGGTGTATTTCCCTTTTGGGCCCCAACCGCGTTCATCTTTGTCTTGGGAGTGAGTAGGAGTGCATCCAATTAATTTTTTTATGAGAAGAATTCTGGATGGTTCTAGAGCGGCTGGAATTGAAAGGTTTTTCCATCTTTGCCATGTGCCAGAGGTATCCCAGACGCTGAGGTCATTCAATGTTTTTATTCCTTGTTGAGCGATCCAATGAGCAATGTCATGGAGATCTTGAATGTTCTAGAGTGGCTTGTTTCCCATAATATTGTCAAAAAAAAATATTTATGTCTTTCCCATTTTCGGGGACCCAATGGAGTTCATGAGAGAAAAAATCCCATGCGTTTTTGCATAAAGACCAGATTGAGGAACCTTTGGATGTCGGTTTGCTGTCAAGGCATCTGAGGGTATTGCCAGTTAGGTATTTCTTCCTTAATAGTTGGCTTACTCGATGTTGATTATTGTGCAGAATCTGCCAAAGGATTTTGCCTCCCATTGCCATGTTTTCTTGGAGGGGATCTCGAACCTGGAGGCCACCTGAATGTTTTGGTTGTTTTATGATATTCCAATTAACCAAATGTATTTTGTTCTCATTGTTTTTCCCTCATGTCCAGAGAAACTCTCTCAAGATTTTGCTGATACGATTGACACTCCTTTGGGCGCTAGCAAAAGGGAGGACTGGTAGATTAGGAGAGCTGATAGGACTGCTTTTAGTAGGATCCGTTTTCCAACTTTATTGAGCCAATGTCCTCCCCAATTCCTTATCTTGGATTTGATTTTGCTGATAATGTCTTCCCAATTTGCAGATTTTGAGAGCCCTTGCGTTATAGGGAGACCTAGATACTTGAACTTATCCCATTTCTTTTGGACTTTGATTCCAAGTATGTGGGCGATGTTGACAACAGAGGTATTGTTTAGATTCCATCCGTAAAAAACACTCTTACGGAGGTTGATCTTGCCTCCTGTGGCTTTGCAATACCAACCCATATTTTGCTTAAACTTTTGGGCTATAATGGAGGAGCCCCCTCCCAATAAGAGGGAGTCATCAGTGAAGAGGGTATGGTTGAGAGGCATGGAGCTTGGAGATAAATTGAGGCCAGGTAGGGATCCAATTCTGAGGTCAGAGTTCAACTTTCAACTAAGGGAGTCAGCCAAAATAATGTATAAGAAGAAAGACAAGGGGAAACCTTGTCGAATTCCACGCGTAGCTTGGAAGAAATTGGTGGGGCGGCTGTTTACTAAGGGGGGAATTCATGGACCTTTTATGCAGGCAGTGATCCAGTTAATGAAAAATTTCTCAAAACCGAAGTTTTCCATAAATTTAAGGAGGAAGGAGTGCTTGACACGATCGAATGCATTGGCCATATCGAGTTTGATCAACATACATTTTTCCTTGCGGACCTTGCTGGAGTGGATAGCTTCCTGAACGAGGACGAAATTGTCGAGGATTTGTCTTCCCTTTAAGAATCCTCCTTGGTTGTCTCAGATGATTTTAGCAAGGAGAGGCTTCATTTTGTTTACCAGCATCTTGGGGATTATCTTGTAGGATGAATTGCAAAGTGAGATTGGTCGAAATCTACCAAAGGAGTTTGTATTTGTCTCTTTTGGGATTAGAGCGAGGAATGTTGAGTTGGTGAAGCCTCCGGTCTTCGATTTTGTATGGAAATCTCTGATCATTCTCATATAATCATTCCTTATGTACTGCCAACAGGTTTTGTAGAAGTGGATGGAGTATCCGTCAGGTCCTGGAGCCTTGTCGGGATCAAAGGACCATATTGCACTGGTGACTTCCTTCTTAGAGAATGGCTTGAGTAGATCGAGATTGTCTTCAGCTGTGATGTTCTTCGGAATGTGCTCGAGGAGGATTTGTTCTTCTTCCTCTCCATCGCTGTCCTCCTCCATAAAGAGATTTGGGAAGTAATTATGCGCAGCGATCTTAATGTTTTCATGTCCTTTGACTGTTGAACCATTGTCGACTTTGATTTCTGAGATGTAGTTGATAGAGCGCCTAATTTTAGTCTATTTGTGGAAGTAATAAGTATTCATGTCACCAACTTTGAGCCATGTACTGCGAGATTTTAAACTCCAGTACTCCTCTTATTTACGGAATGCTTGGTGGGCTCTAACTTAATGCTTGACCTCTTTCTGCAGTGTAGCGTTGTCAATTGGGATATCGTCCAACGTGTTTTGATAGTTTTCCAGATCATCTACGGCCTTCTTTTTGTAGTTTGAGGGTGGGGGACAATTGATTTTGGCCCACTCCTTTAACGCTTTCTTGGTGATGATAAGTTTTTGTTCCCATACGAATCCGGGAGAGCCGGTTATGGGAGTTTTCCAACTTTTGTCCAATACATCCCATAAACTTATGTGATCAAGCCATTGGGGGTTGAATCTAAACGGGATTAGACCGATTTCTTCATCATCTTTGATTTGGAGGAGGATTGGCTTATGATCCGATGCTAAGTTTTCCATGATTTTTGAGATAATAGTCTATCCTTCTGTCAACAGGATGCTTTGGATAAGGAATCTATCAAGCCGGGCCATGATGTTTCCTTTGCCTAGTCGCTTGTTGGACCATGTAAATTTCCCTTTTCTGGGTTTGATATCGAGCAGATCCCATTTCTGAATGAGAGCTTCCACCTAGGATTTGAATGTGTCCTTTCCGATGAGGCCTCCCTTCATTTCAACTATGGAGAGGGTTATATTCATATCGCCGGTAAGGATGAGATTTTGTGGAGTGTATGCTTCCAAAAAATCTTCCAATAGTTTCCAACAATCTTTTTTTTTTTAGTAAAGGTTAGGAACATACAGATTGAAGAGTGGTATGTGTATGTTGCTTTAGGTATGAGTGAGTTCCATGAAGATCCAGTGTTCAGTGGTGAAGGAGCTGCGTAACTGGAATTTGTCTGAAGACCAGAGGGTTGCTAAGCCTTCGAAGGCTCCTCTAGCACTGACGGCCATACCTGCGTTCTTCTTCCATTTTTCCTTTCCAATGGTTAGGTGTCACCTACCCAAATTTCTGAGAATTATTATTTTATTTGCAAAATACTTTATGTTAAATTTAATTACAAAGTTTTGTAATTATGATCAGTTTTGATCATGGATGAATGTAATTACTGAATATTATTATTTAAATAAATTAATTAGGAGACAAACACCCAAGAGGATTGTTGAATGAATGTTCACTGACCCACTAGGAGGAATGGAAGTTGTTGGAAGGTATGGGACACATGGCAGCAGTTGCATCACACCACTAACTGTTGGTTATGGGACAACTACCCCAAAAATAGGGCATTACCCCCCAGGTGGAGGGAGTGAGCAGGCAGCTCATTTAATGACCCAGTAACATCTGAAACGGCCTAGGCAGCCTATAAAGGCAAATTCAAATTGGGAAGGCAGCCCTTAATCAATATTTTTGCAGAATATTTTCCTCTTGTGAATCAGGTGATTACAAGAGAGATTCGAATAGGGAGGTTAGTGGGTGACTGTAATTCTTGAGTCTGCATTATTGCTGAGAGGAACCCGAAATGTTGGTGCAAGTCTATTGGATTGCTATCTATTGAAGATTCAGAAGTGAATTGCTACAGCAAGAAGAAGCCCTCATTCCTGAGTTTCTTCCTCCTGGTGGTTCAGTGAACAAGCTCGGGGGTCCTAAGACAGCACTTGACTGTTTTCGGGAATTGGTTGGGTGGAACAGTCTTCTTGGGCTGTTTGTTTCCCTACAGAATTTCTCAGGTTCTATAGAATTTCTAACTTATTCTCAGTAAATAATTATGTTCTGTTTAACTAGTATTTTCTGTTTATTTGTTTTTCGAAAAGGAATCTAATCCTAGAAATTGTTTTAAGTCTGAATGTTTAAGTTTAATGTTGAAGTTGAATTGATAAACCAATGCCTCTATTTTTCCACGTGTTGTTTTGAAGCATCGTACTCTAGTAGAGATACGCAAATTAAAAATAGATTAGAAGATAGGCAAATTGCCATTTTGAATTCAATAGATAGATAGTAATTATATATGTATCAGTTTTTTGTTCCCAAGTTAAATAACAGTAGAAAGTTCTGCATAATATCTATGTATGTATTATAAGGTATCAGAGCTTTCTGAAAGTTTAAATAATGCATGATTTATGCATTCTTATCATTATTGTGTACAGAAAAATATAGAAATCACAGGTATACATGTACCATAACAGAGTAGCAAATTAAATGATAGTGTTCATCAGGTTAAGATTGTACTTAACAATCACCACCCAGTTCTCGTATGGTTTACAGACACTTTGATTTCATTATTTCTGTTAAGGTTGTTCAAGATTATTATCTCACTGTATTATTATCATTATTTACATGCTGTAAACAAAAGCTTTTCACAGTCATTCTATAATTCCCAATTTTCCACAATACACTTACACATACTATTTTTCATTCCTTATTCTATCATTTTCATAAACTTACAGTTCAAACAGATAATAGATATACTAGAAACATTTATGTTGCTGATAAGTAATTGTTCTCAGTAGTTACGCAAATTAACACAACTTAGGGTTTGACCCTTTTGTTTTCATTACAATCGAATTCTCTACCTTTTAGAACAGCTTATATTTTATAGTCCCTATCTTCGACAGAGTATTTAACTCTAGCTAAAACAATTACATTATGATTGGTTTCATCATTCAAAACAAACTCAACTCACATCGATTTACAAATCGAATTCCAAATCATTTAAAAGACTCATAACTTTAAATATTTCCATTGACTTAAGTTTTAGTCCTGTCTTTTCATCTTCAACAAAAGAAAAACTATTTTGAAATTCCTTTCACAGAACTTATCTGAGCCTAGGTTTCACTTAACCTAAACATAGAAATGAAACCTACAGCATTACATCTGTAACTTAGAAGATTTTCTACATAGTTATCTTCATCGACGAAGTTCCCAAACCCTAATCTAGCTCAAAGAAATACGACTTTAACCAATGGCATCAAGTCAAATATTACAGACTTCTACACAAAACATTTAGCATAATAATTCATTGCCGAAAGGAGAAGTATCAATTACACAGTGAACGAGCCCACAACTTTTTTTTAACCATTGAAGTCGTGGATTCTCAGAACAAGATTTACAATACTTTTTCGCAAATAATTTTATACAAGATTTAAACCATGTTTTCGACAGTTTGAAAGAACCCAAATTTCTAGAGCATCAACGAGTCACAGCTCCAGTCGGCTTCACCAAAACTTAAAGTATAGAAACCAAGAACTATTTAAATGAAACGAGAGTCACATCACTGAATAACAAGCGTGATTCGAAAGTTCTTCAACCATCAACATCAACAGAGAGATGACGAGTCTTGACAAAACCTGTTACTCATTCTTTGAACTACTTCAACCACCGTCCGAGAGCACTATGAGGGTTTATGGAAGACCCGAGGCTTACCGATGTTGAGGCACGTTGATACCCTTGCCAAAACCCCACTCAAACATTCTTTAGAACCCTGCAATTGACAAACGATAAGTTTGAAGTTAGATACCTATTACATTATAAATCAAAAATCAAAGTACAGCAAAAGAAACACCTATTCTGTGATGCACCTGCAACAATTAATTACTAAGAATATGCGAAATAGCAGAAATAATAGAACAGAATCACTTTTATATTGATCACGGGCCACTTTGAGGGGGCAACCTCCTTTGAGCAAGCTCAATACAACTAACTTCACCATGCCTTCAATGACCTCAACACACACTTATATACTAAGTCTATGCCCAATACTATGAGTCAAAACCATGAGACATATAATACTATGGGACGACTTACAAAGCATATGCGTCCAATACTATGGGTCAATACTATGGGCTAATATAAACTACGGATCAACAAATACTACGGGACGACTTACAAAGCATATGCGTCAAACAACAATATACTAACATAGTAAAGAGAAGGGTTGACATAGGTTCCTCACATCCCCTCTCCCTTAGAAAAAGCTTTGTCCTCAAAGCTTTGGTTGGAGAAATTGTTGCAGAATCTGAATGAGTGGTTCCTCGGTAGCATCCTCGGTTTGCATTTCGGGCCACTGACGCCTTTGGAGTGTCAAGGAGGATTGCTTGGAAGGCTGTAAATGAAGAAGAACCCTGTCAGCTGCGTGGAAAATGCGCTTAGAACGGTGCTGATCTGCTTGTTGTTTCAGGCGAATTCTGGCCATGTGAAGATTGTCCTGCAGAATGAGAAGAATCTGATCGCGGTGTCGAAGAACCAAGTCAATTTCCTGAACTGGAGAGCTGCTAAGGGTGTATGGAAGAAGAAAAGGCGGTGTTTTTCCATAGCCTGCTTCATATGGTGTCCTTTGAGATGTGGTATTGTACCACCAGAGCGCTGCTAGGAAATCCATAGAAATAGTTGGCCAAAGCTGTGTAGGGATGGCCACGGGTTTGAGCAATCCCGAAAGGAGTGTCGTTTCCCCCTTGTTGACTTGGAAAGTATCATCGTCAGCCACCATCTCTTGAATTGTCATTTTTAGTCCCAACCAAAAGAAGTTACATTGTTCCCGGTCATACATTTTGTAGAACCCAGAGTGCCCTGTTGATGAAGAAGCATGGAGTTCATAGAAGAGATAGCCCTGTTGAACATATTGCAACCAATTTGGAACAAGCAGAGAAAGAGCTGTAAGAGAAACTGGGTCATCAATTGTGCGAGAAAGAGCATCTTCCACCATATTGTCCTTACCCTTCTTGTAAGTGATCACATAGGGACAACCCATGAGTTGGATAACCCATTGCAGATGTGTTGGGGAGGAGACCCATTGTTCCAAAAAAATTTCCAGACTCGGGAGATCAGTCTTGATGCAGAAATAATTCCCTAATAGGTATGGCTGCCACTTCTATACTGCATGCAAAATAGCCATCATTTCCTGCTGAGAGGTAGATGTGGCTACATTCTTACCGGAAAGGTCTCTTGAAGGCAGCAAGCGCATTGGTTCAGCAAAGATACCTGCATATCTATCCAAGGAAGTAGTGGAGACTGTTGATGGGTGCATCTGAATGGAATTGAGCTGAGCGATGACACCATGTGAATTCTTCTTAAGGATTTTTTCCAGGCGATGTGAACTGATGATGCAGAGAGACCCTGGTTGTAAGCCCATAAATTTGTGTTGTGCCCCATTGACTTTGAACTGCATCCAAAGTTCCGCAAAATCCCATAAGATGGGGCCAAGTGTGCGTAACCATTGAATGCCCAAAACCACATCACATCCGCCTAAGGACAAGGCAAACACGTCAGAGCGTAGGTTATAATCTTCCATAGAGATACGCACATTGTGACACTTCCCCTTGCAAGGTAAGGTACCCCCATTGGCAACCATGACTTCAAAGTTGGAGCAAGGATGGACAAAACAATCAGCCTGTTTGGCAATCCGAGGGTCAATAAAGTTATGAGTGCTACCAAAATCAATGAGGATGGTAAGAGGGAGCTTCTTGAAGTATCCCCTGACTCGCATTGTTTGTGGGGTGGTGACTCCGGTTACATCATGGAGAGAGATCTCGGGTGGGTCGTCCTGAGATGGGGTGTCAACAGGCAGGTGTTGAATGTCGACCTGATCATCTACTGTATATGTAGCTTCTTCACCAAGTTCTAAGGCAGGCAGAGAATCCACATCCAAGAGATAGAGCTTTTGTTGAACACATCTATGTCCCCGAGTGAATTTCTCATCACAATTATAGCAAAGCCCTTTTTCTCGGCGTGCCTGCATTTCTATTTCAGACAAATGCTTGATAGGAGTTGGTTGAGGAGCAGGCGTGATGGAAGGTCGTTGGGAACCCATATTTCTGAAAGGAACAAAGGTGGGTTTGGAGCGTTGTTGAGCTGCGATCTTGTCCTCGGCCAGCTTAGCCAACCCTAGGACTTCCATCATTGTGTTGGGACAAAACATTTTGACCTCTGAGTGGATTTCATCCTTGAGACCACTGATAAAACAACTCCTGTAGAATTCATCAGACAATCCTTCTATGTGATTGGCTAGTTTCTCAAATTCTGTCTGATACTCTCTCACTGTGCCAGTTTGGTGAAGTTTAGTGAGTGCTCCTGTGAAGTCGTCAAAAGCACTAGGACCAAATCGCGGCAAAATGAGGTGGCAAAAATCTGTCCAGTTTGGCTCGGGATGAGCTTTGATGTACAAACGGTACCATTGAAGGGCTTCCTGTTCCAAATGAAAGGATGCAAGTGGAACTTTCTGAACATCAAAAGTATTATGCAGACTGAAATATTGTTCTGCCCGGTATATCCATCCAGTCGGATCAGTACCATTGAAGCGAGGAAAATCAAGCTTCGGCCCACGAAAATTGCTAGAAGAAGAGAACCCAGTGGCTGCAAAAGATTCTGGCTGTCTGGTATTGTTCATGGCTGAATGCTGAAGATGGAGGCTGAGAAATTTTTCATCCAGATCCTGGAGTTTGGCTTGGATGGCTGCAAGTGCTTCCTCCATGGTTGTTGCTCCTGCACGGGTGACAACCATAACCAGGATTTTTTTATTTTTTTTTGTTGACTGGGTAGGAAAACAAAAACAGGAACTACTTCAGTAAGGGAAAATTTGGATTTGGGAAAAAATCAGAAGGGTAATTGGGGTTTGACTAGGTTTTGGACACTGTTGGATAGACAGGGAAGCAAAAATGAGGATTTCATAAGCGGGGTGAAAGAATGGGAAAATTTGGCAGAGGGGAACAAAGAAGCATAATTCAGAAATGAACTCTGTGGTAAAATTTGAAGGTGATTGGGTGAAATATGAGGAAGTTATGGCAAACCCTAAAAATAGACAAATGTGAGATTTCGGGCTGTAGGAAGGGGAATTGAGGATAGGGTCCTCATGAATGAAATATGCAGACTGGAGCGGTTTTTTTTTTTTTTTTTTTTTTTTTTTACAGACTGGAGCGGCTACGGCTCGGAAGGAATTTGGAACAACGCCGAACGGCTGGATCTGGAACGGCTTGCAAAATGGATCTGAAACGGCGCAGCAGTGATCGACAATAGTTCAGCTGAAAGTAGATATGGACCCCAGGTATGTGCGGCTTCCTAACAGCTCAGGGGTTTCACTCGGCCACCAATGCTGTCTGACGGCTTGCGTATTGGGGCAGTACCCCTCACTCCACGGCTCAGGTAAAACTGATAACCGCTTTGCCACAAACGACAGCTCTTGGTTTACCTCACGGGTGGGAACTAGTCAATCAGGTAGGGGTCGTTGCCCTTTTCGTTGGCAGGTCCTCTCAATGGGCCAGCTACTTCGGGGTTCCTGTGGTACTCCTCACAATGAGTTTTAGGGCTTATGCCCAATTACTTCCCACAATTAAGCGGATAGGGATTATTCCCAGATCCGAACCTGCAACAGAAAAAATTTGGGCAGAAATTCCACCCAATGTTCAAAAACCGGATCTATATTGCTCAAAATTGCTATTATAGCATGTTTCCGGAACTAGAACAACCACTCTGCTTCTTCCCATGAAAGCGGAATAGAAATCTGGGCACTCGGTCAAAAGATTTTCTCGCCGCAATTTCCGCGGCTGTCACCGAAATTCTGAAAAATTGTTGATTTTAAATCCGCGATATCTCCACTTTTAGAACTCCAAATGAGATGATTTGTTTTTTGAAACTGCGTATTTTTGAAAGAGGAATTCAGATATGCAATCAGTTTCTTCTGATTTTGTGCAGAAAGTTTCACAAATTGATCTGAAAGTCGCCGCCCAAAAAAAGAAAAAAAAATTTCCCACTTGTGCCAAGGAAAGTGCTCTGATACCAGATGTGATGCATCTGCAACAATTAATTACTAAGAATATGCGAAATAGCAGAAATAATAGAACAGAATCACTTTTATATTGATCACGGGCCACTTCGAGGGGGCAACCTCCTTTGAGCAAGCTCAATACAATTAACTTCACCGTGCCTTCAATGACCTCAACACACACTTATATACTAAGTCTATGCCCAATACTATGAGTCAAAACCATGAGACATATAATACTATGGGACGACTTACAAAGCATATGCGTCCAATACTATGGGTCAATACTATGGGCTAATATAAACTACGGATCAACAAATACTACGGGACGACTTACAAAGCATATGCGTCCAACAACAATATACTAACATAGTAAAGAGAAGGGTTGACATAGGTTCCTCACATATTCCTTCGAAGGATGCTTACCTTCATAACTTGACGAGAACGTTGTTACGAACGACACCAGGAAGCTTTATCCTCTTGAAGTTCTGAGTTTTCTTCCCACTCTTTTCTTAAAAGCATAAACTAAAACTACAATCCCTCGAACCAGAGATCTAATTCCTTAAAATCTACATCATTATCACAGCAAGAGAACCTGCAACGTCAACTTCTTTAGAAGGTCTCGAGGTCGAAACCTCTCCCATGGCTTCTACTGAAAATTCGGCAGCTTGTCGGCCACCCCAACCGAAACAATAGCACAATAAACTGCTTTTCCAAGTTCATAAACCAAAACAGCGACGATGGTAGGGTTTCAAACCCAACGGCCCAAATTCATCACCATTGACGGTCTCCACATTGCCAGAGATCTTAGCTTTGGTACAAACGACGTCAACAATAAATGCCTGACCTACCTTACAGGTTGACAATGCCACCATGGCACACAGTGGAGCAAGCACAACCTACGTATGGCGCATTATTCTTACACATCGACAAGCATCGAGGAATTCACGTCTACGTGGATCGATGGACATCCAACTCGGTAGGGATATGGCACCAAGCTTTTAATGCAAGATCGATGCATGATCTCTACCACAGCTCGAGACCGACGCTATTTATTGAACCAGCAACCTGTCAAGTTTCAAATTAAATGCCTGTCAGCGTTTTTGACGTGACATTAATCCTTGCATTTTCATATTAACATAACGTTTTAAATTCACCATAGTATTACTAACATCTATGCAAAGTTTTATTATAATGCTTGCACTATATTGTTATCGTTTCGACATAATACCATGTTGGTAACGATTTGCAAACTATTCATATAGTTTAATTATAAGTCAAATGTTTGCATTTTATTGCACAAGACTTTGGATATATCACGTGATAGGATGATAGTTAAATAGTTCAAGTCTTATTTTTGCAACATAGTTAACCTATGGTTTGTATTTGTTATTTATCCAATTACTACAAATGTCTAGTCTCTAGGAAAGACTATATTTGTTTACATAAGACCTAAATAATTATAGTGGTGAATATGAATTGTGATCCATAAGATTTATATAGTTAATCAATAGTGTTGTATAAAACTCGCAAGTATATATATGCTATCATATATAGTTTGGTAATTTGGAACAATAAGTTCTCCAATTTCCTATCCACTTTATTCATGTGATACAATGGTACTGTACCATCTTGGTACTACCAATTAAATGGTGACAACAAGATAGCTAGTACAATGACGATGACAGAACCAGCTAGCACAATGACGATGACAGAACCAGCTAGTATAATGACGACTATAATGACGATGTTTACTTGGGTTGATTTTACTCAGATATAAGACGAACTTTGGAAAGTTGAAGAGTAAGCACGTGAGTCGTATGTGTATGCTTTTACAATTGCCACAGTCTCTAATTATTCTATTTTATTTCCAAACGATGAATTTGAACTCACACGAACTGGAATTTATTGCAATCATGAAACTTCTTACCTGTCGTCTGCACATAGAACATGTCCAATGTTTTAGTGTTACAGCTAAGTAAGCTTCGGGGTCCCTCATAGGACTCCCTTGGACAGCAAAGAAGCAAACTGTCAGTATCATCTCAAAGAAAAAGTATCATATCACATTTCTAACCTGGTATTTCATTATTACATCAATCATACTTATCATTGCATTGAAAAGTGTCGCATCAAAAGTCTAATATAATCATGCATTTAACTATCTTAATGAGAGTTGATTACGAATGTAATTAAGTTGTCACTGTCGCATTAGTTATAACATAAATTTATTTGTGTTAGTACAAACAACTGTTTAGTTAACGTTGTTACAATCAGAAATTATTATTTTCCGCAATCATAAATTGTCGTAAATTAAGCTATTATTGCTATTAACAAAAATTTTAAAATTTTATGAAAATATGGGATGTTACATTAGGGCTGTATTTTCATCAAGCTTGGTCTCTTGAAGCATGAGGATGTCTGGCGTGTCTATTTTTTGGAGATATTTAACAATTTCTATTTTGCTGGGGCTGCCCAGTCCTCTTCAGTTCCAAGAGACCAGCTTCATTATCTATTATTGTGAGTAGTGGAGGGACCTCCTCCCGCTGAATCCCCCATTTTCTATTGTTGCTTGGGCTCCTTGTGTTTTCTCGCGCTCAGCTTCTTCTTCCCTTAGATCTTTGCTTGATTTTCGTACTAGCTTTATGGATGATCTGTTTATTAAGTCTTCTGAAGATGTGGGGGAGACCAATGGTTTGGTTTTTCTAATTTCTGCATAAGAGGGGGATAGCGTAGCTTTATTCAAATTAGGTCTTTTGGGGCTTGGTGTGCATTCGGGCCGGAGTTCTTTTGGATCTTCTTGGATTTGAGGGGCTTCCTGAGATTCTTGTTGTTCAAGGATTTCTCCTTCTTCTGGGGCTTCGGGGGCTTCCTGGATTTCTGGAATTTCTAATGCCTTGAATTTGTTCTCTTTGTTAGGAGCCTGAGTTTTTTGATGCTGATGGTTTGCTTTCCTTGAACTTTGACCTTTTGGGGTTTTTGGTCTCAATTTGGGGATGGGATTTTTTTGTATTGCGGTCCATTGTTCTTTTTTCCCTCCTGCTTCCGGATTTGCGGGCTTCTTCTTGCAAGATCGAGCAAAGTGCCCATATTCGTGGCAATACCTGCATTTAAAAGGGATTTGTTCATAATCCAATTCCTGTATGTGGGACCAATCCGCTACAGTGATTTTTATGGCTTCTGGGAGTCCACGTTCCATATCTACTTCAACGCATATTATTGCACATGAATATTGATCTTTTCAATCTGGCTTGTCTATGTATTTTCCAATCGTGTTTCCGATAGCTTCTAATGATCCTGGGTTCCAGCAGTGTAGGGGTATATGAGGAAGTCCTACCCAAACTGGGACTGCGGAAGGGATATCTTGGGATGGGTCAAAGTCAGGGTTCCAGGGTTCCTTGAACTGCAATCAGTTTCACGAAGTCGAACAACTAAGAAGGGGGAGGAGGGTCTGTGTCTCCTCCCAAGGCCATCGAGGGCATGGGCTTGAGGGCCAAGCCCTAGTCGTAGGTGGGGCCTCCACACAGACTCCTTGCTGGGAGCTTCGGGAAGCACCTACTCGCACAGGCTCCACTCTTAGATTGCTCAGATCGCTCTGATCCTAGCTGAGATCACTCGCTCATGTCCTTGCTCGATCTGCAAGGATCCTTGCTTAGAAGCTTAGATCCTCGCACAGATCGGTCGCTCAGATTGCTCGTACAGATCGCTCGCTCGCTCAGATCCCTGTAATTGTGTTAATTGCATCTCATTAGTAATCACATTTAAATTAAGTAATCTCATTACACGGTTTACAGGAAGCACCTACTCGCACAGGCTCCACTCTCAGATTGCTTAGATCACTCTGATCCTAGCTGAGATCACTCGCTCAGGTCCTTGCTTGATCTGCAGGGATCCTTTCTCAGAAGCTTAGATCCTCGCATAGATCGCTCGCTCGCTCAGATCCCTGTAATTGTGTTAATTGCATCTCATTAGTAATCACATTTAAATTAAGTAATCTCATTACACAGTTTAATTCTAATTAATATGCATAAGCTATTGATTGCATGTCATGTTATTGATGGGTCAATTAATGCTTAACAAACAATTAAAGATGTGAATGATAGTTGGTTGTCAAATAATAAACACAATAGAGATATTTTATTAATTAATAATATTCGGAATTTCAAAAACTAGGTTGAGTTAATGCGATAGACTTGCCTTGTTAGGGGGGTTGTTAGATCCTTAAATAGGTAGGTGACGTAGTAGTATTTTATTATATTTGACCTTTCTGGAGGACGATGGTGGAATGAGGAAGATAAAACAAAGTCTGGAGGATGAAATAGGGGTTTATGATTTTGACGTGAAAGAGAGGAGTGGAGGAGGAAAACACTAAAGGGGCACTGAGTTGCATACTTGACTGGTTATTGGATGGGGATATAGTTGGCATACTTGGCTACAAAGAAGAGGTTGGTATTGTGGTTATTAGAGTTGCAGGCACTAAGGGCTAGGAAACTCCATAGGTTTCCTAGAACTACTAGTTTAGTTACTAGTTGGTTGGGAGTAATCCTAGTTTGGAAAACATCATTGGCTGGATTAGTTGGCTAGGTTGGAGCTATGAGATTGCTAACTCAACTAGATATTAAGGTAATATGTCGGTCCTTATTCAATCTTTTTATTTTGATTATTATTGTATTTAAATGATCCCGGGGATGGCAGGCGCGGGGGGGAGTAATCTTTGACTCCAAGGGGAACAAGCTGAAGGACTTTGCATGGGGACTCGGAAGGAAAACCAATAACGAGGCAGAATGGCTAGGCTTCATCAAAGGGATGGAGATCGCCAATACGTTGGGGATATCAAGGCTAATGGTTTTAGGTGCCTCTTTAATCATTATAAGAGAAGCTAGAAGCATCATTGACAAAAAACGGAACCCCACTTCAAAATTCACCATCTTCTCCTTTGCATTAGCAGGGATTTTCATGAGATTAATCTCAAACACATTCTCTGGGGACAAAATGGACAAGCAGATGAAATGGCGAATAGGGGCGTTAGGCTCTCTTATGGTAAGATAAGTTTCAATGATGAAAGACTTGAAAATGCCTGGATTCCGCAGAATTTGGCAAGTTTGCAAGGTTCTGGTAAGTGGCAATAAATTTGATCACCAATCGTCTCCTTATTATCAAGTTGAAGGGTCGATGGCTGCAAATATTTTGAATCAACACTTGGGTGTTTCGACGGCTCCCTCTACCCTCGAAAGTCGCCCCTACACACCTGAATTAAATGGGCACATGCGTTGTGATAGATGGTTGGCAAGAGAAGTGATGGGTAGTGTTTATCTCGGCGTCGAGAACCATCCTCAAATTCATTTCTACAGAGCTTGGGGTTGTCTGTCTCGCCAGCGAGTAGTGATAGGAATTTCATGGATTCCCATGGTGTCGGATGCCCTCGGTATGGGGGAAACATTCATTCCGGTTCTTGGCAACTACAGGGCAGAGGTAACATAAGGCAGAATTGCTATGGATGTGTTAAGCAGGGGCGAAGACCGGGAGATGGATGTGGTCGGGGTCTGGGCTACGAAGAACATCGGGGAGACTTGGAGGAAGCAGAGCTGACCCATGGGTGTGGCCATCGCTGCAATGAAAGGGCTGGAAACTTCTGGGGGTAGGCTGAAAACCCAGGAATCACCAAATTTGAAATTGATTTTCCAGATAGGCTGCAGGAGATTGAATTGCAAGAAAGGATAATCTGCGAGGAAAACCTTGAACAGAAAAAGATAATAGCCCATTTGTACAATCTTGCTTACACCACTCACACTGAGATGAAAGCTCAGCAGCAGAAAATTACAGAGAAGATCGAGCATCTTGAGGAAAACTTAGGCTTGGCTTACTCCCGCAAAATTCGGAAGTGTGAAATCCCAGATAGCAAGCTCGATAACAACAACAGAAAGGCGAAGAAGATGCAAATTTATATGGGCATTGCAGGAAATGTGGTGGACCTTAGTAACTGACTAGGTTGGATCTCTAGCTGGAAAACCTCTGTCTGTTTTGTTTTATGCATAACAGGAGTTTGAACTATTACTTCTATTTTAAGCTATATTGGCATATTGGAAAAGCCTAATAAACCAGTTTTTGTATAATGTTGGAAACACATGCCCTTCATCTGCATTTTGCTTTTAGGATAGTATATTAGATGTTATAGTACTCAGAGGATAGGAAGAAATAGTGATAGTTATTAGTATGTGGCTGATGAACTCAGTGTGATGGATGCTCTCTTTGAATGGGAGCAGTCCGATCATCACTTTTTGTATGACCCGCCTTTTTATAATTTAAAAAACGTAGTAATTTCTGTTAAAAAAAATTATTGTATTTAAATGATATTGCCATGATGTGAAATTGTATATTTGTGCTTTTAATATGTTAAATTAAAGAAAACATGCACAAAACCCAAAATTTGAAAATTTGGCAGTTGGCTTTACATTGGCTAATTTTACTTCGCTGTAACTAGTTTGAATTTTCTTAACAATTGTTTATTAACTTAGCACCCATCATTAGGATGAGTTTACAATATGTTCATTTCTATTATAAATGTATTTCTTCTATGTCCTCTTCCATATGTTCATTTGTTCTTAACTATTTTATCTTCTAAATGTAAATTCATTGTACTTCTATTTTTTGTTTATAAATGCTTAATTTATGTTGTTTTGTTTGTTTGCTAGTTTGTTTGTGACTTGCGCGACTAGCCTATGGTCTAAGAAACCACGAAACAGGAGCATCTAAGCCGTCAAAATCACCTGGGGATCGCACTAGGCCTGGGACACACCAACCCTTAGCATGGCTAGAATTTAAGTGTCTTCTCCTAGCTACCTTGCAGGGTTTGATCTCGAGTAGCCATGCATAACAAGGCTTGTCGAAACCAATTGTGCTAGCGATATTTGACTTAAATTTTGAAGGACATGGGGGTGGGCTTTAATCCACTTATGTGTGCACATGTCACGAGATCATTTAATAGAATCTCTTTGGGTGCAACCACACGTTCGACCACTACCTCAAGGTAACCTCGTGGCTCCAGTGGCTCCAGGTTATGCCCTCACGAGAATTAAACTTTGCCCATTAGTGAAAAACTCCTCGCTCTTCACCAATGGATCCAACCCCTTTGGGCAAATGTTTACTTTAGTGTTGCTTACATTTAAGTTTCAATTTCTATCAGTGTTTCTTTGCACCTTCAAGAGCAATTACTAGTCCTAGAGGTTTGTTAACAAAAGTAGTGACTCCCTACTGACATAATGGTTGATTAGCTATGGTGTGAATGCGCATGTTTGCTTGTTCCCCTTGTTTTCCCAAGACATATTGTGTGGAGGCATGCATATAATAATAAATAGTAATAAATAAACAATATAATAAAACTGAGATATGCCATGTTTAGCCTCTTGAAATAATGTCTACAACTTTAAAATGTCCTCTTCTCTTGTATGATATTCACAATGAAGTTTGATCGCAATGCAACATATAAGTACTGACATACCATGTGTCACGACCACGTTCTTGGCACAACACCCACACTTGCATGGGAGTCTTGCACTCCCGCCCAAGAGGTTGGCTTGGGTGCCGAGTTGGGCAAAACGAAGTTCGGTTGCACTGGACTTAGCGAGAAGGCAAGTGAGCGGATCGGACGGGAGGGTGCGTGGACCATGCATGGGCGCGCTCCCACAAACAATACCCACACTCACCCATCGGTGCATGGAAAGCCCGAGAGTGGGGTGCAGTTGCACTTTAGCATGTTGGCAAGAGAAGGGGCGTTGGGCGCACCCTTGGACCACCGGACGTTGGGAGTAATGGTGCGCTGGCCAAACGCCCACACACTCCATGGAGGAGCACCCAAGAGTCCAACACTTAGCCGCAAAATGGACCAACGTTGTGCAATGAGATCGGGTAGAGAGCCCGTAATGAGCTTGAGTTGGGAGCTAGAAACAAGCTCGGGTTGAGAGCCTAGAAATGAGCTCGAGTTGAGAGCCAAGGCATGAGCTCAATTTGGGAGCCAACAAGCGAACTCGGGTTGGAAGCCATCAAGCGAATGCGGGTTGGGAGCTCGGCAACTCGGGTTGGAAGCCAAGGGACGACGCCCAACAAAATGGACTGAAATGCGCGTATTGCGGGGGACTTGGACCAAGATTGTTTCAAATAGTACGTCGACGGGAGGTTAGCGTGGGCGCCAAGCAAGGGTGCGCCCAAGGAGGGGTCACACCCTCCCACACAACACCATATATAAAATTTAAGGCAAAATAGAAAAAGGGGCATTCAAGCATTGGAAATTTGGACAAGGCAAGGACCTGCAGAGCTAGGGAGGCAGTCGGAGCTCTGTCTTTGCGCACAGTCCATTCTAGCATAATTCGGTTGCAGCAAGGTTGCAGAAGAGACATAAATTGGCAAGTTCACACTCGTTTCGGGTTGCACAGTGAGACAATTCGACAACATACGTGGGTTGCAGAAGTCAGTAGTCTTAAGGATTTGGGACGTCCGAGCAGGGGGCAACTCTGTCATTTTGTAATTTGTATATTTGTTGTAAGGTGTGTTGCTAGTTTGGCTCACGTCGGAGCTCTACCGAGTTTTAGGGAAACTCCATTTGCTGTAAATGATTGATTATACAAACAATAAACGAGTTGGCTGGTTTGGCAACCCCAACTTAATGTTGTGTTGTGTTATTTACTTGATATGTTTGCGTAGTTGCTTGATGCATGCTTAAGAAATTGGCTAAGTATAAGCAGGTGTAAAACAGTTAAACAAGTAAACAAAGTTGCAAGTGTTAGGTTGAAAAGTTTTTGCATGTTAGGCATAGTCTGCCGATGCAACGTTTGATCTGGTCTCACCCTCAAGTCGTTCCTGGGCAGTGCGGCACACCACAGTTAGTCGTTTGAGACAAGCGAAAAATTGTGGCTGTGATAGTTGGTATCAAAGCACGTTCAGAAGTGTGTTTGTTCTGCAACACAGGGGTTCAAAATAGTTTGCTGCGACAGTTGACAGAGGTTCGCTAAAGTGGTCACAATGCCGAAATCACTGGTGCTACTCCGAGATAGAGCCGTGGGTTTGAAGCTTGCAATCGCAGATCCGCAGGAGCTACAGGTTCGCTACAAGCTAACACAGAGTTGATGATTTGAAGCAAAGTCTGGAGGAAACACATAATTTGGCCGCCAAAGTGAAGGGACTTGAGTCTTAGTTGCTGGAGAAAAAACGAGAGTTTGGTTGCAACTCTCAAGAGTGTGCGGCTGGGGCACCTCAACGCAGGGTAAGTACATTGGATAGTGGTTGGATAGAACCAAAGCTTGACTAAGTAGACGTCTTGGGAAGATTTGCAACTTGCCTAAACGAGTGTTAAAAGGGATAAAATTGGTAGACGGAAGCGGAAAGCTCAGCAGGCTAGTTGGGGAGAGCTAGGATTTGTATCCCACTTTTTGGACAAAACGAAGATTGGGATGGGGAAGTGAAATGCAGAACCGGTTTCTGAGTCAGAGGCAGAATCATAAGTACCTTCAGATGGAGAGGAGTCTGTTCATGGTGAACCAGAACCGAAATCCACCAAGGTGAAACGCAGAATTTCTGCAATGGAGAAGAACATGGAGCAATTTAGTGAAGCGCTCTATGCCCATGGAGAAAAGGTTGCGACTTTGGTTAATGAAGTGGAAAGGATGCATACAGCTTTCAACGAAGTCGTGGCAAAATGCAAGGATGCAAGGGATGTGTTTCATGCAACGATTCAACAAGACATGAAAGGCAGGGTCAAGAAGCTTGAAGAGGTTGCAACTTCAACTTCGCCTTAAAGACCAAGACGACACAATTGTGGTGTTGAAACGAGCGTTAGCTGAAGGATCTAGTACAGGGGCTACTATGAAGATCCACATGAAGGAACTAGAGCCGTTTGACAGGACACAAGATGCTAAGTTGCTTGGCAACTTCTGTTGGGACATGGAGCAGTACTTAGAACAGATGAATGGAAGTTCAGACGAGTCTAAGGTAACCGTTGTCGTGATGTTTCTCACTGACACAGTGAAGCTTTGGTGGAGGAACCGCGCAGAAGATATGGCCATCGGTAAGATAACACAACATATCGAAAAATGGGAGCAAATAAAGGCTGCTCTCAAGGCATAGTTTGGTCCAGGAAACCAAAGATGGGTTGCGAGGAATGAGCTTATGAGGATTAAGCACACCGTGTGGATTCAGGCTTACATTAAGGCCTACACCAATATTATGCTGGAAATAAAGGACATGAGCGATGAGGACCATTTGTATCACTTTATGAAAGGTCTGTAGACTTGGGCGCAAGCTTACTTGCGACGGTAAGGAGTGAAGTCTCTTGCCGAGGCTATATCTACTACAGAGAAGTTGCACGACTTCCGGACCGATGGGAAGGAAGAAGCTTTAAGGCAATGAAGAAGCTGGTGGGAAGCACCATGGCAAGTTCAAGAAGAAACAACAACATAAGCCTAAGAATGGTGGAAAACGAGAGGATGAACCATCCAAAAACGCATATACACCTAAGGAGAAAAGCAAGACAGTTTCTTGCTACATTTGTGCAAAGGATCACTTTGCTAGAAACTGTCCCTTGCGACTGTAGAAGATTGCAGCGGTGGAACAGGAAGAGCCTTCGGTTGGTGTTCTATAGGTGTTGAACGTAGTTCTGGAAGAACCGGAAGTCGCGACACACATACTTCACGAAACTGAGCTATGTTCCAACAGAGTTAAACGAAGAACAAGTTTTGGCATTAGTTGACAGTGGTGCCACGCACAATTTCGTCAAAGAGGAAGTGGCGAAACGACTCAATCTCAGAATTGAGCCTGGGGTGAATACGTTCAAGGTAGTAAACTCAGGAGTTGAAAGAGTGGTGGGATTGGCTCGACAAGTTTCTCTAAGGATTGGAGAATGGACGGGCGTGGGAGACTTCATGGTCGTTCCTCTAGACGACTTCGATGTTGTGCTTGGACAAGAATTCTTGAAAAAGGAGAAGGAAACTCCTCTACCCCACATAGACATCCTAGCATTTTTAGCAAGGAGGGACCCAATATTCGTGCGATACATGAAGAGATTTCCAGGAGAACGGAAGGTCACTGCGTTGACAACTTCCACCTCAACAACAAGTACTCACCAGAAGCTTGATGAGGGAGAATGTTGCAGAGAATGCGTTGGCAAAGAAGAGGTTGTTCGGTTGGAAGGATGACTCACATCCAAGGAAGCAGTCGGATTGTTGGAGCAACGACTTGCGACCATGGAGAAGGTTGTGGAAACGACCGTCACGAGTTTGGAAAAAATCACTAAGTTCTGCAAGCATGTGGAAGAACGATAACGTGATAAGGTGATTGAGTTGGCAGCGTCGCTAGCATACGAGGGAGACACTTCGGTTGCAACAAATGTGTGGCTAGACGACCCCGAAGTGCAAAGGTTGTTCGATGAAGGAAACAACACCGTTGGGAGTAATGTGCCACTTCTTCTATACTTAAGCCAGAAAGCAAAAAACATATGGAAGGCAGAGAAAAGTTTGGAAGGTGGTCGGGCACACCACCTCCCTTCTTCTTTCGGTTAGACACAAAGATGGCACGACCGTTACCCTTGGCGAAGGTAGCAAGGCCACTGGTGCTTCACGGGGAAGCATAACCGGAATGAAGCCAATGTTGGATGAAGTGAGCAGACTTCGTCCTACAGTAGAAAAGTCACCAAGTGTGGAACGGTTGCAGAGAGGACTAGGAAATGGAGACCAACAGAAGCTCAGTGGACGGCTTGATCACCCAGACAGTGCAAACAATGAAGGGAACCGAGACTGGTGTACTAGCAGAGTGACGCACAGGCAGTGGGGACTTAGAAAAATTCTGGTGCTATTTAGCAGCATCAAGCATTTGGAAGTGCAAGCATTTCAGACGCCTTGCCGAGGACGACAAGCATTTTAAGTGGGGGAGGTTTTCATGACTACGTTTTTGGCACAACACCCACACTTGCATGGGAGTCTTGCACTACCGCTCAAGAGGCTGGCTTGGGCGCTCGGTTGGGCAAAATGAATTTCGGTTGCACGGGACTTAGCGAGAAGGCAAGTGAATGGATCATAAGGTGGGCCGCGTGGACCATGCATGGGCACGCTCCCACAAACGACTCCCACACTCACCCATCGGCGCATGGCAAGCCCGAGAGTGGGGCGCGGTTGCACTTCAACATGTTGGCAAGAGAAGGGGCGCCGGGCGCACCCTTGGTCCACCGGACATTGGGAGCAGTGGTGCGCTGGCCAAGCGCCCACACACTCCATGGAGGAGCACCCAAGAGTCCAACACTTAGCCGCAAAATGGACCAACGTTGTGCAATGAGCTCGGGTAGAGAGCTAGGAATGAGCTCGAGTTAGGAGCCAGAAACGAGCTCGGGTTGAGAGCCCAGAAACGAGCTTGGGTTGAGAGCCAATGCATGAGCTTGAGTTGGAAGCCAACAAGCAAACTCGGGTTGGAAGCCATCAAGTGAACGTAGGTTGGGAGCTCGGCAGTGAACGCGGGTTGGGAGCTCAGCAACTCGGGTCGGAAGCCAATGGATGACTCCCAACAAAATGGACCAAAACGCGCGTATTGTGGGGGACTTGGACCAAGACCATTTCAAATGGTACATCGGTGGGAGGTTAGCGTGGGCGCCAAGCAAGGGTGCCCCCAAGGAGGGGTTGCACCCTCCCACACGACACCATATATAAAAGCTAAGGAAAAATAGCAAAAGGGGCATTCAAGCATTGGCAATTCGGATAAGGAAAGGAGCTGTAGAGCTAGGGAGGCAGTCCGAGCTCTGTCTTCGCGCACAATCTGTTCCAACATAATTCAGTTGCACCAGGGTTGCAGAAGAGACAAAACTTGGCAAGTTCACACTCGTTCCGGGTTGCACAGTGAGACAATTCGATAGCATATGTGGGTTGTAGAAGTCGACAGTCTTAAGGAGTTGGGACACCGGAGTAGGGGGCAACTCTGTCATTTTGTAATTTGTATATCTGTTGTAAGGCGTGTTGCTGGTTTGGTTCACGTTGGAGCTCTGCCGAGCTTTAAGGCAACTCCATTTGCTGCAAACGATTGATTATACAAGCGATAAACAGGTTGGCCGGTTTGGCAACCCCAACTTAATGCCATGTTGTGTTATTTACTTGATGTGTTTGCGTAGTTGCTTGATGCATGCTTAAGAAATTGGCTAAGTATAAACAAGTGTAAAACAATTAAACAAGTAAACAAAGTTGCAAGTGTTAGGTTGAAAAGTTTCCGCATGTTAGGTGTAGTCTGCTGGTGCAACGTTTGAGCTGGTCTCACCCTCAAGTCATTCCCGGGGAGTGCCGCACACCACAGTTAGTCGTTTGAGACAAGTGAAAAATTATGGCTGTGACACCATGATCCTTAAGTGAGTGGGTTGTCAAAACATGTAGTGTCCCTTCCCTTAACATATTGATTGATTGACTACACAGTGGACATGTACACTTGTTTAACCATGGCGTCGATTCTAGTTTGACTTGGCTAAATAAGAGGCAAAAACCCTTCTTAAGTCCATTTAACCATGGCATCTATTCTAGTTTGACTTGGCTAAATAAGAGGCAAATACCCTTCTTAAGTCTATTTCATGTGTCCACGCCCTTATAAGTAGGGCCTAACTCCACTCTTGAAAGGCCAGTGCCAATTGCCCAATCTCCCTCTCTTTCTCAAAACGAAACAACTATATTAAACAAGATTAGCGGAAGAAGTTGCAGAGGGTTTGAAGAAAATACAAACACTGAAATAGACCTGTCGGGATTCGAAAGCGGAGCCTCTCAACCAACGAATACGACTGGCAATGGTACTGTGCATACTTTCATCCTCTTTGTGCTTTGCACGTCTAATTTGATTGTATTTAGGGTTCTGGTTTTTCGTTTTTCAAGAAACGGGCCATTGAATTGAAGTTTATGCTGAAGGCATTCTGATTTTTTTTATGTTGAGAGTAAATGGCCAGAATTTTGTGGCTGCAACCTTAGGTCAGTCTTTATCAGAATGCCATGAGAAGACGAAATAAATTATTTAAATTTTTTTGTATTTAGTTGTAGGCGAAAAATAACCCTAATTATGACTTTCTGTCAAGATTTGTTTGTTTCAGGGAAGTTGTGGTTTACAATGCTTAAAACAATAGCCGAGGGTAATTTATTCATCGAAGAATTTCATTATTTCTGGTCTTGGGATCTTTCTTAGTCTAATGAAATTATTTTGTGAATATATCATTTATCTATTTATCATCCGGTTCGTCCTTTGTTACCTGTCCGGTCTATATGCTATCCTATAGTGGGGTGTTTTTTTCGCTTATCTTCGTATTATTTAATATATTATGAATGGCATAATTTTGTCTATGTAATTGTGCTTGGGAAGTATAGATGGTTCCAATACATGTCAGCAGCAGTAGGTAGAGTAAAATATAACAGTAGCTATACATATTGTCTACAGAGAGTCTCGTTGTGCGACCAGAAACTTGACCTAGAGACTGGTATCTTGTTCCGTTCGATTCTATTCCCGTATTGACACTACATTAGCACATTACTAGCCATTTTTATATGCATAGTTATATGCTAGGAGGGGATGTTGATTTGCGTTTCTTCTCGGTTGAAAGCCTCTCGTCTCATTTCTTTTCGTTCCTGTTGCCTGTTCTGTTTTCCTTTTCCTGTTTCTGGTAACATAGATTTCAGGTGTGCAATTTTAGAGGAGCCTTCAATGCCATTAGAGAGTTGATTACCTAGGACTTGGCTTAATTTATTGCAAAAGCATGACGTTATTGTTTTAAAAGGTACAAATATCTTCACTAACCTGTGACCCAACTCTTGAGAGTGTGCTCATCCGTGGTATAAGCAAATTGCCATCATGTAATGGCTCAAGCTTGAAAATATTTCAATAAGCTACCTTGTCCAAAACATTTCACTATTACTTACATTGATAGTGATGGACATGAAAGAACAGTACCTCAAGTGAAATTTGCAAAGTAAGTTCATAACAAATATGGCCCATACAGAACCCTTGATCTCATGGTGATGTAAATAGAGCCTTGTTAACTCTGAAGGAGCACTCAATGGTCTTCGGATTGTTGACA
Organism: Larix kaempferi; assembly: GCA_027924585.1. NCBI lineage: Eukaryota > Viridiplantae > Streptophyta > Pinopsida > Pinales > Pinaceae > Larix > Larix kaempferi. The sequence continues at coordinate 407,700 of BSBM01000345.1, read as the reverse complement.
CAAGGGACTGACATCCCCTTCTTTTGGTGTATTTGCTAGATTTGTCCAAGCTTTTCCCCCATTTGAAACATTCTTCATTGCAGTGACTGGTGGAGTTGTAATGATCATAAATTTTATAAGCTCCCTTTCCATTTGGAATTTTGGCTTGGGTTTATAGTGAAATGTAGAGAGCTAGTAAAACATGCCATTAAAGGGCAGGATGATACTGCAATACAAATCCACAGGTTTAATAATTACAACATATGAGCAGCATAGTTGAAAAAACTGCGAGTCTTCTGAATACTACAACATCAAGCTTGTTTTGGGCCTGCCTCATGATGAGTCTGACTGCAAGTGGGGGGGAAAGCTAGCTGGTGTCAAATATGACTGGCAAAAAGGAAAATAAAGCCCCATTTTGAATGATTTTTTTGCTGCTAAGTTCTTGTTGAGTTTTTGCTTAGTCTAAGTTGATTACTTACACTTGATTAAGTCAATACAAGTGTAGCTCAAAGAGGTGGAAGTGATCTTTTACGATGTGGGTTGAGGACAATTAGTGGCATGTAGGAGTTCCTTTCAAATTTTAATCCACCAAACTTTCGTTTTCTTTTATTATGTCGCTTAAGGTCTTAAAAAAATGGTTATAAAGAATATTGTGCTATCAAGGCTTTTTAAAATGCCTGTAGGGAACCGTATCACTGGGATGAGGATCTAATAAATTATAATGTTGGTTCCAAAGTTTTCCTACCCTACATTTAGTGGGCTACTAATAAGATTGCAAGGATATTAAAATGAAAAATATTATGGCAACTTTTAGACTCGTGGATACCATTGTGTAACGCCCCCTTTAAAAGATTTTCCAAGCTATGGGGTAGGGATGCTGCCTATATTTGAAAAACCCAATATCAATCTGAACCCATTGCTGCCTAGATTTGAAAAACCCAATATGAATCTGAACCCATTAAATTTCAAGGCCATTCAAATATGTGCATGCATGCAATAACTAATGTAGTGGAAATAAACTTGAATAAACTCAAATAAACATGCATAAACTCATTTAAACCAAGGATTCCATTTAAAATTTCACTCACAAGTAAAAGTTAAACTTAAATATAGAGTTATAAACAAATATTTAAGAGTTGAGATTGAACACTTTTTTCACCAAGATGGTCCAAGAAATTGTCTGTGTAGGTGCAATTTTCTACCCAATTGTAGGCGTCCATGGTAGATGGCGCTAGGGTTACTCATCTAACCCTATTGCTGTTAGGATCAACCAAGATGTTCACAACTAAACACTCTAGGTGCCTATCTAGTCATCAAAGAGTCATGGCATTCTCATCCACTTCCCACATAGCACAAGGAAGACACCTCCCTTCTTTGTTCCATAGTCCCTTGAGAGTATTCTACCTTCTAGTGCTCTTATAGTGTAGGCAGGAGGAACCCATCTCATTGTCTACGTTTTGGAATAACCTAGAAAAATTATGCCTTGGCTCCAAGGCATCCAATGAACAACAATTATTAAGAGAAATGGAGGTTTTCTTAAACAACCCAACCTCTATGTTCTTCTACAACTATCCATCTCTCTCTACTTCAATCCATAATTACTCTCTCACAACATGATTTTATCATTTACAGGTTTGTATATTAGTTTAGAGCATGGGAATGCAATTTTTAGAGCTTTAATGAAGCTGGGACATGAGAGTAGCAAGGTGTGTAATAGTCAATTCGACTTAGAATGGAAGTGTGTGCATGTGAAGTGTAAGAGTCAATTCTACTTAGAATGGAAGTGTGTGCATGTGAACATAGGTGATTCGAATTTCCATGAGAATGGTGTCTCTTACACTTCCATGATGATTGTACTCAACCTCCATGCCCTCATATCTATATGAGGTTCTAAGTCAAAGTTAGTGGTTGAGGTTTAAATAAGGCGCTTGGTAAATAAAAAGAGAAGATAGAAGTTAGGAAGCTTAGGACTATTTACCTGGGGGACCCATGGATTTAAAATAAAAGAATCTCTCCTAAAGCGTCTAACCCGGGGGACCCATGGATTTAAAATAAAAAAATAAAAACAAAACAATCTCTCCTAAAGCGTCTAACCTAACTCTAAGCTTCTACTCATGCGTTATGTGCACCCATTCTTGCTATATATATGAGAAAATTTGCATGTTTGTGTATTAATGGTTTGGATTCATGTGTATGCACATGAATATATATGTTTTTTTTTACAAAATATGAATGTTTTATGTATTTTTTAGTCAACCGTTTTTTTCCCAGTTTTTTTCTGGTTCCAGTTCGGTTTCTGGTCTGGTTCACATTTTGGGCTCTGCCGGTTTGATCACCGGTCCGGTTCTGATAACATTGGCTTGTTCGTTGTGAAATCCCATACTTTTATTATTATACCTGGGGATCCATGGATTTAAAATAAAAAAATAAAAACAAAAGAATCTCTCCTAAAGCGTCTAACCTAACCCTAAGCTTCTACTCATGCGTTATGTGCACCCATTCTTGCTATATATATGAGAAAATTTGCATGTTTGTGTATTAATGGTTTGGATTCATACGTATGCACATGAATATATATGTTTTTTTTTACAAAATATGAATGTTTTATGTATTTTTTAGTCAATTATTTTTTTCCCAGTTTTTTTCCGGTTCCAGTTCGGTTTCTGGTCTGGTTCACATTTTGGGCTCTGCCGGTTTGATCACCGGTCCGGTTCTGATAACATTGGCTTGTTCGTTGTGAACTCCCATACTTTTATTATTATACCTTGGGTTTCTTTTCATGTTGCATGTTAACTTGACAGTTACATGTTTTGTAGCTCCTACTTACCTATGCGTATCTGCTGCTTGGGTTTATTTGTAAATTCTTTAGTGAAATGGATACTTACTACCTGATACAGAGAAGATTCAGACTCTGTTTAGATTTATCTGTTCAAAGTGAGATGAGTTGGGTGACTGAATTCTAGTGTTCAAGAAAAAACCACGTGGTATTGGTTCCCTGCCACTTTTCTATTAACCATGGTGCCATTAACACTTAATATCTACTGGGAAATGATTAATATCCCTAACCTAGAAGTTGAACTGACTAGACATGAAGTAAACACTAAGTTCTTATATTTATTGCTGAAATAAAATTTGACAAATATCATTCAACACTGGACAGCCAGTGGTGTTTTTTGTTAGTATTATCATTTGAACATCAAAATATTTCATTCTGTCCGTATGGCATATGCTGAAAGAGTGACTTCAAAGAAGATAACTTCTATGAGGGAAGTTGCAATTTTGAGTACAGATCACCCTCACTGCAATATCCATCTTTTTGAAGAACTGTATGGGGTAACCCATATTCGTCCCTTGTGAATTCCCGTACTTGGGTTTCATTTTGTGATGCATGCTTACTTGGCAAGAGTCGTGCATGTTTTGTAGCTGTGACTTACTATGCATGTTTGCTGCTTGAGTTTATTTGCAAGTTCTTTCATGAAATGGACACTTTTTGGCTAATACAGAGAAAATTTGAAGCTACGCAGTTTAGATTGCTTTGCTCAAAGTGAGATGAATTGGGTGACTGAATGCTAATGTTCAAGAAAAATCCAATTGATATTGGTTCTCTGCCATATTTTCATTAACCATGGCACCATTAATAGTTACCTACTAGAAAATGACTAACTGTCCCAACTTAGAAGTTAGGATTGACTAAACATGATCTAAAAGCTGTAAGTTCTTTTATTTTATTGCTCATAGTGAAAATGCCAAATATCGATCAACTCGTGACAATGCACTTAGTGGTGGTTTTTGTTTATATTATCATTTAATTATCAAACTATATCATTCTGACATTATGGCATATGCTGAAAAGATGACTTTAAAGTTTAAAGAAGATAAATTTTACAAGGGATTACAATTGCGAGCATAGTTTTAATAGAGTAAAATCAGTTATAGCTTCCTTAACCTGTTCCAAACATGTATTTCTTGTAGAAGTAAAACTGTATTGCAGTATGTGATTCTTTCTGTTTTTGTTCCGAACTGTGTCAATGGATGAAGGAACGAGTGGGAGTAACATGCTTGTATTATTTCTCATTTATTTTGATTTTTGTATATTATGAAAATTGTATCTGGATTCTTATGAATTCTTTGAACTTTGTGTGTTACAATCAGGCGGATACTCCTAGACGAAGGTGAGATGTGTCACCATTCCTGTTTGATAATGTGGCTTTAGTAGTTATTCATGTTTTCAAACCACATCTTATTGCCATTGAAAATAAACTTGTATTTTATGAAGGACATAAGGATGCTTTGGGAATGCGCATATTCTGCTTTGTTGAAATCACAATTCTGCAGTTATAAAAAGTAATTTTATTGCTGGACATGCTGCAGATATTCACGCTCTCCTTCGCCTAGGCGCAGATATGTGCGATCTCGCTCTTATTCTAGGTCGGCATCTCAGTCTCGATCCCCATCTCGGTCTCGTAGTCCTGTGAGGAGGTAAGTGCTTTGCTGTATTACAGTATTGCTTTTTTATTTTTATACTTGTCTTTGAAGCTTTGGTCACATGAATTTGTAATATGATGTGGGGCCATATGCATGTCCAGCCCAAGATGATGGACTTTTAGAATTTCAGCCCCATGGTGTAACAGATCTCTAGGCAAATATAGCGTAATGGGAATTTTTCTTAGAACATAACAGGAATTTTCAGAGTAAATTGAGAGGTACTTATCTTTTTCAAAGATTTTGAATACCAAGTAACTGACTGAGACAGCTATTTCCACCCAACCACAGGTAATATGCTGTATATGCCACCCCCTAGCCAGGCTATGATACCACCAGGGTGAAGAATGATGCAGACAACCCAAGTCTGCTGCAACTCTTCTTACTCAGATCAGGTTTAGTACAGATACACACTCTGTTTCCAACGTAATGAATCAAAATAACAGCTAACAAGAACATTCCTCTCAGGAAATGCAACCCAGAAGCATACAATCTTTGAGCTCAAAATTCTAGCAGAATAATTACTCAACAAGAAGCTCGAATTCCAACAGAAGAATTACTCAAAAAGAAACACCAATCTACAGCAGATAACTTACGATCCTGCAGAAAATCTCTGATCTTTCTATTGGAAGCAAACAACGACACATTACATCCACAAGGCAACTCAGGCCTGATGACAACGAGACAACTAACGGCACACATGCCACACGATTGGTGTTCCGTCAATGTACAGTGCCCTTGGCATGCACAGCTCCTCTGAGCGTATCTGCAATGATACTCTGAGTCTCTCTGCCCCCTTCCCAAGACTCCACTTTCCGTATTTATCACCGAATAAAGTCTCAGCAAGGACCATGCAATGTTAAACAGAATTCCTGAAATTGCTCCTCTAACGCTGTGCAGTTGACAGCAAGCAGATTAGAAGTAGCCATGTATTGGTTGCCAGCTAGCTGAATCAAGGAACTATGCACGTGTTGGAGTACAATGTGTCTCCAACGCGTGTGCACCTGCATCAAAGAAGATATGTAGAACTCTCAGGACAGCTTCTCCATCTCAAACAAGAGAAGGATTTACCAACACCACTGCTGAAGTCTTAAATTGGACCAGCTAGAGTGAAGGATTTGAGTAATGCTAATGTGAATAAGGCATATAAACATCCCATTAGACCCCCTCAACTTTCTCTTCTTGTGGTATCATGGCCCCTTTAGGTGCTCATGCTTAGTGAATCTTGGTTCTGTTATTAATTGCAAAATAACAATATTTGTGACTATTCAAATCACTGTGGCATATATACCTCATGATGTTTAAGCAAAGTACAGTAATAAAGGAACCTATGCACAGCATTGCTTAATTCAAATTTAAAATTAAAGGGTTAAAACTGGGATCTTACATCCCATCCCCTTTGGAATAACACTGTCCTTGGTGTTTTTTAATTTTTTATTGCAGCGATATCCCATTATTATTTTTAACTGCACCTATAATGTCAGTTATTTCATTCACAGAAATTTCAATTTATAATTGAAGCATAAATTAATAACATGAGAGTAAATATACCAAACAACGTAATACTTATCTGAATGAATATGTATCTTTGCTCAATAAGGTTGCCACAGCTGAGATTCTTTGACACACCTAATATGCACTCATGATCCCAGCTAGCATATGACATCAACATGCATCTCTCACAATAGATTCATTCAAGTTGCCTCTTCCTTGCAGTCACTCACCCTCTAGGCTTAGGCATCCCCTTCTCTGCTAAACAGTTCCTTGGGTGATCCATCATTTGCCAAGGCTTTTTTCGCACAAGAAGGGCACGAACTTATAAAGTCTTACTGCCAAGGCATCCCACTGGCTTGCTCTAATGCATAGCTTAAGGCAATCAGGGCATGTCAGAGTTCCAATGTCAGTATGGTGCCATTCTTTGTGTGTTTTCCAGCTTACAGTAACCATTATCTGTACTTACTAGACAGGTCCATCATTTCATCTGTATCATGCATATACAGTTACCGTGAAATATTATTAGCAAGATTTCAATCAGAATCTTAATTTTGTGTCTTGTAGAAATCGAGTTTCTCAACGATGGGATTTTTCTCATAATATTTGTCCTTTGCAATAGTAGTCATCAGTTTTTTCATCAATCTTTGTTATGGGCCTGTATTTATTTCCATATCCAAGACAATTCTACCTACAATTTTTGTCCTTGACAGAGCTTCATTTAGCCAACCAAACTGTGAGTAGTAGTATATGAATCTTTCATTGCAATCTACATATCAACACTCAATGAGCTGTGAGTGATCTTGCCCAAATTAATTTCACACAAAGTTCAAACACATCTTAAAACTTATCTCATTAGCCTTCATGAATATAACTCAAATAAAAATATACATATGGAGAATTCTCATGCAAAAATGCCTTTATGTGCTGGAAGCATTGGAAAGAAATTTGTAATCGGTGTCTGGACAGGTTTGAGAAGTGCAGAGTAAGCAAGATCTGAATGCAAGGACTTCTTCCATGTAACAGGCCAAGCATCTCTGGTCTGGGAAACGGGAAAACTTGACCAATTGTAAGAAAACAAGACAAAAGGTTTACGGAAAGGACACATCTTAAAACTTATCTCATTAACCTTCCTGAATAGAGCTCAAATCAAAAGGTGCATATGAAGAAATCTCATGCAAAAATACCTTTATCTGCTGGAAGCATTGGAAAGAAATTTGTAATCGGTTGGATTGGGTTTGGATGGGTTTGAGAAGGGCAGAGTAAGCAAGATTTGGATCCAAAGATCTCCTTCATGTACATCAGGCCAAGCATCTCTAGTCTGGGAAGTGAAAGAACTCGACCAATTGTAAGAAAACAAGACAAAAGGTTCACGGAAGGGACACTGATTAAGAAAGGCCACCTTATTGGCTAGGGAATCAATATTTAACTTATTTTCAAGTAAACACTTACTACTCTATTCATTTATTGTTTCAAAAGTCTGTTTACTGGTACATGGAATCATCAACTAGCTTGCATCACTATCAACAAGGAAATCATATACTCTATGAAAACTGTTTGAACTCGAATATTTCACCATTCTTAACTGATTACTTGTTATATGCACGTCCAGCTCAAGACAATGGACTTTTAGAATTCCAGCCATGTGGACCCTCATATCATTACCTCTGGGCTCAAAACTCTTTGCATCCACAAGGTACAAATTGAAATATCAGCCCAAGTTAAACCATGTTCATTTTATAAGATTGATGTATGTTAAGTATTGCACCTTGTCAATTGTTTGACTTACAGGAGCACACTCGTATGTATATGTTTATGTACACATGCACGCTCTCTATTTTTGTACATCTGTATGTGTCTAGGATTCTATCTTTCCTTCCTGCAGGTGCTTGACATCCAAGGAACTGATTGGTAGCAAATCTACATTGGCCCTAGAAAAAACAGCTATAAAAGTTGTCTGGCTCTGCAAATACTACAAGACACTATTGGCAGAAATAATTAAATCTAAAGGCTTAGTAAAAAAAATAGAGTTTTTAAAATACCAATAATACAATATTAAACTTTTTCATTGTTTATGTGAAATATTTAGAATTAAGCATTTCTGCCTATACGTTGTTGTAATTATATCAATTTTTATAGGAGGTATGAGATAAATAATTAGTAATACCATTTTAAAAATCAGCAAAGTTATGGGTTTATAAGTTGTAACATGCACATTAGTAATAATGTTTTACTGTGAACATTCTGAATGTGTCAATTACTTGACATGGGTTTATAGTTATACTTTAGTAGTATGTGTGTATGCACATGAATGTGCATATATATATATAGGAACACACTCATGCAATTTCTATATATAGAAGTGGAAGGGCATTTTTTGAATACATGGAAGTTTTTTCGCAGAATTTATTAGGTAGCAAGGTCTTGATTATGCATCCTGTTTTGTTCTGTCTGTTTTTATTAGGGCTATTTCTTCGAGGGATGATGTGAATAACCCTGGAAACAACTTATATGTCACTGGACTCTCAGCTCGTGTTGTAGAGGCTGATCTCGAAGAACTCTTTTCCCAAGAAGGCAAGGTAAAGAATTCACGACATAAGACAATTAAGCGTTTTAGCATTTTTTGGATAGCTCGTCTCTCAGAAATAACAAGAATAACACGTTATCAATTTTTGTTGTGGACTGAATATGAGATTTACAAGTTCCAATTGATGAAAATTTGAACATGTTCTTTGATTGGATATGGATGCTGTTAGTATATATGTTTGCAAGTGGAATATTCTGTCATAATTGGGTTCATGATGCTCATAAGCATGGACATGTCTTCTTGAAGAGGGTGATTTTTCTGACTTTTGTCAAAAACAGCTCAGGGAATGGTAAGGCATGCTTGAATTTTGCATCTTTGATGAACTAGTTGCTTATCCCATAAGAGGCATTTATGATTTATCAGTAAGTCAGAGCATTTCTATGATCGAGGGAGGAAACTTAGAAAATTGATGATGGAAATAACTCAAGCAGTATGATTTATCAGTTTAGATGAGAGAGCATTATATGCTTGAAGGATGAAACTTGGGAAGTTAAATGATGTCAATAACTGGAATGCTATATATGTAAAATCTCCAGGGTGCTATTGCTAATGTCAAATTAGGGTTAGCAAGATTTTGCAGTCGATTTCTTTAGGACTTTGTCAATCGGATTTATAAATGTCCATCAAATAACCACAAAAGTAGGTCGATGGGACTAACAGGTACACCCAGTGTAAATACAATGTGGGACTTATATTCCACATACTGAGAGTTTGGCCATATTGAATCATTCAATTTCTCCATAATGTACACCGGATTTTGGCCAATATATTCTGATGGTTGCTATTTTCTTTTGCTTTTGACTATGCTATGCTATATTGATTAGGTCCAACAGCCATTCTGCCTTTTACAAAGTTTTAGCTTTTAATCCTATGGAATTTTTGATTGTATGTCATACTGCTTAGTCGCTGATTTGATTGTTGATAAGGATTGTAGCATTGGTAGTTTGTTTCTTGTCGTCCGAACAATCTAGGGAATTTATGTTTTGCCCTAATGGTATTTTGCAGCTACTGAAGGATTCGATTAGGTTTGTTATTCGAAATCAGTAGATACACAGTTTTGTCCATGCTGCAGAAGCACTGATATTGCGTAAACAGTTAAACTGTCCTTGCTAACGAGTTGTTTCTATTTCAATCATGACTATATATTATTTACCAAACTTATAGTAAACGTCACTTGTTCCAGAGAAATTATTAGGTTGTCAAGAAGTGAGGTGCTTCCTAAAGTGTCCCTTGAAGGATTTGGAAGTGTCTAAAGATTCCACTCATTTATTTAGTCTATTTTTATTGTCTTCCCTTCAATGTCTCTGTCTCATACATACACATACACATGGTAATTGATTTCCTATATATGCCTATATTTTGTATTACTGTCTATTTTATGGGTTCAACACTCTTTGTGACAGGTAGTTGATTGCCGGATTGTGGTGGATCCAAGATCTCGTGAATCGAGAGGCTTTGCATTTGTGACCATGGATACTTTAGAGAATGCTGATCGCTGCGTCAAGTACTTGAACAGATCTACACTTGAAGGGCGTATCATCACAGTCGAGAAGGTGAGTTGCCTCCATCATAGAGATGTTGAGTAGTGAATGGAAAATGGATATAAATTGAAATTCATAACTTCTGCTAATTTAATTGGTTCATTTGGAGCGGTTGGACCTCCAGACAGTAACGACCCTTCCCTGCAGCATGAAGCTCTTAAGTTTTAGTGTCTGCATCGGCTTATAAGGAGTTTTCTCGAAAATCAATTGTCCACTCAATCAGCTGTATCGAGTTGCCAATGCAGAAATTATGGAGTGAATGCTTTCTATTTCGAATACAACCTTACGAATGATTGTTGTAAACGGGTAGGGATCTACTACAACATTAATTCTCAGAACATCAGCGCCAATTTCTTATGGAGGTCTAATATCCTCTTTTTGTTTATTTGTATCAAATTTGATTCAATTTCAACCAACCTGGTAAGCAGTATTGAATTATTTCTATGGCTGCAACTGTAACTGCAACAACTGTGTTGCATGTTTAATTTAACAGAATTGCTGTGGATACAATTTTTATCATAGAAACCCAGTGTAATTCCTGTATTCACCTGAGTTGGAAATATAATCCAAATTAGGGTGTGCATCGTTTGCTTCTGCCTCTAGTTATGGGATGAGTGACCAGCGACCACCAATTTTTGTCTGTTTATAACCTTTGTACCAGCTGAATGATTTATTGGTCCGTTAGAAAAATCAATAACTATATTTCCAGCCTCACTGACCCATAAAGACTTGTTCCTTTTTCAACTGGGGACATGGAAAATTTTAGGTCTGCATATAATTCCGGAAGTGTAGGAACCTTTGTGAATCTTTGAATTTTTAAATGTCAACTATACGATTTGTTGATACTTATATAAAATTTGTTTAAAATTACGAGGATTTTACATATTTTGGTGGTTTTTAAAAGAAATTTTTTTTATTCCATACAAATTTGGATGAATATTAATTTTGTATTGGTAAATCTCTTTGGGAAAAAAATGAAGAAAATTAGGTAAACGTGGAATATTGGCCCCCATTTTTTTTGGTGACTGGGGTCTATATTTTCCTATAGGCATTACTTTTTTGGTTTGTGGTTAATGCTTCTTGGACATTTGCATTATGTATGCAGGCAAAGCGAAAGCGAGCAAGGACACCAACACCTGGTTCTTACCTTGGTGTACGGGGTTAGTATACTTACTGGAGCTCACACACATGCTTGTCATGCCACTAATAATGTGCTTGATTTACTTTCCTGCAAATTGTATGTGCTGGTGATTTGTTGAAAAGTGTGGTGCTTGCTGCATCATTTTATTTCTATTAATAAAATGGTAATTGCCCTATGCTTTTCTATTTCAGTGGAGGGAAGAATTTCAAATAGGTGCGTATTAAAACATGTATGGCCATTTCTAATTTTTTAGTATTACAGCTACTGTTCGGCCACGGTCTTATGGGAGACACAGAGACAGCCACAGCTCACGCCGGTCGCCTCAGTATTCACCATATCGTGGAAGTCGAGAACGGGATTACGATAGAGATCGTTCCCCTTATTACTCGGGTCCTAGCCATCGCCGGGAAAGGTCAAGGTCTCCAGAATATTCAGCCTATCGGCGATAGTGTGCTTTGATTTACCTGTTCTAGAGTTTTATCAGTAAACAGTGAACACAATATATATGATATTCTGTTTTGAGTGCTTCTCTATGTGAAGCTATGGATAGATTTAAAAGTATTAGAGATTGCATTCAATATGATATCTTTTTATCTTCAAGACATGTTTAAGAGCTTGATTACAAATTGCTGACCAAGAGGTTAGTTGTTTTTGTAAATTGTTTGGTTCAAAAGGCGGTCTTGTCTAACTAAGAATATTGAACAGCAAGTCATGACACCTAGGATCACCACGAAAATGTCCTGAATTTCTAATATCATGTTTTGTAGTTAGAGAGGAACATTTTCCACTGCATATTGTAGTTCTTGGTGATATTTGTGCAGTAAATATTGGATCTCCTAGACTGGTGCATTTGTGAATATTCCCATGGTTTGTAATAACACCAGAAAGGGGCCTTATGGGGTGTTTTGATTGTCTTTGTTCTGGTTACGGAATAATAAATGTGGAAGGGTTGGTTTTGTGGTAAAGTCAAATTTTGATTTTGTGATAAATCAAAGAAAAGCATCTAATTCTGGGTTTATGGGCAGGACGGGTGTACTTAACAAATTATTTAACAAAATGGGAATTTCAGATATATTTATTGTGGACGATATGAATTTTTTAGGTTATATATTTCAAAGTATCTCTCGGAAATGTGTAACTGAGAAAGATTGCATTTTTCTACGATAAAAATAGGTATTTTTGTTTCTCGTTTCGATTGATTATGAATTGAAAGACAGTAGCTTTTGAAAGGCAATAAACTGGTACTCATGGCTTTAATGGTCTGACAGAATTAAAGCTTAAGGCCTTCATGTCTTCTAAATAAGGTTATTGTGTATGGACTTTGTTGGGAAGTCCTGATTGTCACTATGTTCCGTTTCACTAGGTTCTTATTGTAGCCTCTTTTGCTTTACTTCTCGGTGCATAAATAAACCCAAGTGCATTTCTCAGTTATAGTATCCTTAATCGTGGACTTGCAAAGTGCATCGAAATTTATTATTAATTTTTATGCTATTTAAATGCCATTTTCTAAACATGATTGCACCGAAAGGCGCTCTACAGCTCAGTATGGGGGAGATCTTGTTTAATATAAAGTAAATATGTCATAATAGGACATTAGACTTGTAAAGCTAGTGATGTGCATGTGTAGGTAATGAATCTTTGAGAAAAGGATAATGTTGATAAGTCCACTTGGTTTAAATAAATGATTGCAATTTTTACGTTGAAACTGCAAGTTTTACATCCATCCCATGATAGAGTTGTTCTAATGAATCTTTGAGAAAAGGATATGTTGATAAGTCCACATGGTTTAAATCGATGATTGCAATTTTTACGTAAACTGCAAGTTTTACATCCATCCCATGATAGAGTTGTTCTAATGTATCTTTGAGAAAAGGATATGTTGATAAGTCCACATGGTTTAAATCGATGATTGCAATTTTTACGTAAACTGCCAGTTTTACATCCCATGATAGAGTTGTTCTCATGTGTGGTTCAAATTGATGATCGCAATTTTTGTTTTGAAAGGTGTTAGTCTTAATGTTTGTGTGGTTGAAATCATTGATGATTGCAAATTTTGTTTTGATTGGATAGTTGAATAGTTAGGTGAGGATTTTGTTGTTTATAGGTCTAGAATGTATACACAGTTTGTATTTAGACTTGTGTTTGTAAATTTTTATAAATAGATTGTAATATTATAGTAGTATGGTTTAATGTGGTTAGAAATACATAACTAGCACAGGTATTCAACTTTTGGTTGGTGAATACTATGTAGACACAGTTTGTATTTAGAATTGTTTGTAAAATTTTATAAATAGATTATAATATTATAGTAGTATGGTTTAATTTGGTGTTTAGAAATACGTAATTAGTACAGATATTCAACTTGTGGTTGGTGAACACTAATAGGTCATAAGTTAAATGCCATGAACTAGTTATCTGTTACTTGTTCTCTATGCTTCGTTGTAATTCTCTATGCTTAGTTGTAATCACGTGTTGTCTATGCCTCAACTACCTTCTTTAGTTAGATGGATTGTTTGTTACTATTTGTTATCAATGCATGAGTTACGAGTTATCCATGTGTCAACTACGAGTGATTTTATATATATAATTGTTTATTTTGAATTTTGAACATTACACTTGTCCCATCTTTCCTTAGATCTAGGAAAAACATAGATAGTAGGAAAAACATAGATAGTAGTCAACCCCAAATTCTAAGATATAAATATCTTAGTATAATTATATTTAAGTTAATTAAATGTTTCTATAATGAATTAAATGTTATTGTTGATATTGAAATATATTGAAATGTTTAAACTTTATATTATAGTTTAGTTTAATGGTTGATTATTTATTTTAAATTAATATAATTTATTTTAGAATTTAATTAAAAAAAATTCCAATTCTCATTAATTCTCGATATAAGATTACAATTGGAATATCAACCTATCTATTAATTTTCACTTATAGTTTTTTTTTATAAAAATAAATATAACTCATTTCAAATAAAAAATGAAAAATAATTTTAAATAACAAAAAAGCCCCTTCAATTAATATTGTTGTTATTATTCCATCTAATATTTTGAATGGATATCAAAATCACATATATCATTTCATAACCTTTAAAATATATATATCTCTAATATTTTGAATGGATATCACGTTCCCTATTGTGCGTGTAGGGCTTTTACGGTGCATTACCAATGTGACTTCCGTATGTTCTCTGTTGTCAAAAGGAAGATTTTTTATTTTTACCTTAATATTAAACATTTCCTTAAATTTAAAGTAAACATGGTTTGATTTTGTTTATACAAAAGTCATGGCTTAATTTTGTTAGGCATTCCTCCATCACACTTAATTGTTTATATAATTTTGTTAAACATATTTAATGTTTTAATTAATTAAAACCATAACTTTCAATACAACAAAATTAAATCATATCATATATGATTTGGTTTAGTATTTGAAACCTATGATTAAACTTTTGAGGGAGCACATATTGGTTTGTTAACTTTAGTGGTAGGTTTGTTGTTATTCGTGGTAGTAACTGTATTTGATTCATGTTGAGTAGACATTATTTGAGTTTTTGATTTTGATTTTTTCTTTCTTTCTATTTTGTGGTCATAATATTGTTCGGATTAAATCCATTTGCAATCCAGTTGATCTTTCATCTGTTTAAATCATTTTTCAAATCCAGTTGATCTTTCATCTGTTTAAATCATTTGTCAACCTTTTTCCCTTACAAATTCCACCTGCATTAAATCAATTTTCTTTTTCTAAGTTGTTTTTCAGCCTTCTCTCACAAATTACTTGCTTTCACTTCGATTTAGTAGATGCATACCAATTTGTTTGTTGTTGGTCACCGTTTTAAGTTGTTTTTCTGCCTTCTCTAACAAATTGGTTTCATTTTGACTTAACCGAGTGAATACCAATTTGTTATTGTTGCTCAGCAACAATTTTTTTCTTTTTTCTAAGCTTTTGAACATATGAAAACATGATAAACATATTAGAGATTATTTTAATGCAATGTAGGTTATGGCCTATCTACTCACCGCCTCGGATATCTATTTACGCGCTAGGACTGTCTTGGATATCCAAAATGTTTCCATATAAAGAGATCATAGATTTATAGACTTATTTTCAATAGTCGAAGTTGGAAATGTTTGGAATCCTTATGATTTGATATGTCTACAATCCTTATGTTGCTTGCTTTTAGTCTCCACCTGGAACAAGTTCTATTGGCGATGTCTGGAATCCTTATGTTTCTTTTATTCTGCAGCAGCTTCTTCATCTGGAGTAGTAGCTTTGTTACGCTTTCCCTTGTAACAGCTCATGTTATTCATTTAGTACAGGTAACTTGTTATAAATTTCATATATTATCAAAGTTTTCAAAAATAGAATTCATATATGATTAAAGTTTTCAAAGTAATGAAATAACTGTTTAAGTCCAGCTTAGTTAAATCCTAAACAAAGACAAATACAGAAAGGAAAAAAATACAAAGAAAACAAATACAAAAAAAACAAAAAAAAACAAAAAAAACACACAAAGAAAACAGATATAATTTGACAATCTTTGTAGAGAAGTGCCTTGGGGATATGTTCTTTAAGTTCTGCTCTCTATTAACTGGTGGGTGTTCATCTGTTGTGGTAGGCAATACATTCTGCTTTTTATTGAGAGTCCTTATTTTATGTAATCATAATATTCTACTAGCATAATCAGTTAAGTTGTGGTTGGGGAATATCTATAGGTCACAAGTTAAATGTCATGAACAAGTTATATGTTACTTGTTCTCCATGCTTAGTTGTAATCATATGTTTTTTTATTCCTCAACTACCTATTATCCATACATGAGCTAGTAGTTATCCATGCATCAACTACAAGTATTTATATATATAATTGTTTATTTGGAATTTTAAATTACGGTCATAAAATCAAAATCAATATAGGCAATACACTTGTCCCATCCTCCATCCTCCATCCTCCTTCAATCTAGGAAAAACATAAATAATAAACATCTATCAATATAAAAATCTGTTATCCATACAAAGGATATACATGTTTAATAAGCCATCATACATATATCTTACTTCAGAGCACTGTTACACCATAAAAATCTGTTATCGATAGAGAGAGTATACTTGTTTAATAAGCCATCACACATGTATCTTACTTTAGAGCACTGTTACACCAGAAGGATTCCCTTTGTAAAACCTTAAATATTGAATGCAATTATTAGAAGCCACTAAGAAGAAATGGAAGAATGTGGGCAATCATTATTGAGTGATCAAACCACTACAAGGTGGACCTTGTACGGACATCAGAAAGAGCCTCAACCTCACAAATGAGCACAATTTTAACAAATAGGCATCCTTTCTCTTTGTTGCTATAATGTGAATATACTATGTACCTTTGTTTAGATTCTAGAACAATCATTAAGAGGAGACCTGTTGTAATGGGTATAGAATAAGATTTAACACTTGGCGACAAGTTTGAATCCCAATTAGTTATTCATCAAGCACATTTAATAACCTCCACCATCATTTTCCATGCTTTTTTTGAAGGTTCCTTCTTTAAAGATTCAGAAACACTAACCTGGATGATGCAAGCAAGCCTTTGATCCACTGATTCCCTTGTTGGACCTGAAACTATTGACGACTTCTGATTCAGAAGATGTTCCTGTCCATGCTTTAGAGCCCAGCTCCCTCAGTATTGAGGGACTATGCTGTGCGCTTTTGTTATTGATTGATGAGGGCATAACAGTCATGACAGAGCGGAGTGGACCCTTCCTTCTGACTCAGATTGATAGATAATGTCGTGCATCGTCTGCCTGTTTTTCTTGCAGGAGTCGTCCGCAGTCTCCGGTTCCAGATCCATCAGCACTGCCCTCAGCGTCTTCTTGCAGGTTGGGCTTCAAGTTTCTTAAATATTTATTGTTTGCCCGCTTTTACTGCATCTACTTGATCCATAGCGATGCCCGTCAATATTTCTACTAGTTCAATTGCTTCCTCAACTTTCCTATGTAAGGAATCATGCTCATCTTGTGAAATTGTGAACCCAGCGTGAGATCGTAATATAGAAACCCATCCAGCATTTGTTTTCTCAGAAGGTATTTGAATTTATCAATAGCTATCACCTCTGCTGCTGTTTAAGTTTCTTTGCACAAACTTTCCCTCCAATAACTCTCTCTCGAAATAAGATAACAACTGCTTTAATTGATTCAAATGATGCCATTGTGTCTATCTCTACTTCTGAACATGAAGACGACCTCCTGCTTGGAAGAACAATTTGTTGGAGCCATCGATGATGTGAAGCTTCACCACGGTCTTCAAGATTTGCTTAAAATCTATTTTTACCCAACGAATAAGTTTATAAAAGAGTATGCAACTGCAATTTACACCATCACTCTGTTGATCCAATCATCAAAGCGGCAGCGAGAGGAAGTGAAGATGGTATTCTTTCCGGATTGCAAGGACATGGTGTATACTCTCATGCAGAATTAGTTAAGGTCTATTGCACAGTCACCTGGGCATGACCGTCCTCAGTTGGGGAACTTCCGACATGGAGATTATTCGATATCTCAATCTGAGATTGCAATACCTAGCTAGGATGACCCTAACAATCTAGGCTTGCGGGAGACACGACTTAGACAAGTGGCTCTCATCATGTCGGAGAGAATCATACAGAGGAAGCATGTGACAATTGCAGCGGGTAATCTGATGGATGTTATCAACTCATGACACGTTTGATGTCCATTCATGGAGAGGGGCAGCATCTACAAATAACTGGCCGCTTAGTTTATTTTAAAATTTATGATTTTTTTTTCAAAGATAGGCAAAACCTATCATAACTCGGTTGTCAAACCTGCATAGACTTCCACTTCTGCTACTGGATCTTGGGTTGTTAATCTATTTCCATATTCTCGGAAAGATGACCTCTTAACCAATAAAAAACAGTTTAAGGTCTTGGCTGTCTACCATAAACGTCTTATTCATTAAATGAATTTCAAACCTTATAGCATTCAGACAAGCTTTGAAATTTGTTTGGGAAAATCCCATCCCAAACAAATCAGATTTGATAAAAAGAATTGCAAGAGCTAAAATATTTTCCAAGTTTGATTTAAAATCAGGATGATGGCAAATTGGGATTAAGCCAGAAGATCAGTTCAAAACAACATTTAATGTGCCACATGGGCAGTAGGAATGGAAGGTAATGCCCTTCGGATTGAATAATGCCCCTTCTGAATTCCAAAGAATTATGGAATCTGTTCTAGAACCTTATATGGATTGGTTCATGGTTTATATTGACGACATATTGGTATTTTCTAAATCCATTGAAGAACATATCAAGCACCTTAGAATTTTGCTTCATGTCCTCTACAAGAATGGATTTGTGTTGTTAGAAAAGAAAATGAAGTTATTCCAGGCCGAGATTGAGTTTCTGGGGTCCATAAGATAAAAAATGGAAAGATAGAAGTAGCCCTCATGGCTGTTGAATCATGATGGGACTATAATAAACCTAGAAAATTCGTTCCTCCTGACCTATAAAAAGAAGACTCCGGATATCAAGAGTCTTATAACCTAAAGAATTTATATTCTTGGAATCTAGATGACAAAAATGAAGCTGAAATTCTTGACATCGTTAATAAGATGATGGTTTGTTTCAAAGCCTACATGTCAACTAGAAAATATGACCATGCTGAAGCCGTAAATATCATTGTTTCTGGTTTTAATGGCAATTTGGGTGTTTGGTGGAACACTAATATTCCAACCCCTAAAAAGGTGGAAATCTAGAACAACACATGCAACGATGCACCCAACATCCTTGGAGCTCTCTTAGTAGAAATCATTGCAGAATTCTGTGGTTATGGCACCACCATTGCTGAAAAACATAAACAAATTTTGTTGCAGCTTTGCATAAAATCGGTTAACCAATTCCATTGGTACCACAAGCAATGGATCCGCCGCATCAATCAAATTGAGTTCCATAGAACTGAAGGAAAGGTCTTTAAAGAAAAATATTTTGCAGGTCCGCCCTCAGGATTTCGAGAACAACTTAGAGATAAATTTCAAGAGCACCTCACTCGACATACATGGGGTCAGTTCCGTGCTGCTGTTGAAAAAATATTTCTTCAGTATTGTGAAGCTAAACAAATTGAAAAGGATCTTACCCACAACTCTTCTTTTCGTGGGGGTAGGGAAGTTTGTCAAATGTTCGGAATAGACCCGCAAAAACTTTCACATAAAAAGAGAAAACACCATTCCAAGTGGGCAACACAACGAAAACCATTTCACAAGAGGTCCAAAAAAAGACAAAACAATATGTGGCAAACAAAAGAATCCTACTACAAACAAAAGGGTCGATCTCATGAGAAGAAAGAAGATGAATATAGGAAAGAACCGGAAAAAAGGAAAATCAAATGCTTCTACTGTGGAAAAGAAGGTCATACTGCTCCAGAATGTCATAAAAAATCCCAAGATTATCACAGGAAGCAAAGGGGAGCAAGAACATGGACAAATAGGGAAAGGATGTTCCCTAAATCTGAGCCAATAGATGATAACTTCAGAGGCCACCCCAGAAGAGGGAAGCCTAGACACCAAGGCCTTATGTATGCAAAGGTAACAGATTCAGACATTCCTGAATATGAATCTAGCTCTGCAGAAGATGCCAAACTTATGCATATCCAACAAATGTACGATAGGCCATGCAAGTGTGGAGGAACTTGCCAAGAATGCCAGGAAGACCAAGAAACATATGAATTATGAAGCTCTTCCCACTCTGATGAACAAATGTTATTCTTTGCATGGACCAAGCAACATCACAAAGATGGATCATCTTCAGAAACAGAGTCAAAAGAAGTAAACTGCTTCATGGCTGACACATAAGAAGATCCAAAGGTCCTAATGAAATTGATGATAGCCCAGATGAAAGAAGGAAAAGAAGCAAGCCCGACGCTAAGACATCGTCCAATCCACCAGGTGTAGAGGCCCCTGCATTAGAAAATTGGTATCAGAGCCAATTCGACATTAGAATTTCCAAGTTCATTATGGATTCTCATATTTCCTACAATGATACTTTAAAATTCAAATCTGAAAATGAATCTTCTACTTCTTCTTCTTCTATGGATGCATTATCTCCTAGTGAAGATGTACAATGGGTAAATCATGGGAGCTCTAAGTTTGTAAATAATGACCTCTCTAAACCCTTTCAACTTCCTCGTCTTTTTGTTGAAAAAATTTACAAGGATATGTCTATGTCTCATTTAAAATCCAGACAGTTATTCAGAGCTAGAGAAGGAGTCAGTGAAGTCACAGTTAATACAAGCTTAGTAGGACAAACCCTCAGACTTCTAGATCCCGCTGAAGTCAAATATTATAAAAAGAAATATGGAAAGAATTTTGTATTTTTGGGACGAGCTCTTATTGGAGTAGAGCCTTTAGTTAGACCTGGGATAAATGCTACATCACTTGTTTGTTGTCTAGATAACCGCCATAATAAATTCATGGATGCAATCATAGGTGGTGTGCAAATGCCTTTGTCCAATGGCATCCAATATCTTGATATCGTACCCGATTTTGATATCTCCCTCAATGACCCATGGATCCACAAAGTTTTAGAAGTCAAAATATTCACTTCTAGTTTTGATATGAAACCCGATGCACTCAATTTTCGCATTCATCATTCTCTAGCACTACGTTTCACCAATATAGAAAACCCGATCAATCAGCTCTTACCCCGTGATAAGGGCACTGCTACTGTCCTGGTTAAAAGTGATCCACAAAACGATGCCCTTGTACCCTCCAAAATAATTTAGAATCAATTCATATTTCTTCCTGAATGGGTTATTGATGCTCCTAAACAACCACCATCCCAGACCATCACAACCTTCGACATTCGTGAAACATCATCCTCTGTAGTTATTTATTTCCCTTCGTATGTTCCACCTTCCACATCCATAGCCCAGTGTGGTGGGAATCTACCAATACGCTCCATATTAACCCATCTGAACAACCTTTATCAAGAACAACTTCTCTCAAAGAACTCATGCTTAAGGATCCTAATTGCATGCATATAAAAGTCCCTGTAAACATCCCCTTTACAATTGTATGTCATGACTACCAATGCATGGTACCCCCAAAATATCCAAATCATGAATCATCCATAAAAAATAAAAGGTCTCAAAGATACCACTGTCCAAATCCAAATTGTGAGCCATCACCCTTAAGCCAATATTCACATGAAACAAAACTAATGATGGCATCTTCTCCCCCTGTTTGGTGGGAAGAAAATTTCAGGAAAGCATCCAGTTCTATAACAAAAATACAAAAGGACGAGGTGATGGATGCTACATCACAATTAGACAAGATCCTGTCAATTCAAAAATATCATCTAGATCGCATAAGACTTGGATTCTGTCCCATGTCTATCCAAACAAAGCAATTGCTTGACTTTCCCGCCAAAGAAAGCGAAAAGGATAAACATTATAGGTTGACTATGCAACAATATAAAGTAGAGCAAAGATTAGCTCTCCCCCGACGAAGACTAAAGCTTTGCAAAATCAAAGATATCAAAGAACCATCTTTGGCACAACAAGAAATATTTGAAACCAACAAGTTTGGATACTCTCCCTTTGATCCCAAAGATAGGATAATGAAGAACCTATTTTATTGGGACCTGCATACCCATCCATAAGTAGAAGAATTTTGGAATCAAGACCTCCCCAAAGGAGAAAGAAGAAGACTGCCAGAAAGATGGCATTTTGAAATGGACCTCTGAAATCAATGGATATCCTTTTATGAATGGAAGAAAGAGTTCCAACAGAATCTTGCTATGATGCAATCTAGTCCTCAACTTGAGCCAAAACTACTAGAAGCAAAAGGAGAAAGAACCTCAAAAGGACACCTCTAGAAGAATCCAATAGGAGAAGAAGTTTATACAAAAGTTAATTTCCCACCATTCAGACCCATTAAGATAGAATAAGAAGAGGGTGCTGCACATGCGACCCCTGTCATAATCAACAATGACAAAGCAAAACAAACCAATTGGTCAAATTTGGCTCTTAAAGGTCTAGCAATCCAAAATATAGAACTCCAGAATAAAATGCAACGGGCCAGCCAAGTCGACTCTCTGCAAATCCTTTGCAGCAGAATACATGATGAAATCCAACATCTCAGGATTGAAGGCCAAAAGCATGAACATCCCCTAGTCTCTGCTGAAGAGGTAAAATATATTTGTGAATCCCTCAAAGATGACCTCACAGATTCTATCTCTAATCTAGATAAAAATGTAGGCGATGCCTTTTCCTACATAGTAGATAAACTAAATGAAAATACAAGAAAACTAGGAAAAATACAAAAGGATGCTGACAAGCCCAAGATAGATCCATCAAAGCCTGGTAGTTATGGAGAACTACCCTCTGCAAGCTCCTTGAGAATTCAACCTTCAAATCCCAATCCCGAAGGAAAAGAAGTAGCCTTCATGGATGTTGAATCAGGATGGGACTATAATAAACCTAGAAAATTTGTTCCTCAGCTATACAAAGAAGACTCTGGATATCAAGAGTCTTATAACCCAAAGAATTTCTATTCCTGGAATCTAGATGACAAAAATGAAGCTGAAATTCTTGACATGGTTAATACGATGATGGTTTGTTTCAAATCCTACATGTTAATTGGAAAATATGACCATGCTGAAGCTGCAAATATCATTGTTTTGTTTTTAATGGCAATTTGGGTGTTTGGTGGAACACTCATCTTCCAACCCCTAAAAAGGTGGAAATCCAGAACAACACACACAACGATGAGCCCAACCTCCTTGGAGCTCTCTTAGTAGAAATCATTGCAGAATTATGTAGCTATGACGCCACCATTGCTGAAAAACATAAACAAATTGTTGCAGCTCCACATAAAATTGGTTACCCAATTCCATTGGTACCACAAGCAATGGATCCGTCGCATCTATCAAATTGAGTTCGATAGAACTGAAGAAAAGGTCTTTAAAGAAAAATATTTTGCAGGTCTTCCCTCAGGATTCCGAGAACAACTTAGAGATAAATTTCAAGAGGACCTCACCCGACATACATGGGGTTAGTTCCGTGCTGCTTCCGAAAAAATATTTCTTCAGTATTGTGAAGCTACACAAATTGAAAAGGATCTTACCCAGAACTCTTCTTTTCGTGGGGGTAGGGAAGTTTTTCGAATGTTCGGAATAGAACTGTAAAAACCTCCACATAAAAATAGCAAACACCATTCCAAGTGGACAACACAATGAAAACCATTTCACAAGAGGTCCAAAAAAAGACAAAACAATATGTGGCAAACAGAAGAATCCTACTACAAACAAAAGCGTCGATCTCATAAGAAGAAAGAAGAAGAATACAAGAAAGAACCAGAAAAAAGGAAAATCAAATGCTTCTACTGTGGAAAAGAAGGTCATACTGCTCTAAAATGTCATAAAAAAACCCAAGATTATCACAAGAAGCAAAGGGGAGTGTTACCGGGAAAATTAGCAGGGCTAATTCCCAGGAAGCAAAAATAAGAACAAAGATCCAATGTCACCTTAGTCATGGTTCTAACTTCTTTAGAAGCCTAAAACCTCCAAGGAGAAGTATTCTTATGAAACCATGTGGAATACTGATAAACCAAAAGACTATGTTTCCTATGCAAGTATTAGTCAGATCAATGCCTAAATGGAGGCAAATGTGCTAGTTAATGTAACTTCAAACAAAAATATTTCAAACGCCGTAGCACTTAGATCACTTAATAATATATAAACTCAATGCAAGGACATGTACATAAGATAGGTCATAAGCATGTATTTGGTCAATGATAAGGTGAGAACATGAACTCCAAATATCTTTCAAGAAAAGGTAAGTTCAATGCAAGAACAACATACATAAGAGATAGCTCATTTCATTAACCATATAAAATATAACAAGTGAATATTCAATAACACAATTCATGCGAGTTTTGATTGTAAGATCCAAGTGTTTAAGTCAATACAAGCCACTTTAGCTTTCAATAGATAATATAATTATCAAATAGATATGCAAAAGTCTAAATTAGTTTCTAGATTTGTAAGTAGAATTATGTTTACACATTGAACTATTTAAAACAAAACTGCTCCAATAAATCACACTATAAAATAAAACACTAACTAAAATCCTAATCTAACCTGAAAAGCTAATTGTAGTTTTCTATTTCAATTGGCAGGTTAGGGTAGCAAGAGATGGTACACATAGGGTCTGCAAATTTTGCAGACCTGCGTTAGGGCAGCAAAGAAGAATGCTCAGATGGGGATAGGAGTGGAAGGAAAGGGTAGCGAGCAAGCTCGAGCATAATAGAAGGGAAGGGAAGGGAGTTGCAAAATGGAAAGAAGGAAAAGTAGGGCTCAGACTGTGGAAGCAACAGGGAAAGGAGGTTGTGGATAGGGAAGAAATGCAGCAGGGAAGCAAGTCTAAAGTCTAAAAAGGGGGGGGGGGTAGCGAGGGATAAAAAAGGAAGGCCGAGGGCTTGAATGGCTCGAAGGGAGGCGACCGAGTTTGTAGGTGAGGGGAGCGAAGGAGAGAGAGGCTAATGGAGGAGGTCGTTCAGGTTTTTTAGGTCTGAGTTAGGGCTTCAACAAAAAACTCAAAAAATCAAACTTCTGTTTTTGGGGTTTTCCAATGCAAATAATTAAATAATTAACCTAAAACATGAAAAAAATAATAATATTTACAACATCTACCAACTCAAAAAATTAATTAGAGAAATAAGGTGAACAACTAGGGTTTTAGATAGATCCAACCTAACCTAGGGATTCTAAGCGGATGAACCTCTCCTTGAGATGGTACTTGCCTAGTTTGGCAAGCCAAAGACTTCTCCAACAACCTCTAGGGTTGGTTGTGAGAAGTTTGGCTAAGACAAACCTAGGAGACCTAAAGCTCAAGCCTTCCTTGCTAGGGCAACAAAACACTGAAAATTATACTAGGCTAGGGCAAAATGCAACATTACGACTACCATTCAACCTTAGACAAGCATGGTTTCAACATTTAACAAAAAGACATCAAGAGAGAAGACTTAGATACCTCTTTGTGCATGTGTCAAGCAAACAACTCTTAGCGATTACCCAAGCAAAGTGCACGAAACAGAGATGCTCCAATGATCAATCCCCAAACAAGCTCATACATTCATCCTCAAGGAGTGCGCACCTCTTCAAAATGCCCAAGGAGGGTCGAAAATCAGAAAATAGAGTATTATCCCATGTGTTGTTGTTAAAATGAAGTGGGAAGAAGGTTATTTATACATTTCTCACACTCACTTTACAAAAATAAAATAAATCTAGGATGACGTGCATTTTTAAATGTCAATTTAAATTTATAAACTGTCAACTTAAAATTATAACAAGAATAATATAAAATAATCAACCGAGTGGGTGAATTGGGACATTTTCCCTAGCATTCACCCCTGCATGTCTAAAATGACTAAAAATGGCCACATCAGAATGAACTAAAGGCTTATATGCGGAGGGGGGGTCATCATACCCCTACTAACCCCATAAAATAGTGAAAATACCTCAACGACCCCCCTCAGAGCAAGCATACTGTAGCCAAGGAAGGATGACGTCATCCTCTGTGGAGGCCAGAGAGAGATGGTGTTGGAGATCTGGAGCAGTAGGAGGGTGCAGGAGAAGACCTGGGGCTATGGCATGGGCCCCAGTGTAGAAGAAAAGCATGCCACCAGTGTAAAAATAATATGGGGAGCCATGTGGTCCAATGACCCATCCCTGGGGGCACCGGTCACCTACCTCAGGGTTTCAAACCCTTTTATGAGGTAGTCAATAGTGCCATTAAACCATAGTACCCCCAGGAGGGATCCAGAGGATCTGGACATGACCCCCACCTATAAAATGTGGCTATATCGCACCCTCCAAGTCGAAAAAATGCTGCCATCTCCTTGGGGTACATCTGGAACATGTGCTATTACTGGTACCACGTAACAAGGAGCAAGAACATGGACAAATAGGGAAAGGATGTTCCCTAAATCCAAGCCAATAGATGATAACTTCAGAGGCCACCCCAGAAGAGGGAATCCTAGACACCAAGGCGTGACATATGTATAGGTAATAGATTCAAAAATTACTAAATATGAATCTAGCTCTGCAAAAGTTGTTGAACTTATGCATATCTAGCAAATGTACGATATGCCATGCAAGTGTGGAGGAACTTGCCAAGAATTCCAGGAAGACCAAGAAACATATAAATCAAGAATCTCTCCCCACTCTGATGAACAAAGATCATTCTCTGCATGGACCAAGCAACATCACAAAGATGGATCATCTTCAGAAACATAGTCAGAAGAAATAAACTACTTCATGGCTGACACAAAAGAAGATCCAAAAACCCTAATGAAACGGGTGATAACCTAGATGAAAGAAGTAAAATATAAGGACGAGTTGGAAAACAACTTTAGCAAAATCTTTCTTGATGAGAAGAAGGGAAAATGCAAAGAAATCCCCAAAGGAAAATTAAGAAGACAATATGTATAGAATTCTGAAGAAGAACAATATGATTTAGATAAAGAAGAAAATAAGTGGAAATGGAAAGCAATAGATCTCCCTACCATGGAGAATAATGTGTATCCACTACTCAGGAAAATGCACCAAGAGCCACAAAGAGTAGACTTGGCAACACTACACAAGGAACATCTAAAGCTCGTACAAGAAGTTAAAGAATTCTGAAATGCAGTTGAAAGACTAAGAGAAGAAATTGGATCTTCCCAAAAGGAACCGCCACCTCAACATGACAAAATGCACCTTATGATGGCCGTCCATCAAAAGATGGTAGTGAAAATAAAGATCAAGGTGCATGAAGATGAAATAAAAGCCCTAGCTTTGATTGATTCAGGAGAAGACATGTGTTTTCTAAAAAGAAAATATGTCGATCCAAATTACTAGGAACCGTGCCAGGCCCTAGTCAGAGGTTTCAGAGGAAGAAAGGCGGTAGAATACAAAACCAGTCATGGAAAGGTATTCCTGAGCAACTTTTGTGTAAATTGCATTTTTTTGCTAGTCGAAGATGATTTTGCACACGAGTGTGTAATAGGAAAAATCCTGTTGTCCACCACTATTCCCCATGAAGTAAAGTATGATGATAAAGGGAACATTGGCTATCATTTCACTACAAGGAAGAAGGATATTTTCCTCCCAATTTTGGTTTTGATAGAGGAAATTACACACCCCATATGGAATTTGGAGCATGATCCTACAAAGCATTTGAACATCCAAATAAAAGAAAAGGGAGAACAAATTAGGGCCATAAAAAAGATAAATCACCTTCACAAAATTGAATAAGAATCATTTAAAGACTCTTGAGAAATAGAAAAAGATCAAGGAGATTGGGACAAAATATGCAAGCAAGGTATGCCATAGCACCCCAAATTCATTTTGGCATAGAAAGCAATTCTAGGTAGGCCTTAAATACAAAGAAGGATACCGAGGCAACCCAAGAAAAAGCAAGGAAATTCCCATGAGTAAAGAATACAAGAGCCTTTGGAGAAAAGAGATTAAAGACTAGTGTTAAGCAAATGACTCATCCATAACTCAAGGAGTCCATGGTCCTCTTCAGCCTTCTATGTGAACAAACATTCAGAACAAATACGAGGAGTACGAAGGATGGTAATCAATTACAAGCCTCTAAATGATGCTTTGGAATGGGTAAGGTATCCCATCCCAAACAAATAAATTTGATAAAAAGAATTGTAGGAGCTAAAATATTTTCCAAGTTTAATTTAAAATTAGGATTCTGGTAGATTGGATTAAGCCAGAAGATCAGTTCAAAACATTTAATGTACCACATGGGAAGTATGAATGGAAGGTAATTCCCTTCAGATTGAAGAATGCCCCTTCTAAATTCCAAAAAATTATGGAATCTATTCTAGAACCTTATATGGATTGGCTCATGGTTTATATTGATGACATATTGGTATTTTCTAAATCAATTGAAGAACATATCAAGCACCTCAGAATTTTGCTTCATGTCCTCTACAAGAATGGATTTGTGTTGTCAGAAAAGAAAATAAAGTTATTCCAGACCGAGATTGAATTTCTGGGATAAAAGATAAAAAATGGAAAGATAGAGGTTCAACAACATGCTATTGATTTTGCAGACAAGTTTCCATATGTCATCCCAGATAAAAAGCAGTTACAAAGGCTTTTAGGATGTCTAAAATATGTAGCTTTTTACTATGAGAATTGTGCACACGTGATGCAGGGGCATCGGGGCCTAGGAAGATTAGTCAAAGTTCATCGACACGAGGGGACCGACCAGAGGGAGTGCCGATGACCATTGGCGCGGAAGAGCGGATTGGTGATCGAAGATAATAAGTCGAGTAGGAGCAGTCGGTATGCGACTGACTGAAGTAGCGTCGATAGGAGGAAAGAGGTTGAGAGTCAAGAGTCGACATGCGGATGTCGACAGGCTTAAAGTTGCCGCAGAGTCGCTGTAAGGTCGACATGTGGTCGGACCGCGACATCAATAGGTTGGACATGAGACAAGCGAGGAGGACAAGGCAAAATGGTGAAGCTTAAGCACAGAGTGAAGCCGACAGGTGGGTTGAAGCTGACAGAGGATAGTATGGCCGACACGACGGATTACTGTATCCTGTCAGAAAGATGCGTAGAAAGTCAAGGAGAGTACTTGGAAACAGTTCGGGGTTGCTAAGGAAGTTAATGGCAGTTATTGCAGGTGGTTGAAGACATGACACATGTCGCCACAGGTGGAGGCTGTGCAGCATGGCAGGGGCGCTAACAGTTGCAGGTCTGCAGGATCATGGAAGATCGTCTGACAGAGGATGCGTGTCTTGGGGGTCGGAGTGATCTTGGGAGCAACAGTAGTAGAGTAGAAGGCGGAGGGCTTGGATCAAGGGGGATTAGTAGCTCATGCAAAGGAGAGAGTTCAATTGGGAAACATTGGAGAAATCAGAGCTTAGAGAGGGTTTGTAGATTGGATAGGAAAGTCACACATCTACATGCAGCAAAGATCGGATCCATAGCTCAGCGAGTGCATGCATTTCCCAGAAGCCGCGAGAGGGTGAAGGTCGAAATAAGGACACAACACATTTTACTTCTGTATTGTAAAGGCTGAGGTCGACTTAGATTAGGTGTTCACAAGTATTTTAATTCCGCATTGTAACACTGTATTGATTTGAAGTAATACAATCCAACTTCATGGCATCTTGTTTTACACCAAGTTTTGTGTAAGCGTCATGTGTATGTGTCGAATCATTAAGCAAGAACCTTTGTCTATAAGGCAACTTGCATCAGTTGGTATTAGAGCCCAGAAGTGAGTCCGGTCGAGTTGAAGCAGTTAAATCCGCTGAGCGAAAGAGCCTACAAGTGCGTTGAACAACTCCAGCTGAGGTTGGGTAGAGTTGTACACGACTTGCTGAAGTCCGGTTGCGATTGGACGAAGTGGGAGTTTCAACCGAGGTTGAAAATGGCTCACATAGGTGTTAATGTCCGAGGATGAAGAGTGTGTGGCACATCAGTCACAGTTGATCGTGAAATGTTCGATGAATGCGCCCGAACAATGCGAACTTTGACAAATGAAGTTGCAACGATCAAAGAAAGACAAAGGCGTGGTTGTATTCTTGATGCGTTAGACCACAACGACGAGGAAGTCGAAGAGGTGGAACCACGGGAAGAAGCGAAAGATGAACCAGAAGAAAAACTGATCAAACTACTGACGGATATGAGAGGTTGGGAAAAGATAGATGTACATACCTACTTAGGAAGCCTGGATCCAGAAGACTTGATCAATTGGTTTAGAGAGATGGAGAAATACTTTGACATAGAGCAAATCGAGGATCCTAAGCGGGTTAAGACTGCATGTTTGAGGTTGAAGGGTCATGCCTCATTGTGGTGGGACAATGTGCAGGCTGACAGAGTCAAGAAGGGCAAGGAGAAAATCAAGTCTTGGGACAGGATGGTCGCCAAGCTGAAAGGAAAGTTCTTGCTGAATGACTATGTAATTTCCTTGTTCAGGAAGTTGCAGAACTTTCGACAAAAGGAGATGACTGTGAAGGAGTACACGGAAGAGTTTTATAGATTGTCGATAAGGTCGGGCCAGACCGATGAAGGCGAAGAAGCTGTCGCTATGTATGTGAACGGTTTGAAAAATGCCATTCAGGATGAATTGAGCATGTCAAGATTTAGAGCAGTGGGTGAAGCCTACCAGTTAGCTCTGAAGGCCGAAGAGAAATTATTGAGGAAATCTGCAGCGACCAGAGGTATGATAACTGGTCGGGGTGCGAAGACTATTTTCGCAAAAGGCCAAAGTAGCGGTTACAGGAAGGAAACTGTCGAAGATAGTCGACATGCAAAAGGGACATCGACAAGGCAGAAAGCGCAAGAGAACATACACGATGGTCGTGAGAACCGCGGTCGAGGTGCGTATGGTCGAGGTGGTCCATCCGACAGAAAAGGAGCTCACAAACCAGCCATAATCTGTTACAAGTGTTGAGGAGTGGGACATAAGGCATATGTTGATGATCTCTTCGATCAAATGAAAGGGGCGACAGTCTTCTCCAAGATCGAATTACGATCAGGTTACCACCAGCTACAGATTAAGGAAGGAGATATACCTAAGACTGCTTTTCGAACAAGGTTTGGGAACTATGAATTTGTAGTGGTACCCTTCGGTTTGACCAATGCCCTAGCTGTATTCTTGAGTCTCATGAATAGCGTGTTTCGAAAGTACTTAGATCAGTTTGTGCAAGTCTTCTTGGATGACATCCCAATCTACTCCAAGAATGAAAGTGAACATGAGGAACACTTGCGGATAGTGTTGTCATGCTTAAGGGAGCATCAGTTGTATGGTAAGTTGTTCAAATGTTCGTTCTATTAGAAGGAGATCCATTACCTAGGGCATATAATTTCCGGTGAGGAAATTTTAGTTGACCCTGAGAAGGTGAAGGCCATAATGGATTGGCCCTTGCCAAGGAATGGGCATGAAGTGAGAAGCTTCATGGGGTTAGCCAGGTATTATAGAAGGTTTGTTGAGGGTTTCTCAAAAATCGCAAAACCCATAACTACTCTACAGCGTAAATGCACTAGGTATGAATGGACGGATGAATGCGAGGTCGCATTCACTGAGTTGAAAAGACTATTGACTAGTGCACCAATTCTAAGAGTGCCAGATATGGAGAAAGAATTCACAGTTTGCATAGATGCTTCAAGGCAAGGTTTGGGTGCAGTGTTGATGCAGGAAGGCAGGGTAATAACTTCTCCATTGAGAAAGTTAAAAACACATGAAGAGAATTACCCTACCCATGACCTAGAGTTGGCTGTGGTGATGTTATCTTTGAAGCTTTGGAGACATTACCTTGTTGGACGAAGCTTTGAGCTCAAGTTTGATCACCAAAGCTTAAGGTATATATTCACTCAGAGAGACCTGAATGCTAGGCAACAACGATGGAGTGAATTCATGAGTGAGTATGATTTTGGGATTTCATACATCAAAGGGAAGGAGAATATGGTAACCAATGCCTTAAGCAAAAAACCAATACTTTTCTCTCTTATACCTTTGAAGGTCGATTTGAGAGAAAGAATATTAGGACAACTACTCAGGGATAGTTGGTACCTAAAGGTCACATTGACACTCTAGAGTGGGAAACTGGTGGGACCTAAGTTTGAAGGCTATGAGTTGGAAGCCGATGGTTTGTTACGGTATCAAGGGAGGATGTATATTCCCGAGGAAGGAGATATTAGAGATACTATCCTTAAGGAAGCCCACAGAGCAGTGTATTGCACACACCCAGGTGTAAAGAAGATGTATGCAGACATGAAGCGACTCTTCTTTTGGGTAGTGATGAAAAGCGACGTCGTCAAATTCATCGCTAGGTGCCTTGAGTTCCAGCAGGTAAAAGCTGATCACCACCACTCGGAAGGACTGTTGCAGCCACATGACATTCCTATGTCAAAATGGGAGGTTATCTCCATGGAATTCATGGTGGGATTTCCTCTTACCTCTCATAGGCATGATGCCATTATGGTCATCGTTGACAAACTGACCACAACTGCTCACTTCATTCCAGTTAAGGAGACCTATGATGTCACGGATGTAACACGTGTGTTCATAAATGAAGTTGTTCGTCTCCATGGGTTTCCCAAGAAGATTATATCGGACAGAGATTCCAGGTTTACATCCAGGTTTTGGACAAGTTTGCAGTCGGCGTTGGGTACTCAGTTGAACCTAAGCACCGCATGCCATCCAGAGACAGATGGGAAAACAAAAAGAGTGAATCAGGTGATGGAGTACATGCTGAGGATGTATGTCATGGCTCAACAGACTCATTGGGAAAAGCACTTACCTTTGGTAGAGTTTTCTTACAACAACAGTTACCATAGCTCGATTGGGATGCCTCCATATGAAGCGTTATATGGAAGGCCATGCAGAATGCCATTGAGTTGGGAAAGGTTAGAGGATCGAGTAATTATAGGACCTGATTTGATTCAGGAGATGGAAGAATAGGTTGTTCAGATTAGACAGCGGTTAAAGGAAGCACAGGATAGACAGAAGAGCTATGCCGATGCGCATAGGGTTGACCGAAGCTATAAGGTTGGTGATGCAGTGTTCGTCTGCATCAGGCCTAGCAAAAGTACCATAAGGTTTGGGAAAGGGACAAAGTTGTCGCCATGATTTATAGGACCCTTTGAAATTTTAGAGAAGGTTGGACCCATTGCGTGTCGTCTTGCGCTGCCACCCCCCATTTGCACAAAAATCATAATGTTTTTCATGTATCTATTTTACGACATTATGTAGCTGATGAGTCTCATAAAATAAATTGGAAGGAACTGTAGGTTTCGGAAGAGGGCACCATCAGGGTCAAACCATTACGTATTTTGGAACGCAGGGTTAGACAACTGAGGCACCGTTTGGTGGACTAGGTTAAGGTCCAGTGGGATCGATATAGCCCAGGTTTTGTTACTTGGGAGGACACAGAGACTATGCCTCATTATTATCCCACTCTTTTTTTACCATAACTTCGGGACAAAGTTTCCTGAAGGGTGGGTGTATGTAACGCCCCATTTTCACATTACTACCTGAACTACTATTATATGTGTATTTGTTTGACTGTGAGACTTCGTCGGTTTGACGACACTGTGGACATATGGTTCTATTATTTTGCTGATATATATATGTGTGTGTGTGATGTTAGTATTATGATCGGTAGTCATGTTTAGATATGTATCATGAATTTAATATGTCTCATTTATGCAAATTACTGAATGATGGGTATGTGGATACCGTTACAGTTATATGTTGAATAAATGAATGTTATGCCAGGTGCATGGTGAATAAATGAATTTATTTTCGTTATGTTATGATGAAATGTATGTGTACATGTTGAGGATTTATGCATAGTATTCTAGACTGTATGTCAGTGACTAACTTACAGGTTAAAAGGCTAAGTAATAGTTGGATCCTACGAGGTGGGAGGACCTCGGGGACATGGACTTCGAAAGATAAAATGGTATACGAGTGATGCATTATTTACTTAAGCATGTTTATTATGTTGTTTATGATGATGTATATTATGACATGGGTGGGGAAGGGTTTCAGGAAACTCAACTGCCCAGATTGGTTATACGATGAAAAACCGAGTACAAGTGCAACGCTGTTATTATGTCGGGTAGACAAAGTCCCTTGTTCCATTTAGGGGGGTGGAGGATTTACCCACCGTTTATCCCCGAAACCCAGAGTCATGGGAGGGATGTGCTACGGCGCGATCCCCAAGGTGTATGACGATGACTGGTGGCTGCCTGCTGGGGAAGCTTGGTTGATGTAGTCAACACTTTCGCTTACGGGTTCTAGTTGGAGCTGGTAATGGCTTGACACTTCAGGGTAGTCCAACAGAGGAAAGGATATGATGTGTAAGTTAGTGATGATGTAGGTAGATAGGTGTAGCTCGAAGTCGGGATGGAAACAAGATCTGACTATGTGTGTAGGAAAGAGACCTTGATTGATTATGTGTCGTAACTCGGTAATGTACGAATTGTCGTAACTTAATAAAATGCAGTTAGGTAAAAGGAGACACCTTGCAAACTATGTTAAAACCTGTGTCAGTAAACAATAAGTTTCATGATTATGATTGATGTGTGTGAATTATTACTATTAGTGTACTTACGCGAGGTATGTAAGCAATAGATGCACTGACATAACTCGCCTACATATTTATGATTGCGTGAAATACTGCTGAATAATAATGTTAATTAGTGTCGCTTAATAATTAATTATTGTACATTAATGATCAATAAACAAGTTACCGTTAAATTAGATAGTAAATAATGCATTTGGTTAGTACCGCTTAATTGAATGTTAATGAGTTTGATTAGTAAAGGCTAAGGGTTAACATGTTAAATGATTATGGTAATGTTAATTAATGTAGTATTAAATTGATAAGTTAATATTGATTGCAAGGTTAGATAATTAATTAAACTGTATGGATAAGAATTTAGTTATATCTATTCAATTTTATGATGATCAAGCAGAAGCTAATTGGAACATAGGATAATTTACGAATAGATGTAATATGAAATTGATAAACAAGTGTCGGGTACACACTTGGGAATTGTTCATGAAAATGATAAATTAATTAATTATGAATTAATTATAAATTAATTATGAATTATTTATAAATTAATTATGAATTAGTTCTAAATTAATTATGAATTAATTACGAATTAATTATAAGTTAATTATGAATTAGTTCTAAATTAATTATGAATTAATTACGAATTAATTATAAATTAATTATGAATTAATTATAATTTAATTAAGGAAGGAATATTAACAAAAATTGGAAACTAATGGGAGTCAAGGTTGAGGGCTCGAGGACTGACATGGGGGTTGAGGTATTTATGATGAGGATAGGGGTATTAATGGGAGAGGAGAAAATTCGGAAAAAGATGGGGGATAAGGAGGAAAAGGAAGGAGAATGAGGGAGATATTTTACCTTACATATTTTGGGAGAA
Source organism: Larix kaempferi (assembly GCA_027924585.1). Lineage (NCBI taxonomy): Eukaryota > Viridiplantae > Streptophyta > Pinopsida > Pinales > Pinaceae > Larix > Larix kaempferi. Next base: position 372,493 of record BSBM01000345.1, on the reverse strand, counting down.
GTTTTGGAGAGCAGAGATGGAATTTTTAGAGTAGAGCTGAAAGGGGGTTTTTGCTGGAGATTTTTTGAAGGGATATAACAGGTTGGATTGTACTCGGTTTGGGCTCGGGGGTACCTTTGGAGCTGGGTGGTCGGCGAGACCTTGCCAGTTGGCAGGGTGGCAAAACTGTTTGGGCTGGTTGAGTTTCAAGGGTTTGGAAAAATTTTGGTTGCAGAGCAGCAACAAGCAGGGTATCAAAAGGGAGTAGCAACAAAAGGGGATCTACTAGCTAGTTTGAGGTATTTTTCAGTCAGGTGTATAATCCATTTTTTCTACCCTTGTCAATTATTGTTTCCAGTTATGAATTTAAAAATTATATGCTGTTACACCTGCACAAACAGAAATGGTTAGAAGTAGATAAAATAGTAATTATATTGTTCAAAACTGTAAATGTAAATGCTATATTTTTATAGCCAGAATTTAGAAATGAAAACATAAACAAATAGAAATGTGAAAAGTGTTAAAACATAGTAAAAATGGTTTTGTTATTAAAAACTCAAAAAATTAGGACCTGGGTCCTACAATCTGTTGCATACCGATGTACTTCTACTGATACTACTTCTTCATTTTATTTATTGACCTTCATAGCTTTTGCAATCCAGAATGGATAATGACATGCATCATCTGTATCCAAAATGAAATCATGCAACCCTCCTTGATATCTTGTACTGAGCCCCTGTAAAGGTCTTCCATCTCTTGATGCTTTGCGGATGATCTTCTAGAGCCAATAGACATTTCTCTTTCCTCTACTTGAGAAAACTCAACAACTCGAGGTTCAACATTTGTTACTTTGTTTTCATTTGATAAACTTTGTGGCCAAGCAAATGGAGACTTCAAATATATATCTCCATTTGTAGAGTTTGAAATTATGTCACTCTACTCCATGAAAAAAGACTCCCACCAAACAGAATCCGCAACATCAAAGTACTCATATGTATCTTCGATAGAATTTTTGATTTCTTCCAAGCATTGAGAAGAATCAACATCTCTACTATGTCACCTTGCATTATGAATCTCTGTAGATGATTGAAATAACAATAAATTTTAAGCATACATTTGACGATTTGGGATGAATTTCAGAAATTCCGAACCTGATGAAGGCCCCCATTCTGTGCTAGTTGAGTACTTCTTGCCCCACAGTAGTGTTTTTCCATCAATATTTTTTATACGAAATTGATGCTGAAAGCTAATGTGATTAAGTTTTTCAATGCACCTTTCTTCACCATGCGATCCAAACAAAAATCTTCGCATGTCAACAGTTTCTTCCAATTTCTGTACAATAGGATCTGGATGGTATGATTTTTCTACAATTTCAATCAATGATGGTAGAATCCCGACTTTCTTCCTCTTCAATGTCCTTGCAAAATGGCTGAACATTTGATCAATATGATCATGCGTATGCCCAATAAGAAGGAAACCAACTTTTACCTTTTTAAAAATTCCCAATTCAACAAGCATGCTTAGATAACCAAACATGACCTGATTTTTGTTTTCTCAGCTTGTGTTGTCCAATTGTAGATATAGAACTTCAGGAATATCACCAGGCCAATGAGTAATGACATGGTGAATTATTGTGATGGTCAAATTTGCATCATTGTGAATATTTGGAGATGTAAAGTAAACCCTTGGAATCATTTCACCATTAAAAACCATACACCCAACCAAGTGAAACTGAATAAAATTTTCCTCTAAATTCTTTGGCACACAGACAAAATGTGGCAAGAGTGTTTTTTTTCTTCTTATCCATGCCATCAATTATCAAACCCATATACTTATATGGAGCATCATAACACTTCTTGCAATGTTTGTACAAGTTTTTCCGTTCATTTGATTGCTGATTGCGATGTTCTTGCAGTGGAATCTACAAACAACATAACAAAAAACTATTGTTAACTAGCTTTAATAATTGACATTTATCTAAAAAAAATAAAAATGTAAACATACCTCTTTCTATCCCTTCTTTCTTTAAGAGAATCACATGTACTGCAGACTCCCATCCTTGACCTCTTTGGAATGCGGACGTTGTTGAACTTCTTTTTTCATACTCTTGTGAAATATGCATATTTGATGAAGTTGCCATTTCCTTGACCACCTTGAACATAATCCTTGTATAAGTTGTAGATTTCCTGCCTTATGAAATTATCTGGAATGTGTATTGTTTCTCTATTTGGCATACTCTCTCCATGCTTGGAAAAGAAATCATGCATCCATGATATTGCAATGTGTGTTGATGTCCCAGTGATTCGTCCGTGACAATCGTCAAAATAAAATGTAGGATCCTTTTCCAGTCTTGTTTGGATTCTTGATAATCAAAGATTACCAATTGAGTGAATCCGTTTCAATGCCTTTCTACAAAGCATAAATTTTCCAATGCGATAATCATAACCTGTCCTAGTAGAAATCATGCACCCCACTAAATATGAATTTTGCATACTTTTGTTCATTGATAAATACATCTTCCTTTTCTCCAAGGCATAATTGTAGCCTAAAATTTTCAAACAACTTTTGTGGCAACACTCACTCGAAATCAAAGGAGTAATGGAACATGGAATTGTGATCAATTCTTTCCTAGACCTTGTATAACTAGAATGCTTTGGATTGACATAAAAAGGTCTAGTCCTACACTTAATCCTGCTCTGCATTGGATTCTGTCGCTGCATTTCCTGGACCATTATGCCTGCAACAACATCCTCATTAGAATGAATGTTTCCATTGTGATTCATATGAGCCCCCTCATTGAAAATATCATCACCAAATTCACTATGAAAATTATTGTCATGATCACTAATAAGTTGATCAATTGCTGAGAGATCAATGTGACCATCAACACTATTTGTGCCACTAAATTCTTCACTTAAAGGGAACTCTTGAGATTCAACATTGACATCATTGGTGCCTGTAAAATCCTTACTTGGAGGAGAATCATTGTCTTCATCATTGGTTCCTGTAACATCCTTACTTGGAGGAGAATCACTGTCTTCATCATTTGTGGATTCATCGCCAACATAAGGCTCATTGGTGCCATTGAAATGCTCGCTCGGAGGATAATCATCATCTGTGCCATTGAAATCCTCACTCGGAGGAAAATCATCATCGATGCCATTGAAATCTTCGCTCGAAGGAAAATCATCATCGGTGCCATTGAAATCCTCGCCCGGAGGAAAATCATCATCGATGCCATTGAAATCCTCGCTCGGAGGACAATCATCATCGGTGCCATTGAAATCCTCTCCTGGAGGAAAGTCATCATCTGTGCCATTGAAATATTTGCTTGGAGGAAAGTCACCATCATTTCCATTGAAATCCTTGCTTGGAGGTAGCTCATCATCAGTGCCATAGAAATCCTCACTTGGAGAAAACTCGTCATCAGTTCCATTGAAATCCTCGCTTGGAGGAAAAACATATTCACCATTATTGATGTCTTCTTCCTCACCAAAATCATCATTTGTCCCATTAAAATACTCACTTGGAGGAAAATCATCATTAGTCCCATAAAAATCCTTGCTGGGAGGAATATCATCATTAGTCCCATTAAAATCCTTGCTTGAAGGAAAATCATCATTCGTCCCATTAGAATCATTGCTATGAAGAAAACCATTAACATTATTTGTACATGTATGCTTGGCAAAAGCATCATTAGTCCCATCAAAATCCTCGTTGGGAGGAAAATTGTCATCATCTTGCTTACTGTCTTTAGGATCCCCACTTGGAGGAAGCTCTTCATCATCATCACATTCTTTCCCTTCATTACTAGTGTCTTTAATATCTTCATAATTAGGAAGTTCTTGAATAACAAGCTTGACTACATTGCTTGCACTGCTAGTATCTTGGCTAGATGAACAATACAACTCTTCATTGACATTGGAATTTAATAAAGTAATGGCTATTTACATTTTTTTTATTCCCACATTCATAACATTAGTAATTATTTCATTTAAACCTATTTTATATAAATTTAATAATAATTCAATAACTAATTTCATTTTTTTAATCCCACATTCGTAAAACAAGTAATGTTAAACCTAATCTAGGCTATATAACCCATTTAGATTTCCTACTATTCATCATTTAATTTGGAGCAATTTAGTAACACTTCAAGGTTAGTGCTTTTTCTGTTTTTAATAAATTAGTTAGTTTTTTTTGTTAATTTTGCAATGATTATTTTATGGATTTATAAATTTGGTAATGCTTGTTTTATGGCTTTATTGATTTATTCTTTTACAATTTTGTTTTTTTCACATTCTTAAGAGTGATAAACTTAAACCTAATCTATCTTATTAATACACGATTGTTTAGTATTTGGAGCAATTCACGAAGGTTTTCAAGAAGAACGGGAAGATTGCAGAGAGGAGCTTCTAACACTTTCAAGAGAGGAGGCTCTACCACTTTCCGGGTTATATATATATATATATATATATATTTAAATGTAATTTTTCTTAAATTTGTGTATTATTAATCGCGGCAAGGATTTCCCCTTATCCCACGAATATTAGCTTTGAGTTTAAAATAAAAATTAATTTTTTTTACCTAACCTACCCGCACCCCTTCTCCCTCCTCGCGCCCCCCTCCCCCCACCTCCACCTTCCCCCCCCTCCCTCCTTGCGCCCCCCCTTCCCCCCCTCCCTCCTCGTGCCCCCCCTCCCCCTCCTACCTCCTCTACGCGCCCCCTACCCGCCACCCCCTTCGTCCTCCCTCGTCCCCCCTTCCCCCCCCCCCTCCTCCTCGTGTGTTCCTCCTCCCCCTCCCCCCCTTCAGCCCCCCTCCCTCCTCCTCCCGCCCTCCCCCCTTCCCCCCCTCCCTCCTCGCGCCTTCCTTTTCCCGCAGTCCCCTTCCCCCTCCTCCCTCCTCCCCGCGACCCCTTCCCCCGCTGCCCCCCCCTTCCCCCTCCTCCCTCTCCTCCTCCTCGTGCCTTCCTCCCTCCTCCCCACGCGAGTGGGCCGCTTGCTTGGGCGCCAAAGGACTGTCCCTCATGAGCGACGCGATGCCCTGCATCGCGTTGCACGTGAGGGGTGGCCCTTTGGCTCCCAAGCGGGCGGCCCACTCCTGCCCCCTCACTTCCCCCCCTCCCTCCCGCGCCCCCTTCCCTCTCCTACCACCCTGCGCCCCTCCCCTTCCCCGTCCTCCATCCTCCCCGTGCCCCAACCCTTCCCCCTCCTCACCGCGCATGCCCTTCCACCTCCTCCCCGCGCCCTCCCTTTCACCTCCCCCCGCCGCCCAACTCCTCCTCCTCCCCCTCCCTTCTCCCTCCGCGACCCTTTGGCCACCCAAGCGAGTGGCCAAAGGGCCGCAGAGGGAGAAGGGAGGGGGAGGAGGGGGATTTGAGCGGCGGGGGGAGGTGAAAGGGAGGGCGCATGAAGGAGGTGGAAGGGCATGCGTGGGGAGGAGGGGGAGGGGGGGAGGGGGAGGAGGGGGAGCGGGGGAGGTGGAAGGGAGGGCGCGGGGAGGAGGGTGAAGGGTGGGGGCATGGTGAGGAGGGGGAAGGGGAGGGGAGCGGGGTGGCGGGGGAAGGGGGAGCGAGGAGGGAGGAGGGGGAAGGTGGGGGCATGGGGAGGAGGGAGGAGGTGGAAGTGGGGGGCCGCGGGGAGGGGGGGTTAGTTTAATTTTTTTATTATATTGTTTTGGGGGATAGTTTATTTTTTTTTGTTTAAATTTTTTATTATATTGTTTTGGGGGTTAGTTTAAATATTTATTTTTTTAATTTTCATTATATTGTAGGGGGTTAGTTTAATTTTTTTTTTTTAAATTTTTATTATATTGTTAGTGGGGCAGGGGGGGGGGGTTAGTTTAATTTTTTATTATATTGTTAGGTGGGGGGATGGTTTTTTTTTAAAATTTTTTATTATATTGTTAAGGGGGTTAGTTTTAATTTTTATTATATAGTTAGGGGGTAGTGGTAGGGGTAGGTTTATTTTTTTTTAAAATTAATTATTATTTATTTTAGGGGGGTTAGGGGGTAGTTTTACATTTTTTAAAATATTTTTCATAACGTAAAAAATAGCGATTATGAATGTAAAAATATTTAAAATTTTTTTAAAACGTTTTTCAAATACAGTTTATAGTGAATATTGATGTTGATTTTGTTTAGATTATGAATGTTTGTTGATTTATTTTAAAATTCTACATTTTGGATATAGGGACAATGGCATCAAGAAAGATATCTGTAAACGTTTGTGGATCAAGAGCGGCGATGATTGCATCGAAAAAAACAATTGAGGCATCTGAGAATGTTGAGCTTCAAGACAGATTTATTAGCTTTGAAGAATTAAAAATGAAGAATGCTATAGAATGGAAACATTCAATAGAAGAAGACAGAACATAGTATCATTAGAATCTGAAGGAAAAATATCAAGGAAACCAGAAATCATTCTCTTATATTGTTCTGCATTTCCATATATTCAATCAGATTACAATCTATTGGGATTGCTGAGAGATATATGTGTGATGCTGGGTACCGATATTGTTTATGCAGAAGTGAAACAAGCTAGGACCTTTGCCAAAATCCGATATTCTTTGAAGATTTCAAAATACAATGTTCAAGAAAATTTCACAGATTTTTGTCAAGGGGTTGTGCATAAAATTGACAGTGAAAGAGAAAGTTTGAATATTGATATTATTCTTAAATTGTTTTTTTTATAACTTGGATACCACAATGTAATAGATTTAATACAATAATGTTTTTATTTTGCAGTATTTTTCCATTTCGATTTCAAAAATGTTGAATGGAATTTATTATATAGAGGCCGATCCTATGTATGTCATTAATGCTGCTATTCCAAAGGGACCAAAAGCAAAGAAGAATAAACAAGTGTCAAATGTTCAGACTGAAGAAGTACAAGCACAAAGAGGAAAGAGGAGCCGACAATCAAATCAGGTACCTAGAAGGGTTATATTTAAATCTTCATCTCTCCCAACTGAGCATGATGAAATTGTTGCAAGTGAGCTTGCTACTCCTTCTAGTAAGAGTAACAAACAATCTCGTAAAATAAATATGGTTGAGTGCCTCGATTCCCGTTGAAGGCATTGTTGATATAGAAGGAACCCCTTCAATCAGAAAAAGAGGAGATTTGTTGTTACTGAAACCAATGTTATTCCTGAATCCAAGAGTGAAAATTCTGGTGGAAGTAGGGAAATCATTACTCCAGGTGCTGATCTAGAGGATGACATTTTCAAGACAACACAAAATGCCATTCGAGATCGATTGCGGAGGGATAATTTGGTTAACAATGGACATACATTTGAGTTGAATGTGAATCAAATTTATAGACCCACATAAGGGAAAGATCAATTTAGAATTAGAAAACCACATCACTTGCATATTCACAACTTGAAAGCATTGATGAGGCACAATCCCTATGCACATGTGATTGACTACCTAGTCCTTGCTGACCCGAAAGATGTTCGTACTAGAGATTAATTTGATCAAACAAGATGTTTTCATTACAAATATTATGTTCTTGGAGGGAATCATTCTGCAGAGGCAAGAAGAGAGTTGATACAAGAATATCCCAATAACCCTATTGTTGGCATGGGATCATAACACAGATAATGAATATAGGTTGACAATGACATTTATTCAAAGGGTTAGATTTATCCACAGTGAATTTGTGCAAATATGTGTTGGGGAAAAATCTAGAGTTGATGCAAGTTTTAAGAGACAATGTTGTCTAGAAATAGGTCTCCCTATTAAAGAGGATAATGTGAAACAAAAAAATTCCAAAGGAAGTGATGCATTAAGAGCTGTAGATGCCTATTTCCAGTTGGAATTTAGAGTTGGGAAAACATGGGATTTGATTGATGACATATTCATCTTGTGGGAGAATATTGGCATAAAAAACCAGAAAATGAAAAAAATAGAGTTGTTCCATGGAGCAATGGTAAGGCAGGTCCCGACGTCAAGAATCTGCCAGAAGACATGACTATTACACCTTGGAGAACAATACAAGGTGTGAAGGATGAAACATTAATAGCTACAATACTATCACAGGTAAAGTTAGGTGAACTATCCATGGAGGAAATGTGCAACGAATTTGACAAGTAAGTTGATGTTTTTTTTTATGGTACGATGTTTTGTTCTTGAGTTTAACATTTTTGTTATGTTTTAGGTATTCTGTTATATTATTATATATGATTGTAAACATCATTTATTGTTTCATTGTCTAGTCACAAGTTCTACATGAAAATACAAGAGGATATGGTTATAATGTTGAATGAGAAGAGTTGGGATGATGTCAAATGCAACTATCCAGACTCAAGCTCGATAGAAACTTTAAAACAATTTTTTGTTGCATTCAAGAAGGTATGTTAATCTATGATACATCCTATTTGATTTATTTTCTAGTTCAATTCATTTATATTTTATTACTTATAGATATCATTTTCATTTGAAGATGCCAAAGAGGGGTACAGATGGAGTACTAGAGTCCTTCAAAATTCATATCCAAAGAGACAAAATAGAATGACAAAGGAGACAACGTCTTGCAAACGTTGAACTTGATGATACATTTGATCATTATATTTGGAATGGGCTTGACACTATGCAATATAAAGTCATTTTAGGTGATTGTGTAGACATTACAAATATCTTTCCTAAAAAGGAGTACGCACTAGTGATTGCAGATATCCCTCATGGATACAATATCCAAAACACTATTTATGATTGTGAGCCTTATACTTACTAATCATTCAATAAAGTGGTTTCGAGATTTGTATATTTCACAACATCACCAATATGGAGATTTGTTGTTTTCCATTCAGACACACAATTAGGGGGGTTGTTGACAACCTTCAAGGGTAAAGGAAAAAAAAGGAATCAACTTTATTGGTAATGTATTTGCACTATATTATCAAGTTTTTGAATTTATAAATCAATTATATTTATTGATAAGTTAATTATTATTTTTTTTATATTTTTGTTATAGGCAAAATCCTAATGTTTGTATCTCTAGCAGCGATCCATTCCTGAGTGATATTGAAACATACATCTTGCAACTTGGAAAAAAGATGAGACTTATGATTCTCTTTTAATCAATGAAAACAATGGAGGAAAATATAGTAAGTTGTTAAATTACAATGCCGTGGTTAAAAAATTGACATATGAGGAAAGGGATTTGAAAGGAGTGACTGTAAACATCTATCAAAAGCCACAAGCGCTGATTAATTATCTCATAGATACATTTTCAAGAGAAGGAGATTGGGTATTAGATTTTTTCTCGGGTTCAGGTAAACTTTCTCATATTACATATGAAAGCATATATCAAGTTTTATTGTATGTTTTATTCTTCATTATTTTATTATTTTGAATTATGCTCCTTTATGCTATTTGAATTAACTTTATTTTTGTTTTTGGTGATTAGGTACAACAATAGTATGCTCCTTACATAAAGGAATAAATTGCATATCCATTGATAATGATACACTGCAATGCAATTACATAAAGCAAATAACTAATGCTATTCAAGTTCTTCCAGATGAACTGCAAGAAGTTGGTTTGAAGAAAGGAGAGTTTGGTGAAACACTTGTGGCAAAGATGTCAAAAGATCCTCAACCCCCATTAGGAGGGGTGTTTGGAAATGAGCACTTTGGGGATCTTGCAGACATAGAAGACCCAATGGAAGAGGACATTGATGTCCCCGAGGAAAGCCAAGCTCCAGAAAATTCCAATTTCGATGAAGACTTTGGCATGCATGATATTGTTGATTAGTTTCATGTTTTGAAGAAAATGTTAAATTTGACAATTTTTTGATAAGATATATTAATAATGTTTCGACTTTCAGACTTTATTTTAGAAATAAAATTTCTATATATAATGTTTTTAATATGTTTTTTACAAATAAATTGTATAGTTTTTCTTGAATTTATGTGAATCGCCACTTTTCGGAAAATAATATGAAATAGTATCATTTTTATACAAAAAATTCTGAAAATTGATTGAAAATGGTTTTAAATGTCTTTATTTTCTGGAATTTTGTACAATTACTCAATAAAAATGTCTTGTGTTGTCCATACAAATGTCTCATTTTGTAGAAAAACTTGCAAAATGTTTATGTTTTTCATTATAAATTTCTTAAAAATGTATGTTATTTTGTTAAATTTCAAAAAACACACTTGAAAATAGAAATTAAAAATATTTTACGATAAAGATAATTCAAAGGCCCCCAAAAATGCCTCAAATTGAAAATGTGTGATACTGGTATCAACCCTTTTTGAAACGGAGGTAAAAATAGCTACTCAAATTAGGAGAGAGAAAAACGAGAACTGTGTTGAGTTCTCGTTTCATAGTATAAGTGGTTTTCCTACTACTAGATCCACTCCATTCCCCAGTGTGCCCTTAGAACATCCTATCTAATCAATTTCTCCAACTCTTAGTCCTTCTCCATCAATTCCCGAGTCACAATAAGATCATTAATTGATGAGATTGTTATCCAACATGAATGGTATTGATTTTAGGGTTAGGGTTTTTTCATTAATTATTTCTTGTAATTATTGCTAGGAGGCATTGTTGAGAGGATACATGGATCACAAAGTAGGGCAACCCCTCATGACTTATTGTCTCATATGTAGTGACTTTTGTAATATTGGATTCTATTTCTATTTTAGAAGTGTGTTAATTGATAGAATGTTGCAAAAAAACTTATATCAACGTTGTTTTCCTTATAGTATCCAAAGAGAAGTATTACTCCTAGATGTAAGAAGACTCGAGCTTCCTCTAGATCTAAGACGAGGAACATTGTATATAGGGATGCATATGGAAACAACAAATGTAGTGGGCGTTAATGAGTGATCCATTACGTATCTCTGCAATGCTATCGCAATTTGGGCACAACATTCCTTTTTGTATCAAATATATATATCTTTCACCTATTTAGTAGAAGGGAATTTTATTAGACATGAATATGCAACCTATACGTAATATTCCAATAATACTCATGTCACATTCTTCATACCACCCTTTTCCCATCTATAAGTTTAGTTGGAATTTATCTTTCTTGTGTCTGCACACATCTAGAGACAATTCACCAAATAGTATTGCTAAGAGAATATATATAAGTGAAATAAGCATTATCATACATCATATGCAACTTGAGACGTTTGTCTCTTGACGCTCTACTTTGAATCACTCTAGAGTCCATGCACATGCACATGTAAGTCTGGCCTGTCATAGTTGGTAGATCATCAATAGTTTTTATAGCAGCATACCATTTCAATATATCAAGTCATAAATACATGAAGTCAGTCATAACACATATCAACATTAAATATGTTTTATATAACAATGGATAATACCTAATCATTACGTCACTAAAATAATGATCATGTGAACTATAAAAGTTTCAAGCATACATTTAGTCTAATGTGTCCATCAACAAAAAAATTGGGTCATTCACACATCCAAAATACCCTTAAAATATTACGAATATCAAGTATCTATAACTTCAATCAACATAGGGCACTACATTTATCTTATTTGGTTCAACACCAAGCAAGTACATGGGTACACCTATCATCCCCATACCTACCCAAGTCGTTAATTCCACAACTTGATACCACAACCTCTCTACCTATGAGAGAGAATCACATCATGTGATTGTATGCATCACTGTGCTACAACATGCATTTGTCAATTACATGGCTTATAACTAATTTGGGGAATACAACCTGCTAATGACTAGGCAATGCATCTTGGACCAACTGATGGGGTATACATGACATTAATAGACATTACAACAATATGCCCAATTACATTCACCTCAGGTACAACACCAATAGTTTAACCTTTTTCCATTACATAAATTAGGATCAAGACATTGTTCATTCTTCTTGCAACTAACTTTGCCTTCTTCATGTATGTTTTAGCATTGGCCTTAATAATCCTTGCATAAGAAAGTTTTTTAATTAAAATATTGACAATCTCCAACAAAACACCTATGACATAGGTATGACAAATTGAATTGTTATGTCAATGTTATAACTCGACTTTGATTTTAATCATATAAGTTTGTTATCATTTTTCATTTGCAAATGTAGTCTTCAAACATGAAGCATCACAACATACACCTCATACTTTTCCTCCTCCATAAAAAAATATTATTATAATAAATCTAAAAAAAATTAAATTTATATGACTTCTTTTACACATCATTATAACCTATCTTAACTCTTAAAAAAAAATTGCACATCATTACAATCTATCTTAGTTCTTTAAAAAAGATTACACATCATTACAACCTATCTTAGCTCTTTAAAAAATGTACACATCATTACTATCTATCTTAAATCTCTTTAAAAATAATTACACATCATTACAACGTATCTTAGCTCTTTTAAAAAATTGAACGTATATCACTATTAAAAAAAATCTACGTGAACCTTTTCAACCCCCTAAGTTAAATCAAGATACTTATAATTAAGCAGGTATGCGTCAATATTTTAATACATAGGGAGGGAGGTGCGAGGTTAATGATTCTTTTTGCTCAATATTTTAATACATAGGGAGGGAGGTGCTAGGTTAATGATTCTTTTTACTCAATATTTTAATACATAGGTAGGGAGTTGCCAGGTTAATGATTCTTTTTACTCAATTTTAATACATAGGGAGGGAGGTGCCAGGTTAATGATTCTTTTTACTCAATATTTTATTACATAAGGAGGGAGGTGCCAGGTTAATGATTCCTTTTACTCGATATTTTAATACATAGGGAGGGAGGTGCGAGGTTAATTCTTTTAATTATTTTTCTCAATCCTAAGGACTAGATTCATCATAAGAATATTCTTCATAGAGTTATCAACCACCTGCATGGCATCCCATTGACTATTCATTTCCCATCGGTTTTACTTTAATGTTTCGATTTACGGTTTCCATGGCAATTCATCTCCTTCGCCAGTTTCAAATCCCAATGTAGGGCTGCTAAAACCACTAGCCCACCGCTTCAAATCCAACATGCTTATGATGCAAGTTGAATTCAAATAGGCACTACGGTCTTATTATGTCCTCGAAGGGGATCATATATGTTTCGTCGAATGCCTATTATTTTGGTTATTGAGCCTATAAATTTTACTGGAACTATAGTTTGAACTATGTTATATTAAATCCAATTTTTTAAACTGGTATTATTTTTTAAAAATCTAATTGGTTACATAACAATGACATCACCCTCGTTTTTCCCTCCCCAAGAGGGGGCAACAGGCCGATGTCATGGTGATTTTAATGCGCTGAGGGTTTCAGACTTCCGTGCAAGGGGATGCAGACTAGTTGCATACTTATTTGATGTTTTGTTGATTGTATTAAACGAGAATAATTCAGAGCGGCTGTGGCAGGATCTCGCCTACCTTGAAATATTGATCAAACTACATGGTAGGATCTCACATATCTTGAAATATTTATCAAGCTACGTGGTAGTGGACAGGGGCCTTGAAATTTTCAATGCTATCATTTTTATTCACATTTTTATTAATAGATGCTGTTGTCCTCCTACGCTGGCAATTAAAGCCTGGGCTTACCAATGATTTGCTATTTCGTGTCCTCGCATGCATGAAACAACATCCATGATATTCTAGTTGTCACAAAACACTAACTCAAAGTAGACTGCTAAACATCTCCCATTATTCAATTCAGCTTATGCTCTTCAAAGCAAAATTACATGTAAATACATGCTCGGGCTGCTAATTCTAGTCCGATTTCTGCCTTATCAGGCCTGTCTCTGAGTTGGGCTTGCAATTCCACACTTTGTTGAAATATTATAACTTCAAAGGATATTATATCTGTATGTATTCGTAGATGTTTTATTCCTCCGTCAGGATGTCATTATTATATTTGATTATGTAAAGCCTTTGAGTTAGATCCTTTCTTGTAAGTCAGGGCAATAGATCCCCTTAAGTCATTTTGTAATGGGGTGATTAAGTCCCCTAGAGAGGTCGGCCCAGTCAACATTGGGTCAATTAGTTAGGGGCCGACCTAGCTGGGTAAAATTTCATGTGAGAGATAAAGTATAAATAGAGGTGTTGTGTCTCTCATTTGAACACACACTCACTTATGGATTGTGCATTAGGAGAGAGAGAGAGATATCTGTGAAGGAGAAGGAGCTCTTTCTTGGGGATTTCATCTTTGTACTTTTTGGTCATCTATATTGAGCAAGTTTTGTTGGGTTTTCTACCCCATGAGGGTTTCCCAGGATAAATTTGTGTCTATTGTGTTTATGCTGTGCTTGTTATTCTTTCAGTGATCCTGTATATGCTATTGTTGTGAAATTGAATTGAATACTGATGTTATCTATCTTATCATATTGAATCTTAACATGGTATTAGAGCTAGCCTGAAGGAAGGAAATGTATGTCATTTACGACACTTGTTTCACTTGCGGCAATTTGAAAGCTAGAGATTTGTATAGCAAAACCTAGTCATCATGGAACTTTCGCTATAAATAACTTTTGGAGAAGGTTCAGGATCTAAAACTTGGACAGGCCGAATATGACATGTTCCTATACCTTGTGTCTGATTTTCAGCCTCATATTCATTGTACTTTGTGAGATATGATCCGTACAAGTTAGGGTTTCTGCCTCTTCCAGAATGCATCCCTAAACAGGTGACCTAGAAAATAAGGTCATACCAGGCTAGGAATATCCAAATGGAATTCAGTAAAAATTTACAGTTAGGGCACGAAATGTAGTTTCACAGGTCCGAGTATGAGAATCCGAAGTTGAAATAGTGATACGTGGCACTCCGTACAAGTTCGCTATGCTGTTTCATCCCATAAAAAAGGTCATGTTGGAAAAATTATCGTATCTCTATCATGAGGAATAAAATAAAGCTCAAAACTATGGGGTTGGAAATATGACAGGTTAGGCTACGACATGCCAAAGTTTCAGACCCTGAGGATCCAAAATTTCAGAAATACACCAGAAACAATATGACACATCTGAAATGGCTCAACGGAGGAAATCAAAGAAGAGGAGGAAGAAGCTCTCACTTAGGGTTTTCAGTATGGCATGATGTGATACAATGTTGGAGACACCTGATGCAACATTGGAAACTTTGAAGATGAATTTTTAATCCATTCATCATAGATATTAATCTTCCATCAAAATGTTGTGAGAGGAAGGAGATTGAAAATTAGGGTTTCCAAGTAAGAAGAAACCCTAGCAAATTGGGAGACTCATAGGGAAGCAATGAAGGAGGTTTAAATGGAACTGATATTATATCATCCTAGCACCATGAACTTATATAATATGTTTACAAGTGATATACCTTGGATGATTATGGTTTTACCCTTCTAGAAAAGACTACAAGCAATCTCGACAGGTATGACTTGAGGAGATGCAGGTATGTTTTGAAATTTGTTTCATTTATCTGATGATTAAGCTCATGATAGGTTTGTCTTCATATTATTGAGGTTAGTACAATCATGATTAATTTTAGACTTGTCTGATCACGTTAGTAAAAGTATGAATGCATGTGAGTGATAGAATACATTCATTGATTAGGGTTATGACACTTATGATTGTACTAATGCACCTATGGTGTTGTATGGGGATGATGTTTTCCGCTAACATGAAAGGTACATCAAGAAAGAAAAATCAAGTTCTAGATCAAGAATATATGACCATGATGACATGATGATAAAGACTCGTCCATACTCATTGATCACATAGAATCTCTACTTATGAGGTATGTATGATTTGGTTCTACTATGCTTAATTTATGAGATATGCAGGTTACTAGCACAAGGTCTCTAAATCATTGAAGAGAACAAAGAATATATTGTTTGGGTATGTTAGTGTCACGTCCCCATTTTGACCCCCTTCGCATTAACTCGTAAATGATGTAAATATTGATATTTAATCATGGTGAGGAGCTCAAGGCCAAGGCCCCACCATTGATTTAGCGTTTTATGTATCGGCAATTAAAAATAGATGCTTGTGGTTCTTGTGCTAGATAAGCACAATGTAAATTAACACATCATGTAAATACGAATTTTAATGAAAAACCCACAACTAGCTATGCAATGCAACAAAGAGATGGGGGCATGATTCTACAAGGAATAGGGAGGAAAATTATTCAAACCCTTGAGCCAATGGTGATAAGCCAGATGTCAATGAATAAACCCTCAACTACCCATTCTGACTTATGCACCCAATCATTTAATTCTTCCAGAAATTGGTTGAGGAAGTTAATGCCTTGGGAATGAAGAGGCATGTCAGCCAATTTCGTGCATGGGCAAGCCATCAACCTGGGAAAACGTACTTTTGCTTCCGGGGCAAGAAAAAACCCACGAAATGGTGCCCAAAGCCATTTTGAACCCAGAGTCTTTCCTCCCTCACGCAGTCTGAGCTAGCTGGGCTTTCCCCATCACGTTTTTTTTTACCAATTTCCTGCATTTTTCCATAGCTGGGAGCTCGTTTTTGTGTTGCGCAGTGGCTGGGAGAAAGGGAGTCACGTTTTGGGGGTTTATAGAGGTCGCTTTTGCCCCTGAAATGTGGAATGAATTTTATATATATATATATATATATATATATATATTTTTTTTTTTTGAAAACGAATTTGCTCTCCCATGGTTTATTCCCCATCTACCAGTTCGTTTTGGTCACCCATGTTTTTCAGCACTTGTGTTTTGTTGTAGGGTGCATCCCTGTGTTGGTTGGAAATTATGAGCAAGAATTAGGAGTGGAACTGGACCAGAATTGGCTTGATAAACCTAGTGAGGAGGTAACCTCTCAAGAGTATAAAAAAGGTTGGCTGCTCTTCTATGTACACCTTGAAAAACACTGGAATGGAAGGCATGGCCTGAGGGACTGTGTATTAGTGAAGGGAATACTTCCTTGTGCCAGGTGTGTAGGTATTGTGGGGACCAAGCTAGATAGATCTTGCATAGGGTGCCCATATCTCTATGGATGATCCCACTAGCTTAGCAATTCTTCCTTCCATTGCCTAACAGCCTGATAAACCCAACTGTAGCTTGGCTTGGATGATTTGGTGTATCTTTGAGCTATGTGTGAGTCTGCTGTTCCATGATTCCTTGTAGAGATCATGCCCAACTCGGGGGGTGGCAGTGTGTTGAGATATTGATGATCACAACTGGCCTATGGTTGGGTGGAACATTGCAGTTGCATAGCCAGTTGCTTGGGACTACTTTGTTATAAGATAAGTATTCTCTTGTGTTAACTTTGCAATTATTTATTTGATGAATATCTTGAATGTATGATGGATTTGTAATTGAAATTACTTCCGTTGTGTTTTCTTATAACTACACATTTCCATATGTATTTTTATATTATGTGAATGCTTATTTAATAAGTTCATGGGGCTAGATGCCCAGTTTTAGCATCACGATCCTCTCCATCACACTGGTATGATGGGAGGGGACGTGACAGAATGGTATCAGAGCTGCTGGTTGCAGCATTGGACCTCTATGGGCCAAATCCGATTACAGTCACATGGGAAGGTCCCTTCCTGATCACCACAGGTCTCAACATCGGGCCTAAACTGTCTAAGTTGGATAGTTTGCAGAGGTAAGGTTACCTCCTGCTGGGCAACAGTCATCACAGAAAGAAGAAAAGAAGAATCCGAAATGGTTTTAAGTGTTTTTTGAAAATTTTTGTTTAAGTCTGTTTCGGGAAGAACTCGGAAGTCTTTGCCACAACGGCGGGAGAACTCGCCAAGTTGACCCGAAACAACGGAAAAATTTTCTAAGTGTTTTCGGCATCGAAAGGAAATTTTCGGAAGGACTTAGCGAGTTGGTCCGCAACAGTGGAAGAACTTGCCGAGTTGGCCCGAAACGACGAAAATTTTCTAAGTGTTTTTCGACGTCAAAGGGAAAATTTCGGAAGAACTCGACGAGTTGGCCTGAAATTTCGGAAGAACTCGGCGAGTTGGCCTGAAACTGTGGAAGAACTTAGCGAGTTGTTCCGCAACGGCGGAAGAACTCGACAAGTTGGCCCGAAGTTGCAAAAGTGCCCGGGAAGGGAAAATTTTGGAAGAACTTGGCGAGTTGGCCCGAAACTGCGGAAGAACTTAGCGAGTTGTTCCGAAACGATGGAAGAACTCGGCAAGTTGGCCCGACGTTGCGGAAGTGCCTGGGGAAGGGAAAATTTTGGAAGAACTCAGCGAGTTGGCCTGAAATTTTGGAAGAACTCGGCGAGTTGGCCCGAAACTACGGAAGAACTTAGCGAGTTGTTCCGCAATGGCGGAAGAACTCGGCAAATTGTCCTGCAACGCAGCAAAACAACTCAATAAGTTCGGCGGAAAGATGGAAAAAAATTTCGGAAGAACTTGGTGAGTTGCTCCGAAACAACGGGAGAACTCGGCGAGTTGCTCCAAAACAGCGGGAGAACTCAGCAAGATGGTCCGAAATGGCGGAAGTTTTTTCTATGTATTTTTCGGCGTCCAAGAGAAAATTTTGGAAGAACTCGGCAAGTCTCCCTGCAACGACGGAAGGACTTGGCAAGTTGGTCCGCAACAGATCAGAAGGAAAAACTGAGTCTTTGACCGGAAGAACTCGTCAAGTTGGCCCGAAACAGGTCGGAAGAACTCGCTGAGTTGCTCCGAAACTAGGAAATTTCAGCTGTTTTTCAGGGAGATTTTCAGGTGCCGAAAATGAAAAAATTGCCATGGAACTTATGCGCCAGATGAAGCCACAAGGGGGCAAGCCCCCTTGACCCCCGTCGTCCCCCTCATATGTTGTTGATTGTGAGAAAATTCTATGATTTGACAAATTGTCAATATAATATTTTCCCATGTGCATGAAAGTAATTTATGAATTTATGAGAATACAATGCAGCTAACAATTGTGTTGATGAACACATTTTGCAGAATCATAGTTACATCAGGGCAGCACTCTAGATAGTACAGTTGGAAAGTTTTGGATCTTGGTTGGGCCAAGAAAATCAACATCATGGATGATGCACATGATCCCTATGAGCCTGAGACAGATGCCATGGGGGAGAACATACATGTTGAAAATGCTGAAACAAAATCTAATGGGAGAAGAAATCAAGAGACTCCTCCAGGTATTGCAGGCACTATGAGAAGCCTAAGGGTGGAGTTGCAAAGCTGTAGAGAAGACAATGAAAGGATGATTAAAGCTCAGGAAGAACAAAATCAGTTGAATGCAGCCATGCTGCAAAGTTTGACAGACATCCAAAGGCAAATAAACTCTGGGCATCAGGCATCAAATCCAGAAAGGGGTGGGAGTAGTTCTAGAAGAAATTCCCGTAAGAGGGCCAGTAGCTCAAGAAGAGTTTCTACAGATAGAACATATTCTCCAGAAATCTCTCCTAATGAATCATCTGACTCTGAAGAATCCATTGAGGGTTCAAGCTCTTCATCTCGCAGGAGTAAGAGGAAGAAGCACTACAAGAACAATTCACATGGGGAATTTAAGAAGGCGAAACCTCCTACATTTGATGGAGAGATAAAGTCTGGTCAAGAAGCTGAAGCTTGGCTTCTTGGGATGAAAAAATGTTTCCAAATCCAAGACTACTCAGGAAATATGAAGGCAAGGGTAGCCATCTTCAACTTGAATGGAAGAGCATCTATATGGTGGGAACACATCAGGCAAGTGAAGAAGATCAATGAAAGGAAGATTGTGTGGAAGCAGTTCAAGAAATACTTCAAGTAGAAGTACCTCTCTGATAGGTACTATGATGATAAGATCAAAGAGTTCCATGAGCTGAGATTGGGACAATTGACCATGGAAGAATATGCAAACAAGTTCTTGGAGCTACTGAGGTATGTCAGGTATATTCGAGATGATAAGGTGAAAATTCAGCGTTTCCTGAGTGGACTGCCCCAGTCATATAAAGATAGAATTGAGTTTGATGAACCTCAAACTCTAGAGGAGGCCATAAGAAAGGCCAAGTATTGCTTTGATCAAAACAAAAGCAAACCAGAATTCCATAAGGCATGGAAGGATAAGAAAAATGAAAAGTTTGATCAAAGGAAGAAGGGGTTCAAGCCTCCTCAATTCCGGAATCAACAAAGGCAACCATCACAGGTTGTGACTAAGCCAACTAGGATGATGGGAGACAAGCCAAGAGATCCAAAGGATCCAAGAGAACCACTTCCATGTTGGGGTTTTGGAGGGGAGCACATGCTTAGGAACTGTCCACATCGAAATGGGAATCCAAATCAAGTTCACAACATCCAAGGAGTTGAAACTGTGGGTCAAGTGGCAAGGACAATCCCTAGAATCTATGAAGCTCTAGACGACCGCCAGGCATATCATCAGTCAACTGTGGTTGAAGTTGAAGGTAAGATTGCTAAGCAATCTGTTTCTATTTTGATTGATCCTGGATCTACTCACAGTTATGTCACTCCTAGAATTGTTGAGATTTGTGCTTTCAAGAAATTAAAGCATAGTAAATCATGGTTAGTTCAACTAGCCACTGGAACCAAGAGAAAAGTTAGTGAAATAGTAGAGAAATGTCCATTAGAGATGGATGGGTTATTCACTTATGCAGATCTGAATATTTTGCCACTTGGTTCCTATGATATTCTCATTGGAATGGATTGGTTAGAAGCACATAGGGTTAAACTTGACTGCTACAATAAGACATTTGAATGCATGGACGAAGAAGGAAACCCGAGGGTTGTAAAAGGCATTCCAAAGGTGACTTCTGTTAGACAGGTTACAACCATGCAGCTGAAGAAGTTCTGTAGGAAGGGATGTCAATTGTATGCAACCCACATTTTAGAGGCAACAGAGAATGAAACTCTTAAATTGGAGGACTATCATGTATTGCAAGAATTTAGGGATGTTTTTCCTGATGAGATTCCAAGACTCCCTCCAAAGAGAGACATTGAATTTCTTACTTGTGCCAGGAGCGGCACCATTGTCTAAGACACCCTACAGGATGAGTACACCGGAATTGCTAGAATTGAAAATGCAATTACAAGAGTTGCTGGAAAAGAAATATATTAGGTCAAGTGTGTCCCCGTGGGGAGCACCTGTTCTATTTGTGAAAAAGAAAGATGGAACACTCAGGTTATGTATTGACTACAGGAAGTTGAACAAAGTCACTGTGAAGAACAAATACCCATTGCCCCGAATTGATGACCTTTTTGACCAAATGAGAGGAGCAAAGGTATTTTCAAAGATTGACTTGAGGTCTGGTTACCATCAGGTAAGACTCAAAGAAGAAGATATTCATAAGACAGCCTTTAGAACGAGGTATGGACACTATGAGTTTGTAGTGGTACCATTCGGTCTCACAAATGCACCAGCTACATTCATGTGTCTCATGAATAATGTTTTTAGCAAGTATTTGGACAAGTTTGTTCTTGTATTCCTAGACGACATTCTCATCTATTCTAAGAATGAAGAAGAGCATGAAGAACATTTGAGAATGACAATGCAATTACTAAGGGAGCATAAGCTGTATGCAAAGTTGAGCAAATGTGACTTTTATAAAGATAGAATTCATTATTTGGGTCACATCATCTTCGACGAAGGAATATCTGTAGACCCTGAGAAGATTGAAGCCATTATGAATTGGCCAACTCCAAGGAATGTGACTGATGTGAGATATTTCATGGGCCTTGCTAGTTACTACAGGAGGTTTATTGAAGGATTCTCCAAGGTTGCAAACCCAATCACTTCTTTGCAAAAGAAGGGGATAAAGTTTGAATGGTCACCAAGATGTGAGGAAAGTTTTCAATGGTTGAAGAATCTTCTTACAAGTGCACCAATTTTGAAAATTGCAAACCCAGAAAAAGACTTTGTGGTATGTACCGATGCATGCAATCAAGGACTTGGAGGAGTTCTTATGCAAGACAACCACGTGATATGCTATGAGTCAAGAAAGTTGAAGGAGCATGAAAAGAACTATACTACTCATGATATAGAACTTGCAGCCATAGTACATGCTTTAAAGATGTGGAGGCATTACTTAATGGGAAGAAAATTTGAGTTAAGGACAGACCATTGTGGTCTGAAATACTTGTTTGATCAGCCAACTTTAAATGCTAGGCAAGCTAGATGGTTGGAATTTTTGTGTGAATTTGATTTTGAAATCAAACACATAAAAGGGAAAGAAAACAAGGTGGCTGATGCACTTAGCAGGAAGGTACATGAAATGCATGTGGCAGCACTTAGTACTTGCCAACCAGATTTGAAGCAGCAGATTGTTAACCATATTGTTGAGGATGAAGTGTACGTGCAGATAAAGGACAAATTGCAGCAGCAAGACCTTGGAAAGAAGTATGAGGGTTATCATTTGGAGAAAGACGGACTTCTTACCTATAAAAATAGAGTCTATATTCCCAATGTGGCAGATTTGAGGAGGATTGTTATGGATGAAATTCATAAAGATCCATACTCTGGTCACCCAAGATATCAGAAAACAATTGCTACAGCAAGAAAATATTATTTCTGGCGAAGGATGAAGAAGGATGTCGCTGAATACATTTCTATGTGCATGAAATGTCAGCAGGTGAAGGTTGAACACCAACACCCCGCAGGTTTATTGCACCCATTGCCAATTCCAGAATGGAAATGGGAAATAATTTCCATGGATTTTATTACAGGATTGCCAATGACTATGAGACAACATGATTCCATCATGGTTGTGGTGGACAAGTTAACAAAGGCAACACATTTCATACCGGTTAAGTCCACACACAAAGCCGATGCCATTGCAAATATTTTCATGAAGGAAATTTTCAGATGACATGGGTTGCCTAAGGCAATAATTTCTGACAGGGATACCAAGTTCACTTCCAATTTTTGGAAAGGTCTCTTTGAATATTTGGGTACACAGTTGAACTTTAGCACCGCGTACCATCCTCAAACAGACGGGCAAACAGAAAGAGTAAATTAGGTGCTTGAAGACATGCTTCGCATGTATGTAATGGACAAGCCATCCAAGTTGGAGGATTATCTACACCTGGTAGAGTTTGCATATAATAATGGGAAACAAAAATCATTGGGAATGAGTCCATATGAGGCTTTGTACAGCAGAAGGTGTAGGACACCAGTGACTTGGGACAATCCAATGAACAGAATTGTACTTGGGCCAGAATTGCTTAAGGAAATGGAACAAGAGGTTGCAAAGATCTGACAAAATTTAAAAGCAGCCCAGGATAGACACAAAAGCTATGTAGATAAGCATAGGATCCATAGAGAATTCAGTGTTGGGGATCATGTGTATATTAGAGTGAGGCCAAGGAAGGGTTCCTTGAAGCTTGGGAGTTGTTCCAAGCTATAACCTAGATATTGTGGGTCATTTGAAGTGCTTGAAAGAATAGGGCCAATTGCATATAGACTTGCATTGCCTGCTAGCACTAAAGCTCATAATGTTTTTCATGTCTCTTTACTTAAGAAATATGTACATGATCCTAAACATGTGATTAATTGGGATGTGATCTAGGTGGAAGTCGAGGGAGAGTTCCAAACTGATCCATTGCGCATCCTAGACAAGAAGGTAACATTGCTCCGGAACCGAGCCATCGGACAGGTAAAGGTGCAATGGAAGCACTACGGTCCCGATGAGGCTACATGGGAGATGGAGGATGCCATGAGAGTGGCATATCCATTTTTGTTCATTTTTGATGAGCACTGAGGACAGTGCTGATGTAAGGGGAGGGGAATGTCACGTCCCCATTTTGACCCCCTTCGTATTAACTCATAAATGATGTAAATATTGATATTTAATCATGGTGAGGAGCTCAAGGCCAAGGCCCCACCATTGATTTAGTGTTTTATGTATCGGCAATTAAAAATAGATACTTGTGGTTCTTGTGCTAGATAGGCACAATGTAAATTAAGACATCATGTAAATATGAATTTTAATGAAAAACTCACAACTAGCTATGCAATGCAACAAAGAGATGGGGGCATGATTCTACAAGGAATAGGGAGGGAAATTATTTAAACCCTTGAGCCAATGGTGATAAGCCAGATGTCAATGAATAAACCCTCAACTACCCATTCTGACTTATGCACCCAATCATTTAATTCTTCCAGAAATTGGTTGAGGCAGTTAATGCCTTGGGAATGAAGAGGCATGGCAGCCAATTTCATGCATGGGCAAGCCATCAACCTGGGAAAACGTACTTTTGCTTCTGGGGCAAGAAAACACCCACGAAATGGTGCCCAAAGCCATTCTGAACCCAGAGTATTTCCTCCCTCATGTAGTCTGAGCTAGCTGGGCTTTCCCCATCATGTTTTGTTTTACCAATTTCCTGCATTTTTCCATAGCTGGGAGCTCGTTTTTGTGTTGCGCAGTGGCTGGGAGAAAGGGAGTCACATTTTGGGGGTTTATAGAGGTCTTTTTTGCCCCTGAAATGCAGAAAAACGTTTTCTGAAAATGAATTTGCTCTTCCAGGGTTTATTCCCCATCCACCAGTTCGTTTTGGTCACCCACGTTTTTCAGCACTTGTGTTTTGTTGTAGGGTGCATCCCTGTGTTGGTTGGAAATTATGAGCAAGAATTAGGAGTGGAAGTGGACCAGAATTGGCTTGATAAACCTAGTGAGGAGGTAAACTCTCAAGAGTATCAAAAAGGCTGGTTTCTCTTCTATGCACACCTTGAAGAACACTGGAATGGAAGGTATGGCCTGAGGGACTGTGTATTAGTGAAGGGAATACTTCCTTGTGATAGGTGTGTAGGTATTGTGGGGACCAAGCTAGATAGATCTTGCAGAGGGTGCCCATATCTCTATGGATGATCCCACTAGCTTAGCAATTCTTCCTTCCATTGCCTAACAACCTAATAAACCCAACTGTAGCTTGGCTTGGCTGATTTGGTGTATCTTTGAGCTATGTGTGAGTCTGCTGTTCCCTGATTCCTTGTAGAGATCATGCCCAGCTCGGGGGTGGCAGTGTGTTGAGATATTGATGATCACAACTGGCCTATGGTTGGGTGGAACGTTGCAGTTGCATAGCCAGTTGCTTGGGACTACTTTGTTATAAGATAAGTATTCTCTTGTGTTAACTTTGCAATTATTTATTTGATGAATATCTTGAATGTATGATGGATGTGTAATTGAAATTACTTCCGTTGTGTTTTCTTATAACTACACATTTCCATATGTCTTTTTATATTATGTGAATGCTTATTTAATAAGTTCATGGGGCTAGATGCCCGGTTTTAGCATCACGATCCTCTCCATTGCACTGGTATGATGGGAGGGGACGTGACAGTTAGACATAACTAGCAAGCATGATAATCTAGGTATGTTTTCCTATATCGAGTTAGAATCCTACTTTGTGTTAGGGTCTTATATAAGTATACTTTTGTATGATTGATAATGATTACTCATGAAGTTATCAAGGGTTTATGCATATTATGCTTCTTAGTTTTATTAATGATATGAAAAACTAGAAGAGTCGTATGGTCAAATAAGAAAATGCATGAGTAAAAGAAGTACTCCTCGAAACCTTGAATACTAACACTTGTGATAAATTATCTGTGTATGAAATGATCATGACCAGACATGTTTAACATTATTTAGGATCATAATGTCTTGATATTAATGAGATTATAATAATGAATGTATGATTATGTATGATATCTTGAGGATGACACAATGATGAAACTAGTGCACATTTAAGCATGCATAGTGGTCTAGGATGGATAGAAGTTCAAAGACATATTATAATGATGCTATCATAAAGGGAAAATAGAGATCAAGAAGGAGACAACCACACAAACATAAAAGATAAGTATTTGAGTTGTTATTTGAATTACTTCTTGAATCTTTGAATAGGTAATTGCTCGTAATAGTTGTATGCATATTTGTATTCCTAGAATCAGGAAATATATCATGCATAGTGTAAGCATTCATATACCATTGAATAGTATACTACTAATATGCATATGGGTAAGTTGGACAAACATTCCATTGTTGCTTGTCTAGAATGAAACCTCTTTGCTAACATGCTGGGAGTTGTGCACGCTCTTGATAGGATGTTTTGGTAGAGATGGAAGGCATCTAGATAGCCACTGTATGCATACAGGATATGGAAAAGTGTTGTGCCAAAGTATTGGTCAAGATAGTTGCATAACTATGTGAATCATATCGGTATGCATAATAGGTTATCATTGAAATGTCAACATGATTTGATGATTATGAAGTGTTACTAATCATGTAATTAAATTTGATTTGTAGGAAAGTTTGTGAGCTATGATCTACAAAAGAAGGATGGTGAAAAATTGTTCCAAAGAACAATTGATGATTGTTCAACAAGAAGAGTTACAAATCAAACATACTATAAAACTACAAAGGAAGGCTCATGGCTAGAGAATTCTCTTAGAAAGAGGGAGAGGATCATGAACGAGATGTTTTCTCCAGTGGCTAGACACACTTCCAGAGATAGATTACACCCATGGATGACAAGACCATTCTCTTGAATGGTGTAATTGAAGAAGAAGTGCATATCTAGCAAACTCCTAGGATTCGATAGAGAATCACATGATTGAGGAAGGCAGGTTCAACAGGTACCCATGATCGATAGTCATTTGATGAGCTTGATGATCACCACGAGTGATGCAGATTTCAACCTTTGCTACAAGGTTGAAGATGGTTTTTATATACAAATGGATGCAAGAAGGAACTCACCATAGAGTTCGAGTGATATTGAGGTTCATATCAGTAAACCCATCTGACGGGAGATGGCACGAATAGATATGCAAAAGATCACTCAATTCAGAGTGTGAAAGATGTTCAGTCACACAGGGAGGACAATACTCAGATGTAGAAAACTCCACTTCAGAGGGAATAGATCTCAGAGTTAAAGAATCTTGGCATGATTCTTATGATTAGATATGTGGCTGAGATCATATGATATTTTTCCTTAGCCAAGGAAAATATGAAGTAGAGATCTGGGATGATGGATAGTGGTTTCTACAGTTTACAGACAGATGACTGGTTCATTGATGTATTTGACGAATACTAGGCCAGATATATGCTTTGTTGTGAACACCCTGAGTCAGTGTCAAGTTGAGCCTAGACATGTTCACCTAGTAGATGCAAAGCATGTGATGAGGTACCTGAAAGGTATGATAGACTTTGGTCTATACTATGTTGGAGATCATGAATACAGATTGTATGGTTATACAGATGCATATTGGGCCGGAAGTGTCTCAGATAGAAAGAGCACATCGGGTGGATGTTATTGTCTGGTATCCAATATGATCTCATGGCTTAGCATAAAGCAATCCAGTGTGGTTCTTAGTACAGTTGAAGTGGAATATATAGTAGCTTGCTCTGCTAGTTGTGAAGCCATATGGCTTCGAAAGCCGTTGTCAGGACTATTTGAATTAGAAATGGACCCCACTGTGATCCTGTGTGACAACCAGAGTTGTATCAAGATGACAGAGAATCCAGTGTTCCATGATGAGTCAAAGCACATAGAGATCCGATATTTCTATATATAGGATATGGTGCAGAAGGGAGCTATAAAGCTCGAGTATGTGAGCACTGATGAGCAAGTTGCTAATGTATTGACCAAACCTCTGTCTCGAGTAAAGTTTGAGTATTTCCGAGACAAGCTTGGTGTAGTTCAAAATGACCCTCCTTGAAATGGGGAGTGATGAGGTCGATGATGAGGATGTCTGTACCAACGATGAGGTCGATGATGAGGATGCCTGTACCGACGATGAGGTGGATGAATGGTCCTTAGGCTTGGTCTAAGTTGACGAGTGGCTTGCATCATCCCTGGAATCTAGTCCTAAATGAATCCGAAGACTTGTGTCTTCATGAGTGGTCCTTAGACTTAGTCTAAGTTGACGAGTGGATTGCATCATCCTTGGACTTTAGTCCTAAATGAATCCTGAGACTTGTGTCTTCGTGAGTGGTCCTTAGACTTGGTCGAAGTTGACGAGTGGATTGCATCATCTGTGGACTCTAGTCCTAAATGAATCCGGATACTTGTGTCTTCGTGAGTGGTCCTTAGACTTTGTCTAAGTTGACGAGGGGATTGCATCATCCCTAGACATGGTGTGGTGTCTTAAAGTGATAGGGATTGATCATCCCATAATTGGACCAGGATTGCATCATCCTTGGCTTTATGTCCTAAAGTCATAGGGATTGATCATCCCGTAATTGGATCAGGATTGCATCATCCTTGGCTTGATGTCCTAAAGTGATAGGGACTGATCATCCCGTAATTGGATCAGGATTGCATCATCCTTGGCTTTATGTCCTAAAGTGATAGGGACTGATAATCCTGTAATTGAATCAAGATTGCATCATCCTTGGATTTATGTCTTAAAGTGATAGGGACTGATCATCCTGTAATTGGATCAGGATTGAATCATCCTTGGCTTTGTGTCCTAAAGTAATAGGGACTGATCATCCCGTAATTGGATCAATATTAAATCATCCTTCGTTTTGTGTCCTAAGGTGATAGGGACTGATCATCCCATAAGTGGATCAAGATTGCATCATCCTTGGCTTTATTTCCTAAAGTGATAGGGATTGATCATCCCATAAGTGGATAAGGATTGCATCATCCTTGGCTTTATGTCCTAAAGTGAGAGGGATTGATCATCCCATAATTGGATCATGTGTGTTGCAGATTATGCTGCTGTTGATCGAGAGATCCAGATAGTGATGATGCTGTTGATAGAGATATCCAGATGATGCTGTTGATCGAGAGATCCAGATGATGCTGTTGATTGAGAGATCCAAATATTGATGATGTTGTTGATTGAGAGATCTAGATGATTATGTTGATCGACAGATCCAGATGATGCTATTGATCGAGAAATCCATATGATGATGTTGTTGTAGACGATCGAGTGATCGAGTGCTACAAAAGATGAAGACTCAGTACTGTAGATGTTGATGTTACAGTACTGAAGATGTTGAAGATATTCCAACATCCATTCCAATTGCTGATGATGATTGAAGAAAACTTCCAATGATTTATAGATGTATCACTATGATGTTGTTGATTACTTCTCCTTGGGATATTCTATCTGTATGTATTCAGAGATATTTTATTCCTCCGTCGGGATGTCATTATTATATTTGATTATGTAAAGCCTTTGAGGTAGATCCTCTCTTGTAAGTCGATGCAATATATCCCATTAAGTCATTTTGTAATGGGGTGTTTAAGTCCCCTAGAGAGGTCGACACAGTTAGCATTGGGTCAATTAGTTAGGGGCCGACCTAGCTGGGTAAAATGTCAAGTGAGAGATAAAGTATAAATAGAGGTGTTGTGTCTCTCAATTGAACACTCACTCACTTGTGGATTGCGCATTAGGAGAGAAAAAGAGATATCTGTGAAGGAGAACGAGCTCTTGCTTGGGGATTTCATCTTTGTACTTTTTGGTCATCTATATTGAAGAAGTTTTGCTGGGTTTTCTACCCCATGAGGGTTTCCCAGGATAAATTTGTGTCTCTTGTGTTTATGCTGTGCTTGTTATTCTTTTAGTGATCCTGTATATGCTATTGTTGTGAAATTGAATTGAATACTGATGTTATTTATCTTAGCATATTGAATCTTAACACACTCCTGCATTCGTGCTGCCAACTCTGATCCCGTTTCTGCGAAATTTGGCTGATTTCCGCAGTGGGTTTGTAGGATAGAGGATTCCTAAAGATGGGGTGCCAGGGATGCCAAGTATTCATGGGGTTTCTCTGAAGTTTTTGAAGTTTTGGAATCCAGTTTAAGTGTCAATGTTTTATTATAGAAATCCATTAAAATCACAAAAGGTACTCTAACTCTATGCGTTTAAACTTCAGTCATAAATCCTATTATGACTTGAAAGCATAAACACGGACAAAGTTATAAATCCTAGTTATGAAATATTTGCTTTCAAGTATTGAAAAAGGAGGAACGACATGCATATCCATGCTCTCTGCCTTTCCTAATTCACACTTGCGTCGTTTATTTTCATCGGGTTTTATTGTTATTGAGATCAAGTTTAAGTTATTCATTTCCACAGGCTAATAACTTTGGATGATTTTATTGTTCCCCATTATTTGGGGGCCCTGTGGGTACGTTATGGAACGATGGGACATACTCAGACATTCGTCGGATTACGCTGACGGTAAACCAACATACATTAACTTCAATACAAATAGATTGTGGTATCGAAGGAGATGACAGTGTGAAGAATAGAGATTTCCGGGGAGTTTAACATGGTGGTGCCGACGACGGCACCAAAATACTGGTAAGTCACAACTTTCATCCTCATAAATTTGTTAGTTTCAAACAGTCTGGGGTCTCTGTTTGTATTTTAGATATGGGTTTTTGTGGAAGGTTGAGATTTGGTGACCCTCCTTAACATACCCCACATATTTTCTATATTATTATGAAAAAGAATTTTATCTTTGATAGAAAGGTGATATACTCACTGTTTTTTTTCACTAATATTATTTAATGAGTACTGATACGCTTTTATACAACAAATATAACAACATCACCGTGAGTTGCTCTTCTTTGTCTCCAGCTTTCATGAGATCCAAATTCCTTGTTAGCCTTAGCTCACTCTAAGACTACCAAGATTTAATGAAAGCGGACTATCGAGATTTAATGAAAGCATCGGATAAGAAATAAATGTTGAAAAGCTGTCAGATAGCCAGAAGTTCAGATTATTTGCAATTTCTCACATTATAATAATCATCTCAGAATTTACACGCTTTCATTTCAATTAAGCCCCTGAAAAGGAACGGTAGAACACCCGTTAGCTTTCATTTCAATTAAGCCTATGAAAAGGAACAGTAGAACACCCGTTAGATGGCTAGAAGTGCGACTTGTTTGCAATATATATTCATCGTTAAAGCCTCTCATTAAAATAAAGCCTCTTTGCTCCAATTGTTGTTAGATTGCTGCAAATCCATCTTCTTTGCAAGTTCTTAAACTATAGTCCCTTTTCTCGAAATTCAAAGGTTTTTATGGGCGAATCCTTTAATTCTTCATAATATTAATTATAAAGATTCGTTAAAATTTTGTAAAATTAACTTTTAAAGATTTATTTTTTTGGGTTGTGTAACAGAAATTTTGAGGCTCTGCTGTGGGGCAAGATCCTTATAGTCACTCACAGTTCATGTCACTATATTATTTCATAATCAGACTATATCCTACAGTACCAAATACATAATCTAGTTCCTTATTTAATTTGCCTAATAGTGACAGTGGCGTTCCAAAATACTAATTATTATTGTACTGCTGCTACTTTTTTGTATTTTATTTGCGAGGAGTAAAAGGCTTTAATTGTGTTTCAAAATCCGTGCCAGATAGATCAGGTCAAAAGATTATGCTTACGGTTGCCTGTAATAGATTATATATTGCTTAATTCTTCTTGGTTAGTGATTGTTATTAGATTGATTGCTTCTGCTTGAACTAGCTTAACTAGGTGCTTCCCAAAAAAGCATTGAAGTGAATTATGGTCGGCATGGATGATGGCCTCCTTGCCCAATAAGTCATGCTTCCCCCAAGGTCCCTAGCCCTAAAATGGCATTTGATTTGGAGCACTTGTAGCTCAGGGTTGATCTTACAGTTAGACCTCAGTACACATGCAAACATTGGATGCAGTTGAAGAGTACGTTGATCCAGATCCAGTCGTTGATGAGGTTGTCGGATGCCTACGTTTTAGATGTACGTTGATCCAGATACATTTAAGTTTTCTATTTACCAATCATTCTTGGTTTTTTATGAAGAATGTTATATATTAAACATAGTTTTATGTATATTTGGTATCCATGTTGTCTTTAGATTTTGAAAAACTTCAACTTAATGTACAGATAAAAGAAAAATATTTTTAAATTTAAGGTAGTTTGATTTTTTTCTTCTATATATCAATATAAATAAATGGATACATGATCAGATTATTAAATAAACTTTGTTTGATCTTTATTCTTAATATCAATTGATAACTTTTATCTCGACAGAGTATTCATATTTCGAGATACTTATGTCTTGAAAGAGTATTGATATTCGGAGCTGGATGCATTTGAGGATTTTAATTAATTTCTATACTAGTTATTCCATATTCTATCTATTAAAGCCAATGGGCATTTTCAATAACAAGTTTTGTATATTTTTGCGATAGCTGTCTCGATTCCTCTTAATGATTTGAGAATGATAAATAAATAAATGGATTTCTTTTTAACAATTCAAAATCCACAAGTTCAGACTTCAATGTATGGAAAACAAATGGATAATGTTCCAAGATAAAACAAAAAGTCAACTGGATTACGGATTCATGCAACAAAAGCAGGCCATATTTAATAATTAGAAAGTATTTATTTTATATATAATTATTGATAATTAGAAAGTACTTATTTTATATATAGTTATGGAGAAAAAGAAACTAAATTAGACTATTAAAAAAATCAAGCTTGGATGTGTTGTGAAAATTATTAACCTGTGTTGTGTAAATGCTTGGAAAGTGCTTCAAAAATGATTGTTGATGGCCCTTTTGATCATTTGAATACTTGTACTTCCATGTTGCATACGAACATGATCATGATTTGTTGGGCCCTATTTAATTTCAGCATGATCCACATAAATGGTAATATCCCTATGACATTAGACATTTAAGCTTTAAAAAAAATATATTTGGTAATAAATGAGCTCAAATTATTATTAAATTTTGCTTAATTGCAACTTTATATATATTAGGCACACTAATTAGTTTTTCAAAATTATCATTATAATTATTTTGATAATAGTAAGTATGCTAACTTGACCTATGTCCCCATTTGCCTCATAGGAGTCATTACATTGACTTGAGGTCTCACGTTTTGTTTGCTTGTAAATATGAGTAGCTTTAGAGTCTATATCATTATTGAGGGGAGAGGTTTTTGTCTTTATGGTTTCATGATAAAGATGATAGTTTGGGATTACATTATGATAGGTTGCTCAGAGGTTAGTGATAACTTAGAGGTTGAAAATATTTTGATGTTTCTTGATCCAGATATTAAACAAAGGTTAACTGTATGCTTCCATGTTGTTAGACAAATGCCAATGGCCTTATGCAAAAGGTTCTTCTTTTTGCTAATAGCTTTTTGTCATTTTATTTTGTAACAACACTTATTGACAATGTAGGGGACATTGCCACCTCTTGGCTCTTGTTAGAATATATTAAAGAGATAAATAAGATTTCAAAGATAGGTTGAAGGGTTCTATACTCTATTCATCTTTGCCATTTATTTTCTTAAGTATTTTAAGAAATCGAAATCTATAAGATTTATATTGTAATTTATTTTGTAGATTCTTGATAACCTTGCAATTTGCTTATCTTGATAACCATGTAATTTGCTTATCACCCTGATAGCATGTATTGGAATCTACCAAATTTATTAAATAAGTTTTGGAATTATAAGCTTAACAAATGATATTTTTGGTAAAAGTATTTCTTGTTTGCTTATCTTGATCATAACGCTGTAATTTACTTATCACCCTGATAGCTTGTATTGGAATCTACAAGATTTATACTATAAGTTTTGGAATCAAAATATATTAGGGGTATTCCATAGCTTAGGATTTGTGTGGGTAAATTCTGGTATTTTCCGATCTGGTTATTGAGATGTCGAAATAAGCACTTAGATATACAGAAAGCTAGATTTGGGGGCAGGCTGGTGATGATATCAGTACACAGTGGTATCAGGCTGGTGGCGGTAAGGACATGAACTTGCTGCACAGCTCAGCTGCAATTTGTCTCGATGGGATATAAGGGTCACAGATACTCGTAAAGGTACAACAGATTTTAATACTTTGTCCCAACCCACATCTCTCCCGTTAGTTCAAACTTCACTTCAAAGTATCTTAAAATAATCTCCAGTCAAAAGTCATAAGTCCGCCGTTTAATTCTCTTTGTTTTGATGCGGTTATCGCAGTTAGAATGTCTCGCTTCCGTTCAACTATCATATTTCACTCTCAGGACGTTAGAGCTGACTATATAACAACCCAAACCCTAATTTCATGTTTGTTTTTTTAAAGATGGTTTACCATTTGATAGATATATTAGGAAAATTTCAACACCTGATATTCCAGAGAATCAAGGTAACTCTCAAGAAACAAAATAAAATTTAAACTAAAATGGAGAGGATAACAATATTCCTCCCAACCACCTAATCTACACTCAATTGAATAAACTCCTGTAAACTATAGCAGCTCTCACTCTGGTTAAAATAGTTAAACTTTAACGATATCCCTCTTAGATACAGATTTAGTTTACTATCTTTCATTAATTTATCCTTAGGCTAGTCCGTCCCGACTTTATCCTTTCACAATTTTACATAACAGGTTTTTGTTAACTAGTTTGTGGTGAGTGTTGAGTGCACGATTTTCAATGCTACATCAGTCGGGTGCCGGGTCTCTATCATCCCAGAAGAAGTTCTTTGTTTTTATTCTTTACATGATTTGTTTTATCATTCCTCCATTTAAATTTTCAAATTGATATTCTATAGCCGCTTAGGTTTATATTAATGTCAATAGTTGATGATTTTGATTTTTATCTAATAAAAATGTATTCAATATTCTGAACATGCTATTATCTCAATAAATTCAAAAGCGTTGTTGAAATTGTAAATAATAATCATATAGTTTAACCAAGACGTTCTTTCTATCCATTATATAATCTCTTAATTGAATGGTTGACTTATATTCCAGGTCTGTGTCATCTGGGTATCAGGCTCGGAAATAATGAAGACGTTCTTGAGTGGGCATGGAACAAAAGAATTGGTAAGGTTACAGTCAAAGAAGCTTATGATGTTATTATATTATCTATTCTTCTATTGTCGAAGAAACAAGATGATGAACGAAGACCATGGTATTTTCAATTATGTAATTGGGAAGCTTAGCTGAAGATTAAGTGTTTTGCTTGGTTGTGTATTGAAAATCATATATTAACTTGAATAATCTCCGTAAGCGACAAGCTTCATTGGTCCTAACTACTGTGTGATGTGTAGAAACAATGAAGTAAAACACTGGACATCTATTTGGTAATTGTTCTTTCTTTCATATTATTTGGAAAGGAGTCCTTTTTGAACTGGGGTCTCTTTTAAGTGGAACCTCCAAAATTTGGATAGTAACAGAAGACTTTTCATTTTTTTTTTTATTTGGGGAATTTGGAAGGCCCCGAATGTCCTATTTTTGAAAACATTTGCAGGTCCCCTATGATTGCTGTCTTGACAATTTTGACACTCAAAGAATTCTGCAAGCCACGACCTTGCAGCAGTATTCACACCTTGAAGGATACTGAATTTTAATATGTTTTGCCTTGTGGGTTCTTCGATGGAGAAATAAACAATGATTGTTGTGGGGGAGGAATGATACTTAAGCTGGTGGAGGATCATTTTATTTTTTAAATTGGGGTGTGGTCTCAGCACAAACACGAGAGCCGAGTTGTTGGCTCTTTGGGGGTTATTAAGTTTTGCTATGTTGAATAAAGTTTGATGCTTACAGGTTTATCGTAATTCTAAAATCGTTGTTGATTGGGTCACATGTGTTTTTGTTGGAATATTGTAATTAATGAGCTGATAGTGCTCAAGTCTGCAATGATAGGGCCGGCTCTGTGAAGTGTGCAATGTCAGAGAGAAAAACTTCTTAGGTAGAAATTTATTACAGTCTTTAATGAAACCGTGTAGTTTCCAAGTGAAGTAAAGATCTTGAGTCGGTGATAATGAAACTCTATAAATGAAAATCATTCACATAGATAAAAAAAGAGAGGGAGATAGAGATAGAGATGCAGGAGTGAAGAGAAGAAGAGAAGAAGTGAAAACCCGGTGAAATGTGTGCAATGTCAGACATCAAAACTTCTTAGGTAGAAATTTATTACAGTCTTTAATGAAACCGTGTAGTTTCCAAGTGAAGTAAAGATCTTGAGTCGGTGATAATGAAACTCTATAAATGAAAAACATTCACATAGATAAAAAAAGAGAGGGAGATAGAGATAGAGATGCAGGAATGAAGAGAAGAAGAGAAGAAGTGAAAACCCGTGAAATGTATGAAGAGCCTAAGCTCTGTAAAACTGTGAAAGATACTCTGTTTTACAATGGTAATATATAAGTCTTTAGCTTTATATATTCATTTTCAAGAATGTTGGTTTATGCATCCCCACATCTACTTCATATTGACTTGTGTAAATGTTGTTTACATTTATGGTCTGTAAATCAAATCAAGATTCCAAGTATTTCACGATGGCAAATAACCTAGTTTAACTATGCAGTAACTTCTACATATGTTTCGGTTCTTATGTTTTAGCATGAAATACATTTATACAAAGTTTGTTTAAGATTGGGTTGTGCGCAGCTAAATAGGAATGGGAAGGTAATTTGTGCGCAATTAACCTTGGTAAAGTTAAAAGAAGTTTTGCAAAAGTAATTTGTATGAAGTGCGAAGCTCATGCAAAGTAAAGTATTTCGCAAAGTATTTTGTGAAGTTAATTTTTTCGTGAAGGTTAGAGTGTTGCACACAGTACAAAGTCTAAATGTGCAGGTAATCACCGGTAGAAGGAAATTATTCCCCAAAATAATTTAGAACAAAGTATTTGCCAATTGGAGCACAGGTCCTAATAGCAAAGAAAAAGAAAGTATTTATTACCGCGCACGTCAATTCTTTTTCACTGCACAAGTTGCCCCCTTTTTTTCCCTTGATCTGGTATTAGAGCGCAGGTTTAGGGAAAGTAGAAATTGTATTCACAAAAAGGGAAAAGTGATTAAGAATGGTTTCCACTTCGGGTAATTTGTAAAATCCAATATTTTCTGGTAAAAATTATGAATATTGGTATCTAACTATGAAGGCTTTGTTTAGAAGTCAAGATGTATGAGAAATAGTCCAGAATGGCTATGCAGAGATGCAGCAGCATACAACAATCTCACACAAGCTGATAATGATGTCTTGAGGGAACAGAGGAAGACAGATGGAAAGGCGTTGTTTCACATACATCAAGCGACACATGAATCAATACTCCCAAGAGTAGCAGCAACGCAGTCAGCTAAGGAAGCGTGGGACACACTGGAAACTTCCTATCAAGGTTTGAACAAGGTAAAGACTGCCAAACTTCAAATTCTTAGAAGAGATTTTGAATCTCTGTCAATGAAAAATACAAAGTCAATAGAATCATTCTATACTCGTGTTATTGGTCTAGTTAATCAAATAAAGTCTCATGGACAAACTCTAAGTGACCAAAGGGTTGTTGAAAAATTTCTTAGAGTTCTACCAAAGAAATTTGAATATTTAGTTGTGACCCTAGAGGAAAACAAATATCTGTCCACATTTACTATTGATGAGTTGCAAGCCTCACTACTCAATCATGAACATAGAATCAGTGGTTTAGAAACATCACTGGAAGGTGCATTCGCAGCACAGTCATCCATAAGTTGTGGAAGAGGTAGAGGAAGGTCAAGCTCTAGAGGTAGAGGACAAAGTTCTTTCAAAGGAGGTCGCAACAACAGCCCTGCACATGTCACTGGTAGAAGTCAGAATCAAACTCCCAATCAACCAAGTGGACAAAGGTATGATAAATAAAAAATTCAATGTCATTACTGTAATAAGTATGGACACTTCACATATGAATGCAGGAAGAAGCAGTATGACCAAGGAAAGCAAGGACAAACACAGTCAAGCAATAACAACAGTCCAAACAACTCATCGTTCTTAGCATGTGTATCCCCACTTGAATGCAATGCTGTTCAAGAAAGTCCAAATGACATATGGTATTTAGACTCAGGCTATAGCAATCATATGACTGGTAATTTAAATCTATTTTCTAGTTTAGATAAATCAGTTCAAATTGATGTAACACTTGGAAATAATATTCAAGTTACTGTTTTGGGTAAGGGTAATGTTGATATTCTAACAAAACAGGGGGAGCAGATGCCTGATGTTTATTATGTTCAAGGTTTGAAGCATAATTTGATGAGAATAGGACAGCTGATGGAAAAAGGTTACAGAGTTCATATGGTAAGAAAGCATTGTGTGATCAAAGACATATATCCAAGCAATCAGTTAATTTTCGAAGTGCAGATGACAAGCAATCGCTTGTTTCCCTTGAGGATAAGACCCATCATAAAAGGAAAAAAACTCAAGTTTTTCATGCAAGTCAGAATGAAAATTCTGAAGCTGCACTCAAAGCAGAAAGTAAAGCAACAGACATTCACTACGCAAAGGAAGAAAAAGACAGTGAAATGCAAGCTGCATTTCAAACAGAAATAAAGGATGAATCTTGTTTATGGCACTTCAAATTTAGACATATGAATTTTGGTGGGCTGAAGCTACTGTATATGAAAGAAATGGTGAAAGGATTTCTATTGATTGAAAAACCAGAGAGAATTTGGGAAGGCTGTATCTTCGGAAAACAACACAGAGAGACTTTTCCAGTCGGAAAGTCATACAGAGCTCGCACACCACTTGAAATTGTGCACTCTAATATTTTTGGACCGATGCAAACACCATCCATGGGAGGATGCACTTATCTTCTCACATTTATTGATGATTTCACAAGAAAAACTTGGTTTTATTTTCTAAAACATAAATCTGATGCATTTGGTTGTTTTCATCAATTCAAGGCACTTATGGAGAAGTAGAGTGGTTACATCTTCAAGATCTTAAGAACAGATAGAGGTGGTGAGTATTTTCAAATGATTTCTTAAAATTTTGCAAAAATCATGGCATACAGAAGCAATTCACTGCGCGGTATACACCGTAGCAAAATGGTATCGCAGAGAGGAAAAGAAGAACCATTATGGAGATGGCACGCAGTATGTTGGCAACCGTGCATATGTCAAATGATAACTGGGCTAAAGCAGTGGCAACTGCTGTATACATCATGAATCGATGTCCGACAAAGAGCATGAAGAACAAAGTTCCGCAGGAAGCATGGACAGGTATGAAACATAGTGTTTCACATTTAAAAGTTTTTGGTTGTGTAACATACACACATGTTCCAGATCAGTTAAGAAGGAAATTAGATAATAAAGGACAAAAATGCATTTTTATTGGGTATTCTGAAGACACAAAAGCATACAAGTTGTATGATCCTGTTGCAAGAAAAGTTATTATCAGTTGAGATGTTCAGTTTGTGGAAAATGAAGCATGGGATGGAACTGTACAGAAGAATGTGAAAATCGTGTCACATGTTGAACATGGTGACATCGCAGAAGATGTGGTTGAAACTCTGCATGTAAATCAGAACTGCGTAGTTCTGTCTACTCCTAGGACTGCGCATCATGTTCCAGCACAAGCAACTCCGACACAAGTCGCATCTCAAGCTACTTCGACAATCACACTAAGAGCGCAGCAAATTCCATCAAGCAATTCGCGCAGCTCGAACAGTTCGACACCAACAACTCCGACAAAGACAAGAACCCTGTGCGAGATATATGAGACCGGTACACCTAATTCATTCTCTGTTTTTGCACTATTTTCTCAAGTTAATGATCCTCTAACTTTTGAAGAAGCTATTGAAGATAAAGTTTGGGCACAAGCCATGGATGAAGAAATAGAATGCATTGAGAAGAATCAAACATGGGAACTAGTTGATGTTCCTAAGGACAAGGATGTTATAAGTGTGAAATGGAATTATAAAACCAAGCAAGATGCTGATGGAAATGTGCAGAAGCACAAGGAAAGATTGGTAGCAAGAGGATTCATGCAACAACCTGACATAGACTTCAATGAAACTTTTGCACCTGTATCTCGAATGGACACTATCAGAACAATTTTGGCCATCGTAGAACATAAGAAATGGCCTGTTTATCAAATGGATGTTAAGTCTGCATTTTTAAATGGTTATTTGGAGGAAGAAGTATACTTGGAGCAACCACAAGGCTATGAAGTTCCGGGACAAGGACACAGAGTATACAGACTGAAAAATGCACTCTATTGTTTGAAGCAAGCTCCTAGAGATTGGTACAGTCACATTGACTCATACCTCATTCATAATGGATTTCACAGAAGTGAATGTGAGCCAACGCTGTACACAAAAATCAACAAGCAAGGTAATAAGCTAATTGTCTACTTGTATGTAGATGATTTAATATTTACTGGTGATTTTGGCATAGAATAATTTAGATCAGTCATGGAAAGTGAATTTGAAATGACTAATTTGGGGCTTATGAAGTATTTTTTGGGCATTGAAGTCCAACAGACTGAAAATGAGATATTTATATCTCAGTCGAAGTATGCAAATGATGTCTTGAACAGATTTAAGATGTTAAATTGCAAGACAGCTCCAACACCAGTGATAACAGGTTTGAAATTGAGCAAGGCTGATGATGGATCCAATGTAGATCCTACGCTATTTAAAAGGCTCGTTGGAAGCCTTATGTATCTTATCGCAACAAGACCAGATATGATGTATGGAGTCAACTTAATCTCAAGATTCATGGAGTCACCAAAAGAATCTCATTGGAAAGCAGGTAAAAGAATTTTGAGGTATGTAAGTGGAACAAAGGACTTTGGTATTTTGTATTCAACCTCAGAAAATTTCAAACTCGTTGGATACATTGACAGTGACAATGGAGGCAACATAGATGACAGAAAAAACACATCTGGGAATACATTCCATGTAGGAACAGGTGTTGTATCATGGGCTTCAAAGAAACATCCCATAGTAACTCTTTCTTCAGCAGAAGCGACGTATGTCATAGCTACAAGCACTGCATGTCAATCCGTTTAGATGCGGAGGATGTTAAGTGATTTGTTGTAGGTCCATCA
This sequence comes from Larix kaempferi, assembly GCA_027924585.1. Lineage (NCBI taxonomy): Eukaryota > Viridiplantae > Streptophyta > Pinopsida > Pinales > Pinaceae > Larix > Larix kaempferi. The sequence continues at coordinate 331,849 of BSBM01000345.1, read as the reverse complement.
AGAACCCACAGTCATTTACTGTGACACAAATTCAGCTATCGCATTGTCAAAGAATCATGTGTTCCACAAGAGAACCAATCACATTGACACAAGGTATCATTTCATCAGAGAATTGATAAAAAACAAGGAAATATGTTTAGAATTTTGCAGGTTTGAAGATCAAGTAGTAGACATCTTTACCAAACCATTGGAAAAGGACCCATTCCAATTCTTGCGAAGTTGTTTGGGACTAACAAGTTTTGCACAGTGAACTATGTCATGAATAGAGCATGTTTTAGCTCTGAAATATTTTATTTTTTGTTGTATGATCCGCATCTACTCATAATTATGGGGGAGTGTTGGAATATTGTAATTAATGAGTTGATAGCATACCTGATATGCGTTGGCTCTATCAGAAACTCAGTTAGTCTGCAATGTCAGACAGTTAGTTAGTTTGCATCCAATCCGACTCACGACAAGTTAGTATTTATGTAGACGCGTTTGTATTTCAAAATCCCAAAAATTCTTAGGTAGAAATTTATTATAGTCTTTAATGAAACCCTGTAGCTTCCAAGTGAAGCGATATTGAGTCGGTGATAACGAAACTCTATAAATGAAAATCATTCACATAGATTAAAAAAAAGAGAGGGAGATAGAGATAGAGATACAAGAGTGAAGAGAAGAAGAGAAGAAGAGAAGAAGTGAAAACCCGTGAAATGTACGAAGAGCCCAAGCTCTGTAAAATTGGGAAAGATTGAAGTAAGACTCATCTCTCTGTAAGTGCGGCAAAGTTACTCTGTTTTACAGTCGTAATATATAAGTATTTAGCTTTATGTATTCATTCTCAAGAATGTTGGTTTATGCATCCCGCACATCTACTTCATATTGACCTGTGTAAATGTTCTTTACATTTACGGTCTGTAAATCAAATCAAGATTCCAAGTATTTCACAGTGGTAAATAACCTAGTTTAACTGCGCAGTAACTTCTACATATGTTTCGGTTCTTATGTTTTAGGATGAAATACATTTATACAAAGTTTGTTTAATATTGGGTTGTGTGCAACTAAATAGGAATGCGAAGGTAACTTGTGTGCAGTTAACCTTCGTAAAGTTAAAAGAAGTTTTACAAAAGTAATTTGTATGAAGTGCGAAGCTCATGCAAAGTAAAGTATTTCGCGAAGTATTTTGTGAAGTTAAGTTTTTTCGTAAAGGTTTGAGTGTTGCGTAGCAAAGTTCACCTGCGTAGTAGAAATTCAAAATGCGCATGTACGCAGTAAAAGGTAGAATTGCGCAGTTAATTTGTGCAAACTAAAAAGTGAAATTGTGCAGGTAATTTCCGCACAGGTGATTTGTGAAGGAAATTATTTGGCAAAATAATTTAGAACAAAGTATTTGCGAAGTGGAGCGCAGGTCCTAAGAACAAAGAAAACGAAAGTATTTATTACCACGTAGGTCAATTCTTTTTGACTGCACAGGTTGCCCCCTTTTTTCCCTTGAGTTTCATCCTTGCAGGTGATGTTGTTGGAGCATTGGTGTTCTAGCATTCGAATACTCATGGAAAGTTTTGACAGGTTTTCTATTACACATATCTACAACAGGAAATCAATACACCAGTAGATTGCTTGTCCAAACAAGCAGTGGGTATGTCTGAAAGAGTGATCAATTTTGAGGAGTTTAAAGATTTTATTTATGTAATTCTGACTCCTTCCATATCTATTAGAAATAGTATTAGGGTCTCTCTGGAATAATAGTGTTGTTGGTCTGCTATATTTTGGTTTACATGTAATTTTCTGGATTGTAGCAGGTTATTTTAAGACTCGTTTTATGCTTGATGTCAGTTATGAAGGAGGCCTAAGTCAGAATCTCATGACTTAGTATGTTTCTCTTCAGATGTACAGACTATTACAACTTTGATTCTCTTTTTAATATCAAGTTGTGGATAAAGATGTACACATGGTTATGATGCAACTTGAATTCAAACAAGCAGTGCAATCTTATTAGAGTGTGTTGGAGGGATAAATAAACCGGAGTGTGTCAAAGGGATAAATAAATAGAACATGATTCAAAGATGGGTTGGAGGGTTCCATATTCCATCTATTTGTGCCATTTATTTCCTCAAATATTTTGAGGATGGTACCAAGGATGGATTATATTTGCTTGCACTTTCTCATCCTTTCATTATTAGACTTTTTATTTATTTTAAATTTCTTAATTTTTTGTTTGTGTTTCAATCTTATAATTTTGTGATAACCATGATAGCCTCATTTTTATTGTTGTTATCGGATTATGATTAGGTGACTATAGTGAATAGTAAATGTTATCTTTATCATATTGAATGGATGCAGAAGTTAGAATTTAGATTCACAAGTTTTGGGATTTAGCTACTATTTTATGAATATGCCTAAGGGTTTACCATAAATGAGAACATGAAACCAAAGTGGTGACTGAGATGATCCTTTCCAGATTCAAAGTTCAAAGTAATTGTCTGTCTTTCTTAACTATATGCATCATCCTCATCTTGTGTTGGTGCTGTCACATCTCTTAATTTTTTTATAAAGTTGAAGCATTTTACAATTTATAATGATTTCTAAAATTATATGCAAACTATAGCAAGTTAAAGTTATAAAGCAATATACAAAATATTGTGTAGTTATAAATCTCTATAAAAAGATTTACAGTTGATTGTATAAGGCTCTCTATATTTTTTAGATTAATGAAATTGTAAACCATTCCATTCTTAAACAAGCAAACAAATCCCATTTCCTTAATATTATGCTTTAAATATATTGAATGAAAATGATTGAAAAACAAATGAAGGATACATATGCTCCTGACTCAGAGGCTATGATGATGTTCCATATAAATGCAATGAATGATGTTTTTAAATTCCATAAATTTTAATGAATGATATTGAATTAGATAAAATTGAATGAAGATTATGATGTATGTTGAAATGATTTTTATAGTGCAGCACTATGTGTGTGCAGTAGTAGGTAAAATGATTTATCAACTGACTCATAATGGAATAATAAGGGTTGCAAGAACGGGAAAAATACCCAAGGGTATGACGATGGACTGTCGACCCTGGAATATCACTCCATGCATGGGTCAGAAGCCATTTCATCTCACCTAGGGAAGCGTGTGCCGTATGAGCGAGGGCATAACGATTTGGTTGCGTACAAGAGGTTGAGGGGCACACAATAAGAAGAACCTTATTCCCCAAACCACCATCAGTCTCCAAGGAAGTGTAGTTGAGAGATAGTGGTAACGATTCCCTGATCGCTACATAGTACTTCCCACGCAAAGAAATGAAGATTGTCGGAAGGACCCGTCGAAGAGGTACCTAGACAACGACATGAAAAATTAGTACTCACAATTTTTCCATTTAAAATAATTATGCATATATGTTTCATATAGAATTTTAGAAAATTAAATAAAAGAGCATATTTAATTTATAAAATTTTGAAAAAGGGGTAATTGGGGGTAGATATGCACCCATTATGACAAGATAGATATGCATGAGATTAATATTGCAAATAATATTCAATTTAATAAAATTGAGGAGCAAAAACTAAGATAACATTCATCTATAGACCAACTCCACCTACACCCACTGATTTAGGGATTAGAAAATTAGACTCGGAAGACAAAAAATAGATAATTAAGGGATTTAGGTGCACACTGATATGAGAGTGACAGTTGTTGCATGAGGATAAATAATAAGGAATTATTATATTAAAAGTTTATTTGTGCATGAGAGACACATGTCATACAAGACTTGGCCTATAAAATAAAGGGAGGAGAAGGAGAGGGCCTCTCTTTCTCCCTACTGCTAGATGGGATTCGTAATAGAAGTTTCCATTAGAGCATGATCCTTGGATTTTGGTAGATAACTGCCAGGGGTTGGGAGATCCCATCGGAAGGTCAAGGCTGGTATGTTATTCAGGAGGAAGAATATTACTCCCGATAAGGTAGGGAGGTCAATGGAGGGGTCTTTTGGTAAATCGTCAAGCCTGGGATTTATTTGGATCGGATGCTACTTCAAGGTGTTCCTTACCGTATGATTGATCTTCAAAACAAGTTTGAATATTTAAGTTTTTTCTTTTCTTTCTCCTTTTGCTTAATTATTTGTGAATGAGTATGTTGAAGATGATTATACTAGTGCAATGTCTGAGCTTATTAGACCTCATAATTATTTAGAATGAGATCAGCTGTACGCCTTGAGTATAAAATTTTATATGTTGTATATAATATTATGGAACTATCTCTACAGATGGAGGCCCGAACCCTTCCAATATAAAATTACAGATGATTATAAACCTTGATAATTTGTCGTTCTGGAACCTGTGTATGGTTTATTTTGAAGATTGATTGAATTTCATTTGTGATTGCGTTTTCATTCTCTAATCAAATCGAATTGATTTTCATTGTTTATTCTGAAGATCGATTTGGATTTCAATTATGTGACTACGTTTTCATTCTCTAAGTTTCTGAAGGAAGAATCCAATCGGATTGAGTATCATTGTTTATTCCGAATATCTATTTGGATTTCAATTATGTGACTGCGTATTCATTCTCTAAATTTTTGAAGGAAGAATCAAATAGGATTGATTTTCATTGTTTAGTCTGAAGATCGATTTGGATTTCAATTATGTGACTGCGTTTTCATTCTCTAAGTTTTTGAAGGAAGAATCCAAACAGATCGAGTTTCATTGCTTATTCTGAAGTTCGATTTGGATTTCAATTATGTTACTGTGTTTTCATTCTCTAATTTTCTAAAGGAATAACCAAATCGGATTAAGTTTCATTGGTTATTTTGAAGATCGATTTGGATTTCAATATGCGACTGTGTTTTCATTCTCTAATTTTCTGAAGAAGAATCAAATTGATTGAGCTTCATCTTATATTCCGAGGATCGATTTGGATTTCATTTGTGTGACTGCATTTTCATTCTCTAATTTTCTGAAGGAAGAACCAAATCAGATCATTAAGTTCCATTGTTTATTCTCAATATCGATTTGGATTTCAATTACGTGATTGCGTTTTCATTCTCTAATTTTCTGAAGAAGAATCAAATTGGATTGAGCTTCATCTTATATTATGAGGATCGATTTGGATTTCATTTGTGTGTCTGTGTTTCCATTCTCTAATTTTTTGAAGGAGGAACCAAATCGGATCGAGTTTCATATTATATTCTTAAGATCGATTTAGATTTCATTTTTGTGAGTATGTTGTCATTCTCAAATCTCCCGAAGAAAAATCAAATTGGATTGAGTTTCGTTTTAATCCTGAAGATCGATTTAGATTTAACCATAGGACTGAGTTTTCATCCTTTAAAATTTCTTAAGGAAGAATCAAACCGGATTGAGTTTCATTTTATATTCTGAGAACCGATTTAGATTTAAACTATGTGACTGCGTTTCCATCTTCTAATTCTTGAAAGGAAATATGAATCGGATTGGGTTTTCAATTTAAAACTCTGAATATCGATTTAGGATTTTTCTATGTGATTGCGTATTCCTTATTAATCTTTCCATCTATTTAGATCTATTCTATGTGCTGCATTGATATTTAATTACTAACTTCATTGGCGATTTATTATATATATATATATATATATATATATATGCGATATAGCATCTATGCACAAATTTACACCCTGAGACCTGGATGAATCAGACGTACCCTTTGATAAAAAATCCCAATCACCAAGTTCTGCATGATAAACTTATCCTGAGAGGTTGGCTAACCTGAAGTTGAGTTGCAGGACAACATTCCGAGTCCTCCATTGTTAGCATAGCTTCTGTAGGGAAGAGTAGCGGAGGCCACAAATTTCTGGAATCTTAATGCCCAGACCAGTTTGAATGAAGGGTAGGTGGAAGATGGACTAATACCTACAGACTCCTATTTGACGCATCAAGTGCTCATTAAAATAATTACATGCTGGAGTTATCACTTACCCGACTGATTCTTTTCCGAGTGGCACTGAGTTTCCTAACTGATTGTTTATACCGTTACAAAAATAAAACTATCAATTTTTAAACGATTATGGTTTTACTAAGTTGTATTTTAATTATTGCAACGCCACAACTTTAATTCTGTCTTCTCACTTCAACGAATTTTACTCAGTCCTCCTGTAACTTGTTGCATAAAATTTTTCCCTCGAATGAATTTTAGATTGCACACATTTTTTTGTTGCACCTGTTTAATTACATGTTAATAAGAAAAACAAGGATGGAAATTATGATTATCGAAAACACATAATTATATGGTTAAATGAATAGATTATCTATCTATCTATCTATATATGTTATTATGTGGTTAAATGAATGGAATATAATTATATATAAATCTATCTATCTATCTATCTATATATGTTATTATGTGGTTAAATGAATGGAATATAATTATATATAAATGTGTTATTATGTGGTTAAATGAATGGATTATATAAGGATTATATATTATAGATACATAATTATGTGGTGGAATGAAGGACTTATAATCTAAATGTGTTATTATGTGGTTAAATGAATGGATTATATATGAATTATATATATAGATACGTAATTATGTGGTGGAATGAAGGACTTATATATATATATATATATGGGGTTAAATTTATATATATATATATATATCTATATATCTATATATAATGTTATTATGTGGTTAAATGAATGGATTATATATATATAGATACATAATTATGTGGTGGAATGAAGGAATTATAAGTATATATAAATATGTTATTATGTGGTTGAATATATATCTTTTTATATATATATATATATATATATATATATATATTATTGGCGGTTAAATGAATAGATTATATATATATGTAAATATGTTATTATGTGGATAAATGTATGGCTTATATATACATATAAATATGTAAGTATATGGTCTAATGAATGCCTTATATATACATGGACTGTATCATGATAACATATAAATAAACCATAAGAGGATGCATAGGATTTAATATATAGAAATAGGAGTATATGAAACGAACTATGGTAATTACATTTTTATATGCATTGTACTAGTGAAAAGATTTAGCTAGGGAAGTGGATTAGAATTTATTTAGTCATATATTCTGAAAAGGGATTGGATTATACAATTATGTCACAATGTAACTAGTGCAGTTGAATTATTATATATAAGTTATTTAAAAAAAATAAAAAAATTTATTACCTATCGAGGATGCTACATTTTGGTATCGGAGCCTGGTCGAACTTAGTTAGGACAAAGTCATTTTTTGCGAAAATATTTATCACCTGCTTTTGAACTAATTAAATTTTATTTTCCACTTCGAGAGACTTTATCATGGATCAAAGAGGTCGCGGGGGTAGATCTAGGAGAGTACGAGGGTGAGTGGCTTGTCTACCAACCCCATCAACTCCTTTAGTCATGCCACCAAGAACTGAGGAGACTATTAACCTACCCGCCTGCTAGGTTATGACTATGATGAAGAAATTTCAGAGGATGTTTGATGTAGGAGCATCGGGGCCTATGCGAAATAGTCGAAGATGATCAACATGAGCAGTCGACCAGGGGGATTACTGACGACCACTGGTGCGAAGGAAGATTGGCTGTCGAAGTCAATAAGTCGGGCATGAAGCTATCGATATGCGGTCGACAAAAGGAGCGAAAGGTCGAGAGTCGACATGTTGAAGGTCGACAGACGACAAGGTTGCAACGGAGACGTCGAAGGTCGACATTGTTGTCGAATCACGACACCGACAGGTTTTTAGGCGAAAGCCAAGCGTGGAGGAAGGGGCGGGCTGGTGAAGCCTTAGAAGTGAAGTGAAGCCAACGGGTAAGTCGAAGGATGATGAAAAGCAGTATGGTCGATGCAGGAGATGGAGCTGACTACTGTAGCCGTGTTAAAGAAGTTCATAAGTCAAGGAGAGGACTTGGTAGCCGTTCGGGGTTGCTAAGGAAGTTATGAAGGTGGTTGGGATCATGACAGATGTCACCACAGGCAGAGGTTGTGCAACACGATAGGGGGTGCTGACAACTGCAAGTCTGCAAGATCTGGAGGATTCGGCGGACAGAGAAAGAGTGTCTCGAGGAACAAAGTGGACCTCAGGATGAGCAACACCAACAGTAGCACACTAGTGCGCAGGCACAGAGGAGCGAAGTTAGTTCCATTTTGGGAGTGAGTTCCAGTTTGGGAGTTAGCAGAGATCAGATCCATAGCTCAGCGAGCTCTTGCATTCAACAGAGGTCGTGAGATGGTGAAGATCGCACATAGAGAGAACACACATTTACTTCTGTATATTGTATTAGGATAAGGCTGACTAGATTAGTTCATTTTCTTTGTAATTCGCATTGTAATTGATTTGAAGTAATAGAAGCCAGCTTCTGGCATCCTATTTACATCCAGTCCGTGTAAGCATTGTGTGTTTCGTGTGTTCTGTTAAGCAAGAAGTCCTTGAGGGGGCCGACCTTGTGCCACTTGGTATCAGAGTGGAAGTATCTTGTGAGCAGGAAGGATAGCGATATCAGGAGGCCGGGGTTGAAATCCGATTGAGCTGGAAGTGAATCTAGTGTTGAGCAGTTGAGTCCGGTGAGTCGGAAGAGCTTGTGAGTGCGTAGAACAGCTCCAACTGCGGTTGGGTAGAGTTATGCATGAATTGTGAAAGTCCAGTTGTGATTGGAGGAGTGGGAGTTTCAGCTGCGGTTGAAAATGGTTCACACAGGCGTTAATGTCCGAGGTACAGGATGAAGAGTGCGTGGTGCTGCAGTCACAGTTGATCATGAAATGTTTGACAAATGCATGTGAACAATGTGAAGTTTGACTAGGGAAGTCGCAACAATCAAGGAAAGTCAGAGACGTGGATGTATTCCTGATGCATTAGACCACAACGACGAGGAATTCGAAGAAGTGGAAGCACAGGAAGAGGTAGTCGAGGAACCAGAAGATAGATTCATCAAGCTTCTAATGGATATGAGAGGTTCGACAAAGATAGATGTATGTACCTACTCAGGAAGTCTGGATCCAGAAGACTTGATCGACCGGTTCCGAGAGATGGAGAAATACTTTGACATAGAGAAGATTGAGGATCCCAGGTGGGTTAAGACTACATGTCTGAGGTTGAGGGGTCATGCCTCATTGTGGTGGGACAATGTATAGGATGAAAGAGTCAAGAAAGGAAAGGAAAAGATCAAGTCTTGGGACAGGATGGTCTCCGAGATGAAAGGGAATTTCTTTCCATGTGACTATGTAATTTCCTTGTTTCGAAAGTTACAAAACTTTCGATAGAAAGAGATGACCATGAAGGAATACACAGAAGAGTTATATAGACTGTCGATTCGGTCGGGACAAACCGACGAAGGAGAAGAAGATGTCGCTAGATATGTGAACGGATTGAAGTATGCCATAAAGGACGAGTTGAGCCTATCAAGGTTCAAAGCGGTCAGTGAAGCCTACCAGTTAGCTCTGAAGGAAAAAGAGAAACTATCATGGAAATCCGTATCGAGCACAGGCAGGATGACTGGTCGTGGTGCGAAGACTGTTTCCGTGAAAGGCCAAAGTAGCGGAACCAGGAGGGAATCTGTTAAAGAAAACCGCTGTGCGGAAGGGACATTGACTAAGGAGAAAACGCAGGAGATCCGACGCGATGGTCGAGAGACTAGTGGTCGAGGTGCATATGGTCGAAGTGGTCCAGTCGACATAAAAGGAGCTGATAGACCAACCATAGTCTATTATAAGTGTCAAGAAGTCGGACACAAGGCATATGAATGCGCAAAAAAACTACACGCTGCAGAGGAGTCGAAACTTAGACGTCGGAGAGATGAGAAAGTCAACGAGAGGGCGAAGTCGACGTCTGACAATAGTGAAGATGGGAAAAGGAAAAGACAAACCATGACCGCTAGGAGGACATTGGTTTAGGACGACTGACGCGATGAGAAAGAGTCGGCACAGCGAAAGGCTATCTTTCGAACCAAAGTACGAATTGATGAGTGGTATTGCAAGACCATAGTTGATGGTGGAAATACAGAGAATCTTGTGTCGACAGAGGTCATTGACAAGTTGGGTCTGAGATGTCAGGAACTCCCACACCCATACAAGATCTCTTGGTTGCATAAAGGACATCATGTCAAGGTAACCATACAATGCCTGATTAACTTTAAGGTCGTGAAACTTGAAGACAATGTACTGTGTGACGTAATCCCAATGGACGCATGTCATCTGTTGTTAGGAATACCATGGAAATATGATTGGAATATGATCTATGATGGTCAAGCCAACAAAGTCATAGTGTGGAAAAATGGCCCGTGGAGGACTCTGAAGCCGAAGTAGGAGGAGCAAGCTGACTGCAAGCAGGGAGAGAGAAAATATTGGGAGAAGCGAGTGCTGATATGCTCAGCGAAAGAATTCCTTGTAGAGGAGGAGAAGCAGTTGGGATGTTTCACCATCATTTTGAAAGGACCATGTGTCGAAAGGTCAACAATGGAGAGGATTCCAGTCAAAGTAGAAAAGATGCTCGACGAGTTCAGGAGCATAGTAGTCAACGAAGCGTCGATGGGATTGCCACCAATGAGAAGCATATCCCATCAGATCGACTTGATTCCAGGATCGAGTTTTCCAAACAAGACACCTCACAGAATGACTCCGATAGTGGGCCAGGAACTCAATCAACAGGTCCAGGAGTTGTTGGATAAGGGATTGATTAGAGAAAGTCAGAGCCCTTGCGTGGTACTGGCAGTATTAGCACCGAAGAAGGGTGAAGAATGGAGGATGTGTACAGACTCCAGATATATCAACAAGATCATGATCAAGTATTAGTTTCCATTACTGAGAATGGATGACTTGATGGATTGCTTGAGTGGAGCGAGATACTTCACAAAGATCGACTTGAAAAGTGGTTATCACCAAATTCGGGTTGGAGAAGGAGATGAATGGAAAACAACCTTTAAGACGAAGGAAGGACTATATGAGTGGTTAGTCATGCCATTTGGATTGACTAATGCACCCAGTACGTTCATGCAGTTGATGAACGACGTAATGAAGCCATTCTTGGGAAAGTTTGTCGTAGTGTACCTAGACGACATTTTGATATTTAGTCGAACCAAGACAGAGCACTTGGAGCACATTCGACAAGTATTGCGAAAGCTGTAGGAAGAGAAGTTGATGGTGAACCTGCAAAAATGCTTCTTCATGAAGGAAGAACTTGTGTGCTTGGGATTTGTAATCTCGGGTAAAGGGTTAGTGATGGCCCTAGAGAAGGTGAAGGCTATATTAGAGTGGCCAAAACCGACAAGTGCAACTGGAGTGCGAAGTTTCCATGGACTTGCTAGTTTCTATAGGAAGTTCATTAAGGGATTCAGTTGTATTTGTACACCTTTGACAAAGTGCATGAAGAAAGGGGAGTTTAAGTGGACAAAAGCTGCCCAGAAATCTTTCGACAAGTTGAAGGAAAAGGTGATTGAGAGCCTAGTGTTAGCGCTCCCATATTTCGACAAAGTTTTCCAAGTCGATTGCGATGCGAGTGGGATGGAAATTGGAGCAGTGTTGATCCAGGAGGGCCAACCAATTGCATTCTTCAGTGAGAAGTTGGATGATGCGAAGCGGAAATATTTGGTCTATGACCAGGAGTTCTATGCGATTGTCCAAGCATTGAAGAAGTTGAGGCATTATTTGTTTCCCAAGCAATTTGTGTTGTACACAGATCACCAAGCACTGAGGTACTTGAACAATCATTCGAAGTTTAATCGGTGGCACATGAAATGGGTTGAGTTCCTACAGGGATATACTTTCATGTTGAGACATAAGTCGGGCAAGTTGAACAAGGTTTCCAATGTGATGAGTAGAAGAGTTTCATTGCTGAACATGACGAAATTTCAGGATACAGGAATAGAGTCAATGAAGATAGGGTACGAGACCGACGAGGATTTTGCGAAAGCATTAGAGGGAAGTAGCGAACTATGGAGTGTCGGCAGAACTTCATACTTGGATTATTTCATTCAAGAGGGATACCTATTAAGGGGACAAAAATTGTGTATTCCCAGAGGATCGGTAAGAGAGAACCTAATCCGAGAACTGCACAACGATGGATTAGCAGGTCATTTTGGCATCGATAAGACCAAGGTGTTGGTCGAAGAAAAGTATTATAGGCCAGAAATGGTGAAAAATGTCAGTAAGTGGGTATGACAGTGTCGAGTTTTCCAGCTGGAAAAAGGGAGAATTCAGAACATGGGGTTGTATATGCCATTACCAGTGCCGAATATCCCATGGGAGCACCTGAGCATGGAATTTGTGCTAGGATTGCTGAAGACACAGCAGGGAAGTGACTCAATCTTTGTTGTAGTCGACAAATTTTTGAAGATGGCACACTTTATTCCATGTCGGAAGACAAGTGACGCCACAAGTGTTGCTGTACTATTCTTCAAGGAGATAGTCAGATTGCATGGGTTGCCGAAGAGTATCACGTCAGACAAAGATACCAATTTTATGGGACATTTTTGGAGAACCCTATAGAAGAAACTGGACACGAAGTTGCAATTCATCTAGGTATATCATCTACAGACAGATGGACAGACCGAGGTGGTGAAAAAAAGTTTGGGAAACCTTTTGAGGTGTTTGACGACTGACAGACCCAAGTAGTGTGAGAATGAGTTGGCGCAAGCAGAGTTCGCGTACAACAATTCTGTGAATCGGTCATTAGGTTTGATCCAATTCCATATTGTTCAAGGATGAATCCCACATGGAGTGGTAGATTTGGTTGAGTTACCAACATATATCAGAAAAAGCGCGGATGTAGAATCATTTTCAGAGCATATGAAAGAAGTTCATGAATATGTGCAAAAGCGCATTGAGAGGAACAATGTGACATATAATTTGAGAGCTGGCAAGACGAAGAGGCTACAGTCGTTCAACAAAGGAGACTTAGTCTATGCAAATTTGCGGAAGGAAACATTTCCGACAGGAACATATAACATGATGAAGCTGAAGAAGATTGGACCATGTAAGATTCTGAAGAAGATTTCAGACAATGCTTATGTGTTGGAGTTGTCAAAGGACTTGAGCATTTCACCAACATTCAATGTCTCGAATTTGTACAATTTGAAGAGGGTTCAAGAAGTGGAAGAAGGGAAGTGTCGAACATTGACTGGATAGTGCAAATTCCAGATCGACATAAGGAGGAAATCGTGGAAGTGTTAGAGGAACGCGAAGTTGGATAAATGCGTAGTTCGCGAAAGAAGGAATACTTAGTGCGATGGAAAGATGATGAGTTGCAGGAGGCGACATGGATTTCCAAAGAAGAGTTTAGGAGAGTAACGAAGCAATCGAGTTATTTTTCACTTGGGGAGTTTGATGCAGGAGCATCGGGGCCTAGTCAAAATAGTCGAAGATGATCGACATGAGCAGTTGACCAAGGGGATTGCCGATGACCACTGGTGCGAAGGAATATTGGCTGTCGAAGTCAATAAGTAGGGAAGGAAGCTATCGATATGCGGTCGATAGAAGGAGTGAAAGGTCGAGAGTCGACATGTTGAAGGTTGATAGATGAAAAGGTTGTAGTGGAGACGTCAAAGGCCGACATTGTTGTCGAATAACGACACCGACGGGTTTTGAGGTGCAAGCCAAGCGTGGAGGAAGGGGCGTACTAGAGAAGCCTTGGAAGTGAAGTGAATCCAACGGGTAAGTCGAAGAATGATGGAAAGCAGTATGGTCAACGTAAGAGATGGGGATGACTACTGTAGCAGTGTCAGAGAAGTTTAGAAGTCAAGGCAAGTACTTGGTAGCCGTTCAGGGTTGCTAAGGAAGTTATGAGCAGTTATGAAGGTGGTTGGGATCATGACAGATGTCAATACAGGTAGAGGTTGTGAAGCACGACATGGGGCCCTGACAATTGCAGGTCTGCAGGATTTGGAGGATTTGGCAGACAGAGGAAGAGTGTCTCAGGGAATAGAGTGGACCTCAGGATGAGAAACAGTAGCAGTAGAAGACTAGTGCACAGGCACAAAGGAGCAGAGTTAGTTCCATTTTGGGAGTGAGTTCTAGTTTGGGAGTTAGCAGAGATCGGATCCAGAGCTCAGCGAGTGCTTGCGTTCAACAAAGGCTGTGAGCAGGTGAAGATCGCACACAGAGAGAACACACATTTACTTCTGTATATTGTATCAAGCTAAGGCTGAATAGATTAGTTCATTTTCTTTGTAATTCACATTGTAATTGATTTGAAGTAATAGAATCCAACTTTTGGCATCCTGTTTACATCTAGTCCGTGTACGCGTTGTGTGTGTCATGTGTTCTGTTAAGAAAGAAGTCCTTGAGGGGACCAATCTTGTGCCAATTTCATAAGCACTGATCATCCCCTCTAGTGAATATCAAAATCCACCGCTGGCTAGTATGCATCGATAACTTGAAAAAGTAATATTTACAGAGTTTTGGGGTTCCACTGAAAGAACCACAATAGAGGCTTGGTTGGAGAATATGACCATGTGTTTCACCTTGAGGGAGTATAAATCAAATATGAAGGTACACATGGCTATCCTTAAACTGAAGTGGGAAGCATTGTTATGGTGGAAGACTCTATGACCACTATTGGGGATAAATATCAACGAAGTGTCTTGGGATTTGTTTGAGGAACAGTTCCGCAAGAACTACCTATCCAAAGAATTCAGTGAAAGACAACTCAATGAATTCAATGCCCTCCGACAGGAAGGCATGACAGTACATGATTACAATATTAGGTTCATGGAACTCCTGAGGTATGCACCCCACATTGCAATAGAGAAACTGAAGGTGAACAAGTATGTCTATGGGTTGAACTACAATATTTGGGAGAAGGTCCACATCTTCATGCTGCAGAACTTGCATGACGCAGTACATAAGGCCTTAATTGCTGAAGAGGAACTGATGAACGGGGGCTCATCCAAATAGAATTTTCCAAGCAGAAATAGGGGTGGACCACCTTCAAATCAAACAAGGATGCACTATGGGCATCGAAATAATATTAGGGGACCTACCCATGAGAAACCTTATAAGGATACAAGAATTTCGTACAAGCCACCTTTCAAAAAGGACAATACAGGATCATTTGGAAAGCTGACACAGTTTGGACCTTGTACCAACAACTTACATGCAGGACGAACGAAGAAAGGACCGAGAGAGGGGTGCTTTAAGTGCGGAGGGACACACTACCAAAGTGATTTCTCTCAACAACAGGCAGGTCAAAGACAAGGACAAAGACAACCTCAGACTACTGCAGCAGATCTGGGGTGAGCACATTGCATCCATGCGACAGTTAATAACTGCTAAGAAGAACATCAGTCCACTGTACTAGAGACAATAGGTATGATTAATGGTATGACATTATCTTTACTCATAGACCCTGGTGCCACTAAAATATTTATTTCTCATTCTGCATTAAAAATGAGTAAGATGATGGAAAGTGCTCAAGACGATTTTGACTTGGTCAGAATGGCATCGAGAAATACCCAGAGCGTAGGACTGAAGCTAGAAGATTGTGAAGTAAATTTAGGATTATGTCATACTAGGACATCTTTCTATGAAACCGCCTTAGGAACCTATGAATTGATCTTGGGCATGGATTGGCTGGAAGCCCATGCCGCATTAGTATATTTACGAAGCAAGGAGTTGACTTTCTATGACGATGAAGGTCATAAGAAGGTCCTCGTGGGGAAGAAGAACAAGGTATCCCTGCGAATGATTTCCGCGTTGCAACTGAAGAAAATCTTGAGAAAGGGATGTCAGATTTATGCCGTGATTGCAATGAACAAGGATGAGGACGAAGATGACATAGTCAATCACCCTTTATTTGCTGAATACATGGATGTATTCCTAGAAAATTTCCTGGACTACCACTGCAGAGAGAGATAGACTTTACCATTGAATTAAAGCCCAGAACTGAACCTATCGCAAGATCCTCGTACAGGATGTATGTAGCGGAACCGAAGGAACTACAGATAAAACTACAAGAGCTCTTGGATTTGGGATTGATTATACCAAGCATATCCCCGTTGGGAGCGCTAGTACTTTTTGTCAAAAAGAAGGATGGATCATGGCGTCTCTGCATTGACTACCGCTAGTTGAACAAAGCTACTGTGAGGAACCAATACCTTCTACCAAGAATCGACGACCTGTTCGATTAGATGAAGGGCACAAAAATATTCTCGAATATTGAATTACGATCGGGATATAATCAGTTGCGAATCAAGGAGGAGATATTCCGAAAACTGCTTTGAAAATGCGATTCAGACACTACTAGTTTGTACTTCTACCTTTAGGACTGACTAATGCACCTAGTGTGTTTATGAACATGATGAATTATGTATGTGGATTTATATCCCTTATTTTTCTGGCATGAAATCAAGAGAGATGTAGTGAACTTTGTCGCTAGATGCCTAGAGTGTCAGTTAGTTAAAGAAGAGCATAGACATCCCGCAGGATTACTTCAACCTCACGCCATTCCGGATTTGAAATGGGAGGTTATCTCCATGGAATTTATTGTGGGATTACCATTGACCCACAAAAGGCATGACACTATTTTTGTGGTGGTTGACACTCTCACAAAGAGTGCGCATTTTATCCCGATCAAAAATACTTGTCAGGCCCCGAAAATTGCTAGAGTTTTCATTGACGAGATAGTACGATTGCATGGGGTACCTATAACATCCCCAATTTTCACAATTTGTTTTTTCTTCTTATTAGTATATATGTCATTTATTTGTTTTGCAGAAGATATTCTTATTGAGAACTGTCTCAAAAAAAACTATTCTGTCCTATGTATGGTGTTGTAATTATATTTATTAATGCATTGTCTTGATTCATTTGAAACTATAGTAGTGTTATAATTTTTTATGAAGTTACTGTCGGACAATAAATGTTAAGACTCAATAGATTTTATCTCATAAATGAATGCCGCTTCTTTTTGTCTCCAAAGTTTACAACATTTAATGTGTCGAATTTACTTTTGGATCAGTATTTAATCAAACATAGCTATGTAATGGAATATAAATTTTATGCTACTAACCTTTTTACTTTCTTTGATGAAGGGGTCCTATGGAATGCCCGAGGCTTACTTAGCTATTTACATAGCTAATGCTCTTACTCCTATTTGTACAGATATTGTAGGTGAGGTCATTATTATAAGTTCAGGATCCATTTACTATACATTAAACATATTTTGTTCAATTACCCTATACTTCTGCGTTAACGACACTCAAGAGAAAAGATCCTACTAGAGAACCTAGGGTAAGATCTACCCTAGCTTAAAAATGCGAATTCTATTAAAGGACATGTATCTACATTTTAAAGCTTATAAATATTTAACTATCTTTAGAATTAAAATTTATTATACAGTTTGACATGGGATATTTCATATGAGATGAAAATGATGACTTAACATTTCGTTGACCCTTTGTTAATATTATTGTGTCCATGGTTATCATCATATAGTAGAATCTTAAGTGTTTAATGGTGCTCATATGTTTACACGTGTATGTGGTAGGGTGTTAACCTTGGCCACGATTTAAATTATTAAAACCTGAGCATGAAAGACTTTGGTAAAAAGATCACATAACCGTGAACCTTAGAATTATACTATGTATAGTCTTCATGCATGATCTCATAGTGGATACTTCGCTGGCATGTTGTCAGGTAAATATTTAATGCAGTCTTAAAAGAACTCGTAGTGGGAAGCCTAACTGGAAACCCAGTGGCAGTGGTTTCACGTGACGACCTTGGGCTTGGGGATAAACCCTAACCTAGGTTTGAATGACTATCAAACCCTTCGAAAGTTCATTTCACTCGTTCATTTAGCAAGGCAGGTAATGGAGGCCGAAAACTTGCTGAAATGGTAGGGTTTGAAGGCATCACGCCGTTTCAGGGTCTTCATGGCAGTTTGTACTATGTCAAAGGATGTTTGGCTGAAGGTTGTTGCAATTAGGTAAGGCCATACTCACAGTGTAGTGTATTCATCGTTTTAATTTATCCTTTATAATTTAATACTAAAACCTGTTTATTGTTGTGATGGTCATGGAGTGACAGGGTATCATTGATGCTGGGTTGCTATTAAATCCCCTGGAATCTACTCTATCCTAGCTTCCAACGTTCGTCACTGGTAAGCCTCGGCGTTTCTTTAATACCCTGAGTCGAAATTTTGCTAGGAAATGGTGATGATAGTCGACGAAGTCGGACGGTACTGTGCCGAGATGAAATTTTCTCCGGTGTTTGAATTTAAACAGTTTGTTTTTATATTTTGAAATCTGAATGGCATTTGTAACCGGAAAGGCTGGACCCTTAAGCCTTGGTCCGTGTTGGATTCTCAATGTTTAGTTTTTAAATAGTTTTGTAAAAACCTTTTTCAAATATTAAATAAAGAAATGATACTCAAAGATTTCGATGTATGGTTTGATTTCCATTCGGAAGGATATTCTCGACATTTTTCGTTATTTTATTAAATGAACATCTTATGCTGCAATTTACATTTGCTTAGGGATATGCCCGTCTTTTAAACATGTTAGCAATTTCAGTTTTATATGGTTTTAAAAATGGTAGCCGTCATTCCAAATAAATGGACGCAGGGTCGAAACCCTATCTTAAATATTTCAGTGCTGATGATTGGTATTTTAAATGTTAGGGGTTATAAATCCCAACCTGAATAACGCATTTCACATATATATATATATATTTTGATAGTTTAAAATAGCTAAGGATGAGTCGAAACTCGAACCCTACATCTTTATAGTTTTTACAATGCTATATCAATCATTTATAGAATTATATAAAAGATTGACCTTTTAGGGTGAGCCTTTTACGGTCTCGAACCCTGGTCTGAATTAGTTCTTATGGAGTTTAATTATCATATTCTTTAAACCTTAACGATGCCTTTGAACGGCTCGGCCTGTGCGTTACTTACTACTGTGTTGGAAAAATAAATTTTACTCGTGTGTATACTATCTTATGAAGGTTTTAAAGAGTGCAGAAAATAATGAGTATTTTCGTTACTACAATTATTATGGTATGATGAAATCTTTCAGAATTTTGTTTTCAATGATGGATTTGCTTTTTATATTATCTTACCTTAAACGAAGGTATACTACTAGGTTTTTCAATTATATTGTTTTATAAATCTAAGGATTCGGTTTTGAATAGGTTCCTTTTATCATTTAAAAGTTTATTTGATTATTGTTACTTATAAACAAAAAGACTATGCTTTTATTCTAGGTTCTATTTTGAATATGAAAATTATTCGAATACTATTAGTTTCTATAAAATGCAATGCGATGCTATAAAGTGTGTTGCTATTTAAAAGTTTCTATTTACTAGATGAATACTATGTTACTGCATTTAGTACATAAGATATTTTCTGAAATATAGATAGAAGGGTTATACTAAAATAAAACAGAGTTTCATCTATGATGATAAATCATTCAAATCTATCTTTAATTTAACTTTTCTGTATTGGAGTACGTCACATAACGTGTGTGCAAAAATAAAGAAAAGTATTTTAATCAAACATTTTGCATTTCTAATTTTATTTCATTAATAACAGTACATTATCACATTTATAATTAGCTCTCAAACTAATTGAAAAATCTCTGCATATTTTTATAATACTTAAACATTTTAGAAATAGATATACACGAAAATAAACACATAAGAAGATAAGAACCTAGAAACTGAAGAGGGAAAGAAACAACCAAGGGAGCCCGTTCCTCCCAACCTACTCCTGAAGACAGCCAAATCACTTGTCTTAGGACCCGCGAGCCTACTCACTGAACCACTAGGGTGAAGATACTAGGTGGATGCAAATGTTATCCTCTGCAACTCAACAGTGATGTTGAAAATACTCTAGAATGAGACTTCTTCCTTTCAACAATATTGAGTTCTGCATAAAGCAGTACTAACTCAGATTAACAGTCTTATCTCAGTCAATCCCTCTAGATTTCCCCTCATCGAATGCACTTGTTCTCTCTAGTTCAAAAATTCATCACAAGGTAAAAGTTGATTAGCCTCTTGCTCCAATTCGATGGGTATGAATAGATTGCCCAGGTCTTTGGTCAGTTTTACAATTATTAAGCCACCTCCTCTGTTCCACTTTCTTGGGGAACATGACCATTAATGTAGGGAAGTTTCCACCTGCAACAGCTAGAGGTGTATTGATGATGCTACCAAGTTTCAATTTACTCTCCACCACAGTTCATTCCTCCTAGTGGGTCAATGAGCACTTTTTCAACAGTCTCCTTGGGATGTTTGTCTTCTCTTTTATTTATAAATAATAAAATAATAAAATAATTAATTAAAGTCATCCTTGACCCCACTTGGTCAATAATCATAAAAAATTACGATAACATAATGTTTTTCTCATGAAATAAAATATTCAGAATTTGGGTATGTGACAAAATACCCCTCTTAAGTTCAACATCATCCTCAATGTTGCTTTATTTGTCATCCTCTACATCTTCCTGGAACAGATCTGGATATGCCACCCACATATTACTTTCCAACTTCTAGGTTGCTTCGTCGGGACTAAGATGCTTCCATTGCACCTTTAACTATCCAATGGCGCGATTCCGAAGTAAAATTTTCCTCTTGTCGAGGATACAATCCGGTTCCACCAGAAAATATCCTTCTGGTTCCACCTGTACATCATTCCAATTAATCACATGAGTAGCATCGTGCACATACTTTTTCAAAATAGAAATGTGGAATACATTATGTACTTTAAGGTTTGGTGGCAAGGCTAATTGATATGCCACTGGTCCAACCCTGGACAATATTTCAAAAGGTCCACAATACCTTGCTGCTAGTTTAGCACAACTTTGTAATTTTAAGGAACTCTTTTTGGGTTTTACCTTGATGAAAACATGCTCACCAACCTGAAACTCTTTCTGAGTTCTTTTTAGATCTGCATGATTTTTCTGTCGATCTTGTGCAATTTTTAAATTGCCTTGTACCTGTTTCACTATTAGTTCCATTTCTTTTAATAACTCAGGTCCTAACATTAGCCTATCAACTGAGTTACTCCATGAAATAGGAGTATTACATTTTCTTCCATATAAAATTTCAAATGGACTGAGTTTTGCTGAAGCTTGGTAATGATTATTATAAGCAAACACAACAAGATGCAAATATTCCTCCCATTTACTGACTGATCTCTAACATACATTCTTAACATATCTTCAAGAATTTGATTGACTCTTTCTGTCTTCCCATCCATTTGTGGATGAAATGATGTACTGAAATTTAAAGTATATCTAAACCTTTAAATAAATATTTCCAGAAAATTCCTGTAAACTTTGAGTCTTTGTCACAAATTATAACTTTTGGAATCCTATGCAGACGAAAAATTTGTTTCATAAATTTTTTAGGAATGTTAGCAGCCTTGTAAGTTTTTTTAACAGGTATGAAATGGGTTGCTTTACTAAGCTTATCCACAACTACTATTATGGAATCATTCGGTTTCTGATTTTTAGGTAAACTAGTTATGAAATCAATACTAATTATTTCCCACTTACAATCTGGAATGGGTAGTGGCTGCAACAGTCTAGCTGGGTGTTGATGTTCAGCCTTTATTTGTTAACACTCCATACACTTAGCAATATATTCAGCTACTTCATTTTTCATACAGGGCCAAAAGTAATATTTCCTCAGCATTGTTATCATCTTTTGGTAACCAGGATGCCCTGAGTATGGAATTTTATGCAATTCATTTAAAATAAACAACTTAATTTCAACAACATTAGGCACATAAAGTCTGTTTTTATACAACATAAATCCTCTTTCATCAATTTTTAAATCTGTTATTAAATTTTTCAGCATTATCTTCAACAACCTTTTCATGTAATTTTTGATATTTTTTATCCATTCTAATTCCTTCCTTAATCTGATTTTCTAGATCAGTTTTATAAGTACTAATTGCTGATACAAAATTTTGCCTAGCATTTTTGCTTAAGGCATCAACAACTTTATTTATTTTCCTTTAATGTGCTAATCTCAAAATCATATTCGCTAAGGAAAGCTAGCCACATAGCTTTCCTTGCGTTCATATTTGGTTGATCCAACAAATATTTTAAACCCTTATTATCTGTCATTAATGAAAACTTCCTTCCGATTAGATGATGGCGCCACATTTTTAACTCATGTATCACAACAACCAATTCTAAGTCGTAAATAGCGTCGTTATTTTCGTTAATTTTTATCTTGCTAGACTCATAAGCGATTACGTGACCCTCTTGTGTTAAGACTCCACCAAGACCATCGTTGCATGCATTCGTACATCCAATAAAGTCTTTGTTTGGGTCCTCTATTTTTAAAATAGGTGCAGTTGTTAACAACTCTTTTAATTTCTTAAAACTTTCTTCACACTTTTGATCCCAAACAAGTTTCTTACCTTTCTTTTGCAAGGAAGTTATATGATTTGCGATTCACGAGAATCATTCTATAAAATTTCGGTAGTACCCTATGATTCCCATGAAAGATTGTACACCACTTATGTCTTTAGGGGCAGTCCATTCATTAATTTCTTTTATCTTGTCCGGGTCCACTGCGATTCCATCCTTGCATATCACATGTCCTAGATATTGTATTTTATCTTTGAAGAAATCACATTTGCTGAATTTAGCATAAAGTTGGTGTTCTCTTAACACTTGTGAAATTATCTTTAAGTGTTCGTCATGTTCTTCTTTAGTCTTAGAATAAATTAGAATTTCTTCAATGAAAATGATTACAAACTTATCTAAGTACCGATGTAAAACATTATTCATAAGACACATGAAAACTGCTGGAGCGTTGGTTAGCCCAAAAGGAATAACCACAAATTCGTAATGCCCATAGCGGGTTCTGAAAGCAGTCTTAAAGATGTCCCCGTCTTTAATTTTGACTTGATGGTACCCATACCTCAAGTCTATTTTAGAGAATATCATTTCTCCGTGTAGATGATCAAATAGATCGTCTATGCGGGGAAGAGGATACCTATTTTTAATAGTCATTTTATTTTAGCTGACGGTAGTCTATGCATAAGGGCAATGTACCGTCCTTTTTAACAAAAATTACAGGTGCTCCCCACAGAGAGACACTGGGCCTTATATAATTTTTATCAATCAATTCTTTTAATTGTGATTTAAGTTCATTAAGTTCCAGAATATTCGTTCTGTAAGGATCCTTTGAGTTTGGCACCGCCCTCGCTACCAGCTCAATGGTGAAATATAATTCCCTTTTTGGAGGTAGTCCTGGAATTTCTTCCAGAAATACATTAGAAAATTCTTTTATCATAGAATGGGTATGTCTTCCAACTTTAACTTATATTCCTTAGTTGAATGTTTGTCATTAATTACATTTACAACAAACATTTTTCAACCCTTACGAACAACCCTTTTAACTTGCAAAGCATAAATTTGTCTAACTAAAGTGTTTCTAGGAATCCCTTTTACTGTTAATGTTTTAGATTTATCATTCAAGCAAGTAAACGATTTTTCAAAACAATTTAATACTACCCTATGATTTTGCATCCAATCCATTCCAATCAAAAAATCATATGATCCTAAAGGTAATACATTTAACTTTACTTGATTTCTAAATTGATTCATAAGCAATTCACAGTTATTAACAAAATCAACTACCTTTCTTATTGTACATGTAGCTAGTTGAACCAGCCAGGATTTGTCAAACTTTTCTACATGTAGTTTACATTTTTCTAATATAATTGGAGTTACATAACTCAGGCTTGCCCCTGGATCAATCAAAATAGATATAGGTTTATTTTTTAGTCTACCTTCTACTTCAACCATGGAAGTTGGATGATTAGCTTGTCTGTTTTCCAATGCTGCATTAATCCTGGGAATTTTCCTTTCCAGATAACCAATAGTAGCCTCCTCCTGTACCGTGTCTATGTTGTTGACGGTCCTCTTTCTGAGTGGGAAGTTGGATGCATAGTGAGGTCCCCGACAGTCCCAACATTTTACAGTTTCCTTTTGTTTGTTGCTTTTAACATAATTATTAGGTGGATCTTTGTTTCTTGTAGCTGTAAAATTTGGTTGTACATTACTTCTTGAATTATTTCCTTGAAATTTTCTGTTAGAAAAATTATGTGAATTATTATTTCTGAAATTTCGATTAAATGAGTAATGTTTCTTTCTTTGCTCAAAATTATTAGGCTTCTTGGCCTTCCAACTTGGCATGCCCTCCCTCTTCCTATTCTGTTCATAACAGATATTTGCCTTCCTCATGGCCTCTTCAAGAGTTCTAGGATCATCATACTCAATTATGTCCTTTATATGAGAGGGTAGACAACTCAAAAACCTCTGTACCTTAGGCTTTGCTTCCGTAATGTAAGGCACATACCTTAATAAATTCAAAAACTTGCTGCTCAATTCCTTCATATCCATGGAACCTAACTTTAATTCATAAAATTATTTTGCTCGTTCTTCATAATATTGTTCCCATATAAATTTTCTTTTAAAACACTTTTTAAAACTACTCTAGTTTACATTTCTCTCTTTCAAACCTCTTACCCACTTCAAGTCTTTCCACAAAATATAAGCTTTACCCATCAGATTATAAATTTCTATTCTATTTTTTAACTGACTTGAGTAGTTGTAAATTTTGAAATATTTATTCATACTGGATAGCCATGCTTCGGCTTCCTCACTCTTTTCCGTTTCTCCATTAAAAGTTGGTGGTTTAATCTTCTTAAATTCTCCATAAATTTCTTCGTATGGTTTAAATTTCTTCTTTTTAGTGTAGCAGTCAATTTCGCTACTGTCGCTGGAATACTGATGCTTCTTCCTACACGATTTAATAATAATTTCAGAAGAATAACTAGTTCCACAATCAATAAGTTTTAGCTTTTTACTTTTTTGTTCATAAGGCATGATTTCAGATTCAGAATTATTTTATGATCTTTCATTCTTGTCATTATTATGGAATTTATCCAACATAATTTGATTCAGCTCTTCTTGAGCTTTTAGAATTAGTTCGTTCTCCTCTTTAACAATGTTTATTTCTGTTTTTAAATCTCTTATAGTTCTTAATAATTCAGATGAGTTGTCATTTAATTCAACAAATATATTTCCTGCATTAACGTGTTCCTGTTCTGATCATTAGGGTGGGAACTGTCTTTAGCTGACTCTTCTGGTCCTTCATACCTGCAAACTTAAATAAGTGTTGAAACTGAAAAAAAAAATTAAACAAAATTAGTATATGTATTTTCTGTTCTGAATTTTGTTTGCGCGAGTTGAGCCACTTTTAGGCCTAAAGTTTGAACTTGCGCTTTGATACCACATGTAACATCCCCAATTTTAATAAAAATTTAAATTTTTTTCTTATTAGTATGTATGTCATTTATTTGTTGTGCGGAAGATATTCTTATTGACAACTGTCTCAGAGAGGACTATTATGTCCTATGTATGATGTTGTACTTATATTTATTAATGCATCGTCTTGACTCATTTGAAACTATAGTAGTATCATAATTGTTTATGAAGTTACTCTCGGACAATAAATGTTAAGACTCAACAGATTTTGTCTCATAAATGAATGTCACTTCTTTTTGTCTCCAAATTTTACAGCATTTAATGTGTCGACTTTACTTTTGGATCCATATTTATTCCAACGTTAGCTATGTAATGGAATATAAATTTTATGCGACTAACATTTTTACTTTCTTTGATGAAGGGGTCCTATGGAATCCCCGAGGCTTACTTAGCTATTTACATAGCTAATGCTCTTACTCCTATTTGTACATATATCGCAGGTGAGGTCATTATTATCAATTGAGGATCCATTTACTGTACATTAAACATATTTTGTTCAATTACCCTATACTTCTGCGTTAGCAACACTCAAGAGAAAATATCATACTAGAGAACTTAGGGTAAGATCTACCCTATCTTAGAAATGCGAATTCTATTAAAGGACATGTATCTACATTTTAAAGCTTATAAATATTTAACTATATTTAGCTTTAAACTTTATTATATAGTTTAACATGGGATATTTCATATGAGCTTCACGATGACTTAACATTTCGTTGACCCTTTGTTAATATTATTTTGTCCATGGTTATCACCATATAGTCAAATCTTAAGTGTTTAACTGCACTCATATGTTTATACGTGTATGTGGCAGGGTGTTAACCTTAGCCATGATTTAAATTATTAAAACCCAAGCATGAAAGACTTTGGTAAAAAGATCACATAACCGTGAACCTTGGAACTATACTATGTATAGTCTTCATGCATGATCTCATAGTGGATCCTTTGTTGGCATGTTGGGAGGTAAATCTTTAATTCAGTCTTAAAAGGACTCGTAGTGGGAAGCCTAACTGGAAACCCGGTGGAAGTGGTTTCATGTGACGACCTTGGGCTTGGGGATAAACCCTAATCGAGGTTTGAATGACTATCAAACCCTTCGAAAGTTCATTTTGCTCGTTCATTTAGCAAGGCAGGTAATGGAGGCCGACAACCTACCGAAATGGTAGGGTTTGAAGGCGTCACGCTGTTTCAGGGTCTTCATGGCGGTTTACATTGTGTCAAAGGACGTTTGGTTGAAGGATGTTGCAATTAGGTAAGGCCATACTCACGGTGTAGTGTATTCGTCGTTTTAATTTATCCTTTATAACTTAATATTAAAAATTATTTATTGTTGTGATGGTCGTGGAGTGACAGGGTATCGTCGATGCTAGGTTTCTATTAAATCCCCTGGAAACTACTCCATCCTGGATTCCAACATTAGTGACTGGTAAGCCTTCGCGTTTCTTTAATACCCCGATTTGAAATTTTGTTAGGAAATGGTGATGACAGTCGACGAAGTTGGACTGTACTATGCCGAGATGAAATTTTCTCTGGTTTTTGAATTTAAACACTTTGTTTTTATATTTTGAAATCCGAATGGCATTTGTAATTAGAAAGGTTGGACCCTTAAGCCTTGGTCTGTGTTGGATTCTCAATGTTTAGTTTTTAAACAGTTATGTAAAAACCTTTTTCAAACATTAAATAAAGAAATGACACTCAAAGTGTTCGATGTATGGTTTGATTTCCATCCAGAAGTATGTTCTCGGCATTTTAGTTATTTTATTAAATGAACATCTTATGCTCCAATTTACATTTTCTTAGGACTATGCCCGTCTTTTAAACATGTTAGCAATTTCAGTTTTATGTGGTTTTAAAAATGGTAGCCGTCATTCCAAATAAATGGACGCAGGGTCGAAACCCTATCTTAAATATTTCAATGCTAATGATTGGTATTTTAAATGTTAGGGGTTATAAATCCCAACCTGAATAACGCATTTCATATATATATATTTTGATAGTTTAAAATAGCTAAGGATGAGTCGAAACTCGAACCCTGCATCTTTATAGTTTTTACAATGCTGTATCAATCATTTATAGAATTATATAAAAGATTGACCTTTTAGGGTGAGCCTTTTACGGTCTCGAACCCTGGTCTGAATTAGTTCTTGTGGAGTTTAATTATCGTATTCTTTAAACCCTGGCGATGCCTTTCAATGGCTTGGCCCATGCGTTACTTACTATTGTGTTGGAAAAAGAAATATTACTCGTGTGTATACTATCTTATGAAGGTTTTAAAGAGTGCAGAAAATAATGAGTATTTTCGTTACTACGATTATTATGGTATGATGAAATATTTCAGAGTTTGTTTTCAATGATGGATTTGCTTTTCATATTATCTTACCTTAAACGAAGGTATACTACTAGGTTTTTCAATTATATTGTTTTATAAATCTAAGGATTCGGTTTTGAATAAGTTCCTTTTATCATTTAAAAGTTTGATTGATTATTGTTACTTATAAACAAAAAGACTATGCTTTTAATCTAGGTTTTGTTTTGAAAATGAAAATGATTCGAATACTATTATTTCTATCAAATGCAATGCAATGCTATAAAGTGTGTTGCTATTTAAAAGTTTCTATTTACTAGATGAATACTATGTTACTGCATTTAGTACAGAAGATATTTTTTGAAATATAGACAGAAGGGTTATACTGAAATAAAACAGAGTTTCATCTATGATGATCAATCATTTGAATCTATCTTTAATTTAACTTTTCTGTAGTGGAGTACGTCACGTAACGTGTGTGGAAAAATATAGAAAAGTATTTTAATCAAACATTCTGCATTTCTAATTTTATTTCGTTAATAATAGTACAGAATCACATTTATAATTAGCTCTCAAACTAATTGAAAAAGCTTTGCAGATTTCTATAATACTTACACATTTTAGAAATAGATATACAGGAAAATAAACACATAAGAAGATAAGAACCTGGAAACTGAAGAGGGAAACAAACACCCAAGGGAGCCCGTTCCACCTAACCTTCTCCTGAAGACAGCCAAATCACTTGTCTTAGGAACCCCGAGCCTGCTCACTGAACCACTAGGGTGAAGATGCTGGGTGGATGCAAATGTTATCCTCTGCAACTCAGCAGTGATGTTGACAATACTCCAGAATGAGACTTATGCCTTTCAACAATATTGAGTTCTGCATAAAGCAGTACTAACTTAGATTAACAATCTTATCTCAGTCAATCCCTCTAGATTTCCCCTCATCTAATTCACTTGTTCTCTCTAGTTCAAAAATTCATCACAAGGTAAAAGCTGATTAGCCTCCTGCTCCAATTCGATGGGTATGAATAGATTTCCTAGGTCTTTGGTCAGTTTTATAATTATTGAGCCACCTGCTCTGTTCCACTTTCTTGGGGAACATGACCGTTAATGTAGGGAATTTTACACCTACAACAACTAGAGATGGATTGATGATGCTGCCAAGTGTCAATTTTCTCTCCACCCCAGTTCATTCCTCTTAGTGGGTCAATGAGCACTCTTTCAATAGTCTCCTTGGGATGTTTTTCTACTATTTTATTTATAAATAATAAAATATTAAAGTAATTAATTACAGTCATCCTTGACCCCACTTGGTCAATAATCATAAAACATTACAATAACATATAACATAATGTTTTTCTGATGAAATAAAATATTTAGAATTTGGGTATGTGACAAAACACCCCCTCTTAAATTCAACATTGTCGTCGATGTTGCTTTATTCGTCATCCTCTACATATTCCCTAAATAGAGCTGGATATGCCACTCGTATATTACTTTTCAACTCCCAGGTTGCTTCGTCGGGACTAAGGTGCTTCCATTGCACCTTTACCTGTCCAATGGCATGTTTCTGAAGCGAAATTTCCCTCCTGTCAAGGATACAATCTAGTTCCAGCAGAAAATGTCCTTTTGGTTGCACCTGTACATCGTTCTAATTAATCGCATGAGTAGCATCGTGCACATACTTTTTCAAAATAGAAATGTGGAATACATTATGTAATTTAAGGTTTGGTGGCATTGCTAACTGATATGCCACTAGTCCAACCCTAGATAGTATTTCAGAAGGTCCACAATACCTTGCTGCTAGTTTAGCACAACTTCCTAATTTTAAGGAACCCTTTTTGGGTTTTACCTTGATGAAAACATGCTCACCAACCTGAAACTCTTTTTGAGTTCTTTTTAGATCTGCATGACTTTTCTGTCGATCTTGTGCAATTTTAAAATTGCCTTGTACCTGTTTCACTATTAGTTCCATTTCTTTTAATCACTCAGGTCCTAATATTAACCTTTCAACTGGGTTACTCCATGAGATAGGAGTATTACATTTTTTGCCATATAAAATTTCAAATGGACTGAGTTTTGCTGAAGCTTGGTAATGATTATTATAAGCAAAACCAGCAAGATGCAAATATTCCTCCCATTTACCTGGCTGATCTCTAACATACATTCTTAACATATCTTCAAGATTCTGATTGACTCTTTCTATCTGCCCATCCGTTTGTGGATGAAATGCTGTACTGGAATTTAAAGTAGTATCTAAACCTTTAAATAAATATTTCTAGAAATTTCCTATAAACTTTGAGTCTCTGTCAGAAATTATAACTTTTGGAATCCCATGCAGACGAAAAATTTGTTTCATAAAAATTTCCGCAATGTTAGCAGCCTTGTAAGTTGTTTTAACATGTATGAAATGGGCTGCTTTACTAAGCTTGTCCACAACTACCATTATGGAATCATTCTGTTTTTGATTTTTAGGTAAACTAGTTATGAAATCAATACTAATTATTTCTCACTTCCAATCTGGAATGGGTAGTGGCTACAACAGTCCAGCTGGGGGTTGATGTTCAACCTTTATTTGCTAATACTCCATACACCTAGCAATATATTCAACTACCTAATTTTTCATACAGGGCCAAAAGTAATCCTTCCTCAACATTGTTATCATCTTTTGGTAACCAGGATGCCCTGAGTATCGAATTTTATGCAATTCATTTAAAATCAATAACTTAATTTTAGCAGCATAAGGCACATAAAGTCTGTTTTTATACAACATTAATCCTCTTTCATCAATTCTGAAATTTGTTATTAAATTTTCAGCATTATCTTCAACAACCTTTTCATGTAATTTTTGATATTTTTCATCCATTCTGATTCCTTCCTTAATTTGATTTTCTAGATCAGTTTTATAAGTACTAATTGCTAATACAAAATTTAGCCTAGTATTTTTGCTTAAGGAATCAACAACTTCATTTTCTTTTCCTTTAATGTGTTGAATCTCGAAATCATATTCGCTAAGGAAAGCTAACCACCTAGATTGCCTTGCGTTTAGATTTGGTTGATCCTACAAATATTTTAAACCCTTATTATCTGTCATTAATGAAAACTTCCTTCCAATTAGATGATGGCGCCACATTTTTAACGCATGTATCATAACAACCAATTCTAAGTCGTAAGTAGCGTAGTTATTTTCGTGAATTTTTAGCTTTCTAGACTCATAAGCGATTACGTGACCCTCTTGTGTTAAGACTCCACCAAGACCATTGTTGCATGCATCCGTACATACAATAAAGTCTTTGTTTGGGTCCTCTATTTTTAAAATAGGTGCAGTTGTTAACAACTCTTTTAATTTCTTAAAACTTTCTTCACACTTTTGATCCCAAACAAATTTCTTACCTTTCTTTTGCAAGGAAGTTATAGGATTCGTGATTCGTGAGAATCCTTCTATAAACTTCTGGTAGTAACCTATGATTCCCATGAAAGATCGTACACCAGTTATGTTTTTAGGGGAAGGCCATTCATTAATTGCTTTTATCTTGTCCGGGTCCACTGCGATTCCATCCTTGGATATCACAAGCCCTAGATATTATATTTTATCTTTGAAGAAATCACATTTTTAAAATTAAGTTGGTGTTCTCTTAACACTTGTAAAATTATCTTTAAGTGTTAGTCATGTTCTTCTTTAGTCTTAGAATAAATTAGAATTTCGTCAATGAAAATGATTACAAACTTATCTAAGTACTGATGTAAAACATTTTTCATAAAATTATCTTTAAGTGTTCGTCATGTTCTTCTTTAGTCTTAGAATAAATTAGAATTTCGTCAATGAAAATGATTACAAACTTATCTAAGTACTGATGTAAAACATTTTTCATAAGACACATGAAAAATGCTGGAGATTTGGTTAGACCAAAAGGCATAACAAAAACTCGTAATTCCTGTAGCGGGTTCTGAAAGCAGTCTTAAAGATGTCCTCGTCTTTAATTCTGATTTGATGGTACCTAGACCTCAAGTCTATTTTAGAGAATATCGTCGCTCTGCGTAGCTGATCAAATAGATCGTCTATGTGGGGCAGAGGATACCTGTTTTTAATAGTCATTTTATTTAGCTTACGGTAGTCTATGCATAAGGGCAATGTACCATCCTTCTTTTTAACAAAAATTATAGGTGCTCCCCACGGAGACACACTGGGCCTTATATAATTTTTATCAATCAATTCTTTTAATTGTGATTTAAGTTCATTAAGTTCCAGAATATTCATTCTATAAGGAGCCTTTGAGTTTGGCATCGCCTCTGGTACCAGCTTAATGGTGAAATATAATTTTCTTTTTGGAGGTAGTCCTGGAATTTCTTTCGGAAATTCATTAGAAAATTATTTTAGAATGGGCATGTCTTCCAATTTTAACTTATCTTCCTTAGTTGAATGTTCGTCATTAATTACATTTACAACAAACATTTTACAACCCTTACAAACAACCCTTTTAACTTGCAAAGCAAAAATTTGTCTAACTGAAGTGTTTCTAGGAATCCCTTTTACTGTTACTGTTTCAGATTCATTATTCAAGCAAGTAAAAGATTTCTGAAAACAATTTAATACTACCCTATGCTTTTCCAGCCAATCCATTCCAATCAAGACATCATATGATCCTAAAGGTAATACATTTAACTTTACTTGAGTTCTAAACTAATTCATAATCAATTCACAGTTATTAACACAATCAACTACCTTTCTTTTTGTACATGTAGTTGGTTGAACTAGCCATGATTTGTCAAACGTTTCTACATGCAGTTTACATTTTTCTACTATAATTGGAGATACATAACTCAGGCTTTCCCCTGGATCAATCAAAATAAATATAGGTTTATTTTTCAGTGTACCTTCTACTTCAACCATGGAAGTTTGATGATCGGCTTGTCTGTTTTCCAATGCTGCATTAATCCTGGGCATTTCCCTTGCTAGATCACCAACAATAGACTCCTCCTGTACTGTGTGTACGTTGTTGACGGTCCTCTTTCTAAGTGGGAAGTTGGATGCATAGTGAGGTCCCTGACAGTCCCAACATTTTACAGTTTCCTTTTGTTTGTTGCTTTTAACATAATTATTAGGTGGATCTCTGTTTCTTGTAGCTGTAAAATTTGGCTGTGCATTACTTCTTGAATTATTTCCTTGAAATTTTCTATTAGAAAATTATGTGAATTATTATTTCTGAAATTTCAATTAAATGAGTAATGTTTCTTTCTTTGCTCAAAATTATTAGGCTTCTTGGACTTCCAGCTTGGCATGCCTTTCCTCTTCCTGTTCTGATTATAACCGATATTTTCCTTCCTCATGGCCTCTTCAAGAGTTCTAGGATCGTCATACTCAATTTTGTCCTTTATATGAGAGGGTAGACAACTCAAAAACCTCTGTACCTTAGGCTTTTCTTCCGTAATGTAAGGCACATACCTTAATAAATTCAAAAATTTGCTGCTCAATTCCTTCATATCCATGGAACCTAACTTTAATTCATAAAATTCTTTAGCTCGTTCTTCGTAATATTGTTCCGATATAAATTTTATTTCAAAATACTTTTAAAAACTACTTAAGTTTACATTTCTGTCTTTCAAGCCTTTTACCCGTTTCAAGTCTTGCCACCAAATATCAGCTTTACCCGTCAGATTATAAATTGCCATTCTAGTTTTTAACTGACTTGAGTAGTTGTAAATTTGGAAATATTTATTCATACTAGACAACCATGCTTCGACTTCCTCACTCTTTTCTGTTTCTCAATTAAAATTTGGTGGTTTAATCTTCTTAAATTCTCCAGAAATTTCTTCATATGGTTTAAATTTCTTATTTTTAGTGTAGCAGTCACTTTCGCTAATATTGCTGGAATACTGATGCTTCTTCCTATGCGATTTAATATTAATTTCAGAAGAAGAACTAGTTCCATAATCAATAAGTTTTAGCTTTTTACTTTTTCGTTGGTAAGGCATGTTTTCAGATTCAGAATTATTTTTTGATCTTTCATTCTTGTCATTATTATGGAATTTATCCAACATAATTTGATTCAACTCCTCTTGAGCTTTTATAATTAGTTCGTTCTCCTCGTAACCGTGTTTATTTCTGTTTTTAAATCTCTTACAATTCTTACTAATTCAAATGAGTTGTCATTTAATTCAACAAATATATTTCCTTCATTAACGTGTTCCTGTTCATTATTATTCTGATCATTAGGGTGGGACCTATCTTTAGCTGACTCTTTTGGTCCTTCCATACCTGCAAACTTAAAAAAGTGCTGAAACTGAAAAACAAAATTAAACAAAATTAGTATATGTATTTTCTGTTCTGAATTTTATTTGCGTGAGTTGAGCCACTTTTAGGCCTAGAGTTTGAACTTGCACTCTGATACCACATGTAACATCCTCAATTTTCACAAAAAATTAATCTTTTTTCTTATTAGTATATATGTCATTTATTTGTTGTGCGGAATATATTCTTATTGACAACTGTCTTAGAAAGGACTATTCTGTCCTATGTATGATGTTGTACTTATATTTATTAATGCATTGTCTTGATTCATTTGAAACTATAGTAGTGCTATAATTGTTTATGAAGTTACTGTCGGACACTAAATGTTAAGACTCAGCAGATTTTATCTCATAAATGAATGTCGCTTCTTTTTGTCTCCAAAGTTTACAACATTTGATGTGTCGAATTTACTTTTGGATTAGTATTTAATCCAACGTTAGCTATGTAATGGAATATAAATTTTATGCGACTAAGCTTTTTACTTTCTCTGATGAAGGGGTCCTATGGAATCCCCAAGGCTTACTTAGCTATTTACATAGTTAATGCTCTTACTCCTATTTGTACAGATATCGCATGTGAGGTCATTATTATCAGTTGAGGATCCATTTACTGTACATTAAACATATTTTGTTCAATTACCCTATACTTCTGCGTTAGCGACACTCAAGAGAAAAGATCCTACTAGAGAACCTAGGGTAAGATCTACCCTAGCTTAAAAATGCGAATTCTATTAAAGGACATGTATCTACATTTTAAAGCTTATAAATATTTAACTATCTTTAGCATTAAACTTTATTATATAGTTTGACATGGGATATTTCATATGAGCTTCACGATGACTTAACATTTCGTTGACCCTTTGTTAATATTATTGTGTCCATGGTTATCACCATATAGTCGAATCTTAAGTGTTTAATGGCGCTCATATGTTGATACGTGTATGTGGTAGGGTGTTAACCTTGGCCATGATTTAAATTATTAAAACCCGAGCATGAAAGACTTTGGTAAAAAGATCACATAACTGTGAACCTTGGAACTATACTATGTATAGTCTTCATGCATGATCTCATAGTGGATCCTTCGCTGGCATGCTGGGAGGTAAATCTTTAATGCAGTCTTAAAAGAAATCGTAGTGGGAAGCCTAACTGGAAACCCGGTGGCAGTGGTTTCATGTGACGACCTTGGGCTTGGGGATAGACCCTAACCGAGGTTTGAATGACTATCAAACCCTTCGAAAGTTCATTTCGCTCGTTCATTTAGCAAGGCAGGTAATAGAGGCCGACAGCCTACCGAAATGGTAGGGTTTGAAGGTGTCACGCTGTTTCAGTGTCTTCATGGCGGGTTGCACTGTGTCAAAGTATGTTTGGTTGAAGGCTGTTGCAATTAGGTAAGGCCATACTCACGGTGTAGTGTATTCGTCGTTTTAATTTATCCTTTATAACTTAATACTAAAACCTGTTTATTGTTGTGATGGTCGTGGAGTGATAGGGTATCGTCGATGCTGGGTTGCTATTAAATCCCCTGGAAACTACTCCATCGTGGCTTCCAACGTTAGTCACTGGTAAGTGTCGGCATTTCTTTAATACCCTGACTCAAAATTTTGTTAGGAAATGGTGATGACAGTCGATGAAGTCGGACGATACTGTGCCCAGATGAAATTTTCTCCGGTGTTTGAATTTAAACAGTTTGTTTTTATATTTTGAAAGCCGAATGGGATTTGTAACCGGAAAGGCTGGACCCTTAAGCCTTGGTTTGCATTGCATTATCAATGTTTAGTTTTTAAACAGTCCTGTAAAAACCTTTTTCAAAGATTAAATAAAGAAATGATACTCAAAGATTTCGATGTATGGTTTGATTCCATCCAGAAGGATGTTCTCAGCATTTTCATTATTTTATTAAATGAACATCTTATGTTGCAATTTACATTTGCTTAGGGATACGCCCGTCTTTTAAACATGTTAGCAATTTCAGTTTTATGTGGTTTTAAAAATGGTAGCCGTCATTCCAAATAAATGGATACAGGGTCGAAACCCTATCTTAAATATTTCAACGCTGATGATTGGTATTTTAAATGTTAGGGGTTATAAATCCCAATCTGAATAACACATTTCATATATATATTTTGATAGTTTAAAATAACTAAGGACGAGTCGAAACTCGATCCCTGCATCTTTATAGTTTTTACAATGTTGTATCAATCGTTTATAGAATTATATAAAAGATTGACCTTTTATGGTGAGCCTTTTACGGTCTCGAACCCTGTTCTGAATTAGTTCTTGTGGAGTTTAATTATCGTATTCTTTAAAACCTGACGATGCCTTTCAATGGCTTGGCCTGTGCATTACTTACTATTGTGTTGGAAAAAGAAATATTACTCGTGTATATATCTTATGAAGGTTTTAAAGAGTGCAGAAAATAGTGAGTATTTTCGTTACTACGATTATTATGGTATGATGAAATCTTTTAGAGTTCTGTTTTCGATGATGGATTTGCTTTTTATATTATCTTACCTTAAACGAAGGTATACTACTAGGTTTTGCAATTATATTGTTTTATAAATCTAAGGATTCGGTTTTGAATAGGTTCCTTTTATCATTTAAAAGTTTATTTGATTATTGTTACTTATAAACAAAAAGACTATGCTTTTAATCTAGGTTCTGTTTTGAATATGAAAACTATTTGAATACTATTATTTCTATAAAATGCAATGCGATGCTATAAAGTGTGTTGCTATTTAAAAGTTTCTATTTACTAGATGAATACTATGTTACTGCATTTAGTACATAAAATATTTTTTGAAATATAGACATAAGGGTTATACTGAAATAAAATAGAGTTTCATCTATGATGATCAATCATTGGAATCTATCTTTAATTTAACTTTTCTATATTGGAGTACGTCACATAATGTGTGTGGAAAAATAAAGAAAAGTATTTTAATCAAACATTTTTCATTTCTAATTTTATTTCATTAATAACGGTACAGATTCACATTTATAATTAGCTCAAACTAACTGAAAAATCTCTGCAGATTTATATAATACTTAAACATTTCATAAATAGATATACAGGAAAATAAACACATAAGAAAATAAGAACCTGGAAACTGAAGAGGGAAACAAACACCCAAGGGAGCCTGTTCCTCCCAACCTACTCTTGAAGACAGCCAAATCACTTGTTGTAGGACCCCCGAGCCTGCTCACTGAACCACTAGGGTGAAGATGGTGGGTGGATACAAATGTTATCCTCTGTAGCTCAGCAGTGGTGTTGACAATACTCCAGAATGCGACTTCTTCCTTTCAAGAATATTGAGTTCTGCATAAAGCAGTACTAACTTAGATTAACAGTCTTATCTTAGTCAATCCCTCTAGATTTCCGCTCATCGAATTCACTTGTTCTCTCTAGTTCAAAAATTCATCACAAGGTAAAAGTTGATTATCCTCCGCTCCGATTCGATGGGTATGAATAGATTGCCTAGGTCTTTGGTTAGTTTTACAATTATTGAGCCACCTGCTCTGTTCCACTTTCTTGGGGAACATGACCATTAATGTAGGGAAGTTGTCACTTGCAACAGCTAGAGGTGTGTGGATGATGCTGCCAGTGTCAATTTGCTCTCCACCCCAGTTCATTCCTCCTAGTGGGTCAATGAGCACCCTTTCAACAGTCTCCTTGGGATGTTTGTCTCTTTTATTTATAAATAATAAAATATTAAAGTAATTAATTACAGTCATCCTTGACCCCACTTGGTCAATAATCATAAAACATTACAATAAAATATAACATAATGTTTTTATCATGATATAAAATATTCAGAATTTGGGTATGTGACAAATATCTGACCAAGGATCAGTATTCACGGGCAGATTCTAGACAAGCTTCCAGGAAGCTATGGGAACGCGACTCAACTTGAGCACTACATACCACCCTGAGTCTGATGGATAGACTGAGAGGGTAAAATAGATATTGGAGGACATGCTGAGGATGTATGTAATGGATCAACATACTCGTCAGGAGGAGTTTCTGCCTCTAGTAGAGTTCGCCTATAACAACAGTTATCGGAGTTCCATACAGATTGCACCATTCGAGTTTCTATACGGGAGACCATGCAGGACACCCTTGAGCTGAGATAGACTAGAGGATAAGACCTTGCTAGGACCTGAGGTGATTTAGGAGATGGAAGATCAGATGACAGATATCCGTGCTCAACAAAAATAGGCACATAATCGGTAAAAGAGTTATGCTGATGCACATAGGCTCGACATAGAATATAAGATTGGGGACCGAGTATTTTTGTGGGTAAAACTGCAAAAGAGCACCATTAGGTTTGGGAAAGAAACCTGTAATATCCCAAATTTTTGACTCACTATGTTATGATGTTATATTGGGCCACGACCCTAGCATATGTCATTTATTATTTGGCATATGCAATAACATGTTTTGATTTATTCTTTCATGAGCTGATATATTGGGCATGGACCTTGATTGTTTCATTATTGAATATATATGGGGCAGGAAAGCCCGAATGAATAAACTTATGTTTTATTATGTGAATCGGTTACAAATTATGATATACTGAGATTTCCTTTTTTGTTACATTATACTATGCAGAGCATGATTCATATGGATGATTATGTGGTGTGTTGAGCGTGGACTCAGAAACACACGAATGACCTATATACTGGGCCTAAGCCCTGATGTATCTAGAGTACTCTTGTTACGTGCTGGGCATAAGCCCCGATGTACGTTGAGTGTTGGGAATAAGCCCTAGAGCACTCCAAGCTTGAAAGAAAATGATTACCGGATCCGAGGCCACTTAAATATCCTAGATGTGCCTCACAACCATATTCTAGCTCTAGTGTTGAGTAGAGGCTCTGGAATTGCACTAGCGTAACGCCCATGTGAGAGTGTTGAGTTAAAAGGATCTGAAGAGCACTCGGGGTTACTAGATCTCAAGTGTTAAGTCGAAAGGACTCTGAATAGCACTTATGTGTTTTATCACAACTATTCGAATTGATAAAATAAATCTTATTATCATCAAGTACTGCGGGAACTACCATGTTAAAACAAGGGAATCTGACATGCAAAGGGAGAGACTAGAGGTGCCTATACTAGCTTACCAAAACCGTCCAAAGAAGTGGACCCTATCCTTAAAAATATTTAAAGGAAGTATCATGTGAAGATACCTAATTAAATAAAAGATAAACACCACCACTTAAAGCATGAATTAACTACTAGTGGTCTTCTAGGGTTAACATGCTTAAAAGCCTCAAGGCTATTATTATTGTTATTATTATTCATAATTGTAATAATGATGAATGTTATTATTTAATTACAAAATACATTTATTTTACATAGTTTATACATTTGCTTAATAAATCAGTAATGCATTAATAATTGGACCAGAATAGTAAAAGTTAATCACAAGTGTAAAAAGGCTTAATAAAAAACACTTTAGTTAAACAAACTTGAGAAGTCCTAGTTCCAAAAGAACTAGTAATTAATTAAACAAATACCTTTTTTATAAATTAATTTATTTAATTTCAAATAAACCTTTTTCCCCAACAGTCCTAATTCAAGATTACCTACATAAAGAGGACAGACCCCAAAGTTGGGGGATCATCTTTCTTTTTGTTACAATTCTCTTATGGGATCAAAGAAAAACTCTCTGCTCCAAGAAGTGAAGCCTTCCCACATCAATTTCCCAGATCTGAACTAGCTGCGAATCTAGGGCCTCTATCTCTCAGATTGCATGTCAGAACCAACTCGGGGGGATTCATACTGAACCGGGAATGGTTGTAGGATCATGGTTGGGAGGAACGTGGTAGTACTAAAGTTATCTAATCTAGGATCAATTGTCAGGTTAGTTAAAAGTTCAACAGTTTTCCATTAATCATTTGACTGAGTGTGCAGGTCATTACAGCCAGGAGCAAGCTACATAAATAAGAAGGTATGTGAAACTTACAAGACCTTCACACCAATTATTTTCAGAATGCAAAATTATAATAGTATTATTCTCCTTATCAGTATTAATTCAAGATTTTGCCCAGAAGCCAGTGGCATTGCCTAGCAGGTCTAGCCAGCTAGCCTTTGCTAGTCAATCGAAATTTTTAACATCTAAAGTTAGGGAATCACTAAATATTGTTTTTAAATAGTTGTTCTATTTCTTTCTCATACCTGCCATTTAATTTCTTTTACAAATGCAAAGTATTATTTAGCTACTGTGATCAACATTTATTTTTAGACCAAGCATAGATTATTCACCATTCAAAACGATTTGAAAACCACGTTACACAAAACTTATATATATATATATTTTAACGAGAGTATGGTAGATTTATTTATGATCTAAACCAGTTTCTTTTCCAATCCAAACGAAGTGTTCTTTTGTTTCCAAACCATACCGACGCCACATCGAAAATGAAATCAGTAGTTGCAGAGTGGTGCTAAACGTTCACACATACTTTAGTCTTATATATATATAAATCAAAACACAGGTCAAGGGTCGAATCCCATAGTCTTTCTCTAGCCAAACTTACACAAAAACACATTCTACAGGATTCACGATTTACAAACATAGCATACAACATTTAAATCCTTCACCAAATAGTTCAACGATTACATGGAGCTTTACACAGACCCTTCCCACTAAGCACGTTTTCAACAGAGTAGCTTTCGTCCTATTTAAAAGGTCATAACCCAAGCTAGTAGTCATTAGTATTCTTCGTACAGGATCTTCAGTATTACAAGAAAACCCCAAACATGATTTCTTTCTATCAAACACACAGAAGCACCATAGAACTGGAAATCGATCCAATGCAGACATAGGGTAAAGTAAAACCATAAAATTTCCTCTATTTCTAGTTACAACACAAGGATGAAACCCTGACGCATTATTTTACTTCCATTTCAGACTCATAAACACGCAGGGCAAGAAATAAAATCACCACAAGAGTCCATTACAACAACGCATTCCGGTTGGGATTCATTTTCCTCATTTCAAATCAAAACAGAAATTACATTGACGAAGAAATCAAGGAACTGTGCAGTTTAAAATCATCTAGAACCTACATTTTAAACACTATACATGGTACAGGAAATGAAACACCCGAGCAATAGAAAAACCTAACTTCATGACAGGCCACCATAGAAATTACATCGTAGTCCCATCTGCGATCCAAATCTCTTAAATACATTTTGAAATCCAAACATTCTCTGGCCCAGCCAATAGGAGACCATACTAGACTCCCCAAGGTGAATTAGTAAGCCAAGGGCTTACGGGAGTCTCCCTTACGACAGAACAAGATGCATACATACACCACCAGAGATGCAAGAGGTAGAGCAACATGGGTGGGTAAGCTGGACTTACCAATACCCTGGCCACGCCAACAGAAACTCGGGAGAACTACAACATTGCACACCAAAGCCTTTATCACCTGCCAATACAACAAGTAACACAAATCAACAACCCTGCGATTTATTTATCAAAGGAGGAAAGGTTGGTTCACAACAACGTTGAGTTTGTTCATACCTGAGAGGAGTATGATACCCTCTACGCCACCATCCGTGCCTAAAAATGCTAAGTGTATTGACCACGAGCATAGCTCGGGTCAGAGCACAAAGATAGCCTCCATTACCACGAAGTGTAGAGCAAGTAAACTAGCGAAAACGCAAAAGATAGAACTAAGGTAAAAAGAAAACCCCAATCGATTACAAACCTTCATTGACAGCCTGTCATCCACTATGCATTAAAGAGTAGTTAATATCACACCAACCCTACTCTAGTGGAGGTTCGATTCATTTGTGAAAAGACTATAGTGGAGTCGTGTGACTTTAGCCACGATTTTGTTTAATATGCATAGGGTCTCCTTACCATAAACATTTCCTTAGCGAACCCTTTTTTTTGTATTATGAGCTTTTGTAGTATGGTTCATCCATTGAAGTTGATTATCACTCATAATATTACACCTAGTAAAACTTAAGCAATTGGTGAAGATTGAACCAAATCTCTAGGGTAGAGCAATCATAAGAGGTATACCTGCAAAAACAAACACGAAAGAATGGTATTAGCAAAATGCTAAGTAAGTCGAGAAACACCCAAGCCTACCCTTACCTCTTGGCAACCCTACCGGGGTATGTAATTACCTCTCCTGGATTGTTACAGCACAACACCCACCCTAGAATCAACATATCATCAACAAAGGCCATATCACCTGAAGGTACCATTCAGAAATTCATCATACATTCATATGCATTCATTAAAACAGTATGAAAGCGCACTATTACAGTTATACCGGCAAATGAAAACTCGTAACGAGGACACATTATCTATTTGAATCCACATTGCTTCTGCAGGATTGAAAATGTAAAAAAAGCTAGAATTTATGATTATGAGGAAGTGTAGACTTTCTTTTATCTACAATGAGCATTTACATATTCTTTTCTTAATATTAAAATTGACTGGCAACTCTTTTATTGCAAACAGTATCTATTACAGGAACGGACACAATTTTTAAATTTTTGCTATTTTTGGGACATTATAGAACCAAACTATCTTCTAGGTTTGTGGGACCCTTCAAATTACTAGCAAGTATAGGACTAGTTTCCTATCATCTCGCGTTACCATCATCTTTACATAGGATGCACAATGTTTTTCATGTATAAGCACTTAGGCATTATATTTCTGATTCTTCACATATTATTGACATGAGCAATTTATAGATATTAGACGAAGGGGTCGTGATGAACAAACCGATCTGCATATTGGACCATCGAACACGACATCTTAGGCACTGCGTGATCGACTGGGTTAAAGTTCAGTGGGACAGTTATAGCCCCAGTTCTTCAACCTGGGAAGACACAACTGAAATGCATAAAAAATTTCCGTTTTTGTTTTGAAATTTGGGACGAAGTTTTAATAAGAGGGGGTGTATGTAACACTCACCTCAGTACATTTACTGATTAGACTATTGAGGGCAC
This sequence comes from Larix kaempferi, assembly GCA_027924585.1. Taxonomy (NCBI): domain Eukaryota; kingdom Viridiplantae; phylum Streptophyta; class Pinopsida; order Pinales; family Pinaceae; genus Larix; species Larix kaempferi. The sequence continues at coordinate 288,998 of BSBM01000345.1, read as the reverse complement.
CGATTTTGAAGTGACCCGGTCAAATAAAACATTGACCATAGATTATGCTTTAAATATATTGAATGAAAATGATTGAATAACAAATGAATGATAGATATGCTCGACTGACTGAGAGGTTATGATGATGTTCCATATAAATGCAATGAATGATGCTTTTAAATTCCATAGATGTGAATTAATGATATTGACTTAGATAAAATTGAATGAATATTATGATGCATGTTGAAATGATTTTTATCGTGCAGCGCTATTAATGTGCACTTTGAGTGTGTTCAGTAGCAGGTAAAACGATTTACCGACTGAGTCACAATGGAATAATAAGGGTTGCAAGAACGGGAAAAATACCTAGGGGTACGACGATGGACTGTCGACCCTAAAATAGCACTCCACACACGTGTCGGAAACCATTTCATCTCACCCGGGGAAGCGTGTGCCGTACAGGCGAGGACATAACGATTTGGTCTCCTACAAGAGCTTGAGGGGCGTGCAATAAGAAGGACCTTATTCCTTAAACCACCATTAGTCTCAAAGGAAGTGTAGTTTAGAGATCACGGTAACGATTCCCCGATCACTACACAGTACTTCCCGTGCGAAGAAAAGAAGATTATCGGAAGGACCCGTCGAAGAGGTACATATACAATGACAGGAAAAAATAATACTCACACTTTTTGCATTTAAAACAATTATGCATATATGTTAGAAGTTGCATATAGAATTTTAGAAAATGAAATAAAAGAGCATATTTAATTTATAAAATTTTGAAAAAGAGGTAATTGGGGGTAGATATGCACCCATTATGTCAAGATAGATATGCATGAGATTAATATTGCAAATAATATTTAATTTAATAAATTTGAGGAACAAACACTAAGATAACACTCATTTGGAGACCAACTCCACCTACAACCACTGATTTAGGGATTAGAAAATTAGATTGGGGAGACAACAAAGAGATAATTAAGGGATTTAGGTGCACACTCATATGGGAGTGACACTTGTTGCATGAGGATAAATAATAAGGAATTATTATATTAAAAGTTTATTTGTGCATGAGAGACACAAGTCATACAAGACTTGGGATATAAAGAAAGGGAGGAGAATGAGAGGGTCTCTCTTGATCTCTAGTGTTGGATGGGATTCGTAATAGAATTTTTCATTAGAGCATGATCCTTGGAGTTTGGTAGATAGCTGCGGGGGGTTGGGAGATCCCCTCGGAAGGTCAAGGATGGTATGTTCTTGCGACCCAAATTGATCCCAAATTAATCGGGGGTTCGGGAGGAAGAAGATTACTCCTGATAAGGTAGGGAGGTCAACCCAGAGGTATTTTGGTAAATAGTCAAGGCTGGGATTGATTCAGATCGGACGCTACTTCAACGTGTTCCTTACAGTACGATTGATCTTCAAAACAGGTTTGAATATTTAAGTTTTCTTTTTCCTTCTCTTTTTGCTTGATTATTTGCGAATGAATATGTTGAAGATGATTATACTAGTGGAACGTCTGAGCTTATTAGACCTCATAATGATTTAGAATGAGATTAGTTGTATGCCCTGAGTATAAACTTTTATATGATCTATATAATATTATGGAACTATCTCTACGGACAGGCCCGAACCCTTCCAATATAAAATTATAGATGATTATAAACCTTGAGAATTTGTTGTTCTGGAACCCGTGTATGCTTTATTCTGAAGATTGATCAAATTTCATTTATGTAACTGCGTTTTCATTCTCTAATCAAATCAGATTTATTCTGAAGATCGATTTGGATTTCAATTATGTGACTGCATTTTCATTCTCTAAGTTTCTGAAGGAAGAATCCAATCAGATTGAGTATCATTGTTTATTCTGAAGATCGATTTGGATTTCAATTATGTGACTGCGTTTTCATTCTCTAAATTTATGAACGAAGAATAAAATAGGATTGAGTTTCATTGTTTATTATGAAGATCGATTTGGAATTCAATTATGTGACTGCGTTTTCATTCTCTAAGTTTCTGAAGGAAGAATCCAATCAGATTGAGTTTCATTGCTTGTTATGAAGATCGATTTGGATTTCAATTATGTGACTATGTTTTCATTCTCTAATTTTCTGAAGGAAGAACCAAATCGGATTAAGTTTCATTGTTTATTCTGAAGATCGATTTGGATTTCAATTATGTGACTGCGTTTTCATTCTCTAATTTTCTGAAGAAGAATCAAATTGGATTGATCTTCATCTTATATTCTGAGGATCGATTTAGATTTCATTTGTGTGACTGCGTTTCCATTCTCTAATTTTCTGAAGGAGGAACCAAATCGGATCGAGTTTCATATTATATTCTTAATATCGATTTAGATTTCATTTTTGTGACTGCGGTGTCATTTTAAAATCTCCCGAAGAAAAATCAAATCGGATTGAGTTTTGTTTTAATCCTGAAGATCGATTTAGACTTCACCATGGGACTGTGTTTTAATCGTTTAAAATTTATGAAGGAAGAATCAAACCAGATTGAGTTTGATGTTATATTCTGAGAACCGATTTAGATTTAAACTATGTGACTGCGTTTCCATCTTCTAATTCTTGGAAGGAAATCCGAATCGGATTGGGTTTTAAATTTAAAACTATGAAGATCGATTTAGGCTTTTTCTATGTGATTGTGTCTTCCTTATTAATATTTCCATCTATTTAGATCTATTCTATGTGTTGCATTGATATTTAAGGACTGACTTCATTGGATATATATATATATATCCGATAGAGCATCTACGCACAGATTTCCACCCTGAGACCTGGATGAAACAACGCACCCTTTGATCGAAAATCCCAATCACCAAGTTCTGCATGATCAAGTACTTATCCTGAGAGGTTGGATAACTTGAAGTTGATTTGCAGGACAACACTCCCGAGTCCTCCATTGTTAGCGTAACTTCTGTAGGGAAGAGTAGCGGAGGCCACAAATTTAGGGACTCTTAACGCCTAGACCAATTCGACTTAAGGGTAGGTGGAAGGTGGACTAATACCTACAGACTCTTGTTTGATGCATCAAGTGCTCATTAAAATAATTACATGCTGGAGTTATCACTTACTTGACCGATTCCGAGTGGCATTGAGTTTCCTAACTGATTGTTTATACCGTTACAAAAATACAACTATCAATTTTTAAACGATTATCGTTTTACTAAGTTGTATTTTAATTATTGCAACGCCACAACTTTAGTTTTGTCTTCTCACTTCAACGAATTTTACTCAGTCCTCCTATAACTTGTTTCATAAATTGTTTCCCTCGAATGAATTTTAGATTGCACACATTTTTTTGTTGCAACTGTTTAATTACGTGTTAATAAGAAAATCAAGGATGAAAATTATGATTATCTAAAACACATAATTACATGATTAAATGAATGGATTATATATATATGTGTGGGTGTTAAATGAATGGAATATAATTATACATATAAATGTGTTATTATGTGGTTAAAATGGATTATATATATATATATAATTATGTGGTGGAATGAAGGAATTATAATTATATATAAATGTGTTATTATGTGGTTAAATGAATAGATTATATATATACATAATACAAATTTATATATAATTATAAGTTCTTCATTCCACATATATATATATATATATATATAATTATGTGGTGGAATGAAGGACTTATAATTATATATAAATTTATATTATGTGGTTAAATGAATGGATTATATATATATATATATATATATATATATATATATTGGAATGAAGGAGTTATAAGTATATATAAATATGTTATTATGTGGTTGAATGAATAGATTATATATATATATATATATATATGTTAATGTTATAATTATATAAATTTATATTATGTGGTTAAATGAATGGATTATATATATATATATATATATTTTGAAATGAAGGAGTTATAAGTATATATAAATATGTTATTATGTGGTTGAATGAATAGATTATATATATATATATATTATTGGTGGTTAAATGAATAGAATATATATATATATAAGTATGTGGTTTAATGAATGACTTATATATACATTGCCTGTATGATGATAACAAATAAATAAACAATAAGAGGATGCATAGGATTTAATATATATAAATATGAGTATATGAAACGGACTATGCTAATTACATTTTTATATGCATTGTACTAGTGAAGAGATTTAGCGAGAGAAGTAAATTATAAGTTATGTAGTTATATATTCTGAAAAGGGATTCGCTTATACAATTATGTTACAATGTAATTAGTGTACTTAAATTATTATAAATAAGTTATTTAAAATAAAAATAAAAAATTATTACTTACCGAGGAGGCTACCAAAATATAATCTTTTAAACACAAGGCATAAGTTACTACCAAACATGCACCTCAAACTTCTCTTCCTCCATAAAAAAATAAGATCATCTTAAATCTAAAAAATAAATAAATTAAACTTATTAAATTTCTTTTACACTTACCATTACAACTTATTATAGCTCTTTTTAAAAAATGAAACATATCTCACTTTTACAAACAACATGAACCTCTTCGACCGCCACATTATCAAGATAACTTTAATAGTGATCAAAACCTTGTGAATTTTCCATAAATTTTACTAATTTCTCAATAGCCTTATTTTTACCTTTAAAATAATTTGTCCAACAACCCATATGATAACCCATTGATCATCGAAACTTCATATCACAAGGTGTGGTTGACTTAAATGATACCCAATGGCTGATGTGGCCCAAAACAAATTATACCTTTGGTTGTAAGCTAATGAGAGATATAAAAAAATATACCTTTGTGTGTGACCTAATTATTAAATGGTTTGCATCTAAACTAATCAAACATAAAATAAAAATAAAAGTAAAAATATACCTTTCGGCCTCGTAATGTTTGAAAGATGCCCTAGTCCTACTACAGGTTTCTTTAAGTGGAAGTTCCACAGGCTCCTTTGTTGTCAGTGTGGTGGCGTATTTTTAATGGAGTAGTCAAAACTATTTGCTTTTTCGGACTATTTTTTAAGGAATTCAGTGACATTATCCATTTTCGCGTATCCTAAAAGGGCGATCATTTCATTCATATTTGGTCACTCATTTTGGGCGAGGTGGGCATATTTTGATAGAATCTGTAAAAATTATGAAGAAATGTGTGTAATAATAGAGTTTAAATTTTTAGAATGTGGGTGTTTTTAGTTTTTTAAGGGTATAAATCTATTTATATATTCAGAATCACAATTTATATAGTATTAGAGATAAGTTTTTTTGAAAGAACATAGTTGAATTCTTACAATTTTTTTTTAGGAATGGTAATGCATTTAGACTTTTTTCTATCAGTTTTTGCTGAATTTTCGTTATTCAAATTATAATTTTGATTTAAAAATAAACTCAATTTTTTTGATTATTTGGTTTTTGTAATTAAAAAAAAAAAACAATTTCAACCTTATTTTAAATACCATAACCATTTAATTTGTGGCTGGTGATAGGACACAAGTTAATTGTCACCATAAACTATTTGTGACTAGTTTTTCATACATAGATGCATCAATTATCAGTAATTTTTTATATTCTTTTATCTCTCACATTCTTCTAATTATCTACCATAAACCATTAATTATCCATTCATCAGCTACTAATTATCCATAAACAATAATCAACCCCAAATTCTATAATCAAAACCAAAATCCATTAAAATGGATTCTAATACTTGGAAAATCTAAGACAACTACCATCTGCCATACCATCTGCCCGTCAACAATTCTTTACCACCACTTCATATGTAGTTGGGCTGTATTATTCTCTTTGGGGTTGAACCGTTGACTCTGCTCCCATTAACGTTATAGGTTCAGGCCTGCAACTCCTTACAGCAATGTAAATGATCCACAAAATATTATATATTCGGCATCCCTCTTCCTTCACAGTTCAATCACCGTCGGTGAGGTAGACGAAGGGTATGGATATCACAGCCGTGAACGACGAAAAGCTGCACCAGGGTTCGGATATGGACATCCTAGCCGTGAACGACGAAGAGTTGATCATGGAAGCTTCGGCCTTAAGGATGGCGTATTCTATAGTGAATCCCTATCTTCTGAAATGTGCTCTTCGTCTTAAAATCCCCGACATCATTTCGAGAGCCGGCCCTGACGCTTCTCTTTCCGTCCAACAGATCGCCGCCCAACTACCCTCTGAAGCTCCCGACCTGGACGCCCTCTCCCGAATTCTTATTTACCTTTCCACCATGGGAATCGTGCAGGCTATCAGGCCAACGGCGGATGTCCTGGGAATTGACGCAGCAGCTCAGAGCATGAAATACAGGCTTACCAATCTCACCAAAACCTACTTCGTCTCTCAGGACATTAGTCCCTTGAGCCTCGCTCCCCTCGCTCTCTTGCAGACACACGCTGCTTTGACGCTCGCCTGGGACCATATTCACGAGCGTGTGCTTCATGGCGGCGATAATTTCCAGAATTCGAGTGGCAATGGTGACGATCTCTGGTCTTATGTAGCAAGGAACCCGGAGGTCAACGACGTCCTCAACGCAGCCATGGTCTCTCTCACAAAGATCTATATGAGAGACATTTTGACAGCTTACGATGGCTTCAAAGACGTGAATACACTGGTAGACGTGGGCGGAGGGCACGGAGAAGTGACTAGTCAAATTATCGCTGTGTACCCTCATATCCACGCCATCAATTTTGATCTTCCTCATGTCATTGCAACTGCACCCACTCTTCCAGGTATTTCCATTTTCCTATCTTATATATTCACTCTTCCTCTTATTGCCATTTGAGCAAGGTTGATGGATATGCAGATACTTTGACAGGCATAAAACACATCAGTGGAGACATGTTTGAAGGCGTGCCCTCGGGTGATGCAATTTTTATGAAGGTGAGATTTAGTTGGTTACTTATCGTCATTAAGTTGGATTTTAGAATAGCTTATGCAGTTTTTACTGAATGTATTTTCTCTCTGGCTTTGTTACTATGGAAAGCAAATACTACATCTATGGGACGATGACGACTGTATGAAGCTGCTTAATATGTGCTACAATGCCATTTCACATGGAGGAAAATTAATAATTGTGGACGCAGTTTTAGATACCAGCGAAGATTGTGATCCAATAGGATCTGGCCAGCTCATGGATATGATTATGTTGAATTGTTTTCGTGGAGGAAGAGAAAGGACCAAAAGGCAATGGTATGAACTTTTACAGTCGGCTGGCTTTTCTTTATCTAAAATAATGGGGAGGAAGGGAAGTAAAATTAAAATTATTGAAGCAGTCAAGCTTTAAGCCGAAGATCATTATTATTTTAGTTTCCTTCTTTTTGAAGGAAAGAAACTGATCTGGACGAAGTTTTATGTTCAAAATGGAGGATTAATTTATATTTTAGTTTATTTGCATATGATAAGAAGTTAAACTGTGTTTTTGTTATTGGGATGTTTTATGAAGTAAAGTTATGAAGTTAAACTGTGTTTTTGTTATAAGGCTGTTTTGTGAAGTAACTAGTAACAACCACATTTTTAAATGTAGTTGATATTCGTTCATAGGAACATCACCATATTCATATAAAAATGACATAATGCATATAAAGGCCATATAAAAGATGAATGCATACAAATGCCATAAAGATGAATACATACACAACATAAGAGAACAAAGCAGAGCTATGTTTATTGTATCTTATTTATAGATTGCACAAAGATATTTTAACAGAAAAAAAGAAAGCTACACTGTATTTTTGTGTGTGTGTTATTTATTGTATATTAATAATTTTATCAAATACAAATATATTAAACATTCAAAATATTATTGGAATTGTATATATATTTGTTGGAATTACATAATTATTAAAATTGTATATATATTTTGTTAAAACCAGATAAATTTTTGAATTACGTATACTTTATTAGAATTGCATAATCTAAATGTTAAGGATTAATGAAAAATGACCATATCACCAAAACATTTCAAGCAATTGAAAAAAAATTTCCAAAACCAGGGCAGCATGAACATGGATGTCTTGGATTCTCTTCGCCGATTTCATGGAATAGATTGCTATTTGAGGTTATTGTTCCTTTCTCTGCTTTAACTGTAAAAATTTGGGAATGCTGGAAGTTTCTTCGAATTAGATCCAGATCCAGAATCCATAATGGAATTAGCGTGAAGAATAAACCTATCTTGGTTTCAGGCACTAAATATTGTACTATCTATTTATTGAAATAGGAAATAGTGTTTTGCATTGCTGTTTATCATCTCCTGAAGATTTTGCACATTTATTAAAAGGAAAGCTTTTATTTTGTCATTTCCAAAGTAATTAGTGGGTCCTTATCAGGATTTAAATAGTGGCGATGCCAGTCTGAAAAGAATGAGCCATATGCTGACAAGAGAAGGCGCTGCTTGGTAGATTATTGTGCCATTTTTTTTGGGAGATAGCATTTCTATTATGCATATGATCGTGGAAGCAAGGAAATTGTTCTATGGGAAGGTCATTAATTACTGCATGCAACAGTTCAAATAGCTGCTATATATTGCTTAAAATACAGAAGTTTGAATCCAATTTCATAAATGCCGCATCATAAAGGATCCGACATTTAAAATTTGCATCAAAAAATGGTGAATGAGCAGAGTTATTGAACTGTTGTTTTATACCTAGCATTGACATAATTTAACATAATTTAAATTGCAGAAGATCAAATTCATTTAGGCATAGGATTCATATTAATGAATTGTGTAAATTATATGTCCCTCAATTACTTATTGTCTTGAGGATGAACCGTGATTAAGGTTCGAAACTTGTACTTTTCACAATGGATACTGCGTTATCCCCGAATTCTTCACTAAACCCTCAATACAGGAATCTACAATACTATTTTTTTTATTTGATCAGATTCCCTGTGTAAAGTCGATGATACAAACTCCCATTGGAAATTAACTCAAAGACCAGAATTCGCTCACCTGCAGATGCATCACTCAGAATTATTGAAAGAAAAATATAGAAACTGAATTATAAACGATAAAGAAATCACATTGTAAGTTACTGCAGATTGAAACAAAATTGATTAATATTTGTTGTTTTTATAGATGAACATATAAAGAACAAACCAGATTAACAATAAATGAAATACAAAACTCACTTAAATTTTATGCCCGGGTTTTAACCTTCAAAATTCCTCTCATCGTTTTAACTTAATTTGTTAAATTTGACATAAATATCACTACGAATCAGCTTTAAATTAATATGCATGCTTTCAGATGGGAAAGCCAATAATTTGAAAGGACTTTGTATACGCTGCAGGTACATAACCATTAAAAAATATTTTAGTATAAAAGCTCAATGTTTTTGTCTTTCTCACAACTGTGTATGAAAATCATACATGAACTTATAAATAACTAAATGTATTTATTTATTTATTTTTGCCTTGAGATGGGTGAGAAAATAATTGGTTAAATATTTTGAGTTTTGGATTTTTTGGATTTTTTTTCGATTGCTTGAAATGTTTTGGTGATATGATCATTTTTCATTAATCCTTAACGTTTAGATTATGTAATTCTAATAAAGTAATAAAGTATATATGTAATTCAAAAATTTATCTGATTTTAACAAAATATATGTACAATTTCAACAATTATGTAATTCCAACATATATATATATATTTTTTCCAGCAAAAATATATATATATATATATATATATAATTCTAATAATATTTTCAATGTTTAATACATTTGTATGTGATAAAATAATTAATATACAATAAATAACACACATACCAAAACATAGTGTAGCTTTCTTTTCTTCTGTTAAAATATATCTATGTGCAATCTATAAATAAGATACAATAAACATAGCTCCGCTTTGTTCTCTTATGTCTTGTATGCATTAATCTGTTATATGGTTTTTGTATGAATTCATTTTATATGGCCTTTGTATGTATTATGTCATTTTTTATATGGTTATGGTGATATTCCGATCGGCTAATATCAATCATATTTAAAAATGTGGTTGTTGCTAATACACGTATATACTTAATAGATAAATCCTTAATCACTAATTAAAAGACTAAAAGATAATATTTTATGAAATAAAGATCTCTTACAATATTTATGTGTTTTGAATATTTAATTTGAATTTAAATATATTAGTTTTTTTCTTCATGTAAATTTCATAATATGCTTTATAATTCTTAACTAAATTAAGAAATAATTATATATATTAAAAATATTTATAATATTTTTTTTATAATTATTTATTTTAAATTTAGAATAATTACCATAAAATAAATTATGAAGTTATATTTATTTCATCTTGAGGCAATTAAAAAAATATTTTTTTGGTCAATCCAAATTGTAAATAATAAACATTTATTCAATATAACTATAAGAAATTATATACTTTTTAATTTTGATTGGTGTTTGGTTTTAATTTAACAAATTTTATGGGTGGTTTAAATATTCTAAGTTTTCAATGTTTTACGATAATTTTTTTTTGAAAATTATAAATATTAGCTATGGAAATTGCATAATTTGGGTGTCATAGGGTATTCAAGGTTGTTGAATCTATTTATGAATTAAAAAACACAATTTAAACACTTCCAAATTTAGGTTAGAATATCTTAGAATTTGGGGTGGACTACCCTCTATACTTTACCTTTAGAATTTGGGGTGGACTACCCTCTATACTTTACCTATATTGAAGGAGGATGGATCCATATTGATTTTATGGGCATTGTTCAAAATTCAAAATAAACAATTTTAAAAATAAAAAAATAACTCCTAGTCTATGCATTGATAATTCATAGCTCATACGTGGATAACATGTAGTAACACAATCCGGTTAACTCAAGAGGTGACAAGTAGTTGAGACATACAAACAACCAATGATTACAACTAAGTATAGAGAACAAGTAACAAATAACTTGATTGCACTTAGGTTATGACCTATGAGTGTTCACCTACCACAAATTAAGTAGTTGTGCTAATCATAACTATATTCTAATTTGATAAATATAAAAAATTATATATTTTTTGAAACTATATATTTTGATGTTTTTTCTTACACAAATTTTCAAATTGCTTCAAAATTTTATTTGGTTTAATTTTTTTTATCCCATTTGACTAAATAACAAAATTAATTTAAAAAAAATTATATTCGCTGATAATGTTAATGTATAACGTGATGGCTCTTTGTTGCTGCTACCGTTTTAAATTCCATGACTGCATTGCTTTCACTTTCAAATTTTGGTTTAGAAAGACCGAGGTCATAATATTGTTTATAAAAAAATTTATAGTCAAAATTGATTAGACATAATAAAATTCGGTTTAAAATGAATAAAAAAAATTATACTCAAAATTGATTAGCCATAATAAAATTCGGTTTAAAATGAATTCATGCTGGTTTAGAAGGAAATTGATTCCAACTAAAATTGCTTAGTGATGAGGTCCATGAGATAAATTTTTTTTGACAACTTTGTTTGTTAACCTAACTGCTGTTACTGTGTAGTGAGTCCCATACATCGGGTTGACGCAGGGACATACATCGGATTATTATAAATTACTGCTGCTAACGTGCTCATTTCAATTTTTCCAAGAACCTCCGTCTTTACTATTTAGGGTTTTGATGCCCTGGACTGTTTGGCGGCCTCATGAAACAAGGAGTCATGAGTTGGATAGAGGGATCCCTACTTACTTTCGTCTAAGTAAAAATCCCGCCAATCATCTAGGAGATCCAGTCCCATATAGCAATCAGGTATTTTGAATTAATGCTCCCTACGTGCTTTGGATTTTTATGTGGATAGTCCCGTACAAATGACTATTGTCATATGATGTTTTACCTACTTGCATGATTGTTTTAACAAGCATGATGGCACTATGTATTATTATGTTTATGATGCAACTTTAATAACATCAACCTGTGGTCGTGACGGTCGATTAAGACACCGTGCTTTCATTTATGATGATCAAATCACTGTGATTGTTATTGCTAATACATGTCATCATTTTGAAATATGCGGATTTGCACTTTGATGGAAGTTCATACCACTTTTTCCAATGAAACCCCCACTATGAGTAATGTTAATAACCCCTACCCACCTAAGCATTCAACGAGTTCATCTTGCAAACTTCGGCATTTAAAACCATCATTAAACGTTGGTCTTTTAGAAGTTCACATCACAAAGTTGTTGTAACATACCTCTTTGTTGAAACATTTTATGTTTGAAGAAAACATTATCTTAACTTTTATTGTAAAGTTTTATATTTGGACAAGTGGCCAAGGATGACTGTAATTGCACAATATTATTATTTAATAAAATAAAATAGGAGACACTCACCCAAAGAGATTGTTGAAAGAGTGTTTACCAACCCACTAGGTGGAATAGAATCTGGGGTAGAAGGCAATGGACAAGTGGCAACATCATGAAATCAATAACTAGCTGTTGTTATGGGACATCTCCCTTGAATTGTGGTCATAGTTCCATGAAAAATGGGACTGGAGCTTGAGGCTCATTTATTTGGAAACTGACCACTAAAGACCTAGGCATCTTTATAAAGCAATCAAATTGAGGAGAGGCTCACACTTTTTCTGATGAGAAAATTTACCTTGTGGTTCTGTTGTATGCACACAGGAGATTCGATGAGGGGAAGCTATGTTTTGAGTTGTAATGTAAGTCTGTTCCACTTCTGCTAGATGCAAAGTTATTTCCTACTTAGAGCAGAGGTTTTGAGGTGTATTGCAAGTCTCCATTGATTGCTAGAAGTATAACCTGAGTGCCTTGCTTCTACACAGAGTCTTCTACCTAGTGGTCCAGTAAACAGGCTCGGGGGTCCAAAGGAGCAAGTGATGTTGACTGCTTCTTCTCGAGAAGGTTGGGAGGAACAAGCCTTTTTGGGTGTTTGTCCACCCTATCTATAGTTGCAGGTTCTACTTGCTATTTCATTTTCTAAGTAGTTATAATTTATTTTCTATAGTTGTTGAGTTAGTATTCATTAATAGATATCATCATACATAAGTAAATGTTTGATTTTCTGATCTGATTATGATTCTATAGATTGTTCAATAAGTATATGAAATGATAGAATAAATGCCTTCCCTGTATTTTTCCACGTATTGTTTTTGTACCGTACTCTAGTACAGGGAAGGGAGATTAAAATATATAAATGATATGCATCGAGCAGAATGAATGAATAGACTAACTCTGTTATGTTTCCCTTTATCTATTATATTTTTCAAATTAAAATATCTTATATTCTCAGTCATAGAAAAATATAGCTATATATATATTATGTAGACATTAGAATATCTTCACATTTATAACAAAAGAAATAATAGAAACTCAAACAGTTGTATGTTTATGCATAAACCTAAGATTTAGTTACAGGTTAACTATTTCCTTACAACAAATACTAAATACACATTATCTTATCATTTTCCCTTAATACATTTTAGCATTCAAACTTCACTATTGTCTTTCATCAATATTTATGAAATTTAGATCGCTGTAAAACAAACATAGCAACATCCATATTATTGAGACGTTATAATATCTCTACTTTTGCAGCAACAGATTAAAATAGGGTTTAACTTTTTCATGTTTCTAAACTTTTGCAAAATATATTTATAGCCTCTTATTATTTTACCTATCCATTTGAATCTCCTAATAATACTTTTAATCATTTTCTAGTATATTTATATAGTACCAAAACGGTTACCAACATTCAAGATTTGAAAACAACTATCGATACAAACTTACTGTGTAAGCAAAACTATTAACATTCATCTTATCATTGATACTATAGATCGTTAGACAAACAAACAACTCTGCTTGTGGACGAATGTCCCATTCGACACAACCCTAGCTACTTATATCATAACATACAGTAAACATTCAACACTCAACGAATCAAATAGAATTTACAAGACAAAGCTCAACTATACAAGGATTCTTTCCTTATACCTGCAGGTTACATTCGAAACCCTAAGAGAACCAAAATAACCTTAGTATCGAAACGAGTTCATAACCAACCTCACAACCAACCCTTAATATTTCTAAACACTAATTTCATTTCCCATGCTCGACATTTGAATAACACAGTCACACTTTAAATTATCTTGTACAAAGCCAACATTGACGAAGGAACACCTTTGACATCCATAACAAAAACAGTCGAATAATTTTCACGAAAACTTAAGATTCGACCAACACTTTAGTTAAACGAGACTGGGTCTCAACACTTAGTTCGACTTCTTAAACCTATCGAAGTTATTCTTCAACCAAAAACAAGTTCAGGGTTTGAATCTTCAACACGAGGCATTTAGCCTTTGGCACTCGGCCATTTAACAATGCAAAACATTTCATAAACAAAGCATTGAAATATATTAACACAGGTCCTAGAGCATTGCTCTCAGACACGATGAATACAACAACATTAAGTTACACGTACTAGAACCGTCTCATTCCATTAAAACGATCGAGGGTTAAACCCCTTCAACAGTTGTTACATTTCAACAAATAAATATATAGTGAAACGATATAAAGCTAACACCGAAGTAGGTCGAGGATCCCATCCTCCCTAAATTTGTCTTTTGGTTCATAAACTTAACAACTAAATCCATATCCTGAGCTAAACCACAAACCGAAAGCTTCGGTTAAAACCAAACAACGACCAACAGTTGCCAAGAGTAACCTATAGGAAAAACCACCAAGGCTTACCGGTTGTTTAAGCAACATCTCCATATAGCTTCAAACATAGCACCTTGTAGACGAGTTTTCTTGCCATCAAAATCATTGGATGGTTAAAAGATGCAATACAAAGTTTCGAAAAAAAAATATAGGTAACAGTAACATTCTGGAACTAAGACATTACCTTCTTAAAGCAACTGTGGTTCGAAACTGAGCACTCCTACAACCGACGTTAATCCTCAGCCATTCAAAACACCAAAGCTGGTGTAGAACCCTCATTTCATGGCTCGGCTCTTAATACTTTAACTAATGACTGTAATCCTTCCAGAGGTCATGGTTCGAAACTCGGGAGGTGCTCTAAAAACCAGAAACGAAACCCTAAAGACCCGTAGGCTTGTCGGCCTCTCTACCACACCACTCCGAAACAGTGAATGCAAAATGGTTATGACATCGAAGTGGTAAGCCCGAGAGCTGTTAGGGTTAGCACCTTAACCAAGGAGACCACGTGAATGCTACCACATTGGATTCCATTAGGAATTCCACTAAGGAAGCCTTTAATGCACTTTATTAACACAACTACCACAAGTACGAAGAACTGTCAGCTTGATCATTCAACACGATGTGGTTCGATCACCTATATAGTTAAACATTGCATTATTAGTATATCAAGGTCGCTAAAGGGCCAAAGTCAAACATTATCATATAATCCAAAGTGTTACATCATCGTTTATTAACCAAGGTAAGACCTCGACCATAGATATGGGAGGTTTAGGAACTTAGGTCTATAGAGTCATATATCATTAAATCCTTGGTGTTACATAGAACATTATTAAAACAAGACCCTTGTGTATTATATAAAGACCAAAAGCATGCATGGTAACATAGTTACAATGGTATAAAATTATAGGAGTAATGCAAATAGAAATAGTTATAACTATAGGCACTATTACAATATCCTAAGCATTAAAATAGTCATCACATAATTTAGAGAAATGTACATAAAGAACAAAGTTATAACTATAGCCTTTTGACAAAGTCACCATAATAACATCACATTATGGGGTATAAATATATTGCATAGGATCAAAGAATAGGATTAAAATTACTTTAGCACTTAGGATAAGATCCTATTACTATAAACATTTAATACTTAGTATAATTTCCTCAAGTAGGATTTGAATTACTTAAACGCTGTTTTTGAAATGCTCATTTTGTAAAAATACTTGAGTAATTAAAATAACATAAATGCTGAGAGTAGAGTGTAATACAATAAAGTCATATAAAACAATCTGATACAGTTATAGTTGAAACAACGATCAAAGCAGATCTCACCCTAAAATGATTTGCAAGTTATTCTACTTCTCTTTTTAAACTTGAAAGATAATTGAAGATATTTAGGACCTCCGTATTTCACTTTCGAAACACTAACTTTATCTTACCCGTGATCTGCGACAAGAATGTTCAATGCTTTAGCTAATAGCTAAGTAAGCTTCGCAGTACCCATAGGACCGCTTCATCATCAAAAGGAAGAACAAATAGTTAGTACATATAAACAATAGCAAGTAAATGTATAAAGCATCGACAACAAATCTAGGATGCACAATTGAGGCAAGAATCATCCAATAGCACCCTAATGTAGACGTAATTACATTTCACACACATCGTAAAACAATACACATGCATAATCATTATAATATTTATTCCAGCATGTCTTTTAAATGAACAAACAAGTAATTATTATATTTCCGCACAACAAGTATAGCAATTAATGCTACGTTGAAATTTTTTTAATTTTTGTAAATTTTTTGGATGTTACAGTTGTCATGAGCCCTGATCAGTAAAAAGGCTAGGTACTAGTGAGATGGCTGGTTCCACTAGCATTTTTTGACACTTGTGTACAAGAAGGCTATAATTTAGACAACTCACTCTGTCTACATTTTTTTGACTTTTCCTTGTATTTCACAATGTTTGTTTTCCATCACCCGTCTGTGCATACTCCCAACAAGGTTCAATTATGTTCCCTCTCTTTGTGTCTAGAGGTATTCCTTATACGAATTTTGCTATCATGCCTATCAATGTGATCCCTCAAGTCTCATTACGATGACAATATGGGCTTGATTAAAAGGTTTGAACCAATAAATGCTGAAACCTTGGAAGCAGACAAGCGATTGCGTGAGCTCTTCTCTAGAGTTCAATGGATGACACTTTTTAGGAAGTTTCATGGGTATAGTAAGGTAGCTACCAAAGAGTTTGCTAAGTCCTTCGATGGTGAGAAGTTTGTGATAGGTGATGTGAATTTGGTATTCAATGAAGAGTTTATTTCTCTCGCCACTGAACTCCCTCTACTCGGTGAGAGATGGTTCAAGCACACTTCATTGAATAAGGTACCCTAGAGGACATTACTAGCCAAACCGGTTCAGGCATGAAAATTTACCAAATGTATGCCCCTCAATATTTTAAAGGCTGAATGGTAGAAAGTATTAGCTCCTATGTGTCAATTTATAATGTGTGAAGGCCAATATTGCATTGTCCTGAGATATCACATTTGGATTTTCATGGAATTAATTGGTGATACCCTTAATCTACCTCACTTCCTGCTTAGAAGTTTGACATCTATGTCTTCATGGTATCACAATACCTTCAACGATTTTGAAAGGGTTTTATGTCATTATTGTCTTATAAGAATCTTAATTGAATTTCAACTCATAAAATTAGGCGATTATTGGCATGAATTCTGCAAGAGAAACCATTTTGATGATTTCCCTACCACAACGGTTGAGTCAGATAAACATGATTCTCATGAGATTGACTCCCATTCACCTTCAGTTTCAGTACAAGTAAACTCAATTAGCATCGATTTCGATCAAGACTCGAAATAAAATATTGATGGAGTCGATGATGTGGATAGATGCATTGTCATAGAAGACCCGGTCATTCAAAGCAATGACTTATCCCATGTGTAGTCGGTTTCCCAAACTCATCACACAACTGAACTTATTCGGGATGCCACTGCTGGTCCTTCTCTCATTTTGAACCCTGACGAAGATTCTCTTACCCCCAACAAACAAACCCTTCCAAGGACTCCAATCATTAGTCAAGCACCAGGGGTTGTCTACCCTATTCAGGACATGGAGGGTCGAGTAAGTCGTCAGACTACTCTAGTTGACCAGCTGCAAGTGTCTCCCTTGCACAATAGTTTGTTGAGAGATTCGAACACTATTCCTCACAGCACTTAGATTTAGGATTTTGATGAACCTTTAGATATTATCACTAATAACGCCTTGGAAATTCTAGGATCCATTCGATTCCTTAATGCTTTGAATCATTTGAAATTTGTTGTTGACAATGCATCTCCTAAAAATCCCAATCATCATCCTATAGGTAATAATTCTGGGGTTATCCGCGCAAGACGATGATAAGTTAGTAAAATTGAGGTTATAATGCACCAAACCACCAACAACACGGGTAAAGAAGATAAATTGACCAACCTTTAGTCAAATGGTAAATGTAAGGATTCACCAAAACAGAGTGAAGAGGCTCGTCGGGCTCTTCAACAGGCTGCAAAAATTGTTACCATCAAACAACAAGCCCAACTCTTGTCTCGCTACACCCGAAACATGAAAACCAATTGTCTCGCTACACCCGAAACGATACTCTATTCCAGTGATCAATATTTGTGATGAAGACGTCTGCACACCCAGGGAAATTGCCGTGTGTGACAAACATAAAGTTAACGGGTCAACTGCGCAACCATGCCCAACGCAAGGTGACAAGAATATGAAATTGGGCTGTAACTTTAACTGCCACAATTTAATAGATTATTATCGGGAAAAGATTTATTCAATGACAGATCTTGTTAATTATCTCCAAGATCATATCAACTAGATTTACGCACATAAAATTATATTAAATGAACAACATCAAAATGAAATTAGTGAGTTAAAAAGAAACTCAAGGCTTCCACCAATGGTACAGTGATTCACACTTTGGGTGTTAATATTTTCGTAAATCCTAATCCTCTAGAATCTACCAAATCAAAGTGATCGAAGTCATGAGTCCATGCTTTAGTTTATTGTATATATGATTTTTGCGTTATGCCTTTGGATGAAGGTAAGCCATATTTAGTTATTTTTATTTTTAATCCGGTTAGGTTTGTTAATATATTTTTGTGTGTTTATTTTTACAAAAAGTAGCTACAGAATCTTCGATTCTACAGCCACTTCATTCTAATATTTTTATTTTATTATGCTCTTATTTTAATAATTTGTTCCTTGTTTATCTCCGACTGAAACAATGCGGAAGTTAGAAGGGAGCTACTTTCAATCGAAAAGTCCCAGCTTGCAGCAAACTATTCAATATAGGGGAATATTGATAAAAGTTTACTCCTATAAGATCGAGAATTATTTCTTGGTATGTTCTCTTTGAACGTATCAATGTTCCCTTTTGTAAATTTAGAATAGTTTGTTAGTAGTTTAAGATAAATCATGGATAAGACAATCTAGGACATTTCCAAATTTTGAATATTCGATTCTCCTATCTAGAGTTAGATATGAACCTTTAATATAACTAATTTTAGAGAGACTATGGAAAGGAGGTCTTGCTGGAAAATGGAAAGGAGGTATTGCTGGAAAATGGTGTATGTTTACTTCAAACTTAATGATTGTTACTTCAATAAAATCATCGTGAGTAATATATGTGAATTTTTCTCTATATGTTCATCCATGTTTTGATTTTATTCTTAATGTCATTATGTTTGTGAATTTGTTGTAAACAGTCTTTCCCCTGTGCCGATTCGTTACCTAAATTATACAGTTGTTTGATTACCTAATTATCATCGATAGTCAATAGTTATTGTTTATTCCACCATTTTTAAAACTATTGATCTTACTACGTCAATATATTTGTCATTAACTTGATTCGATTTCGGTATCTAGCATAATTATTTATTAAACATTTAAATATATGGTTGTGTTTAATTGGTAAACATATTTGTTCTAATTAAATAATAATCATGTATTTATTTGTGGTGCCATGCTTGATTAACAATATAGATTAATCGATCTTGTTATAAGACTAAATTCGAATTAGTTACTTGATATTGGTCAGTAAATGTTTCATTTCTGTTATTTGTTCAAGTGTTAGAATTATCTGCATGTGAACGATGGCAAAGTATTATTTATTTTGTAACATAATTGATTTATTCCAGCCTCTTTAATCAAATATATGGATCAAGATTATAAAGTAGTAAGTATTTAATATTTGATTTATTTCAGGTGTGAATTTAAACAGTGACTTTAACTCAATTCAATTTGGTTGGAATTAATACACTGAGAATATTTGATGCAATTATAGTGTATTGGACATTCTATTTTCAGTACATCAGAAATATATGTGTATTATTAGATTAAATTGTTATGTTATTATAATTTGATATTATTTAAATATTTTAGCTTGTTTGTGAGAGGCTTGATAGTATAGTTTTGTCTGAAAAATCACTTTGGAGAGAAAATATCAATATATTTGGCATCCATACACTGAAGTGTATATTTGTATAAAATTAAGATTTACATATCTTTTGTATATATATATATATATTATTTCTAATCATTAAGTTAGCATTCATAAGTTTTTTTTCTCTTTGTTTTAGTTATTAATTTAGGAATAATTCTTGGCTAACAGAGCCGTAAAATCCTTGAGGATTGATCATTTTAACGACTTGTGGTAATTAGAAACCTTTGGATCGGATCAATTCCTCCTTGTTGACACATGTGCACAACTTACGCATCAATAAATGGTGCTAGAAGAAGTGCCATCAAGCTCTTAATGGATAAACGTGATCATTATAAGCCCCCTCCCACTTTCTCCCCGAATGTTACTCTAGGACGATCAACTGCAAATTTGTCATCAAATACCATCGTTGAAATTGAATCTCGAGCTCCTACTAAACCTTTACCATGATCTGTTCCCGGTGAACAAGATTCCATCTTTAATACCCCATTACATTCCAATTCTGAGCTAGAACAATTGGTTCAACACGACATGAGATTTGATATCAAGAACACAAGCTAGGATAGATCAAACTAGGACCCTTAACAAAATATTGAACTGACATAGATATTTCACTGATTAGATCAATTCACATTCGACCGACACAAATACTGATTCACCTCATAGAGGAAATCTCTTTCCTACAGATCCAAGTAATAACGTGGCTGATCAATCAGAAACACAAGGGGTTCCATCTAATTTTTACTTAGTTCGGACACCCCAACCTGATTCAAGAGTAGGTGGTTCTGGCCTACCTGTGTCTCCTCCTGAGTCTCCTTCGGGAAGTTCAACAGATATTGAGTCCTCAGAACACTCCTCCTCAGAATATGAAGAGGAAACGCACATGGATGGAATTATGAACAATAACCAAAATACTCATTGGCTAGATCAAGACGTTGTAGCCATTCCTTTTCAGTAGCATGCCTTACCAAAAAATATAGAAAAACGACTCCCAAAGTTTGATCCTGCCGATAATCATCCAGCTGATGACCATATTAAACACTTTATTTTTAAAATCAGGTTGATAACTGTCATACACAATGATGTGGTATGCATACTTTTTCCCTATTCCCTTGAAGGAAAAGCTTCCACGTGGTACTTTGTTCAGCCACCACGCAGTATGACCTTGTAGGATCAATTTGAGAGAGCTTTCCTTGAAAAATTTGGGGATGATAAAACCCCAAAAGTTTTGATCATGGAATTGTCCAAAATCCGCATGGATCCAAAATAAAAAATTAGAGATTTTAACCAAATATTTTTAACTCTAAAGAATAATATCCCTGTAGAACATGTTATACAACTTGACGATAAATTTATACTCAAAACTAGAACTCTAGCCATAAAAAGTCATATTTTTGCATAAAAAACACCCAAAAACAACCTTGAATAGAAAAGTGGTGCAGCACCACTTTTTTTGTGGTTAAAAATATATACACAGACCAAAACAATACTTATTGTTGTTTACAAAAATCTTCAAATTCAGCCCCGAATTAAAAACTAATGCTACCGGTAGCACACTTTTTAAAAAAATGGCATTTTTATATCATTTTGTCAAAACTTAAAATTGTATTTATTAATCTCTTAGTAATGCTATATAAAACTTGCACTTTGACGAACACAACTTATTCAATAAATTATTTCATCACTCTTTCTACATAAAATAAAACAATTTCTAATAATATTCATAATAAAAAAAAACGAAATTAAAAAAACTCTTACAAAAATGTATTTTTTTTAAGTTTATAAAACACAAACGATAAAAAAATTTAAAAATAAATCATTGAATATATATATATATATATATATATATTTATAAAAACAAATAAAAAAAAACCATTTAATTTTTCTTTTTAAATTATCAAAAAAACCAAATTTTAAAAAGTCACAAAATATAATTTTGAAACACTTAAAATTTTTTAAAATAAAATTAGAAAAGTAAAAACTAAAAATACCTTACTTCTCCCCCCCACCCCTCTCCCTCCTCCCTCCCCCTCTGCTACCCCCATCCCCCATCCCCCTTCCACATCCTCCCCCCTCTCCCCTCTCCCCCTGCCCCCACTCCCTCCCTCCCCACTCCACCCCCATCCCCCTTCCACTCCCCTCCCCTCTCCCTCCACCCTCTCCCCCCTACCCATGGATTTTGGTGACCACTTGGGCGCATGAGGGGTGACGTCGCCGCTCCCTCATGCGCCCAAGGGTCCCTTTGGGCGGAAGAGGGAGCGACACCACCGCCCCTCATGCAACCAACGAGTCGCCAAGGGCTAGGGGTAGGGGGAGAGGGCAAATGGGGAGAGGGGGAGGGCGGCCCTTTGGGAGCATGATGGAGCAATACCACTGCCCCTTGTGCTCATGTGCCAAAGGGGTCTCCAAGGGCCATGGGTAGGGGGAGAGGGAGGACTGGGACAGGGGGAAGGGAGGGGGAGGGGAGGGAGGGGAGTGGAAGGGGGCAGAGCGGGGAGGGGAGGAGGGAGTGTTCGAAGGGAAGGGGAGGGGAAGGGGGGGAGTGGAAGTGGAGAGGGGCGAGGGAGGAGGATGGGGAAAGGGGATGGGGGCAGAGGAGAGGGGTAGTGGAGGGGGGAAGGGAGGAGGGAAAGGGAGAGGGTGTGGGGTAGATAGGTTAGTTTTTTTTTAAAATTTTAAAATTGTTTTTAAAACTTTTAATTTTTTTTTAATGTTTCTTTTTTAAGTTTTTAAAATTTGTTTTATTTGTAGTGTTTAATTTTTTTAAATTGTTTTTTTTTATAATTTTTTATAAAAATTTATATAAAATTTAGAGGTTTTTAAAAATTTGTTTTTGTTTTAATTTGTTTAGGTATTTTTTATTTGGATTTTACTTGTATATATAATTTTTTAAATTAAAAAAAATGTTTACATCTTGTTAAAAAAATTGTTTTGAAATTGTTGTTCATATAATTTATAATTTTTTTTATAAACTTTATTTTTTTTCACTTAAAAAAAAAAATAAAAATTGTTTTCTCATTTTGTTTATTTTCGTGTTTCTTTTTTTAAATTTTGATTTTCTTACTTTGTTGTGTTGGGCCCCTTTGAGCTTTGGGGAAAATCTCCGCTCCTCCTCTAAGCCCTCTTTGGGCACCCAATGCACCACTCCAATGGGTGGCATGATTATGAGGAAAATGTCAAACTTGACAAATTTTTGAGAATACATTTTTGTAACTTTTTGACTTTAAGATTTTATTTTGATAGTAAATATTATGTTTTTAATATGTTATTTACAAATATATGGTATAATTTTTGTTAAGCTTATGCGTATCAACACTTTATAGAAAATAATGTTGAATAGACTCATTTTTAAACATAAAATAGCTGAAAATATGTTAAAAATGGTTTGTAATGGATTTATTTTCTCATTTTTTTTACAAATTTGCCCAAAAAATGACTTATTTAAGATAAAAGTTTAAAGAAAAAACTTCCAAAATGTATATATTTTTCATTCAATCTAGCTTCTAAATGTTAACAAAATTAAAAAATGTTTAGTTTTTAATAAACTTTGAAAAAATGGCATTGTAAATAAAAGTTATAGTTTTCATATGACCAAGAAGTTTCAAAATCACAAAAAAATGGCTCAAAATGAAAAATGGTGCTACCAGTATACACACTTTTTTAAACAGAGGTAAAAAGAACTACTTAAATTGACCCCCCAAAAAACGAGAACAATGTCGGGTTCTCATCAAGTTGTATAAATTATTGTAGAATTTACGGTTGCTGAAAATCTAGTTGCAGCATACTATGTCAAGACTTTGCCACCTGATACTATTATGTGTGTTAAAAGGACTCGCAAAGCTACTTTACATGAAACATTCGATGAAGCAATTCTCGTCGAAAAGGACAAATTGAGTCTAAAGGATACTCCTGAAAATGATAATGATCAACCTTCTACTTCCAGGAGGAGAGCTGAAACTACTCATAAAATGCCTTTCATAAATAAGGATCAACCGGATATTGAGTTAGGTATCATTAACAAAACCCTTCAAAATATTTCTAATGAAATTATTGATCTCCGACGCAATGTTGGAGATTATTACCACCCATCTTTTAGAAGGAATTTTCGTCCTCATCTTAATAAACCAACTCCTCCAATAGAAGGTATGACCGAAAATGACTTAGTGTATTCCTCAAGGTCTTTAGTTATTGGTTCAGAACAGTCTTATGATAGGCAAGATTAGTCAGAGTTACAAATAGATGAAAATGAGGCTGAGAATATGGATCATGGTAATGATGATTCACTACAAACTCTTGGTCACTACTGGGATGTGATTGGATATGAATCTGATACAGAATCACCAGTTGTTACACCAATACACACTCCTATAACACAAGGAGCAAAGGCCTGGTTCTTGCAGGAAATTCTACTCCTGCCACATCTCGACAAAGTCAAAACCCCCCTACTAATCACAAAAATCAAATTAATATGGAAAAATATATGCTGCACGACATAGATTATGATCCCATTAAAGATATGAAGAGATTGAAACCTAATATCTCCTTATATGATTTATACAAATTACTCTCAATAAAGGAGATGATTTTTCATAAACAATCTGATAATTAAGCCAAAAAGGGGAAGGTTAATTCTCGTGTAACTAATAGGACTATTGTTGTTCATAATGCAAAAAACAAAAAAATAAATAAATGGTTAATGATGCCTCGATAGGAAATATTTATTGCTGAACTACCCCACCTTTTCTTCTACATTTGAAATATTTAACAAAAACGTCCACAATTGTATGGCAGATTCGGGTGCATCTTCTAACATAATGCCTCTTTCAATTTGCAAGAAACTGAATGCTAACTTTACACTGTCTGAAAGACAGATCATACAATTGGATCGCTCCAAGATCAGGGTGTTAGGAGAATTGAAACAAGTGTTAATTATATTTTTCGTCCAAGCCCCAGGTGTATCAAACTATCATTATTTTAGTGGATGATATTATGGAGGCTTATGGGCTATTTCTCAGTAGAGATTGGTCCGAACAACTTCAGGTATATTTTGAAATTGATTGGTCGCACATGTGGCTGCCACTTAATGGTAAGCCAAACAAGATCAGAGTCAACATGGAAAGATATATGAAACATATGGTAAATGACTTAAATGATTCTATTGAATCCGTTATGTTCACTGAAAACATTCTTGGGAACTTTGGTTTCGATACATTCTTTGGGAATTTTCAGGATCAAGAGTCACCTTGTTATGATCCACCTAAGAAGTTTGAGTTATGTCACTTATCACAAGATACTCCATCAAGTTCTCTTTACTTCGTCATGTAAATAATGTAAATGATGTAGATAATCAGATCTTGTCTTTGTATTTTAATGGGTCTCGATTTAACGAAGGTGCGGGCGTTGGCTATCTACTCATAGACCCAAAAGGTAATAAAGTGTTTTTAGCATGCAGGCTAGAGTTTCAGTGCACCAATAATACTACAGAATACGAAGCATTGATCCAAGGACTTAGAAAGGCACTGGATCTCAATATTAAGGTTCTGACAGTTTTTGGATTCTCTAAAATTATTAAACAGGCAAAAAATGTTATCCATTGTAGTTCCATTCATCTCAAAAACTACCAGGCTGAGGTATGGAACCTTATCTCTCAATTTGATGCCTCCAACATTAATTCTATCCCTAGATATCTTAATCAAGAGGCTTATTTATTAGCAAATGTGGCATCTATACTCATACCTATTGAGGGATTCTTATCTAATGCTTTTTCAATAGAATTGATTTTTCATCCATCAATTCCTGATAATATTGTTAATTGGCGAGTCTTCGATTGTAATGAACAGGTGATCAATTTTCTAACACTGAAAGATACATTTCACAACTCTGCGATCAATGAGATAACACACATTGATGAAAATTTGCGTGATTTTTCAGTAATAAATCCTCATGTTTCAGTAAATTATACATTCCAAAAGTTAAATTCTGTACCTAAATCTACTCTTAATTTGATTTTTTTTTTGACATAGAAGACAGATTTAAAAATCAAACTAATTACAAAATAATCAACTCGAGTATGCTGTTTGAGATAATTAATTTAGGTACAGAAAATGACCCCAAAAACATCAATCTTGGATTCAATTGCACTCCCCAAGAGAAATCAATGTTTATTAAACTGTTCAAGGAATACATAGATGTATTTGGTTGGAATTACGACGAGATGAAAACTTTTGATACAAAAATTATTTAGCATGTTATTTGGTTGAAACCAAAATCCAAGCCTTTTCAACATAAATTGCGGAAAATGCATCCCAACCTACAACCATTAGTAAAAAATGAACTCAACATATTATTGGATGCTCAGATTATTTTCCCTGTAAGGAATAGTCAATGGGTTGCAAATTTAGTCCCGGTTAGGAAGAAATACAAGGACATACGATTGTGTGTTGATTTTCACAACTTAAACATGGCATCCGATAAAGACAATTACCCCCATCCCTCCTATGGAACAAGTATTGCAACACGTTGTTGGTTCAGAAATGCTTTCTTTATTATATGGGTTTTTTGGTTATAACCAGGTCCTTGTTGCACAACCCGATCAACTCAAAAATTCATTCAGGACAACACGGGGAACGTATGCATATCGTAAAATGCCTTTCAGGCTAATTAATGCTAGTGAAACTTTCCAAATAACAATGGATATTGATTTCAGGGGTATGATCAATCATTCAGTCGTATTTTACCTCGATGACATTACAAGTTTCTCCAAGGAGAGGGTGGATCATATTCTCCATTTAAAAAGGCTATTTGACAGTTGTAGAAAGTATGGTGTTTCCCTGAATCCCAAGAAATCAATATTTTCTGTCACATAAGGTAAGTTACATGGTTTTTTTTGTGTCCCAAGAAGGTATGAAAATAGATCTAGAAAGAACCTAGATAATTATGAAAATTACTTACCCCTTATCCAAAAAAAAATGCAATCCTTCTCAGGAAAAAATAAATTTGTGCTCAGATTTGTCCTTGGATTTTGTGATATTGTTAGACCTTTGCAGTAGATGATAAAAAAGGACGCTATATGTAAGTGGGGAGATTTAGAAAAACATTATTTTTGAAGAATTAAGGAAGCTATTGCAGAAGATCCTTCTTTAACAGTTCCCTTAATTTTTCTAGAGATTTTATTTTATATACTTTTGCATCTGATTTATCGTATGCACTGTCTTGTTACAGAAAAACCAAAATGGAGATGAATGTCCTATTTTCTTCATGATTTTTGCTCTTAAGGGGGCATAATTGAACTAAATAGAAGTTGATAAGTAGGCCTTTGATGTCTTTAAGGAAGTTAAACATTCCAGGCCTTATCTGTTGAAATCCAAGACCATTGTCATAGTCCCCTATTCAGCAGTAAGGAACCTGTTGGTACAAAAAGAGCTCAGGGAGAAATGGGCTCATTGGATGACTCCCCTCCAAGAATACGACTTGGAAATTAAACCATCAAACATGGTTAAAGGTGAAGGCCTTTAAAAATTAGTTGTTGAATCTACCTCTGATTCTCAAGTACAAGATGATTTCGAACATGAACAAATGTTGTTGGAAAGAGAGGTTTTCCCTATCTCTACCACTGGCGATTGTTGGTATTCTGATATGAAGTTTTTGTTAATGCATGTTAATGCTCCATAACACTTAGAACCAAAATAGAGAATATCCCTAAGGGTCAAACATTCCCCTTATCAACTCATTAATGATATATTATTTAGAAAGAATTATGATGGGGCATTCCTGCATTGTCTGGAAAAGGATGATGTAGAGAGACTATTAGCTGAAGTACATTTCAGACCAATAGTGGGACACTTCAATGGTGAGACCAATGCTCACAAGGACCTTCATGCATGTTATTATTGTCCTGATATGTTCAAGGAATTACATGCATTGACATGTAAATGCTAAGTTTGCCAAAGGCAGTTGGTGGAATTAAGAAGTCCACTTTTCCTTTACAACCTATTATTGCTGAATTTCCATTTCAACAATGGGGTTAAGATATTGTAGGCCCTATTAACCCAACTTCCAACATGCAACATAAATATATATTGAAAACCACTGATTACTTCACCAGGTGGACTGAATTTGTCCCCTTGTGGGTAGTTAACTCAAATCAGGTAATTTCGTTTTTACAAAATTACATTATTACTATATTTGGAGTTCCAGAGTCACTAGTTTTTGATAATGCTTCTTATTTTCCATCTCATGAATTGACGACATTCGCTCTAGAAAGGTATCAAAATTATATACTTTGCTAACTACTATCTGCAGGGAAACGATTTAGCTGAACCCATGAATAAAAATTTGTTGAAAATTCTTAAGATAACTATGGTTGATCACCACAAAATATGGCACAATGAGTTGCCAAATGCATTGTGGGAAGATCAGGTGACCCCAAAAACGGCCATAGACAACTCTCCCATTTATTTGGTGTATGGAAAGGAATCAATTTTACCTCCCAATATTTTCCTTCCTTCGCTCTAGTTATCTCAATCAGTAGAGGATGTAGAATGTCCTATTATGCAGCACAAAATTGACACTTTGCTAAAATTGGAAGAGGAACATGAGGATGCTAAGAAAACAATTCATCAACATCAGATGGCCATTAAAAGGTGGTATGGATATCGCTCTTCCTCTAATAGATATTTGCAGGTAGGTAACTTGGTATTGAAATGGGAAAAGGCCATGAGAATAAAGGTTAACATACTAAGTCCCGACAACTATGGCTAGGGCCTTATGTTATTAAAGAAAAGTTGGGACCCAATACTTTTCATCTAGAGACGATGGAAGGACAGGATGAGGTTTATCATGTCAATGGGAAGATTCTAAAACACTACTTTTATTGACCTCTAAGGAGGCCTGTCAATATTGTATATAATCTCTAGATATTTTTGTTAAGTTTGATTTATTTGACTGGTCTATTTTAATTTTCTTTGAATTTCATGATTGTGGCTTTACAATAATAAATAAAGAGAGCAGGTCTCAAACAATTCTGAATCATGATTACTGCAATTAATTTCGGTCATTATAGGCAAGGAGAAAAATTATTTTCTAAACTACAGCTCTCCTTGCTTATTATTTGTACTCACATCACTGAATCAGAATTGTTTTAAGACCTAGTCTGTCCTCTTTTTTAATTTTCATTTACTTGTAGTTGTATATTGTTCAAACATTCCGGGAAATGATTTTTAGTTAGACACCAATTGAGTAAGGGATAAGTACAGCTGGAAACTGGTAGGAGGCAATTAATTCTCTGATTGTAGCATTTTCTTGAAATAGATTCGTGATTAAAATTACTACATGGTTATTATCTAGTCTAAAACCAACTGCAAAAGTGGAGGTACACTACTTGGTTATTCTTGATTATTTAAGGCCTTACAAATAATATTCTTATTTCCTGCAATCCATTATTTGAAAAATATTCCTAAGTAGATAAATAATTTACATATCTCAATTGTTTTTCCCTTAAAGACATTGGACTAAGATTAACATTGTCAATCTTAACTTCCTTATGCCATTCCGTGCTTTTAAGAAGCATTTTTGGTCCTCTCCCCTGTTCATTGTTATGTAATAAATCTTAACCCTCATGGTTAAATGCTTGTTGAATGACATCCCTGCCTTTAGTCACAAAGCTAAGGGGGTGTATTTCGAATGAAGATAAGAGATAAGGGGTCTTTTATAAGCTAGCATGTTCATGATCTGCAAGCATTAGTTAGTGATAGGTGAATCCATGAAGATGTGTGTATATTTTGGGGGGTCTTGTGAGAAAATAAATATGTTTTTTTCATGTTTTTTTAACTTTGGGCGAATAGAGGAGAGACCAGAGAGCTGCGCTCGGAGGACGCCACTGAGACTGCCGCTCTAGGGTTTTTGCGCTTGCAGCCGCCATGGCTGTGCCTGGGGGAGGGTCCCCCCCTCCCTCCTCACCCATCACTGCGGAAGAGGCTTTCAGAAGGCTTACAAACCCGTGTGGTAAGAAATCTGTGACTAACGTTATTCCGAAATTCATAAAAAAACTGGATGAAATCCCAGAAGTCGAGCTACCAGCAGAGAGCGCCATTAAAATTGCTCTAGCCCTCTCCTCTCGTGGACTGGTAGGCCAGTTTATGGGCCTGTGGCCAACGACGAGAACCACAGATGACTGGATACAACGGAATTGGAGGCCCCATCTGAAACACAGTGTAACGTGCTATCCAGTGGGAAGAGGTTTTTACATTTTTGAATTCATTTCAAAAGAAGATAGAGACCTAATCTTCAGAAACGGACCCTATTTCATGGGGGCTCAAGGACTCTACCTCAACAGATGGACCCCGGACTTTGATCCAAGTATTGATGTTCCAAAGGAAGTGTCGGTCTGGGTAAGGCTTCCAAACCTGCCTGCTCATCGCTGGAACCCTGATGCGCTGGAAAAAATTGGAAATCGCCTTGGCAGGTACATAGACAAAGAAGACCCAAAGGGGCAATATTCGTGTGCTCGAATCTGTGTGGAGGTTGATCTAGAAGCAGGTCTACCAGAAGCACTCAAGATTTCCATCGGCCCCTAGAGTCATTTTCAAAAACTGGACTATGAGCAACTGCCTTTCAAATGCAGGCTCTGCCATGAGCATGGACATTTTCAAAGATCTTTCCCAAAATCCCAATCCCAGGAGGAGACTGAGGGTTGGCAAAAAGTCAAGAAAATGAAATCAGCAACCAGGACCCAAGACAAAAGACCCATGAACTCAGGACAAAATCCAATGTCAAAAGATCCATCCAAAGCCAAAGAGAATGATTCGGGGAAAAAAGCAGCATATCAGATTAATGAGCCCACATCGAGCAAGGCAAACCATTCTCAGGACTCAGCTATAGAAATAATTGGGTTGGATGAAAATACAAATACTAACCATGAAGAAAATCTAGAATCTGGAGAAATCCCCCAGGAAGAAAACGAGGGAAAATCACCCCACGATCAATTAGATAACCAACCTCCAGACTCCCTGAGAATCTTCTCTGATCCTAAGACTCCAAAAGACCTGGATCACGAGCCCACCAATCTGGATTCTGAATCAGGGGGATGCACAGATGAAGCAGCTTCAGACACCAGCAGTTCACATGCTACCCCAAATCAGCCTGCCAAAGCTCTAGGCCGCAAATCAAAGAAAAAACACAGGGAAGAGAAAGCCATTCAGGATATAAACAAAGGAGCCTAGCAAACCATTGATTCAATGATTACCAGATCAAATCAAGGCAAGGGCCTCAAAGGGGCCCCCACCCCTAAGAGAGTTTAAATGCGATACGCCTCCTGGAATTGCAGAGGTCTAGGCTCCAAAACTAAACAAGAAGCTCTGAAGGACATCGTAAAAATCAATAAGCCTGACATCCTCTTAGTTCAGGAGACGAAATTGGAGGACTCAAGCCTCCACCAAGCTACACACAATTTCTGGAAAAAAGGACCGGGGAAAGCCATCAGTTCTAGAGGAGCCTCGGGAGGAATTGCCACTTTCTGGGACGAGTCCAAGTTCAACCTCATTAAAGATCACTGCAGCATGCATTGGATCTACACCAACCTTCAGCATATTGACTCCGGAATACAAGTAAGTCTGTTCAATCTCTATGTTCCAAATCTGGCCCCTGACAAAATTCAATGCTGGGATTCGTTGGAATCCTTTCTCTCCTTGCACTCCCCAAACAACATTATTCTAGCAGGAGATCTCAATGTAACTCTGTCTGCTGATGAAAAGAAAGGAGGCTCTCCACTAAGAGACCAATCCAGAGAATGGGTGGAGGATCTTATCTTGGGATGGGACCTCATTGATATCAAACCGTCGGTAGGAAAATTCACCTGGACTAACAAAAGGCTGGGCCCGGGTCACATAGCGGCTAGGCTTGACAGATTTCTGATCCACTCCGACTTCCTCCTGCTTGGACTTTTAGCAACCTCCAAAATCCTCCCTAACTGTATCTCGGACCACAAACCCATCCTTCTGGAACTCTCTTCGGAAACCAATCTGGGCCCTATCCCTTTCCGTTTTAGCCCCCTCTGGATTCTCCAAGAGGACTTTCATCAAGTCGTCTCTAACTCCTGGTCAGTCCCTATCCCAGGGTCTCCTTCCTTTTCTTGGGAGCAGAAAATTAAAAGGCTGAAATTGGACCTTAAATCCTGGGCGAAGCGTATCACCTCCCCTACTTCTGGCAGAATTGAATCCCAAAATGTCCTGGAAGACCATCAACTTTCCCTGGAATCAATCCCCTTCACTCCTCAGATCCAAGCTACTGAAACAGAACTCCAAAAGCACTTCTACCAAGCTTGTAGGGTAGAAGAATAATATTGGAGACAAAAATCAAGGAGCTTGTGGCTCGAAAGTGGAGACAAAAACACCTCCTATTTCCACAAACAAGCGGAGGCCAAAAAGAACTTCAAGGCAGTCATAGAGATCAACTATCAAGGCTCCCTGATCAATAATTTCAAGGACATCAAAAAAGCCGCTTTCAACACCTTCAAAGACCTTTTTTCAGCTCCAATTGATGACCCTCTGATTCCCCTTGATTACCCTTTTGATACCATCCCCATATTGGTCCAAAATTCTGATAACCTTTTCCTCACTGCCCCCATATCCATGAAGGAACTAAAATTAGCCCTCTTCCGAATGAAACCTGATAGTGCCCCGGGCCCGGATGGTTTCACTGCAAGATTCTATACCAACTACTGGGACCTGATAAAGCTGGACCTGCTTAGAATGGTGAGGCATACGCAAAAGACCAACAAATTGGGGGGAAGCACAAATTCTGCCTTTCTTACTCTGATTCCAAAAGAAAAAGGTGCCATTCATTTCTCCAGATTTAGACCTATCTCTCTTTGCAATCTGAGCTAGAAAATTGTAACCAAAATCATAGCAAATAGACTCAAAAAAGTGCTACCACGAATCATTCCGGAAAATCAAGGAGGGTTCATAAAAGGACGACAGATTCATGACAATATTCTGCTGGTCCAAGAGGCAATCCATTCCAGCCACCAATCCAGAGAAGGAGGCATGGTGATTAAACTTGATTTAGCGAATGCCTTTGACAGAGTTAATCACGAGTTCTTGTTCCTGGTCATGAAGAAACTCGGGTTCTCAGACCCTTTTGCAAATTGGATCCATGGATGCATAAGCTCACCCTGGATAGCTCCGCTGGTCAATGGGCGACCCACTGACTTCTTTCAAGCCTCTCGGGGCCTTAGACAAGGCTGCCCCCTCTCCCCGTTGCTCTATGCAATCCAAGCCTCGGTCCTCAGCTTCCAACTGATAAAAGCCCAGCAAAGGAATGTCCTCCTAGGTCTCCATTTGGCAGCTAATGTGAATAAGATCAACCATGCACAGTTCGCAGATGATACACTTCTTCTGGGAGCAGCTAGTATCCAAGTTGCAAGGAGATTCAAACATGAGCTGGATATCTATAGACATGTCTCTAGCAGCAAGATCAATTTCCAAAAAAGCAAGATTTTTGGCTGGAATTGCGCGACAAGAGAGCTGGGAGAAATAGCTAGAATCTTAGGAATGGAAGCAGTCCATGAATGGGATTCCATCACCTATCTGGGGGTCCCAATTGCTAAAGGCACTCCAAAAGCAAACCAATGGAATCCAATACTGGATAAATTTAAAAATCAAATTCAAAACTGGGGCTCAAATTGGCTAAACCAGGCAGGAAAGACTGTCCTAATAAAATCAGTCTTGATGAGCATTCCGATCTACCAAAACTCCATCCTCCTCGCCCCTTCCTTGATTATCGGTAAAATGGAAAAACTAATCAGGAAATTCCTCTGGGAAGGAGGAAAAGGAAACAATCACAGACTTCATCTGGTAGGTTGGGATAAAATTCAGAAGCCTTACAAGGAAGGAGGTCTGCAATTCAAAAGTATGGCTAGACAAAATATGGCCATGGGAGCAAAAATACTCTGGAATCTAGTCTCAGGCCGAGAAACTTGGAGCAAAAAAGTCATAAGGAAAAAATACTTCCCAGGCTCAAGATTAAATTTCCTTGACAAGCCACCTCAAAGAAAGAAAGGATCTCCAATCTTTACTCTCTGCATCAAGGTCCTAGAGCACTTCACAAGCCTCCTTTACTGGATTCCTGGTAACGGGAAAAAAAAAACATCTGGGAGGACTCTATTATGGGAGACCAGCCCCTAGGAAAGGCTAATGAAATAGGAAACCTGAAAGCCTGGATGCAACACAGAAACAAAGATACACTCTGGGACATCTCCACCTGGGAAGAAGAAGGGAAAAAAAGTTGGAATGATTGGAATCTTGGCGAGGTCCCTGCGAATCTATTAGGGGAAGCCGAGATTCTGTTACAACTGCTTCAAGGTAAAGCCCCACTTTTAGAGATCGCCAAAGACAAAAGAGGATGGGGTCATGGCTCTGGTTGCTATACAGCAACAGAAGGGTATAGATCTCTCCAAAATGTGCATCAAGCCCCCACTAATCCAGCTAAGTGGAACTTCATATGGACATTTCCCATCATTCCAAAAATTGACTTTTTTTGCTGGACGGTAGCACATAACAGCATCTTAACGGGAGACACGCTTAAGAGACGTGGAATGGAAGGGCCTACAAGATGTCCCCTGTGTCTCACAGATGGAGAAATAATGACACATCTGCTGCTAACGTGCTCTTTCTCAAAAGAGGTCTGGAAGCAGGTTCTCCTTCCAAGCCATGGGAATCCTGACAGCTATGGAAGCTTATCTGATCTCTTCTCCAACTGGATTAAAAAATCTCCATTTGAACTTCATAAGAAAAACCGTCTTAAAACCATCTGGATGTGGATCCCAAAAGTAACTTGCTGGAAGATCTGGCTGGAGCGCAATAATCGTATCTTTAGAGATGAAGCAAGCTCCAGCTCCAGGGTAAGCAGCCAATTGCATGGCCCTGCTGGGGGAAGCGGCGGACTCTAGAGTCATCTCCAATAATCGAAGCCTTATTCCTTTTGAGGCAAGCTGGTTGGATAAATTCAAATTAAAAGATGCCCCTGAAGCAATCTCTATTTCAAATCACGAAAACTGGGAAATTCGGATGTACGATCCTGATTTCAAAAATTGGAGAACGACGCTAAGGGATTATTGCCTCTTCTTTGATGGGGCCTCCAAGGGTAACCCTGGAAAGGTTGGAGCAGGGGGGATCCTCCTCAACAAAGATAATGAAATCCTTATCTCTTTTGCCTGGGGTTTAGGGACGGACACTAATAACAATGCTGAAGCACTGGCCCTCTAGCAAGGGATAAAGCAAGCCATAGACAATAAAATCTCTGAGATCACAGTCTTCGGAGACTCATGGATCATAATTCAAGCCATGAATTTGAAGAAGCCACCTCCAAATATCAATCTCTCTAGAGTCCTGCGCAGGATCTTCATGATTGCTTCCAAATTCAGTAAAATCAAATTTTATCATGTCCTCCGTGAACAAAACGGACAGGTTGACGCTGAGGAAAACAGGGCCGTGCTCCTGGGCAGGAGTATTTTATCTATTAATGACAGAGAATCAATATGCAATCTCCCCTAAGACAAAAAAGATCCTGACAATGAATATCTGCTGGACTGCCGTGTTATTCACTTATCTGTTAAGCTCTATGGTCAAGATCGCAATCGAGCCGGATCTACACAACAGTCTGTTTCCTCCGGACGATGTCACATGGTCCCGTGACTCTTTAGGTCGCCTCTCCCCCTTTTTAATCAGCCCGACTGGGAACCCCCGATCACTCCAGTGCGCTAATGCTAGCATAAGCAGTAAGAAGACCAGGAAAATTCTAAGTAGCACAACATGGCATCGGTGGGATCAACATCTGGAGGAAAATCGGTGGAAGATAGGCTGGATGAGCTATAACAATCAATTGATCTTCTCAAAACCAAATCAGAGGAGCATGAAGGGCGCCTGCATTCCAACAATGCAGAAGATCTTCAAAAATGGAAGAAGTTCAACAAAGATCTTCAGAACATTAAAGAGGATCTTAAAGACTCCAAGGGAGAAGTTACCTACTTTGAAGAAGTGGTCTACACCCACTTCAAGGACTTGGCCAACACCTCAGGGAACTATGGGAATCGAATTGCTGCATTGGAAGCTGCTGTCCAGAAAATTTTGGAGAAGCTCAACATCTCTTAAACTCTGTTTTGATCTCTTCCATGCCCTCTTTGTAAATTTTAGTACTACTTTTTATCCCACAAGCTTGTCTACTGTAATTTTGCTTCATAAATCTGGAGTTTCTGGGCATCTCAAGTCCAAGAATTTTGTAACTTCAGATAGCGATAACTATGTAATCAAGCACCCGGTGGCTGTTTCACCGGTTATCAATTAAAACTACCCTATGTTTCAGTAAAAAAAAAAAAAAAACTTTGGGCGAATAAAAGAGATATTTTTTTAGAATTCACTTTTCACTAAAAAGAAAACTTTTAGAGAATTATGTTAGCTTTCTATTCATAATTTTTTCAATTTTTTTATTGAGATTTGATTTGTTGATTTGGAAAATGTTTGATAGTATGTTCTTATAAAATGAAAGGACTACAACATAGTCATGTTTTGTTGCGAACGAAAAATCATTGTTAAACTTATTTTTTGCAAAAACAAAATATGTTACGACAATCTATACACGGTATACTACTACATGACTATAAGTTTGTAACCAATGGATCTATATACTAATTATTATATTTTTTTGAATTTGATTAATGGGGAAACCTTGTCGATTTTCAACATGTTTTGTCTTGCAAAACTTTTCTCTCAATTGACTATAAAACTAAAAAATTTACGAATACCCTTTTGAAGTAGACACGCCAATTAACTGCACCATATTTTTTGGTAGTGTATTTTTAAAGTTATGGATTTTTCATTTAACCGCATTTTGAAAGAGATGAAACCAAACTCGACACATGTCAAGAAAAAAAAAATGTAAAAATATCATATCTCACCTATACACAAAAAAATCTATACATACGGAAAGTAGATTCAATGATGAAACTAATGGTATCAAGTCTGACAGTCGCTTCGAAGTGTAAGAGATTGTTTTTACGTTCCAAAAATGAAGAAACCTGAAAACTGTGCAGAACCATGAAGTTTTCAGGTCTCGAAGATTATTCGGCCGAATAACCTTTTTCCGTAACGGAACCATTATTTACAACAAAGGTTGTTCGACCAAAAAACCAAACGCAATTTTTTTTTTTGTTGGCCAGAAAAAAAAAATTTACATTGTCTATACTTGTATAAATAAAACTAAATAGATTCATTATTTTTGCACATTTTATTTTCGCATATTTATGGTCAAAATATTTTTGAAGGGGTTTTCAAAGGAGATTTTTTTTGCAAAAGGAGTTTTTTTTACAATGTATTTTTCTTCTTATTTCTTTCCAAGGGGTACATTTAAAGAGTTTTTTTTAAGACATTTTTGCAAATGAGTTTTTATTCCAAGGTATTTTTCCTTCTTATTTATTTGCAAAGGGTTTTTTCAAAGAGTTTTTTTTCCAATGTATTTTTACAAAGAAGTTATTTCTTTGAAATGAGTTTTTTCAAAGTATTTTTTTTTCAAAATATTTTTGCAAAGAAGTTATTTCTTTCCAATGAGTTTTTTCAAAGTATTTTTTTTCCAAAATATTTTTGCAAAGGAGTTTGATTTTACAAAGTATTTTTCCAAGTGCTTTTTTCAAATAAAGTTTATTTCCAAGGGATGCATTTAAAGAGTTTTTATTCCAAGGTATTTTTGCAAAGAAGTTTTTATTCCAAGTTATTTTTGCAAAGGAATTGTATTTTTCCTTCTTGTTTCTTTGAAAGGGTTTTTTTTAAAGAGTTGTTTTCCCAAGGTATTTTTGCAAAGGAGTTATTTCTTTGCAAGGGGTTTTTGCTAAGAATTTTTTTCCAAAGTATTTTTGCACTTCTTATTTCTTTGCAAAGGTTTTTTTTTCCAATGTATTTTTGCAAAGAAGTTATTTCTTTGCAAGGGATTTTTTCAAAGTATTTTTTTTCCTAAATATTTTTGCAAATGAGTTTTTTTTACAAAGTATTTTTCCAAGTGGTTTTTTTAAAGAAGGTTTCTTTCCAAGGAGTGCATTTACAAAGTTTTTTTCTAAGGTATTTTTCCAAAGAAGCTTTTATTTCAAGGTATTTTTGTAAAGGAGATGTATTTTTCCTTCTTATTTCTTTGAAAGAGGTTTTTTCAAAGAGTTGTTTTCTGATCCAGATTTATGCAGGAATGAAACAAGATATCATATATATATATTCACATACACCGATACATTGCAAATAACACAGTGATATAGTAAACACATATTCTATTAAATAGTGGAAATAGAACAGGCTGTAAAATACAATAGATAAAATGGTGGTAGCTATCTCTGAGAAGAGATGTGGTCGCTATAATCATTCGCTCGAAGATGAATACAAAGAGAGGCCGAAAGGGCCTATTTATCAGAGGCATGGGGGAAAGAATCCCAAACATCTGAAAACCTAACCCTAGAAGATGAACCGTCATAAAGTTTGCAGCCACGAGGTGGTTAGTTGAACAGTCAACTTCCCGAGGTCATAACATTTGCATACGATCTCCATTTGGGGCGCTCGTAGCCCATTGGAAATATCTATTCTAGGACTACACCGGGGGCCCTAAAATGGAAAGGCTTTGTCGGACTACGATTTCCCAAAAAACGTCGTTTAGGGCCTCAAAACGACCCCAAAAGTTTGGGACTCGAAAAACTGTAGAACAATTACTAGAAAATTGGCAAAATAAGAAATTGCTTTGAGCAAGTGGAATAGGTGGGTGGCCACCGATATCCATCTGGATCATTTTCCCAAGGTATTTTTGGAAATGAGTTATTTCTTTGCAAGAGTTTTTTCAAAGAAATTTTTTTCCAAGATATTTTTGCAAATGAGTTTTTTTTTCCAAAGTATTTTTCCAAGTGGTTTTTTCAAAGAAAGTTTTTTTCCTAGTTATTTTTTCAAAGAACTTGTTTTTTTTCCAGTGGTTTTACAAAGTAGATTTCTTTAGAAGGTGTTCTTATTATTTTCCAATGAGTTTTTTCAAAGAAGATTTATTGTCAAGGAGTTCTTATTTCTTTCTAAGAAGGTTTTTTTCAAAGGAGATTTCTTTTCAATAGATTTTTTCAAAGGAGTTTTTCTTCAAAAGACTCTTACAAGATTGTGATAAGGTGAATAAATTTCAGTGCACGTGTTTATAAATTTCGTATCTGTTTTTAAATCTTAATTTTTTTTTTTTACTATAAAGTCATGATTCTTTAATTTATCATCTATAGATTAAACAATCATGGGCAGTAAGAGAAACCATCAAAGAAAATGTGATCGTAAACGTGATGATGATGATAATAGAGAAGAACAAAACTCAGATATCATGCTAAAAATGTAAGGCTTGCAGAAACGCAAGAGACAATTATTGAAGATATAAATACAAATTTACATGATAATGTTGATGAAATGGAAATTGAAAATAGAGTACAAGAAGAATAAATTGAAGTTGAAGAGACCATTGTTGAATATGTAAATAGTGATGTACATGCTAATGTCGATGAAGTCAATATTGAAGATCAAGTTCAAGATCTAGAAATTGGACCTGATATGTATATATTATGTATTTTCCAAATTCATTTTTTATAATGAATTGTATTTATGGATATATGTTAAATTAAATTTAACTTGATATATAGGTACTTTCACCAATGATGATAAAATGTTAGAAGACATTGATTGCAACAAATATGGAGAAAAAATACCCAAACATGTTGCACGATATCGTGCTACAAAATTTTATGATGATGTTCTGAAGGATTATTCAATAATAGGATAAGCACAAATTTTGAGATGTTTATTAGTGTCCAAGAAGTTATAATGCACTACGTCATTATTAGGTATTCACAAGGCGACAAAAGAGACGAAAGTGAAACATAATGTGATAGAAAATATAGGTGATGCAATATTTTTTTTTGGAAAATCCAGGAAGAAAGACATTGGTGCTGCACGTAGAGCAATTCCGACAACAATTGTTTCAGCTAGTACTAGACAAAATCATTTGACAACACAATTAGAAAAAGTAGTTTGTCATGTATCCACCTGCTGACCACTGCAAGGCAAGGAACATACTACCAATCGATGGGGCTTTTAATCAAAATTCAACCCACTCATTTGATTGAAAGGAATAAAATATGAATGTGCAGATGTAACACAAGAATATTATGCACAAAGGAATTAAAACAACATTCACACACTCTTCATATGCATTCAACTTATCAATAATCAGTCATTAATTAAACAGTGCAGGAGTAAATACATAGACAGAAACACTTATCTTCATTGCAATTGTCCCAAGCAACTAGCTATGTCGCTAAAACGTTCCACCCAACCATAGGCTCTTCGACAACTTATACTGAGTCCATCCGAAGGCCACTCCCGAGCTGGGCATGATTCTCACAAGGAAAAATGGGACATTCACGTTCACACACAGTCCATTAACCGATTCATTTTAGCCAAGCCAGTCCAACTGGGTTTATCAGGCTACAATTGAACCCTGGAAGCTTACACTCAAGCTCAAGCCATGGATACCCATACCCAACACACTCTTCATTCACACAGTAAGCACAAACAGGGGCAGGGATACTCATTTTAGACAATGGGAATTACAAATAAAATGGCCATGGGTTTTCCCAAAAACGTTCCCAACAAAAACGGATTGTGGGATGGGGAAAACAACCCCCAGGAGGAAAAAAAACGATTTACTTCCCCAATATCTCCGCCTTCAGCAGCCCAAAATGGTCTCTATTGAACCCCCATTCGTTTTCCCCTCTTCCCCACTAGTATACAACACAGAAAAACGCCCTTCTCTGCTGGGGAAATGAAGAAAACGTCTTTCCACATCCAGGAAAATGCCCAGGTAGTTCTAAACTCGTGAGGGAGGAAGAATGGTCATGGGTTATGGCTTGGAGAGCAATTTCATGGCTCTCTTCTTGCCCAAGGAGACCAACACGATTTTCCATGAAGGGTGGCTTTTCCATACCCGAATTTGGACAACCATACCTCTCCTTTCCCAAGGCATTAACTACCCCAACCAACTCTTGGGAGAAATCAATGGTTTGGTACAAAATTCAACATGGGTAGTTAAGGGTTTGATGGGTTCCCTCATTGACACTTGGCTTGACTCTATTGGCTCAAGGGTT
Organism: Larix kaempferi; assembly: GCA_027924585.1. NCBI lineage: Eukaryota > Viridiplantae > Streptophyta > Pinopsida > Pinales > Pinaceae > Larix > Larix kaempferi. The sequence continues at coordinate 247,650 of BSBM01000345.1, read as the reverse complement.
TGAATGTTTTCTCTCCCAATTCCTTGTGAAATCATGCCCCCATCTCTTTGTTGCATTGCATAGCTAGTTGTGGGTATTTTTATTAAAATGCATATTACATGATATTTGAATTTCCAATGTGCATTGCTAGCACGCAACCCATATGCATCACTAAATCGATGGCAGGGCCTTGGCCTTGAGCTCCTCACCATGATTTCATAACAATATTACATCATTTATAATGTTAATGCCATGGGGTCAAACTGGGGACATTACATAGTTGAAACCTCAAGAAAGACATTATACAAACATAGCAAATTCAGAATGCAAATAGATGAAAATGATGAACTTGCTTGCTGGGCAATTATTTGTAGACAACCTTACAAAGATAGAATGGGAGCAAGTGTTAAAGATATTGTACGGGAATATTGGTTGGCACCAGGGTAATTTTTAGGGGCGAAATTTCGCCAATTAGCTATTTTTTGGGCATTTAAAAAAAAAATTCGCTATTTGGTCGTTTTTAGACTCTAATATCACCTATATTTACATAAAATATGTTTTTTTAGCATAATATTCACCAAAAATTACATTTTTCAGTAGTAAATTGTAGGTTTTGTATTTAATATTTGCCTACCTATCTATATCTATGCTTTTTCCAATCCAAAATAATCGCCTAGGATACTATACTTAAGTGTAATATGAAAATCCTTAAAAAATACCCTGGTTGGCACATGCTCGAGTTTCACCAAATTCAAAGGATGTGATACGACAAAGAGTATCACGAAATGTATATGAAAGCAATCCAAAACATATAATGGAAATGATGCAAGTACAATTGTTCAATAAATTCAAGGAAAATCATCGTGGAATTAATGTGTCAATCATTACATTTGTGCAACAAAAACCATGGTATGTTAGACCTATTATTATACGTGACACATGTTGTTTCCGTTATCATGTGCAATTTCAATTATATTACAACAAGTTTCTTGAATTTGGTAAAATGTTTTGGACAAATTCACCACCTCGGCCCACAATACATGAATTCATATCTCAAATTCTATGTGAGAGAGATCACGATGAAGTATTTTATAATAAGAAATGTGTCAATGGAAAACATTGTCATCGTTGTGTAAATATGGTTTTATTCCACAATAAATATCCTATCGATAATGATCAGTCGCTGTCAAATGTAACCGTTGATTGGAGAAGATATGAATACAACAATTATGCTACAAGTTCTAGTGATGCACATTCCAAAACAATTGATTTGCGAAAAGATAAAATATGTGTGACAGATTTTCTCAAGAAATTTGAAAGTGAAATTTATAAATACACCAATCATTCACATAGAGCACGATGACAAGACCTTCAATTCAAACATTCTCACGAAATTTTTCGACGAGGAACAATTTTGTTAGTGGTTGATTTTGCAGAAAACTACACATTTGCTGCACAAAAAGAGATACAAAGTGAATACTATCATTCTGAAAAAGTTTCGATATTTTTCCATGTTATACATATACATTCTCAACAGGATGTTGATGGCATTGAAAGCATGTGTGATAATCGATATGTGATTAAAGAATATCACTTTTATATTAGCGATGATCGTACACACGATACACATTTTGTTCAGCATTGTATTGAAAATATTTTCTCCAATTCACTAAAAAGACGTGAAGTTAAATTCAATGAACATTGGATATGGTCGGATGGATGTGTGGGACAATTTAAATATTCACGATAATTTTATTGGTTATGTCGACTTCATAAAGCATTGAACATTAAACATCGCTGGAATTTCTTTGAAACTGGACATGGAAAAGGTGAACATGATGGTGCAAAAGCATGCGTAAAAATAACACTTCAAAGATGGAAAGTGAGCCATTCTTCTACACGATTTCATTCAGCTGCAGAGGTTGTCCAATGGTGTAAATTACATCTAAGCCATGATTATAATCAACAATAAAAAGATGTGCGCATGTATGTACACGATTTTTTTAATTTATATTAATTGTCAATTTAAAAAAATGTAAACTAACATTTAAGTATATGTATACTAACATCAAAAGTTGTCATTTGTGATTTATAATTTATTGTGTAGGTTTTTTTGGCTTGTTGAGGTCCAAGATATAAATAGATCAATATCATACGACGCTATCACCATACATGGGACTATAGATTTTCACTCTATTCAAACAAAATCCTTCCAAAACGTGTTTGCATTTGACAGTAGAAAGCAATCATGTTTTTGTCATATTTGCTCTGAAAATGTTGAATCTAAAGAAGTTTGTGAAAACATAACGAACAACTACGTAAAACATTGGAAACACACAGAGATTAATCCTAAGGGAAAATGCCACTAGCAAGCGTAGAAGAATTAGAATCAGAAGAAATAGCAATATCATCTGATGGCGACATAATTTTAGATCGTGTTAGAGAAGGTAATGATCTTACAAATTTTTTGTCGATTGTTCATTCTTGTCCATCACCTTATGTGTATAGTCAATTTAATTGATTTAAAAAGTCTAACACCATTTGTAATTTGCACAGGGGATGTTTTCGCTATGATTGCACCTTTAGACAACAATGAAAATGTGAAGTATTATTTGATGCGATGCACTGAAGGAAATATGAAGTTATTGGAGGACTACAATGACAACCTATATACATCCGAGAGATGATCCATCATTTTAAAAGGCTATTTTTTTCAGCTGACCCATATGACTAAAAATTATGTCTACTTTCAGGATTATGAACCTGATGTTATATGTTGTCAATCTAGTCATTTAGTATGTGCATCTCGAATAAAATTGGTACAAGTTCCATCGAAAAAACAATTAAAAACTAAAAAATGGAAACTGTCCAAATATGACCCTGAATGGATAATTGAGGACGGCATTCCATTGCGATATTTTTAACTATATCAAAAATGAATTGATTGATGTTTTTGTCCATGTCAAATGTTGTGTACAATATATTTTTTTCTTTGAACTATGACTATGATCTTGAATGGGAACTAGAATAAGAATTTAAATGATTGTATTTTAGCATGCTGAAATGAATTCGAAAATTATTTGGTAATGAAAACTTTATTAAAAGTTGGAAAAAGTTGAAAAATGTTATATTTCAGCTATATAAAATATTTTCTTTAATGTGTAATTTCGTCTTAAATTTTGTGTAAAGTACTTTATTCGAGTCCCAATATGTCTATTAAATCACTTAAGAGATGAGATAACAGATGTGGCTGTCCCCACACTCCACCCCGAATCTTTACTTTTGAATGAATGATGTAAGTGAGGAATCATTGAGAAACCTATTAGATTCTGTATTCATCTAATCCATTTAATGCTTCTCTAATGTACTTAATAAATGAGAAATTATTATTATTGATCCATTAGATGGGTTGATCCAATACTAGTTTTGTGGTGGGCTGAACAATTCATATAAATATGATCCATGATTTTTTTAGAATATCACTTGTGTAAGTTCACATAACTGAAATCATGGCAAATGGAGATAACAATCATTTGAGTTTTAATCAAAAGCAAGGATTCCAGGATTGTGAAGCTTATACTAAATTAGAGCAATGATTATTTACAACAAATCGATGAAAATTCATCAAATTGTTGTCTAAAATCATTTTTCTAATTTAGCATAAGCTTCACAATCCTGTAATCTTTGCTTATGATTAAAAAACAAAAACCAGTTTCCATGATTTCAGCAGCATCTATAGTTCACCAACTAACAAAATGTACCTGAACATTAAAAATAGGAATCATTAGTTAAAAATTGAAAATATGAATCATTCTTAACATTCCTAACATTCCTATCAAAACTTCCTATCCTATAAAAAATTCATAACATTCATTCTTAACATCCATTCTTAACATTCTTAATGTTCCAAACATTCATAACATAAGATTGCACCTATCAAAACTTCCTAACATTCCTATCAAAACTTCCTATCCTATCAAAACTTCCTACCATTCATTCTTAACATCCATTTTTAACATTCATAACATTCATTCTTAACATTCCTAACATTAGATTGCATCTATCAAAACTTCATAGCATTCATTCATTAAAGAAATTTTGAGGTAAAAAAAGGGCCTCAAAACAAAGAAAATGTACTATAAAAATCAACCAATCACATTCTAGTAGATGACATCATCCCCTATGGTTGAGGTGGCATTACATGAGTTAAGAATGTTTATTTGTCAAATTTTCTATGGTGGATGAAAACCCATATTTAACCGAGGTAGTGGTATAAGTACTTTTAAGTCATAAAGTAAAGTACTCATAATGAAATTCCTTTAACATTTTTTAATAAAATAATATTATTGTCATTTTCAAGTAAAGTACTCATAATTCATAAAGATCATTTCACATTTTTTATAAAATAATATATTGGCATTTTCATGTTTTTAATTTTAAACTATATATTCACTCCATTCTATTTAATATCATAATTCCAAACTAATATATATATATATATATATATTCCTTTCATATTTTTTCATAAAATAATATTTTTATCATTTTCATATTTTTAATTTTTAATTATGTATTCACTTCATTTTAATTAATATTATAATGCTAAACTAATTTATAAGCACGCACACATGCACACACACACACACACAAACACACACATCCTTGTAGTTTTAAAATAAAATAAATTCATAAATGATATTAATATGAAAAATTGTATATTAATATAGATTTAATGAATACAGAATAATAGTAATAATGCAATGTGGATTATAATAATATTATTAACATTTTACATGTAAATAAATTTTCAATTAAATCACATTATATTATTTTGATGTGAAAAGTATTAAATATAAAAAGTCAACATAAATTAAAAAATAGTTCTTAAAAAATGTTTTTTATTATTTAATTTCATTTGCAAGTTCAAGACAAATAAATGCTAAAGGACAATAAATTTTTGGGAATTTACAATGAATCTTAGTCACATCAATGTAGAGTTATTTTATTAATTTTATTTCTAGTGAATTTTGAAAAGTAACTCAACCATGGTTATTTATAATGTGCATAGAAAATAGTGTAGGAGGTGACTTGTCATATATACCTATTCCATAAAACACCTAACTCGTAATATTTTAATATATCTCATACTTTATTAGTACATCTCTTAGGAGGCCATTTTTTGACCTCAAAATTTCTCTAATGCTTAACTTGAACCCAACATTCATTCTTAACATTCCTAACATTCCTATTAAAACTTCCTATCCGATCAAAACTTCATAACATTTATTTTTAACATCCATTCTTAACATTCCTAACATTCATTATTAACATTACAAACATTCATTCTTAACATTAGATTGCACCCATCAAAACTGCCTAATATTCATTCTTAGCATTCCTAACATTCCTATCTAAACTTCATAACATTCATTCTTAACATTAGATTGCACCTATCAAAACTACCTAGCATTCATTCTAAACATTCATATCTAAACTTCCTAACATTCATTCTTAACTTGAACCTAACATTCATTCTTAACATCCATAACATTCATTCTTAACATTCCTAACATCCATTCTTAACATCCTATCTTAACATTCCTAACATTTATTCTTAACATTTCTAACATTAAATTGCACATATCAAAACTTCCTAACATTTATTCTTAACATTTCTAACATTCATTCTTAACATTCCTAACATTAGATTGCACCTATCAAAACTTCTTAACATTCATTCTTAACATTCCTATCAAAACTTCTTAACGTTCATTCTTAACATGAACCTAACATTCATTCTTAACTTCCTAACATTTATTCTTAACATCCATTCTTAACATTCCTAACATTCATTCTTAACATGAACCTAATATTCATTCTTAACTTCCTAACATTTATTCTTAACATCCATTCTTAACATTCCTAACATTCATTCTTAACATTTCTAACATTAGATTGCACCTATCAAAACTTTATATCATTCATTCTTAACATTCCTAACATTCCTAACATTCCTATCAAAACTTACATTCATTCTGAACATTCCTAACATCCATTCTTAACATTCCTATCAAAACTTACATTCATTCTTAACACTCCTATCAAAACATTCTAACATTCATCTCTAACAGTAACATACCCCTTTACTGAAAAATATTTTATGTTTGAAGAAATCATTATCGTAACTTTTATTGTAAAGTTTTATATTTGGACAAGTGTCCTAGGATGACTGTAATTGCACAATATTATTATTTAAATAAATAAAATAGGAGACACTCACCCAAGGAGAAATGTTGAAAGAGTGTTTACTTACCCACTAGGTGAAATGGAATCTGGGGTAGAAGGAAATGGACATGTGGCAGCATCACGAGGTAAGTAACCAGCTGTTGGTATGGGACAAATCCCTTGAATTGTGGTCATAGTGCCTTGAAAGATGGGACTAGAGCTCGAGGCTCATTTATTGAAAACTAACCACCAAAAATACCTAAGCATCTTTTTAAGAGCCATCAAATTTGGACTGAGGTTCAACACTTTTCTGGACGAGGAAACTTACATTGTGGTTCTACTGTATGCACACAAGAGATTCGATGAGGGGAAAAGCTATGTTTTTGATCATGGTGTAAGTCTTCCTTGTTTACTGCTGAGTGAAGAGCTTGAGTGTTTTTGGCAAGTCTCTATTGATTGTTGGTTATACAATTTGAGTGCCTTGCTTCTACATAGAGTCTTCTACCTAGTGGTTCAGTAAACAGGCTTGAGGGTCCAAAGGAGGCAAGTAGTTTGGCTGCTTCTTCTGAAGAAGGTTAGGAGGAACATGCCTCCTTGGGTGTTTGTCCACCCTATCTACAGTTATAGGTTCTACTTGATATTTCATGTCTAAGTAGTTAATTTCCTTTTTGTAATTGTTGATTTAGTACTATTCAACTAATTAATGATAATACATAAGTATAAGTGTGCTTTTTTGATTTGTTTAGGATTTTGTAGACTACTGATTATATTTATGAATTGATAGAATAAATACCCTCTTTGTATTTTTCCCCATACTATTTTCTATATCGTACTCTAGTACAGAGAAGGAGAATTAAAATTAGATAAATGATATGAAATGAGCATGATGAATGATAGAAGTAACTCAGTTTAATTCCCTTAAAGATTTCCTTTTTTGTTATGTTTTTATTTGAAGTTTTTCCTATCTGTTATATTTTGCAAATTTAATTATTGCATGTCAAGTCTTAGAAAAATTAACGATATTCTTATCATATAGACATTATAATGTTTGTATAGCTTTAGAAGCAAACATTTTACTTTCTGCATAAAACCTAGGGTTTTTATTTAAAATCAACTATACCCTGCAAGTAGATAACACTACATACTCTTTTCCTTTCTTAAAAAAAAAAAACATAGTATGCAAACTTTATTATAGACAGTTATCATTATTTTTATGAAATTTTAAATAGCTGTAAACCAATCATAGAATTACTCATATTATCCATATACAATAGTATCTCTGCCTTTGCAGCAACTAATAAATATAGGGTTTAATATTTCCATGTTTTCTAAACTCTGCAATAGATTTCTTTTATTATAAGCTTCTTACTAAATATCCATTCGAAAACTTTTATAAAGATTTCTATCTACTTCTGAAGTCTAGTTCTATAAACTCATACATTACCAACATTCTTAAAGTAAAACACTTGTACAAACAAGTATACATTGGATGAATGATCTACATTAGTAAAACCCTAGCTTCTTCTTCATAACATCTAGAATTCTTACAACACTTATCAAATCAAATAATTTATCTAAGACAGAGTTCGACCTTTTAGAAAACTGATACAAACCATTACACCAAAACTCCGAGGTGTTAGTGAAGGCCGTCAATTAGGATCTTAACATCCCACCACACTCTACAGTCCAGACTCTGGGCTAGATGTCCACCCGTACGGTGGTGTCCCCTTTGCGATGTATGAGCCTCAGGCGAACACTGCAATGTCGATGTTGCCACCCGCTCTATGACTTGAACCTGGGTGGAGGCTCTAATACCAAATGATACGAACCGTTACACCAAAACTTTGAGATGTTAGTGAAGGCCACCCACCAGGATCTTAACATCCCACCACGCTTTGTAGTCCAGACTCTGGGCTGGATGTGCACCCATACGGTGGTCTCCCCTTTGCGCACAGTGGCGCATCGGCAATAGTGGTGCGGAAGGGATCCGCAACAATGTGGAAGGGATAAAAAATAATTGGATCTGAAACGACGACTGGATCTGGAATGACTTTCATAATAGATCTGAAATGGCTGGATCTGGAGCAAAAGTGATCGGCAATAGTTCAACTGAAAATAGATATGAACCCTAGGTATGTACAGCTTCCTAACAGTTCAAGTGTTTCACTCGACCACCAATGTTGTCTGCCATCTTGCGTATTGGGGAAGTACCCCTCGCTCCACGGTTCAGGTAAAACTGATAACCGCTTTGCCACAAACGACATCTCTTGGTTTACCTCACAGGTGGGAACTAGTCAATTAGGTAGGGGTCGTTTCCCTTTTCGCTGGCAGGTCCTCTCAATGGGCCAACTACTTTGGGGTTCCTGTGGTACTCCTCACAATGAGTTTTAGGGATTATGCCCAAGTACTTCCCACAGTTAAGCGGATATGTATTATTCCCAAATTCGAAGCTGCAATAGATGTGAAAAAAATTTGGCAGAAATTCCACCCAACGAGCCCAAGAAATTGCTCTGATACCAAATGTGATGAACATGCAATAATTAATTAATGCAAATACACGAGATATCAAAAATAATAGAACATAATCAATTTTATATTGATCACGGGCCACTTCGAGGGGGCAACCTTCTTTGAGCAAGCTCAATACAATTAACTTCACTGTGCCTTCAATGATCTCAACACACACTTATATACTACGTCTATGCCCAATACTATGAGTCAAAACCATGGGACATATAATACTACGGGATGACTTACAAAGCTTATGCGTCCAATACTATGGGCTAATATAAACTATGGATCAACAAATACTATGGGATGACTTACAAAGCATATGCATCCAACAACAATATACTAACATAGTAAAGAGAACGGTTGACATAGGTTCCTAAAAAAAACATTTTCTTACATAGCAAATTTTAGGTTCAAAACTCTTGGAAGAACCAAAATAATCTTAGGTTTGAGGTAGGCCCATATCAAACCCTAAAGCTGAATCCATACATTTGAAGTATTAACTAAGATATTATCAGATTTCAAATAAGATTAAGGATACATGCTCAACATTGGAAAATACAGTCATGATAACAAATATCCTATATAATGCTTAAACTAAAACAAAGGAACATTTTGGAATCCACATCAAACTATGGTTTTATAATCCTATTGTAACCATTATCTGCAACGAAGCCAAATAGATACATGAGACTAGGTCTTACTTTTCAAGTTCGACCTCTCAAAACTTTCAAAGTTACCTTCTAAACCAAACAGGTTAGGGTTTTGAGATTTCAAAACAAAAACATTAACCTTTGGATTTCGGCCATCAATAACACAAAAAATTCATCATCAGTGTCACATGCCGAACCAAGGATTTTGAGGTTGTAAATAGCCCCATACATCAAAATGAAGTAAACATTAGGGTTTTAAGGTTTCAAAAAAAAAAATTGAGCTTTGTCTCTCGACCATTTACAACAAACATACACTTCAAATAATGTAGAGTATTGATTTCATGCACAATTCATTTACACAGTATAAAAACCATAGGCCAAACCCTTTTGATTTATGCAATAGTCGAGGGTTAAAACCCTGGAAAACAAGTAATACATTTCGACATACATTAACACTGTAGAATACATCATAAGGGCAGGTTGAGGATTCAATCCTCCCTATGCATTCTTCATAGCATGTAAGCATTACAACAATGACCACACCTTTGGAAAATCAAAAGCTCTGACCAAACCAAACATAGCTAACAATTGCCAGGAGAAACCACCGAGACTTACCATTTTCAAGTAGTAGTTTCCCACTTAGCTTTAGTGTAGAACCCTGTAGGTGAAAGCACTTGCCAACAACATAGAGGATGGTTAAACTTAAGTTCGAAGCTGAAAACAATATAGACGATTACATCAACATGACATTTTCAGAAGAAACATTACCTTTTACATTAAACCGAAGGTCGAAAATGATAGCTTCTGCAACCGGCTTTGAATCCCGAGACACTCACATTTATCTTGGTGAATGCAACTATTACATCCATAGTAATGGCTCAGCTCTTAAACCCTGAAAAATATCAGTCCTCCATTATAGGTCATGGTATCAAACCTGAGGAAGGAGTCCTCAAGAACCAACTTTGAAACCCTATAGAAACGCAAGCTTGTTGGCCACACTACACCCACTACATGCAAAATGAATGCCGAGTTCACCACTTCATTGAGGTAAGCCAAAGTGTGGTTAGGGTTACAATCATACTGCGAAATACCACATGATTACAACCACACTGGATGCCAACAAGAAATCCACTAGTACCACCTTTATTGCACTTTAAATGATCCTGTCTACCACCAGTACCATGACTTACCAACAAACCTTGCAATAGGATTATCTCTCAGGTTAATCATCAACTATGTAGTATAGATCAGGTTGCAATTTATCAACCCCATCCTACCTTTGTCCAAACTTTATGTTAATCCACGATGGTGAAGTCTAAGGTTTCAATATGCACCAAGGGAACCTACAACCATAAAACATTATGGTTACGTATGTATCAATAATACCTTCAACTTATAGTACAGTCGCAAACCTTGCATTTAGGCTACACTTAGATCATTATATCAAACCCTCATGTATTGTATAAAGACCCTATCAATAATATGGTTTAGTATGATGATAAACATGTTCCAAACTTTATAGTATTAAATAGTACAAACCATGGAGATAGCCTACATAGTAACTATTTTTATATTGTAGTGACTATTGTCCATACCCTTGCACTTAGGACAACACTTAGGTTAGTGTATAAAGACCATACAAGTACAAGTAATAACCATGGTTATAATGTGACAAGTATGGATATTATATATAGTATCAACTTTAGGATAAGCGTAAATATTAATAGTGTTAATGTAAGATATTAATACTAGTTAGCCATAGTATGATTCTTAGAATGCTTAAAGTGTTTATTACACATCAAAACGAGGTTTAATTATAAAACGTATATGATCAAAAGTTATACAAGGATCTACATTAAGGATTATTTGAACTTAGGATATGATCCTATAAATATTCAAAATACTCAATATAAATCCTTAGATAAACGACCAAAGCATATCTTACCCTGATTTGTATTTGCAAGCTATTCTATTTTTCTCTTTTAAAAACTTGAAAGCTATTTGACGATAATGTAGATCTCTGTACCTTCAATTTCAAAATTATTATTACGCTCTTACCTGTAATCTGCAAAAATGAAGCTTCAAATGCTTTAGCATAAATGATAAGTAAGCTTCGGGGTACCCATAGGACCCCTTCATCATCAACAAACAAAAGAACACAATTAGCACATATAAACAATAACTATAGAAAAGGGAAACTTTAAAGCATTGACAGCATCGCAAAACAATACACTTGTATAATCATTACACACATTTATTTCAACATGTTGACATAGAAGCATTTAATATGATTCCGCACAGCAAAGTACAACATTTAATGCTACATTGAAATTTTCTTAATTTTTGTGAATTTTACGGATATTACATGTGGTATCAGAAGTAATAAATCTAATCATTTTGAACACAAAAAGAAAAGTTTTAATCATAATTCTGGACGTTTTAAGAAAAATTTTAATAACAGAAATTTTCCAAGTAATAACAATTATCGGGGTAATGCACCATAGAATTTTACTGCTGCAAGGAATGTACCTAATAATAATAATAACATCAATAATAATGTAACATTCCGAAAATTCATAAAAATTTAAAATTTTTTGAGTACAACATTTATGACTAAAGTTGATGTGTAGAAAATAGAATAAATTGTTGATGTATATGTAACTTCAGAATGTATTTCACATATATGTATATTGTATTCCCATAGAGATGTTATTATTCCTCTCTACGGAAGTGTATTCATTTATATTGTAAGTGTCGTAACTTATACTTGATGGGTTATTAGACCACCTTGTTGGGGTCGGCCCTGTATAAGTCATGTGGGTCAAAGGGTTATTAGACCACCCTAGTTGGGGTCGGCCTAGTCAGCATTATGTTAAGTGGTTAAGTTGAGGCCGACCTAGTTGAGTAAAGGACAAGTCAAGTTAGTGTATAAATAGAGAGTATGTCTCTCTCATTTTATACATTTTATTCTCTCACTCACACTATGGAGAGTGGCGCACTTGTGGAGGAGGAGGATCTGCTGCTAGGAGAAGACTATCTCTTGTATCATTGCTCTATCTATCTCTAAGGAAGTTATTGGGGTTTTTCACCCGTATGGTTTTCCCCAAGTAAACTCTGTGTCTCTTCTGTGCTTTCATTATTGTGTCCATGAATGATATGCTGTAGATTTGCTATACATGTTGCTCTCTCAGTTAAGATCCTAGATTAGATTGAAGTAAATTCTGAAAATTCAACATGGTATCAGAGCTATCCTGAAAGAAGGCATGATATGGCATGTATGACACTTGTTGCACTTACGATGCTAGGGCTTGATATAGCAAAAACCAGCCATCGTAGCACTTTTGCTATAAATCCGTTTTGGAGAAGTTTTTGGATTTTAAACTTTTACACATCGAATATTAGATCTCCATGTACCTTGTGTCCAAAGGACAACCTCTAATTAGTTGTAACTTGTGATTTATGATTTGTACAATTTAGGGTTTCTGCCTCTTCCAGATCTGAGTCAAAATCAGGTGACCTTGGGAAAAAGGTCATAACTTGGGCTAGGAATCTTCAAATGAAATTTCATAAAAAGTGACAGGTAGTACACAAAATTTACTATCTTAGAAAAGTTTTTTAGAGGCCGAAGTGGAACTAGTGACACGTGGCATGCCGTACACATTCACTTTCCTGCATTATCCCATAAACAGGTCACGTTGAAACACTTGGCATAACTCTCTCTCAGAGAATCCAATTGAGGTCAGATATATTGCGATGGAAATATAACAGGTAGGGATATCACAAGAAACTTTTTCAAAGGCCTAAGATGAACCAGTGACACGTGGCATGCAGTACAAGTTCACTCTCCTGTATTATCCCATAAATAGGTCACGTTGCGACACTTGGCATAACTCTTTATTAGAGAATAAAATTGAGGTCAGACCTATCGATATGGAAAGATAACAGGTCGGGCTATCTTAAGAAAATTTTTCAGACCCTATGGATCGAAAAGTTCGGAGTTACACCAGAAACAATTAGGTACATATTTCTGTCAAAACATAATTATATTTGAGCACCTTCATTCATTGCTTCCAGAATTTAGGGCTTCGGAGAAAGTTGGAATTTTTGTAATCGGAAACCACGGTTGGATGCTACTCATCAAAATCGAAATTTAGAGACCAAGATCATATTTTTTGGTTGGGCAAAAAGCCAGGCTTGATCAAACCCCAGTTCGGGACTTTGATCAGAAAGATGGAAAATTAATCCTTTTGTAAAACTTGGAATTTTGGAAATTTGTGACCACGGCTGGAAGCTCCTCAGAAAAATCAAAGCTTAGAGCTTTGAATAAAATCTTTTGGTTTGGTGAAGCTCCGAGAAACTCAAACCCTAATTTAGGGTCCTCCCCAGTGAATCTGAAAATCTAAAAGGCAATTTTGAGGGGTGAAGCTTTGCAGTATTCAAATTCTGAATATACCAACTTGATGAACTCATCAAGGCGCATATTTCTATCCTTTCAGAAGTTTGAAATTCAAAGTTTGAATTTTTGGGGTTTCTTTGACAAACCCTAATCCAGCTCTAGGTCCAGTTCTTGCAAATCAAGTGGATTGGGTTAATCCTATAAGAAGATGGATTGGTCACCTGCATAAGTGAAGAAGTTCCTGTCTTAGAGGGAGATGAGGCTAAGGCCTTCCATAAGAAGATTATAAACAATCTTGACAGGTATGTCTTACAAGTATGTTTCATGGTTAATTTTATCATATGTTTGTCTTCATATCATTATAGTACAATCTTGATTAATTCCTAGACTTGTCGTATCACCTTAATAGAAGTTATTTATTGACTAAGGTTTTGATACTTATGAATGTTCTAATGCATTGTCATGTTGTATGAGATTTATGTTGTTCGCTAACATAAAAGGTACACCAAGAAAGACAAATCATGTTCTACTTCAAGAACATATGATCATGGTGACATGAAGACAAAGATTCATCCATTGTCATGGATCACATAGAAGATCTACTTTCGAGGTATGTATAACTTGGTCCTACAATGGTTAACCTATGAGACATGCAGGTTACTAGCACAAGTCACTGAAGAGAACCATAAGACATTATGTGGGTATGTTAGACATAACTAGCTAGCATGCTAATCCAGGTATGTTTTTTCTATATCAAGCTAGAATCCTAACTTGTGTTAGGATCTTATACTGTTGTGTTGTTGATAATGATTATTCATGAAGTCATAGGTTTGAATAGTCATGGCTGTATGCATATTATGTTTCTTACCATAATTGATGATATGACTAACCAGAAGAATCATGAGGGTATAGGTTTGAGTAGTCACGGGTTTATGCACTGATGATTTAACTAATCAGAAGAGTCCTATGATCAAATAAGAATATGCACAAGTAAAAGAAGACTTCCCTGAAACCTTGAATACTATTGTTTATTATCTGTGAATGATCATGACTATACATGTTTAAGATTATTTTGTTTTGATAGTATTAATATTATACTAATAAATGTGTGATTATGTATGAGACCTAAAGGATAACACAATGATGATACTAATAAGCATGCATAGTGGTTAAGGATGGATATAATTTCAAAAACAGGTAATCCAGGAAGCAAATATCAAGAGGGAGCACACTCCAGTTGTTCCTGCAAGAAAGCAAAGGAGCACACTTCAGTAGTTTCTGCAAGGATGCAAATATTCAGAGGGCGTTGACCACTTCTCACAATCCACATCAGAATGGAGTTGCAAAGATTCAGAGGGAGTCCACCCAACAACCAAACAAAGATAAGTATTTGAATTGTCATTTCTTACATAATGTTATTTAATGATGTATATGCTTATGTTCCTAGAATTAGGTTGTGTATTATGCATATTAGAATAGTTGCAATGATGAACATTATACTACTAATATACATGGGTAAGTGGCCTATGGCACTGTACAACATTCCATTGCTACTTTTATAGAATGAAACCTCTTTGCTGACATGTTAGGAGTTGTGCACACTCTTAACAATGTTCTGGTAGAGATTGGAAGGAATCTAGAAAGTTACGGAATATGGATAAATGTTGTATTGAAGCATTGGCTAAGATAATTGCATGATTGTATGAAATATTTCTTATGTGTGAATTTGTCTAAAAATTATGAGATGTTTCTAATCATGCAATTTAACTTGTTTTATAGAAAAGACCGTATACCTTCACCTACAAAAGAAGGACTACAACATTTGTTCAAGCAACAAAATTATCTATTGAAGATATTGAAGTTTCCAGGATACAGGAAGAATGCCTTGATCCATCGATCATGAAGAATGATGTTTGGGATGTGGCCGCAAGAGCTGAAGGGAAGTCTGTTGTGACTTCCAAATGGAACTATCAGATCAAGCATGCTGTAGATGGCATCATAGAGAAATATAAAAGTGATGAAATAGAAGATACACCAGATGGATTTCAAGACATATTTCTTGAATGGTGTAGTTATATATGTGTGCAGAACTTGGTAGGATAGACAACTTTCTATCCAGTTTGGGCTTTACCGAGAGTAAAGCGGATTCCAACCTTTACTACAAGGTTGAGGAAGGGAATCCTGTGATTCTACTCCTGTATGTGGATGACTTATTTGTAACAGGAGATGACAGATTGATTGCAAATACTAAGAGGAAGCTTGCTACCGAATTCGATATGAAAGAGTTGGGAATGCTGCACTATTTGTTTTTTTGGCATGGAGGTGTCACAGATTGCAGATGGAATCTTCCTTGGACAAGGGAAGTATGCAGTAGAGATTTTGAATAGGTTCAGAATGATGGATTGCAAGGCCATGGCCACACCTATGGCATTGAATCTGAAGCTTCTTTGTGATGCTTCATCTGAGATGGTTGATGTCTCTATGTATCGTTAGATGATTAGGTCCTTGATGTACTTGATGAACACGCGACCAGATATTTGCTTTACGGTGAACACATTGAGCCAGTTCCTGACAGATCCGAGGAGTGTTCACCTGGTTGCTGTAAAGCATGTTCTGAGGTACCTGAAGGGTACAGTGGATTATGGGCTCAAGTATGAAGTGAATCAAAAGTTTAACCTGCAGGGTTATGTTGATTCAGATTGGGTTGGTAGTACTGCAGATAGGAAGAGCACTTCTGGGTGCTACTTCAGTATGGGATTAGGTGTGATCTCTTGGTTTAGCAGAAAGCAGTCCTGCGTAGCACTGAGTACAGCTGAGGCAGAGTATGTTGCAGCCTGTTCAGCTAGTTGTGAGGCAGTATGGCTACAGAAGCTACTGTCTGAGTTATTTGATCTCCCGTTGGATGCTACTGGTATCTTTTGTGATAGCCAGAGTTGTGTGAAGCTATCCGAGAACCCTGTGCTTCATGATAGGTCGAAGCACATAGAGATCAAATATCACTATATAAGGGATATGGTGCAGAGAGGAGTTGTGAAGCTCCTGTATGTTGCGATGGATGAGCAGATTGCAGATGTGCTGACAAAGCCACTAGCTAGGGTGAAGTTCAAGTACTTCAGGGAGAGGCTTGGTGTTCCTCAGATCGAGGACACTTCGAGGAAGAAGTGATGGACACATTTGCTGAAGCCATTCCAAGCATGTTGGAAGGAGGATCCTTCACATGGCTTTGGATGTAAGCATTGGATGATGAGCATCAGGATGATGTTCTAGTTTCTGCTTTGTATGATCAGTTGGATCATTTATATGTATGTATGTATGCATCATGTTGGATGCTGGATATGATCGGTTGGATCATTTGTAGGTATTTTGTATATGCATCATGTTGGATGCTTGGACCATGTATCTGTATATGTATCAGGTGGATACATTGTATGATCAGGTAGATCATGTATGTTGATATGTATCAGGTATGATCAGGTAGATCATGTATGTTGATGCATACATTGTGTGGATTATGTATCTATGTAACAGGTGGATACACTGTGTATGATGATATGTATCAGGTAGATACTTGGTGTGCATCAGGTGGATGCATTGTATGATCGGGTTGATCATGATGATGAGCTTCAGGATGTTGTTCCAGATGATATGTACCAGGATGGTACAAGTGATGATGATCAGTATGATCATGGGAATTAGGATGATGCCTCGTGCGATGATGATCCATTGGATCATGAGTATCAGGTTGATACTTGGAGGTCAGAGATGATATGTGGAAGGTTGTGCAAATAACATTTAATCAGTCCTGGGAGATCTTGCAAGTCATGCTGTAGCACATAAATGTTCCTGGGGTACTCTTTCCGGTATTGTTATGTAGTATGTAATAAGTCCTTAGAGATCCGAGAGGTTGAGCTGTTTGCTCTTAATAAGTTGTGGGATGCTCTTTAGAGATATTTCCGGTCGTGATGCGGCACATAAATGTTACTAGGATGCTCTTTAAAGGTATTGTGGAGGAGATGCATGTAATTAGTCCTGGGAGATCTTTTCGATCATGCTTAGGCACATAAATGTTCCTGGGATACTCTTTCCGGTATTGCATCCGCACATAAAATTAGTCCTAAGAGGCCACTTCTATCAGACCATTCACACAGATGATGAAGACCTGCAGGTGGTGGGCCTACATCCAGTATGAAAAAGGATTGGCTCTGTAGAACTTCCTATGACGAGTAGATTTAGAGATTGATTGAGATAGCAACATCAGTGACGATGATGATGACGATTATCCAGTGACGATGATCCAGAGAAGATGACTTGTGCTAAGAGACCTATGTCGAGAAATAACTTCCTAGTTAAGAGGGAGTGTTGAAGTATATGTAACTTCGGAATGTATTTCACATATATGTATAGTGTATTCCCACTGAGATGTTATTATTCCTCTATACGAAAGTGTATTCATTTATATTGTAAGTGTCGTAACTTATACTTGATGGGTTATTAGACCACCTTGTTGGGGTCGGCCCTGTATAAGTCATGTGGGTCAAAGGGTTATTAGACCACCCTAGTGGGGGTCGACCCAGTTAGCATTATGTTAAGTGGTTAAGTTGAGGCCAACCTAGTTGAGTAAAGGTCAAGTCAAGTTATTGTATAAATAGAGAGTGTGTCTCTCTCATTTTATACATTCTATTCTCTCACTCACATTGTGGAGAGTGGCGCACTTGTGGAGGAGGAGGGTCTGCTGCTAGGAGAAGACTATCTCTTGTATCATTTCTCTATCTATCTTTGAGGAAGTTATTGGGGTTTTTCACCTTTATGGTTTTCCCCAAGTAAACTCTGTGTCTCTTCTGTGCTTGCATTATTGTGTCCATGAATGATATGCTGTAGATTTGTTGTACATGTTGTTCTCTCCGTTAAGATCCTAGATTAGATTGAAGTAAATTCTGAAAATTTAACATAAATGTCAATCTAATAATGATACTTCATAATGTTTGAAAACATAATACGACAATATTTGTGTATGTTGAACTATGGAACTATGTGATGTATTTATGTTTTCTTGCAATACATTTTTCTTTAAATGTACTGACAGTTTGTTCTCTGATGATGACGAAAGGGGTCCTATGGGGTACCCTGAGGCTTACTTAGCTTTGTAGCTAAAGCATTGGAACCTTGATGTTTTCATAATACATGTAAGAGCGATAAAATTCAAGTTATTCTACAGTAATGTTCTGCTTCCCGTATTGTTTTATAAACTATAGAAGGGATTAACTTCCCTTCCTCAAGTCAAGTACCTTGGTGAACTTCATGTAACGTCATCCAAGTTGGTTTTAATTTAATTATAGTTTGAAGATGTACCTATAGTAATCAACTACAAAAATAGAAGCACCTTCCTATGAAAACTAGTTTAAGGAAGTTGGCTTGTAGTTTCATATCCTATATTTTAACCACTTCCATGCAGATGTCGTTATATTTAAACTATGTAATACTTAGGTTATTTGTCCAATATTAAATGATCAATGAAGACATCATCTTACTATATGTAACCTCTCTTCTATGCTATTTGTATAGGTAAAACTTACTTAATTCGTGGGTCCTTTAGTCATGCTCAAAGAATTAGTATAATGTGCTTTTGTGAAAACATGGGCTAAATGCAAAAATACTATGCAGAGTGCCATGTGTAGTGCCCCTAGACTACTATAGACATTGAGAGCACCCGTTGAGTGACCCGACTATTTGAAACATTAATAAAATAACCCTATGATTTTATTTTGAGTATATTTATGATTACGATTGATTGATATATGCGCATTTGGGTAGTTATTGTGAATGGATGATTTCATGTTGTTTAATGATTAATTTTGATATGAATGATGCTTAACGACTAGCTGTTCAATTGATTATGTGATTAGACGAATGAGTAATGATTGAGTAAATTATAGATGCTTAATGAAGCAACAGATTTATAAATCAAATTGTGATTATTGAGGACAGTGCTACTAATTTACGTTTGTGAGAATAGTGTGTAGCGACAGGTGAAACGGTTCACCGAAGGACACACAAAGGAATATGAAGGGTCGTAGAGTACGGGTAAATCACACACAGGGAGAGCGACGACGATGTCGACTTCTGACGAAATACAACGCTTGAGCATATAAGCACTGATCCGCTTGCTCAAGAGGAAAGCGTGAGGGCGTACGAGGTGGGCCAGGACGGAGTTGGTCACGTATGAGTTGGGGGGCGCGCATTGAGAATGGACTCACTCCTCAAAGCCATTAGTCCCTAATAGCGTGTAGATGGAGGATGGAAGGTAATGGCTCCTGAAATCCCTACATGAAGTTCCCGCAAGTCAAAGCGGAAGGATGATGGCAAAAGGGCCCGACGGTGCGATACCCTGCTGAGAACGAAAAGAGTGGACACAAGGACCCAAGGATGTGGTACCTTGCCGAGGAATGGAAACTACGGATGACTGGACCCGATGGAGTGGTGCCATGTCGAGGAAATTAAATTAAGGAACAAGGAGGCCCAATGGTGTGGCATTGGGGTCCTAGTAAAAGTTGACTACTAAACTTAACTGCATTGAAACGTATAAGTTTGCACCTAGAACATTACTTAGAAATGTATTTGAGTAATTTAGGCATTTGCACATAAATGATTACTTTGGCATTTAAATAATATTAAGTGTTATTTAGGCATTTGCACATGAAAGCATACTTCTGATTATTTAAAAATATTATAAAGATTTATTTAGGAGCAAAATGGAATCCTAGGCATGGACACCTAGTCAACTCCACCTACACCACAAATATAGGAGTTAAGTGAAATATATAGGGGACAAACTTGAGCAAACTTAGGGATGTTGGTGCATCTCCTAGAGAAACTGACACATGGATGGGTGAGTTTTATTAATTTATTAATTTAATAAAATGAATATTTTTGCATGAAGCAACATGTGTCGCATGAGATTTTCCTTTATAAGGAAGGCATTGGGAATGGGTAAAGGACCTAGACCCTGGATGACTATCATAATTTTGAGTTACCTCATGACTTGCTGCTATTGAGGG
This sequence comes from Larix kaempferi, assembly GCA_027924585.1. Classification (NCBI taxonomy): domain Eukaryota; kingdom Viridiplantae; phylum Streptophyta; class Pinopsida; order Pinales; family Pinaceae; genus Larix; species Larix kaempferi. Next base: position 226,831 of record BSBM01000345.1, on the reverse strand, counting down.
TTTGGCTGGAAATCTTGGTGGGTGGGAAACCCAAGCTGGGTTTCTGGATTATTGTGTGTGAGCTCTACGACCCAAAGCTCGGGGGAGGCCATGCGATTGAAAGCATGAGCCTATGGTTGGGTGGTGAAGCTAACGGTTGCTTCACCTATGGTTAAACGAGATTTGCTGGAGGGATCCTACGGAAGACGCGGACGACAGTGGACAAGATGGTATCAGAGACAGGTTATGGTTTGTTATAATTTGCATAAGTTATTCATTTATTTAGTTTATTTATCTAGTCATTATGTTTTCTAATCTCTTTTGTATCAAGTGGTTGAGTTTCAGGTTAAGCATGAAGGACCCTACAGGAGGGGCCCTACATTTGGTATCAAAGGCGATCGAACCTTGAGGGCGCCAGACTCATATTCCTATGAGGGGTTTTTGGTATTTTTGTCTAAATTGGATTGAACCGGACTGTTGAATCAGCCGCTCCTACAACGATCTCAACTCGACGGTCTAAGCAGGTTCAATTCTTCTTAATTTTTTTTTTCAGTCTCTGTGTCGAGTTGCAATCTCTTTGAATTGTGTTATTTTTTTGTGTAGAGAAACCATTTTGAGATCCTTGAAATTTTACTTTCTGCCATGATATTTGAAGGATGAAATAGTTTATTTTGTGTGTAAAAAAAGAAACAATTCTGGAAATTGCTTTCTATACTTTCGATGGCAAGGATAATTTTGTTATATTATCTTATTTTCTATTCAGGTCAGATGTTTCATTTTAAAGGTTCAAAAGTCTGTTTATTTTTAGCAAAGGGTTATATTACACGGTTGCATCTTTGGATTTAGATAGTTTTCTGGCTTCTTAAACTATTTGGATCCCGGTTAAATGAATCTCTGTGTTATTGGCAATTGACTGAGATCTAATTTTCTATTCATTCTCTGTGTTATTCTTCAAACCGAATGAGATCTAATTTTCTATTCATTCTCTGTGTTATTCTTCAAACCAACTGAGATCTAATTTTCTATTCATTCTCTGTGTTATTCTTCAAATCGACTGAGATCTAAATTCTCCTTTATCCTCTGCGTTATTCTCCAATTCGATCTGAGATTTCGACCACGGCTGTTTTCCATTTTCTATGTGAATTGACTCTTGGCACACTATCGATCTGAGATTTTGATCACGGTTGTCTTCCATTTTTTTCATTTGTGTTAAGATGACCCTCGGCCTATTGTCTTTTATTTAGGAGTTGGTTTGCACCTGGGGATCTTATACAATGATTCCACGGTGTGTTGACGCTCCCGGAACTTGTGAATCGAAATGTGTTGATCTTTAAAAGTCTCCGCGCTCTGTTTGAAATTGGAATGCAATTTTTTTTTCCTGATTTCGCAATCCAATCTATAATTTTGATCTTTAAAATCTCTATATACCTATGTCGAAAGATTATGAGCATTTCCAGAAATTCAGTGTATGAATTGTTACCTTGATCTTTAAGTTTTCTGCGTTTTTACTTCAAAAATTGATTTGCGATCTAGAAATCTTGATGCGAATTGTTGATCGATTTTTAAAGTCTCTATAAAATCATGTCGAATTAGTTGGAGTTTGTATAGTGCATAGATAACTAACCGATAAATGAATCTCTCAATTAAATATTTACGAGCTAATTCGAGTTCCATTCTAAGCTATCAGAAAGATTGTACCATAATTGCGAATCAGTAAATCACGCCAGCGTAGCATCCCACCTCTGTTAACTATCTCCTTGCAATGAATGAAACTCATGGTTGAAGATTGCGTGATCCTTACCCTCAGCCTGTAATCATGCTGGTTGACACCGAGAAATGACTTTGGCAAAAGATAGAGGTAGAGGGACATGGGTTGCTGTAGTTTAAGTTGTTGTTAGGATTCAAATTATTACCTGATAGGTTATCATTTATGTGAAAAGGATTATACGGTATTTTAGTAAAAAAAAAAATACATGCTCACTGAACTACAATTTTCTATTGACTGTAATAGTACAATAAACGTCGTAACAATGTTCTTTTGTTATAAATTATTAGCAAATTGACTATTCATTTTAACTACACGCACAAGCGTTCCGTAAGATGTAAGATCCCCATTGGTTATGAATAAGGATTAGGTACGGATTTATTTTAATGCATAGATATACATGTTTTGCAGAGTTGGGCGATCTCCCAAGGGAGAGAATCGGCCCAAGCATTGTAATCTTTATTGATGTCGAGCAAAGAGTTGGGCGTTTCCTACTAGGAATCGATCTTAGGATGGAAGCTTAGCTTTCTTGATGAGTTTTAGATTTTCTTTTATTTAAAATATGGATGAAGCCAGTGAGGCACAGATCCATCCTCAGATCGCATTTCCAATTGTGTTTCTGTCATTAGATATTTCACATCTCTGTTTTCGCTTATGAAGAAACATTAGATCTATTCTCAGACTGCATTCTCAATTATATTTTGGCCAATAGAAATTTTACACTCTGTTTTCGAATGAAGAAATTGTGGATCCATTCTAAAATTGCATACTCAATTTTATTTCTGTAACTAGATCTCTTATACTCAGCTATAAGGGAAATTTGTGAATCCCTTCTCGGCAAGCATTCTTATTATTTAAACTCTGTGAAACAGCTCGTTGATACATGTGAAATTTTAACCAACATCTGCGTTTTAATGGAGTCACACATACAGAGGAACTTCTTGGTTCCGAATATTTTGTTTTTACTAATCCCCACGTATCTGGCTGCCAGATCAGAAGTATGAGGGTCTACCCCTTATAATCGGTTCAATATAGTCTTCGTTTATTTTTATATAATTCGAATCCGTAGTGCTAGCATGAAGTTCTTGTAGGTATCGCATAAACCGTTCTTGTGAAACTAATTCCTGAACCTGTTCATATTCTCTTATGAACTCTTGATAGCATACGTTTATGTCCCATTTATAAATGAGTCTATTCGTTTCCATTTTGATCTCCAATTAATAATGCATATGCATTCCCTTTGGCAAGAGAGGCCTTCCATTCTCATCGCCCTCAGATTGCTAGACTTACCCTTCCACTACTACGCGAATTTGAGTACCATTACGACCGAACCTTCGACATACCTTTAATCGCCATCGGAATAATCGACTTAGGCTTGGGATAATGGAATTGAATCTAGGTAGATGAATTGAAATCCATCTATCTCATCAACTAGTCACCCTATCCTGGACGTTCCTATGATGCAATGTCTAGTTAATATGGCCGCACTTGGAGGATGCCTCGTAGCTTCCAGAGGAGTCATTGATTGTATTTTAATTACTGCATTTTAATTTCTGCTCATTAAGTGAACTGTGTAATCACTTCCCTTCACCATGTAAATTGATCAAGCGACATTAGTGATGAGTCTGTGGTTTTAAAAATTATATAATATTTCTGTCACTAAGTGAAATGACTATGTGATGATTGCAGATTGTTCTGTTAGTTAAAAAGAATTTATTATTAAACATTTTTTTTTTCTTTTACTACCATGTGTATGTCTGTATTGCTTAGATGAAATTGCCCGACATTTGAAGGACCAATGGATTACTCCTTGATGCAGAATGAAACGTTAAATGCTTAGCTGTAAGGTTATTTCTTTGTAGAAATAATGGGTTGTGATATTTGATAAATACTTTTTGAAATATTAAAGTTTAGCAATAAAGTCATTTGTGGTTGAAATGTTGATTTGGTGATATTTAATAATTGCACTACTAAGGTGCTTAGTTGTGAAGACTACTTTTTTTTTATGAACAATGTTTTGTGATGCTTAATAATGAGAAGTGAAACACTAAAGGTATTGTTAGTAGAATCGCTGGTTGTACTAAAGATCATTAAAGTAATCATTTATGGTTGTCAATGATAGGGTGTAGTGGTCATATTTACCTTTGTAGCATTTAATATTTTTTTTTTTATGGTTAAACATCAACATGTAGTATTGGATCAATTGTGATCACCTAAATAATAGGTTATACTATTTATTATAAAAGAATTATGATTTGTTCAAAAGTTAAAAATACTAGCCATTCACTTAAGGATAACATTTAGGATGGCCATAGGAACACCGTATTTGAATTAAATGTTCCTCATATCACTTAATTTTGTTGTGAACGATAATAGAATTATTTATGCTTGTAAACAAGTAGTGCTTTTATTGAAATCACATAAATAAAGAATATATGTGTGATTTTTATAGGGAGCCCACTTTTAGAAATTCTTTTTATGTTGTCACTAGAATTAACACTACGTTGGCTATGAATTTAGAATCAAGTTATGCTATTATCGTTAAAATAGATTATGATTCACTTTAGATTGTGATCACTATTTTGAAGGGTTAAATCTCTCTCTCTCTCTATATATTATATAATAAAAAGTCAAAATATGTACTTTGCAGGTTATAGATCTTGAGGGTACTATTTATGGATATTATTTTTTAGGAATAAAAGAACTGAAGTAAAATATCATTTATGCAATTCATGCACAAGGTAAAATTAGGTTTATGAAAAAGGATAGAATGGGTTAAATGTTTGGTGAATCACATTATGGTGTTGTATGTTGTGGATAAAATCAGCATGACATGGTTTACATTATAGGTGTAGTAGAGGTAATTCATACAATAAGACGAAATTATTATAAAAGGAATTATATAGTTCGAATAATATATAAATGGTATTGAGGTGCCTCATGGATAAGATGAATCCTTGTGTTGCAAATAATTTATATTTTCCACTATCTTGTGAAACCATTGTCATGAAGGTAATATATGTATAATACATATAATGTAAACTATATGATGTGATTATACAAAAGGAGATGAAGGATGCACGGTATAAAAGATAGAGAAATTTCTTGTAAATGCACTGTGGAGATTAAATGATAGATGGTAATTATTTATGCCTTATTTCAACCATAGAAGGGTGGTTATAAATGAACTCTTAGGATAAAAATGTCAAATGTAAAACACTTGTAAATTTAGGGAATTATAAGTCATAAACTATTGAAGAATGTGCATGAGGACTACTCACTCAGAGTAAAGGTTGGTCACAAAAAAAAAATCATGTTCAAAATGATTTTAGAAGAGGAACATTTATGTGGAATTAGTTTCAATAGAATGGTGTGTGTAGATACTTAATTGTATATAATTCATAATTCATATTAAGAAATGGTATGAATTAGACGAGAAAGATAGAGTTTAGTTAAGTTCAAGTTGTGTTAACTATTAATGAAAAGTAGAATACAATGATGCTAACCAATTGACATGGTTAAACCTTAAATGAAAATACGGTTAGCCTTCAAGATGGAATGCGATAATGATAAGGAAAACACACTTAGTGCGACTTGCTGAGACCGTCGAAGTAGTCCTATGAAAACATAAATGATGAAATGGGGTAAGGATGTGATAAGCTCATTAACCTGGACATGATGATACTGATGATTGGACTAAAAGATCAATTTTGATACGTTCGACTAAGTCACTAAGTTTCGATACCTAGAAACCTATCGAATTGAGGACCAACATTATCAGATCATTTAGAGGTATTTGGAAGTAGTCTTATGGAATTTAGTTTTTGGACTATTTGAGGGTCTCTCCTGATTTGTTAAAACCGTGACTTGTCTTGAAGGAAGGATAACCTAATAAATTTGAAACCTTGCTTGGATTTGCTATGTTGATAAATTATCAGGTGGCTATTGATGCAACACAACTTGTTGAAATTTTGAAAATCATAGACCCTTGTGAATGAAGAAGAGATATAGAAAATCTAGTTGGGACTGACAATTATTGAATGTGTTATTGGATTGAAATTATGCGAAGTTACGATTAAGTTTCAGAGGGTGTATTGGAACCATACCACTTGTGCTTATAGCCATGATTGTTGGAGAAAAATAGAATACAATGATAGAAGATGAGAATAGAAATTAAGATAAATCCTAGCGTCGAAAGTACAAGAACAAAAATTAACTTCAGGACAAAGTTCTATTTAAGAGGGGGTGTATGTAATGCCCCTATAATAACTATGGACCTTAAGGGAACCTATCGAGTATGTCTTAAATGATTGAGGAAAACCTGAAGACATGAATAACAACATGTTGTTGCAGCAACATCCCCCCCAAAATTTTGGTACATATTGGGGCCCCTCCTTAAAATTTTTAAAGGCTGCCTTAAGAGGCCATTCCCAGCTTTTAACTTTGTCTTCAACAAAAAATCTTGCTGTGAACCTCTCCAAGTCTTCCTTCCTCTAAAAGTAAAATTCATGAAGTCTTCCTGGAAATCACGGAATGATTTTATAAATCCCCGCAGTGGCGGAATTATTCGAGGTTCCCTCCCGAAATGACAGAAGCCTTTTGTTTAAACCTTCCGAAAAAAGACTTAGAAACTTTCGTCTGAAAGCCACAGAAGCCATTGGAAATTTCTTTCTGAAACGATGGAGCTATTCGTCAAAACCTTCTACAGCTGCGGAGGGATTCGGGTTTTCCCCCTGAAACGGCGGAAGCCATTTGGCATGTCTCCCCGAAACTTTGAAAAGAACTTAGAATTTTTTCTTTGAAATCTGCGAAACAAATTGGTTTCCCTTCCTGCAGTCACGGAAACATTCACATTAACTTGCCGAAATGCTTAAACCTTTCCGGAACGATTCTTAAAAGCCACCCATAACCGCGGAAGCTTTCAAATTTTCCTCCCGAAATGGCAGAAACCATTTGTCTAAGCTTTCCGAAGAAGTACTTATAAAACTTTTCGATTTTCTACAGACAGATTCGGGTTTTCCTCCCGAAACGGCGGGAACCTTTCGTCTAAGCTTCTCGAAAATATTTGAAAGTTATTGTTAAAAGATTGCGGAATCTATTAAGGAATTGCTTCTGAAACGGTGGAAGAATTCAACAAAGCCGCCCGAAACTTGCGGAAGCTATCCGTCAAAACCTTCCGCAACTGCGGAAACCTTCGTGTTTTCGTTCCGAAGCCTCACCGAGAGAATTTTGCGGAACCGTTGGGGTTTTCCTTCCGCGACTGCGGAAGTCTTTCACCATATATTTACGAAACCCCGTGAAAAACAATTAGAAAATTTGTCGAAAGTTGCGAAGCTCACCGAGAGAATGTTGCGGAAGCCTTCAGCTCATTCCGAAATGCCGAGGCACTTAGAAATTTTGCGGAACAGTTCGAATTTTATTTCCGCAATTGCGGAAGTCGTTTGCGGAGATCTTCACTTTATGTTTCGGAGGCCGCGGAACTGTCAACTTACCATTCCGTAAAGGTGGCGCCATTCGCCAGCTCATTCCGAAACGGCGGAAGCCATTGGCGAAAGCTCTCCGCAATTTCGGAGGCCTTCGCGATAGCCTCCCGGAAAGGGCCACCGAAAGAATTAAACATTCACGTCCTTTTGTGGAAGCCATTCATCAATTCCTCCCAAAACGGCGAGGAGCTTCACCATTCTCTCCCGAAACACCGAAGGAGTTCAGCTTAACCTGCCGAAGTGGCGGGTGAAGTTCACCTGTCGGTCCCGCGAATGGCGATCACACGCAGATCGAAATTTCTTGACGTGACCGCGGCATACGATACATTTAAGCCGCGTTTTAATACGCCAACCACCACATTAAACTCGCACATGCCCGGTCTATTTAAATAAGCGGTGGGGGTTACAAGCCAACACATTGTTATTTGTCGATTGGAAAACCACCGTTGGACATCGCGCGACCGCTCCAGCTCATCTCACTCGTCCACGTTCACGGTCACCTCATCCAACCATCTTCACGGTGCCAGGTAGGGTGTTCTAGCCATTATTTTTATCTCTTCCACGCGTCAGTTTACCATTGGGATTGTTCTGTTTAGAAGACGCTAGGCATTGGGTGGATTTTGACGGACAAAATGCCCGTCATGGGATATTTTGCCCGTCAAATATAGTCGAAATTTCATTTTTTCCATCATACAAAACAAAGAAATCTTAAAAGGTAAAGACCGTCAATTTGGACGGATAGATTTTTCCAAATTCCTCCCTGAGCCACGTACTATGTCATTTTAAAACCGCCAACCCCCATTAAGGTCTTGTCTCTATCAGCAGAAATCCAAACCTTTGACCGCCCAAAACTTTTCATCACCCGCATTATCGGCGTCGGCAACCCCTGTTCAAATTTCAAAACCTACCGTAGAACGCCTCGCCAAGGTACGGTCAGATAACCATAGCGGTCGAAGCTTCCATCGGCTCGTAAATATGAAAACGCCTCCTTACTTCATCGCAGAGTTATTTCACCCTTGACTTCACCACCATTAGCCATTTGAACCACAACCATGGCGATAGATACCATCCCTTCTAGAGCTGGGCCAAAAGCAGATTGCTTCCACAACACGCTTATCCTCGCAGGATCATTTCCAAACCTGCCCCTTTAAAAGAATTAGAATGTTTAAATCTAGTTTGGAGTGGCGTATTTGCTTCCTAAAAAGCAGCTTCACATTTTGGTTTTATCTCATTCACATATTGAAACGATGATGCTTTCTATTAAAATCTCACAGTATGTTGCTCAATTTCATAATGACTTGTATGTGGGTGCTATCAGGGATAAGTCAAAATGCCAAAAGGTGGTAAGAAGAAGGCTAAAATGACAGAAAAGAAGCCTACGCCACTTAAAACTGAGACCTCACTCAAGGATACTAGGTGCACCATCGGTGTTCCTCCAGAAATCCGCTGGGGTGACATTTACAGAATGATCCGAGACCAGGATATCCCGGACATGTTGCTAGAAGAGGGGCAGATTTATCTAAATATCAAAGCCTCAGGCATAACTAGAGTTGCTACCCACCCTGAACTATTCCCCTGTGTTGAATTAATCGGATGGATACTCCAACATGCTGATGTGGAAGGAAGAGTGATAAATGACAGTGGGAAGGAAGCCATTTCCTCATTTCACCCCGCATACCTAGCCGCGGCCTACAAATTTCCCCGTTCCCAGCAATATCTGACTGATGAATGGCTGGGAAAAATGAACAACGTTGAGATGGCCAAAAAGCTATTGGTAGCAGGCAAACATTTGAGAAAGAAAGGAAATGACGAATATGACGTACAGAATCTGAGACCTCCTTTCAAATTGATCGCCTTGATGCTGTGCAGAATCTTCGGCATGCCCGATGGCACCATGTATAAGATTCAGTGGGTCCCTATTATCCACTTCATGGCGTTTAAAGGAACTATGTTTGACTGGGCCACTCTCCTGTCAGATAGTTTGGCCTCAATGATAGTTGCTGCAAGAGAAGGACTAGCCTTGAAGAAGGTAGAATTTTTCATGTCCTCGTATTTGATTGCATGTGTTTTGGCCAAGGTGGACTTCCCCAAATTGGGATGCACATGGGATAAGGCCACCACCCCGGTTTATACCGCTTTCAGGATGATGTGGGCCCAGAATTAAAAACCTAGCTACAAACTCATCTGTGAGGGGTTCATCATGCCCCTTTATGAGAAGATATTCAAGGAGGAGCCCAACTTCCTGTCAGAGAACGTTGTGGAAGTCCTTGAGAATTACGGGGATTTTTACTTTTCAGAGCAAGGAACCTACCTCAGAATGTTTGGAAGGACCAAAGCTCCATACATTTTGCCGCAGTTTGCCACATATTATGTGGTCCTTAAGGAAGCAGTAAGACAAATCTTCCTAGATGGAATTGGAGCAATGCTCCACAAACAACATAAGGCTTCCTTCCCCCCTCTACCTTTCTGCATAGGTACTTACAAATTCTCGAGGGTTGCCTCAGCCGAAGAGTTTGTTCAGGAGCTGAAAGCCTTCCACTTCGGTGAGGTGATCTTACACAGGAACGACAGGAAGGGAAAAGTGGCCAAGCATTGTAGGGGAATCTACGCTTATTTTGAATACTCTCACTATCCCGATGCCGAGGAAGAGGTATTCAGGGGCATCAGCAACATGGCTGAGCTGCGAACCTTTCACCAAGGCAGTGGAGTAAGTTCTAGCTCCACCAAGATCCAAAAGACCAGCTAGCACTAGGAGAAAGAAGCTGATGATGCCCGAGCTCAAGAAGAGCTCAGACTAAGGGAGGAAGCAAGGTTACTCCAGGAGGATGAGGAAGCCAGGTTGTAGCAGGAAGCTGAAGTGGAAAGAATGCAGCAAGAAGATGAAAGTGAGAGGCTACAGAAAGAAGCCGAGGATTCCCAACAGCAGAAGGAGGATGAAGATGGAACGCAAGAGAAAGGAGATGAAGGTCAGCCACAAGTTGAAGGAGGCGAAGGAGGACATGAAGCTGAACGGAAAGCAGAAGAAGAGCTGAAAGTTGGGGAATATGCCCAAGCAAGTGGGTCCAGTGTCCAAGACATGGAAATAGACACACCTCAAGTAGGTGGCTCTGGTACCCAAAATGTGGGAGCAGATCCAGCTTAGGGAGTCCGGACCCCACCAGCTGAAGAAGAAATAGACATTATGGACCTCCCAATTGTCCCGTACACTCCATCGGGAAAACATACGGTGTCCAGGTGGAATGAATTTGTCTATGACAAGAAAAGGAAAGCAATGGTCCTCAAATCGGAAGAGAGGATTAAAAGTCCCTTGTAGGAGGACATCATTACCGACCGGGAGGTTACTGTAATGCGGAATACATATAAAGCTCCCTTTGCTATGGCATCCGTAGTTGTAGAAACGGAAAAAGCATCACTAGACAATGTAGGTGTTATAGTTAGAGAAAATGAATTGACAAAGAATAGAGCTCGTATGCTACAACAGACTGTGGCTAATGAGCAAGCCCACAGGGATCTGGTGGTGAACAAGTATAATTGCCTGTACGCCGAGCATAAAGAGTTGTCAGACAAATATAACCGGTTAGAGGAAGAGAAGGAGCAGTTATCAGTTCTAATGATGATTGAAGAAGCAGAAAAGAATGATGCGGTAGCTAGAGTGTCCCAGCTTGAAATAGACAAGAGGGCATTAGCTGAGCAATTGGAGCAAGCTGAGAGCAGAACGATGGACATGTCTCCCTTCCATGAGCTGTCCTGCAGCATCCTGAAGCAAATGCACGACACTCAAGAGCTAATCACTAATGAGGTTTGCAAGCTCAAGACCATGGTGGTCAGGTTAAAGGAAATTAATGCGGAGGACCATAGGCACAAAGCCAAGCATACCCGTGTCAAGGCAAATATCCTGAGCCAGATAAAATGGCGAGAAGGAAAGAGGGATTTCCCCACACATCTCCCATTCAAATCTATGGAGGGTTTTAATGAAGATGTGGCCCTTTTGGACTTCTGCAGAAACTGTGGCAGTAAGCTAATAGCCAATGTGCAAGGAACAAGAGATGAGATCAACGATCTGTATCAAAGGATCCAGGCAGTGCATGACAGGTGCAAATTGAATTTCCCGCAATCCCTCGATGATTTCCCGGATAAGGAACAACGCTTGGCTGAACTAAAGGAAGAACTAGGCATCCAAACTGAATATGTTAAGAAAATTGATGTCCTAGCAATTGACGACCTCCAACATTATATTGGAATTTCATCAGTCCACAACCACTTGCTTAAAGAAGTGCATCAAGCTGCAGTAACAAAAGTTCAAGGCATCGGAGCAGAGCTTAGAAAAAATGTGACTTCACAGAAAATATTGCTCCCTGCTCCCGCAAACATAGTCATAAGGGACATGGGTATATGGTATAGTTACATAGCGGAGGAAGAGAAGAAAGCAGCAGCAGTAGCCGGAGCAACAACAGTGGACTTGATTCGCTCTCCCCCATCAGTGGCAGAAATTCCAGCTAGTTCAATCCCTTCTTCCCAAGTAGAGGCAGCAGCAACAATGAGTTCGAGTGCCTCCCCTAAGTCAACATGAGCAGCATCAGTTGATTTGGGTGATCCTCTTCCAGCAGAAGCTCACGCACAAGAATGAGAGCACTAATATCAGAACATTATTTCTATTATTTTTGTATTTGGCTCTCAAATGTGTAAAGCGTAGAAGCTATGGGACAACTGTCCCTATTTTCTTTTAAATAATTTCTGTAAAAGAACGGGAATCACATTTTGTCTATTATAGGAGAGAATTTTCTGTAGATGACAAGTGGAAAAGGCCAGGTGGCATCCCAAAGGGCTTTTTTGTAATTATAAATAGAAGCTAGGAAGAATATGAAAGGACTTTTGGCAGGGAATGAATTTTGAGACCTGTACGAGCTATCTTGTATTGGTTCTATGAAAACAAAATTTTCTAATAAAAGCCTGGAGATGGACGTTTTGCATGGGAATGAAAGATGGATGTGTATTGGACTATTCTAGTGATTTCCATACTGTAATGTGAGATCATTCCTACTATCTGAATTATTTCATTGTAGCAATGATTTTTGCTCCTTCCTGTGCAAACAATTTTCTCTATTTTGTGAGCAATGAATGTGTTTCATGTTAAATCAGGAGCTATCTGCTGATATCTTTATTTTTGCTGTAGAGTTCTCTTTAGATTAAATGGATAGCTGTTCTTTCTTTAAGATAAATCCTATGGCTCATTGTTCATGCCTTTAAATTTGCTCCTTGCAGGGATCTTTAGATTTATTTCAGTTTGTTTACACTTAGATCTGATTCTTTCATTCTTTCCATTTAGATTAGATAATTTTTCTTCTTTCTTTGATGAGTAATGAAATGTGTTTTACATTAGATTAGAAGCTATCTTCTAAAGATCTTTTATCTTACTGTAGCTTTACCTGTAAGAATCGATGGCTATCTGTTCTTTCTTTATGATATCTGTTACAACTCATTGCTCATCCTGTAAATGTGTTCCTTGCAAGGATAGGTAGATTTACTTCGGTTTTAGACTTAGATATGTTTAGTTTTGCATTTAGATCAGATATAAATTAGGCACTTGCATCACATTAAAAACATAAAATCCAAAAGAAAGGTGGATCGGGCCATAACCGGTATAATCAGAATTAAACTCCAAACCCACGGTCGCCGGAACCGGTAACTGGACGAATTCCCTATACCAAACGATAGATAATCTAATTGGGATCATCTATCGGGGAGAATCCCTTTCTGATTGATTCTATGATATCCGAGGTATCAACAATTTTTGGCGCTAGAAGGAGGGCCTGAAAGTGCATGGCTGATAGAGGAAAATCTCCCACTGCCATAGAAGACACTGAAAACCTGCTTAAAGAAAGCATTTCAAACAACCCAGATCTTGAATTATTAAATCAAGAACACCTCATTTCTGATCCTGAGCCTCAGGAAGCTTTATACGCTGTCCCTTTTACAGAAATAGAGGATTTGAGAAGACATACAAGATCCTACGTTAGGCAGCTAGGTGGTTTAAACGCTGTGAATTTTCTCCCTAAGAAAACTACCCCTCGGAAAGAGCCACAGTATACCCGAGATTCGATTCTTGTTCAAAGTTTTGAAGAACTTGTGAATTTGACTTTGGAAGAAATTTCAGACACTCTTAACAAGGCAGATCTTGAAAACTTAGAGAAAAATTCAGACCAAGAAAACCTTGAAGAACTAATTACTCCCAAGAGTACTCCACAGAATTCACCTTACAATTCTCCACCAGGGTCTCCACATCCAAACATGGCTGTACCTGCTTGGAGAGAAAAGGGAGCGCTGAACCTAGCTGGACCATTCCATAATCTTCCAAAAAATCCAGAAAAGGTCTTGCCTAAGTTCGATCCAGGGAAAGCCATTTCGGCAGAAGATCACCTCAAGAGTTTTTACTTAGCTCTGAACCTTTTGAACGTACAACATGAAGACGTAGTCTGCAGGTTGTTTTCATATACATTCGAGCCAAAAGTATCATCCTGGTACTTTAGCCTCCAACCCAGCTCAATCTCTAGTTGGGATGAATTCGAAAAATGTTTTCTAAAGAAATACGGAAACCAAAAGACTGTGGAAACACTTATGAAAGAAATCTTATCCATGAGAATGGAAAAGAAAGAAAAGGTTCAAGATTTCAATCAAAGATTCACAACGCGGTTAAATAATTTGAGTGAAGCTAATAAACCAGCAGAGGTGTCTCTGATTGAATACTATACAACAGCTCTTGAAGGACCTATAGCAATGTTTGTAAAAAGGTCCAAGAAAACTACCCTGATAGAGAACTTTGAGGAAGCTAGAAAGGTAGAAGAAGAAGCTGATAGCATTGCTAAACATGCCTTAGATGTAGAACCAAAACCAACATCTAGCAAAAAACCTTTGCTGATCACTAGAGGTAAAGAAGAGCCATCTACGGACATGGAAAATGTAGTCAAGATGATGCAGAAATTATCTAATAAAATTGTAGATCTCGAGAAAGACAAGGCTGCTAGCACATCTAGGAAACCTTTCAAGCCATTTTATAAAAGAAGGGAAGACGGTGATCAAACTCACCCACCAATGCATACTGCCCCTGTTTTAAACTTGAATGAATTCGGCATGGAAAATTTCTGCACTTTCATCAAGAACCACATTCGGAAAAGAGCTGCCTGCAATGGATTAATTCCATGAGCTTAGTCATGAACCAAATGCTAGATTCACAGATCCCAGACCAAGATGATTCTCCAGAGGAGTCGAGCCCCGAGTTAGAGGAACCAACCCCGAACACTACTATGGTGTTGTGGGATTTGGTACCTATGAACGGATCGGTAGAAGAAGATCCCATAGAAAGCTCTCCCTCTACAATAAATGTTGCCACTCACAGCAAAGGTCCTATTGCCGATCCTGTGCCAAGCACAGCTCCTCATAAGCCTAAAGTTTCAAAAGAACCGCCTCGGAGGCATATAACAATTATTCCACCGCAGCCCAAAGTTAGCCAAACAGCGACCAAGCAACCAAACGGTGACACCATAGTTCAACTACCTAAGGTCACAATGAGCAAAACAGATCAGCCAACTCGAATTGGGAACGAATCTGACATAGGATATGATATTATCAAAGATATCAAGAAAGTCAAAGCAAATGTGTCAATATTTGACATGTGTAGCTTTCCCCATCAACGAGACAAATTGCTGCATGTTCTACAACCCCAAATCAGCACTCCATTAACAGACTCTCAAGACAATCCCGAAATTAATGAGGCTAGCATCGGTGGGAAATCTAAATCTCAAACATTGCCGTTCCTATTGACTTTTGAAATTTTTAATCACAACGTTCACAACTGTTTGGTAGATTCTGGAGCATCCTCAAACATTATGCCACTGTCAATTTGTAAAAAGATTAACGGGAAGCCTGTTCCATCTCCAGCTCAAATCATCCAATTAGATAGGACTGCTGTCAAAGTAATTGGGGAGATGAAAGACGTTCTCATTAGACTGTCAGCTGACCCTAGAGTTTGTCAATTCATTGACATAATGGTGGTTGATATTCCTGAAGCCTATGGGCTGATTTTAATTAGGGATTGGTCTACCAAGCTGAGTGGCTACTTTGCTACTGATTGGTCCCACCTATGGCTGCCTTATCAGAACAGGCAGAATCAGATTAAAGTTCTTAGGGAACCTCATATGAAACAAAACGTGACTCAGTTAAAAGAAAAAAATGAGGCCGTAGCTTTCACATCCTCAGTTCTGGGGAATTATTTCTTAGAAATGGATCCGGGTAATTATCAGTCTGAAGCCATTAGCCATGAATCAGATAAACAACCCGATCTCCTTCATTTCTCTCAGACTGATGATGTTGATTGTAACATAGTCAATTTAGTTATTGACATAGATCACAAAGAAACTAACTTAGTTGAATCTAAAGATATCTTTTGGACATTATACTTTGATGGTTCTAAAACTCTGGAAGGATTTGGATCCGGTTGTGTTCTAATGGATCCAAAAAGAAACAAGTATTTTTTGTCTTGTAGATTAGAATTCGATTGTACTAACAACACAACAGAATATGAAGCTTTGGTACATGGATTAAAGAAGGCCATTGGCTTAAATGTTAAGAACCTGAAGGTATTTGGTGACTCCGAGATAGTTGTAAGACAGGTAAGGGACACTATTCATTGTCTCTCGCCTCACTTGAAGGGTTATCAGGCTGAGGTATGGGATTTAATTATGCATTTTGACGCTTTCAATATAAAATCAATTCCTAGATTGCAAAATTTTGCAGCTGATTTGTTAGCAACATCTGCTTCTAGATTGGTGCCATCAAATAATAAGTGCTCGATTGAATTGATTTTCAGGCCTTCCATTCCCGATAACATAACAAACTTCAGAGTCTTCGATGATGATGAACAAATTATCAGCTTTCTAACAAACGAAGATAGCTTCCACGGAGCTGCGATAGATGAAGAAGAGCATGATGCTGATTTGAAGAAGAAGGATGAGGAGAAAGGAAATTTAATTCCCAAGGGGGTAAGATCCCTCGAAATGCTGTTCGATCTTCAAAATAAGTTCAAAAGGCCAGCTAATACCAAAACTAACAGCTCATCAATGCAACATGAGTTAGTTAATTTGGGTACCGAGGCAGAACCAAAATTTGTCAACCTTGGCAAATGTTGTTCACCAGGAAAAAGAGACAGGTTCATCAAATTGTTTAAACAATACAAGGATGTTTTTGCTTGGACCTATGAAGATCTGAAAATGTATGACGTTCGCATTATTAAGCATGTTATACCAATGAAAGCGGGCGTCAAGCCATTTCAACAGCAGTTAAGAAGGATGCATCCTACTCTAGAACCGCTGATTCAAAAGGAATTAAAGAAGCTCTTGGACGCTAAGATAATCTTCAAGGTCCGGCATTCTGAATGGGTTGCAAACCTGGTTCCCGTAAGAAAGAAGTCAAGAGAGATAAGGCTATGTGTAGATTTCAGAAATTTAAACAGAGCTTCGGATAAAGACAACTACCCCGTCCCTTCAATGGAACAAATCCTTCAAATTGTGTCAGGATCCGAATTGTTTTCTCTCCTCGATGGTTTCTCTGGCTACAATCAAGTGTTAGTAACCGAAGAAGATCATCTTAAGACTACTTTCCGAACTAAGTGGGGAACTTTCGCATATAGAAGAATGCCATTTGGTCTGATAAATGCAGGAGCTACATTCCAAAGGGAAATGGATATCGCCTTCCGAGGATTGGGTGGACAATGCGTGGTTGTATACTTGGATGATGTGACAGTCTTTTTGAAGAAAAGGGAAGATCATGTCGTGCATCTAAAGCATATTTTTGATCACTACCGAAAATATGGTATTTCCTTGAATCCCAAGAAGAGCGTATTTGCTGTTCCTGAAGGTAAGCTCTTGGGTCATATCATCTCCAAAGGGGGAGTGTCAATTGATCAAGAAAGAGTCCAAGCCATTAATAAGATTCCAATGCCTTACAACAAGAAATCTATGCAGTCTTTTATGGGCACCATCAATTTTGTCCGCAGGTTTGTTCTAGATTTCGCGCAAATTGTTAAGCCATTGCAACAGATGGTTAAACAAAGCATGCAATTCAAGTGGACAGATCTGGAGAAGGACGCATTTAGAGATATCAAGGCAGCCATAGCTAAGGCTCCTTCCTTGAGGAGCCCAGATTTTGATAAGGATTTTATCTTATATACCTTCGCTTTGGATGACTCTCTCGCAGCTGTACTCACGCAAAAGGTGGAGTTGGGGGACGAATACCCAATTTCGTTTATGAGCACTGGTCTGCAGGGGGCTGAGCTGAACTATCCCGTGGTTGACAAGCATGCATATGCGGTCTTCAAAGCAGTCAAACAGTTCAGGCCATACATTCTTAAGAACAGAACTAAAGCCATAGTTCCCCACCCAGCTGTTAGATCCCTTTTCGTTCAAAAGGAATTGGGAGAAAGGAGAGGGAACTGGTTCACAGCTCTGCAGGAATATGATTTAGAATTTAAACCAGCCACGATCATCAAAGGGCAAGGCCTGTGCAAATTACTTGTAGGAAACTCAACGGATGAAGAGCAACATTGGAAGAATGAAGCTGAGCTAAATTCAGTTGAAGTATGTCATATCTTCACAACTCCCCAGTCATGGTATAGGGATCTGGTGCACTATTTACAGCAGGGATATCTACCTGAGCACTAGAACTCTAAGGAAAGAAGGGAACTCCACTTGAAATCAACACCTTATCAAATCATTGATGGGATACTGTTTAGAAAGAATTACGATGGAGTTCTTCTTAGATGCCTAGAGAAGGAAGATGCAAGTAAAGTTGTCAAAGAATTACATGATGGTCCCGCAGGTGGACATTACTCAGGAGAGATAACAACACACAAGATACTGAGAGCTGGTTATTATTGGCCCAATATGTTCCGAGATGCCCATGCGTATGCACGAAACTGTGATGTATGTCAAATAAGTGCTGGAAAGTTACCTAAGGCAGCAGGACCATTGCAGCCGGTTATCATCTCTGAGCCTTTTGAGCAGTGGGGTATAGATGTTATCGGAGAGATAAATCCTAATTCTTCGTTGCAACATCGATACATCCTGACGGCTACCAACTACTTCACTAGGTGGAAGGAGGCTATCCGTTTGCGCAAGGTCAATGAAGACGCGGTCATCAACTTCTTGAAAGAGAACATCATAACCAGGTTTGGGGTTCCAATTTCCCTTGTTTTTGATAATGCTACTTATTTTTCGTCTTGCAAGATAAATGAATTTGTTTATGAATGGGGAATTAAGTTGCATTATTTGGCCAATTATTATCCTCAGGGGAACGGATTAGCTGAATCCTCAAACAAGAATCTGATTCGAATTCTTAAGAAGACTGTGATAGAAAACCAGAGAAGTTGGCATGTAGCTCTCCCAAACGCCTTATGGGCAGATAGGGTGACCCTGAAGAACGCTTTAGGTGTTTCCCCTTTCACTCTTGTATATGGCAAGGAAGCCATCCTTCCTCCAAACATCTTACTCCCATCCTTACAGTTATCCCAAGCCTCTCAGGGCTCTGGTAGCCAAGCCTTACAATCCAGGATCGACACCCTGCTTCAACTTGAAGAAGCTCGACAGAAAGTGAAAGATCGATTCCATCAACACCAAGACATGGTTAAGAGGTGGTTCGACAAGAGGAAGTCCGGTAAAAGAATTTTTGAAGTTGGGGACTTAGTCCTGAAATGGGACCATAACCATGAAGGAAAAGGAATGCATACGAAATTCCAACAGCTATGGGTAGGCCCGTACCAAATTTCGGCAAAATTAGGCCCATCCACGTATAAATTGACAAATCTCGAGGGAGAAGAAGTAACCCTTCCTCTCAATGGCCTCGCCCTGAAACAATACTTTGCATAGTCTCTTTGAGACTTCCTATACATAAATAAAGTTTTCTTTTATTGTTGCCTTAGCCTTTAGTTGCTTTATTTTTTGGCCATTTTGTCTCTATTATTGTCATTTGAACCTTTGCAACAAGTTTTGTTATCTGAAGGCCCTTTTGGTTGAGTTCCCCGTTGAGGATAGGTCTCTCAAAGAAATCTCGCAACCCATGAGTCCAGAACTATGCTCGAATGAATTCTATCTGTTGTGCTCTCACTGAAATGTTCAGAAGGAAGGAAGCCTGCTAGTCACACTAATCCTGTTTAATAGCAGAGACCTATGACCATCTTCATTACTATCTCTGGGCCCCACCCACTCTCACACTTAAAGGCATCCCAAGAAGGTTACCAAAGTTGGACCCATGGAAAGTAGCACCTCTCGAGGACATAGGGTATTGAAATGACTCCATGCTGCAAATTTAACAGCCAAAATGGCTAATATTCAAAGGGTTTGTTTTCCAGAGATTCTCGCCTCAATTAAAGCATGGCTGAGACAAAAGCAAAAGACATGTAAAATCAAGAAGGTTGTCCAAAAGGCTCAGCCCAAAATGGGATTCTCTCCGTCCATGAGGCTTGATCAAATCAATAAAATTTCTAACTCACATAAAAAGACATTATGGATTGAGGAGCCTAAATCAAAGATATTTTCCAAAGAAAATATCTCTGGAAGGCTCAAACAACTAAGCTGTCCAAAGTACAAACATCCAAAAGGATGCAAGTAGCATGGGAATGAGGAATAAGAGCAATAATGTCCATGAGAAAATGTTGCAAATCCAATGGAGTCCGACAGTAGTGACCATTTGAAAGATGACCCTCCTCAAATGAATCTCATATGTTGGCCCTCTGAGAGTGGTGAAGATGTCTCGGTCAAAGCTCCCCTCTCCCCCAATGGCTAGCAGGTAAAGTGCCTTCTTCCCCTCGCATGAATCTAAACGCTCAGCTGAGTACTACACCTAAGATGGATGTATTTGATGAGGTTTTGGACCATGAAGAGGAATTTTTTCAGAGATCTGTGTTCGCCAACGACTCGCCATTGTTGTTGCAGCAACATCCCCCCCAAAATTTTGGTACATATTGGGGCCCCTCCTTAAAATTTTTAAAGGCTGCCTTAAGAGGCCATTCCCAGCTTTTAACTTTGTCTTCAACAGAAAATCTTGCTGTGAACCTCTCCAAGTCTTCCTTCCTCTAAAAGTAAAATTCATGAAGTCTTCCTGGAAATCGCGGAATGATTTTATAAAGCCCCGTAGTGGCGGAATTATTCGAGGTTCCCTCCCGAAACGACGGAAGCCTTTTGTTTAAACCTTCTGAAAAAAGACTTAGAAACTTTCGTCTGAAAGCCGCGAAATCCATTGGACAATTCTTTCCGAAACGACGGAGCTATTCGTCAAAACCTTCCGCAGCTGCGGAGGGATTTGGGTTTTCCCCCCGAAACGGAGGAAGCCATTTGGCATGTCTCCCCGAAACTTTGAAAAGAACTTAGAATTTTTTCTTTGAAATCTGCGGAACAAATTGGTTTTCCTTCCCGCAGTCGCAGAAACATTCACATTAACTTGCCAAAATGCTTAAACCTTTCCGGAACGATTCTTAAAAGCCACACGTAACCGCAGAAGCTTTCAAATTTTCCTCCCGAAACGACGGAAACCATTTGTCTAAGCTTTCCGAAGAAGGACTTAGAAAAATTTTCGATTTTTTGCGGAGAGATTCGGGTTTTCCTCCCGAAACGGCGGGAACCTTTTGTCTAAGCTTCTCGAAAATATTTGAAAGTTATTGTTAAAAGATTGCATAAGCTATTAAGGAATTGCTTCTGAAACGGCGGAAGAATTCAACAAAGCCACACGAAACTTGCGGAAGCTATCCATCAAAACCTTCCGCAACTGGGGAAACCTTCGAGTTTTCGTTTCGAAGCCTCACCAAGAGAATTTTGCGGAACCATTGGGGTTTTCCTTCCGCGACTGCGGAAGTCTTTCACCATATCTTTCCGAAACCCCGCGAAAAAGACATAGAAAATTTGTCGAAAGTTGTGAAGCTCACTGAGAGAATGTTGCGGAAGCCTTCAGCTCATTCCGAAACGCCGAGGCACTTAGAACTTTTGCGGAACAGTTCGAATTTTCTTTCGGCAATTGCGGAAGCCGTTTGCGGAGATATTCACTTTATCTTTCGGAGGCCACGGAACTGTCAACTTACCATTCCGTAAAGGCGGTGCCATTCGCCAGCTCATTCCGAAACGGCGGAAGCCATTGGCAAAAGCTCTCCGCAATTTCGGAGGCCTTCGCGATAGCATCCCGAAAAGGGCCACCGAAAGAATCAAACATTCACGTCCTTTTGCGGAAGCCGTTCATCAATTCCTCCCGAAACGGCGGGGAGCTTCACCATTCTCTCCCGAAACGCTGGAGGAGT
The DNA here is from genome assembly GCA_027924585.1 of Larix kaempferi. NCBI lineage: Eukaryota > Viridiplantae > Streptophyta > Pinopsida > Pinales > Pinaceae > Larix > Larix kaempferi. The sequence continues at coordinate 205,272 of BSBM01000345.1, read as the reverse complement.
TCAGCTTAACCTATCAAAGTGGTGGGTGAAGTTCGCGAGTCGGTCCCACGAATGGCGGTCGCACGCAGATCGAAATTTCTTGACGTGATCGCGGCATACAACACATTTAAGTCACGTTTTAAATACGCCAACCACCACATTAAACTCGCACATGCTCAGTCTATTTAAATAAGTGGTGGGGGGTATGAGCCAACACATTGTTATTTGTCGATTGGCAAACCACAGTTCGACGTCGCGCGACCGCTCCAGCTCAGCTCACTCGTCCACGTTCACATCCACCTCATCCAGCCATATTCACGGTGCCAGGTAGGGTGTTCTAGCCATTATTTTTTTCTCTTCCATGCGTCAGTTTACCATTGGGATTGTTCTGTTTAGAAGACGACAGGCATTGGGTGGATTTTGACGGACAAAATGCCCATCATAGGCTATTTTTCCCATTAAATACGGTCGAAATTTCATTTTTTCCGTCATACAAAATAAAGAAATCTTAAAAGGTAAAGACCATCAATTTGGACGGATAGATTTTTCCAAATTCTTCCTTGAGCCGCGTACTTCATCATTTTAAAACCGCCAAACCCTATTAAGGTCTCGTCTCTATAAGCCGAAAGCCAAACCTTTGACCGCTCAAAACTTTTCATCACCCGCATTCTCGGTGTCGGAAACCCCTGTTCAAATTTAAAAACCTACCTTAGAACACCTCGCCAAGGTACCGTCAGATAACCATAGCGGTCGAAGCTTCCATCGGCTCGTAAATATGAAAATGCCTCCTTACTTCGTCACAGAGTTATTTCACCCCTGACTTCCCCGCCATTAGACATTTGAACCACAACCATGGCGATAGATACCATCCCTTCTAGAGCTGGGCCAAAAGCAGATTGCTTCCGCAACACGCTTATCCTTGCAGGATCATTTCCAAACCCGCCCCTTTAAAAGAATTAGAATGTTTAAATCTAGTTTGGAGTGGTGTATAGCAGCTTCACATTTTGGTTTTATCTCATTCACATATTGAAACGATGATGCTTTCTGTTAAAATCTCACAGTATGTTGCTCAATTTTATAATGACTTGTATGTGGGTGCTATCAGGGATAAGTCAAAATGCCAAAAGGTGGTAAGAAGAAGGCTAAAATGACAGAAAAGAAGCCTATGCCACTTAAAACTGAGACCTCACTTCAGGATACTAGGTGCACCACCGGTGTTCCTCTAGAAATCTACTGGGGTGACATTTACAGAATGATCCGAGACCAGGATATCCCGGACATGTTGCTAGAAGAGGGGCAGATTTATCTAAATATCAAAGCCTCAGGAATAACCAGAGCTGCTACCCGCCCTGAACTATTCCCCTGTGCTGAAGTAATCGGATGGATACTCCAACATGCTGATGTGGAAGGAAGAGTGATAAATGGCAGCGGGAAGGTAGCCATTGCCTCATTTCACCCTGCATACCTGGACGCGGCCTACAAATTTCCCCGCTCCCAACAATCTCTGACTGATGAATCGATGGGAAAAATGAACAACGTTGAGATGGCCAACAAGCTATTGGTAGCAGCAAACATTTGAGAAAGAAAGGAAATGATGAATATGACGTACAGAATCTGAGACCTCCTTTCAGATTGATCATCTTGATGCTATGCAGAATCTTCGGCATGCCCAATGGCACCATGTATAAGATTCAATGGGTCCCTATTATCCACTTCGTGGCGTTTAAAGGAACTGTGTTTGACTGGGCCACTCTCTTGTCAGATAGTTTGGCCTCAATGATAGTTGCTGCAAGAGAAGGACTAGCATTGAAGAAGGCATAATTTTTCATGTCCTCGTATCTGATTGATTGTGTTTTGGCCAAGGTGGACTTCCCCAAATTGGGCTGCACATGGGATAAGGCCACCACCCCGGTTTATACCACTTTTAGGATGATGTGGGCCCAGAATTACAAACCTAGCTACAAACTCATCTGTGAGGGGTTCATCATGCCCCTTTATGAGAAGATATTCAAGGAGGACCCAACTTCCTGTCAGAGAACGCTGTGGAAGTCCTTGAGAATTACAGGGATTTTTACTTTTCAGAGCAAGGCACCTACCTCAGAATGTTTGGAGGGACTAAAGCTCCATACATTTTGCCGCAGTATGCCACAGATTATGTGGTCCTTAAGGAATTAGTAAGACAAATCTTCCTATATGGAATTGGAGCAATGCTCCACAAATAGCATAAGGATTCCTTTCCCCCTCTACCTTTCTGCATAGATGCTTACAAATTCTTGGGGGTTGCCTCAGCCGAAGAGTTTGTTCAGGAGCTGAAAGCCTTTCACTTCGTTGAGGTGATCTTCCACAGGAATGACATGAAGGGAAAAGTGGCCGAGCATTGTAGGGAAATCTACGCTCATTTTGAATACTCTCACTATCCCGATGCCGAGGAAGAGGTATTCAGGGGCATCAACAACATGGCTGAGCTGCGAACCTTTCGCCAAGGCAGTGGAGTAAGTTCTAGCTCCACCAAGATCCAAAAGACCAACCAAAACTAGGAGAAAGAAGCTTCTGATGCCCGAGCTCAGGAAGAGCTCAGATTAAGGGAGGAAGCAAGGTTACTCCAGGAGGATGAGGAAGCCAGTTTGCAGCAGGAAGCTAAAGTGGCAAGAATGCAGCAAGAAGTTGAAAGTGAGAGGCTGCAGAAAGAAGGCGAGGAAGCACAACAACAGAAGGAGGCTGAAGATGGAACGCAAGAGAAAGGAGATGAAGGTCAGCCACAAGTTGAAGTAGGGGAAGGAGGACAGGAAGCTGAATGGAAAGCGAAAGAAGAGCTGAAAGTAGGGGAAGATGCCCAAGCAAGTGGGTCCGGTGTCCAAGAAATGGAAATAGACACACCTCAAGCAGGTGGCTCTGGTACCCAAAATGTGGGAGCAGATCCAGCTCAGGGAGTCCGAACCCCACCAGCTGAAGAAGAAATAGAAATTATGGACCTCCCAATATTCCCGTACACTCCATCGAGAAAACATACGGTGTCCAGGTGGAATGAATTTGTCCATGACAAGAAAAGGAAAGCAATGGTCCTCAAATCTGAAGAGAGGATCAAAAGTCCCTTCCAGGAGGACATCATTACCCACCAGGAGGTTACTGTAATGCGGAATATAGATAAAGATCCCTTTGCTATGGCATCCTCAGTTGTAGAAACGACAAAAGCATCACTAGACAATGTAGGTGTTATAGTTAGAGAAAATGAATTGACAAAGAAGAGAGCTCGTACGTGTTAAATTTTAATAATTTACTTCAATCTGATCTAGGATCTTAACTGAGAGAACAACATGTACAGCATATCTACAGCATATCAATCATGGAGACAATAATGCAAGCACACAAGAGACACAAAGATTTACTTGGGAAAAACCATAAAGTTGAAAAACACCAATAACTTCCTCAGAGATAGATAGAGCAATGATACAACCAACCATAAGAGATAGACACAACCTAGCAGCAGATCCTCCTCCTCCATAAGTGCGTCACTCCTCCTTGAGTGCATGTGTGAGAAGTGAGTGAGTAAATAGAGTGCCTCCCACACTCTATTTATACATGACTTGACTTGCCTTTTTACCTAACTCATGTAGGATCGAACTTAACCACATAACATAATGCTGACTGGGCCGACCCCCAATAGGGTGGTCTAATAACCCTTTGACCCACATGACTTATACAGGGCCGACCCCAAACAAGGTGGTCTAATAACCCATCAAGTATAAGTTACGACACTTACAATATAAATAACGACACTTCCTTATAGAGGAATAATACCATCTCTATAGGAATACAATATACATATATGTGAAATACATTCCGAAGTTACATATACATCAACACTCCTTGTTAACTAGGAAGGTATTTCTCAGCATAGTTCTTCTAGCACAAGTCATCTTCTCTGGATCATCGTCACTGGATAATCGTCATCGAGTCATCATCATCATCACTGTTGCTGCTATCTCAATCAATCTCTGAATCTACTCGTCATAGGAAGTTCTACAGAGCCAGTCCTTTTTCATACTGGATGTAGGCCCACCACCTGCAGGTCTTCATCATCACTGGCCATACTGTGGAATCCTCAGGACTTATTACGTGCGTCAAAAAACCTGGCTGCAGCATCCCAGGCTATTACGAGCACACAAATCTACCTGTAGGATCTCCCAGGAGCACATTACATGTGACCCATCACAAAACCTGGCTGAAGCATCCCAGGCTATTACGAGCACGCGGCTCTACCTGTCGGATCTCCCAGGAGCACATTACATGTGATCTCACCACAAAACCTGGTTGAAGCATCCCAGGCTGTTACGAGCACACAGCTCTACCTGTCGGATATCCCAGGAGCACATTACATGTGGTCCACCACAAAACCTGGCTGAAGCATCTGAGGCCTTTTTCATCCTGTCCAGATCTCTCAGGAGCAAATTACATGTGGTCATGGCAAAACCTGGCTGAAGCATCTGAGGCCTTTTTCATCCTTTCCATATCTCCCAGGAGCAAATTACATGCCATAGGACAAAACCTCGCAAGAGCATCTGCCAGATATCCCAGGGCACCGAATTACATGCCATAGGCAAAACCTCGAAAAACTACCTGCAGATCTCCCAGGGCACAAATTACATGTCCTCCCAAGCAAAACCTCGCAAGAGCATTTGCCAGATGTCCCAGGGTACCGAATTACATGCCATAGGAAAAACCTCGAAAGACCATCTGCAAATCTCCCAGGGCACAAATTACATGCTTTCCTGCACAACCTGATCCACGACCATAAAGTATCATCTGATACTCATCAAACATCATCCTGATGTACACATGATCATCTTGATCATCATCACTGCAACATCCTGCTGCATGTCATCTGGAGAAGCTCGTCATCCACGATCATCCAAGTATCCACCTGATACATACATAGATACATGATCCACACAATGTATCCATCAGCATACATGATCTACCTGATCATACAAAGATACATGATCCACACAATGTATCCATCATCATACATGATCTACCTGATCATACAAAGATACATGATCCACACAATGTATCCATCAGCATCCAACATGATGCGTACATACATAAATGATCCAACTGATCATATCCAAGCAGAAACCAGAACATCATCCTGATGCCCATTATCCAGCGCTTACATCCACAGCCATGTGAAGGATCCTCCTTCCAACATGCTTGGAATGGCTTCAGCAAATGTGTCCATCACTTCTTCCTCAAAGTGTCCTCGATCTGAAGAATGCCAAGCATCTCTCTGAAGTACTCGAACTTCACTCTGGCTAGCGGCTTCGTCAGCACATCTGTAATCTTCTCGTCTGTCGCAACATATAGGCGCAGCTCCTCTCTGCACCATATCTCTGATATAGTGATATTTGATCTCTATGTGTTTCGACCTGTCATGAAGCACTGGGTTCTCGGATAGCTTCACACAACTCTGGTTATCACAGAAGATACCAGTAGCCTCCAATGGGAGATCAAATAACCCAGACAGTAGCTTCCATAGCCATACTGTCTCACAACTAGCTGAACAGGCTGCAACATTCTCTGCCTCAGCTGTACTCAGTGCTACGCAGGACTGCTTCCTGCTAAACCAAGAGATCACACCTGATCCCATACTGAAGCAACACGTACATGTGCTCTTCCTGTCTGCAGCACTGCCAGCCCAATCTGAATCAACATAACCTTGCAGGTTAAACTTTTGATTCTCCTCATACCTGAGCCCATAATCCACTGTACCCTTCAGGTACCTCAGAACATGCTTTACACCAACCAGGTGAACACTCCTCGGATCCGTCAGGAACTGGCTCAATGTGTTCACAGCAAAGCAAATGTCTGGTCTCGTGTTCATCAGGTACATCAAGGACCCAATCATCTGACGATACAAAGAGACATCAACCGACTCAGATGAAGCATCACATAGAAGCTTCAGATTCGATGCCATAGGTGTGGCCATATCCTTGTAGTCCATCATCCCGAACCTCTTCAGGATCTCTACTACATACTTCCCTTGTCCAAGGAAGATTCCATATGCACTCTGCCACACCTCCATGCCAAAAAAAAATAGTGCATCATCCCCAAGTTCTTCATCTCGAACTTGGAAGAAAGCTTCCGCTGCGTGTCGGCAATCAATCTATCTTTACCTGTAACAAACAGGTTATCTGCATACAAAAGTAGTATCACTGGATTGCCTTCTTCAACCTTGTAGAAAAGGTTGGAATCTGCTTTACTCTTGGTAATGCCCAAACTGGATAGAAAGCTGTCTATCCTACCATACCAAGTTCTACACACATATATGACTACACCATGCTGTCTTGAGATCCATCTGGTGCATCTTCTATTTTATCACTTTTATATTTCTCAATGCTGCCATCTGCAACATGCTTGATCCGATAGTTCCATTTGGAAGTCATAACAAACTTCCCTTCACATCTTGGGACTACATCCCAAACATCATTCTTCATGATCGACGGATCATGGCATTCCATTTCTTCATCCCAGATCCTGGGAACTTCAATAAATAAATTTGTTGCTGAACAAATGTTGTAGTTCTTCTTTTGTAGGAGATGGCATACGATCTTTCCTACACAACAAGTTAAATTGCATGATTAGAAAACATCTCATAGTTTTCAGAACAAATTCTTACACATAAAGAAAATGCCATACAGTCATGCAATTATCTTAGCCAATGCTTCAATACAACATTTATCCATATTCCGTAACTTTCTAGATGCCTTCCAATCTCTACCAGAACATTGTTAAGAGTGTGCACAACTCCCAACATGTCAGCAAAGAGGTTTCATTCTAGATAAGTAGCAATGGAATGTTGTACAGTGCCATAGGCCACTTACCCATGCATATTAGGAGTATATTGTTCATCAATGCAATTATTCTAATATGCATAATACACAACCTGATTCTAGGAACATCAGTATATACATTATTGAATAGTATTATTTAAGAAATGACAATTCAAATACTTATCTTTGTTTGTTCGTTGGGTGGACTCCCTTTGAGTCTTCGCTTCCTTGCAGGAGCTGCTGGAGTCCTAATCCGAAGTAGCTTCTTCTACACCTTTTTGTTGTGGGATGTAGAGAGATGGTCAACTCCCTCTGAATATCTACATCCTTGCATAAACCACTGGAGTGTACTCCCTCTTGATCTTTGCTTCCTGGATTACCTGTCCTTGAACTTACATTCATCCTTGGTTCCTATGCATGCTTATTAGTATCATGATTGTGTTATCCTTGTGATCTCATATAAAATCATACATTCATTAGTATACTATTAAAACACAATAATCTCAAGCATGTATAGTCATGATCATTTCAAACAGAAAATAATAAGCATTAGCATTCAAGGTTTATGTAGAATTCTTAAGGTTAGTCAAATCATAAGAAACATAACATGTCTAAACCTGTAATTACTCAAACCTATGACTCTTCAGGTTAGTTGAATCATCAATCAAGATAAGAGATATATTATGCATAAATCCTGTGATTATTCAGACCTATACCTTCATGATTCTTCTGGTTAGTCATATCATCAATTAAGGTAAGAAACATAATATGAATACAACCATGATTATTCAAACCTATGACTTCATGAATAATCATTATCAACAATAGTATAAGACCCTAACACAAGGTAGGATTCTAACTTGATATAGGAAAAACATACCTGGATTAGCATGCTAGCTATTTATGTCTAACATACTCACATGATGTCTTCTTGTTCTTCTTCAATGACTTGTGCTAGTAACCTGTATATCTCATAGGTTAACTATTACAAAACCAAGTTATACATACCTCGTAAATGGATCTTCTATGAGATCCATGACAATGGATGAATCTTTGTCATCATGTTATCATGATCATATGTTCTTGGACCAGAACATGATTTGTCTTTCTTGGTGTACCTTTCATGTTAGTAGACAACATAAACCTCATACAACACCATAATGCATTAGTACAATCATAAGTGTCAACACCCTAACCAATGAATATCTTCTATCATGCATTCATAATTTTTTTAAGGTGATACGACAAATCTAAAATCAAAATTGTACTAACCGTAATAACATGAAGACAAACATACCATAAACTTAATCATAGACAAATATCGAAACATACCTCGATGAGTCATACCTGTCGAGATCGCTTGAAATATTCTTATGTAAGGCCTTAGCCTCATCTCCCTCTGAAACAAGAACTCCTTCACTTATGCAGGTGACCAATCCATCTTCTTCTAGGATTAACCCTATCCACTTGATTTGCAAGAACTGGACCTGGAGTTGGATATGGGTTTGTTAGAGAAACCCCAAAAATTCAAACTTTGAATTTCAAACTTCCGAAAGGATAGAAATATGCGCCTTGATGAGCTGATCAAACTAGTATATTCAGAATTTGAAAACTGCAAAGTTTCACTCCTCAATTTTATTTTTGAAACTTCCGGATTCACTAGACGTGACCCTGAACTGGGGTTTGATGAAGCCCACTCTTTTGCCCCATAAAAAGGTTTGATCCAAAGCTCTAAGCTTCTATTTTTCTGAGGAGCTTCCAGCCGTGGTCACAGATTGCAAAAATTCCCATTTTTATAGAAGCCCTAGTTTTCCACTTTTCTGATCAAATTCCCGAACTAGGGTTTGATCAAGCCCGGCCTTTTTCCCAACCAAAAATTCTGATCTAGGTCTCTAAATTTCTATTTTGATGAGTAGCATTCAGCCGTGGTCTCCAATTACAAAAATTCCAACTTTTTTCAAAGCCCTAAATTTCGGAAGCCATGAATGAAGGTACTAAAAAATAATTCTGTTTTGACAGAAATATGTACCTGATTGTTTCTGGTGTAACTCCAAACTTTTCAATCCACAGGGTCTGAAAAAGTTTCTTGAGATATCCTGACCTGTTATCTTTCCATCCTGACAGGTCTGACCTCAATTGGATTCTCTGAGAGAGAGTTATGTCAAATGTCGCAACGTGACCTGTTTTGGGATAAAACAGAAGAGTGAACTTGTACGACGTGCCACGTGTCACTGTTTGAACTTCGGCCTCTGAAATGTTTTTTTGAGATAGCTCAGCCTGTTATCTTTCCATCCTGACAGGTCTGACCTCAATTGGACTCTCTGAGAGAGAGTTATGCCAAGTGTCACAACATGACCTGTTTATGGGATAATACATGAGAGTGAACTTGTACGGTGTGCCACGTGTCACTGGTTCAACGTAGGCCTTTGAAAACGTTTTCTGAGATAGTACAGACTGTGTACTACCTGCCACTTTTTATGAAATTTCATTTGGAGCTTCCTAGCGCAAGATATGACCTTTTTTCCAAGGTCACCTGATTTTGACTCAGATCTGGAAGAGGCAGAAACCCTATATTGTACAGATCATAAATCACAAAGTACAACGAATTAGAGGTTGTCCTTTGGATACAAGGTACCTAGATATTTAATATTCGTCCTGTAACAATTTCAGATCCGAAAACTTCTCCAAAACGGATTTATAGCGAAAGTGCTACGATGACTGGTTTTTACTATATCAAGCCCTAGCATCGTAAGTGCAACAAGTGTCATACATGCCATATCATGCCTTCTTTCAGGCTAGCTCTGATACCATGTTAAATTTTAAGAATTTAGTTCAATCTGATCTAGGATATTAACTGAGAGAACAACATGTACAGCATATCTACAGCATATCAATCATGGAGACAATAATGCAAGCACACAAGAGACACAAAGATTTACTTGGGGAAAACCATAAAGGTGAAAAACCCCAATAACTTCCTTAGAGATAGATAGAGCAATGATACAACCAACCATAAGAGATAGACACAACCTAGCAGCAGATCCTCCTCCTCCATAAGTGCGCCACTCCTCCTTGAGTGCATGTGTGAGAAGTGAGTGAGTAAATAGAGTGCCTCCTACACTCTATTTATACATGACTTGACTTGCCTTTTTACCTAACTCATGTAGGCTCGAACTTAACCACATAACATAATGCTGACTGGGCCGACCCCCAATAGGGTGGTCTAATAACCCTTTTACCCACATGTCCGACCCCCAATAGGGTGGTCTAATAACCCTTTGACCCACATGACTTATACAGGGCCGACCCCAAACAAGGTGGTCTAATAACCCATCAAGTATAAGTTACGACACTTACAATATAAATAACGACACTTCCTTTTAGAGGAATAATACCATCTCTATAGGAATACAATATACATATATGTGAAATACATTCCGAAGTTACATATACATCAACAGTATGCTACAACAGACTATGGCTAATGAGCAAGCCGACAGGGATCTGGTGGTGAACAAGTATAATTGCCTGTACGCCGAGCATAAAGAGCTGTCAGACAAATATAACCGGTTAGAGGAAGAGAAGGAGCAGCTATCAGTCCTAATGATGATTGAAGAAGCAGAAAAGAATGATGCAGTAGCTAGAGTGTCCCAGCTTGAAACAGACAAGCGGGCATTAGCTGAGCAATTGGAGCAAGCTGAGAGCAGAACGATGGACATGTCTCCCTTCCATGAGCTGTCCTGCAGCATCCTGAAGCAAATGCACGACACTCAGGAGCTAATCACTAATGAGGTTTGCAAGCTCAAGGCCATGGTGGTCAGGTTAAAGGAAATTAATGCGGAGGCCCATAGGCTCAAAGCCAAGCATACCCGTGTCAAGGAAAATATCCTGAGCCAGATAGAATGGCGAGAAGGAAAGAGGGATTTCCCCACACATCTCCCATTCAAATCTGTGGAGTGTTTTAATGAAGATGTGGCCCTTTTGGACTTCTACAGAAACTATGGCAGTAAGCTAATAGCCAGCGTGCAAGGAACAAGGGATAAGATCAACGGTCTGTATCAAAGAATCTAGGGAGTGCATGACAGGTGCAAATTGAATTTCCCGCAATCCCTCGATGATTTCGCGGATAAGGAACAACGCTTGGCTGAACTAAAGGAAGAACTAGGAATCCAAACTGAATATGTTAAGAAAATTGATGTCCTAGCAATTGATGACCTCCAATATTATATTGGAATGTCATCAGTCCACAGCCACTTTCTTAAAGAAGTGCATCAAGCTGCAGTAACAGAAGTTCAAGGCATCGGAGCAGAGCTTAGAAAAAATGTGACTTCACAGAAAATCTTGCTCCCTGCTCCCGCAAACATACTCATAAGGGAAACGGGTATATGGTATAGTTACATAGCGGAGGAAGAGAAGAAAGTAGCATCAGTAGCCGGAGCAACAACAATGGACTCGATTCCCTCTCCCCCATCAGTGGCAGAAATTCCAGCCAGCTCAATCCCTTCTTCCCAAGTAGAGGCAGCAGCAACAATGAGTTCGAGTGCCTCTCCCAAGGTAACATCAGCAGCATCAGTTGATTTGGGCGATCCTCTTCCAACAGAAGCTCATGCACAAGAATGACAACACTAATATTAGAACATTATTTCTGTTATTTTTGTATTTGGCTCTCAAATGTGTAAAGCGTAGAAGCTATGGGATAGCTGTCCTTATTTTCTTTTAAATAATTTCTGTAAAAGAAAGGGAATCACATTTTGTCTATTATAGGAGAGAATTTTCTGTAGATGACAAGTGGAAAAGGCCAGGTGGCAGCCCAAAGGGCATTTTTGTAATTATAAATATAAGCTAGGAAGAATATGAAAGGACTTTTGGCAGGGAATGAATTTTGAGACCTGTACGAGCTATCTTGTATTGGTTCTATGAAAACAGAATTTTCTAATAAAAGCCTGGAGATGGACGTTTTGCATGGGAATGAAAGATGGATGTGTATTGGACTATTCTGGTGATTTCCATACTGTAATGTGAGATCATTCCTACTATCTGAATTATTTCTTTGTAGCAATGATTTTTGCTCCTTCCTGTGCAAACGATTTTCTCTATTTTGTGAGCAATGAATGTGTTTCATGTTAAATCAAGAGCTATCTGCCGATATCTTTATCTTTGATGTAGAGTTCTCTTTAGATTAAATGGCTAGCTATTCGTTCTTTAAGATAACTCCTATGGCTCATTGTTCATGCCTTTAAATTTGCTCCTTGCAGGGATCTTTAGATTTATTTCAGTTTGTTTACACTTAGATCTATTTCTTTCATTCTTTCCATTTAGATTAGATAATTTTGCTTCTTTCTTTGATGAGTAATGAAATGTGTTTTACATTAGATTAGAAGCTATATTCTAAAGATCTTTTATCTTGCTGTAGCTTTACCTGTAAGAATCGATGGCTATCTATTCTTTCTTTATGATATATGTTACAGCTCATTGCTCATCCTGTAAATGTGTTCCTTGCAAGGATAGGTAGATTTACTTCGATTTTAGACTTAGATCTGTTTAGTTTTGCATTTAGATCAGATATAAATTAGGCACTTGCATCACATTAAAAACATAAAATCCAAAAGAAAGGTGGATCGGGCCATAACCGGTATAATCAGAATTAAACTCCAAACCCACGGTTGCCGGAACCGCTAACCGGACGAATTCCCTATACCAAATGATAGATAATCTAATTGGGATCATATATCGGGGAGAATCCCTTTCTGGTTGATGCTACGATATCCGATGCATCAACACGACAATAATTGATAAATAAATTAAGGAATTAAAGTATATGTGTGGAGTGGCATATTTGATTGATTACTTCTTGCTTAATTATTAGCCTTGATTGATCAAGTCAAAGTGCAGTGGGATAGTTACAGTTCTAGCTCTGCAACTTGGGAGGACACAACTAAGATGCGTCATATATTTCTACATTTATCCTGAATTTCGGGACGAAGTTCTAAATAAGTAGGGGTGTATGTAGTGTCCCTAGACTACTGTAGACATTGAGAGCACCCGTTGAGTGACCAGACTATTTGAAACATTAATAAAATAACCCTATGATTTTATTTTGAGTATATTTATGATTACGATTGATTGATATATGTGCATTTGGGTAGTTATTGTGAATGGATGATTTCATGTTGTTTAATGATTAACTTTGATATGAATGATTCTTAACGACTAGCTGTTCAATTGATTATGTGATTAGACGAATGAGTAGTGATTGAGTAAATTATAGATGCTTAATGAAGCAACAGATTTATAAATCAAATTGTGATTATTGAGGACAGTGCTACTAATTTACGTTTGTGAGAATAGTGTGTAGCGACAGGTGAAATGGTTCACCGACGGACACACAAAGGAATATGAAGGGTCGTAGAGTACGGGTAAATCACACACAGGGAGAGTGACGACGATGTCAACTTCTGACGAAATACCATGCTTGACCAGATAAGCACTGATCCGCTTGCTCAAGAGGAAAGCGTGAGGGCGTATGAGGTGGGCCACGATGTAGTTGGTCACGTACGAGTTGGGGGGCGCGCATTGAGAACGGAATCACTCCTCAAATCCATTAGTCCCTAATAGCGTGTAGACGGAGGATGGAAGGTAACGGCTCCTGAAATCCCTACATGAAGTTCCCGCAAGTCAAAACGGAAGGATGACGGCAGAAGGGCCCGACGGTGCGGTACCCTGCTGAGAACGAAAAGAGTGGACACAAGGACCCAACGATGTGGTACCTTGCCGAGGAATGGAAACTATGGATGACTGGACCCGATAGAGTGGTGCCATGTCGAGGAAATTAAATTAAGGAACAAGGAGGCCCAATGGTGTAGCATCGGGGTCCTAGTAAAAGTTGACTGCATTGAAACGTATAAGTTTGCACCTAGAACATTACTTAGAAATGTATTTGAGTACTTTAGGCATTTGCACATAAATGATTACTTTGGCATTTAAATAATATTAAGTGTTATTTAGGCATTTGCACATGAAAGCATACTTCTGATTATTTAAAAATATTATAAAGATTTATTTAGGAGCAAAATGGAATCCTAGGCATGGACACCTAGTCAACTCCACCTACACCACAAATCTAGGAGTTAAGTGAAATATATAGGGGACAAACTTGAGCAAACTTAGGGATGTTGGTGCATCTCCTAGAGAAACTGACACATGGATGGGTGAGTTTTATTAATTTATTAATTTAATAAAATGAATATGTTTGCATGAAGCAACATGTGTCACATGAGATTTTCCTTTATAAGGAAGGCATTGGGAATGGGTAAAGGACCCAGACCCTGGATGACTATCATAATTTTGAGTTACCTCATGACTTGCTGCTATTGAGGGTTTGGTTGGAAATCTTGGTGGGGGGGAAACCCAAGCTGGGTTTCTGGATTATTGTGTGTGAGCTCTACGATCCAAAGCTCGGGGGAGGCCATGCGACTGAAAGCATGAGCCTATGGTTGGGTGGTGAAGCTAAGGGTTGCTTCACCTATGGTTAAACGAGCTTTGCTGGAGGGATCCTACAGAAGACGCGGACGACAGTGGACAAGATGGTATCAGAGACAGGTTATGGTTTGTTATAATTTGCATAAGTTATTCATTTATCTAGTTTATTTATCTAGTCATTATGTTTTCTAATCTCTTTTGTTTCAAGTGGTTGAGTTTCAGGTTAAGCATGAAGGACCCTACAGGAGGGGCCCTACACCATGCGACTTTCCTATATGCATATGGTATACATTTCCTATAGTATGAACTATATGCAAATTCCATGTAATTCCTATAGTGTATAGACTTTATGCAAAATTACCATATAGTTTCTTATCGCATGCAAACTATATGCAATTCCTATATGTGTGAAATTTATACAATGATTCGAAGTATGCAAACACCATGCATATATGAGCATTAATCTGAGATTTGTAAACATATGACCGATACCTAGATGAATAAATACTAAGGTTGTAATTATGACTTATATTATGACATATATTATGGAAGGTTTGCAAACATAACCATCGTGCCATTGTATGATGAGGACAGTGTATTTAATGGTGTGGTGGTTATGCGCTGGCATGAATTCGTATCCAGTTTTAGCATTTAACACTCCTATATACTATCTTGGTGGAATGTCTTGGTGGCTGTTGTCATGGTGTTTAACACATGAAGACATTGTGAGGATACAGTCGACATAGTCGAGCTGTATATGGCTTAACTTGGAGGTTAACTGAGCTGGTCTCCACAGTGGCAATGGTTATTAATGTGGTCTTAAATGTAGTGGTTGCTTGGAAATACGATAAGCTGTGAGGTAGGATCTCCACCATTGATCATGTGATTCTCTCAGGCTTTGGGACTTAACCCTAAACCTCCACTAAGTCTCGTCAATGTTATTTCCTTGGTATTCATTTTGTTAGAGATTGGCTCGGTGGAGAGGCCAATAGGCCTGAGAGGTTTCAGGGTTTCGTTAGCAGGTCTTGGGAGCTTCTCCCATGATTCGAAACCATGACATGAGGGTGATTACTGATACCAGTTGATAATTTAAGATCTGAGACCTAATGTGAGAGTTTACAACAATTGTTTGTAGTTGGAAGGACTCCAGGGTTGATGATAGTGTTGTGTGTGTAGGTTGAACCAATGGTCGGTTTTCCTTGTATATTAAATGGTAGTTCTCAGAGTTATCTCCAACCTTCGCTGCGTTCGGTAATGCAGTGATGGCTCCAGTTTAACTTTGGCTATGGCGTCTCTGCAGCTATTTAAAGGTAATGTTTTAAAACTTGGTTTACTATCGTTATTTTGTAACTTGTTTGCAAAACTCCGTAATGCATATTTTAACCCTTAGATGAATTGATGGAAGGTGCATCACGTTGTAGAAAGTAAATATTGAAGCTATTTGGCAATTGCTCCACCAACTAGTAAGCCTTGATGGTTTAACTCCTATAGGTTACTCTTGGTACTTGTTGGCCATTGTTTGGGTGTTTAGCTGATAGGCTGGGGTTTGAAGATTTTGACCAATGTGATACTGTTTGTATTATAAAAGATGTATGGAAGGGTGAAGAGATATTTCGCCCTACTTTGATATTAGCATTGGTAGCGCTTCGCTGTGGAAATTCTTGTTGAATGTAAAATTTCTTGAGAGGTTTAAACCCTCAGTCGTTTTTTATGGAAAGACAGTTCTGATACTTTTATAATTGTAAATGTTGTGGCTGTGAGCTATGCTCCAGGTCCTGTGTTCTTAAAATTTTAAGTTAATGTTTTAGTTTATGAATTGTTTTATACTGTCCTTGACCGAAAGCTAGAGGTTAATGGCTTGTTTTTAGAAAACCTTAAACCCTAATGTCTACTTCGTTTTGGTGTAAGGGTTTGTTTGCAACGTTGAACCCTTGGTTCGACATGTGAATATGATGTTGCTATGTTTAAAATGTTGAAAGTCATAAAGCTTGTTTCCTCGAATTGAAAACTTAGTTCTATTTGTAAAGAGGAATAGTATCGATGGTAGTTGATTTTACCATTGTAGCATATCGACCTTGTTTTGTTTAAAAAATCTATGTTTATAATAGGTTCTGTTTACTGGTATTGATGCATTGTAATATATAGAGTGATAAGGGGTTCGAACTCATAACTGTTATGTAAATAAATTCCTTCTAAAAGGTTGAACTCAGTCTTGGGTAATCTATTTGGTTCGATAGGTTTGAATGAGTACTAAAAAAATATAACACAGAAAACTAGGGTTCTGTCAGTAATAGTGTATTTGTCCATTGCGGACTTGTTTTGTGTTTTAAGTGTTTTAAGGTAATGATGTTGTAGGTGTTATTCGTTCTGATTACTGTATGATTGCTAGTAGTTTTTTTTCAAGCATGAATGTTGGTAATTGTTTTGGTAAAAGCGATATATGGTACATAATGGAAATAACGCTCTTATCTGAAGATTTGTAATGGAAATGCAGAAAAATAGAAGAGACTGTAACTACATTCTATCATTTGCAAAAGTTTAGGAACATTGGAAAAGGATTAAACCCTATGTTATTCTATTTTTACATAAGTAGAGATATAATAGAATGTTGTAAATACTGTTAAGTTTATTTTTGCAGCTGTTATAATTTTCATGAAGGTTGATGAAATAAATAAAGTGAAATTATAATACTATACTGTTTTGGAAAGAATAACAAGAGAATGCATATCATATGTCTTCTGAAAGGAAATATATGGCTTAAAGTGAAAAACCCTAGGTTTTGTGAAAGGATGAAATGTTTACTTCTATTACTATGTAATCGAAAATATTAATAATGCTTGTATTATGAAATGCTATTATATTTCCTGAGTCTAAGCATATAATTTATATTACAGAATATAACTGATAAGGAATATTAAGGAAACACAATAGTGTTAGTCTATTCATTCATTTGACATTCTACCCATCATTCATCTATCTAATCTTTCCTTGTACTAGAGTACTATACAGAAAACATTATGGGAAAAATACAATGGAGGCATTTTATCAATTCATATATCTATTCAACAATTTACAAAATCCTAACACAGATCAGAAAATCATACTTATACTTCTGCATTATCATTAGTTAGATAAAGAGTACTAAATAACAATTACATAAAATAATTTAACTACTTAGAGACTGAAATAACAAGTATAACCTGTAACTGTAGATAGGGTGGACAAACACCCAAGGAGGCTTGTTCCTCCCAACCTTCTCCAGAAGAAGCAACCAATCTAGTTGCCTCCTTTGGACCCTCGAGCCTATTTACTGAACCACGAGGTAGATGAAATCTGTGTAGAAGCAGGGCATTCAACTTTGTATAACCAGCAATCAATAGAGACTTGCCAAAACCTCAATCTTTGCACTTAGCAGTAAACAAGGCAGACTTACACCATGATAAAAAACATAGCATTTCCCCTCATCGAATCTCTTGTGTGCATACAGCAGAACCACAAGGTAAGTTTCCTCATCAGGAAAAGTGATGAACCCTAGTCCAAAATCCGATGGCTCTTAAGAAGATTGCCTAGGCCTTTAGTGGTCAATTTTCAATAAATGAGCCTCAAGCTCCAGTCCCATATTTCAGGGAACTATGACCACAATTCAAGGGAGTTGTCCCATACCAACAGCTAGTTACTTGCCTCATGATGCTGCCACTTGTCCATTGCCTTCTACCCGAGATTCCATTCCACGTAGTGGGTTAGTAAACACTCTTTCAACAACTCTCCTTGGGTGAGTGTCTCCTATTTTATTTATTTAAATAATAATATTTTGCAATTACAGTCATCCTTGGACACTTGTCCAAATATAAACTTTACAATAAAAGTTAAGATAATGTTTCCATCATAAAATGTTTTTCAGCAAAAAGGGGTATGTTACAAACACCCCCACTTAAGCTCAACATCGTCCTCGATGTTGCTTATTCTTCGTCAGAGCCTCCCTGGAACAGAACTGGATATGCTGTCTGCATGTTACTTTCCAGTTCCCAGGTAGCTTCATCAAGGATAAGGTGCTTCCATTGCATCTTTACCTGCCATATGGTATGATTCCAGAGCATAATTTCCTTCCTGTCGAGAATACAGTCCGGTTCCACTTGAAAATCTCCTTCGAGTTCCACCTATATGTCATTCCAATTCAGCACATGAGTAGCATCATGCACATACTTATTTAAAATAGAAATGTGAAAGACCTTATGGATTCTTAAGTTAGATGGCAAAGCCAACTGATATGCAATAGGTCCAATCCTTGATAGGACTTCAACTGGTCCACAATGCCTTGTCACTAGTTTATCACAAATCCCAATCTTTAAAGAATTTTTCTTGGGTTTTACCTTTACAAAAACATGATCTCCAACCTGAAATTCTCTTTCAGTGTGTTTCAGATCTGCATAACTTTTTTGCCAATCTTGTGCAACTTTTAAGTTGCCTTGTACCTGTTTCACGGTTAGCTCCATCTCTTTTAACAAATATGGTCCCAACATTAATCTGTCCATAGGGTTATCCCAAGAAATAGGAGTACAACATTTTTTTCCATATAAAATCTCAAATGGACTAAGTCTAGCAGATGCTTGATAATGATTATTGTATGCAAATTCAGCTAAATGTAAATAATCCTCCCACTTAGTTGGCTGATCTTTAACATACATTAGTAACATGTCTTCTAAAATTTGATTGACCCTTTTAGTATGTCCGTCAGTTTGTGGATGGAAAGCAGTATTGAAATTTAATTTAGTATTTAAACCCGTAAACAATTCATTCCAGAAATATCCAGTAAACTTGGAGTCTCGATCAAGAATAATTACCTTTGTAATTCCGTGTAAGCGAAAGATTTGCTTCATGAACATATCTGAAACGTTAGCAGCTTTGAATGTAGTCTTAATAGGAATAAAATGAGCATATTTACTAAGTTTATCGACAACCACCATTATGGAGTCATTCTGTTTCTGATTCTTAGGTAAACCTGTAATAAAATCAATACTTATGATTTCCCATTTCCATTCCGAAATTGGCAATGGCTGCAATAGAAACACTGGGTGTTGATGTTCAACCTTAATGGTATGACATTCAAAACACCTAGCTATGTACTCAGCCACTTCATTCTTCATGTTGGGCCAAAAATAATCCTTCCTTAACATAGTTATCATTTTCTTATAACCGGGATGTCCTGAATAGGGACTTTTATGACTTCATCCAAAATCAGCAGTTTAACCTTTGACACATATTAGGTACATAAATTCTATTTTTATATGTCATCAATCCTTTTTCATTAATGCTGTATTTTGTTATTAAATTTTCAGATAAATTTGCAGCAACCTTATCATTCAATTTTTGATAATTTTCATCTTGCTTAATTCCTTCTTCAATTTGATTTTCTAGATCTGTCCTAAATGTGCTGATTGCTGCCATAAAAATAGTTTGGCATTTCTGCTCAAGGCATCAACAACTTTGTTTTGTTTACCTTTAATGTGTCGGATCTCGAAATTGTGCTTGCTAAGGAAACTAACCACCTAGCTTGCCCTGCGTTAAGATTTGTTTGATCCAACAAGTATTTTAAACCCTTATTATCTGTCATTAGTATAAACTTTCTTCCAATCAAGTGATGGCACCACATTTTTAGTGCATGTATCATGGCTTCCAGCTCTAGATCGTAAGTTGCGTAAATCTTTTTGTGGATTTTTAACTTTCTAGACTCAAAAGCAATAGCATTACCTTCTTGAGTTAAGACCCCTCCAAGTCCTTCGTTACATGCATCAATGCATACAATGAAGTCCTTATTAGGATCAACAATTTTTAATATAGGTGTTGTTGTTAATAACTCTTTCAGCTTCTTAAAACTTTCTTCGCATTTTTGATCCTAGACGAATTTCTTCCCTTTCTTCTACAAAGAAGTTATGAGTTTCACAATTCTAGAGAATCCTTCAATAAACTTTCTGTAGTAACCTGTTATTCCCATAAATGACTGTACATCAGTTACGTCTTTATGGAAAAGCCACTCATTAATTGCTCATATTTTATCTGCGTCGACAGAAATTCCGTATTTAGAGATTATGTGACCTAAGTACTATATTTTATCTTTATAAAAGTCACATTTACTGAACTTAGCATAAAGCTGATGTTCTCTTAACACTTGCAGAATTATTCTTAAATGTTCGTTGTGCTCTTCTTTAGTTTTTGAATAAATTAGAATAACATCAATGAACACGATTATAAACTTATCTAAGTACTTATGCAGAACATTATTCATTAAGCACATGAACACTGCCGGTGCGTTAGTTAGCACAAAAGGCATAACTACGAACCCAAAGTGCCCATAAGGCGTTCTTAAAGAAGTTTTGAATATGTCTTCATCCTTTATTCTAACTTGATGATATCCATACCTTAAATCAATTTTAGTGAATATCTATGCTCCGCGTACCGGATCGAATAGATCGTCGATGCGGGGCAAGGGATATCGGTTTTTAATTGTCATTTTATTAAGTTGATGGTAATCTATGCACAGTCGCATGGTACCGTCCTTGTTTTTAACAAAAATAACCGGTGCTCGGCAAGGAGACACACTAGGCCTTATGTAGTTTTTATCTATTAATTCTTTCAGTTGATACTTTAGTTCATTTAATTCCAGAATATTCATTCTATAAGGAGCCTTTGAGTTTGGTACCGCACCCGGTACTAACGTAATGGTAAAATCAAGTTCCCTTTTCTTAGGTAATCCTAGAATTTCCTCCTGGAATATATTAGAAAAGTCCCTAAGGATGGGTATATCCTCTAGTTTTAACTTATCTTCTTTAGATGAACATTCGCCATTAATAACAATAACAACAAATATTTTACAGCCCTTTCTTGCAGCTCTCTTTACTTGTAAAGCATAAATTTGTCTTACAGAAATCTTCCTATGAATTCCTTTTACTGTTTCAGTTTTGCCTTCATTATTCAAACAAGTAAAAGATTTCTCATAACAATTAAGTACTACTCTATGCTGTTCAATCCAGTCCATGGCAATCAACAAATCATATGACCCTAATGGTAAACATTCAAATTAACTTGTGTTTTTAGCTGACTCATAAATACATCACAACTTTTTACAAAATCCGTAACCTTTCTTTAGTGCCTGTTTCTAGTTGAACCAACCATGAATTATCAATTTTTTCTACCTTTAACTTGAAACTTTTCACTAAATTAGGTGAAATGTAATTCAAACTTTCACCTGGATCTATTAGAATGGAAATAGATTTGTTTTGTATCATACCTTTGATTTCGACCATAGAAGTTTGATGGTCTACTTGATGATTCTCCAGTGTTGCATTTATCTTGGGAAATTCTCTTGCTACATCACCAACTATAGGCTCTACCTGTATGGTGTGAATGTTGCTAACCGTCTTTCTGTTGCGTGGGCATTGAGATCTGGTATGCAGTCCACCACAATCATAACACTTCAAAGGTGCTTTCTGTTCAATGTATCTGGTGTTGCTATTATTATTATTAGGAACATTCCTTGTTGCAGTAAAATTCTGTGGTGCATTACCTCTGTAATTATTATTTGGAAAATTTCTGTCATTAAAGCTTTTCTTAAAATTTCCAGAATTATGATTAAAACTTTTCTTTTTATGCTCAAAATGATTAGACTTATTACTTCTCTAGCCAGATATTCCTTCTCTTTTTCTGTTTTTCTCAAAACAGAAATTAGCTTTCCTCATAGCCTCTTCCAAAGTGGAAGCATTATCATATTCGATCCTGTCTTTTATGTTGAAAGGTAGACAACTTAGAAACCTTTGTACCTTAGGCTTCTCTTTGACCATGTAAGGTACATACCTCAGCAAGCTAAGGAACTTGTTGCACAACTCCTTCAAACTCATAGTACCCAATTTTAAATCATAAAACTCCTTTGATTTATCTTCATAGTACTACTCTAACAAGAACTTTTTCTTAAATAAATTTTTAAACACACTCCAAGTTATGTCTCTTTCTTTAATAATCTTAATTCTTTTAAGATCCTGCCACCAAATATCTGCTTTTCCATTCTAATTATAAATATCCATCTTAGCTTTTAACTAAGAAGAGTAATCGTAAATATGAAAGTATTTCTTCATGCCAGACAACCATGCTTCAACTATCTCCCCCTTTTCATTTTTGCCATTAAAGGTTGGTGGCTTAATCTGTTTAAACTCTCTTGTAATTTGTTCATGATGCTTATGCTTCCTCTTCTTAGAACAACAATCACTGTCAATGCTATCATGATAAAAAATACAATTACTTTGATCAGATTCAAATGAAGAGTAACTATTACTTTTACCATTCCTTGCTTTCTTGTGTTTATGTTTGTGGGACATTGTACCAGAATCAGATTTTACTTCTGATTTCCTACCTCTTTCCTCATTATGATAATTCTCCATTAAAATATGATTTAATTGTTCTTGCACCTTCAAAATTTGTTCATTTTCTTATTTAACAGTTCTTATCTCAAATTTTAAATCTTTTATAGTACGTAGAAGTTCGGAAGATTGGTTATTTGATTCAACATATATTCCTTCACGATTATTATTATTATTATGCTCATTACGAGGATATCTGTCCTCTGCTGATTCCTCCAGTACATCCATACCTGCAAATTAATTATCAAGCTGTTTTGTACAGAAAAAAATTAAAATAAAAGTTAGTAACGAATTTTTCCATTGTCATTTTCTGTTTTGCGCACCTGAGCCTATTTCAAAGCTAGAGTTTGAACCGCGCTCTGATACCACATGTAAAAATTCATAAAAATTTAAAATTTTTCGAGTACAACATTTATGACTAAAGTTGATGTGTGGAAAATAGAATAAATTTCAATTTGATAATGATACTTCATAATGTTTGAAAACATAATACGACAATATTTGCTTATGTTGAACTATGGAACTATGTGATGTATTTATGTTTTCTTGCAATACATTTTTCTTTAAATGTACTGATAGTTTGTTCTCTAATGATGATGAAAGGGGTCCTATGGGGTACCTTGAGGCTTACTTAGCTTTGTAGCTAAAGCATTGGAACCTTGATGTTTGCAGAATACAAGTAAGAGCGATAAAATTCAAGTTATTCTACAGTAATGTTCTTCTTCCTGTCTTGTGTTATAAACTATAGAAAGGATTAACTTCCCTTTGTCAAGTCAGGTACCTTGGTGAACTTCCTGTAACGTCATCCAAGTTGGTTTTAATTTAATTATAGTTTAAAGATCTACCTATAGTAATCAACTACAAAAATAGAATCACCTTCCTATGAAAACTAGTTTAAGGAAGCTGGCTTGTAGTTTCATATCCTATATTTTAACCACTTCCATGTAGATGTCGTTATATTTAAACTATGTAATACTTAGGTTATTTTTCCAATATTAAATGATCAATGAAGACATCATATTACTATATGTAACCTCCCTTCTATGCTATTTGTATAGGATAAAATTACTTAATTCGTGGGTCCTTTAGTCATGCTCTAAGAATCAATATAATGTGCTTTTGTGAAAACATGGGCTAAATGAAAAAATACTATACAAATTGCCATGCGACTTTCCTATATGCATATGTTATACATTTCCTATAGTATGAACTATATGCAAATTCCATGTAATTCCTATAGTGTATAGACTATATGCAAAAATACCATATAGTTTCTTGTCGCATGCAAACTATATGCAATTCCTATATGTGTGAAATTTATACAATGATTCGAAGTATGCAAACACCATGCATATATGAGCATTAATGTGGGATTTGTAAACATATGCTCGATACCTAGATGAATAAATACTAAGGTTGTAACTATGACTTATATTATGACATATATTATGGTAGTTTTGCAAACTTAACCATCGTGCCATCGTATGATGAGGATAGTGTATTTAATGGTGTGGTGGTTATGCGCTGGTAGGTATTCGTATCCAGTTTTAGCATTTAACACTCCTATCTACTATCTTGGTGGCTGCTGTCATGGTGTTTAACACGTGAAGACATTGTGAGGATACAGTCAACATAGTCAAGTTGTATATGGCTTAACTTGGAGGTTAACTGAGCTAGTTTCCACAGTGGCAATAGTTATTAATGTGGTCTTAAATGTAGTGGTTGCTTGGAAATACGATAAACTGTGAGGTAGGATCCCCACCGTTGATCGTGTGATGCTCTCGGGCTTTGGGACTTAACCCTAAACCTCCATTAAGTCTCGTTGATGCTGTTTCCTTGGCATTCATTGTGTTAGAGAGTGGTTCGGTGGAGAGGCCGACAGGCTTGAGAGGTTTCAGGGTTTCGTTAGTAGGTTTTGGGAGCTTCTCCCATGATTCGAAACTGTGACCTCAAGGTTATTACTGATACTAGTTGATAGCTTAAGATCTGAGCCCTAATGTGAGAGTTTACAACAATTGTTTGTAGTTGGAAGGACTCCAGGGTTGATGATAGTGTTGTTTGTGTAGGTTGAACCAGTGGTCGGTTTTCCTTGTATGTTAAATGGTAGTTCTCATAGTTATCTCCAACCTTCGTGATCCGAATTTTAGGGGGAATATGGTCTAAATTCAGATGTATAAGCCATAAAAGTATTAAATAGAGAGGCCACCCTCTCTCATCCATGGTATTTAGTAGCACATAGTTTTGGCCCATGGTATGGCCTCAAAACACATTGTAATAATGCTATATAAAGGCCTAGCAAGCCTTCTCATGAGAACAAGTTACTCATTTGGTTTCTCTCCTATTTTCTATTGTTCATTGTGAAATTATTTAGATTTAAGTGAGTTATTGGTAATTAGTTTCAGAGGTGGGGCTCCTCTTTGAGCCTCACCTCCCATTCACTTCATGTGTTTTTGTTCATGTTTATTCTTATGCAATATTAGGGTTTTCATGTGAATTTTATGACAGATTTGCATGCTTAATCTCCTCCTTTCTTGGCATTCAAGTCTTCCGGGTCTCATACCCTAAGATACGGATCACTTCACTGTGTTCGGTAGTGGGGGGATGGATCCAGTTTAAATTTGGCTATGCTGTCTTTGCAACTATTTAAAGGTAATGTTTTGAAACTTGGTTTATTATCGTTATTTTGTAACTTGTTTTCAAAACTCCGTAATGCATCTTTTAAACCTTAGATGAATTGATGGAAGGTGCATCTTTGCAAAAAGTAAAGATTGAATCTATCTGGCAATTGCTCCACCAACTGGTAAGCCTTAGTGGTTCAATCCCTGTAGGTTACTCTTGGTACCTGTTGGCCATTGTTTGGGTGTTTAGCTGACAGGATAGGGTTTGAATATTTCGCCCAATGTGGTACTGTTTGTATTCTAAAATATGTGTGGATGGGTGAAGAGATCTTTCAGCCTACTTTGATATTAGCACTGGCAGTGCTTCGCTGTGGAAATTCTTGTTGAATGTAAAAGTTCTTCAGAGGTTTAAACCCTCAGTTATTTTTAATGGAAAGACAGTTTTGATACTTTTATGATTGTAAATGTTGTGGTTGTGAGCTATGCTCCAGGTCCTTTGTTCTTGAAATTTTAAGTTAATGTTTTAGTTTATGAATTGCTTTGTACTGTCCCTGGACGAGAGATAGAGGTTAATGCCTTGTTTTTAGAAAACCTTAAACCCTAATGTCTACTTCGTTTTGGTGTAAGGGTTTGTTTGCAACTTTGAACCCTTGGTTTGGCATGTGAATATGTTGTTGCTATGTTTAAAATGTTGAAAGTCATAAGGCTTGTTTCCTCGAATTGAAAACTCAGTTCTGTTTGTAAAGAGGAATAGTATCGATGGTAGTTGATTTTACCATTGTAGCATATCAACCTTGTTTTGTTTAAAAAATCTATGTTTATAATAGGTTTTGTTTACTGGTATTGATACATTGTAATATATAGAGTGATAAGGGGTTCGAACTCATAACTGTTATGTAAATAAATGCCTTCTAAAAAGTCAAACTCAGTCTTGGGTAATCTATTTGGTTCGATAGGTTTGAATGAGTACTAAAAAGTTATAACACAAAAAACTAGGGTTATGTCAGTAATAGTGTATTTGTCCATTGTGGACTTGTTCTGTGTTTTAAGTGTTTTAAGTTAATGATGTTGTAGGTGTTAATCGTTTTGATTACTGTATAATTGCTAGTAGTCATTTTTCAAGCATGAATGCTGGTAATTGTTTTGGTAAAAGCGATATATGGTACATAATGTAAATAACGGTCTTATTAGAAGATTTGTAATGGAAATGCAGAAAAATAGAAGAGACTGTAACTACATTATATCATTTGCAAAAGTTTAGGAACATGGGAAAAGGATTAAACCCTACATTATTCTATTTATACATAAGTAGAGATATCATAGAATGTTATAAATACTGTTAAGTTTATTTTTGTAGCTGTTATAATTTTCATGAAGGTTGATGAAAGAAAAAAGTGAAATTATAATACTATACTGTTTTGAAAAGAATAATAAGAGAATGCATAGCATATGTCTTCTGAAAGGAAATATATGACTTAAAGTGAAAACCCTAGGTTTTGTGCAGAGATGAAATGTTTACTTCTATTACTATGTAACAGAAAATATTAATAATGCATGTATTATGAAATGCTGTTATATTTCCTGAATCTAAGCATATAATTTATATTACAGAATATAAATGATAAGGAATTGTTAGCACCTAACTATGTGCAGCATAAATGTTGAAAATGAAGGGTGGAGGGTTAGAAACTTTACCTGGTGGAGGCCCGAGGTCCCCTTCTTTCTCCATGGTTAGATGCTAAGGTATGAAAAGATTGGTATAGAAGGGGTGAATATGGTGCATCATAAGGAAATTTGCAAAAAAATGTGTTAAAAGACCTTTTAAAGGGCCAAAATAACCCTAAGTCCTATAGTACGCATATAAATATTGTGAAGGGTTAGCACCGTCGATCAGGCATGGGCACGAGATCAACAGCTCCCGTTGATCGTCACATGGTCGAGTTGCAAGGAAGAAAGGGAGTAGGCGGTTGCGATGGGAATTACTACTGGACATGTGTCAACTCTGGAGGATGTCGCAAGGATAAAAAGCGTTAAGGAAAAGTGTTTCAGGTGCATGAGATGCCTCGATGGTGGGGACAGGGTGCTAGAGATCTACGGTGGAGGTCCATCGTCTGAGATCGGAGGGTTCGGGATAGGTGTGCCTTGCCACCTCATAGGTCTCCCGAGATCAATGGTGCAGGTTGTAGGGAAGGTCAAATCAATGGTGATGTGATAATAAAGGTGCACAGATGACAGATAAGGAGGACCCAGTTGACAAAAAGGGACAGAGAGGTTAAATGGGTCATTTGTCCCACCGTGGATGCTAAGAAAAATCAGATCAATGGTTCTCGACTAGGGACCTATCGGGGAGTATCCTGCCAAGTAGAGGAAGGAGTGGTTGTGACAAATGGGACCCATTCGACAGATGTCGACACCGGGGCCTGTTGCACGACGGAAAGGTGGTATTGGAAACCACTTAGGTGTATGCGACACTGCTTTCATAGACACTTTGTGCCAGATGAATGATGCAGATCAGCGTGGGAAGAGTGAACCGATGGTAGAGAAGAGTTGGATGTCAAATCTACAATTAAAAAGGAGAGCGGATCTGAAGGTCGAGATCAATACATGGGCGATAGAAGTGGACAGGTGGCGAAGAAGCTCAAAAGATAAAGAAAAAGGGTTTATATATATAAGAGTCGGCGTGGGAAATTGACATTTGTTCTTGAACCTATCGAATTCAGAAGCCTCTCAACGTGTGGGAGACGAAGAAGGCGATAGGACCTTCGACATGGCTTGCTTAGGGATTCCAGTGACAGGTAGGACCTTGTAACAGCCATTCTCTGCAAAACTAGGTCTATTTATAATCATAAAATGGAAGAGGAACAAGTTTCTACCAGTTCTAGGATTAAAATTGCTTTAGAAGACATGGATTTCGATGCATATGAAACTGGTGGTTGGATCCCCTTGCATGAGGTTAAAAAAAGGATGAGGACCTTGCTCAAGCAGGATTTGGATATACATAGGGTTTTCCAGTCTTCCTTCTTTTTCTTCTGTCCAGACCAGATTATGCCTTTTCCTGAGTTTGTGTCGTGGTGTTTGTTGAACTATTCAGAGCCCCAACGGGTTATCATGGATGCCCAACAGTAAAACATTTTATGTACAGTAGACGCGTTGGTCATTATGAGGTCTTTAGAAGTCCCTAAGTCCCAAACCATTGAGTCAGAAGGTTTGTGTAGAGAGTCTGTCATTGCTTTATTTTGTCAAGTTTCCCCCGAAGGTCGGCAAAAATTCTTGGCCACTTTCTTTAAACCTGATGTAGAGTTCACAGAAACCCCTTACCCATTGGATGTCAACCTTTTTAATGACAACACCAATATGGTCCTTTCGTTGATTTCCCAGTTTTTAGGTTTAGATACAGACTTCTGGGTCACAGAATTACAGTTAAGCTTGTAGCGTCAGTTCACAAGGAACTGGAAATGCACCATCACCATCCCTCAAGTTTGAGGATTTTCTAGCAGAAAGGAACCATTTGCAATTGAGCACTTTTCCCAATACTAGGATTTTCTTGTATCAGACACAATTGATGAAAATGGTTATGTCCAGCAGTGCAGAGATTTTGCAGTTTTCACCGTTGCTCGACACAGATGCCTTGGAACACAATGTTTTTAACTACTTGAACTATATTTTACCCCCTATTTATGAAGTCATTTTTGGGGAGAGATTACCTAGGGTTTTGCCGGATATGGAGGCTATGATGGAGCTGAAAGATGAACTGGCAGTTGGAGACTGGTTTCTACTGAAGGATGCTAAAGTGATTAGACTGTATGGTTTTGTGAAGGAGCCCTATATTTTTCCTGCTTTCTTGACATTGTGAATCTTCGCTCTTAAGTTAGTCAGGAAGAAACTGATTCTAGAGGATGAGCAATTTTTGCAATTCAAGAAGGGTACTGATCTAAAATACCCATCGAAGGTAGGTCCATTCATTGTAAAGAGCAAGGAAGCTTTGGCAGAGGTAGAAAGGTTATTAAAGCTTATGGGGTTCAAGAAATATTTGGTAATTGAATATTCTCCTCTGCATATTATTTCTAATAAGAGGAAATCATGTAATCTGAGGGATTTTGAAAATAAAGAGACATAAGGATTACTAAAAGGGTGAAATTTGCTTCACTACGAGCGCGATGTGAAGGAGGTTGTGGATTTGCAAGAGGACGACCTAATTCTGTCCAATTTGATAATGGACATAGATCAGGTGCCAGACACTTCAGAAGTGGGATGAAAAAGAGATTTAGAAGAAGTTAAAGATGCAGAAACTGAAGAAGGGAGATGAGACAAGTGGCCCAAAGTGGAAGCGTAGAATGAGGTAGTTGTTGACTCAACTCAAAAATGAGTTGGTGGTTTCTGCAACTAAAGAGGAATTGGTTGTTTCAGCAGCTCATGAAGAGTTGGTTGTTTTAATGGATGATGAAAGAGTAGATAATGAGGGGCTTTAAGTTCCGGAGGTCGAGGCTCAAGAATATCAATTTCAAGAGGTAAAGGAAGGTAGTGACGCAGGTAGATTTATGTTCAAGGCCGACCTGTGCGAGCATTATGGGCAGAACAAACAAACCTCTGTCCAAAAGCTTTTTAATCTGATGTGAGGAGTCTAGGATCTATCGAGTTATGGGGTTTCCTTAATGACCAACAGAGACTAAAAAAGCAACACTTTAAACCTGGCGATATGTACAGAGAATAAGGCGACCGAAGTAAGGGTCGATTGGAAGAAAATCCCAGTGTTGGATAAAATCCAGTTTCATAAGCAGATTGGAGACTGCATATATGATGATTTCCTAGGAGCATCATTGAAAGCCGATAATTTGGAGGTTTCTTTCAAAAACTTGGAAGGCCAATTGAAACAGGAAAGACTAGAAAACAGAGCTTTTCAACAGAAGGTCAAGAAGCTAGAATCCGACCTAGTTGGAAGTGACGGTGGAGGAAAAACCAATAAAAAGCTGTTGGTAGAGAAAGATAACCTCATTATAAAGCTACACAAGGTGGCGAAGATCCCAAATAAACAGCTAATCCAGACTCTAGAAGAAACAAAGCTGGAGAGAGAAAAGGATGCCTTCTCTAAAGACTTGAGTGATTGTAAAGCATAATTGTTAATCTTTGCTAGTAAAGAAGATAATTGGAAAAAGGAGAGAATAAGCTTGGAAAAGAAGCTTGAAGATTTAAAAAGTAACTTGTCCGATTTGGACATGCGGCCTTCAGATACAAATCAAAATGGAGATGAAGATAGTGCAAATACCCTGGTGTAGGCTATGTCCCATGTAAGTTTGAAGGATGTTGAGATCAAAGAATTGAAGGAAAAAGATTAGAGTTTGGAAGAGGAGAGCAAGAAAAAGGAAGAAGAGACAATAACCCTACAAGAGAAATACATGACCTTAGGTGAGATTAATAAAAATCTTGCTCATCAAGTTATAGGCCAGACTGCTATGCAAGGATGCAAAAATCAGGTGTGGAATCAGATTATTAAAGTATCTGAAGACTTTAGGCCATACCTGGAGTTTATGAGAATAAAAGATAAAACAATTAGTGATGATTTCACAAGTTGTGTGGCTGTAAGGGAAACTCTAAGCCGAAATCTCAAGGAGACGACACAAAATGCTATTACTTTTCTAAATAGATTATTAGAGGAGGAAAGGACAACCTTGGGTATTGGAAACCGGATCACAGCAATGGCGGCGGGAAGAAGGGTTCTAGGGAAGCAGCGCAGGTAGAAGGTGTGGAGGCCATGGTCAAGGAAATGAGGAGGCGTGCAGTAGAGTTCAAAGGAAAATTTGGGAAACCTGGTCGAGATAAGGTTACCGGTGCTTTGGGATGGAAATAAGGAGCTAATTTCCCAAGCTGCATATAAAAAATTGCTTTGGAACATAAGAATGGATCATGCCAAATTCCAACATCTGAGCCATCTACTCACAGGAAAAATTCTGATGGAAAAGTGTTGATGTATATGTAACTTCAGAATGTATTTCATCCATGTATTTCATATATATTTATTGTACCCTTATTAGAGATGTGTTATTCCTCTATAAGGAAGTGTCGTCATGTGGATTGACAAGTGTCACAAGTGTGTGTACTTGCCGATGGGTTATTAGACCACCATGTGTGGGGTCGGCCCTGAAATATATATTATATTGTAGATATATCTAGATAGTCAAGTTGGCCCCATAGTGTAACTGGGCAAACAGGTTAAGTATAAATAGAGATCGGGAGATCTCTATTTGGATCATTCAAAAAGTCACACTTCTCTCACTCAGAAAGTGGTGCACTAGTGAGGAGGAGGATCATATGCTCTAGGAGACTATCTCAAGTGTATTTTGGTTGTACTTTGGTTGAGCCATTTCTCTCTCTATCTCTGAGGAAGTTGTAGGGATTTTCACCTTAGATTTTTCCCCACGGAAACTCTGTGTCTCTTGTCTCTCATGATTTTGATTCTTGTGATGCTTGTCATGCTTATTATGATTGTTATGCATTGGTATACTGTATATGTTATTCTCTCAATAAAGATCCAAGAGTATTGTGATTTAATGCTCAAAATTTAACATGGTATCAGAACTAACCTGAGAAGAAGACATTTTGCAGTGACAGAAACTTGATTTTCTTGTTTATTGGGTTTCTCTCCACAGATTTTGGAAACGCAGTATAGTAGATTGACTCTACTCATCAAGGAGAATCTATCTATCCAATCAGAATTCAATTCTGAGCATTTTCAGATTTGGCCCTAAAACTTAGAGTTTCCACAAAAATAGTAATTTTTGAAATTTGAAGACATAGCTAGAAGTGCCTTGCAAAAATCGAAGTTTATAGCTTTGGATAGAGATTTTGGCTGGGTAGATCTCTGGAAACTCAAACCCTAATTCAGGGCTCTCCCTAGTAAACCTGGGAGGACAAAACATCAAATATGAAGGGTAAAACTTTGCTGATCTCAAATTTGGAATGCACCAGGCTGATCAGCTCATCAAGGCACATCTTTCTATCCTTTCAGAAAGTTGAAATTCACATTTTGAATTTGTAGGTATTTTTCGACAAACCCTAATCCGGGACCAGATCTAGTTTTCAGCATTTCAAGTGGCAAGACCTAAATCTTTCCTATTTCGATTTGAAGTACTCTTTAAGATGTCTCACCACACCAAGCTTGAGGATAAACTTGAAGGGGCTGATAACTTCCGATCTTGGAAGTATAGGATTGGGTTAATCCTAGAAGAGAATGAGTTGGACTCATATATAAAAGAAGACATCCCTATCCCAGAGGATGAAAAGGCCAAGGTATTGCATAAGAAGAACTTGGTCAAGGCAAAGAGAATCATTGTTGATTCTATTAAAGACCATCTCAGTCCCCATGTGTCTTCTCTAAAGACACCCAAGGAGATGTTTGACTCTTTGACCAAGCTATTTGAAGGGAAGAACATAAATCAGAAGATGACCCTGCGGAACCAATTGAAAGGAGTAAAGTTTCAGAATGGAGAAACGATTCAATATTATTTTTCTAAGGTCTCTTAAATTAGGGAACAACTGGAAGCAGTAGATGAAATGGTGGAGAATGGTGAAGTTGTCATGACCACTCTAAATGGCCTACCTAGGTCATGGGACTCCTTTATTCAAGGAATCTGTGCAAGAAAGAAGTTGGTATCCTTCAACAGACTACGGGAAGAATGCTCATAAGAAGAAGCAAGGCTTGTGGCACAAGAATAAAAAATGGGGAATGAATATCAAGCTCTTACAGCTCACACCAAAAGAAGCAATCCCAAGAAGGAGCACTCTCGCTACAAGAGATCCTATCAAAAGAATAAGAAGGATATAAGATGCTTCACATGCAATGAGAAGGGTCACTTTGCTTCAGATTGTCCCAAGAACAAAAGGGATAATAACAAACACTCCAATAAGAAGAAGAAGGGCAGCAAAAGAAAGTTCCATTCTCATGTTGCCAAGGATGATGAACCTCTAAAGAAGAAGGATAGGGCAGAAAGTGATGATAGTGATGATGACTCATCAAGTGAAGAAGAGTATGTTCAAATCTCTGCTCTCACAGGTACTATCTCCCATGGTTGTAATGATTGATTGATTGACAGTGGGGCTTCCAAACACATGACTGGGTTTAAGGAATCTTTTGTGAATCTATTTGAACATGAATCACCCCATAAGGTGAAACTTGGGAATGATTATCAATACCCAATCAAAGGAAGTGGTGAAGCTTCCTACAACCTAGATTCTAGAAAATCTTTGAAGATGGAAGAAGTCCTTTATGTACTTGGGCTCAAGAAGAACTTACTCTCCATCTCTGCATTGGATGCAAAAGGTATGAGGGTTGCATTTGTGGATGGCCAAGTCCTAATGTGGCCAAAGGGTAAAACAATCGATGATGCAGTAGTGATTGGAGAGAAAGAGGGAGGTTTGTATAAATTGGAGGGTCAACCTGAACATGCCATGATACATGAATCCATGGAGCCAAGTGAAATTTGGCATAGAAGACTTGCTCATATGCATTATAGGGCACTTCCAATTGCAAGCAAGGCTGTAGAGGGTCTTACTGAAATCAAGACCAAACATGAAGGTGTTTGCAAAGGATGTGCAAAAGGTAAGAACATTAAGAAGGCTTTCCCAAGTAGTGAAAGCAAGGCAAAAGATATCCTGGAAATCATCCACTCAGATGTATGTGGTCATATGTCATCCAGTTTTCTGAGTGGGTATGTTTATTATGTCTCATTTATTGATGACTTCTCCAGGAAGACTTGGGTATACTTCCTGAAGAAGAAAGATGAGGTGCTTGATAAGTTCAAGGAATTCAAAAACTTGATGGAGAATCAAACTGACAAGAAGATCAAAACATTCAGATTTGACAATGGTGGAGAATTCACCTCAGGTGACTTTAAGAAGGTTTGCAGTGATTCAGGGATTAAGAGGGAGTTGACTACTCCTTATAATCCTCAACAGAATGGAGTTGCAGAAAGGAAGAATAGAACAATCATGGAAGCAGCAAGGGTAATGCTGCATGACCAAGATCTACCTATGCATCTATGGGAAGAAGCAACTAGAACAACTGTGTATGTGCAGAACAGAACACCCCACAAGATATTGGACAACAAGACACCAGAAGAGGTATTTTCTGGTAAGAAACCTGAAGTCATTCATCTCAGAATATTTGGTTGTCCAGTATACACTCATGTCCCAAAGGACAAGAGGAATAAACTAGATCCTATAGGAAAGAAGGGTATCTTTGTGGGTTACAGTGAAAGCTCGAAGGCTTACAGAATATACTTTCTAGGGTTCAAGAATATTGATGTCAGCAGGGATGTAACATTTGATGAAAACTCAGCATTCATTAAATCAAGGAAGGTACCTATCGAAGTTTATGAAGAACCTAAGGAAACTAGATTTCAAGACACTACCATGATTGAAGCAGTTCTAGAAGTTGTTCATGAGTTTGAAGATCCACAAGAACCTGTAGATCCACCCCATGAGGATAACTCTCACAAGAGGAAACCTACATGGACTGGAGATCTCATTCAAGATGCAGAAAGATTTGGCATTCCAGAAGAAGAACACAGAGCAAAGAAGAGAACTAGATCACATACCAGCTATGTTGCTTTACTCTGTGACATTATGAACAAAGAGGCTTCCAGTTATGAAGAAGCAATGGAAAAGAAAGAATAGAAGGATGCCATGGTTGAGGAATACCAATCAATAATGAAGAATGATGTTTGGGATGTTGTCCCAAGACCTAAAGAGAAGTTTGTTGTGACTTCCAAATGGATCTACAAAATCAAGCATGTTGCATATGGCAGTGTAGAGAAATACAAGGAAAGATTCGGAGCTCATGACTTCTTTCAGAAAGAGGGAATAGGTTATGAAGAAACTTTTGCACCTGTAGCCAGGTATACTTCCATCAGAATAGTACTTGTCCTGGCTGCAGCAATGAAATGGAAAATACACCAGATGGATGTCAAGACTGCTTTCTTGAATGGTGAAGTTGAAGAGGAAGTATATGTGGAGAAGCCACTTGGTTTTGAAATACATGACAGAGAGTCATATGTGTGCAGATTGAAGAAATCCTTGTATGGCTTGAAACAAGCTCCCAGAACCTAGTATGGTAGGATGGATAGTATCCTATCTAGTTTGGGCTTTACCAAGAGTAAAGCGGATTCCAACCTCTACTACAAGGTTGAGGAAGGGAATCTTGTGATTCTACTCCTGTATGTGGATGACTTATTTGTAACAGGAGATGACAGACTGATTGTAGATACTAAGAGGAAGCTTGCTGCTGAGTTCGATATGGAAGATTTGGGAATGATGCATTATTTCCTAGGTATGGAGGTGTGGCAGAGTGCAGGTGGGATCTTCCTTGGTCAAGGAAAGTACACAGTAGATATCCTGAAGAGATTCAGGATGATGGATTGCAAGGCCATGGCCACACCTATGGCATCGAATCTGAAGCTTCTATTTGATGCTTCATCTGAGCCGGTTGGTGTCTCTATGTATCGTCAGATGATTGGGTCCTTGATGTACTTGACGAACACGAGATCAGATATTTGCTTTGCTGTGAACACATTGAGCCAGTTCCTGACGGATCCGAGGAGTGTTCACCTGGTTGCTGTAAAGCATGTTCTGAGGTAACTAAAGGGTACAATGGATTATGGGCTCAAGTATGAAGCAAATAAAAAGTTTAACCTGTAGGGTTATGTTGATTCAGATTGGGATGGCAGTGTTGTAGATAGGAAGAGCACATCTGGGTGCTGTTTCAATATGGGATCAAGTGTGATCTCTTGGTTTAGCAGGAAGTAGTCCTGCGTAGCACTGAGTACAGCTGAGGTAGAGTATGTTGTAGCCTTTTCAGCTAGTTTGTGAGGCAGTATGGCTACAAAAGCTACTATCTGAGTTATTTGATCTCTCGTTGGATGCTACTGGTATATTCTGTGATAACCAGAGTTGTGTGAAGCTGTCCGAGAACCCAGTGTTTCATGACAGGTCGAAACACATAGAGATCAAATATCACTATATCAGGGACATGGTGCAGAGAGGAGCTGTGAAGCTCCTGTACGTTGTGACAGACGAGTAGATTGCAAATGTGCTGACGAAGCCACTAGCCAGGGTGAAGTTCGAGTACTTCAGGGAGAGGCTTGGCGTTCTTCAAATTGATGACACTTCGAGGAAGAAGTGATGGACACATTTGCTAAATCCATTTTAAGCATGTTGGAAGGAGGATCCTTCACATGGCTGTGGATGTAAGCACTGGATGATGAGCATCAGGATGATGTTCTGGTTTCTGCTTTGTATGATCAGTTGGATCATGTATATGTATGTATGCATCATGATGGATGCTGGATATGATCAGTTGGATCATTTATATGATGTATGTACGCATCATGTTGGATGTTGGATATGATCAGTTGGATCATTTATATGTATATGTATGTATGCATCATGTTGGATGCTGGATATGATCAGTAGGATCATTTGTATGTATTTTGTATATGCATCATGTTGGATGCTTGGACCATGTATCTGTATTTGTATCAGGTGGATACATTGTATGATCAAGTGGATTATGTGTGGTGATATGTATCATGTATTTTTATTTGTATCAGGTGGATACATTGTATGATCAGATGGATCATGTATGATGATATGTATCAGGTAGATACTTGGTATGCATCAGGTAGATGCATTGTATGATCAGGATGATCATGGATGACGAGCTTCAGGATGTTGCTCCAGATGACATGCATCAGGATGTTGCAGTGATGATGATAAGGATGATCATGTGTACATTAGGATGATGTATGGTGAGTATCAGGTTGGTACTCTATGGCCGTGGATCAGGTTGTGCAAATGAGCATATAATTTGGCCCTGGGAGATTTGCAGATAGTCTTTTGAGGTTTTACCTATGGCATATAATTTGACCCTAGGATATCTCGCAAATGCTCTTTCGAGGTTTTTCTCTAGGAGGACATATAATTTGGCCCTGGGAGATCTGCATATAGTCTTTTGAGGTTTTTCCTATGGCATATAATATGGCCCTGGGATATCTGGCAGATGCTCTTTTGAGGTTTTGTCCTGTGGCATATAATATGTCCCTAGGAGATTCGATAGGTTGGGCTGCGTGCCCATAATAAGTCCTAGGATGCTCTTGCGAGGTTTTGCCATGACCACTTATAATTTGTCCCTGGGAGATCCTATAGGTACAGCTGTGTGCTCGTAACAGCCTAGGATGCTCTTATGAGGTTTTTTGGTGACCACATATAATTTGTCCCTGGGAGATCCTATAGGTAGAGCTATGTGCTCATAATAGCCTGGGATTCTCTTGCAAGGTTTTGTGGTGAGGTCACATATAATATGGCCCTGGGAGATCCTATAGGTAAAGCTATGTGCTCGTAACAGCCTGGGATGCTCTTTAGAGGTTTTGTGACGCATGTAATAAGTCCCAAGGATTCCACAGTATGACCAGTGATGACAAAGACCTGTAGGTGGTGGGCCTACATCTAGTATGAAAAAGGACTGGTTCTGTAGAACTTCTTATGATGAGTAGAGTCAGAGATTGGTTGAGATAGCAGCAGTAGTGACGATGATGATGACGATGATCCCAAGAAGAAGACTTGTCTAGCAGATCTGTATCGAGAAATACCTTCCTAGTTAAGAGGGAGTGTTGATGTATATGTAACTTCAGAATGTATTTCATCCATGTATTTCATATATATTTATTGTATCCTTATTAGAGACGTGTTATTCCTCTATAAGGAAGTGTCGTCATGTGGATTGACAAGTGTCGCAAGTGTGTGTACTTGCCAATGGGTTATTAGACCACCATGTGTGGGGTCAGCCCTGAAATATATATTATATTGTGGATGTATCTAGATAGACAAGTCATCCCCATAGTGT
Source organism: Larix kaempferi (assembly GCA_027924585.1). Lineage (NCBI taxonomy): Eukaryota > Viridiplantae > Streptophyta > Pinopsida > Pinales > Pinaceae > Larix > Larix kaempferi. The sequence goes on along the minus strand of BSBM01000345.1, from coordinate 167,066 downwards.
AACTGGGAAAACATGTTAAGTATAAATAGAGATCGGGATATCTCTATTTGGATCATTCGAAAAGTCACACTTCTCTCACTCAGAAAGTGGCGCACTAGTGAGGAGGAGGATCATATGCTCTTGGAGACTATCCCAAGTTTATTTTGGTTGTACTTTGGTTGAGCCATTGCTCTCTCTATCTCTGAGGAAGTTGTGGGGTTTTTCACCTTAGGATTTTCCCCACGGAAACTCTGTGTCTCTTGTCTCTCATGCTTTTGATTCTTGTGATGCTTGTCATGCTTATTGTGATTGTTATGCATTGATATATTGTATATGTTATTCTCTCAGTAAAGATCCAAGAGTATTGTGAATTAGTGCTCAAAATTTAACAAAAACATCACAGAAGACTTCGAAATCCTTGACAGATTAGTCGCTATTGGCGAGAGACTCCCTCCAGTTTCTTATTTTGATCACATCAAGATAAGGGTCAGGGTGAAGTAAATGGTGGACTATGACCTCCCACCTGCTGAGCGGTGGACCACTATAGAAAGTTATGGAAATATGAAATACACACTCCATCCTACACGGTAGCCGTTAGGATTTTTATTTTTCAAAAGAGTTGCTGTTATTTTTAAAGACTTCTGAGACATTTTTATTTCTAAAAGAATTTGTAATATTTTTTGAGGCAGCTATTGGGAATAGCCAGCTGGTGCAACCACTTTACTATATTTGGTTTTTATCTTGACGTTAGTTGTCATTTAGTAAAAGGACAGGTAAATGTGAAAGAAAATAGTTAGGCCTGTTCGCCCATTTTTGATAATGGAAGATATGTCTTGATGAGGTGTCATTTTTGTTGTAACTATTTTCTGGTCCAAATGAGTCGGGCAGGAGGCCCTAGACAACTATATATGCTATGTAATTGAAAGAAGAAGGGTTGAAAACTTTTGGAGAATTGTATATTGCTCGGTGTAAGACATTTTGAGTTATCTTGAATAATGTTGACAAATCCAAGTAGGTGTTTTTATCAGGGATTCCTATGTTATTGGTTTTCCACTTTGTTCTTTATTTTTCCCATGTGAATTGTGTTTCTATCTTTGTCAATCCATTTTTGTAATTGCTTATTCATGTTTGGTTTAGTGTAGTATGGAATTCATAGAAATTATTCTTTGTTCGTATCATACCAAGCAGTCCACCATTATTTTGTGTTAAAGTCAATATAGAATTCATGTTCCCATGCTTTATATTGATTGACTGTTCATTTCTCTTCTAAATCACCAACTAAAAGATTTTTTACTGTGAGCTGGTGGCTACCTTTCCCCTGTATGAATGTATCTGCAAAGTTTGTCAATGGTGTTCATGTTTTGTTTAAATTGACTCCATTGGCCCAATACAAATCCATGTTGTTTTCCAACCAACAATCTATAGAAATCTATTCTAATAGAAGTCTGGCCTTCTAGATGTGATTGATTGAATATCTTGAGCGGTGAATGTTGGTGTATGTTTCATTGTTGACACCTTTGATTATTTCTAGTATTTCATTGATTTGTAGAGAGAGCCCTCTTCGACTATGCTGGGTCAGTAGCATTAGTCCAAAGATTGGTTAGTGGTTACCTCGACTTGCCCTCTTCCACAACCTAGGGAGTATGATTTGAGTGTTAACAAATTAGTGCCATTGCCGGTGAACGATTGTCTTATCATCCCTGAAAGAACAATAATGAAGTCTTGGTTTCGAAGAAAGGAGAAATTTCTGTGGGAAAATAGGGGTTTCCCGATTTTGATAAGGTTGTGTGTTTTTTCCCTTGAAACTACACTCATTGAGGATTATATTCAAAGGAGACTCCACTGGAGAATACCAGTGGGCCAAAGTCCTTTTCTAAAGAAGTCTCAAAGGGAATCCTAGCCTCTAAGAAGATCCATACTTGAGGTAATGCTTTTTTAGAAATTTTGCTAGGCAAGGATAATCCAGAAAGTTTGCTCAAACATAAGGTTGGAAAAGGAAAGGCTAATGTTTCTAGTAGTGAAAGAATTGTGTCTAAAGAAGAATCATTTGTTTTTCAAGAGTTAGATATAGAGATAGACCTTGGGAGACTATTGCCAAGATCATGATCTGAATCATATCTAAACCTAGGCGAAGTGGGTTTGGATGATACTGAGTTATATTTGCTAGATCCTGTGTGGTGCTTGAAAAGTACTGTCAAAGTTGAAAGTGCCAAAATCCATTCTCAAATTCCCCAGCCTCATAACATAAACCTTGCCCATAATCCTGCCTAGAATATCCTTCAGGATATCACCCCTCAATCCCAAAACCCACCTACACGCATGGCTGCTAGATTTGCATCTTTAGTCCTACAAGCTGTTCTGCATAACCTCCCTAAGAACTATTCCCAAAGGATTGTCTCTTATGATGGAGAAGGAGAATTTTCATCCAGGCAACATGTGGACAGATTTGAAGATTTCATTGATTTGGAGGAAGTGGATTTTGATGATGCTAATATGAGGTTGTTTTCCTAGAGTTTGTTTGGAGAACCTAAGAAATGGTTAAGGCAGTTACCAAATGCTTCTATCCATGATTTTGCGGCCTTTAAGGCATTATACTTAGGAGAGATGGGAGACTATAAGGAGTCCTGCCATAGTCCTGTCTCAGAATAATCATTTGAAGAAAGGAGGTTTTGAATCTATGCATGAGTTTTCTACTAGGTTTATGAAGGCATACAATTCCATTCCTAATGATCCGAGGCCTTCATAAGGCGTTGCAAAGCTTAATTATGAAGATGCCTTTGATGGAGATTTTTCATGTACATTAAGAGAAAGAAAATTGGCCTCCCTGCTTGCTATGTTGAAAGATGCTACAGAGGTGGAAGCAAACATGATGGCTTCGAGAAAGATGAAAGGTAAAGTAGAAGCATACAAAAGGAGACAAGAGACCGAAACCTCTACCTCCTCCTCTTCTAGTGATGCCAAGTTCGATACGATGATGAAGGCCATGGAAAAACTGATGGATAGGCTAGCCTTGGAGAATAAACCTCCCATTAGAGATCAGCCTAAAAACCATATAAGAAATCCTAATTTTAGAAGACCACCCCCTCAAAGAAATCAGAGGAACCCTAATGACCAACAGATAAGGCCTCCTTTCCCTAAAAATTTAGTTGATCAAGAGGGGCCTAAAGATCCCATTTGTGACCATATTCATCTCTTTGACACTCTAGACCATGAAGTACTTTTGACCCAAAGAGAACATGATTTCTTCACCAGGAAGAGCACCAGCCAGAACCCTGAGTCATATTCTGAACAGTACCAGATGGGTTATCAAAATGCTGTAGATGACATTCAAATAAGGATGAAGCTAAGGAACCGAGATGTAACAAGAAACAAAGGAAATCCTGGCCAAAATCAACCCTCTAATACTTAGCAAGAGGCAGAAAAAGCCGAAGGAGAAGCAATAGGAGGTTGCTATACAGAAGACACCAGAGGATAAGGGGCAGCCTTCCAAAGAAGTTCGACATCCAGAAGTCACTGAAGTAGTGAAACCAGTTTCAACCTTCAGTATAAAGGAATAGTTGTCCAAGTTGAATATCTCTATCCCTCTTAATGAGTTATTAAGGAATAATGAATATAGGGAAGAGATAGCTAGCATGGTAAAGGGTCAAGGTGATTGTCCGCATGACATATTAGAGGTGACAGAAGATGCTCTCACCATAATTTTTGGATCCAATCTTGAAGAGCTAGACAATGAAGAAGTTCCCCCATTTTATTTAAGTTTGAATGTCCATGGCAAGACCTTACATAATGCATTAATAGATTCTAGGGCATCGCACAATCTGATACCAAAATATGTGATGGATCAATTAGGGCTAGAAGTTACCAGACCATACAAAGACCTCTACTCTTTTGACTCCAGAAAAGTGCAGTGTCTGGGGTTGATAAAGAATCTGGTGGTGAACCTCACCCAAATCCCAGCTAAAAACATTATGATGGACGTGGTAGTGGCTGATGTACCTGCTAAATTCAGGATGCTACTATCAAGGTCCTGGATTTCAAAAATGAAAGGGACTATGCAGATGGACTTGTCTTATGCCACCATACCTCTTTTTGGGAGCAATAGAAGATTATATAGAGAGAAGAGGATGGTTTATGCTGTAAGCAGCATGGACAAACCTGAAAATCACCCAGTATACACTGTAGACACCGACATAGGGTCCTCTATCTTATTCAATGATGGCCCCGATATTGATCCTAAACCCCCTACATATATTGAAGTTAATGGAGATAAAGAGTTTGCAGCAACGTATGAAGCCTCAGAGAGACAGAAAAATTAAGAAGGCCTATGGTCTATGTAATTTGATGGATCCTTGAGTAAAAATGGTGTTGGAGCAGGGGTCTGGATCATACCTCCTGATAGGGAGTCCAGAGCTTTGTCATATAAGCTAACTTTTGAATGCACTAACAATGTAGCTGAATATGAGGCTCTGCTTCTGGGATTACGAGCCCTGATGGATTTGGGAGCCAAAATGATAGAAGTGTTTGGAGATTCAGAATTGGTGGTTAATCAAGTGAATGACAGCTATCAAACCAAACATCCCAGGATGAGGGCCTACAAGAATGAAGTCTGGGATATGTTTGGAAATTTTTTCATAGAACACAAGATCAGGGTGATTCCCAGGTGCGAGAATTAGCTGGCAGATTCCCTGGCCACTATTGTTGGTGGTTTTAAAACTCCTATCTTTTCTCAAGAGAAATATGAAGTGGAGGTGGTGAACATGCCATCTATTCCAGATAATTCTAAATGCTGATAGGTATTTGATGATGATTTGCAAATTAAGAGGTTCTTCGATTTGTCTAATGAGTTTGCAAATGTTCAGATTGACACCGAAAATGAAAACTTGGAAGGTCTTCTAAACCAAGAGCAATCAGAAGATGAAGAGAATGAAAGGAAAGGATAAAAAAACATGCTAGGTGGAAAGGATATCATTCAATTGAAGAGTAATAATATCCCTAAAGGCTTGATACCACTAGAGAAGCTGTTTTCCCAGAATGATGTAGCTAAAACCCAAAGTTTGAATCTGCCAATGATGCTGTAGAAGACCAAAAATTGGGTATTAAAGAAGAGACACGGATGGTGAACCTGTCCAAGAAGCTGCATGCTAAGAAGAAAGAGCGGTATGTAGAATTAATGAAGAAATATGCTGATGCTTTTGCCTGGAGTTATGAAGATATGAAGGAATATGATACTTCCATAATACAACACTCTATCCCTATCAAACCAGGGGAGAAACCCTTCAAGCAGAAGCTGAGAAGAATAAATCCAAAACTATTGCATATAATAGAGAAAGAGATCAAAAGATTTTTCAATGCAAAAATCATTGTCACTCTGTGGTTTTCCCAATGGATAGAAAATATGGTTTCTGTGAGGAAGAAAAATGGTGAGATCATAATTTGCATAGATTTCAGGAACCTTAACAGGGCTTCACTGAAAGACAATTATCCTCTACCTAAAATGGAGCATATCTTACAGAAGGTGGTAGGTGCAGAGAGAATCTCCACCATGGATGGATTTTCAGGATACAATCAGATTAAGGTGTGCCTAGAGGACCAAGAAAAAACTGCTTTCACCACTCCTTGGGGGACCTTCATGTATACAAAGATGCCTTTTTGGCTAATGAATGCAGGGGCCACGTTTTAACATGAAATGGACATAGCATTCGCTGAGGAGAAAGATAAGTTTTTGGTGGTCTATATGGATGATATAACAGTGTTCTCCAAATCCGATGAGGAACACCTGAAACATTTGGAGCAGGTTTTTATCAAATGCAGAAAATATGGTATTTCTCTTAACCCCAAAAAGTCACATTTGCACTAGAAGAAGCCAAGCTCCTGGGGCATATTATTTCCAAAGAAGGTATCAGGATTGATCCTGAGAGGGTTAGTTCTATCCAGAAAGTTGGGGAGCCAAGAAGTAAGAAGGAAGTACAGTCTTTCATCGGGAAAGTAGGTTTCTTGAGAAGGTTTATTCCAAGTTTTGCAGAAATAATGTGAAAAATCACTAATATGTTGAAAAAGGAGAATCAAATAAAATGGATGGAGGAGACCAAGGATTCATTCAAGGGCATCAAGAAAGCTATCATTGAGGCACCAGTATTAGCCAGTCCCAATTTATCCAAGGATTTTCTAATATTTTCCTATGCATCTGAACATACAGTGGCAGGAGTGTTGTTGCAAAAGAATGCCCAAAATGCTGTGCAGCCAATTGTATTCTTCAACAGGGTGCTGAGGGATGGGGAGTTAAAATATGATATCATGGAGAAACAGGCCAATGCCCTAATTAAGTCACTGAAAGACTTCAGGGTCTACATCCTCCACTCACACATCATTGCTCATGTTCCAAATAATGCTGTGAAAAGTATCCTCACCCAGGCAAATCCTGAAGGAAGGAGAGCCAAATGGATTGCTGTATTGCTGGAGTATGACCTAGAGATAAAACCCACCAAGTTGGTAAAGGGCCAAGGTCTCGAAAAATTAATGTCTAAGGCCAACTGTGATTCTTTACAGCTGAATTTTTTGGAAGAATATCCAGATCAAGCAGACGCAGGACTGCAGGTTAGACTAGAATTTTCTGCATCTCCTTGGTATGCTCACATTATTTACACATTGCAAAATTTACAGGCTTCTGCAGGGTTGAGCAAAACCAGGGCCCAGTCTGTGAAGTTGAAAGTTGCAAAATTTTGTATCATGAATCGGTTTTTATATTGGAAGGATCCAGGGGGCATGTTGCTGAACTGTTTACTAGAGGATGAGGTTCAACACACCAAGAAATAATTCCACAAAGGAGATTGTGGAGGACACAATTCCTGGAAAGTGACAGTCAACAAAATTTTGAGGGCTGGGTTCTACTGGCCGACCATGTTTATTGACGTATATAAGGAGACTGTCACTTGTCATCAGTGCCAAATTTTTGAAGGAAAAAGAAAAGTTGTCTCACTTCCCCTTCATCCAATCATACTAGAAGCTCCTTTCCAACAATTGGGGATGGATTTCATCGGAGAAATACTCCCTATCTCCTCTAGCCAACATATATGGATTTTAACAGCTACAGATTAATTTACCAAGTGGATTGAAGCCATCCCCACCAAGAATGCAATTGAGACAGTAATCATTGATTTCTTAGAGAATAACATCCTGTCTAGATTTGGGTGTCCCAAGCGGATTGTGACTGATAATGCCCCAACATTTAAGTCTAAAAAAATGATAAACTTTTGTCACAAGTACCATATCAGCTTGAACCATTCCACAGCATAACACCCTCAGGGAAATGGACTAGCAGATTCCTCAAACAAAAGCCTGGTAAGGATTATAAAGAAGTTGTTAGAAGAAAATAAGAGGGCTTGGCACACAAAGTTGAAATATGCTCTTTGGGCTGATATAATCAATACCAAGAGGGCCATCAGAATGTTTCCTTTTCAACTGGTATATGGAGATGAGGTGGTTTTTCCAGTATCCTTAGGGTTACCAGTCATGAGTTTGTTACAGGGGATAGAGGAAGAGCCAAATCACATGTAGAGGAGGGTAGATCAGATAGTGGAACTAAACGACCTGAGAAATAGGGCATATGATAAAGTACAGATGCACAAGGAGAAAATGAAGGACACTTTTGACAGGAAAGTAAAAGAAGAACAGTTTCAGGTAAACGATTTGGTCCTGAAGAGGGATGCCCCTAAGGAAGACAAGCACATAAAATTTGACCACATGTGGATGGGGCCTTATGTTATCGCAGCAAACCGAGGGGTGAATTCTTTCATCCTAGAACATCAGGATGGATCCCCCTAGTCAGGAGGTCTAGTCAACAAGATATTTTTGAAGCATTATCTGTCCGAAAAGACATGTAACTTTTATACCATAACCTATGTATATTTTTGCTTTAACAGTCATTTTAAAGCTTTGATGGTGAACTTAAGGATTTGAAGCCCGAAGTGAAGGCCCTAAGATCTAGAAGGGTAGCCAAGGTTTTAGTTTTATTTGCATAGTCGATCCATATTTGCAAATATGTGCAGTTTTGATTTTTAGCCAAAGGGTTTTCAGTTTCAGAGAGTGAAGCTTTGCCCAATGGATAAGGCACCGGTCTACCGGAGGTTCTTTGCTACTTCCCAGGGAGGATATCATCCCCGGTTGGAGCCAGTTTTTAGCACCTAACTATCTACAGCATAAATGTTGAAAATGAAGGGTGGAGGGTTAGAAACTTTACCTGGTGGAGGCCCGAGGTCCCCTTCTTTCTCCATGGTTAGATGCTAAGGTATGAAAAGATTGGTATAGAAGGGGTGAATATGATGCATCATGAGGAAATTTGCAAAGAAATGTGTTAAAAGACCTTTTAAAGGACCAAAATAACCCTAAGTCCTATAGTACGCATATAAATAATGTGAAGGGTTAAGTGCTACGTAGGTTAGCACCATCAATCAGGCACAGGCATGAGATCAACAGCTCTCGTTGATCGTTGCATGGTCGAGTTGTAAGGAAGAAAGGGACTAAGCGGTTGCGATGGGCATTACCGCCAGACATGTGTCAACTCTTGAGGACGTCGCAAGGAGGAAAAGCATCAAGGAAAAGCGATTCAAGTGCATGCGATGCCTCGATGGTGGGGACAGGGTGCTAGAGATCTACAGTGGAGGTCCATTGTCTCAGGTCGGAGGGTTTAGGATAGGTGTGCTTCGCCACCCCATAGGTCTCCCAAGATCAATGGTGCAGGTTGTAGGGAAGGTCAAATCAACGGTGATGTGATAATAAAGGTGTATGGATGATAGATAAGGTGGACCCAATCGAGGGAAAGGGACAGAGAGGTTATACGGGTCAGTTGTCTCGTCGTGGATGCTAAGAAAAATTAGATCATGGGTTCCCGACAAGGGACACATCGGGGAGTAGCTTGTTGGATAGAGGAAGGAGTGGTTGTGAAAAATGCGACCCATTCGATAGATGTCGACACCAGGTCTTGTTGCACAACGGAAAGGTGGTATTGGAAACCACTTAGGTGTATGCGACACTACTTTCATAGACACATGGTGCCCAATGAATGGCGCAAATCAGAGCAGGAAGAATGATCCGACGGTAGAGAAGAGTTGGTTGTCAAATATATAGTTAAAAAGGAGAGCGGATCCGAAGGTCAAGATCAATACATGGGTGATCAACGGGAGACAGAAGTGGACAGGTGGCAAAGAAGCTCGAAAGATAAAGAAAACAGGTTTATATATATAAGAGCCGGCATGGGAAGTTGACATTTGTTCTCGAACCTGTCGAAGTCAGAAGCCTCTCGGTGTGTGGGAGATGATGAAGGCGACAGGACCTTCAACAGGGCATGCTCAGGGCTTCCAGTGACATGTAGGACCTTGTAACTGCCATTCTCTGCAAAACTAGGTCTGTTTATAATCATAAAATGAAAGAGGAACAAGTTTCTACCAGTTCTAGGGTTAAAATTTCTTTAGAGGATAGGGATTTCGATGTATATGAAACTAGTGTTCGACTCCCTGTGCATGAGGTTAAGAAAAGGCTGAGGACATTGCTCGAGAAGGGTTTGGATATACATAGGGTTTTCTAGTATTCCTTCTTTTTCTTCTATCCATACCAGATTATGCCTTTTCTTGAGTTTGTGTCATGGTGTTCGTCGAACTATTCAGAGACCCAGCGGGTTATCATGGATTCCCAACAGTCAAAAATTGTCTCGACAGTAGACACGTTGATCGTTAGGAGGTCTTTAGGAGTGCCTGAGTCCCAAACCATTGAGTCCAAAGGTCTGTCTGGAGAGTCTGTCATTGCTTTATTTTGTCAAGTTTCCCCCAAAGGTTGGAAAGCATTTTTGGCCACTTGCTTTAAACCCGATGTAGAAGTCACAGAAACCCCTTACCTATTGGATTTCAACCTTTGTAATGACAATACCAAATTGGTCCTTTCATTGATTGCCCAGTTTTTAGGTTTAGATACAGACTTGTGGGTCATAGAATTATGGTTAAGCTTGTTGTTTAGGATCAGGGTCAGTTTGCAAGGAACTGAAAATGCACCAGTACCGTCCCTCAGGTTTGAGGATTTTCTAGCAAAAAGGATCCATTCACAATTGAGCAGTTTTCTCAATACTAGGCTTTTTCGGTATCAGACTCAATTGATGAAAATGGTTATGTCCAGTAGTGCAGAGAGCTTGCAGTTTTCACTGCTGCTCGACATAGATGATTTGGAAGACAATGTGTTTAACTACTTGAACTATATTTTACCCCCTGTTTATGAAGTCATTTTTGATGAGAGATTACCCAAGGTTTTGTTGGAGATGGAGGCTATGATGTAGCTGAAAGATGAAGTGGCAGTTGGAGACTAGTTTCTATTGAAGGACGCTACAGTGATTAGACTGTATGGTTTTGTGAAGGAGCCCTATATTTTTCCTTCTTTCTTGACATTGCGAGTCTTCGCTCTTGAGTTCGTCAGGCAGAAACAGATTCTAGAGGATGAACAATTTTTGCAATTCAAGAAGGGTACTGATCTAAAATACCCATGGAAGGTAGGTCCATTCATCGTAAAGAGCAAGGAAGCTATGGTAGAGGTAGAAAGGTTATTAAATCTTATGGGGTTCAAGAAAGATGTGGCAATTGAATATGATACTCTGCATATTGTTTATAAGAGGAGGAAATCATGTAATCTGAGGGATTTTGAACATAAAGAGACGGAAGGATTACTAAAGGGGAAAAATTTGCTTCGCTACGAGCCCGATGTGGAGGAGGTTGTGGATTTGCAAGAGGATGACCTAATTCTGTCCAATTTGATAATGGACATAGATTAGGTGCCGGACACTTCAGAAGTGGGCTGGAAAAGTGATTTAGAAGAAGTTAAAGATGCAGAAACTGAAGAAGGGAGCAGAGACAAGCAACCCAAAATGGAATCACAAAATGAGGTAGTTGTTGACTCAACTCAAAATGAGTTGGTGGTTTCTGCAACTAAAGAGGAGTTGGTTGTTTCAGTAGCTCAGGAAGAATTGGTTGTTTCAATGGATGATGAAAGAGCAGATAATGACGGGATTTCAATTCTGGACGTTGAGGTTCAAGAATATCAATTTCAAGAGGTAAAGGAAGGTAATGATGCCGGTAGATTTCTATCCAAGGCCGACCTGTGCGAGCATTATGGGAAAAACAAACAAACCTCTGCCCAAAAGCTTTTTAATCCGATGCCAGCAGTATGAGATCTATCGAGTTTTGGGGTTTCCTTGATGACCAGCAGAGACTCAAAAAGAAACACTTTAAACCTGGCGATATGTATAGAGAATAAGGAAACCGAAGTAAGGGTCGATTGGAATAAAATCCCAGCGATGGATAAAATCCAGTTTCATAAGCAGATCGGAGACTGCATATACGATGATTTCATAGGAGCATCACTGAAAGCCAATAGTTTGGAGGTTGCTGTCAAAAAGTTAGAAGTCCAATTGAAATAGGAAAGACTAGAAAACAAAGCTTTTCAACAAAAGGTCAAGAAGCTAGAATCCGACATAGTTGGAAGCGATGGCGGAGGAAAAACCAATAAATGGTTGTTGGTATAGAAAGACAACCTCATTCTGAAGCTACAGAAGGTGGCGAAGATCCCAAATATATAGCTAATCCATGCTCTAGAAGAAACAAATATGGAGATAGAAAAGGATTCCTTATCTAAAGAATTGAGTGACTGTAAAGTAGAATTGTTAAAGTTTGCTGATAAAGAAGACAATTGGAAAAAGGAGAGAATAAGCTTGGAAAAGCAACTTGAAGATTTAAAAAGTAACTTGTCCAATTTGGACATGCGGCCTTCAAATATGAATAAAAATGGAGATGAAGATAGTGCAAATAGCTTGGTGCAGGCTATGTCCCGTGTTAGTTTGAAGGACATTGAGATCAAAGAATTGAAGGAAAAAGATCAGAGGTTGGAAGAGGAGAGCAAGAAAAAGAAAGAAGAGACAAGAACCCTGCAAGAGAAATACACGACCCTAGGTGAGATTAATAAAAATCTTGCTCATCAAGTTATAGGACAGGTTGCTATGCAAGGATGCAAACATGAGGTGTGGAATCGGATTATTAAAGTATCTAAAGACTTTAGGCCATACTTGGAGTTTATGAGGATAAAAGATAAAACAATTAGTGATGCTTTCACAAGTTGTGTGGCAATAAGGGAAACTCTAAGATGAAGTCACAAGGAGATGACAGAAAATGCTATTACTTTTCTAAATGGATTATTAGAGGAGGAAAGAACAACCTTGGGTATTGGAAACCAGATCACAGCAATGGCGGCAGTAAGAAGGGTTCTAGGGAAGCATGCATAGGTAGAAGGTGTGTATGCCATGGTCGAGAAAATGAGGAGGTGTGCAACAGATTTCAAAGGACAATTTGGAAAGCTGGTCGAGCTGGGTTTACCGGCATTTTGGGATGGAAATCAGGAGATGATTTCCCAAAATGCATATAAAAAATTGCTTTGGAACATAATAATGGATCATGCCAAATTCCAACGTCTGATCCATCTACTCACCGATGAAAATTCTGATGGAAAAGATCGCAGAAGACTTCGAAATCCTGGACATATTGGTCTCTATTGGCGAGATACTCCATCCAGTTTCTTATTACGATCACATCGAAATAATGGTCAGGGTGAAGGAAATGGTGGACTATGACCTCCCGTCTGCCAAGCTGTGGACCACCGTAGAAAGGTATGGAAAGATGAAATACACACTCCATCCTGCACAGTAGACGTTAGGCTTTTTATTTTTCAAAAGAGTTGTTGTTATTTTTAAAGACTTCTGAGACATTTTTATTTCTAAAGTAATTTGTAATATTTTTTGAGGCGGCTATTGGGAATAGCCAATTGGTGAAACCACTTTACTATATTTGGTTTTTATCTTGACGTTAGTTGTCATTTAGTAAAAGGACGGGTAAATGTGAAAGAAAATAGTTAGGCCCATTCATCCGTTTTTTATAATGGCGGATATGTCTTGATGAGGTGTCATTTTTGTTGTAATTGTTTTCTGGTCCAAATGAGTTGGGAAGGAGGCCCTAGATAGATATATATGCTATGTAATTGAAAGAAGAAGGGTTGAAAACTTTTGGAGAATTGTATATTGCTCTGTGTAAGACATTTTGAGTTATCTTGAATAAAGTTGACAGAGCCGAGCAGGTGTTTTTATCAAGGATTCTTGTGTTATTAGTCTTGCAGTCTGTTCTTTATTTTTCCCATGTGAATTGTGTTTCTCTCTTTGTAAATCCATTTTTGTAATTACTTATTCATGTTTGGTTCAGTGTAGTATTTGAATGGAATTCATAGAAATTATGCTCTGTTCAGATCATACCAAGCATTCCACCATTATTTTCTTCTAAAGTCAATATAGAATTCATGTTCCCATGCATTATATTGACAGATTGTTAATTTCTCTTCTAAATCACCAACTAAAAGCTTTTTGACTGTGAGATGGTGGCTACCTTTCCCTTGTATGAATGTATCTACAAAGTTTGTCAATGATGTTCATGTTTTGCTTAAATTGAATCCATTGGCCTAATAGAAATCCATGTTGTTTTCCAACCAACAATCTATAAAAATCTATCCTAACAGAAGTCTAGCCTTCTGGATGTGCTTGATTGAATATCTTGAGCGATGAATGCTAGTGTATGTTTTCATTGTTGACACCTTTGATTATTTACAGTCTTTCATTGATTTGTAGAGAGATCCCTCTCCAACTATGCTAGGTCAGTAACATTAGTCCAAAGATTGGTTAGTGGTTACCCCGAATTTCCCTCTCCCGCAACCTAGGGTGTATGATTTGGGTGTTAACATGAATATTAAGGAAACACAACATTGTTAGTCTATTCATTCATTTGACATTTTTCCTATCATTCATCTATCTAATCTTTCCTCCCTGTACTAGAGTACTATACAGAAAATAGTATGGGAAAAATACAGTGGAGGCATTTTATCAATTCATATATCTATTCAACAGTTTAAAAAATCCTAAACAGATCATAAAATCACACTTATACTTCCGCATTATCATTATTTAGCTAAAGAGTACTAAATTAACAATTACAGAAAATAATTTAACTACTTAGAGGCTGAAATAACAAGTAGAACCTGTAATTGTAGATAGGGTGGACAAACACCCAAGGAGGCCTATTCCTCCCAACCTTCTCTAGAAAAAGCAGCCAATCTACTTTCCTCCTTTGGAACTCCGATCCTATTTACTAAACCACTAGGTAGATGAACTCTGTGTAGAAGCAAGGCACTCAACTTTGTATAACCAGCAATCAATAGAGACTTGCCAAAACATCAATCTCTGCACTCAGCAATAGAAACTCTACACTCAACAGTAAACAAGGAAGACTTACACCATGATAAAAAACATAGCATTTCCCCTCCTCGAATCTCTTGTGTGCATACAGTAGAACCACAAGGTAAGTTTCCTCGTCAGGAAAAGTGATGAACCTCAGTGCAAAATTCGATGGCTCTTAAAAAGATTGCCTAGGTCTTTAGTGGTCAATTTTCAATAAATGAGCCTCATGCTCCAGTCCCATCTTTCAGGGCACTATGACCACAATTCAAGGGAGTTGTCCCATACAAACAGCTAGTTACTTGCCTCATGATTCTTCCACTTGTCCATTTCCTTCTACCCCAGATTCCATTCCACGTAGTGGGTCAGTAAACACTCTTTCAACAACTCTCCTTGGGTGAGTGTCTCCTATTTATTTATTTAAATAATAATATTGTACAATTACAGTCATCTTTGGACACTTGTCCAAATATAAAACTTTACAATAAAAGTTAAGATAATGTTTCCAACATAAAATGTTTTTCAGCAAAAAGGGGTATGTTACAAATAATAACAACACTAAAAATGTTGAACAGAGGGAACCTTTGAAGTGTTATGACTTCGGTGGACCCCATACTAGAGCTCAATGTCCACGCAATAGAAAGATAGTCAGCAACATTGACAACATACAAACAGAACCTACAGTTGGTGATGTAGCAAGAGAAATGCCCAGGATAAATGCAGCACTGGAAAATCGTCAAGCAAACCATCAAACGTCTATGGTTGAAATCGAAGGTATGATACAAAACAAATCTATTTCAATTTTATTAGATCTAGGTGCAAGTTTGAGTTACATTTCAACTGATTTAGTGAAAGGTTGCAAGTTAAAGGTAGAAAAATTTGATAATTCATGGTTAGTTCAGCTAGCAACAGGCACTAAAAGAAAGGTTACATAATTTGTCAAAAGTTGTGATGTACTTATGAGTCAGCTAAAAACACAAGTTAATTTGAATGTTTTTCTATTAGGGTCATATGATTTGTTAATTGGCATGGACTGGATGGAACAACATAGAGTAGTACTTAACTATTATGAAAAGTCTTTTACTTGCTTGAATAATGAAGAAAAAACTGAAACAGTAAAAGGAATTCATAGGAAAACTTCCGTAAGACAAATTTTTGCCTTACAAGTAAAGAGAGCTGCAAGAAAGGGCTGTAAAATGTTTGTTGTTAATGTTATTAATGATGAATGTTCATCTAAGGAAGATAAGATAAAATTGTAAGATATAACTATTCTTAGGGACTTTTCTGATGTGTTCCCAGAAGAAATTCCAGGAATACCTCTGAAAAGGGAACTTGATTTCACCATTGAGTTAGTACCGGGTGTGGTACCAAACTCAAAGGTTCCCTACAGGATGAATATTATGGAGTTAAATGAACTAAAATATCAGCTGAAGGAATTAATAGATAAGAACTACATACGGACAATTGTGTCTCCTTGGGGAGCATCGGTTATCTTTGTTAAAAAGAATAACGGTACCATGCGACTGTGCATAGATTACCGTCAACTTAATAAAATGACAATTAAAAATAGATATCCCTTGCCCCGCATTGATGATCTATTCGATCAGGTACGTGGGGCAGAGATATTCACTAAAAATCATTTAAGGTTTGGATATCATCAAGTTAGAATAAAGGATGAAGACATTTTCAAAACTGCTTTTAGAACTCGTTATGGGCACTACGAGTTCGTAGTTATGCCTTTTGGGCTAACTAACGTACCAACAATGTTCATGTGCTTAATGAATAATGTTCTGCATAAGTACTTAGATAAGTTTGTAATCGTGTTCATTGATGATATTCTAATCTATTCAAAAACTAAAGAAGAGCACGACGAACATTTAAGAATAATTTTGCTAGTGTTAAGAGAACATGAGCTTTATGCTAAGTTTAGTAAATGTGACTTTTATAAAGATAAAATACAGTACTTAGGTCACATAATCTCTAATGATGGAATTTCCGTCGAACAAGATAAAATAAGAGCAATTAATGAGTGGCCTATCCCTAAAGACGTAACTGATGTACGGTAATTTATGGGAATAACAGGTTACTACAAAAAGTTTATTGAAGGATTCTCTAGAATTGTGAATCCCATAACTTCTTTGCAGAAGAAAGGGAAGAAATTCGTTTGGGATCAGAAATGTGAAGAGAGTTTTAAGAAGTTAAAAGAGTTATTAACAACAACACCTATATTAAAAATTGTTGATCCTAATAAGGACTTCGTTGTATGCACTGATACATGTAACGAGGGACTTGCAGGGGTCTTAACTCAAGAAGGTCATGCTATTGCTTTTGAGTCTAGAAAGTTAAAAATCCATGAAAAGAACTACGCAACTTATGATCTAGAGTTGGCAGCCGTGATACATGCACTAAAAATGTGGCGCCATCACTTGATTGGAAGAATGTTCATACTAATGAAAGATAATAAAGGCTTAAAATACTTGTTGGATCAAACAAATCTTAACGCAAGACAAGCTAGATGGCTAGATTTCCTTAGACAGCATGATTTCGAGATCCAACACATTAAAGGTAAAGAAAAAAAAGTTGTTGATGCCTTGAGTAGAAATGTCAAATTATGTTTTGTGACAACAATCAGCACGTTTAAGACAGATCTGGAAAATTAGATCGAAGAAGGAATTAAGCAAGATGAAAATTATCAAAAATTGCATGATAAGGTTGCTGCAAATTTTTCTGAAAATATAATAACAGAATACAACATTAATGAAAAGGGATTAATGACATATAAAAACAAAATTTATATACCTAATGTGTCAACAATTAAATTGTTGATTTTGGATGAAGTGCATAAAAGTCCTTATTCAGGGGACCCTGGTTATCAGAAAATTATAACTATGTTAAGGAAAGATTATTTTTGGCCCACCATGAAGAATGAAGTGGCTGAGTACATAGCTAGGTGTTTTGAATGTCAGACCATTAAGGCTGAACATCAACAGCCAGCCAGCCTATTGTAGCCATTTCCAATTCCAGAATGGAAGTGGGAGATTTTAACTATTGATTTTAATACAGGTTTACCTAAGAATTAGAAACATAATGATTCAATAATGGTGGTTGTGGATAAACTTAGTAAATCTGCTCATTTTATTCCTATTAAGACTACATGCAAAGCTGCTAATATTGCAGAGGTATTTATGAAGCAAATCTTTCGCTTACACGGAATTCCAAACATAATTATTTCTGATCGAGACTCCAAGTTCACTGGAAATTTCTGGACAACATTATTTAAGGGTTTAAATACTAAATTAAATTTCAGTACTTCTTTCCATCCACAAACTGACGGATAGACTGAAAGGGTTAATCAGATTTTAGAAGACACCTTACGAATGTATGTTAAAGATCAACCAACTAAGTGGGAAGACTATTTGCATTTAGCTGAATTTGCATACAATAATCATTATCAAACATCTGTTAGACTTATTCCATTTGAGATTTTGTATGGAAGAAAATGCTGCACTCCTATTTCCTTGGATAACCCTATGGACAGATTAATGTTAGGACCAAATTTGTTAAAAGAGATGGAGCTAACCTTGAAACATGTACAAGGCAACCTAAAAGTTGCACAAGATAGACAAAAAGTTATGCAGATCTGAAATGCACTGAAAGAGAATTTCAAGTTGGAGATCATGTCTTTGTAAAGGTACAACCCAAGAAAAGTTCTTTTAAGCTTGGGAGTTGTGCTAAACTAGAACCAAGGTACTGTGGAACATTTGAGGTCCTATCAAGGATTGGACTTGTTGCATATCAGTTGGCTTTTCCATATAATTTAAGAATCCATAATGTTTTTCACATTTCTATTTTAAAGAAGTATGTGCACGATGCTACTCATGTGCTGAATTGGAATGACATATAGGTGGAACTTGAAGGATATTTTTAGGTGGAACCGGATTGTATTCTCGACAGGAGGGAAATTATGCTCCAGAATTGTACCATAGGGAAGGTAAAGGTGCAATGGAAGCACCTTAGCCCTAATGAAGCTATCTGGGAACTGGAAAGTAACATGTGGGTAGCATATCCAGTTCTATTTCAGGGAGGCTCTGACGAAGAATAAGCAACATCGAGGATGATGTTGAGCTTAAGTGGGGGTGTTTGTAACATACCTCTTTACTGAAAAAACATTTTATGTTTGACGAAGACATTATCTTAACTTTTATTGTAAAGTTTTATATTTGGACAAGTGTCCAAGGATGACTGTAATCACACAATATTATTATTTAAATAAATAAAATACGAGACACTCACCCAAGGAGAACTGTTGAAAGAGTGTTTATTGACCCACTAGGTGGAATGGAATCAGGGGTAGAAGGAAATGGACATGTGGCAACATCATGAGGCAACTAGTTGTTGGTATGGGACAATTCCCTTGAATTGTGGTCATAGTGCCCTAAAAGATGGGACTGGAGCTTGAGGCTCATTTATTGAAAACTGACCACCAAAAAGACCCTAGGCATCTTTTTAAGAGCGATCGAATTTGGACTGAGGTTCAACACTTTTCCTGAAGAGGAAACTTACCTTGTGGTTCTGCTGTATGCACACACGAGATTCGATGAGGGGAAAAGATATGTTTTTTATCATGGTGTAAGTCTTCCTTATTTACTGCTGAGTGCAGTGCTTGAGGGTTTTTGGAAAGTATCTATTGATTGTTGGTTATACAATTTGAGTTCCTTGCTTCTACACAAAATATTCTACCTAGTGTTTCAGTGAACAGGCTCGGGGGTCCAAAGGAGGCAAGTAGTTTGGCTGCCTCTTCTGGAGAAGGTTGGGAGGAACATGCCTCCTTGGATGTTTTTTGACCCTATCTATAGTTACAGGTTCTACTTGATATTTCATCTCTAAGTAGTTAATTTATTTTCTATAATTGTTGATTTAGTACTCTTTAGCTAACTAATGATAATACAAAAGTATAAGTGTGATTTTTTGATCTGTTTAGGATTTTGTAGACTGCTGATTATATTTATGAATTGATAGAATAAATACCCTCTCTGTATTTTTCCCCATACTATTTTCTGTATCGTAATCTAGTACATAGAAGGAGAATTAAAATTAGATAAATGATATGAAATGAGCATGATGAATGATAGAACTATCTTTGTTTACTTCCCTTAACGATTTCCTTTTTTGTTATGTTTTTCTTTTAAGTTTTTCCTATCTATTATATTTTGCAAATTTAATTATTGCATGTCAAGTCTTAGAAAAAGTAATGATATTCTTATCATTCAGACATTATAATGTTTTTATAGCTTTAGAAGTAAACATTTTACTTTCTGCACAAAACCTAGGGTTTTTATTTAAAATCAGCTGTACCCTGCAAGTAGATAACACTACATACTCTTTTCCTTTCTTAAAAAAAAAACATAGTATGCAAACTCTAGTATAGACAATTATCATTATTTTTATGAAATTTTAAATAGCTGTAAACCAATCATAGAATTACCCATATTATCCAGATACAATAGTATCTTTGCCTTTGTAGCAACTAATTAATATAGGGTTTAATATTTCCATGTTTTCTAAACTTCGCAATAGATTTCTTTTATTATAAGCTTCTTACTAAATATCCATTCAAAAACTTCTATAAATATTTCTATCTACTTCTGAAGTATAGTTCTGTAAACTCAAACATTACCAACATTCTTAAAGTAAAACACTTGTACAAACAAGTATACATTGGACGAATGATCTACATTGGTAAAACCCTAGCTTCTTCTTCATAACATTTATAATTCTTAGAACACTTATCAAATCAAATAATTGATCTAAGACAGAGTTCGACCTTTTAGAAAACATTTTCTTACATAACAAATTTTAGGTTTGAAACTCTTGGAAGAACCAAAATAATCTTAGGTTTGAGGCAGGGCCATATCAAACCCTACAGCCGAATCCATACATTCGAAGTATTAACTCAGATATTACCAGATTTCAAATAAGATTAAGGATACATGCTCAACATTGGAAAATATAGTCGTGATAACAAATATCCTATACAATGATTAAACTAAAAAAAAGGAACATTTTAGCATCCACATCAAACTATGGTTTTATAATCCTACTGTAACCATTATCTGCAATGAAACCAACTAGATACACGAGACTATGTCTCAGTTTTCAAGTTCGACTTCTCAAAAATTTCAAAGTTACCTTCTAAACCAAATAGGTTACGGTTTTGAGATTTCAAAACAAAAACATTAACCTTTGGATTTCGTCCATCAATAAAACAAAACATTCATCGTCATCGTCACATGCCTAACCAAGGATTTCGAGGTTGTAAACAGCCCCACACATCAAAATGAAGTAAACATTAGGGTTTTAAGGTTTCAAGACAAAAAATTGAGCTTTGTCTTTCGGCCATTTACAACAAACATAGACTTCAAATAATGCAGAGTATTGATTTCAGGCACAATTCATTTACAAAGTATAAAAACCATAGGCCAAACCCTTTTCATTTATGCAATAGTCGAGGGTTAAATCCATGAAAAACAAGTAATACATTTCGACATACAGTACCATTGTAGAATACATCATAAGGGTAGGTTGAAGATTTGATCATCCCTACGCATGCTTCATAGCATGTAAGCATTACAACAACGACCACACCTTTGGAAAATTGGAAGCTCCGTACAAACCAAACATAGCTAACAGTTGCGAGGAGCAACCACAGGAGAAACCATCGAGACTTACCATTTTCAAGCAGTAGTTTCCCACTTAGCTTGAGTGTAGAACCCTGTAGGTGAAAGCACCTTCCAACAACATAGAGGATGGTTCAATTTAAGTTCCAAGCTTAAAACAATACAGATGATTGCATCAACACGAAATTTTCAGAAGAGACATTACCTTTACATTAAACTGAAGGTCGAAAACGATAGCTTCTGCAACCGGCTTTGAATCCTGAGACACTCGCATTTCGCTTGGTGAATGCAGCTATTAAATCCAAAATAATGGCTCGGCTCTTAAACCATGAAAACTATCAATCCTCCATTACAGATCGTGGTATCGAACCTGAGGAAGGAGTCCTCAAGAACCAACTTTGAAACCCTATAGAAACGTAATCCTGTCAGCCACACTACACCCACTACTTGCAAAATGAATGTCGAGTTCACCACTTCATTGAGGTAAGCCAAAGTGCGGTTAGGGTTACACTTCTACCAAGAAAGACCATGTGATTACAGCCACGTTGGATGCCAACAAGAAATCCACTGGTACCACCTTTATTGCACTTTAAATGATCCTGTTGACCACCAGTATGACGAATTACCAGCAAACCTTGCAACAATATTATCTCTCGGGTTAATCATCAACTATGCAGTATAGATCAGGTTGTAATTTATCAACCCCATCCTACCTTTGTCTAAAATTTATTCCAATCCACGATGGTTAAGTCTAAGGTTTCGATCTGCACCAAGGGAACCTACAACCATAAAATATTATGGTTACGTATGTATCAATAATACCTTCAACTTATAGTAAAGTCGCGAACCTTACATTTAGGCTACACTTAGATCATTATATCAAACCCTCGTGTATGGTATAAAGACCCTATCAATAATATGGTTTAGTATGATGATAAACATGTTCCAAACTCTATAGTATTAAATGGTACAAACCATGGAGATAGCCTACATAGTAACTATTTTTATATTGTAGTGACTATTGTCCATACCCTTGCACTTAGGACAACACTTAGGTTAGTGTATAAAGACCATACAAGTACACGTAATAACCATGGTTATAATGTGACAAGTATGGATATTATCTATAGTATCAACTTTAGGAGAAGCATAAATATTAATAGTATTAATGTAAGATATTAATACTAGTTAGCCATAGTATGATTCTTAGAACGCTTAAAGTGTTTATTACACATCAAAACGAGGTTCAATTATAAAATGTATAGAATCAAAAGTTATACAAGGATCTACATTAAGGATTATTCGAACTTAGGATATGATCCTATAAATATTCAAAATACTCAATATAAATCCTTAGATAAACGACCAAAGCAGATCTTACCCTGATTTGTATTTGCAAGCTATTCTATTTTTCTGTTTTAAAAAATTGAAAGCTATTTCACGATAATGTAGATCTTTGTACTTTCACTTTCAAAATTATTATTACTCTCTTACCTATAATCTACGAAAATTAAGGTTCAAATGCTTTAGCATAAATGCTAAGTAATCCTCGGGGTACCCATAGGACCCCTTCATCATCAACAAACAAAAGAACACAGTTAGCACATATAAACAATAACTATAGCAAAGGGAACCTTTAAAGCATTGACATAGTCACAAAACAATACAGTTGTATAATAATTACAAACATTTATTTCAGCATGTCGACATAGAAGCATTTAATAAGATTCTGCACAACAAAGTACAACATTTAATGCTACATTGAAATTTATTTTATTTTTGTGAATTTTCGAGATGTTACACTAATATTCCTACCATTATTTACATCTCAACACTGAAAATATTTTACATCTACAAACATACACAAAATTAATAATACATACATTCATAAACATGCAAAAACATATTCTAAACATTTACCACACAAAATATGTATGTTCAATGTACATGTATATAATCCCCAAAAAACATTCATGAACATGTGAGTTCAATGTCCATATGTGTAGGGACCCCTACTGTAGGGTACTCATGGACTGGACCTGAAACTTAACAACTTCATACAAATTGATTAGACATCATAATTACTAAAAAACAAAAATTAAATTAATAAATCATTTAACAAATAAATTTAAAACCATAACCTATCAACCGATCCATCTTGTCCACTGTCGTCCGCGTCTTCTAAAGGATCCCTCCAACAAAGCTCGTTTGAACCATAAATGAAGCAACCATTAGCTTCGCCACCCAACCGTAGGCTCATGCTTTCAGTCGCATGGCCATCCCCGAGCTTTGGGTCGTAGAGCTCACACACAACAACTCGAGAAACTTAGCTTGGTTCCCCCCCACCAAAATTTCCATCCAAACCCTCAATAGCAGCAAGTCATAAACTAATCCAAGATTACGATAACCATCCAGGGTTTGGGTCCTTTACCCATTCCCAATGCCTTCCTTATAAAGGAAAATTGCATGCGACACATGTCGCTTCATGCACAAATATTCATTTTATTAAATTTCTAAATTAATAAAACTCACCCATCCATGTGTCAGTTTCTCTAGGAGATGCACCAACATTCCTAGGTTTGCTCATGTTTGTCCCCAAGATATTTAACTTAACTCCTAGATTGTGGTGTAGGTGGAGTTGACTAGGTGTCCATGCCTAGGATTCCACTTTGCTCCTAAATTAAGATTTATATTATTTTAAATGTTCAAAAATATTCTTTTATGTGCAAATTCCTAAATAACAATCAATATTATTTAAATGTCAAAATAATCATTTATGTGTAAATGTCTCAAGTACTAAAATGCATTTTCTAAGTAATGTTCTAGGTGCAAATTTATACGTTTTTATGCAGTTAAGTTTAACAATAATTTTCACTAGGACCCAGGTGGTGCACTGTTGGGCCTCCCCATTGCTTAATTTCATTTCCTTCACATGACACCACTCCGTCAGGTCCATTCATCTGTAGTTCCCATTCCTCGGCAAGGTACCACATCGTTGGGTCCTTGCGTCCACTCTTTCTGTTCTCGGCAGGGCACCACATCGTCGGGCCCTTCTGCTGTCATCCTTTCATTTTGACTTGCGGGAACTTCATGTAGGGATTTCAGGAGCCGTTACCTTCTATCCCCCGTCTACACTCTATTAGGGACTAATGGCGCAAAGGAGTGAGTCTGTTCTCACTGCGCGCCCCCCAACTCGTACGTGACTAGATCCGTTGTGTCCCACCTCGTATGCCCTCACGCTTTCCTCCTCAGTAAGCGGATCAATGCTTATCTACTCATGCATGGTATTTCATCGGAAGTCGACATCGTCGTCGCTCTCCCTGTGTGTGATTTATCTGTACTCTACGATCCTTCATATTTCTTTGTGTGTCTACCAGTGAATTTTTTCACCTGTCACTACACACATTTCTCACAAACATATATTACTAGTACTGTCCTAAAAAATGATAATTTGATTCATAAATATGTAATTCATTAAGCATTTATAATTTACTCAAACATTACTCATTCATTCAATCATTCAATCAATCATATAGCTAGTCGTTAAGCATCATTCACATGGACATTTTTCATATCAAAGTTAATCGTTAAACAACATGTTATTGTTCATTTACATCAACTATCCAGATACACATATATCATTATTTTTATTGAATTACAATCAATCGTAGTCATAAACATGATCAAAATAAAATCAAAGAATTATTTTATTAATGTTTAAATTAGTCGGGTCACTCAATAGGTGCCCTCAATGTCTACATTAGTCTAGGGACACTACATACACCCGTACTTATTTAGAACTTCATCCCGAAGTTCAGAATAAATGCAGAAATCTATGACGCATCTCAGTTGCATCCTCCCAAGTCACAGAGTTAGGACTGTAACTGTCCCACTACACTTTGACTTGATCAATCAAGACTAATCATTAAGCAAGATGTAATTAATCCATTATCCCACTCCACACATATAATTTAATTCCTTAAATCATTTATCAATTATTGTCGTCATTCACATCTTTAGGTTCTCCTCAATCATTTAAGAAATAACAAGGCTCAAGAGACCAGTATATTGAAGTTGTTCAACCGGGTCACTTGACAGGTGCCCTTAAGGTCCACAGTCATTCTAGGGGCATTACATACACCCCCTCTTAAATAGAACTTCGTCCTGAAGTAATTTTTTGTTCTTGTACTTTCGACGCTAAGCTTTATCTTAATTTCTATTCCCATCTTATGTCATTATATTCTATTTTTCTCCAACAATCATGGCCATAAGCACCAGTGGTTCTATTTATTAGTTCATCCAATATGGTGCAAATATAATAATACCTTTAATAACTGTTAGTCCCAACTTAGATTTCCTATATCTCATATTCATCCGTGAAGACCCATGTTATCCAATTTAATTACAAGTTATATCGCATCAATAGCCATACTGTAGTTACTCAATCATCCCTTCACATAATAAATTCAAACAAGAATTCAAATCTGTTGGCTATCCTTTCCTCCAATATGAAAAGCTGAATTCCATACCATATTCGCTAAATTATAATCATAGGTTAACAAATCCAGAACGGTTACAAAATATTCCAAAATCCAATTCCCAAAAGACTACCTCTGAAGCCCTAATTGTTTTTATTAGTGTTGAATCTTAATTTGACATGATTCCAAGCTTTAGTACTTAGTGACTTAGTCAAACATATTAAAATTTAGCTTCTAGTTCCTTCAATATCAATAGATTCTTAACCCTAGTAGCAACTTTTGCATGTATTTTGTTTTTGCATCATTTCTACTAAGAAAAGGCTTGTCCCATAGACTTACATTAGTGGTCATTTATTGGACACTTACTAGTACCATAATTCTATATCCCACCTAATTCCCTTTCCTTTAGATCCTTTCTAGTATCTAGTTCATCCTTCGCTATACACTTATATATTCTCTTACTCCACTTCATGTGCATTTCCACCTCTTGTATGGAAACATCTATATTTCCAGTTTTTAATCAATTTGTGATATGCATCACTAATGTTCAATATCTTCTATTTTCCAAAGGACATCTACTTAATAATGATCTCACCACTCAAGAATATTGCAATATCAATTGCTTTCTATAAGAGAATTACCCATTTCATGCAAGCCACTGTGGAAATTATCAACAACTACTACCTCTTTCCATGTAACTAATTTCTCTACTACTGATTCTTTCAATGCCATGCAATTCTAATCCTGTAACCAATTTCTCTAATATTCACACCACAATGTAATAACCCCATACCACATTGTAACAACCCCAATATCTACATTATGTAAATATATATAAAAAAATAAAAATAAAAATAAAAAAACTAAACTTTTATTATTTAATTGCAAATTAACATTTTGCAATGATATTTTTTATATTTAGAAAATAATTACACAATTTTAATACCATATATATATATTTTATATTTCTCATAAAAATTCCTATAATTCATATATATATATAAAACCATGTATTATAGCAATTATATTTCCAAAATACATAATCATACTCTTATCTCTTTTTAATAAAAAAGTTATGGTAATTCATATCCATTTGAAGTATACCACTAAGCATACCATAATTAGATATCACTTCAAATATAACATTTTTATCTCACCTTCCCACATGTATTTTTTTCCTACACCCGTTATAATTTTGTACTTTTCGTATCTATAGATACCATATATATATTTAACCATGTTTCCCATACCCAAACCATTTCAAAAATTCATCTAATGTATAAAGCCGATACATAATCAATATTCTTTTGTAATGCTCTTTCATCACATGAATAGACTTTAGCAATTTTAAAAGAAGAAAACAAAATGTGATAGCACGTAATAGGTAACTATTACTGAATATCGGATAATATATAAAGAATAAAGGCTGTCAACAATATGAACAGATCACACTCACGTTTTTATATAACGATCAACAGCTCACAATTAATGCCCAAAATAAATCAAAGAGATTCATATCAACAATTCTGAGAGCGTAATGGTACGCAAGGTTACGGCAGTGATTAAATAGAATAAGAAAAAAAGATTTGTAACTTGATTCCCATCATATGCATGAAGGAGGGTGATCCATACATAGTTACAATAATATGAACAATATTTCAAGAGTCCCTCCGGCCATGATCTTAATCATTTAAAACGACCCGAAGTTTGATTATTTAGATCAAATATTATGATTGATTTGTTCTAAGTTTATTTTTTATTTTTTTTTATTACGAAGTAATAATATACATTCCATATTCCAGACAGTTCCAGCTTTGTCGATCTATGCCTAAATCATTGTCATAAAATTTTAGCTATATTAACTGAGATCAAATCTTTGTTTGACTTCTTCAGAAATCGGATGGGGTTTAACTTTTTAAAGCGAACAGTCCTCCATGATCGTGGGTCGATGGATTTCGCTAAGAAATTTGAATAGTGATGACTCTTTATGATGAAATAAAAGAAATAATTGAACAGTCTCACGCCCCGGTTATAATGACCTTGGGAAAAATAAATGATTTGGTTCGGATTTTTTTAACGGAAATGTTCCCAAGAGACAGACTTGAGCCCTTTTTTCAACAGGAAGGTAATATTAAGATCGACAGGGATCGAAAAGAGACGAACTTGCCAGAAGTAATCAAGATAGATCCGATTTATTTTAGGGTGTGGTCATAATTTTGACAAATTCAAAGGAACAACTGTGTCAAGAAGAATATAATCAGAGGACATTATAATGACATACTTATCAATTTCTTATCAAATGAAATTACACAGATTTCGGAAGGTGTTCATTGATTAAGAGATTTGAAAAAGTTATGTCGATCAACTTCATAACAGAAATAAATTGATATAGATCTCAGAAAATAAAATACGGGTTTACCAATTTCGTAGAAGAGATAAGAATACAAAGATCTCAGAATAAACCATTTCGTAGCAGAGATAAGAATACGGAGATCTCAGAATTGTTCATCGACTCAGGAAATAAATATAATGTGTTTCAATTTCACAATAGAAAAATAAAATAGAAATTCATAGATCTCAGAAAATAAAATACCGGTTTACCAATTTCGTAGCAGAGATAAGAATACAGAGATCTCAGAATTTTGTATTTTTCAATCATAGAAAATATATATATATATATATATATTTTAATATTACAACAGAAATAGAAGTTTAATAGATCTCCCAAATTATTTTTCAACACAGAAAATAATTTGTTTTCCAGTATTACAACAGAAATAAAAATTCCCAAATTTCCTCCTTAATAAAACAGAAATAGATATAAAAATATTCTAGAAAATAAGAACCTGTGGGAGTAGCTTCTCGGGTTGAAAGTGTAATTCCACAAAGATCGCAGCTCCAAACCTGCCATTTGATCACCACCACCACCGAAGAACCCCTAAATAATGTGAATCTCGTGCCCTCAAGGTTCGACCGGCTTTGATACCAAATGTAGGGATCTCTCCTGTAGGGTAATCACAAACAGGACCTGAAACTTAACAACTTCATACAAATTTATTAGACATCATAATTAATAAAAAAATTAAATTAAATTAATAAATAACTTAACAAATAAATTTAAAACCATAACCTGTCAATCATCTTGTCCACTGCCGTCTGCGTCTTCTGAAGGATCTCTCCGGCCAAGCTTGTTTGAACCATAGGTGAAGCAACCATTAGCTCCGCCACCCAACCATAGGCTCATGCTTTCAATCGCATGGCCACTCCCGAGCTTTGGGTCGTAAAGCTCACACACAACAACTCGAGAAACTCAGCTTGGGGTTCCCCCCACCAAAATTTCCAGCCAAACCCTCAATAGTAGCAAATCATAAACTAATCCAGGATTATGATAGCCATCCAGGGTCTGGGTCCTTTACCCATTCCCAAAGCCTTCTTATAAAGGAAAATTCCATGCGACACATGTCGCTTCATGCATAAATATTCATTTTATTAAATTTCTAAATTAATAAAACTCACCCATCCATGTGGTCAATTTCTCTAGGAGATGCACCAACATTCCTAAATTTGCTCATGTTTGTTCCCAAGATATTTCACTTAACTCCTAGATTTCTGGTGGAGGTGAAGTTGACTAGGTGTCCATGCCTAGGATTCCACTTTGCTTTTAAATAAAGATTTATATTATTTTAAATGCTCAAAAATATTCTTTTATGTGCAAATGCCTAAATAACAATTAATATTATTTAAATGCCAAAATAATCATTTATGTGCAAATGTCTCAAGTACTAAAATGCATTTTCTAAGTAATGTTCTAGGTGCAAATTTATACGTTTTTATGCAGTTAAGTTTAACAATCATTTTCACTAAGACCCAGGTGTCGCACCGTTGGGCCTCTCCGTTCCTTAATTTCATTTCCCTGACATGGCACCACTCCGTCGGGTCTAGTCATCCATAATTTCCATTCCTCAGCAAGGTACCACATCGTTAGGTCCTTGCGTCCACTCTTTCCGTTCTCGGCACGGTACCGCATCGTCAGGCCCTTTTGCCGTCATCCTTTCGTTTGGACTTGCGGGAACTTCATGTAGGGATTTCAGGAACCGTTACCTTCTATCCTCTGTCTACACGCTATTAGGGACTAATGGCGCTGAGGAGTGAGTCCGTTCTCACTGCGTGCCCCCCAACTCGTACGTGACCAACTCCATTGTGGCCCACCTCGTACGCCCTCACGCTTTCCTCTTGAGCAAGCGGATCAGTGCTTATCTGCTCATGCGTGGTATTCCGTTGGAAGTCAACATCGTCGTTACTCTCCCTGTGTGTGATTTATTCGTACTCTACGACCCTTCGAACCATTTCACCTGTCGCTACACACATTTCTCACAAACATATATTAGTAGTACTGTCCTCAATAATCATAATTTGATTCATAAATCTACTACTTCGTTAAGCATTTATAATTTACTCAAACATTACTCATTAATCTAATCACATAATTAATCATATAGCTAGTCGTTAAGCGTCATTCACATGTACATTTTTCATATCAAAGTTAATCATTAAAAACATGTAATCGTTCATTTACAACAACTATTCAGATACACATATATCATTATTTTTATTGATTTACAATCAATCGTAGTCATAAACATGCTCAAAATAAAATCAAAGAATTATTTTATTAATGTTTAAATTAGTCGGGTCACTCAACAGGTGCCCTCAATGTCTACAATAGTCTAGGGGCACTACAATATGTATAATCCAAAAATAAAGCTCCTCGATCTCCAAAACTACAATATACATATCAACAAAAAAAATAGCAATATAAATCATTCTCTAAATGGAAGTCCACCACTATCCTCCACTAGGGTCTTCCTTTGGAATCAACCCAACCCACAACATGTATAAAAGAAGATTATGAATATCATAAATTATTTAAACAATTTTAAACTAAATTCAAACATTAAAATATTAAACTTATATCAAAGAACAATTCAATTATTAACAAAATTGCCTCAAATTCTATAAATGCAAGTCCACACCACTATCCTCCACTGGAGTCTTTAGGCCTTCTTTAAAGTTAAACATTGAATTGGCGTGTTCTTTGGTCACTCTCTCCTTCACAACAACCCACTTGTCTGGACCCATCACCTATTCCCTTCATCTTCGCATCAAATCAACAAAACCATTCGTAGTCGGTCCGAGATCCTTATATGCCTCAATGAATTTTTGCAATGATCCCAAAACAATATCCAGACTTTGTTTGCTCTCTTGAGGGAGATCCAAAGTAGAAAAATAATTTTGCAACCTATCATAGTGGGATCTACAACTTTCAAGAGTTGTTTGATGAACACCACTTTCCCATTGAAGCTCCTTAGGTAAATCAGATGGATACGTTGTTATGGGTGTACAACCTTCAGCTAGTTCAACATATTGCATCCTGGCTAGAACTTAGTCACCCTGTGTAGAATGACGAACCTCTCGGGAACTTCGTCACCCACATCCCTCTCCCTTGCTCGATCTTCCTCCCACTCTATAGAATTACGAGCCTCTTCTGAACTATGCTCTGCTTCAAATACAAACAGAGTTATGTGTAAACATGTACAAACTTTGTATACACACAAAACTACAATTTGTACATGTATTAAAAGATTGATGTTCATACCGACAGAAGGTTGAGATCTATGTCCCCCCACAGAAGATAAAGGGGAATCATCTGTATCCCTATCGCCTTGTCGATGATTGGATGAATGTGAACTATACAATAAGCTTGAATCCCAAGCTGAAGTCGATAACCTTCGATTATCAATTGGGACACCAACTCCCGAAGAATGTGATGACCTCCTACGCGTTTGCCTCAAAGAATCCTCTCAAGTTCCATTTGATATAATATCTACACTTACACAAATATCAACTCATAACATATTCAAATTCTACATGTTAATTCCACAAATTCTAAGACCTAGTTGCTAAAGAAACTAAGTTCTTTAATAAGGACCTAGATATACCTAATATCATGTAGTAGTTCTTGAAATGAGTATAGCTAATATTGTTGGATGTAGAGGAATTACTGTGCCAATCTTTTACGTGTTTTTGATGTCTTAAATGAATGGAACCAATATGGTTAAATATTAAGTGAAGGTTACACTTCTTTATGTCAAGGAATTAGTAAGTCACCAACTGAAAAAACCCAATTTATCATAAATTAAATTGACAAATAAATTGAAAAAGCAAAACAACATACCTATATATAATTTTTAATTAAACACAATAGCTATATTTAATTTTTAGGGCAAACCTATATTTAATTTTTAGTTAAAAAGCATACCTATTTATTTTTCAATGCTTTGTTCATGAACAGTCATGAACTGTGTTCATGAACATGTTAAAGTGTTATATTATATAAGTTAAAGGGGAGAAAGCATTTATAAGTTTAGTGGGGGGGGGGGTTGGAGGGATAGGAACCAATATAAACATTGGGGATTATGTAAACTTGAGCCGGAATAATATTAATGGTTTGTGTAATTACTTTTGTTACATGGTCTGATGATCCTAGAGTGGGGTTTAAGAATGATAAACATGTTTAAAATAGATGCGTTAACCACGAGAGGTGCACGCAGATTCTTTAATTTCAACCAAGTATACCGGGTTCAAAATTCAACTAAGATTCAGGTTTTTAAGATTATAGAGAGCTATTATTGTTTAAACTTAAAATAAGAATAGCGTTACAACTCAATGTATGGATGAGCCGCCAAACTCCTTTATTTTTTTATTTCTGTCATTCCTATTATTCAAGTTAGTTTCTATCATGATTAATAGAATATATGATAAACGGTTTTTTCAGCTTGAACTCTGTTCACATGAACAGAGTTCATGGATATACTTATACTTAACATGAGCTATATATCCCTATGGCTAGTATCTCTACAAATATAAAAAAAAACATTGCATGTAAGCCATTATAAGGATAACACTAGTGTATAAATAAACAGGAACTTAAAACTCATTGTCTTTATTCATCATATTAGTACTACATGGCTAGGTGTACAGTTTAAGTATATACAAGCTTACTAGTCTAATCATTATAGTTATGGTCACTGTATTGAAACTAGTACCATTAATTGTGATCTTTCCATAATTCAGCATAGTTTACATATGTGTTTTATTATACTTGTTACTAACATAGCATAGTAATCATAATTAAGCTAGTAGTATAGAGTTACACAATAGTATAAGTTAGAGTTACGCAATAGTATAAGTTACTGTGATCTAATGGTGTATGTATTGATGATAAGCATATCCATATTAATCAATGTAATTAAGATTACCCAATATAAATATCCGTGTTATAAGCTCAATGTTTACCATAGCTATACCTTGTATTCCTTTATCACTAGCTATGAAAATAAGCATAAGTAGAGTTCATGAACTCTGTCCATGTGGACAGACGAAATTCATGAACTCTGTCCATGTGGACAAAATTCATGAACTCTGTCTATCCACATGGATAGACTTCATGAATTATGTCCATGTGGACAGAGTTCATGAACTCTGTCCACATGGACATAATTCATGTTGAAAAAACCATCATAAATTAAATTGATAAATCAAAACAACATCCTATATATACTTTTTCATTAAACAACATAGCTATTTTTAATTTTTAATTAAAAAGTATACCTATTTGAATGTGAGCGATCGAAGACGAACAATGAACCAACAACAACGAAGTAAGCAAATTGAAGTCGAGCACCAAAAAAATGAAAAAGAACCTGCCAACAATGAACCAATGTTAAAATATCAAAAATAACAAAAAGAAAAAAATTAAAGAAAATTACCTGCACTGGACGCTGTCCAACTCCACAACGACCAACTGCCATGCAAATTTGACGTTGTCCAACTCTGTGACGAACAACCAACCTGAATTAGAAACTGTTCAAGTCACGACGAGCAGGGGTGGCGAATGAACTGCCGAGAGGGGTGCGGAATGGACTGCTGAGAGGGGTGGCGAATGGACTTCCGAGAGGGGTGGAGAATGGAATTCCGAGAGGGTGGCGAAGTCCACCAATAGACGCGGACGGACTCGACTACCGAGAGGGGTGGAGAATGGACTGCCGACAAGGGTGCGGAATGGACTGCCGAGAGGGGTGGCGGATGGACTGCCAGGAGGGGTGTGGAATGGTATGCCAAGAGGGGTGGCGAATGGATTGTCGAGAGGGGTGGAAGAATGGATTTCCGAGAGGGGTGGCAAAATGGACTACCGAAAGGGTGTCAGATTCCACCAATAGACGCGGACGGGTGGCGAGAGGAGGTGGCTAGATGGGTGGCACAGACGGGTCCAGCAGCGGGGTCCAGAAATCTATGGAGGAAAAATGACAAAGACTGGCTGCGGCCGAGCTTTTATTCATAATAATTATTCGGTCGAGTAAGTATTTGGCCGAATAATTATTCGCAAAATAGTTACTCGACCGAATAAATAAAAAACGCTGGAATTTTTCACATCTGGTAATAAATTGAACACAAATCAAGGTCTCCATTATTTGTAACAGTGAACCGTTAAACGTTATTCGGTCGAATAACGTAGCACTTTATCGACAAAATAACCTAATTTATTCGGCTGAATAAACTAATTTAATCGGCCGAATAAACTAATTTAATCGGCCGAATAAACTAGGTTATTCGGCCGAATAGCTTTCGCTATGTCTCTTTGGCATCGGATTCTCATGGAAGTGTTATCCACATTTGCATTTTTACCCGGACACTACTATTACCTGGTCAACAAGCCTGAGTAGCGTTCTGCAATTTATTTTTGTAGGAAATTACAAATTTATCTTATCAATATCTCGTTACCATTTCTTATTGTTTATCTTTAAGACAAGAGGTCTCATTACGAGTCGTCTCAATCAATTTTTGTAAGGTTTTTGTAACTGTCATTATCACTATATGACCACCATATCAGGACAATGGCCTTCAGTATACTGTTAAAAAAAATCAAATATATGATGAATAAATCATAAATTCTCATCTTTAACGAGTCGTCTCAATCAATTTTTGTAAGGTTTTTTTATATTACGAAGTAATAATATACATTCCACATTCCAGACAGTTCCAGCTTTGTCGATCTATGCCTAAATCATTGTCATAAAATTTTAGCTATATTAACTGAGATCAAATCTTTGTTTAACTTCTTCAGAAATCGGATGGGGTTTAACTTTTTAAAGCGAACAGTCCTCCATGACATGGGTCGATGGATTTCGCTCAAAAATTTGAATAGTGATGGCTCTGTATGATGAAATAAAAGAATTCGTTGAATAGTCTCACGTCCCGGTTATAGTGACCTTGGGAAAAAGAAATGATTTGGTTCGGATTTTTTGACGGAAATGTTCCCAAGAGACAGACTTGAGCCCTTTTTTCAACAGGAAGGTAATATCAAGAAGATAATTCAGTACAAGATCGACAGGGATCGAAAAGAGACGAACTTGCCAGAAGTAATCAAGATCCGATTTATTTTAGGGTGTGGTCATAATTTTGACAAATTCAAAGGAACAACTATGTCAAGAAGAATATAATCAGAGGACATTATAATGACATACTTATCAATTTCTTATCAAATGAAATTACACAGATTTCGGAGGGTGTTCATTGATTAAGAGATTTGAAAAAGTTATGTCGATCAACTTCATAACAGGAATAAATTGATATAGATCTCAGAAAATAAAATACGGGTTTACCAATTTCGTAGAAGAGATAAGAATACAAAGATCTCAGAATAAACCATTTCGTAGCAGAGATAAGAATACGGAGATCTCAGAATTGTTCATCGACTCAGGAAATAAATATAATGTGTTTCAATTTCACAATAGAAAAATAAAATAGAAATTCATAGATCTCAGAAAATAAAATACCGGTTTACCAATTTCGTAGCAGAGATAAGAATATAGAGATCTCAGAATAAACCATTTCGTAGCAGAGATAAGAATACAGAGATCTCAGAATAAACCATTTCGTAGCAGAGATAAGAATACAGAGATCTCAGAATTTTGTATTTTTCAATCATAGAAAATATTTAGTTTTTTTTTTTTAATATTACAACAGAAATAGAAGTTTAATAGATCTCCCAAATTATTTTTCAACACAGAAAATAATTTGTTTTCCGGTATTACAACAGAAATAAAAATTCCCAAATTTCCTCCTTAATAAAACAGAAATAGATATAAAAATATTCTAGAAAATAAGAACCTGTGGGAGTAGCTTCTCCGGTTGAAAGTGTAATTCCACAAAGATCGCAGCTCCAAACCTGCCATTTGATCACCACGACCACCGACGAACCCTAAATAATGTGAGTATGGTGCCCTCAAGGTTCGACCGGCTCTCCTACCAAATGTAGGGATCCCTCCTATAGGGTACTCACGAACTAGACCTGAAACTTAACAACTTCATACAAATTGATTAGAAATCATAATTAATAAAAAAATTAAATTAAATTAATAAATAACTTAACAAATAAATTTAAAACCATAACCTGTCAACCGATCCATCTTGTCCACTACCGTCTCCGTCGTCTGAAGGATCCCTCCAGCCAAGCTCGTTTGAACCATAGGCAAAGCAACCATTAGCTTCACCACCCAACCATAGGCTCATGCTTTCAATCCCATGGCCACCTTCGAGCTTTGGGTCGTAGAGCTCACACACAACAACTCGAGAAACTCAGCTTGGGTTTCCCCCCACCAAAATTTTCAGCCAAACCTTCAATAGCAGCAAGTCATAAACTAATCCAAGATTACGATAACCATCCAGGGTCTGGGTCCTTTACCCATTCCAATGCCTTCCTTATAAAGGAAAATTCAATGCGACACATGTCGCTTCATTCATAATATTCATTTTATTAAATTTCCAAATTAATAAAACTCAACCATCCATGTGTCAGTTTATTTAGGAGATGCACCAACATTCCTAAGTTTTCTCATGTTTGTCCCCAAGATATTTTACTCAACTCCTAGATTTGTGGTGTAGGTGGAGTTGACTAGGTGTCCATGCTTAGGATTCCACTTTGCTACTAAATAGAGATTTATATTATTTTAAATGCTCAAAAATATTCTTTTATGTGCAAATGCCTAAATAACAATTAATATTATTTAAATGCCAAAATAATCATTTATGTGCAAATGTCTCAAGTACTAAACTGCATTTTCTAAGTAATGTTCCAGGTGCAAATTTATACGTTTTTATGCAGTTAAGTTTAACAATCATTTTCACTAGGACCCGGGTGTCACACCATTGGGCCTCCCATTCCTTAATTTCATTTCCCCGACATGGCACCACTCTGTCGGGTCTAGTCATCCATAGTTTCCATTCCTCGGCAAGGTACCACATTGTTGGGTCCTTGCGTCCACTCTTTCCGTTTTCGACAGGGTACCACATCATCAGGCCCTTCTGTCGTCATCCTTTCGTTTGGACTTGCGGGAACTTCATGTAGGGATTTCAGGAACCGTTACGTTCTATCCTCCGTCTACATGCTATTAGGGACTAATGGCACTGAGGAGTGAGTCTATTCTCACTGCCCCAACTCGTACGTGACCAACTCCGTTGTGGCCCACCTCGTACGCCCTCACGCTTTCCTCTTGAGCAAGCGGATCAGTGCTTATTTGCTCATGCGTGGTATTCCGTCGGAAGTCGACATCGTCGTCACTCTCCCCTGTGTGTCATTTATTCGTACTCTACAACCTTTCATATTCCTTTGTGTGTCTCTCGGTGAACCGTTTCACCTGTCACTACACACATTTATCACAAACATATATTAGTAGTATTGTCCTCAATAATCATAATTTGATCCATAAATATGTTACTTCGTTAAGCATTTATAATTTACTCAAACATTACTCATTCATCTAATCACATAATCAATCATATTGCTAGTCGTTAAGCATCATTCACATGTACATTTTTCATATCAAAGTTAATCATTAAACAACATGTAATCGTTCATTTGCATCAACTAGTCAGATACACATATATCGTTATTTTTATTGATTTACAATCAATTGTAGTCATAAACATGCTCAGAATAAAATCAAAGAATTATTTTATTAATGTTTAAATTAGTCGGGTCACTCAACAGGTGCCCTCAATGTCTACAATAGTCTAGGGGCACTACAATATGTATAATCCAAAAATAAAGCTCCTCGATCTCCAAAACTACAATATATATATCAACAAAAAAATAGCAATATAAATCATTCTCTAAATGAAAGTCCACCACTATCCTCCACTGGGGTCTTCCTTTGGAATCAACCCAACCCGCAACATGTATAAAAGAAGATTATGAATATCATAAATTATTTAAATAATTTTAAACTAAATTCAAACATTAAAATATTAAACTTATATCAAATAACTATTCAATTATTAAAAAAATTGCCTCAAATTCTCTAAATGCAAGTCCACCACTATCCTCCACTGAGTCTTTAGGCCTTCTTTAAAGTTAAACATTGAATTGGCCTGTTCTTTGGTCACTCTCTCCTTCACAACAACCCACTTGTCCGGACCCATCACCTATTCCCTTCATCTTTGCATCAAATCAACAAAACCATTCGTAGTCGGTCCGAGATCCTCATATGCCTCAATGAATTTTTGCAATGATCCCAAAACAATATCCAGACTTTGTTTGCTCTCTTGAGGGAGATCCAAAAGTAGAAAAATCATCTTGCAACCTATCATAGTGGGATCTACAACTTTCAAGAGTCGTTTGATGAACACCACTTTCCCATGGAAGCTCCTTAGGTAAATCAAATGGATATGTTGTTATGGGTGTACAACCTTCAGCTAGTTCAACATATTGCATCCTGGCTAGAACTTAGTCACCCTATGTAGAATGACGAGCCTCGCGGGAACTTCGTCACCCACATCCCTCTCCCTTGCTCGATCTTCCTCTATAGAATTACGAGCCTCTTCTGAACTATGCTCTGCTTCAAAGACAAACAGACTTATGTGTAAAAATGTACAAACTTTGTGTACACACAAAAATACAATTTGTACATGTATTAAAAGATTGATGTTCATACCGACAGAAGGTTGAGATCTACATTCCCCCACAGAAGATAAAGGGGAATCATCTGTATCCCTATCGCATCGTCGATGATTGGATGAATGTGAACTATACAATAAGCTTGAATCCCAAGCTGAAGGCAACAACCTTCGATTATCAATTGGGACAACCAACTCCCGAAGAATGTGATGACCTCCTATGCTTTTGCCTCAAAGAATCCTCTCTTTCCATTTGATATAATATCTACACTTACACAAATATCAACTCATAACATATTCAAATCCTACATATTAATTTCACAAATTCTAAGACCTAGCTGCTAAAGAAACTAAGTTCTTAATAAGGACCTAGATATACCTAATATCATGTAGTAGTTCTTGAAATGAGTATAGCTAATATTGTTGGATGTAGAGGAATTACTGTGCCAATCTTTTACGTGTTTTTGATGTCTTAAATGAATGGAAACCAATATGGTTAAATATTAAGTGAAGGTTACACTTCTTTATGTCAAGGAATTAGTAACTCACCAATTGAAAAAACCCAATTGATCATAAATTAAATTGACAAATAAATTGAAAAGAAAAACACAACATACCTATATATAATTTTTAATTAAACACAATAGCTATATTTAAATTTTAGGAAAACCTATATTTAATTTTTAGTTAAAAAGCATACCTATTTATTTTTCAATGCTTTGTTCATGAATAGTCATGAACTGTGTTCATGAACATGTTAAAGTGTTATATTATATAAGTTAAAGGGGAGAAAGCATTTATAAGTTTGGGGGGGGGGGGGGTTGGAGGGATGGGAACCAATATAAACATTGGGGATTATGTAAACTTGAGCTGGAATAATATTAATGGTTTGCGTAATTACTTTTGTTACTTGGTCTGATGATCCTAGAGTGGGGTTTAAGAATGATAAACATGTTTAAAATAGATGCGTTAACCAGGAGAGGTGAATGTAGATTCTTTAATTTCAGCCAAGTATACCGGGTTCAAAATTCAACTAAGATTCAGGTTTTTAAGATTATAGAGAGCTATTATTGTTTAAACTTAAAATAAGAATAGCATTACAACTGAATGTATGGATGAGCCACCAAACTCCTTTATTTTTTTATTCCTGTCATTCCTATTATTCAAGTTAGTTTCTATCACGATTAATACAATATATGATAAACGGGTTTTTCAGCTTGAAATCTGTCCACATGAATAGAGTTCATGGATATACTTATACTTACCATGAGCTATATATCCCTATGGCTAGTATCTCTACAAATATTAAAAAAAAACCTTGCATGTAAGCCATTATAAGGATAACACTAGTGTATAAATAAACAGGAACTTAAAACTCACTGTCCTTATTCATCATATTAGTACTACATGGCTAAGTGTACAGTTTAAGTATATACAAGCTTACTAGTCTAATCATTATAGTTATGGTCACTGTATTGAAACTAGTACCATTAATTGTGATCTTTCCATAATTCAGCATAGTTTACATATGTGTTTTATTATACTTGTTACTAACATAGCATAGTAATCATAATTAAGCTAGTAGTATATAGTTACACAATAGTATAAGTTAGAGTTATGCAATAGTATAAGTGTAGTGCCCCTAGACTTTTGTAGACATTGAGGGCACCTGCTGAGTGACTCGACCGATTGAAACATTAATTAAATAACCTTTTGGGCCTTATCTTTGAGTATGTGTATTTGAACTGTTGATGTAAATTGAATAATTGCATATGTTAAACGATTAGCTATGACAATGGAAAATTATGTTAATGGATAATGCTTAACGACTAGCTATACAATGATTATGTGATTGTTGTTGAAATGTATAATTGATTAGATGAATGAGAAGTTTGAATAAATCATAAATGTTTAACAATACTAGATTTAGAAATCAGATGATGATTATTGAGGACAGTACTACTAATAACTTGTTGTGAGAAGTGTGTGTAGAAGCAAGTGAGACGGTTCACCAACGGACACACAAAGGAACATGAAGGGCCGTAGAGTACGGGTAAATCACACATAAGGGGAGCGACGACGATGTCGACTTCCGACGAGAATACCACACATGAGCAGATAAGCACTGATCCGCTTGCTCAAGAGGAATGCGTGAGGGCGTACGAGGTGGGCCACGACGGAGCTGGTCACGTACGAGTTGAGGGGCGCGCAGTGAGAACGGACTCACTCCTCAGTGCCATTAGTCCCTAGATAGCATGTAGACGGAGGATGGATGGTAACGATTCCTAAAAATCCCTACAAGAGTTCCCGCAAGTCAAAACGGAAATATGGTGGCAGAAGGGCCCAACGATGCGGTACCCTGTCGAGAACGGAAAGAATGGACGCAAGGACCCAACGAGGGGTACCATGCCAAGGAATGGAAACCATGGATGATTGGACCCGACGGAGTGGTGCCATGTCAGAGAATTAAAAATTAAGGAACCAGGAGCCCAACGACGCGGCAACGTGATCCTTGTGAATTTGATTGTTAAATTAAAATGCATAGAAACTTAGGAGAATAACTCTAGATTATTACTTAGCAAATGCATAACAATAGCTTAGACATTT
The DNA here is from genome assembly GCA_027924585.1 of Larix kaempferi. Lineage (NCBI taxonomy): Eukaryota > Viridiplantae > Streptophyta > Pinopsida > Pinales > Pinaceae > Larix > Larix kaempferi. Next base: position 126,012 of record BSBM01000345.1, on the reverse strand, counting down.
GCACATGATTAGTTACTTTTGTTGAGCATTTAAAATAATAGAAATTATTATTTAGGAGCAAAATAGATTAGACACCTAGTCAACTAAAAGCTAGGAGCTGATTAAAATATCTGGGGGACAAACTAGAGCAAACTTAGGGATGTAGGTGCACTTCCTTGAGAAACTGACACTTGGATGGGTGAGTGTTTTAAATAATTAAATAATTAAAAATATTGAATTATGCATGAAGCGACATGTGTCGCAAGAGATTTCCCTTTATAAGGAAAGCTTAAGGAATGGGTAAGGGGCCCATAATTTGGACGATTGTCGTAATTTTCAATTGCCTCAAGGACTTGCTGCTATCTAAGGGTTTGGCTAAGAAATCCTGGTGGGAGGGGAATCCCAAGCTGAATTTCTGAAATACGTGTGTGAACTCTACGGCCCGACTAGCTCGGGGGTCTGGAAGGAAGAAGAGTACTTCCAGAGTGGTTGGGTGGTTTACCGAGGTGTCCCGTGGTGAACGGTTGAGGTCATCAGCAGCAGTACAGCAAGGATCATCTTCAGCACCGTCTTCAAACTTCTCCAAGCGACAACCGGAGAGGTATTCCTTGTGTTTTTGATATGCTTATTAGTAATAATTCTGAAACTCTTTACTTTCGGCATTTGTGAAATGAATCGAACTCAGTATAAAGTAACGTAGATTTATTTGTTTTTACTGTTGATGGGATCTAACTTGTCTCACATTTTGCGTAAGTACTCTTACTGAAGCAAGATTCGAAATATGTAATTCTTCTAGTGAGAGGGTTCGAGCCCTAGCACATATTTTACTTAAATTGTTAAGATGAGATCCAATTAGATTATTTCCATTTCTAGAGATCCCAATCCCTGGGTTGTCTTTTGTTTAAACTTCGGAATTGTATTGTCGATCCCTTTAATATGGACGAATAATCCCCAGATCGAGCCTGTATACTCCATTGCAGAGTTCACCTGGACGAGCAACCCTGTGATTGAGCCTGTATACTTCATTGTAGAGTTCATCACATTTTCAGATCGGATAGATCCGGTCAGGCGTTGAGCAATTTATGTTACTGTATTGTCGATCCCTTTAATATGGACGAATAATCCCCAGATCGAGCCTGTATACTCCATTGCAGAGTTCACCTGGACGAGCAACCCTGTGATTGAGCCTGTATACTTCATTGCAGAGTTCATCACATTTTCAGATCGGATACATACCTGGGGTTCGAAACTGAGTCTTATTATTCAGTTCGACATGTGTTAAGTTTCAAGATCACTGCATAGTATTAATGAATCAGGGTTCAACCTTAGCTTTTTCTGATCATCTACGATACTACAGTTTCAGAGTTCAATATTGATTTTCAAACTGTTCCTCTGTATTGTAATTTAGAAGATCAATTCTTGTATTTTCAGATCTCTTCACGGCGTTATCAATTATGAAATTAATTGATAAGTCAGATCGTATTACATTGTTACACGGTAATACCGTCTCATAAAAACTAGCATTTTATTCGGTGGTTGTAAGGAGAGTTAGCTCTGTAATCGATTGCAAGTTTAAGAAAAACGTTGGACCTAGCCTGCGGTCTACTTTAATAAATTGCGAATACTCTATGTTAGAGGAGAGACTTCTCATAAAAGGAGAAAAGGAGAAGATCCAGATGGAAACCAACGACTTGTTTCCTTCTTCTTTTTGTTTTTATGATGTTGTTGGCAAAAGCGTGTCCATTTGGTTGTGACTTGAATCACCTTAGAACCTGAGTATCTTATTTGCTGACGATTTCCATTGTATTAGACAGTTAGATATCAATGTAATTATGTGTTATGTGCAAACAAATACTTGAACCATCCGTCTGTTACACCGGATTTCCTGCAGACGTCCTCTTCAACACTCTGACAAGTGTACGCTGTTAGGATGAGCTAGTCTAGCACTTCACTACTGCTTCATGTTGATTTCGATTTTAATTCAGTTGCTGGAATTTCGCTTGTTTAATGTACCCTTCACCGAGCGTTCGGCGAACCAGCAACGGAGTGATTCAACAAGATGTCTTTACTTTACTGTTTCCTTGCAGTTGTGTATCCCACCGACACGTGTCCTGAATGCGTTGTCTTACCTTCGGGTAGTGTAGCGTTAAGGTTGAACTGGATGTCTTTCCTGAGTATCGGTAGGTTGCACTATATGCACAACGATCATAGGAGAAGACATTCGGATGCTGTCGATCTCGGTAGTTGAACACGTGTTCCCCTTATTTAAGCGTATGTTAAGTGTTATTTGGAAAGAGACAGTTTAGCTTATGTGACACAGTGTATTTAGTGAGACATTTTATTAATTGATTATGATAATGCATCTTGTTTATTCTCCTTTATGAATAATGTTAGTTTATCTCACTCACTTGAAGTAATAGTTAGTGATTATGTTAACGCATTCTTTATCAATTCAAAAGAAGGGCTGTCATATGTAATATATATATATTTTAAAGAAAATGGTATTAGGAGCTACACCATCTTCTTTATTTAGAAGTAATAGTTATTATTGATGATAACATATTGTTTATTAATTCTGGAAATTTGTTATTCGAAAAAGTGATAGGTGTGATTTACGACAATTTTGCATTTATATAATAGTTATCTTTTTAGAAGAGGCATCCTTTATATATGCTAAAGTATTTATTTATTTTTCTTTGTCAGTCAAAAATGATGATCAAGTATGTCGATGAATTACTAAAGTGCCAAAAGTGATAGTTATATCAATAGGTTTAGTTAATTCAGAACCGTGGTTGTTACGTGTGTCAGTATATAATTATTGATTATGAGTAGTAGTTATAAGTCATGTATATAATTATTTAGTTAAGAAAGGGTGGATATAAATTGCGACAATATATTTTATACTTGAAATGGAGTAAGAATTAAACAAACTAAAATAGATGCATGATTATATTATAGATTATGAAATGGAAATGTTTATCAAGCAATTAATTAATATTTATCTTGGCCTAGAGAGAAATTGATGTGTTTATAAACCTTTTGGAGTATCATAGAACTTACTTAGCATTGGTTAATTGTTTAAAAAAAATAAAAAAAAAAATAAAAAAAATTGACGAGACTTATGACTAAGACCCCTACAATAAGTTACTGTGATCTAATGGTGTATGTATTGATGATAAGCATACCCATATTAATCAATGTAATTAAGATTACCCAATATAAATATCCGTGTTATAAGCTCAATGCTTACCATAGCTATACCTTGTATTCCCTTATCACTAGCTATGAAAATACGCATAAGTAGAGTTCATGAACTCTGTCCATGTGGACAAACGAAATTCATGAACTCTGTTTGTCCACATGGACAGAGGACAAAATTCATGAACTCTGTCTGTCCACATGGATAGACTTCATGAATTATGTCCATGTGGATAGAGTTCATTAACTCTGTCCACATGGACAAAATTCATGCTGAAAAAACCATCATAAATTAAATTGATAAATCAAAACAACATCCTATATATAATTTTTCATTAAACAACATAACTATTTTTAATTTTTAATTAAAAAGTATACCTGTTTGAATTCGAGCGACTGAAGACGAACAATGAACCAATAACAACGAAGTAAGCAAATTGAAGCCGAGCACCAAAAAAATGAAAAAGAACCTGCCAACAATGAACCAACGTTAAAATATCAAAAATAACAAAAAGAAAAAAATGAAAGAAAATTACCTGCACTGGACGCTGTCCAACTCCACGACGACCAACCGCCATGCAAATTGGACGTTGTCCAACTCCATGATGAACAAGCAACCTGAATTAGAAACTGTTCAAGTCACGACGAGCAAGGGTGGCGAATGGACTGCTGAGAGGGGTGCTGAATGGACTACCGAGAGGGGTGGCGAATGGACTTCCGAGAGGGGTGGCGAATGGAATGCTGATAGGGTGGCGGAGTCCACCAACATACGCGGATGGATTGGACTGTCGAGAGGGGTGGCGAATGACCTACTGAGAAGGGTGCGGAATGGACTGACGAGAGGGGTGGCGAATGGACTACCGAGAGGGGTGCGGAATGGTCTGCCGAGAGGGGTGGCGAATGGACTGTTGAGAGGGGTGGAAGAATGGACTGTCGAGAGGGGTGGCAGAATGGACTACTGAAAGGTTGTCAGAGTCCACCAATAGACGCGGATGAGTGGTGAGAGGAGGTGGCGAGACGAGTGGCACGGACGGGTCTAGTAGCGGGGTCCATAAATCTATGGAGGAAAAATGACAAAGACTGGCTACGGTTGAGCTTTTATTCATAATAATTATTCGATCGATAATTATTCGGACAAATAATTATTTGGCCAAATAATTGCTCGGCTCAATAAATAAAAAACGCTCGACATTTTTCACATTCGGTAATAAATTGCACACAAATCAAGGTCTCCATTATTTGTAATAGTGAGCCGTTAAACGTTATTTGGCCGAATAACGTAGCACTTTATCGAACGAATAACCTAATTTATTCGGCCGAATAAACTAATTTAATCGGCCGAATAAACTAATTTAATCGGCCGAATAAACTAGGTTATTCGGTCGAATAGCTTCTGCTATGTCTCTTCGACGCCGGATTCTCATGGAAGTGTTACCCACCTTCGTGTTTTTACCCGGACACTATGATTACCTGGTCAGCAAGCCTGAGTAGCATTCTGCAATTTATTTTTGTAGGAAACTACAGATTTATCTTATCAATATCTGGTTACCAAGCCAAGATAATTTCTTCTTGTTTATATTTAATACAAGAGGTCTCATTACGAGTCGTCTCAATCAATTTATGTAAGGTTTTTGTAACTGTCATTATCACTATCTGACCAACATATTAGGACAATGGACTTTAGTATACTGTTAAAAAAAATCAAATATATGATGAATAAATCATAAATTCTCATCTTTAACAAGTGAATGGGACCTTGGCAGCCAAATTCGGTTAAGAGAAACCCTGTCGGGGCTATGGGAACCCACTGGCATTAGAGGAAATGCTGATGGTATTGGAGGTAAATATTTAATGACAACAATTGATGGGTTAAATGTCTTGATGAATGGCTGATGAACAATATTTTTTCTATTTTATGCTTAGTTTTTGTTTTGTTATTATAGATTTAATGGAAGAAAAATCATATTTTACAGGAAGTACTTCAAAATATTCAGATAACTGATATGGAACCCATTAGCTATGGTGAATGTCAGTCTTGGTAATAACCTTCATTCTAATTTTTCATGCTCCAATAAGAGTTAAGTTCGGTTAGAGATAATTGGTTCATCCCATTGGTCGCCATTTGTTGGCTTATACCAACTACCACCCTCCTCATTGCGTTAATGGGTGGGTACCCTTATCAAAATAATGAATCACAACGAACAAATCATTTATATATCCAGATATCAATATTGCATATGTAAGCATATCTCTAGTTTAGGTTAGTCTTGTTACTCTAATTTACATTTGTGAGTGTGTATATTTAAACTTTGATGTAGTTCTTTTACAAAGTGCGAATTCTGTGACTTTTAATTGATTGATGATACTCTGCACTTCTAGCTTATATATTTCAATGATTTTTTCAAAGACAAAACATTGATATTTCATCCATGACTCGAATCATTGAACTCGAAGTTGTTTCACTATTTATATGAAAGAACATTTTAACTGATCTTCATTATTTACTAAGGATTTAAGCCTTGAATGCATTTCTAATTTGCGAGGAAAAATTTGATAAATATGATGAACATTCTGCAATTTAGAAATAATTTATAACTCATTGGAAAATTTTATATTTTTTACATTATGGATTCATTTAGCTAATGAGGATTAGGGCTTGTAAGATGACTGGATTAAGATTTATTTTCTTGGGATCAGTTATGGTTGAACAATTTATGTTACGTCACTCATAGAAGGTTTTTGAACTTAGTTTAGTGCTATCCGAAATATCACTATTCACCTGGTGTTATTTCACCTTCACTTTCTTCAGAGTAGGAATTTCCATTAATTATTCATAATAATTTGTATGGGATAACATTGATAGATTTTTAATATATTTGTTTATCATAAGGATGAAAGTGTTTATTATATTAACAATTTATTCATCCTTATATGTTTCCCTGGTCCCATACAAATTACTATTGTCATATGATGTTTTACCTACTTGCACGATTTTTTAACAAGTGTGATGGCACTAGGTATTATTATGTTTATGATGCAACTTTAATATCATCAACTTGTGGTCATGATGATCGATTAAGCCATTGTGCTTTCATTTTTGATGATCAAATCACTATGATTGTTATTGCCAATACATGTCCTCATTTTGAAATATGTGGATGTGAATTTTAATGGAAGTTCATACCATTGTTTCAAATGAAACCCCCACTATGAGTAATGCTAATAACGCTTATGTGTCCCATGGTGTTGGTTTTCCACCCCATCTAAGCATTTGACGTGTTCATCTTGCCAACTTTGTATTTTAATACCATCATTAAATGTTGATCTTTTTGAAGTCCAAATCGCAACATTGTCATGATCCTTGATTAGTCGAAAGACTAGGTACTAGTGAGGTGGCCGGTTCCACTAGTGTTTTCTGACACTTGCATACAAGAAGGCTATAATTCAAACAACCCACTCTATGTACATTTGAATTATGGTAAGTCTCTCTTTGGTTTGGTGAAATTGGGATAAGTATTCTTGAACATTTGCCTTGTATTTCACAATGTTTTTTTTCTTTCACCTATCTGTGCATACTCCCAACAAGGTTTGATTATGTGCCCTCTCTCTACGTCTAGAGGTATAATTCCTTATACGGATTTTTCTATCATTCCCATCAGTGTGACCCCTTGTTAACACCCAAAAAGTGCTCAGTAGCTCATTCCTTTATTCACATGACCCAATTGTCCACTTTTTCCACCATTCGAGCCTCTAAAACCTTCAAAAGGTCACCAAAAAGACCATAATACATCTTTTTTCCTCTCAAAATATGTGTTTTTCCTCAAAAAACACAAAAACCCTAAAAAAGGATCCAAAATTCCCAAAAATCAATTAAAAGGGAAAAATATTCAAAAAATATTCAAAAAAGGAAAAAGAGGAAAAAAGAGACCTAAACCATGTTGGTCAATACCATTGGTTTCCTTAAACCATAATGGTATTCTCCATCACCAAAAAACTATAAAAAAGGTGATAGGGACTCCTCATTATTCATCCACATTTCATCCTATCCTTAAGCTACCAAATTCTTTTTGAGAGCCATTGCCTCCCATTTCGAGTTTGAAGATCCCCGTTGAAGCATTGGAGAAGAAGAGACCATTGGAAATTGAAGCATCTCAACCTTGGAGCTGCTCAGAACTCACCATCCTCACCAATTGAGGTAATACAAAAGATCAAATTTTTCAATTTCTTGTTTTTCTCATAGATCTTATGGCTTATGTTCTTAAATCTAGTTTTTTATTTCTTTGCACATGTTAATGTTAGATCAAATTACATTAGTTTTTACATATTGTTATTGAGACTGCTGCTACAAGTTAGCAAGTGCATCCTTGCACATGCTTGGTTGAAAAACCAAGCAATAATTTTTGGAGACTCCACTGGTTTTCGAACTTTAAATCTTTTCTTTTGATCTATATTTTAGTTGTTTTTTCCCTTTAAAGTTGTAGATCTGCCATACTAGTCAGCCTCTTCATTGCTGTTCTAGCCTTTGGCCTGTTTTGCAGCTTAAAATAGCCCAAAATTTCAATTTTTGGGTTCATTTTTCGGTGACTTTTTTCCATCCGTACATCGTGACTTTCAGACCCATAGTCACGCTATGCATCACACCCTCGCTTCTTTTTCCCATGTGGACCATCGCGTCTGTTTTCATGTTTTCCGTGCGGCCCATCGTGGCTGTTCACCTATTTTCCGCGCTGCCTATCGCGATTGTTTGCCTATTTTCCACGTTGCCCATCATGGCTGTTCGACTTTTTCCCGCGTGGTCCATTGCGGTTGTTTGCCCTTTTCCTGTGCTGCGCATCGCGGCTTGCGCCCATATCACCACGATCCACATCGCGGCTTTTCACTTCACAGTCGCGATATTTCCTGTTTCGATTCGGCCAATTTTTTTCCCAATTGAGCCATTTTTCCATCCTTATTTTTTGCAAATTTTGACAGCCTAGTGTTTTATTATTGCAATATTATTAATTTATTTTTTGTTACATGCTTTACTAATCTTTTTGAAAATTTTTAGTTAAGTGAAAGAAAGATTTGTTAAGTATTTTTCAGGTTGTAAGTTTCATACATTGCAAAGTTAGAATCATATTTCTCAATTGCTCAATATTTTGCCCAAGAAATTTTTTTGGAAATCCACTTATTTCTGCATATGTTATTTGCTTTACCTTGAAAATTTTGAAAAATCCATATTTTTTGAAAAAGAAAGCATTTAAATTTGAAAGCATCTTTCATTTTTTGCAAATTGAAATCATTATTTTAGTTTGTGATTAAATCACCCATGCGAGGCAAATTGTCTTGGTATAAAACCACACCAGCACACGATCTGTCACCATAATTTCATGTGAGCCTCAAAAATCTCTTAACTCAACCAACATTCTAACCCCATTTGGGGAACACAAAAGAATATTGTAGTTAGGTAGGATTGAGGGGATAAGTATCCAAATAACACCCCTCACTCACTTACATGTTGAGACACAGTGGTTGACATTTAGGGTACCAAAATCCCTTATTATTTGTTAACACAGTTTAAAACCAATTCGTCGGGAAGGCCTCTCCGTCAGGAGGGTTGAAGTAGCCAGACTGGTTCTGGAGGCCTGAGTGGAATACTGCAATCCATTCAATCACCAAAGGATACCTACTCATTGTTGTCGTTGTACCACCCTTATGGGAGTACAACGGTGATAGTACAAGAGCTACAGATTCACCCAACCGAACGTGTCATGAATGGGGTATCTTAGTGGCCCAACTTATAGGATTGTCTACCCGGTGTCCCACCCGGTAGGGGGATATCTGGCCTTTGATTCTACAATTTATATTGTCTGACTTGGATTTCATCACCTTGCAGAGGATATACCTTGTTGAGTCATAATACTTTTTAGTTAGGTGTTTGCATGCTCCATTACCTCCCTTTGGTCATGAGTACACCTTTTTCTATTTTTAGGAGCCATTTGCATGTTGGTTTTCTGACCACATTTTTTGATTACTCCACTTACTATAGCATAGCTGTTATAGTAAGTGTTTTGAGTTTGATTGTTGGCCTGAGTGCCATTATTTTTTACGCTCCCCTCTTGCACACATGGTTGCATTAGGGATTTCGAGCTTTCCACCCATCGCCACCTAGTAGATTTAATTCACAAATGTCACCATTGAGTCCCTGAGACGTTCTCCACATTTTCGAGGTGAACCCCCACAGTAGGGTTCCCTTGACTCCACACATCATTGGCACAGAGCCCTGTCATCCAATTATGATGCGCCTCATTTCACATCTGACTCTAGGGAAGAATCCAAAAATCCTGCATACACCACACCCACTAGCCCCATGGCTGGTTCGCATTATGAAAACTTTTTCACATGGACTGTTGGTGGAACATCATCCACCCCCTCCACCATAACGGCCACCGCGGTAGCCACAACTACCACACCTCCCTTAGGAATTCCCACCATGGGACCTGCACCTACATTAGGTATTCCTAACATGGGACCCCTGCCCAATACAGGACCCACACCTAACCTAGGCATGCCCACTATGGGAACTATACCTACTATCCCCGCTACCACTCAGATTCCAACACCTATTGGACATCTTCCCAACCCATCTGTAACCCAAGTTGCACTTGGTGGCGCAGTCCCCTCCTGCACTCCTATGGGTGGAGGGCACATACCTCCCATGACAAATATCCCCCTAGGGGTTAGTGACCCAATACATAATGCTACCACCAGCACTTATGCCCCCATGACAACATCATACCCCTCCACCAGTTTTCCATTTATGGCTAGCCTTAACCTACCAGACTTGGCTAGGATAACAAATGATCACATCCGACATGACCTTACTTGGCCCCCCATGCCCACAAAGCTCTTGTCAGACATCCCAAATTTTGAAGGAAAGGATGGGGAAGACCCCCAAAACCATATCATGTCGTTTCACCTATGGTGTTCCTCAAACTCCATAGTTGATGATTCTATTCGACTCTGACTTTTACAAAGAACTTTAACTAGCTCTGCAGCCAAGTGGTATATTGAGCAGGCACATGGGACGCACCCCACGTTTACATCCCTTGCCTCAACTTTCCTACAGTTTTTTCAACTACCCGTATGCTATGATGCAGGAGTAGAAATCCTACTGTCTTGTAGACAGAATACGACCATCCATATCACAGATCATATCCATGAGTGGCATAAACATCGTAGTCTCTACAAGATCAAACTAGACGATCATATCTTTCTAGATTGGTTCCTGAAATCACTCCTTCCTCTCATAGCTAAAGATGTAGCTTCTGAATGACCCAAGTCGGAAGAAGAAGTCATTTTAAAAGCTCAACAATTCGACCTCATATATGCCCAGTCTAGATATTTATATACAATATTACCTGACGCCCTGCGCGGCGATCCATCCCGGAATGACACACCGGGGGAATCCCATGCCACCGACGGTATTATCGGCCAGGTTATGGTACAAAACAAACCTTTCACCATGATGAGTACACACAATGCCCCAGACCTGTCTAGGGATACATCCCATTCTGAAGCTACAACTTTGTATGCTCCAGTAATATACACCCACCACACTCATGGACCTTCATGTCCACCACAGTGTTATGGGAAAGCACCATCAGCTTATGTACCACATCCATATTATAACCAGCAGGCCCATTAGACTTCGGTTCACCCACAAGCACCATCAGCTTATTATCCTCAATAGGCATCACCTCTTTCTCCAACACTTCCAATAGCTCAAGGTTACCCACAACCGCAACAAGCACCAGCTCCAGAAGCCTTTGAAGAAGGTAACATGGCCAACATTTCTCCAATCATAAAAATCAAAATCTCCACCACCCCCGACAAACCCGAGCTTATCTCTTTAGGCACATCGTGCACTGAAAAGGAAACCCAAGCCTATAAGAAACTCTTCCAAGAATTTTGAGATGTCTTCACCTGGTCTTACACCGATATGCCTGGTATAGATCCTACCATTGTAGAACATCACATAGACACTGGGCCCAACATATCACCGGTGTTCCAGAAACAATGCCCCATTCACCCATCCAAGCTTCCAGCCGTCAAAGCAGAAATTGTGAAGCTTTGAGCAGTAGGTTTCATATATCCTATTGCTTATACCCCCTGGGTTTCCAACTCAGTTCCAATCAATAAGAAAGTGGACACCATTCGTGTCTGTACTGATTTCCGCGACCTCAATCTAGCTTTCCCCAAAGACAACTTCCCAACACCATTTATCGACCAACTAATCGATGCATGTGCGGGGCACGAGGTAATATATTTCATGGATGGTTTCTCCGATTATATCCAAATCCAAATCCGCAAGGAAGATCAATACAAGACCGCTTTCACTACCCCATGAAGCACCTTCACCTATCACGTCATGCCCTTTGGTCTCAAGAATGCTAGAGCCACATTTCAGTGAGCTATGACTTATTGTTTTCATGACCTGATCAACATCATATTGGTTTATCTAGACGACCTCATAGCTCGATCTAAGAAATGATCTGACCATTTGGATGACCTTCGACAAGTCTTCTTACATTGTCGCAAATACCAAATCCACTTAAACCCACTCAAGTGTGTCTTTTGCGTTCCAACAAGCTGTCTATTGGGTTTCATCATTTCATAAAAAGGGATCACCATCGACCCTCTAAAGGTCCAAGCCATCATAGACCTACCATCACCTCGTACACTAAGACAATTGCAAAGCCTTTAGGGGAGGTCCAACTTCCTTCATCGCTTTGTCACAGATTGTGCCACGACAGTACATGGTTTCCTCCATTTTCTATGCCTTCATACCCGTTTTGTGTGGGACAACCAAGCGGAAGGATCTTTCACAGACCTAAAGAAAGCACTCACAATTGCCCCCTTGATTTCTCCTCCGAAATTCACAAGAGACTTTATCCTTTACATTCCGGCATCCGATTACACCATCTTTGGAGTACTCGTCCAAGAAGACTATGCTCACCAAGAGCATGCAATTTACTATGTCAGCCAAACTTTATCAATCCCACCACTGCGCTACCCACATGAAGAGAAAATGGCCCTCGTCATCGTCTTTTCAGTACAGAAGCTATGACATTATATTCTCTTCAGCCATACCACGGTTGTGGAAAATTCCAACCCAATGGTCTATCTCTTGAATTGCCGCCTTCTACAAGGTTGTGTGGCTAAATGGGTGATTATCCTACAAGAATATGACCTAACTTTTAAAACCCCGAAGAGTACCAAAGCCATAGCACTCGCTCATCTCATTATGGACCTACCATCCTCGTCATCATCACCAACTATCCATACTGATATAATTGACGAACATTTATTCATCATCTTGTCTGATGACCCTTGGTACAGTGACATTTTGGTATACCTCCGCACCTAAAAGTTCTGACCAAATATCGACCGTGACGGACGCCGCCGCATCCTTCACCATCCCCCTCATTATCTACTCTTAGGTGATGTCCTCGATTGACGTGGCATTGACACAATCCTACGATGATGCCTTTCCCAAGAAGAAGCAGAACAAGTCCTTAATGACTGTCACAACAGTGCCTATGGTGGCCATTTCTCTGGAATGGCCACCGCCCAAAAGGTAATCCGCATAGGTTATTTTTGGCTATCATTATTCATTGATTGTATCACAGCAGTGAAACATTGCCAAAACTGCCAGCTCTTTGCCCCCAAGGCAAGAACCCCCCCCGCCCCCTTCATCCAGTTGTCACCGTTGGACCATTTTGCAAATGGGCCATCGACTTCATGGATTTCAATCCCACATCAGCTGGAGGCCATAAACACATTATTGTGGTTGTTGATTACTTTACCAAATGAGCAGAAGCCATGCCTACTTACAATTGCAAAGCCGACACTGTAGCCCATTTTTTCCTCAACCATGTTATTGCTCATTTCGGAGTACCAAAGCAACTCGTCTCAGACCACGGCTCTCACTTCGAGGACTCTGTTTGGTGAGAATTGTCAACACTCCTTAAGTTTGAACATCATTTCTCCTCTGCCTACTACCCCTAAGGAAACGGCCAAGTCGAAGCGGTTAACAAAATTTTGAAGACCATCCTCCAGCGCACTGTCGACTGACATAAGTCCAATTGGCATCACATGCTTTTTCCTGCATTATAGGATTACCGCACGTCCACTAAAATTGCCACCGGCTTTACCCCTTTCCATTTAGTTCACGACGTAGAATATGTCCTCCTCATTGAGTGTCAGATACTGACATTACAAATTTCCATAGAACTCCTCCCGAATACTTCACTAATTGAAGAACGCTTACTTCTTTTAGAGCAGGCCAACGAAGATCGCTGCGCCACTCTCCAAACAATTGAAGCCGCAAAGAACAGATGTAAACTCCATTACGATAAACATGTTCACCCACGAGAATTTAGTGAAGGAGAATTGGTACTCATTTATGACCAAGCCCATGATAAAAGAGGAAAAGGAAAATTCGAATCCATGTGGCAAGGCCCATACGTCATACACACTTGCCTTGGACATGGGGCATACATTTTGACCGATTCAGAAGGAAACCTCATGCACAACCCCCGTAATGGGTTGTACCTCAAACGATTCTATCCATAAAAATCTCCTGGACACCACAGCACATGTTGTACAGTTTTTAATTCATTTTTTCACTGTAAAATTTCAAAACCTTACATTTTCATTTTTTCCTGCATGAACATAGATGGATCCTGTTCCACTCTACCACATTGGATTTGCCGATGGTGCAAGTTGCTAGTCTACAAACCTCGCCTCTGCAGCTTGGGTACTTTATTCCCCTTCACATGAGTTGATCCACCTTGACGGAGTGTGCATAGGTGCCGCCACAAATAATCTAGCTAAATACGATGCCGTAACCGGTCTACTGGCGGCTTCTCTCCAGATGGGCATAAGTCACCTTAGCATTTTCCTGGACTCTCAGCTCCTTGTTTCATAGCTCAAAAACTATTACCAGGTACGTGATCCCTGTCTATTTAGAAAATTCCCGTGCACTAAACAAACGATTCAACACTTTGAATCCATTTCATTCACTCATGTCCCAAGAAATCTAAACAATGTAGCAGACCAAATGGCTAACAACATTCTAGATTGGCATGTCAACCAAAACATGTAGGACATCACAACATGCATCACAACAAGCATCTACTCCCACTGCTCATACATATCAGTCATGAAGAACCATCGAATACCACCACCACCCTGGGGCATCATCTCCCCCCACCGCACCATCCGCGACTCGCTCCTCAGTCCAACTTGAACCGGCACACGTGGCCGCAAGGTGTTAGTTTTTTCAGAAATTTCAATCTGATCTAGGATCTTAACTGAGAGAATAACATGTACAACATATATACAACATATGTAAAGCATATCAATCATGGACACAATAATGAAAGCACACAAGAGACATAGAGTTTCACCGAGGAAAACCAACAAGGTGAAAAACCCCGCAACTTCCTCAGAGATATATAGAGAAATAATACAACCCAATTACAAGAGATATTCCTCCTAGCAGCAGCTTCTCCTCCTCCACAAGTGCGCTACTCTCCAATGAGAGTATGAGTGAAGAATAGAATGATTAAATAGAGTGTCTCCCACACTCTATTTATAATTGACTTGACTTGCCTAATAACCTTTACTAGGTTGGCCTTAACTTAACCACATAACATAATGTTGACAGGGCCGACCCCCAATAGGTTGGTCTAATAACCCTTTTACCCACATGAGTTATACAGGGCCGACCCCAACAAGGTGGTCTAATAACCCATCAAGTATAAGTTACGACACATACAATATAAATGACGACACTTCCGTATAGAGGAATAATAACATCTCTATAAGAATACAAAAACTTCCATATAGAGGAATAATAACATATCTATAGGAATACAATGTACATATATGAAATACATTCCGAAGTTACAAATACATCAACACTCCCTCTTAACTAGGAAGGTATTTCTCGACACAAGTCTTCTAGCACAAGTCTTCTTCTCTGGATCATCGTCACTAGATCATCGTCATCGTCACTGCTGCTGCTATCTCAATCAATCTCTGAACTACTCATCATAGGAAGTTCTACAGAGCCAGTCCTTTTTCATACTGGATGTAGGCCCACCACCTATAGGTCATCATCATCATTATCCATACTGTGGAATCCTCAGGACTAATTACGTGTGTCAACAAAACCTCGAAAGAGCATCCCAGGCATTTTACGAGCACAAAGCTCAACCTATCAGATCTCCCAGGATCTTTTACATGTGACTATCACAAAAACTTAAAAGAATGTCTTTCCAAGCAAGATCTCTAAAGAACATCTGAGGCCTTTTTCATCCTATCCAGATCTCCAAGAGTTATTACATGTGACCCCCACCACAAAACCTTAAAAGAGTGTCTTGCCAAGCAAGATCTCTAAAGAGCATCTGAGGCCTTTTTCATCTTGTCCAGATCTCCAGGACTTATTACATGTGGTCCCCATAAAACCTTAAAAGAGTGTCTTGCCAAGCAATATCTCTAAAGAGCATCTGAGGCCTTTTTCATCCTGTCTGGATATCTCTAGGACTTATTACATGTGGTCTAGCAAAACCTTAAAAGAGTGTCTTGCCAAGCAAGATCTCTAAAGAGCATCTGAGGCCTTCTACGTGACTAGCACAACCTGTCTAGATCTCTAGGACTTATTACATGATACCCTTGCACAACTTGTCCACGACCACAGAGTATCAACCTGATACTCACCATACATCGTCTTGACGTACATGATCATCCTGATCATCATCACTGCATCGTCCTGATGGATGTCATCTGGAGTAACATCTTGAAGCTCATCATCCATGATCATCCTGATCATACAATGCATCCACCTTATGCATACCAAGTATCTAGCTAATACATATCATCATACATGATCCACCTGATCATACAATGTATCCACCTAGTACATACACAGATACATGATCCAGCTGATCATATAATGTATCCACCTGATATATATCAACATACATGATCTACCTGATCATACAACGTATCTACCTAATACATATACAGATACATGGTCTAAGCATCCAACATGATGCATATACATATACATGATCCAACTGATCATAACAAGCATCCAACATGATGCATATGTATATGCATCATGTTGGATGCTTAGACCCAATCATTTGACGATACATCGTGACATCAACCAGATTAGATGAATAATCACACAGAAGATTCAGGTTCGATGCCATAGGTGTGGCCATGGCCTTGCAGTTCATCATCTCGAACCTCTTCAGATCCCTACTACATACTTCCCGTGTCCAAGGAAGATTCCATCTGCACTCTGCCACACCTCCATGCCTAGAAAGTAGTGCATCATCCCCAAGTCCTTCATCTTGAACTCGACAGCAAGATTCCTCTTCGTGTTGGCAATCACTCTATCCTCACCTGTTACAAATAGGTCAACCACATACAAGAGTATTATCACAGGATTGTCTTTTTCAACCTTGTAGTAAAGGTTGGAAACTGCTTTACTCTTGGTAAAGCCCAAAATGGATGGAAAGTTGTCTATCCTATCATACCAAGTCCTAGGAGCTTGCTTCAATCTATACAAGGCTTTCTTCAACCTGCACACATATGAATCTCTGTCATGTGTCTCAAAACCAAGTTGCTACTCCACATACACTTCCTCTTTGACTACACCATTCAAGAAAGCTGTCTTGACATCCATCTGGTGTATCTTCCACTTCATCAATGCAGCTAGAGAAAGTATTGATCTAATGGAAGTGTATCTGGCTATAGGAGAAAAAGTCTCTTCATAATACATTCCCTCTTTTTGAGAGAAGCCACGAGCTACAAATCTCGCTTTGTATTTATCTATGCTACCATCTGCAGCATGCTTGATCTTGTAGATCCATTTGGAAGTCACAACAGACTTCCCTTCAAGTCTTGGGACTGCATCCCAAACATCATTTTTCATGATCAATTGGTACTTCTCGATCATGACATGCTTCCTGAATCCTGGGAACTTCAATATCTACAATAGATAACTTTGTTGTTGAACAAATGTTGTAGTCCTTCTTTTGTAGGTGATGGTATACGATCTTTCCTACTAAACAAGTTAAATTGCATGATTAGAAACATCTCATAGTTTTCAGAACAAATTCTTACACATAAATAAATATGTCATACAGTCATGCAAGTATCTTAGCCAATGCTTCAATACAACATTTATCCATATCCCGTAACTTTCTAGATGCCTTCCAATCTCTACTAAAACATTGTTAAGAGTGTGCACAACTCCCAACATGTCAGCAAAGAGGTTTCATTCTAGATAAGTAGCAATGTAATGTTGTCCAGTGCCATAGGCCACTTACCCATCACATGCATATTAGTAGTATACTGTTCATTAATGCAACTATTCTAATATGCATATTACACGCCCTAAGTCTAGGAACATAAGCATATGCATCATTGAACAATATTATTTAAACAATCAAATATACAAGAAATGACCATTCAAATACTTATCTTTGTTTGTTTGTTGGGTTGACTCCCTCTCAATATTTGCTTCCTTGCAGGAACTACTAGAGTGTGCTCCCTCTTGATCTTTGCTTCCTGGATTACCTATCCTTGAACTTATATCCATCCTCGATCACTATGCATGCTTACTAGTATCATCATTGTGTTACCCTCAATATATCATACATAATCATACATTCATTAGTATAATCTCAATACTATCAAAACACAATAATCTTAAACATGTATAGTCACGATCATTTCAAAAACAGATAATAAGCATTAACATTCAATGTTTTAGGGAAGACTTCTCTTACTCATGCATATTCATATTTGACCACAGAAGTCTTCTGGTTAGTCATATCATCAATCAAGGTAAGAGACATTATATGCATAAACCCTAGATTACTTAAATTTCTAACTTCATAAATAATCATTATCAATCATGCCATGTATACTTATATAAGAGATCCTAACACAAGGTAGGATTCTAACTTTATATAGGAAAAACATACTTGGATTAATATGTTAGCTGGTTATGTCTAACATACTCACATGATGTCTTCTTGTTCTCTTAAATGACTTGTGCTAGTAACCTGCATATCTCATAGGTTAATCATTATAGAACCAAGTTATACATACCTCATAAGTAGATCTTCTATGTGATCCATTACAATGGATGAATCTCTGTCTTCATGTCAACATGGTCATATGTTCTTGAACTAGAACATGATTTGTCTTTCTTGATGTACCTTTCATGTTAGCGGACAACATCAACCTCATACAACACCATAATGCATTAGTACAATCATAAGTTTCAAAACCCTAATCAATGAATATCTTCTATCATGCATTCATATTTTTATTAAGGTGATACTACAAGTCTAAAGTTAATCAAGATTGTACTAATCTTAATGAAGACAAACATATCATAAACTTAATCATGAATAGATTTCGAAACATACCCATAAGTCATACCTGTCGATTTTGTTTGTAATCTTCTTATGTAAGGCCTTAGCCTCATCTCCCTCTGAAACTGGAACTTCTTCACTTATGCAGGTGACCAATACATTCTCTTCTAGGATTAACCCAATCCACTTGATTTGTAGAAACTGGATCAAGAGCTGGATTAGGGTTTGCCAGAGAAACCCTAAAAATTCAAACTTTGAATTTCAAACTTATGAAAGGATAGAAAGATGCTGTAATATCCCTCATTGTATCCCTATTATAATTGTGAAAATAATTATGAATTTTGTAATTGGCCATGGTGAGGAGCTGAAGGCCAAGGCCCCACCTTGTTTGTAAGTGCTGTATTACACTTAGAAAACTTTATGCATCTAAACGATGACAACGATATTGGACCATTCTAGTGCTACTAGCACAAGAGCAAAAGTAAATTAACGAAACTAGAGCCTTAGGAATAAGCCTTTATCTAGGCGATGAAACTAAAGAAAAGGAATGCAAAGGAATGTCAACTAAATATATATAGACAGATGTTAAGTTTTGTTTGAGATTTATAAACGTTATAAACATTATATGAGAAGAAAACTATTACCAATTACATGGTAATTTTATTAAGAGGCACTTATTTGTCATGTATTTATGAAAATACAACTGATGTAATATGTATAGAGTTGAATTGATGTATGGTTATCCATTTTATAAGTTCGCCTTACTCATTAAGAAGGGACACGATCCTTAATAATAGGATTGTGGTTGTTAGTGGATCCTCTCAACAAAAGCCGTGTCTTGACACAAGGGCGCATTACCTTTTAAAGTTAATGTTTTCAAGCGAAGGAAGATTGGATGCTAGTTGGACTGGGATGCCATTACTGGTTTTAAGATTTGCCTCTTAGTGGAACGACTAGTCAGTTGAATAATGTTCCCATTTGTCTAAATAAAAATGACAGTTGTCGCTGGAATTGAGGGCTAGTTATTTTTAGTACCCCGTCATCGATGAGGAGGGGGAGTTGGCACGGGCTGAGTCCCATGTTTGTGAATATAGCCTCTGCAAAAGGGAAGAACGGGGGGAAGGAATGGAAGTTGGGGAAATTATCCGTGTTTGTTCTGGATGGGCGATCCCCACTCTGGATGAGCAACGTCTGTGTTGCATGAGCAGATTCGGCGTAAGGTATGAAAACTTTTGCATTCCTTGAATTATAGATCTTTGTTTGTGATGCTATATCGCTGGTTTTGAGATCTCTATAGTTTAAAGTTAAATCATTGAATTATAAATCTCTGTATTTGGAGTGAGATCGTTGGACTATAGATATTGTATTCTGATCGCATGCATTTAATTTTCTATAGACCTCCGCCCTCATTGGTCTCTCTATTTATATAGTGAGTTCTGAACCGAATCTCGGTGTTTATTAACTGTCCCGAATCGATTGAGGATCTTTAGTGTGTCCCTCACCAAACTTCATCTCAGGCAATTCTGCAATAATCGACCTAGAGATCGAATCAAGGTTTTGTGAGAAGTTTCTTCATCACCGTAGGCTAAGAATTATAGGCGATCCAGAGTCATAGTTAATTAATGTTCAGAGCGTTTAGATCTAGTGATCGTCTCTGACAGGGATTAGTTTGGGTTTATACCCTTTGATCGATAGAGCTGGATTCGTGATATTTTTGCTCCAGTTTTTCATTCACGGCCTGATAGAGTATTGGGAAATAATATTTCAGCATTTTTATGCATACACATGGAAGGAAGGGAGGGAAAAAGAAAAGAAAACGACAGTAGTGAGAGGGGGCATTAAACACTAAAATAAATTGGGGGTTTACAGTTTTCATTTCCCCGTTGAGCATAGAAGCGAGAGGTCAGCAAAACGCTGGATCCCATGGTATGATTCCCAGTTCATAGATATATTAAATATGTTCTATTGGAGAATTCCAGAAGTCTTACGAATTATCACTATCCCTGGAACCTCTGCGATTGGCGTGAGCAGGATCGGGCTTATGGAGTCACTGTTGTTACTGCTCGTGGGTTATTCTGGTTGCTAAGTATGGTAAGATCGTGGTCGAAAGGCACTGAGAAGGTTTCCATAGGATTAGCTATATATTGCATATACACTGTGAGTAGGTATGTTCCGTCGATCCCTGCAGAGTATTATTTAATATAGTTCAATAAATATGGTGTTCCGTTATGTTGTTAGCTGCGAATGTAAATCTGGGGATGGAAAAGCGCACAACTTGATCCTAGGATTTCAACCCAAATATAGTTTAGCTTCATGATCTGCGTGATTAAAAAATAGAGTATTCCTGTGATGAAAATTCATGGTCTGAGTTTCAGTATGTTGTAGAATCAGTGTGGTCAAACGGTAGTTTCCTGTACCTTGCCGCTGGTAAGAACTCTGCCGCCATATTATGCATTTAATCATTTAGACATTAATTCTTCTATGAGTGTTGTGCAAAGTAGGTAAAGACGGTTCATTGTGGAGTCGATCTTTGTTGGTCAAGGGTCGAATATATTGGTATAGTCATTATATATATATTATGTTAACTAATTCATGTACTGCGCTGGAACCCTGCGAAAATGTTATAGCCTGAGATATGTGAATTCTTTTAGTGCAGTTAATTTATTGTTGAAGCTCTGTCTCGTGTTACACCTTCGAATAATATCGTAGGCCTGTATATTTACTCATTTATGATCTCTGTATATTTTGTTATTGGGTAGATCGCATCGGGGTATTGGAATCCTGGTGTACTCTATTTTATCCGCTACTCAGCATATCAGGGTGGTGATGCGTTGCACTCTATACACTCTTCCTTGATATGGTATATCTATGCAATGGAGATAACTAGAAAACAACTGATATAATGAATATACGCATTGGTAAGAGACTGTTGTACAAAGGAATTGGTAAGTAATTTCTGCCTAAACTGTTTGTTTACATCCGGAGTAAAGGAGTCCCAATATACGATAGCTCCACAACTCATTCAATAGATTTTATTGATGATCTTTAGTAAGACTCTGTTAAACCTTGAGTTTTCAGCGTTGATCTTGGGAAAGGATCTTTTTCTATTTCATCATAATTATATTTTATATTCCATTAATCTCTGTAAAAACCTTAAACCAAATCAGTTTGATCTCTAGTAAGACTCTGTTAAACATTGAGGTAAGACTCTGTTAAACGGATAGAGGCTAGTTGCAGTCAGTATTAACTTTAGATACACCTAATTACTTATAGAGATATATCTCTGATGTCGATAGGCATTGACGCTATGGTTTATATTTATTATAAACCCGAGATTGATCCCGTATCTTGTGGAGAGTTCTGTTAGTTTTAGTTACTGGAGATAGCTTTTCTAAAATAATTATTGTTGACATGGGGTTTCTGGAAATGCAATATAATCCCTTCATTTCAGGTAATATTTCGAAATGAGCATATATATATATATTGTTGTAGGATGAATGCGATCTGGGTGATCACCGTAATCTTTTAAAAATCCAGTAACATGAGGAAGGAAAGCCTCGCTGTTGAATTCTGGTGAGATGTTTTGTAAGTTATTTATTCATGAGAGATAGATCGTGTAATTGTTTGATGACAGCTTGAATGTCTGGAAAATTGCGCTCTAAGAGAGAGGTGGTTGAGGAAGTAGATTGTAAATGATGCAAAAACTTATGTTGCACGGTGTGACTTGTTTTATGAGAAATAATACGAGAGGTGACTAATCTTTGGTGGACGTAGCCCACATAGTGGGTGAACCACGTATCATATCTGCGTTTATGTGTTGTCTCACATGTATGTTAACGTATCATATCTGTGTTTATGTTCATGTCATGTTGTGTGTTCATGTTAATGAGGTTTATGTTTTGTTTTGTGTTTATGTTAAATGCTCATATGAGTGAATACGATTACTGTGATTTTTGTCTTTATATAAAGTGTATGCCAAAGCAAGTTTGCGTGGATGAATGATAATTCATTATTAATTTCATATTGCCCAAATGATGACCATGAAAGATGTAACTATGGTATGGGTTAAGACATTTTCAGTCTTCGCAAATGGGCAATGATCTAATGAAGAGGTTGAATTTTTGGATAAGAATTTTTTGGGGTGGTTACAAATGGTATCAGAGCATTAGGTTACAACACTAGGGCCTAATGAGTTCAACATGCGATAAGTAAGTATGAAGGTTGTTAAGTTGACTAATCAATTATTTGTGTTTCATTTTGGATGCATGGATTGTACTGAGGAGGGGAAAATGAATCTCCAAGCTCGACTTCAAGTTTCTTCCGCCAGAGCACAGGTTGCAAACACTTGGGCTTATTGAGCTCAATTGGAGAAGAACAAATACAAGTTGGTCGGACTAGAAAGGAGCTGCATTCTATAAGTCAAGAATAAAATGTTCACTTTCAAAGAATCGTCAAGAGGTAAGCGACAAAAAGTGCAAGTAAGTACGTACGAGTTCACTGAAAAGTTATAATTAGAATATCTATTGTTGAACATTACATAAGTTCATTGAATGATATCCTATGGATAACATTAGACGATGAATATCTCCTCACCCTTCACAATTAGTTTCATTGAATGACAAGAAAGTACTCTTTTAATTAGTTAGATTATTGGGGTTAAGTCCTTATGAAATGGGTACTTGTAAGTAGAGTAAAAGCACGTTTTGGAAGTTATCCTAGCTATTTCACAGTGAAGTTTATAGGCTAAGAAGTCTCCTAATTTGGTTGACCTTAGATAACTAAGTAAACTTGATTGACCGATAGTCTAGATTTCCAAATATGAAATTGAGATGGGGAGTATAAGCAACTTAGATCTGTTAAAAGATCCAATAAGTTCAGATCAAAAGTAAGTCTTTATGTTAATAAGTCCATTCAAGATTTGATAGTTTGGGTCAGTCTTGGGTTTTGAACTATGTAAGAAACGATCAGTTAAATTCAATTATAGCCATTGTCAAAAATGATCCATGGATCAGAATACTCTGAACAATGGTTTAAATTAAATCTGAACCACCGTCATAGATGATCGATAAGCTTCAATGCTTTTGCCTATGAAGTATAGTTTGGCTCGACTAGGATGTCTGTTTTCTTTAAAACAAAGGAATTAACTTTAATTGGTGTGAAGTTTTCTATAACTAGGAAATTGTGAGATTACAAAGGAGAAAAATTGTTAATAGTCTCCTTGCTAATCAATTTCATTCTAGTATACAATGGTATAGGATAAGTAATTATAATACGATTTTGGTGACATTGTATCTTGCTCGTACCCTTACATATAAGTGCAACAAAAGTAAAATGGTTATAATGACATATACATGTGAATATTAATCCGTTAATATGAGAATGCTTGAGTACCTTTTATATATACCTCTTACTTCAGTAATTTCTACTAAGATAGACGTGGGAAACAATGAGTAAGGGTGATACTTTTATTTTTGCTCAATATTTATGATGAACTTGCTATTCATATACAATTATATGTTTTCTCTCAAATTGATTATTTTGTTAACGGATAGGTTATTGGAAACCTAGAACCAACATGAAATAAATACAAGTTAGTAGGATGCTGTAATCTTCTGACGTCCTTATGTTGCCACAAGGAATGACTGTTTTTATTTATTATGTGTTAAGGAAAACATTGCTGACATGGAATTTGCAGGGTCGATCGGAAGTGATCTTTGAGACAGTAATCGAGGTATAAGCTTTTATGAAACAAGGAAAAATGACGTTGAACATATGTTATATATACGATTGTTCTTATGATTTAATTACCTTTATACGACTAACACTTTGAATGTTGTGGTCGAGCAAATGTTATTTTCCCACACACCACTGCCTGATGCCCATCAATGGGTAGATGTGGGATATATATATATATATATGTATATCGATTCATGTATAATACTAATACATGATGATACAAGCAAACTGGAACCTCGGCAGATGAAGGTGAACTATGCGGTCGCCTTTACAAAGGTACATGGTTATCTGTATAAGGTATGAGAGTTGTTTTAGACAATTGGTTATCTCTATATGATGTTAGGGTATACAAAAAGGGTTGTATGGTGAAAGCTAACATTCGAGGTTAAATGATCATAATGTTCAGGGATCATCATAGAAAGAATGTTATATCGTGTTCAAAGCATTATGTAAACTTATAAGCTAGTTATGTGTAGTCGGAAATGACATCTTAGATGATTACATATGGACATTTTATTAAGAAAGATGATTTATGTTTAAGAAAGGGATCTTCTTACAACATTTGATTTTGTATATAAAGTGATACTAACAAGTGGAATTTGGCAGATGGTGAAATTTCTGTGAAGCTTGTGAAAATGCAAGAGCATAAATATATGCATGGTAAAATAAGGGGGTAAGGATTTAAAGATCCACATCACAACTGTTACAAATTCTTTTAAATTTTGATATATATTTTTAATCAAGAAACTCGACCCAGATTGGTCAGATTAATCGTATGGGTACAGAATGTAATGTGACGAAATAAATTGATTAAATTGAAAGAGATTTTTCTAGACTCAAGCAAGGCGACTTGGGGAAAATAAATTCCGGGACTCAAGCGAGAAGGCTTGAGGGGAATTGTGTAAAGAGTGTTGTAATGGCATTGAAATACTCCCAAAAATCAGGGATTGAACAGCCACTAGGATTCTCGGAGAATCGGCTGGCTGTAAGACCTAGGCAAGCTATAAGAAAATGTATATGTGGGAGGCAGGACGCTGCTTAGTATGCATGAAAGAAATGTTTGCTGCGTGAACACTAAGGTGTTAGGCAAGACATGAAAGAAATGTTTGCTGTGTGAGCACTAAGGTGTTAGGCAAAACATGAGAGAAATGTTTGCTGCGTGAGCACTAAGGTGTTAGGCAAGGCATGAGAGAAAGCATTGCTGTGTGAGCACTAAGGTGTTAGGCAAGATTTTTCTGGAGCAAGTGAATGCTGTTTGTTGATTTTGTCAAACAGTATACAATCATGGAGCACTAGATCTATTCTAAATATTGCAAGTAATATGTGCAATAAAGAACTCATGATTTATGTTTCTGAGTTTGATTATGAAGTTGAGGATAAAGTTTTATTATTATTTTTCGTTTTCCTTGAAACCCGGTGTGGTAGTCGAAAACTCAGGTGTGATCCATAACGACTTGCGAGAAATTCTTGAAGGGCCAGAAAGGGTCAAAATAGAGATGACGAAGCAAGCGAACTGCTAAAAAGTATGAACACCGAGGACGGTGTTATTTTTAAAGGGGAGGAGGATGTAATATCCCTCATTGTATCCCTATTATAATTGTGAAAATAATTATGAATTTTGTAATTGGCCATGGTGAGGAGCTGAAGGCCAAGGTCCCACCTTGTTTGTAAGTGTTGTATTACACTTAGAAAACTTTACGCATCTAAACGATGACAACGATATTGGACCATTCTAGTGCTACTAGCACAAGAGCAAAAGTAAATTAACGAAACTAGAGCCTTAGGAATAAGCCTTTATCTAGGCGATGAAACTAAAGAAAAGGAATGCAAAGGAATGTCAACTAAATATATATAGACAGATGTTAAGTTTTGTTTGAGATTTATAAACGTTATAACCATTATATGAGAAGAAAACTATTACCAATTACATGGTAATTTTATTAAGAGGCACTTATTTGTCGTGTATTTATGAAAATACAATTGATGTAATATGTATAGAGTTGAATTGATGTATGGTTATCCTTTTTATAAGTTCGCCTTACTCATTAAGAAGGGACACGATCCTTAATAATAGGATTGTGGTTGTTAGTGGATCCTCTCAACAAAAGCCGTGTCTTGACACAAGGGCGCATTACCTTTTAAAGTTAATGTTTTCAAGTGAAGGAAGATTGGATACTAGTTGGACTGGGATGCCATTACTGGTTTTAAGATTTGCCTCTTAGTGGAACGACCAGTCAGTTGAATAATGTTCCCATTTGTCTAAATAAAAATGACAGTTGTCGCTGGAATTGAGGGCTAGTTATTTTTAGTACCCCGTCATCGATGAGGAGGGGGAGTTGGCGCGGGCTGAGTCCCATGTTTGTGAATATAGCCTCTGCAAAAGGGAAGAACGGGGGGAAGGAATGGAAGTTGGGGAAATTATCCGTGTTTGTTCTGGATGGGCGATCCCCACTCTGGATGAGCAATGTCTGTGTTGCATGAGCAGATTCGGCGTAAGGTATGAAAACTTTTGCATTCCTTGAATTATAGATCTTTGTTTGTGATGCTATATCGCTGGTTTTGAGATCTCTATAGTTTAAAGTTAAATCGTTGAATTATAAATCTCTGTATTTGGAGTGAGATCGTTGGACTTTAGATATTGTATTCTGATCGCATGCATTTAATTTTCTATAGACCTCCGCCCTCATTGGTCTCTCTATTTATATAGTGAGTTCTGAACCGAAGCTCGGTGTTTATTAACTGTCCCGAATCGATTGAGGATCTTTAGTGTGTCCCTCACCAAACTTCATCTCAGGCGATTCTGCAATAATCGACCTAGAGATCGAATCAAGGTTTTGTGAGAAGTTTCTTCATCACCGTAGGCTAAGAATTATAGGCGATCCAGAGTCATAGTTAATTAATGTTCAGAGCGTTTAGATCTAGTGATCGTCTCTGACAGGGATTAGTTTGGGTTTATACCCTTTGATCGATAGAGCTGGATTCGTGATATTTTTGCTCCAGTTTTTCATTCACGGCCTGATAGAGTATTGGGAAATAATATTTCATCATTTTTATGCATACACATGGAAGGAAGGGAGGGAAAAAGAAAAGAAAATGACAGTAGTGAAAGGGGGCATTAAACACTGAAATAAATTGGGGGTTTACAGTTTTTCATTTCCCCGTTGAGCATAGAAGCGAGAGGTCAGCAAAACGCTAGATCCCATGGTCTGATTCCCAGTTCATAGATATATTAAATATGTTCTATTGGAGAATTCCAGAAGTCTTACGAATTATCACTAGCCCTGGAACCTCTGCGATTGGCGTGAGCAGGATCGGGCTTATGGAGTCACTGTTGTTACTGCTCGTGGGTTATTCTGGTTGCTAAGTATGGTAAGATTGTGGTCGAAAGGCACTGAGAAGGTTTCCATAGGATTAGCTATATATTGCATATACACTGTGAGTAGGTATGTTCCGTCGATCCCTGCAGAGTATTATTTAATATAGTTCAATAAATATGGTGTTCCGTTATGTTGTTAGCTGCGAATGTAAATCTGGGGATGGAAAAGCGCACAACTTGATCCCAGGATTTCAACCCAAATATAGTTTAGCTTCATGATCTACGTGATTAAAAAATAGAGTATTCCTGTGATGAAAATTCATGGTCTGAGTTTCAGTATGTTGTAGAATCAGTGTGGTCAAACGGTAGTTTCCTGTACCTTGCCGCTGGTAAGAACTCTGCCGCCATATTATGCATTTAATCATTTAGACATTAATTCTTCTATGAGTGTTGTGCAAAGTAGGTAAAGACGGTTCATTGTGGAGTCGATCTTTGTTGGTCAAGGGTCGAATATATTGGTATAGTCATTATATATATATTATGTTAACTAATTCATGTACTGCGCTGGAACCCTGCGAAAATGTTATAGCCTGAGATATGTGAATTCTTTTAGTGCAGTTAATTTATTGTTGAAGCTCTGTCTCGTGTTACACCTTCGAATAATATCGTAGGCCTGTATATTTACTCATTTATGATCTCTGTATATTTTGTTATTGGGTAGATCGCATCGGGGTATTGGAATCCTGGTGTACTCTATTTTATCCGCTACTCAGCATATCAGGGTGGTGATGCGTTGCACTCTATACACTCTTCCTTGATATGGTATATCTATGCAATGGAGATAACTAGAAAACAACTGATATAATGAATATACGCATTGGTAAGAGACTGTTGTACAAAGGAATTGGTAAGTAATTTCTGCCTAAACTGTTTGTTTACATCCGGAGTAAAGGAGTCCCAATATACGATAGCTGCACAACTCATTCAATAGATTTTATTGATGATCTTTAGTAAGACTCTGTTAAACCTTGAGTTTTCAGCGTTGATCTTGGGAAAGGATCTTTTTTCTATTTCATCATAATTATATTTTATATTCCGTTAATCTCTGTAAAAACCTTAAACCAAATCAGTTTGATCTCTAGTAAGACTCTGTTAAACATTGAGGTAAGACTCTGTTAAACGGATAGAGGCTAGTTGCAGTAAGTATTAACTTTAGATACACCTAATTACTTATAGAGATATATCTCTGATGTCGATAGGCATTGACGCTATGGTTTATATTTATTATAAACCCGAGATTGATCCCGTATCTTGTGGAGAGTTCTGCTAGTTTTAGTTACTGGAGATAGCTTTTCTAAAATAATTATTGTTGACATGGGGTTTCTGGAGATGCAATATAATCCCTTCATTTCAGGTAATATTTCGAAATGAGCATATATATATATTGTTGTAGGATGAATGCGATCTGGGTGATCACCGTAATCTTTTAAAAATCCAGTAACATGAGGAAGGAAAGCCTCGCTGTTGAATTCTGGTGAGATGTTTTGTAAGTTATTTATTCATCAAAGATAGATCGTGTAATTGTTTGATGACAGCTTGAATGTCTGGAAAATTGCCCTCTAAGAGAGAGGTGGTTGAGGAAGTAGATTGTAAATGATGCAAAAACTTATGTTGCACGGTGTGACTTGTTTTATGAGAAATAATACGAGAGGTGACTAATCTTTGGTGGACGTAGCCCACATAGTGGGTGAACCACGTATCATATCTGCGTTTATGTGTTGTCTCACATGTATGTTAACGTATCATATCTGTGTTTATGTTCATGTCATGTTGTGTGTTCATGTTAATGAGGTTTATGTTTTGTTTTGTGTTTATGTTAAATGCTCATATGAGTGAATATGATTACTGTGATTTTTGTCTTTATATAAAGTGTATTCCAAAGCAAGTTTGCGTGGATGAATGATAATTCATTATTAATTTCATATTGCCCAAATGATGACCATGAAATATGTAACTATGGTATGGGTTAAGACATTTTCAGTCTTCGCAAATGGGCAATGATCTAATGAAGAGGTTGAATTTTTGGATAAGAATTTTTTGGGGTGGTTACAGATGCACCTTGATGAACTGATCAAGCTGGTATACTCATAATTTGAAAAATGCAAAGTTTCACCCCTCAAAATTGCCTTTGAAACTTCTGGATCTTCTTGATAGGATCTCGAACTAGGGTTTGACAAATCCCACCCTTTTTCCCAACCAAAAGGTTCGATGAAAAGTTCTAAACTTCCATTTTTCTAAGGAGCTTCCAACCGTGGTCACAGACTTCAGAAATGCCAACTTTTGTAGAAGCCCTAATATTCCACCTTTCCGATCAAAATCCCGAACTAGGGTTTGATCAAGCCCAACCTTATGCCCAACCAAAAAATTCAATATTGGTCTCTAAATTTCGATTTTGATGAGGAGCATCCATTTGTGGTCTCCGATACAAAAAATTCCAACATTCTCTGAAACCCTAAATTCCCGGAGCCATGAATGAAGGTGCTCAAAATCCAATTATGTTTTGACAGAAATATGGACCTGATTGTTTCTGGTGTAACTATGAAATTTTAGATCTATAGGATCTGAACATTTTTCCTATGGTATCCTGACCTGTTATCTTTCCAACCCGATAGATCTGACCTCAAATGGATTCTCTGAGAGAGAGTTATGCCAAGTGTCGCAACGTGACCTATTTATGGGATAAAAACAGAGAGCGAACGTGTCCGGCATGCCATGTGTCACTGGTTCAGTTTCAGCCTCCAAAAACCTTACCTGAGAAAGTACAGTCCATGCCCTACCTGTCACTCTTTATGAAATTTCCTTTAGAGCTTCCTAGCCCAAGTTATGACCTTTTTTCCTAGGTCACCTGTTTATGACTGAGATCTGGAAGAGGCAGAAACCCTAGATTGTACAGATCATAACGCACAAAGTACAGCGAATTAGGGGCTCTCCTTTGGACGCAAGGTACATGGGGATCTTAGCTTTGACCTATAATATTTTTAGATCCTGAAACCTCTCCAAAATGGATTTATAGTGAAAGTTCTACGATGAATGGTTTTTTCTTTATAAAGCCCTAGCTTCGCAAGTGCAACAAGTGTCATAAATGCCATGTCATGCCTTCTTTCAGGCTAGCTCTGATACCATGTTAGTTTTTTCAAAAATTTCAATCTGATCTAGGATCTTAAATGAGAGAATAATATGTACAACATATCTACAACATATCAATCATGGACACAATAATGCAAGCACACAAGAGACACAGAGTTTCACCGGGGAAAACCAAGAAGGTGAAAAACCCCGCAACTTCCTCAGAGATAGATAGAGAAATGATACAACCCAAGTACAAGAGATAGTCCTCCTATCAGTAGATTCTCCTCCACAAGTGCGCAACTCTCTAATGAGAGTATGAATGATCAAATAGAGTGCCTTCGCACTCTATTTATACTTGACTTGACTTTCTTAATAACCTTTACTTGGTCGTCCTTAACTTAACCACATAACATAATGTTGACAGGGACGACCCCCAATAGGGTGTTCTAATAACCCTTTTACCCACATGATTTATACAGGGCCAACCCGAATAAGGTGGTCTAATAACCCATCAAGTATAAGTTATGACACTTACAATATAAATGATTACACTTCCGTATAGAGGAATAATAACATCTCTATAGGAATACAAACACTTATGTATAGAGGAATAATAACATCTCTACAGGAATACAATATACATATATGAAATACATTCCAAAGTTACAAATACATCAACACAAGGTAGGTACCCTCTCGAAAAAGAAGCAACATAGGAAAGAGGCATAACTGAACTAGCCTCCCTCACGCCTCACCTTGTTCAGCTCTCGCCGTACACAAGCAAGGAACATCTGATCCCAAGAAAAGCAGGTCCCAGTCATGACATGATGAACCATCATCCTTTGTCCCCCCAACAAACGATGAGGTGCCTATGCACCAAGCACCCTCAAAACACAAGCCACCACCGCCTGCATCTCCGGCTCTCGCAGATCCGAGATACTCAGTGCGTTATTCTGTGCACGAGCCCCTTGAACACAAAATCTCTCAAGGAGATCCTTTATATCGACACCAGTCAGAATCTTGGGCTGGGTATCCCCTATCTCTCCCAAACGAGGCAAACCGGTAAGGAAATATACATCAGTCAAGGTGAGCTCCAGTCACTCACCCTGCATAATAAAAGTTAACTCCTCTGGGTTCCAGAAGTCAATCAACTTGTTCAGCAACTCTTTGATTGAACGCATAAGAGGGATTTGAGTGAACTTCAGTAGTCCACCCAAAGCCAAGGCCGCCCGCACATGCGAGCTCTCCCGAATGCTCTCCATCAACCCCTCATCAATCTCCCTCTCCCTGCATGATGCCTGCGGCCTCCTGAGCATCCTACCAAACCAACACAAAAATTTTCTTAGAAAAATATTAAACAAATTTTTCCCAGTCAGCGATCCAGATTGCGTCTTTCGGCACCCATAGCTGCGATGCACATCGTGGCTGTAAGCCCTCATAGCCGCGATGCACATCGTGGCTTTCAGCCCTCACAACCATGATGCGCATCGCGGATGTAATCCTCCACAGCCGCGATGCACATCGCGACTGTAAGCCCCCACAGCCGTGATGCACATCGCAGCTGTAAAGCCCATACCCGCAATGTGCATCGCGTGAAAAGCCCCATAACCCATGATATTCCGCATTGGCAATCCAACATGGAATATTTACTACTTCTAAGACCCCGAGGCGCACCAAAAAGAAAATAAATTGAAAGGCTAAGGAAAATAGGCTTACCTGAAACTCGCGGAATGGAAAACTGTCAGTCGAATCTCCCGAAAATTGAGAAAATGCTCTGACTAAATCAAATTACTCTATAAAACTCAACGGTGAAAATGACACTTGTCATATTGGGTCCACTAGCTATTTATAATAATTTGACCAATATTTAATCAACCATTTAGGCATCACATGACGTCCGTTTTCCAAACCGTTGGAATCAGTGCAGCGAGAACTTCACGATAGTCCACTCCTTTTTTCAATTCCACCATGTCCTGTTTTAGGCATTTTTTACATGCCCCTTGTCACCTCGGTTTGCATGCCACATCGGCCGTTCTTCATTTTTGACATTCTTTATGTTGCCAGATTCAATTTTTCGCACTCGTGATGATGCCTGAGATCATTTCTCTCTCTCACCTCCATATTTTTTTGGACATTTTTTCACACACTCGTTTCCTTGGTTTGCGTGCCACATTGGTCGTTGCCCATTTTTTACGATCTTTATATCACCGGATTCAGTTTTCCGCGCTCGTGACAATGCTCGAGATCATTTCTCTCTCTCACCAATACCTTTTTGTTCAGTATAATTTTATCCCTTTTTTCGGGCTGAGCAATTCCTTTACGAAAAAGGCACATAGGGAGTTTCTTTTAAGCTCTTTTATGACTCCTGAAACAATTAAAAGATCACCGAGCAATTCTGATTCCTTTTATGCTTGCTAAAAGTATCTGAAAGGGCGTCTACTTGGTATAAGTTTACCCCTTTTCCGGACCTTGTAGACTAATTACGAAAAAGGAATACTCTAGTCACATCGGCTAGAAGAGTTCTCCATTTGCATCATTTTATGTTTTTTGGGCCTTGGAGACTAACATACGAAAAAGAAAACTAATGGAGTCTACTTACCGCTTTCAGACTCTCTAAAATTGAAAGCAACCATGAGCAATTACCGTCTTAGGCTTGTACAAATCCATAGGACGGTATTCCTCCACCAATTCAGAGTCTTCTTATCGTTTTCAGACTTCTTAGACATGAAAGCACCCACAAGCATGAACAGTCCTGGGCTCGCATAAATCAACAGGTCAGTACCATTTTAGAGAAAACTTTTATCCCTTCTTGGATCTCATTAAAACTACAAAGAAGGACCCAATGGTGCTTTTCGGCACCACAACAGATCATGTCTACTCATATGGAAGCTTCCCCATTTTGGTCGCCTTTGTTTAGAGCATTTTGTAGTATGTCACCCTGAGAGTCCCCCAATAGCATCCATCAGCTTGTCCCCCTAGAGTCACTCTAGTCTACAATACATACCCCTGATAAGCTATGATCCCCACACCTAAAAAGTTAGTTTCCTATGCTTCCAGGTCAACAATGTCATCATGCTCTGAACAAAGGAAGTTTGAGTCCACCCACTCTATGACCCCAGTTATTCCCCATCCCCACAGTATGTCAGTCCTACAATCAGTACTATCACACTTCAGTTGTACACCTCACGCTCCTATCAAGGAAACACCATTTCGTTGGTAGTTGCAAGTCTCCCTTTGTCGATTCCAACCAAATCTATTCCAGAGGATAGACCCAGAGGTCCCTGTTCCTTGGACTCATCACCATTAGTGATGATTTCCTACGAATCATTTTGAAAGGAGTCCTCAGTGCCTCTCCAAATGATTGTTTCTCACATGTTTGACTTCAACACCTTGATTGCATCGTTGAGACTCGTACAGGGTATAGGTCCTTTCAGTTATTTGTTGAAGACCCCGGATATCACCTGACTCTAACACATTTGAGAGTCTAATTGAGGAAATAACCAGTTACACATTCCTATGGATATTCGGGTTGCGCTTGGTGACAATTTTCAGATGTACCGTAGTTTTATACTCCCTCGAGTATACAGTCACATATACTCCTCAAAATTTGACTCATAGTCATTGATGACCTATAGATGTTGGACACCTTCAGTTTCAGCAGTTCATCAACCCTTCTCATACCTTATTCAGAACGGTTGTTGCTTTTTTCCAGTGTATCAGTTATTCAGATTAGTCATGGTATGACCATGAGTATGTCCCAACATTATGTCCCCTCTGGAGCATTATGATGTACCAGTAGATTTTTATGTTTTTTTTCAGGTCCCCCTTCGTGGGCCTAATTTTTATGCATATGTCTTGATATGAGCATGGGTATGCCCGCCTCGTCCATTATCAGAGATTATTCCTCGTTTGAGGCCATGTATTTTTTCAGTTTTTGCCGCTTCCAAGGGACCTTTGTTCCATTTTCCAATTGGTCTCTTCTCTTCTCCAAGCCCCAGGGAAAAGACAAAAGAACTATGATGTCTATCGGCCAAACGATGAGCTCCTACCCTCACACATCAGGGAGCAATCTGTTAACACCCAAAAAGTGCTCACTAGCTCATTCCCTTATTCACATGACCCATTTTTCCACTTTTTCCACCATTTGAGCCTCTAAAACCTTTAAAAGGTCACCAAAAAGACCATAATACACATTTTTTCCCCTCAAAATATGTATTTTTCCTCAAAAAACACAAAAAACCCTAAAAAAGGATCCAAAATTCCCAAAAATCAATTAAAAGGGAATAATATTCAAAAAAGGAAAAAGAGGGAAAAAGAGACCTAAACCATGTTGGTCAATACCATTGGTTTCCTTAAACCATAATGGTATTCCCCATCACCAAAAAACTATAAAAAGGTGATAGGGGCTCCTCATTATTCATCCACATTTCATCCTATCCTTATGCTGCTAAATTCCCATTGAGAGCCATTTCCTCCCATTTCGAGTTTGAAGATCCCCATTGAAGCATTGGAGAAGAAGAGACCATTGGACATCAGAGCTGCTCAGAACTCACCATCCTCACCATTTGAGGTAATACAAAAGATCAAATTTTTCAATTTCTTGTTTTTCTCATAGATCTTATGGCTTATGTTCTTAAATCTAGTTTTTTAATTCTTTGCACATGTTAATGTTAGATGAGATTACATTAGTTTTTACATATTTTTATTGAGACTGCTGCTACTAGTTAGCAGGTGCATCCTTGCACATGCTTGGTTGAAAAACCAAGCA
Source organism: Larix kaempferi (assembly GCA_027924585.1). Lineage (NCBI taxonomy): Eukaryota > Viridiplantae > Streptophyta > Pinopsida > Pinales > Pinaceae > Larix > Larix kaempferi. Next base: position 90,440 of record BSBM01000345.1, on the reverse strand, counting down.
AAACCCCTCAGGTCACATTATGCTTACATTATAGGATTGATTAAAAGGTTTGAACCAATAAACACTGAAACCTTGGAAAGAGATAAGCGATTGTGTGAGATCTTCTCTAGACTTCAATGGATGGCACTTTTCAGGAAGTTTCATGGGTATAGTAAGGAATCGACCAAAGAGTCAACCAAGTCCTTCGATGGTGAGAAGGTTGTGATAGGTGATGTGCAGCTGGTATTGAATTAAGAGTTTAGTTCTCAAGCCACTGAACTCCCTCTGCTTGGTGAGAGATGGTTCAAGCACACTTCATTGAATAAGGTACCATGGAGGACATTACTAGCCAAACTGGTTCATGCACAAAATTTTACCAAAGGTATGCCCCTCAATATTTCTAAGGATAATTGGCAAAATGCATTAGCTCATGTGTGTCAATTTATAATGTGTGAAGGCTGGTATTGCAGTGTCCTTAGATATCGCATTCAGATTTTCATGGCATTAATTGGTGATACCCTTAATCTACCTCACTTTCTGCTTAGAAGTTTGACATCTATGTCTTCATGTTATCAAAATACCTTCAAGGATTCTCAAAGGGTTTTATGTCATTATGGTATTATAAGATTCTTAATTGAATTCCAACAACTAAAATTAGGCGATTTTTGGCATGAATTCTGCAAGAGAAACCATTTTGATGATGTCCCTACCATAATGGTCAATTCACATGAACAGGCTACTCATGATATTGAGTCCCAGTCACCTTCAGTTTCAGTAGAATTAAAATTAGTTAGCAGAGGGTTCGATCAGGACTCGAATGAAAATCTTGATGGAGTTGATGATGTGGATATATGCATTGTCATAGAAGATCTAGTCATTCAAATCAATGAATTACCCCATGTGCAGTTATTTTCCCAAACTCATCACACGACTGAACTTATTCAGGATGCCACTGTCGGTCCTTCTCTCATTTTGAACCCTGACAAAGACTCTCTTATCCCCAACAAAGAAACCCTTCTAGGGACTCCAACCATTAGTTAAGCACTAGGGTTTGTTTATTGTCGTTAGGACGTGAAGGGTTAAGTAAGTCATTATACTACTCTAGTTGACCACTTTCTATTGTCTCCCCTACACAACAATTTGTTGAGCGATTCTAACGCTATTCCTTAGAGAACTAAGCTTCTAGATTTTGATGAACTTTTAGATATTATCACTAATAAAGCCTTGTAAAGTCTAGGAGCAGTTTGATTCCTAAATGCTTTGAATCAATTGAAAGATGTTGTTGACAATGCAGCTCCTAAAAATCCCAGTCATCATTCTATAGGTAATGGTTATGGGTTTATTAGTGCAAGGCAAGGGGAAGTTAGTCAAAATGAGGTTATATTGCAAGAAACCACCAACAACACGGGTAAAGGAGATAAATTGACCAAAATTCAGTCAAATGGTAAATGTAAGGCTTAACCAAAACATAGTGAAGAGGCTCGTTGGGATCTTCAATAGGTTGCAAAAATCATTACCGTCAAACAACAAGCCCAACTCTTGTCTCGATACACCCAAAACAAGAAAACAAAAGTTAAGGAGTGAGTGGTGAAACAAGACTCTATTCTGGTGATCGATATTGCAATGAAGACTTATGCACACCCAAGGAAATTGTTGTGTGCGACAAACATAAACTTGATGGGTCAGCTGAGCAACCATTCCCAATGCAAGGTGACAAGAATATGAAATTAGGTTGCAACTTTAAATATCAAGATTTAATAGATTATTATCAGGAAAAGATTTACTCAATCGCAGACCATATTGATTATCTTCAAGATCAGATCACCCGACTTAAGGCATATAAAATGATATTAAATGAACAACATCAAATGAAATCAATGAGTTAAAAAAGAAATTAAAGACTTCCAACAATGGTACAGTTCACACTTCAGGTGTTAATATTTTTGTAAATCCCAATCCTCCATAATCTACCAAATCAAAGTGATCAAAGCCATGATTCCATGCTTTAGTTTACTGTATATATGATTTTTGCGTTATGCTTTTAGATGAAGGTAAGTCATATTTAGTTCTTTTTATTTTTAATTCTGTTTGGTTTGTTAATTTATTTTTGTGTGTTTATTTTTATAAGAAGTAGTTGCAGAATTGAAGATTCTGCATCCAATTCATTCTAATATATTTAATTTATTATGTTCTTCTTTTAATAATTTGTTCCTTGTTTATCTTAGGGTGAAAAAATGCAGAAGTTAGAAGGGATCTACTTTTGATCGAAAAGTCCTAGCTGGCAGGAAGCATTTTAATATTGGGGAATATTGCTAAAAGTTTACTCCTGTAAGATCAATAATTATTTCTTGGTCTTTTCTCTTTGAACGTATCGATGATCCCTTTTGTAAAGCTAGAATAGTTTGTTAGTAGTTTGAGATAAATAAGGGATAAGACAATCTATGACATTTCCAAATTTTGGTATTCGATTCTCCTATCTAGAGTTAGATCTAAACCTTTATTATAAATAATGTTAGAGAGACTATAGAAAGGAGGTCTTGCTGGAAACTAGTGTGTGTTTATTTCAGACACAATGACTCTTACTTCTACAAAATCATCATGAGTAATATTTGTGAAGTTTTCTCTGTATGTTCATTCATGTTTTGATTTTACTATTATTGTCATTATGTTTGTGAATTTGTGGTAAACAATCTTGCCTCTGTGCAGATTCATTACCTAAATTATACAGTTGTTCGATTATCTGATTATCATCAATAGTCAATATTTACTGTTTATTCCACCACTTTTAAAACCGTTGATATTGCTGCATCAATATATTTGTCGTTAGCTTGATTCGATTTCGGTATCTAGCATGATGCTTTATTAAACATTTAAATATATGGTTGTGTTTAATTGGTAAACATATTTGTTCTAATTAAATAATAATCATGTATTTATTTGTGGTTCCATGCTTGATTAACAATATAGATTAATCTATCTTGTTATAAGACTAAATTCAAATTAGTTACTTGATATTCGTTGGTAATTGTTTCGTTTCTGTTATTTGTTCAAGTGTTAGAATTGCATGCATGTGAATAATGGAAAAGTATTACTTATTTTATAACAGAATTGATTGATTCCAGCCTCTTTAATCAAATATCTTGATCAATATTAGAAAGTAGTAAGTATTTAAGATTTGATTTCTTTTAGGTGCGAATTTAAATAGTGACTTTAACTCAGATCAATTTGGCCTAAATCAATACACTGGGAAGATATGATGCAATTATAGTGTTTCTATTTCTAGTACATTTGAAATATATGTGTTTATTATTAGATTAAATTGTTATGTTATTATAATTTGATCTTATTTAAATAATTTAGCTTGTTTGTCACAGCCTTGATAGTATAGGTTTTTTTCTGAAAAATCAATCTACAGAGTATATCAATATACATGGGATCCATACACTGAAGTGTATATTTGTATAAAAGTAATAATTACTTACCTTTTGTGTGTATGTATATATATATATATATTATTTCTAATCATTAAGTTAGCATTCATAGGTTTTGTTCTTTTTTTTAAGCTACTAAGTTAGGAATAATGATCAGCTAATTGAGCAGTAAAATCCATGAGGATTGATCATTTCGTGACGAATTGGGGTTATTAGACACCTTCGGATCGGATCAATTCCTCCTTGTTGACGCAAGTGCACAACTTCCGTGTAAATAAGCCTCTCTTACACAATCATAGATATCTTTACAATACTACAAGACACAACCGTATTACAATGCCTTTTACAATGGTTTTACAAGGCATTTTTTTCCAAAATTTCGCTTGGGGGGTGCTTCCCTTGAACCCCCACTAGGGGGCCTCCCAAAAATAGTCACCTCCCCCCTAAACTCCCCATGGATACTATAGTGGGGGGGGGGGAAGCCCCCCCAAACCCCGCATCATGGGTTGGGATCCAGACACAACTGAAACATGACATCTAAATCAACAAGATCATGCTCCAAAACAAACATTAATATGGTCAAACAATGGTTTTCCATGTTCTCCTAGTTATGCCAAGCATGTTCAACAACAACATTCTCCTAGTTATCTCAACCATGGTCAACACCAACGTTCTCCTGGTTATGTCAACCATGATGCAATCAATTCAGCCATGCCTAAACAATGGTCAACCATGGTTCAAAGTCTACCTTGGTTTAACATCAACTATGGATTAAAGTCAACCACGTTGAAACACGGTATAAATAATTCAAGTTATATTATTATTATTTATTTATGTATATATTTATTTTCTATGTTTTCATTTATAAATTATTTTTACTTTTTAATAATAATAATAATAATTCACCAATCCTTCTTCACACATTGACCATTAACTAGCAAAGCCACATTTTTATAAGTTGTTGATATACGCCGATCAACGTATATAAACAACTTTTGAATGTTTGGCCAAGCTTACGTCTATTGACATATATCAACCACTTATAAAAATGTGGTTGTGCTAGTATAACATTAGTTATTAATAGATAGTGAATTAGTAATAATAATAAATGAGCACAACCACTTAACTTGTGGTCGGTAGGTCACAATTTAAGTGCCATGAACAAGTTACTTGTTCTCTATGGGTAGTTGCACGATTACCCATTATCCATCAACTATGAATTATTCATGCATTAGCTAACATTTATCCATGCATATATACCAATTATTTGTGATAGTCTTTTCTTTTATAATTGTTTATTTGAATTTGGAATGACTTCCATAAAATCAATATGGATAGTACACTTGTCTCATCCTTGCAATCTAAGAAAAGAATAGGCACTAGTCCACCCCAAATTCTAATCTATAAACACCTATCGATGTGAATAGAAAAAAAATGGGTGAGTAACTCACGATTTACTTGGATGCTATTCCATCGAAGGAATCATAAGAGAGAATTTCATTTAATGGTTCAATTGGATTCCAAATTGAAAAATCTTCTTAATCGAATAACAATTTTATTATCTCTCGCATAAAAAAAAAATTATGTTTGATTTTTGGTTCCTGTTGGGTAAATTCCTGTCAACTCAGAGCTCAGACCTTTGTTATTCCTAATTTTTTAAATTCTTGGTGTGTTATCTATTTTAAAATGTAATGATTCTTGTGCAAAAGAGTATCGTGGTGTGATTCAAACTACCGTGTTTCATGCAAATATTGCTTTAAAAAATGGTGGTGGATTCCAATTTCTAATGACACATTTTCTATTGTTTTAATTGCAAGTTATCTTTCAAGCATTGGATTTCCATATGGCTCTGTTGGCTTGGTTTTGCAACCAAGCTTTGTGCACTGGGAACCTATCAACAATGTGATACCAGTTTCAATATAGAAGCAAAAACAATTATAAATCTGAATCTAACATGTGCATAACAATAAACTTGAAAAGATTTAAGAACAAGAACAAGAAACAAAATAAAAAATGACTTTTGTATTATAATACCTCAAATGTGAGGATGTTTGGTGTTGAGCAGCTCCAAGGTTGAGATGCTCCAGGCTCCAATGGTCTCTTCTCCAAGATTGCTACAATGGTCAAAGAACTCAAGAGATATTTTGACAGCATGAGGATAGGATGATGGATGGATGGAAAGTGAGGAGCTCCTACCACCTTTTTATAGTTTTTGGTGGTGGGGAATACCATTATGGTTTTGAGGAAACCAATGGTATTGACCAACATGGTTTAGGTACCTTTTCCCTCCTTTTTTCCTTTTTTGAATATTTTGAATATTTTTATTCCCTTTTTAATATTTTTGGGAATTCTGGACCCTTTTTGAGGGTTTTTTTATGTTTTTTGAGGAAAAATATTCATTTTGAGGGGAAAAAGGGGCGTATCATGGTCTTTTGGTGACCTTTTGATGGCTTTAGAGGCTCAAATGGTGGAAAAGTGGACAAATGGGTCATGTGAATAAGGAAATGAGCTAGTGAGCACTTTTTGGGTGTTAACAGGCTTGGTAATCCAAATATTCTTTTATCTACTCATCCACTATAGCTATCAATATATTGATTCTTCTCTTACATGTGTCTCATATTTTCTAAATGACAATAGCTGGAGTTGGTTACATTTATTTAGGGATGTCAGGATCATGGCTTCCAAAATTGGAAGGCTTGTGGGTGTCATTGAATTTGAAGCTATTTTTTTTCCAAACATATTTAAGAGGAGGTTTTGTGGAAATTTGTAATGTTGTAAATTTAAATAGAATTAACTAAAATAATATGGGTAGAAGAAGGTTATAGTTAAGGTTTTAATTATGTGATGCCCATATTTATACAATATACATTGGTGTACATATGCTACTTAGTGCATATAATATACAAACAATTTCCTGTACTTAGTTTAGTTTAATGTTACAGAATTTCCCTCCACAATCAATACTTCCCCCATTAACAAAAAACTTGAATGTTTTTCACTGGATACTGTAATACCTCAATTTTGACCCTTATGAAATAATGGCTTTTAATGTAAATATTGTATACATGTGATGTATGTTTCCCTAGCGTGGAGCTCAAGGCCAAGGCTCCGCTAGTGTATGTTCGGATTTTATTTAAAATGGACAAGCATTTGACATTTTGTTATCCATGTGCTATTAAGCCATGGAATATTGTAAATTGATGTAAATATTAATATTGCAATAAAATACCAAAACTGGCTATGGAAGCAACGAATGAGAAGGGGCCATGTGTATTCCACTAGGGAGTGGGGATGGGGTTGTGGGATTGAACCATAGGCTACCAAGTGCCATTTTGAGAACCCATTTGACTTTCCCTGCTGACATTTAATTCTGTTGTAAGGAAGTTGTTGAAGAATTCAATCCATGGCTTCAATGGAGCATGGGCAACCCAGAAATTCGTATGCAAGGTATCGGCTCTATTTTTCTTGTACCACAAGTCACTCTACCTCATGGGAATTGGTTCTTCTTCATTCGCATTCCATTGTTGAACATCCCAGTATCAGGTTTCATCCATTATGAATGCTCAGTAGTGACAAAAACCAGAAATCACAACTTTGCAAGAACCCACATTTTGAAGTGCCATAAATGTCTAGAATTTGGTATTGACAGTAAAATCCAATGGGGGATCCATAGATATTAACCTTGGGGATAATTTGAGAGTAGTAGATACCCATAATTCCATAGAAAACCCCAGTTTTTATAGCCCAAAATTCCAGTGACGAGATTGAGTTATTTGATCACCGAATTGAGAAATTCCAAGTGTGAATTCTAGAACAGAGGTTGGGAATGCTTGATAAACCCAGTGAAGGCTGGAATCTCAAGGATTTAGCATCTTGTACCTTTCTATGCCCATCATTAAGAGAACTGAAGGGAAGGGATGCCTAAGGGACTGTGCAACAGAGAAGGGTATCTTCCTTGTGTTGGGTGTGGTAGGTACTATGGGTGCCTTGACTATTTGAATTATCTTGAGATTCCTGTAGCTCTGTGGTTGAGCTCACTGGATTATCATTTCCCTCCTTTGTCTTTTGTATGTTTGATAAACCCAACTGTGTGTTGGATTAGCATAACTTTTGAGTGAAACCATGGCTGTGAGTGAGCCCATCTAGCTCCTCCTTAGTGGATACACAACCCAGCTTGGGGGTGGTCTCTCAGCTGAAAGGATACAGGCTGGAAAGAGACCTATGGTTGGGTGGATTGTTGCTATCACATAGACAACTGTTTGGACAGCTTCATCTCAAAGATAAGTGTTCTCTGTGGTTTAAATTATATGCATTCTTTGTTCTACAATGTGTTAGTTTTGACTTATAATTGTTCATGTTGATGAAATGAAAGGCATCCGGTTTTATGCAATGTGATAATTGATAACTGTTATATGCATGATGAAACTGTGTGTATATATAGTGTATTATTTTCGCTGTGTTTGTTGAGTATGAATATGTATACATAAGTTTTTATTTATCCATGAATTTCTTAGTAATGTATGGGGTTGAGATTACCAAATAAGCTCGGTATGTTTGGTCATGTTTCCTCCCTTGCATCAGATTGACGGGAGGGGACGTGATAGATACAAAAACATATTGAGGCACTCTCCTAATTTTTAATCAATGAAATTATGTGTACTAAGGGCATAAACTAATATTTTGCATCAGTCTTGATCTTTTATTTTGTTGGTTCAAAAGGGCAAGGGGTAAGTGGTAGGGGGAGGGGGGTTAGGAGAGACAGAGAGTGAGAGGGGTAGGGGTTGGGGGAGTAGGAGAGATGGGTAGGGTTAGGGGCAGTGGGAGAGAGAAAGAGAGGGGTAGAGGGGGTGATTATGAGTGGGGAGAGTATGAGGGGGCTTAGGGAGAGAGAGGGGGATTAGGGTTAGAGAGAGAGAGAGAGAGAGAGAGAGAGAGAGAGAGAGAGAGAGAGGTTTTACTAGGTTGGGGGAGAGATAAAGGGGTAGGGGTAAGGTGTAGGTTGAGGAGTATGGGAGAGAAGGAGTGAGATATGGGGTTAGAAAGGGTTAGGAGGAAGAGTGGGGAGAGAGACAAAGATGAGGAGTGGGGTGAAAGGTAAGGGGAGTAGTAGGGGGGTGGGTGAGAGAGTGAGAGAGGGGGTTAGTTTGATTATGGAGATGAAAGGGGGGGGGGGGAGAGAGAGAGGGGGGGGGATAGTTGTATGAGTGTTATAGGTTAGACTTGCACCTCTCCGTCCGTGATCACCTTGAGCTGTTGATCACACAAAAGGACAACTTGGATGGAGGAGCATGTTGACCTTAGATGATACTTTGAACTCACTCCATTTCCTGACATTACTAGAAAAACCCCCAAAAATATCATTCTGAGATATGAGCGCTACTCTACCTAAAGAGACTAGTGCCCATACGCTACTCCAGTGTATAATAGTAGCGCCCATATCCTAGTATACGCTACTCCTTCTCAGCATAGTAGCGCTCATTATTTTAAACTCGATGAGCGCTAGTTGATAAGCACTAAAGTAGCGCCCTATATGCTACTTCACTGAACAAGAGTCGCGTACATCTTAAAAGATGATTAAAAAATAAATTAATTTCTCGAGGAGGATTAGTTGCTGGTAGTTTCCCAACTCCCCCAACTTTCTCCATAACCATACATCGACCTGAACTACTTCTCTAATCTTATAAATACAAACAAGATTAAAAGAGAAAGGTTAGATAGTAAGATGGATTAATGGAGAAACTTTGAGACATAGAGAGAATCTGGCATTGGAGGAGTTGATGCTGAAGATATCCAAGCCAGAGAAGAGCCAGAGCCCAGAATCAAGTTGCAGGAGCCTGTTACATAATTAGGTATACTTGTACATCATTTTACATTTGACAATAAAGGTTGAAGTGTCTTTCTTGTTCCAACTTAAATGTGTTCTGAAATGACATCTTGATTTGGATCTATTTTGGTCAATATTGAATGTTAAACATTGTTTTTGTTTCTTTCAAGCTTTATATATTGCCCAAAGTGCTTTGAGAAAGGTATTGTTGTTGCAGGTTTACTGAAAGGAAGGTGGATTTGGAGGTTGAACACAAGATCAAGTAAAGGCAAGGATCAAACTTCGATTGAAAGGTGTGTTCCCAAAATCCATAACTTATTTCTTATCGTAAATATTTTTGTAATATCATTAATACACTTACCTGTCACCCCAACCAAGTTGATAGCATTAGTTTCCTTGCTATAGGGTAGATGTGCCCGCCAACAAACTGGCGACTCCACTGGGGTAAGTTGAGTTTTGGCTCTAGGAAGCCTTGTTCTTGTTTTTCTTCTCAGATTGTTTTGACTTCTTTGATGTGTTAAGAAACCCTGTAGGTATCCCCTGACTGTTTCTTGTTGCTTTCATCAGTCTTTTGGTTTATTTCAAAGTCAGTTTTTAAGCTTTTGAGATATGAGCGCTACCCTATTGTACATACAGTAGCGCCCATACGCTATTGCGCTATACATACAGTAGCACCCATCTCTATAAGGGTGCGAGTTTCCCTACTGCACAGTAGGGTACACTTTTTGAAGCATTCTGTTTTTGGTTTGCTTGATTTTTTAGCCTTTTGGTGGTTTGCTGACTTTGCTTTTAGGTCTCCCCTACTGGTGTATGAGGTTTTTAACTTTTGTTTAAGTCATAGAACCTTTTCTTGAAGTATTTTTCCATCTTTTGAATCACTTGTTTTCCTTTGGAATGTTTGGACTGTTTGTGACCTTTTTGGAAGACTAGGTTGTGTTTTGTGGTGAGCACTTCCACTTTTTTAGACCCTGACTGCACATTGCTAGTTTACAAACCTGCATACTCTTGTATCCGCTGTTTGTGGCAACGTTGTCTGTTCTTTACCCATTCCATCCTTTGTTTTAGGGTTTGGTCCGTCTTAGAGCCTTTAGGGTGTCCTCTGATTTGGTTGATTTCCATTCTTCCTGGACTTGTTGTCTTTTTCTGGTTGCAAGTGCATTTAAACTGCTGTAGGCTGAGTCATTTCTCAGTTTCTTTGTGTTAGTAGGGAAGCTTGCTTGTCTACTTTTGCTTGGCATAGCGGTCTTTCCAGGGTTAGATACTTTAGGTCAGTCCTTTTTTGTCTTTTTCCTTTGTTTTGTCCCACTTTGTTTCCAAGTTTAGAGGCTTTTTCTTTGCAAAAAACCTGTAGATCAAGTCTTTTTCGAGCTAGTGTCTTGATAGATATAATCTTAGGAAATTTTTAGCCATACTTACACACATTGCACATAAGTTTTATTTTGCTTACCATTTTTATAAGTTCTTTTTCGTTTATAGAAAAAGCAAAAAAAAAAAATTGGTAGTTTAAGTTTAATAAGACTTATTTTTCTTGTTACAAGATAGCATAGGATATTTTGTAGAATTTCAAAAAAGAAAATGAAAAGAGATTTGTTGTAGAAAATTTTGATTTTATTGCACTTTTGTTTCCTTGTTGCAACCACGCCACACAAAAGCACTACCCTTTTTGAGTAATAACAGCCCTAAATTTTTTTTTAATAAAATAAAATAGAAACAATTTTTCTTTTTTAGGGATACACTACACCAACTAGTTTTGGTTAGGATCTTGAGTTTAAATCACCTTAAACCACTCAAGATCACACATTACGCAAAAATCCTAGTAAGACTATCACAGGTAAACCCACCTCACTCAAAACTTGCCTGGGATCTATGCAGTAGGTCATTGCAAGATCAGATTGTTGGGAATACTCCTCCTACTTTCTGTTCGAGCATACACTAGGATCGGATTGCGTATTGGGGACTCTTTCGAGTTTCAGGCTTAGCTACCCTGCCCACGCTTTCTGATTCGACCGGTGACTGTTCCCCCAGGAGTTTTTGGTGTTGTGGTATCCTTAGTATCTGACTCTAGGTTCATACATAGGTGACAGCAGAGGGTATATCTACTGTACCTAAGACAGACGTGGGAGGAAATCCCTTGCAGGTCTTTGGGAGGGCGGTTGGGTGATTCCAGCGCTTGCACCCTTAGTCATTGTATTGTGGACCCCGGGTAACTATCTTTCTTCCTTCATTGATCTGTTCTGGGCCCTCATCATCCTAGACTCTTCTTCGGAAGGCATCTTTGTTTGCCTGGTTTGTATACTTAGGACTTTTTAGTTGGCGTGCTGTTTGCCCCCTAGTTGTAGTGGCCACCAGGTTCTAGTCTGTTATTTTATATTTATAATCACGGAGAATCAAGAGCTTCGTAGATCGAGGGGGTTTCAAAACCTTCCACCACTTAGAACAGAACCTTTACTGCCAGCTAGACAACAGCGGGTAAACCCCAGTATTTCTTCAGAAACTACTTTTGAAATAGAATTTCCTGAAGAAATTCTTGCAACAGAAAACCTTGAAATAGAGGTTTCTGAGGAACCACTACCAGGTACCACAGATCAGCAACACTTTAGTACAATTGAGGTGGAAGATCTTACTCCTATGGAGTATAACACTCCTTTCAATCCTCCTTTGGCTAATACTAGAATTCCACTTATGTCACCTGTTGGTTTCCAGCAGTCCCATTTTAGTGCAGATCGTTCCTTGCCCGGACATCTGATGTCTAATCTAGGAGGTGAACAGGGATTTCCCCAAACTCCCACTTTAGGTATGAACACTAATATAGTAAATCCTTCTTTTACTGCTACACCAAGTTAGGCACAAACCACATCTATGTCTACTCCATCTTTCAGTTTCAACACTGGTACATTAGGTATGCCTAGTTCGACAACGATGGCATCTATTCCTACACCTACTGTTGGACCTAGCAGTACAGTTAACTGTGCAGCACCTCTTGCTTCTCAACCATTATATCAGATACCTAGTACTTGGATTTCCACACCTGTTATAGGACCAAGTGCTTCTGCAAACATGCCAGTCATGGGCACCATGACTACACCGTCCACATCAGCTTCTACTGGTCTCAATACCTTTGTAGGTCCTAACATGAATCAATGTAGTATGCCTGCAGGTAATGTCCCTTTTTCCTTATTCTCAGGGGGGGTAATATTTTTAACCAGCAATATGGTAGGGCTAACACCCAGCACCAGTGGACGACCCGCAGAGCACTAATCCACTTTCATATGGGTGGGAAAATTTTAATAACTCTTTCGCACAACAACAGATGGCAGGGGGAAACCCCTACCAACAAATAGTTGGGGGCAACCCCTATCAACAGCTGGTAGGTGGAAACCCCTATCAGCATATGGCCGGAAGCAATACTTATTAGCAGATGGTTGGGGGCAACCCCTACTAGCAGATGGTTGGGGGAAACCCCTACCAACAGTTCATGGGTCAAACTATGGGTAGTTCCCCTTTTGTGACCCCAACATATCAAGTACCGTCTTACCGATCTTGTCTACCATTTCTGGAAACTTTAAATTTTCCAAATCTTTCCAAACTGACTAACGATCCTGTGTGTCATAATGCTAGATGGCCATCAGTTCCCACCAAGCTATCTTCGGACATTCCAAAGTTCGAAGGAAAAGCAGGTGAAGACCATGGTGACCATGTCACTACCTTCCACTTATGATGTTCCTCAAATTCGTTAAATGAAGACTCCATTAGACTGAGATTGTTCCAAAGAACTTTAACCAATGCTATAGCCAAATGGTACATTGAGTTACCTGTAGCAACATTCTCTAGTTTTGGGGATCTCGCCACAGTCTTTTTGAATCACTTCCAGCTTCCTATTCAGTATGATGCCGGAACACACCTCTTGTCTACTTTTAGACAAAATAAATCCACTCACTTATCTGACCACATTCAGTAGTGGCGAAGATGGAAGAGGCTCATTAAGGCCAACATACCTCCGGAGTTCCTTCTTGAGTGGTACTTGAAATCACTCCTTCCTTATATTTCTAAGGAAGTAGCTACATCTGGAGTATCTAATGAGGAAGAAGCCATCCTACGGACTCAACAGTTAGACCTCGTGTATGCACAATATGGGTTACTGTATGAGATCATACTCGATGCACTGCGATCGAATACCGATCTGAGTAGACCAAAACCTGGACCACATGCTGACGGCATAGTGGATTCAGTTGACTCTGCAGCTTTCGAAGCGCTGACTAAACAGGTTCATGCCTTATCAGTCAAACAATCGACTGCAGATGTTTCTTCCATCACGACCTCTCCTTCTACTTCTGAGCCTGTCAACCAGGTTCAGAACAATCAAAAGGGCCCTCGACAGCCCAATAACAAAAAGAAGGGCAATAAAGGAGAGGGGAACCAACAAAATCCCAAAAAAGACAATGCCGAAGAGGGTAACAAAGAGGAAAAGAAGGTTAAGTTCCCTTGTAAACTTTGCAAGCAGAACCACCTTACTCACCAATGCCCTCTGCTTGAAGAAGCCCAGAAGCTCTTAAGAGAAAAGAAGCCTGTCGTCCTAAAAGATCCATTCCCTAAAGGGAAGGGCTCAACTTCTGTCACCTCAAAAACTGGGGGCACCACACATGATACGATTGATCAAACATTTATCAACATGGTTAATTCGGATGCACTCTTGCAAACTAGAGCCAAGAACTATACTCCGGAAGCACAGAAAAAAGATAAGGAGATTCCAGAATCTTCCACTCCACTTCACATACCTGTGGACCCAATGCCCAAGATTCCGAAAGGTGTCTTGAAGAGGGCATCGCACAATCCCAACACACGGGATGCTTCTAACTACAATGTGGTTGAATATTTATCCTAGACCCCTTGTGCCATGTCTACTTTAGAATTCTTGCAAAGTTGTCCTTTACAACGGAGTGCACTTCTAGCAGCCATTGGAAGTATGGAAACCTCTAACATGTCTGCGTGATTCGATATGACTGATGTCAAATACCAGTTGCACTACCACGTTGCTCTTCAGATAGAAGTCGTCCATGGTCCAGTGACCATCAGGTGAGCTGTTGTAGATGAGGGCGCATCGACTTGCGTAATGTCAATTTCCTGTTGGAAAGCTCTAGATTCTCCTGAGTTAGCCCCTTCTAACACACTGCTTACTGCATTTGATGGTAGAAATTTCCATCCACATGGAGTTTTTCCATCATTTGATGTCACTTTGGATGGTAAGACAGTTGCTGTTGAAGTAGAAGTTCTGGACGCTCCACTTGATTACAATATGTTATTGGGCAGGAGTGGGACTTATGTCATGCGAGCCATTGCATCGGTAGTTTTTCGAGTTGTTATGTTCCCATTTGAAAGTAAGATCGTTACAGTCGATCAACTTTCTTTCACTCAGAGAAACAACTAGACTTCTTCGAAAACCACAGTTCCTTTAGTTGATCAAACCACCCCAGTTAATGAGAGTTTAGGAGCAGGGTTGTATGGTTCTTTAATAGGCACTTTCGATATCCCCTCCCCTGTTCTGTTTATGCGTTCTGATGTGAGTACTGCTATCGAAACATTCACTGTTGGTTTAAGAACTGATCCTTGGATCCTTCCTACTACGTCAGAACCTTTTGTGCCTCCATCCATTGCAGAAATGGCCTATATGGAAACACAACACACTACAATGGAACATATCATGACTCCACCAGTCTTTGTTGAGTCAGATATGGACTATGCTCCGGCATGGTCACTGAATTCCACTCACTCGTTCGATTGTTTAGATACGGTTTTTCCATCTGATGAAGCCATCTTAGAAGTCATGATGGGCTTGGACCAACCTTGGGAAAATATGCATCATAGGTCCTACATGCTTCCAGATCTAGACAGAATTGAGAGAGGAGAATTTCCTTGTGAGACCCGGTGGATTGGTTGATTTGTCATCTTCTCCTTCTACTTCGAGAGTTGTTTATGCTGAAGGAAATATGGCTAATATTTCCAAGGACAATTCCAATCAACATTTCCACCAAACCTGGGGTTGTGGAAAACATTTTTATTGGTGCAGACTGCTCTCCAGAAGAGATCGCTCTGTATACAATTTTTTTTAAAGAATTCCGTGACGTTTTTGCCTGGTCATATGAGGAGATGCCAGGTATTGACCCAACCATCATGGAGCATGTCATTACGACATATCCTAACGCAAAACCTGTGAGACAAAAGATCCGTCCCGTGAACCCTAGAAAAGCGGCCACCATCAAGGCGGAGGTTGTAAAGTTGCTCAAAGCCGGTTTCATTTATCCGATTGATATGACAGAATGGGTTTCAAACCCCGTTCCGGTTGATAAGAAGAAAGGTACTATTAGAGTCTGTATTGAATTCCGGGATTTAAACAAAGACTGTCCGAAAGACAACTACCCCACACCATTTATCGATCAAATTATAGATGCTTGTGTGGGACATGAGATGTTCTCTTTCATGGATGGTTTTTCGGGATACAATCAAATAGAAAATCAAACCCGAAGACCAGCATAAAACAACTTTCATTTGCCCATGGGGGGACCTTCTCTTATCGGAAAATGCCATTTGGATTGAAGAATGCTGGAGCTACCTTCCAGCGTGCGATGAATTTCGCTTTTCATGACATCAAACACATTGTAGAACCTTACTTGGATGACCTCCCGACGCGATCTTGAAAGAGACGGGATCATCCAGCCCATCTTAGACAAGTGTTGAAAGATGCAGAAAATATAAGATTCGTTTGAATCCAAATAAGTGTGTGTTCTGTGTCGAATCGGGACATTAACTGGGATTCATTGTCTCCAATCATGGCATAATGGTCAACCCCGCTTAAAGTAGAGGCGATTGTAAATCTGCCTCCTACTCACACCTTGCGACAACTTCAAAGTCTGCAAGGCATGTCTAATTTCTTACGGAGATTCATCATAAACTATGCTAAAATTACCAAAGGTTTTATGAGGCTACTCAAACAAGACTCCTACTTCGTGTGGGACGAAGCTTCTCAAGCATCCTTTGAAGCTTTAAAAAAGGCACTCCTTTCAGCACCCTTGTTGAGCCTGCCAGATTACTCAAAAGATTTTCTTTTATACCTGGCAGCGTCTCTTAATACAATTGGTATAGTTTTGGTTCAGGAAGATGATATGCTCCAAGAGCATGTTTTCTACTATCTTTCTCGTGCATTGATAGCCCCTGAGGTTAAATATTCACACGTGGAGAAGTTAGCACTTGCCACAGTCTATGCGGTACAGAGACTTTCGTCACTATATAATTTTATGAACCACTACTGTGATAGCAGAAATCAATCCTTTCTAGTATGTTCTCACCCGATGAATCATCGGTGGGAAATATAATAAATGGATTATAATACTACAGGAATTCGATTTGGTCTTCCAATCATCCAAGTCAAAGAAATCACTAGTGTTCGCTGAGTTAATCTCAGAATTTCCAAGTGACCTAGAACACGTTGAAGAAGAAACATCGCTCCCTGACGAACATATCTTCCTCATTGCCTCCTCTGACCCATGGTACAGAGATATCTTAGTATATCTCCAAACTTTGAGGTGTCCTACCACTTTTTCTCCTGAAGAGCGATGTAAGCTCAAAAGCCATGGGAAGAACTACCTTATCATCTCAGATACTTTATATCGATGTGGGGTAGATTCCATTTTACGACGTTGCTTAACTCGGGAAGAATCCGAAGCAGTATTAAATGATGCCCACAGTGAAGCTTGTGGGGGACATCTTTCCGGGTTGGCAACAGCTCAGAAGATACTGCGTGCCGAATATTTTTGGCCCACGATATTTAAATATTGTGTGGAAGCGGTGAAACACTGTTGACCATGTTAGTTTTTCACTAAGAAAATGAGGGAACACCCAGCTCCTCTTCATCCTGTAATTACAGCAGGTCCCTTCACAAAATGGGGGGTTGATTACATGACATGCAATCCAGCTTTGGCTGGAGGACATCATTACATCATCGTTGTCGTTGACTACTTTACTAAGTGGGCAGAGGCAATGCTTACTGTTAAGGTAGATGGAGAAACTGCCGCTTATTTCATGTTTAATCAGATCATAGCATGGTTTGGCATACCTAAAGAGATAGTGACTGATCATGGCAGTCATTTCCAAAATAACATGATGACTGAGTTGCATACAATGCTTGGTTTTCGACAAGAACATTCGTCTTCATATTATCCACAGGCGAATGGACAAGTTGAAGCAGTGAACAAAACTTTAAAGGTTATACTACAAAGAACCGTTAATGCCAGTCGAAATAACTGGCACATCATGTTGTACCCGACTCTTTGGGATTACCGAGCCAACGTTAAGACTGCTACTGGTTTCTCTCCCTTCCAACTTGTGCATGGGATAGAAGCAGTCGTACCAATTGAATGCGAGATTCCTTTGATAAAACTAGCAGTTCAGTTACTATCAGATACCTCAACACTAGAAGAGCATTTGTTACACTTAGAACATTTGGATGAACAGTGCCGCGACGCGCTCACAACAAATGAGGTCCACAAAAAATGAGTCAAAGGACAGTACGACAAATCCGTCAAACCTAGGGTTTTAATTGAAGGAGACTTGGTCCTACTTTGGGATCAAGACAAAGAACCCTTAGGACCTGGAAAATTCAAATCCAGGTGGCTCAGACCTTTTATAATTTCCAAAGTATTGAAGAAGGGTGCCTATGAACTGATAGATTACGAAGGTAATAAGTTGGCCGAGCCTAGAAATGGGATCTACCTGAAGAAGTATTATGCTTAGGATGAAGTACTTTTTCTTGTAACATAGCTGTATATTTTTGTAAATCTAGTTTTGTTATGCTCGTCAGGTAATCTTATGTGTGTTTCATTTCATGTACCAGATGTCAACCGAACATTTCTTAGGATTTGCTAATGGTGCCAATCGCCACACCTGTCAGTTGGTTGCAACAGCTTGGGTCATTTATTCACCCGCTGGCCAACTTGCATCTTCGGGGGGGGGTTTGTTTGGGTCCGATCACGAATAATGTGGCTGAATACAGTGCAGTTATAGAACTTCTCTGAGATGCTCTCAGTCATGGAATTTCACATTTGGAGGTAAGGCTTGACTCACAATTAATTGTATTTCAGTTAACAGGTGTCTATCATATTAGGGATCCTGGATTGCTACGTCAATTTCTACGAGTTAGAGTATTGGAAAGACATTTTCATTCTATCATATATGAACACATTCCAAGAAGTTTAAACACATTAGCTGATTCATTGGCAAACTATGTGTTAGACTGGCATTTGCATCATACAGTGTCATAAACAACATTGCACACATAAAACACATACAGATGTAAATAACCGATATTGTATATAGCCGATACTATATCAAAAAATATATGAGTTTTGAGTCACAAGTCTATCAAGTCAAGTCATAAAAGTACAAAACTGGGCATAGTAGCCTCAAAAATATATACATAGAATGTATCCCTCTCCTATGGAGAAGGAGGGACCCTAAGCCATGCTGGGGGCACCCTAAGCCATGCTGGGGGCACCCCAACAACATCTTCCTGCATATCAACAGGTATCTGATCCATACGGCATGCAGGAACTTCATGAGTCAACCGACTTATTTTTCTCTCCAGGGTTCCCAACATAGCATTTGCTGCAGTAATATCAGCTGGCCTCACAAAGATGGTAGGATGTACCTTAGGACGAACAGGCCCAACATCTGCATGTAACACTCGATTAGAACTTCAAAATTCATTCATAAAAATCAAATATTTGAAAAAGTTTGAAAAAATTAAATAATTCTCAAAAATTAAAACATACCAATATCTCCCCAGGCTCCACCTGGAGGAAGCACCAATTTTGGATCATGACGGAAATCCAATCCAGCATATGGAAACTGCTCGAAAGCGGGCACTTGCCTCTCCCACCACCCCCAGAAATCATCAGTATGATAACAGTAGTGACTTTCCCCACCACCCTGGCGGAGGAATATGTCACCCCAACGACCAAGTCTGGGCTCACGGAGGTTAACCTGAGGTAGAGGCATCCCCAAACTAATAGCAGGCATCCTTTCAAAGAAGAAAGTACACAAAATACTACCGTACCCAAAATTCTTCATTGTGCCGGATTTGCAACCTGTCAATTGAGATTTCATGTTTGCCAATAAACTAGTACACCAATCATAGACATGACCGTGTAAGCATTGTACACCAATATGCATAGAGTGCCTGGAAGCTAAGTGTTGTGAAGCACTACCTGCTACTCGGTTGATCATGCTCACTATCATTTTCAAAGGGAGACCGTCAATAGTTGAAATCAAGACTTGGCTTCCCGATTTCTCCGCTCCGGCAACACAATATGTATTTACATACTCTTGCACAGATCTTACACCCACACGAGAAGACCCTTTCAGATTGATTACATCTCCTCTTCGTGAGAGATCAGTAATGAAATATATGTCATCAACTGTAAGCTCCAATGTTTTCCCACGGATGACAAAACTATTGGTATCCACATCCCAATATTGAATAAGTCTTCGAAACAGTTTGTTTAAAGCCCTCATGTTTACGGTTCGGTAAAACTTCAACAAACCGCATCTTCGGAGAGCGTGGAGGGTGGCTGGATCTTGCATGGCCAACCTATCCATGTCCTCATGCTCCCTCTCCCTCCATTAAAGGACCATCCTGCACAAAAAACCAAAATTTTTTGAGTCTCGGCGCTTGTATGAAGGTTTTCAGGAGTGTACGCTACTGTGTATACTACACAGTCGTGTATGGGCACTACTCTGCTTCAACATAGTAGCGCCCATCGAGTTTACACGCTACTGTTATGGTTACATAGTAGCGCCCACGCAGCAACACTTGTGAGCATCGCGTTACAAGCTATTTTTTGCTCAAAAATTGAAAACTAAACCATGAAAATGCAAGCAAAGTGAATTTTAACTTACTTGGTGGAGGAAGAAAACTAAACCATGAAAATGCAAGCAAAGTGAATTTTAACTTACTTGGTGGAGGAATATTGACATTTGGATGCTTGGTTTGATTGCCACAGAGATTTGAAATTTGCAAAAGGTTGCCCCAATCTTTGCCCTACAAAACAAAATTGAAAATTGATTTTTAAATTGAAATTATATATATAAATTGGATTTTGATTTTTACCCACAACTGTTAATTTTCTATAGTTTCAAAATTTTCAAAAAAATCCCTAATTAATCAATTGAAACACACAATATGGTACAATACTAATCCAAGTTCAATTTTCATTTAATTTTTGTCGGATTCGTCTCCTAAGTTTCAAAATTCTTGATGATAGACCTTGTCAACTAGTTAAATATTTCAAATTCATATATCATTCGAGATTTTTGCTGCATCGACTAATATTTTGTTGAAGACCTAGTTTTGGCAGAGTATGAAGATATGATTCTGGAAGCTGACCTTTAAGTCATTTTAAGCTCTTGTTTGGACTATTTAAACCTAAACAAGATTGCCGAGCAAGCTTGTCCTCTTCGAGCTCGTTAAAGTAATCGAAGGCTCATCCACTCAGGTATAGAATTACCCCTTTTCTGGGCCTAGGTGGATTAACTACGGAAAAGGTATACTCTAGGTATACTCCTGTATGCGCTAGAAGAGTTCTTCTCCCATTGTTTTATACTTTTTCAGGGGAGGAGACTAACTGTACGAAAAAGACCTTTTGGAGCCTTTCTTTAGGGTTTTCAGGCTGTCTAAACATGAAAATACCAAGCGAGCATTCACCTACTCGGGCTCGATGTGAAATCCACGAGAGGGTAAGTAGAGGACTGTTTAAGTTTTTCAACTCTATAAACAAGAAAACACTGCCGAGCACAGACCAATCCGGGCTCGATATAAAATCCACGGATAGGTGAAAAGAGGATTGTTTAAGTTTTTCAGACTCTATACACAGGAAAACACCAGCGAGCATTAATCTGCTTGGGCTCGATACTAAAATCCACGAGCAGATATATGGAGTTATTGTTTAATTTTTTCAGACTCCTTAAAATTGAAAACATTGGCGAGCAAGAACAGATCTCGGCTCGATATTAAAATCCAGAGATCAGTAAATATAGAGTAATCTTCTATCTCTTCTTCGAACTCTATAAACAATGAAGAAGGTCTTGAGTCTTCCTCCCATGGGCTCGTTAAACTATTTACATGGTTGGATCTACTGAGTTTTCATTCTTTCTTGGACTCATTAAAGCAACAAGAAGGGTATTCTTTTATCTAAAAAGAATAAGGGACAGGAAAGACATATCGTATCTTCATTGTCAAAGGCAGTTCAGTCAAGTTCTATCCTTGAACACAGCACCTACTTGAGTCTATCTTGTCGGTTGGGTTTAGTTTTTGACCTCAGGGTGAACCTTTCCTCCGAGTTATTTACTCTCCCAGTGGGTTATTCTTCCAACCATATGGAGGGTCTGCTAATGTCTCTTACATTTCAGACTTATTATTTACCCTATTATGTCAGAAACTGCCTGAGTCACTTTGTGTCGTGCTCAATGTTCAAGGATATACCCTGTGTCGGCCATTCTGCAGTTTACCTTGACCTCATGTGTCGGCCTTCCTAGTGTCAGTCTTGTTACATATTATTTCATATCAAATCTTACCAGTTGAGTGTTCCTCGAGTTGTATGATGGAGGATTCCTTAAGGCCTCCCTTCCAACGGACTTCTTCCCATCGACATCAACTCATTATTCTGGGATTGAATTTTAGAGTTTCGGTTAGTACCTTGGAGATTGCAGTCACCAGTGGCAATTTTCCTCGCTGTTGAATGATGAGAATACATCAATGTCTCTTCTTCGACAGGATTCCCAAGTGTTCGACTCCAAGTCCATCTATTCACATTTGGCGAATTGTACTTGGTACCTTCGACCCCATCATCATTATCGGTGGAAGTCCTCGCGTTTGTTAACGGTATACATCAATGACCGGTAATCAAACGATACCCCCCCATGTTCGACTGTCAGCTCATCTATTCACATGGTTAGGTTTTGTACCTAGATCTATTTTGGATGAATACCTTGGGATTTTGGATGACATTATCTCATTTTGTTATCACCCAAGTTGCGCAAGACAGAGCCTCACTTATATTCGGCTCTCCATGAGACATAGATCCAGTTTGTTGTTATGGCTATGATCTCTCAGTTTGACATGGATCCACACTTGTATTTCAAGTGGCCATGCTTTATATACATCTCCTTGTTATGTATCGAAGATCATGTTGTATCACACTACATATCTATATGATGTAAAAAAATGTAATTGCTAGCTCACCTTGATCTTTGTTGCAGGTGTTCTTGTGACTTGTTTTCTGCGGTTCTTTGCTCCTCCTCTGGCTTTGGATTATAATGTATTTCGGCCATCGTTTCCCTCTGGCCTCACACATTAGGGGGCATCTGTTATAGGTTAAAATTGCACCTCTCCGTCCGTGATCACCTTGAGCTGTTGATCACACAAAAGGACAACTTGGATGGAGGAGCATGTTGACCTTAGATGATACTTTGAACTCACTCCATTTTCTGACATTACTGGAAAAACCCCAAAAAATATCATTCTGAGATATGAGTGCTACTCTACCTAAAGAGACTAGCGCCTATACGCTACTCCAGTGTATAATAGTAGCGCCCATATCCTATTATACGCTACTCCTTCTCAGCATAGTAGCGGTCAGCATTTTAAACTCAATGAGCGCTAGTTGATAAGCACTAAAGTAGTGCCCTATACGCTACTTCACTGAACAAGAGTCGCGTACATCTTAAAAGATGATTAAAAAATAAATTAATTTCTCGAGGAGGATTAGTTGCTGGTAGTTTCCCAACTCCCCCAACTTTCTCCATAACCATACATCGACCTGAACTACTTCTCTAATATTATAAATACAAACAAGATTAAAAGAGAAAGGTTAGATAGTAAGATGGATTAATGGAGAAAATTTGAGACATAGAGAGAATCTGGCATTGGAGGAGTTGATGCTGAAGATATCCAAGCCAGAGAAGAGCCAGAGCCCAGAATCAAGTTGCAGGAGCCTGTTACATAATCAGGTATACTTGTACATCATTTTACTGTTGACAATAAAGGTTGAAGTGTCTTTCTTGTTCCAACTTAAATGTGTTCTGAAATGACATCTTGATTTGGATCTATTTTGGTCAATATTGAATGTTAAACATTATTTTTGTTTCTTTCAAGCTTTATATATTGCCCAAAGTGATTTGAGAAAGGTATTGTTATTGCAGGTTTATTGAAAGGAAGGTGGATTTGGAGGTTGAACACAAGATCAAGTAAAGGAAAGGATCAAACTTCGATTGAAAGGTGTGTTCCCAAAATCCATAACTTATTTCTTTTTGTAAATATTTTTGTAATATCATCAATACACTTACCTGTCACCCCAACCAAGTTGATAACATTAGTTTCCTTGCTATAGGGTAGATTTGCCCGCCAACAATGGGGAGGAGTACGAGATAAAATACATGTGATAAATGTAGTAATAAAAGGTGTAACCATAAATCATCATGATGTTTTTTTAGGTATTTTTTGTTTTTGGGCAGCAGGGTCCTTCAAAAGTACAGAGTGTGGGTATTCATTTGATGTGGAATAAAATTCTGCATCCAAGGAGTCCCCCTTTAATATCCCTCTCTCTATCCCTACCAAGATTTATAAATGTATATTGTAAACTATGAATGAGGACCTGGTGAGGAGGTCAAGGCTAAGGCCCCACTAGTGGACCTTGAAAATATCATTATTTTCTTTTTCTAGGCTGATTGTAAACTTGTAAAGACGCAATTAAAATGAGGGGCGAATGAATCACTAAGGGAAGGATCAAAACGGTTGGGAGGTCATGAATTTGATAACCATAGTGTTACATATCATCTTAAGTTTTAAGATAAGGGTTCATCCCTATAGGGTTCATTCTGCTCGCCGTAATTATCTAGCTAAGATACTAAAAGCCTAGCTATTTTAAATCCTAGTATGATTAATCCATAATAATGGCTACTATAATCATATTGAACTTAGGCATAGAATGCCAAGGAGTTAGTCTTTAAAATATAAACAAGTCTAAGGAATAAAGTCTTAGAATGTTGTAGTCACCTAAAGATAAAAGAATAAAGGGGAATATCATAGTATTAATGCCAATATGCTATGATATGGTGCTACATGTTTATACCATAATACATATGAATTAATTATACTTTTAATACTACTTAAGTATTAAGCAATGAAAAGTTATGACCCAGCAAGCTATTCACACACACACACACACACATATATATATATATGTGTGTGTGTGTGTGTGTGAGTTATTCTTAAAGGTTATATGGGGAGAACATATGAAGTATTATATTACTAAGTGTTTATCAAGTATTGATAAATAAGTGGCTTGTATGCATAGTTATGCCTACATGAATATATATATATATATATATATATATGTATGTGAAAGACTAACAAATAGTACAATTGAGTATTAGTATATATTTATATGGCTCACTCATTATCCTAGAAGTGGAGGATAAAGTACTTCTTAATCTAGGTGTTGGGGTAGAGAATCTTTCAGTGGGTTTTGAGGAATGTTGTTCCCTCAACTCGAGTAACAGTTTTAAGGAAGTCGCCATTTGTCCTTGGAATAGAAACCACTGAGCTCCAGTTAAACTTGAAGCCCTGTATGAGAGAAGGTGGGGGGATTGACATTAAAAGGGGGATTTTCGACCTCTCAAGGGATCTCACCAGGGTTGGAGGAGGAAAAACAACCTTTCGATCTGGAAAATGAAGAGAGGCATATAGTCTCTGGGGAAAGAAGTCGATCTTGGAAAGAAGCAGGGCGTTCGACCTACGTTGTAAGACGAGGAATCCGATGTATTCCTGAAGAAGAGAGGTATACTGTCTCTATCATGGGTTTTTATTTGATGCATTTCTCACATATATGGATTGACATAGTGATATCTATTATGACCAGTCCTACACTTGATACGTTTCATGAAATTTTAGGTGATCTCTCTGTAAAGAGAATCTACCCATACCCCTATTTTAATATGTTTAACTGCATTGAAATATAGGGCGTGCCCTGTCGTCGGTTGTTTTGTCAACACTGGAAACGATGCCACTAAAGGCGTTGCTTTAGAAGCTGGCCCATTTTTTTACTTTTGATAGTTCTTTACAAATGAACTATAGTTTTAATTGATGTTGAGTGTTGTTGATCCTTTGGATATAGGTAAATATCTGCATTGATTTTTTTATAATAGCAATCGGTTAACAATGGGAGGGGACGGCCTGATAGCTGATCCCCAAATACACTAGTATCTGATATTCATGCTGCCAGTAGATGCCTCAAGCAATCATGGTTCTTCCCTTTACCTTGCCCATTTGCTTATCTGTGTAGTTGTCGTTAGGGAAGAGTCTAAATAAACCGATCGCTGGAGTTGTAGATCAATGTAGACCCATTTTGATTTATCTACGTAGTTGTTGTTATAGCAAAGTCTCATTAACCTTGAGGGATGGATTTTAAATCATTGCAGATCCATTTTTTTGCTGCATGGTTGTCATTTTGATCCTAACTCGGTAAGTGGCCGTTGATATATTTTAATATCTTAGATCAGAGTGAATTCATGGATCTTCCTCTAAGGGTTTTACCTAAACATGATCCTATTGTTGATATCGGTTTAACCATGATTATTGTGTATTCGATGATTCAACGCGTGAACTTGGTTTAGCCATTTTGTCTTAGAGATGCATAATCCCAATGCTAGAGCCCTATTTAAACTTATAAAATTGTTATATAATCAGTATGGATCCTACGCTCGATCCCAATATGCATCCTTCTAAATCTTTGATAGAGTTTACGCCTGGATATTTATTTCCTTTTTTTTATATTTTTCTCTGGTCGATAGAAAAATCCTTATCTTAGTAGAGATCTAGATCTTGTGAACAGGTTTAGATGTTCGACCCTTGTAACATTGTCTTGGTATGAGATGTCCTTTTAAGTTAGCTGGACGAATAGGACTTATACATTCGATTTCTTCTGAAGAGCTCTCTCCGAGAGAGATTTTTAGAAAATGGAAACCAACAAACTCTGTTGCACTTTGTAACCCCTGTATTCTGGATGAATAATAAAAGATGTGTGTTAACACCCAAAACGTACCTCGAGGGTTGTGGAGAGGAATAATCGGGGTAACCACTAACCACTTTGGACTTATGCTACTAAACCAGCATAGTTTGAGAGGGCTCTCTCTTAACTTTATGAAAAACTATAAATACTCAAAGTTGTCAGCAATGAACAAAAACACCAGCCTTCATTACTCAAAAATATTCAATTAAAACATACACAGAAGGTCAGATTTCTGGTGGGACAATTCATGTGAAAATGTTGGAGGGATAATCACGAGGAAAAACAATTGGGCGATGGAGTCAAGGCATTAGATACAAATCAGATAATAGTGCCATATTGTGGACTATTCGAACAGAGGCAAGGTAGCCACCCACTTGTCATCGTACTGTTGTTTTCTGGTGGTAAAAGAAGAAAATAAGAACAAACCATTAATATGAGCATCCAACAAAGATGAATTCAATATAAAATTTAGTAGCAATATTGAGTGAATACCTGAGATAATAACCAAAGCTTGTTTCCAAGAATTCTAAGTTATTATACACTGATCTCAGACATGAAATGAAAAACATAATGTAAAGGAATAAGTTATTATACATTGATATTCGCTATCAGAGTTGGATTCCATGTGGTTGAATACCACAGGAGACGAAGGAGCATGTTCCTCCTCCACCTCGGACCACGCTTGCTCTGGCATGAAAACCAGTCCAGATTCCTGCTCTTTCTCCATGATCCACTTCCAATTGAAAGATGCCCGAAATTCCAGGTGCACCACCTTCTCCATATACTGATTTCGAATAGGGGACGTAAGGACCATATCCATAACTGTCGTTATGATGACAACAGCTACGTGTGGCCATACTCACCATGATAACCTGACCTAACCTCTCAGGTGAGCAACAATGATTCCCAAGGTCCAAGCTGATGTGAAACATGCTTGGCAAAGATCTCTAGATAGACGGCAGAGCACATGATGACGCTGTGATTGCCTCCATCGTGTTTGCAATCATTTCGGTGGCAGAAGAGATGCTCTTTGAGCCATCGATCCACCTCCTTCGTCGCCGACCAAACTGTGACCTACCATGCCTGCTACCACCACACCAATGCTCGTAGTGCTGCCAACATTTCAATTCTATCGCCTCCACCAAGTTTGGTGGTCGGCCTCTTTAACCTTCTTTTCCAATTTTAATACAGGTGGTCGAAAGGGTTTGGTGGTTCCCATTGAGAAAACTCGTCTCGGTGCAGTGATGATGGACCTCCTCGAAAAAACCCTCAAACCCGAGAAAAATATAAATTGATAGATGTGACAAAGGGAAAAAGAAACTGAAACCCCTATACATGTCTAAACCCTTATTTTTTCTCCTAAGTGTACGTCTAGACCACTGAAACCCTATATCAGGTGCATTCAAACCCTATCCCCTATAACCATTTTAGCCTTAACCTTCCTGGAAACTAGTTCTCAATCTGCTTTCTTGCAGCAAACGGACTTAGATTTGTTAACAATGGAGGATATAAAGCTCTACCTGTCATGGAGAGGTCCTGAGAATAGCTCCTTCTATCACTTTATTCATCTTCCACATGCCCGAAGGCTTCCGACCCCGACAGGCTCCAAGACACAAATTTCAACCCCCGTGTGTGTATTCTTATATATAACCTTTCTCCTTTAAGCTTCGGTCTTCTTTTCTAGCCGTCCTCCTCTCTCCTCTGTTGATCTCTTGAGCGAAGATCTGGACTGTTAGATGTGATCCCCCTTTATTGATTTGACCTTTTTCCTTGTCCTTCCATTGGATAATTTCCCGTGTCCCAATCTCCACCATCCGTCCCTTAGCGTCGTACATCAATGGAGTGGTGTCACATTCCCCTAAAGAGGTTTTTCTTACTGCTTATCGTCCTCGCAATGGGCCTGGGTGCTGACACTTGGCCAATGGTATTGCCCATCGCAGCCACCATTCCATCTAACTGGCGTGCATCTTCCCGACGCGACGATCATTAAGGATTGTCGATCCTCCTAGGCCAATCTACACCGTTTCTTTTGTCACATTGCACTTATACCTTTCAAACCCCGAGCTCTGACCGTAGGATATTCCGTGGCTTACCTGGGCCATCCACATGAATAGCGACCTAGATTTATGCTTCGGTGGTATCACATGCTCCTGAAATGGTATTACTTACCTCCTACCCTATCATGCGACGCTTCCTCCAGCCACCACCTATCTGGCAGTATTGCCCATCGCAACCACCATTTAATCCTATTCCCCGTGCACTTTTCCCATGTGACGATCAATGAGATCCGTTGATCTCCTTTTCATGCTCATCCAATGGCAGAGACCTATGTGACGATCAACCCTTGGAATATTTTCCTTAGGACTATAGGTTTGGATTCCTTTTTGGCCATTTTGGTCGCGTTTTTTCCTTTCTTTTGGGATTTTCTATATTTAACACCCCCACATCAACTTTCTCTTCTGCCTTAGCACCTGGTCTTGAAATATAAAGGGGATTTGGCCTTCTCTAATTAAATTTTCGAGGTACCCCCTCTATTTCACCCCCATTCCTATGCTGCAAAAACTAGGTGCTAACAATGTGACTTTGGCATGGTGGACGTAGCCCATAGGATGGGTGAACCACGTATATCTTTTTATTATGTGTGAATGTTCTTATGTGTGAATGTGGTGGCTTGTTGATTTAACTAGATGCATCCATAGCTAAGTTTCTTTAGATATACAAGAGTTTATTTCATATCAATGAATAAATTTGGTTCTATCAAGAATAGAGTCTATAAGAGTATCGGTAGCCTTAAGAATTAATATGAATGATGAAAGAATTAAAACGAATGATGAGACATGGTTGCTGGATTGTCATATCACTATGAAAATGTTGAGCTCCTCATCATCGTATTTTTCCATGTGAACTTGTTTGTATTTAGAAATGTTATAATAAGAAGTTCAATGATCAATATGGAAGGATGTTGAATACACAATTGGTATCTCGAGGCGTTATTCTCAATTGTGTAAATATGATGGCTTAATTATGAATGTTTCAATTCCATATAAGGGGTGTATGGGTAGATCCTTGGTAGAGTTTACTATCTTGTCTTTTTAGTTATTTTGCAAATTTGAAGGCGTAGGAAAATAAAGGGTTTATAGCTGATTAAAAGTAAACTATGTTGTGATCTATTTTCTTTCACTAACTTGGATATTTGGGGTTGTGACACATGGAAACCTAGTTGGTACTGGTGTGGTATATATATTATTAATGTATGGAAGATTAGATGTTCTCACTAAGAATAACAAGTAGTCGCAAGTAGGTTGATGGTCGCATTATATATATATATAATTAGCCAATATGGCTCAGGAAAATAAGTGTACAGTTATGAAACTAATATTTATGGTTTTCATAGCGGAAAGTATTTGCTTATATATCTACAGATATATTTTGGAGACGTTACAAGAATCTATGTTGTTTAGGAATCCTTCCATCGCAAGTTAAGATGGAAAGTTTATGCATGCTTGATTTTCCTTGTTCTATAGTTAATTCGTCAATCTATTAACACAAAGTCCGAAATATTTTACCAGTTTCACCACATACTAACTTGGAGTTATGGAGAGATCTTACATATGGTATCAGAGCACAAGTTGCAAACACTCGGGCTTATTGGACTCAATCGGGGAAAAACAAATACAAGTTCGTCAAACTAGGAAAGAAACTGCATCCTATAAGGCAAAGGTAAAATTTAATTTCCAAAGAATCGCCAAGAGGTAAGCAACAAAACATCTTGGAATTGCGAGTAAGTACGTTTCATGTTGTTGAGGAGTTATAATGGCAGTGTCTATTTGTGAACATTGCATAAGTTTCAATTGGTAATTGAATGATATTTTATCGATAAACACTAGAAAATGAACGTCTCCCTAGACTCTAGAATTAGTTTCATTGAATGACAAGAAAGTACTCCTTAAAATAATAGTTAGATTATTGGAGTTAGGTCTGTATGAAATAAGTACTTGCTGGGGAAGTAAAAGAATGTATTGGGAATCATGAAGTTTATATGCTAAGAGACTCTTCAAAAATTCCGTGGACATGATAGTTTGTTTTATATGTTTATTACCATGTCCTACGTTTCTTGTTATTCTGGAAGTTGGTACCTTTCAGTTTCAATAAATTCGAGTAAGTACGGTGGATACATGTGATGGAATTATATATATATATATTTAATCGATTTGATTGACCCAATCGTCAATATTTCCAAATAGGAGATACAAACAGACAATCTAAGTAGCTTAGATCTTTTAAAAAATATTCCTTAAGTTTTGGGTAAAAATCCAGTAAGCTTGAATTATTGGTATAGTATAAGGTGCCGACCAAGTTCTTTATATATGAGGCTACTTTAAAGTTTATAAATTTATAATGCAGTTGACAAAAATTCTCTAAAAGGGCATGCTACAGAAGGAGTCAATATGAATAATTATCTGTCACGTTCCCTTCCATCAATACTAAACCACCGAGGGAACATCACTGACATACTAGGCTCATTTGGTAAACTCAGTCCCATACATTACTCAGTAATTCATAATAAATAAAAACTTCTGTGTATACAAATTCATACTCAATATAAAAAGAGTGCAATTAAACATATTTGC
Source organism: Larix kaempferi (assembly GCA_027924585.1). Taxonomy (NCBI): domain Eukaryota; kingdom Viridiplantae; phylum Streptophyta; class Pinopsida; order Pinales; family Pinaceae; genus Larix; species Larix kaempferi. Next base: position 59,461 of record BSBM01000345.1, on the reverse strand, counting down.
ACACACACAAACAGTAACGCATCAACATATCTATCACAAGCAAAGGATGATTCATTCATGTAGGGAATTAATCTCATTCCAAGGCTATGCACAGATCTCATATCAACCATATGAAGATAATCATTCCGATCCATTAACATGAATAATTGTAAAATTAGTCATAGCAGATCTAATGAACAAGTAAATCAATCAATATAGATGAAACTCAGAAAAATGGTGTAAAACTGTGCAAAGCATGCATCAGTGCTCAATATCCCAATGAGGGTGAATAATTACAATACAATAAAGTAACCATGACTAAGCAATTCGAATTGACTAAGAAGGTCATTCGAATTACTGAATGGTGTATCTTGGCTCCAACTAGGAGTCCTCATCATCAATCAGTGGTGGTCATCAATGCACAAGAACCAGTCATCTAGGTGTCAATCTGAGTCTAACTGAGTGTAACAAGTGTAACTAAAGTGTGTAGCACTGATTAAGGGAAGGAGGCTCAGTGGAGGGTGCATGGGAGGCTTAACTGAAGTCAGAACAAGTCATCTAGTCAATCTAGAGGTCCAATGGAGTGAAACAATCAGTCAGGAGTGAAACTAGCCTCAAATCAAGGAGAATCAGAGCTAATTGAGTGTAATTGAAGTGGTAGGTGGAGAAGTGCACCCTTCACTGGCAGTAGGTGAGAAGTGGGCGCCTTCCTGACTAGGAGGGATGAAAATCTGATGTAAGAAGCTCCCGGGTGCTAGAATGAAGTGGCTAAGGTGCTGGAGGCATCAACCTGGTGATTGGGATGCATGCAAACCCTATAATTTGCATGCAAGGTCCTGAAAATCATGATGTGGATATGCAAACACCCCCCTCAAGCTAGACTATGATTTGTAAAAAAAAATAATGTAGGGCCCTGGTAACTAAGACCAAAGGTCACCCTAATACAATAATAATCCAAACTAATAACAGTCAATAAACCGAGGAAATGGAGAAAACCTCATGCGAAAAATACCCCCCTTCAAAATAGATTGTAGCACACAAAAAGATTTAACTGCTCCAAAATCAAGTAGATATGTCTGGAGGTATCTTACTCTTGGGAGTAAATGGATCATGCTCCAAAAACATGTGCTTGAATTCTCCATCAGTGGATGCAAGCGAATGTGGAGACTTTATGAACTTGCTCTTCATACCGAAAATGGTGAGAACAAATCTGAAAATATGAGGATGATCCTGGAACCTGTGATTCGAACCAAGTGAGGTAGGATAAGCTCCAATAAGATCAAATAGATCTTGAAACTTGAACTTCTTATAAATAGAAGTTAAATAATCTCCAAGAATAGATGAATGGTTTCTTGAGATCTCCTTTGAACCAACAAGGTTGAGATCAAAACCAAAATCAGCAAAAAGTGCATGAGAATTGAACTCAAGCGAATGGTAGTGCTCTTCATCTTCATTAAAACTTTGAGAAAGTTTGCAAATGATAGAAAACAAGTCTATAGGAGGCATGCAATCAAGGAGGATGAATGATTCACCTCCAAAATCAAATTTTACCTCCAAAACATCAAGTAGATCATTATTCTGCATGTTGGAAAACTCATGTGAAATAGAGGATTCAAGAACCTCTTCCGAATCTAGAGTATGAGCTGGTTTATCTTGCTCAGAATTCGAAATAGAAGATATTGAGAGAATGAGTTTTGAATCTACAGTTTCTTCTTCATCTTGAACAATTGTTGAGGCCAAGACATGATTGGAAAGAACACATAAGGAGGTATCACTGAGCTTTTTCTCCAAAAGGCTAGCATGATCCTCTTCTTCCTGCTTTCCAAATTCTCTGTCAAGTTGGACCCATATATCCCTTGGATTTTCAGCAGTATTATTGAGGTAGCGCATACAAGGAGACATAGCAATACACATTCCTCCAAAATCTCTATCACAATCATTGAGACAATCATTCTCCTCTTCATCGGAATCAAAATCTCTTGTATTACCAATGCACATATAAAAAAGACATTGTCTCTTCAAGAATGCAATCATCTTTGGTTTCCATTCATCATAGTTGAATGGAGTGAGAAGATTTTGTGAAGAAGAAGTATCCATCTCTGCATTAACGAATGCAAATGGAGGAAGTAAGAAACCTGCAAATCACACACAAACAAATGCTATGTTTGCAGCCTTGCATGCACATGAGCGAATGCACATGAGATTTTGCATGTCGCTGCTGAAATATATTGGTGAGAAATTCACTCAATCTTCATGTAGAACACCTGTAGGAGAGAGATCTTGTCCCTGCAATGGATCTGATACCATGTAAAATTAGTCACAACAGATCTAATGAACAAGTAAATCAATCACAATAGATGGAACTCACAAAAATGGTGTAAAACTATACAAAGCATGCATCAGTGCTCAATATCCCAATGAGGGTGAATAATTACAATACAATATAGTAACCATGATTGAGCAATTCGAATTGAATAAGAAGGTCATTCGAATTATTGAATGGTGTAGCTTGGCTCCAACTAGGAGTCCTCGTCATCAATCGGTGGTGGTCATCAATGCACAAGAACCAATCATCTAGGTGTCAATCTGAGTCTAACTGAGTGTAACAAGTGTAACTGAAGTGTGTAGCACTGATTAAGGGAAGGAGGCTCAATGGAGGGCACATGGGAGGCTTAACTTAAGTTAGAACAAGTCATCTAGTCAATCTGGAGGTCCAACGGAGTGAAACAGTCAGTCAGGAGTGAAACTAGCCTCAAATCAAGGAGAATCAGAGCTAACTAAGTGTAACTGAAGTGGTAGGTGAAGAAGTGCACACTTCTATGGTATTAGGTGATAAGTGGGAACCTTCCTGACTAGGAGGGATGAAACTCTGATGTAAGAAGCTCTTGGGTGCTAGAATGAAGTGGCTAAGGTGCTGGAGGCATCAACCTGGTGACTGGGATGCATGCAAACCCTATAATTTGCATGCAAGGTCCTGAAAATGATGATGTGGATATCCGAACACCCCCCTCAAGCTAGAATATGATGTGTAAAAAAATAATGTAGGGCCCTGGTAACTAAGACCAAAGGTCACCCCAATACAATAATAATCCAAACCAATAACAGTCAATAAACCGAGGAAATGGAGAAAACCTCATGGGAAAAATACCCCCCTTCAAAATAGACTGTAGCACACCAAAAGATTTAACTGCTCCAAAATCAAGTAGATATGTCTGGAGGTATCTTACTCTTAGGAGTAAATGGATCACGCTCCAAAAACATGTGCTTGAATTCTCCATCAGTGGATGCAAGCGAATCTGGAGACTTTATGAACTTGCTCTTCATACCGAAAATGGTGAGAACAAATCTGAAAATATGAGGATGATCCTGGAACCTGTGATTCGAACCAAGTGAGGTAGGATAAGCTCCAATAAGATCAAATAGATCTTGAAACTTGAACTTCTTATCAATAGAAGTTAAATCATCTCCAAGAATAGATTAATGGTTTCTTAAGATCTCCTTTGAACCAACAAGGTTGAGATTAAAACCAAAATCAGCAAAAAGTGCATGAGAATTGAACTCAAGCGAATGGTATTGCTCTTCATCTTCATTAAAATTTTGAGAAACTTTGCAAATGATAGAACACAAGTATATAGGAGGCATGCAATCAAGGAGGATGAATGCTTCACCTCCAAAATCAAATTTTACCTCCAAAACATCAAGTAGATCATTATTCTGCATGTTGGAAAACTCATGTGAAGTAGAGGATTCAAGAACCTCTTCCGAATCTAGAGTATGAGCTGGTTTATCTTGCTCATAATTCGAAATAGAAGATATTGAGAGAATGAGTTTTGAATCTACAGTTTCTTATTCATCTTGAACAATTGTTGAGGCCAAGACATGATTGGATAGAACACATAAGGAGGTATCACTGAGCTTTTTCTCCAAAAGGCTAGCATGATCCTCTTCTTCCTACTTTCCAAATTCTCTGTCAAGTTGGACCCATATATCCCTTGTATTTTCAGCAGTATTACTGAGGTAGCGCATACAAGGAGACATAGCAATACACATTCATCCAAAATCTCTATCATAATCATTGAGACAATCATTCTCCTCTTCATCGGAATCAAAATCTCTTGTATTACCAATGCACATATAAAAAAGACATTGTCTCTTCAAGAATGCAATCATCTTTGGTTTCCATTCATCATAGTTGAATGGAGTAAGAAGATTTTGTGAAGAAGAAGTCTCCATCTCTGCATTAATGAATGGAAATGGAGGAAGTAAGAAACCTGCAAATCACACACAAACAAACACTATGTTTTCAGCCTTGCATGCACATGAGCGAATGCACATGAGATTTTGCATGTCGTTGCTCAAATATATTGGTGAGCAATTCACTCAATCTTCATGTAGAACACCTATAGGAGAGAGGTCTTGTCCCTACAATGGCTCTGATACCATGTAAAATTAGTCACAGCAGATCTAATGAACAAGTAAATCAATCACAATAGATGAAACTCACAAAAATGGTGTAAAACTGTACAAAGCATGCATCAGTGCTCAATATCCCAATGAGGGTGAATAATTACAATACAATACAGTAACCATGACTAAGCAATTCGAATTGACTAAGAAGGTCATTCGAATGACTGAATGGTGTAGCTTGGCTCCAACTAGGAGTCCTCGTCATCAATCGGTGGTGGTCATCAATGCACAAGAACTAGTCATCCAGGTGTCAATCCGAGTCTAACTGAGTGTAACAAGTGTAACTGAAGTGTGTAGCACTGATTAAGGGAAGGATGCTCAATGTAGGGAACATGGGAGGCTTAACTGAAGTTAGAACAAGTCATCTAGTCAATCTGGAGGACCAACGGAGTGAAACAGTCAGTCAGGAGTGAAACTAGCCTCAAATCAAGGAGAATCAGACCTAACTGAGTGTAACTGAAGTGGTAGGTGAAGAAGTGCACACTTCTATGGTAGTAGGTGATAAGTGGGAACCTTCCTGACTAGGAGGGATGAAAATTTGATGTAAGAATCTCCCGGGTTCTAGAATGAAGTGGCTAAGGTACTCGAGGCATCAACCTGGTGACTGGGATGCATGCAAACCCTAATTGCATGCAAGGTCCTGAAAATGATGATGTGGATATCCGAACACCCCCCCTCAAGCTAGACTATGATGTGTAAAAAAAAATAATGTAGGGCCTTGGTAACTAAGACCAAAGGTCACCCCAATACAATAATAATCCAAACTAATAACAATCAATAAACCGAGGAAATGGGGAAAACCTCATGGGAAAAATACCCCCCTTCAAACTAGACTATACCACACCAAAAGATTTAACTGCTCCAAAATCAAGTAGATATGTCTGGAGGTATATTACTCTTGGGAGTAAATGTATCATCCTCCAAAAACATGTGCTTGAATTCTCCATCAGTGGATGCAAGCGAATGTGGAGACTTTATGAACTTGCTCTTCATACCGAAAATGGTGAGAACAATTCTGAAAATATGAGGATGATCCTGGAACCTGTGATTCGAACCAAGTGAGGTAGGATAAGCTCCAATAAGATCAAATAGATCTTGAAGCTTGAACTTCTTATCAATAGAAGTTAAAACAACTCCAAGAATAGATGAATAGTTTCTTGAGATCTCCTTTGAACCAACAAGGTTGAGATCACAACCAAAATCAGCAAAAAGTGCGTGAGAATTGAACTCAAGCGAATGGTAGTGCTCTTCATCTTCATTAAAACTTTGAGAAAATTTGCAAATGATAGAACACAAGTCTAGAGGATTCATGCAATCAAGGAGGATGAATGCTTCACCTCCAAAATCAAATTTTACCTCCAAAACATCAAGTAGATCATTATTTTGCATGTTGGAAAACTCATGTGAAATAGAGGATTCAAGAACCTCTTCCGAATCTAGAGTATGAGCTGGTTTATCTTGCTCAGAATTCGAAATAGAAGATATTGAGAGAATGAGTTTTGAATCTACAGTTTCTTCTTCATCTTGAACAATTGTTGAGGCCAAGACATGATTGGAAAGAACACATAAGGAGGTATTACTGAGCTTTTTCTCCAAAAGGCTAGCATGATCCTCTTCTTTCTGCTTTCCAAATTCTCTGTCAAGTTGGACCCATAGATACCTTGGATTTTCAACAGTATTACTGAGGTAGTGCACACAAGGAGACATAGCAATACACATTGCTCCAAAACCTCTATCACAATCATTCTCCTCTTCATTAGAATCAAAATCTCTTGTATTACCAATGCACATATCAAAAAGACATTGTCTCTTCAAGAATGCAATCATCTTTGGTTTCCATTCATCATAGTTGAATTGAGTAAGAAGATTTTGTGAAGAAGAAGTCTCCATCTCTGCATTAACGAATGCAAATGGAAGAAGTAAGAAACCTGCAAATCACACATGCACAAACACTATGTTTTCAGCCTAGCATGCACATGAGAAAATGCACATGAGATTTTGCATGCCGCTGCTGAAATATATTGGTGAGCAATTCACTTAATCTTCTTGTAGAACACCTGTAGGAGAGAGATCTTGTCCCTGCAATGGCTCTGATACCATGTAAAATTAGTCACAACAAATCTAATGAACAAGTAAATCAATCACAATAGATGAAACTCAGAAAAATGGTGTAAAACTGTGCAAAGCATGCATCAGTGCTCAATATCCCAATGAGGGTGAATAATTACAATACAATACAGTAACCATGACTAAGCAATTCGAATTGACTAAGAAGGTCATTCAAATTACTGAATGGTGTAGCTTGGATCCAACTAGGAGTCCTCATCATCAATCGGTGGTGGTCATCAATGCACAAGAACCAGTCATCCAGGTGTCAATCTGAGTCTAACTGAGTGTAACAAGTGTAACTGAAGTGTGTACTGTACCACTGATTAAGGGAAGGAGGCTCAGTGGAGGGTGCATGGGAGGCTTAACTGAAGTCAGAACAAGTCATCTAGTCAATCTGGAGGTCCAACGGAGTGAAACAGTGTAACATCTCCATGAATTTGTTAGTGTTATTTTGGAAATGAATAAAACTGAACTGCACAATTGCTTCGTCCTAATTCTATATTTGTTTCAAACCATCATCCTTTCAATAATTTGGCCATTACAATCAACATTGCATAAAGAAAAGAAACCTTTTAAGTAACCTATTTTCATTAGTTCTCACATCAGCCAATCGACGATTAGACAACCAGAAATATATTCAAATGTGCATAAGGGGAATCTAGAAATTATAACAACTCCTTCCAATTCCGATGTTAAATTTGGGAAGAATAAGGCAATATCTCCTCTTAACAATATATCGTTAGGAAAATAAATGTATCAATGATATAGAATTTACATTCTTAACTATTAGCTATGTTAAGAGTATCTAATCATCAATATCTGGCTGTATAAACTTCCATGTAATTAAATACCAAAATTATAAGTTACCGCTATGTAACATACCCAGTATTTAAGGCCAGTATATGCTAAAATAGAAATTGTTTTAACAAACACATATCCCAATAATTCATTTACTTCATTCAACATATTTGTAAACATGAATTCACCCAATACAATATCCATTATCAATTCAGAAAATTTAACTTACATTGTACTTCACTACTCATATACTCAATCAGATTAAGCAATTGACGAAGCTATCACAATTCCTAATCATTTTAACACATAAGAGGATAGAAGATACACACATTCAAATACATCCCACAGATAACATTTTTCAGGTGGTTCACCCACTTTTGGGCTACGTCCACGAAAGGTCATATTTTCTCTTAATGATCAAAGTGAAAGGTTACAACTTACAAATCTGCTATTGCAGATTTCCACATTCTCCATGCATCTCATAGATACCAATTTCTTGAAGACAAAAGTACTATCAATAATAAGACTACAAAGGTCTATCCCAAGCATGATAGTATCCTGTAGATCCTTTCACCAACATTCCATGACAACCCAAAGTGTGGTAGTATAAGGTATGAACCATTCCACGGGAATAAAGCCAACTTCGTGGCAGCCGAACCATATGACCACACTAAATAAATAAAGAAAACTCAATAAGGTTAGGGCCAACTCTTCGTGGCAGCATGCCTATATAACAGTACAAGAATTTATAAAGGAAAGCTTAAGATTCTGAACATTAGTCTAATCCCGATAGTATAGCGAACTTCCACATCTCGTAATCGATGGTTTCAACAACACAACAAAGATCTCGCTGTAGAGATAGATATATATAGAGATAAAACTGATAACTCAATCAACGTTTTAATACCCTACTACCAAACAAGAAAAAGGTCGCTCTCATCTAAGAGATCTCTAAGATGGCTATGATTCAACAAGATATCATCAAACGGAGAGGAGGTGCTCTTATTCTAGCTGATCTATGAAATCGCTATTTATATAATGATTGTATATTTAATGGGATCACTCTCATATAAGAAGTATTTAAATGGTCTCGACATTCTAACCTTTAGTCAACAACTTAATTCGTTTATTAAGCTAGGGACTGCTTTATCAACAAGAGCACATACCCATTCTTATACAGGTCAGAATAAAAGAAAACATTATATATAAATATATATACAAAAGGAAAAAATACTTCCAACTATCCGAAGTGGAGATCACTGTCAACTATCTCTGTCAGGCATTTACTGCTCAGTAAAGAAAAGCGTAGAGATAACTCTCTTCAACAACAAATACATGAGATCGCATCCCTACCATGCATTTTTCCAGGGATTTGACTAGAACTCCTATCGATTTGCTATAGGCCGAGAGTGAATTAAAGGTCACACCATTGCAGAGATGTTAATATCGGTAACCAATTGCAATGTAAGTATAACATGGCATGAGTTATAGTTTATGCATAAATCCTGTCAACAGAAAAGATCTCAGAGATCGTACGCTATGTTGAAATTCCTTTCAAAAGCTATTGCAGATATTGTATTAGCAAAACCTCAGTGATCGTATGCGCTGTTAGACTCCCATTAACAATTTCAAAACTAAACTAAGATAAACGATTAGCCTTATTAAAAATTGACCTGCTATTTGGGCCTTTCTGCATATGGATCTGGACATGAAACTCCATATCGATCTACACTTGGTTACTAGATCCGTATCCATCAAGAACCGCTTAGTACCTTGGCAGTAACGTTCTTTTTCAGAAAACTGAGTTCACTAGCATTTTATTACTAAACACAGATCGAGGGTTTCAAGCATGGGTAGATCGAAGATTGCCTAGCCTAACAACACTTAAGCAAAAGGTTTAAACAAACACGGTCACGGATCGATCTACCACATGGAAATACAGATCTAAGCAGATTCATCATATGAATATTGAAGATCCACCCTAAGAACATATTGTAAACAGAGTACCCAATAGCTGAGGAACGAATCCGTTTCCATCCATTGAAATCCATTTCCATGAATCGAATCATGGTTTAAATATATATATGTACAGTAGTCTATAATAACATTCAAAACAGAGTATTCATAAATGGAAGCGGATCTGTCTATCTCGACTCAATCGATTTATAAATATTCTGGAAATGCCATAATAAACGGATCGAATCCCGGTTTAAATATATATATGTACAGTAGTCTATAATAACATTCAAAACAGAGTATTCATAAATGGAAGCGGATCTGTATACCTCGACTCAATCGATTTATAAATATTCTGGAAATGCCACAATAAACGGATCGAATCCCGGTTTAAATATATATATGTACAGTAGTCTATAATAACCTTCAAAACAGAGTATTCATAAATGGAAGCGGATCTGTCTACCTCGACTCAATCGATTTATAAATATTCTGGAAATGCCACAATAACGGATTCACGCAGAACTTAAATGTCAACAAGTCATTTCGTGCATTCTGTAAATGCAATCAGAATACAAACAGAGATTAGGATTACCGCAGGATTCAAAGCTTGATCGAAATACGATCTGAGATCAGGATTACCGAAGCGTAATCCCCAGGGTCTTTGCTACGCCATCCAGAGAGGCGTCATGAGCCGACCTGGCTCGTTCAACTCAGGCGTTGGTCATCCCTGCAGTGATATCACCCCTCTCCAACCGTAATGGCCAGCTCCCTTTCTCTCTCATTTTCCTCAATCCACGCCCCTCACTCTCCCGCAGAGATCTACCATTTTCCTTTGAATTTCTCGCCCCCCCCCCCCTTTACAAAGAGGTCTTCCCCCTTTAATAGAGTTCTCCTCCTCTTTAAAAGGCGCCGACTTACTATCAGGTTCTCCCATCAAGAACACGTGTGCCACACTTCATAAGACGACAAGTGGAAATACGCACAAGGCTATGGTTATCTTAATGGTAATTAAAATATCACTCTTCTATCCTAGAAGGTGAGAGTTTAGCTCCATTCTTAATAAGGTAAGGTGTAAAGAGATATATATATATATATGTCTAATTATATATCCCTTCTTTCTCCTAAAGGTGCTAAGTGGAATACCTTGACTCTCTTACAAGAATAAGATAGAATCCTCGCTTAGTTCATCTTAGGATGATAGTTAACTTTATGCTTAAGGAAAGATACCAAGAGGAACATAAATGGTTAGCGGCTAATAGCCATGGTCGTGAACCTATGAAAATGACACATGTTACTTGAAGTGACAATTTAATCGCCCCCCAATTATCTGAGGTAAAAAGGTGATTCCCCGTTCTCTAATACTTAGTCTTCTTAGGAATGGATTGTAGTTCTCATGCTTCGCACTATCGTCAGCCTCTGACGACGACATAAGTCACTTAGTCTCTAAGTTTCATAATTTCCAACTTAGTAATTGAGCCTTATATATTCTAGGATTTTACTGGAGGGGCCTTGGCCTTGGGCTTCTTCCCCGTAAATCGGATACAATATTCAATTACAACTTAAAATAATAAGGAAATAAAAGGAGGGATATTACATCCTCCTCCCCTTAAAAATAACACCGTCCTCGGTGTTCATTATTTTCAGCAGTTTGTCCTCTCTCGTACTTTCATGACTCTTTTCAAGTCCCTCTTGATCATATCTGCATTTTTCACTACACAACCAAAATTCAAAGAACCGTAAAAACTTATCATTAATTCCATACTCAAACTCATAAATATAAACAATGAGCCATTTTATTGCAGCATATCATTTGCAATTCATGGAATATCGTTAGTTTTTGTTTGTGCTTTTATTATCACAAACACACTTATATTCAGTTCTCTGTTTAATTTAATCAACACATCAATCATTTGATCCAGGAAATTCTTGTCTAACACCCGAGTGCTCACACAACAATTCTTTCGAAATTCTTGCCTAACACTTCAGTGCTCACACAACAATTATTTCACAGATTTCTTGCCTAACACCACAGTGCTCACGCAGCAATACTTTCTCTCATGCATACTAAGCAGCGTCCTGCCTCCCGCATATGCATTCTCTTATAGTTTGCCTAGGTCTTTACCGCTTGTTGATTCCTTCAAGAATCCTAGCGGGTGTCAACTCCTTGATTTCTCGGGAGTGTTTCAGTGCCTTTAACGCACTCTCGCATAATTCCCCTCAAGCCTTCTCGCTTGAGTCCAGGAATCTATTCCCCTCAAGCCTCCTCGCTTGAGTCTAGGAAAATCTCATTCAAATTCATCAATTATTTCGTCATATTACATTTTATAACCATACAATTTCTCTGACCAATTTGGTCTAGTGCTTTATTCAACAATAATTAACAATAATAAAAGCTGCAATGTGGATCTTTCATCCTCACCCCTTTATTGTACCATGCATAATATATTACGCTTTTGTCTTTCGACAAGTTCCTCCGAGTTTTGGCCATCTGCCAAATTCAATTGTTAGTAACACTTTATATAACAAAATCAAGTATTTGTAAATAAGAAAATCATTCGTTCTTCATACTACAATATCCATACTTGATCATCTGAAGTAAACGTTTTTCTCCTTCCAAGCATATCTAACTTACTTAATAGGATTACATAATTCCTTGAACACGAAATAATATTCTTCCTATGATGACTCATGGACATGATGATTTCTTAACTTCGAATGTTATCCTTCACTATTTCAAACACACTTCCTATTTTAGTTATACAACCAACATCACATAGAAATCACCAATTTTCAAAAGCATACTTGCATACCTTATAATGACAACCATATACCTTTGTAAGGGTGGGTGCATATCTTCTTATTATAAGATCCTCATATGTCGAGGTACCAGTTTACCTGTATCATCACACATTAGTATTACACTAAATATCACCTGCATCTATATATCCCATTTTACCTCTTGACTGTTGTAGTGATGTGTGGGAATATAGCATTCCGCTCGACCACAACATTAAATGTGTTAGTCGTAAAAGAAAAAACTGTAATTAAATCATAAGAGCAATCATGCATAAACATATGTCAATCATCACCTTGACTTATTTCATAAAAGCTTATACATCAATTACTGTTAAATATTACTTCTGATCTATCATGGAACTTCCATGATATTAACGGTTTTTCCTTAACACTTAATGCGGATTTAAAACGGTCATTATAAAAACATCAGAGAATTTAAAGTGTCATGTATTACCATTCCGTGGCGGTTCTAGTTTTGCAATACTTTTATCCATACAATATCACATACTCACCATTAATTACATCTATGCATTCATTAGGTGAGCAACATCATTAACTATAGTTTTATTTCTTAACCAAAATAATCATTTTGACACCACATATAACATATGTATAAAGCCATTTTGAGTGATAAATTTACGATATTGACATAACTAGGAAGTTCTGGTAATATACATACAGCCGAACTAACCTTCCACAAGAAATGTTCGGCTTTATATATGAAAGGAACTTGACAGTTCCTAACACGATCAAAACATTAGACCATCTTATTTAGTCAGGTATTAGCTTATATACTTACTTTATAAACGACTTAGCAGATATAAGTTTGCTTATTTTGTCTATCTGAATCTCATATTCGGAAATCCTAACGAATTGATCAATAGAATTCGATTAGTCAGAAACAATTAACAAAATATATCAACCCTATTCTCCCATATGACGCGTTTACTGAAACTGAAAGATATCCACTAAGAGTAACAATAAATGTAGAGAAGGTAATAAGTATCTAAGACGAATTATCCAATCAACAGATTTAGGAGAGCTCCTCCGTTAAGCACATTCACAACTAGGATGACTTTCAATATACGAAGACTCATTCCACAAAACCATAACCGTTATCATGCTAACGATTATTTTTCTCGTCGTCCAATGAATTCTAATTTGTAACGTAGGAGGATATATTCATCAGCTAATATTTACCAATAATAGATTGTTCATCTCCATAATGAAACATATACTATCCTTACCTACAAACAATGTTGCGCCATTTTAATGCTTTCACCAAATGAAACATACTTACTTGTAAATCAATGACAACTTGTAAGCTACCTGTTGTCGATCCGTTGAAATGAAATTTTCTATTGCGTCTTGTGTCGCCAGTTCGACTAGCTCATATATGTTTTCCCCGACTGAGCCCAAATAAGCCCGAGTGTTTGCAACCTGCGCTCTGGCGGAAGAAACTTGAAGTCGAGTTCTGAGATTCATTTTCCCTCCGCAGTACAATCCATGCATCCAAAATGAAACGAAAACAATTGATTAGTAAACAACCTTCATACTCACTTATCGCATGTTGAGCTCATTAGGCCCTAGTGTTGTAACCTAATGCTCTGATACCATATGTAACATCTCCATGAATTTGTTAGTGTTATTTTGGAAATGAATAAAACTGAACTGCACAATTGCTTCGTCCTAATTCTATATTTGTTTCAAACCATCATCCTTTCAATAATTTGGCCATTACAATCAACATTGCATAAAGAAAAGAAACCTTTTAAGTAACCTATTTTCATTAGTTCTCACATCAGCCAATCGACGATTAGACAACCAGAAATATATTCAAATGTGCATAAGGGGAATCTAGAAATTATAACAACTCCTTCCAATTCCGATGTTAAATTTGGGAAGAATAAGGCAATATCTCCTCTTAACAATATATCGTTAGGAAAATAAATGTATCAATGATATAGAATTTACATTCTTAACTATTAGCTATGTTAAGAGTATCTAATCATCAATATCTGGCTGTATAAACTTCCATGTAATTAAATACCAAAATTATACGTTACCGCTATGTAACATACCCAGTATTTAAGGCCAGTATATGCTAAAATAGAAATTGTTTTAACAAACACATATCCCAATAATTCATTTACTTCATTCAACATATTTGTAAACATGAATTCACCCAATACAATATCCATTATCAATTCAGAAAATTTAACTTACATTGTACTTCACTACTCATATACTCAATCAGATTAAGCAATTGACGAAGCTATCACAATTCCTAATCATTTTAACACATAAGAGGATAGAAGATACACACATTCAAATACATCCCACAGATAACATTTTTCAGGTGGTTCACCCACTTTTGGGCTACGTCCACGAAAGGTCATATTTTCTCTTAATGATCAAAGTGAAAGGTTACAACTTACAAATCTGCTATTGCAGATTTCCACATTCTCCATGCATCTCATATATACCAATTTCTTGAAGAAAAAAGTACTATCAATAATAAGACTACAAAGGTCTATCCCAAGCATGATAGTATCCTGTAGATCCTTTCACCAACATTCCATGACAACCCAAAGTGTGGTAGTATAAGGTATGAACCATTCCACGGGAATAAAGCCAACTTCGTGGCAGCCGAACCATATGACCACACTAAATAAATAAAGAAAACTCAATAAGGTTAGGGCCAACTCTTTGGCAGCATGCCTATATAACAGTACAAGAATTTATAAAGGAAAGCTTAAGATTCTGAACATTAGTCTAATCCCGATAGTATAGCGAACTTCCACATCTCGTAATCGATGGTTTCAACAACACAACAAAGATCTCGCTGTAGAGATAGATATATATATAGATAAAACTGATAACTCAATCAACGTTTTAATACCCTACTACCAAACAAGAAAAAGGTCGCTCTCATCTAAGAGATCTCTAAGATGGCTATGATTCAACAAGCTATCATCAAACGGAGAGGAGGTGCTCTTATTCTAGCTGATCTATGAAATCGCTATTTATATAATGATTGTATATTTAATGGGATCACTCTCATATAAGAAGTATTTAAATTGTCTCGACATTCTAACCTTTAGTCAACAACCTAATTCGTTTATTAAGCTAGGGACTGCTTTATCAACAAGAGCACATACCCATTCTTATACAGGTCAGAATAAAAGAAAACATTATATATAAATATATATACAAAAGGAAAAAATAATTCCAACTATCCAAAGTGGAGATCGCTGTCAACTATCTCTGTCAGGCATTTACTGCTCAGTAAAGAAAAGCGTAGAGATAACTCTCTTCAACAACAAATACATGAGATCGCATCCCTACCATGCATTTTTCCAGGGATTTGACTAGAACTCCTATCGATTTGCTATAGGCCGAGAGTGAATTAAAGGTCACACCATTGCAGAGATGTTAATATCGGTAACCAATTGCAATGTAAGTATAACATGGCATGAGTTATAGTTGATGCATAAATCCTGTCAACAGAAAAGATCTCAGAGATCGTACGCTATGTTGAAATTCCTTTCAAAAGCTATTGCAGATATTGTATTAGCAAAACCTCAGCGATCGTATGCGCTGTTAGACTCCCATTAACAATTTCAAAACTAAACTAAGATAAACGATTAGCCTTATTAAAAATTGACTTGCGATTTGGGCCTTACTGCATATGGATCTGGACATGAAACTCCATATCGATCTACACTTGGTTACTAGATCCGTATCCATCAAGAACCGCTCAGTACCTTGGCAGTAACGTTCTTTTTCAGAAAACTGAGTTCACTAGCATTTTATTACTAAACACAGATCGAGGGTTTCAAGCATGGGTAGATCGAAGATTGCCTAGCCTAACAACACTTAAGCAAAAGGTTTAAACAAACACGGTCACGGATCGATCTACCACATGGAAATACAGATCTAAGCAGATTCATCATATGAATATTGAAGATTCACCCTAAGAACATATTGTAAACAGAGTACCCAATAGCTGAGGAACGAATCCGTTTCCATCCATTGAAATCCATTTCCATGAATCGAATCATGGTTTAAATATATATATGTACAGTAGTCTATAATACCATTCAAAACAGAGTATTCATAAATGGAAGCGGATCTGTCTATCTCGACTCAATCGATTTATAAATATTCTGGAAATGCCATAATAAACGGATCGAATCCCGGTTTAAATATATATATGTACAGTAGTCTATAATAACATTCAAAACAGAGTATTCATAAATGGAAGCGGATCTGTCTACCTCGACTCAATCGATTTATAAATATTCTGGAAATGCCACAATAAACGGATCGAATCCCGGTTTAAATATATATATGTACAGTAGTCTATAATAACCTTCAAAACAGAGTATTCATAAATGGAAGCGGATCTGTCTACCTCGACTCAATCGATTTATAAATATTCTGGAAATGCCACAATAACGGATTCACGCAGAACTTAAATGTCAACAAGTCATTTCGTGCATTCTGTAAATGCAATCAGAATACAAACAGAGATTAGGATTACCGCAGGATTCAAAGCTTGATCGAAATACGATCTGAGATCAGGATTACCGAAGCATAATCCCCAGGGTCTTTGCTGCGCCATCCAGAGAGGCGTCATGAGCCGACCTGGCTCGTTCAACTCAGGCGTTGGTCATCCCTGCAGTGATATCACCCCTCTCCAACCGTAATGGCCAGCTCCCTTTCTCTCTCATTTTCCTCAATCCACGCCCCTCACTCTCCCGCAGAGATCTACCATTTTCCTTTGAATTTCTCGCCCCCCCCCCCCTTTACGAAGAGGTCTTCCCCCTTTAATAGAGTTCTCCTCCTCTTTAAAAGGCGCCGACTTACTATCAGGTTCTCCCATCAAGAACACGTGTGCCACACTTCATAAGACGACAAGTGGAAATACGCACAAGGCTATGGTTATCTTAATGGTAATTAAAATATCACTCTTCTATCCTAGAAGGTGAGAGTTTAGCTCCATTCTTAATAAGGTAAGGTGTAAAGAGATATATATATATATATGTCTAATTATATATCCCTTCTTTCTCCTAAAGGTGCTAAGTGGAATACCTTGACTCTCTTACAAGAATAAGATAGAATCCTCGCTTAGTTCATCTTAGGATGATAGTTAACTTTATGCTTAAGGAAAGATACCAAGAGGAACATAAATGGTTAGCGGCTAATAGCCATGGTCTTGAACCTATGAAAATGACACATGTTACTTGAAGTGACAATTTAATCGCCCACCAATTATCTGAGGTAAAAAGGTGATTCCCCGTTCTCTAATACTTAGTCTTCTTAGGAATGGATTGTAGTTCTCATGCTTCGCACTATCGTCAGCCTCTGACGACGACATAAGTCACTTAGTCTCTAAGTTTCATAATTTCCAACTTAGTAATTGAGCCTTATATATTCTAGGATTTTACTGGAGGGGCCTTGGCCTTGGGCTTCTTCCCCGTAAATCGGATACAATATTCAATTACAACTTAAAATAATAAGGAAATAAAAGGAGGGATATTACATCCTCCTCCCCTTAAAAATAACACCGTCCTCGGTGTTCATTATTTTCAGCAGTTTGTCCTCTCTCGTACTTTCATGACTCTTTTCAAGTCCCTCTTGATCATATCTGCATTTTTCACTACACAACCAAAATTCAAAGAACCGTAAAAACTTATCATTAATTCCATACTCAAACTCATAAATATAAACAATGAGCCATTTTATTGCAGCATATCATTTGCAATTCATGGAATATCGTTAGTTTTTGTTTGTGCTTTTATTATCACAAACACACTTATATTCAGTTCTCTGTTTAATTTAATCAACACATCAATCATTTGATCCAGGAAATTCTTGTCTAACACCCGAGTGCTCACACAACAATTCTTTCGAAATTCTTGCCTAACACTTCAGTGCTCACACAGCAATTATTTCACAGATTTCTTGCCTAACACCACAGTGCTCACGCAGCAATACTTTCTCTCATGCATACTAAGCAGCGTCCTGCCTCCCGCATATGCATTCTCTTATAGTTTGCCTAGGTCTTTACCGCTTGTTGATTCCTTCAAGAATCCTAGCGGGTGTCAACTCCTTGATTTCTCGGGAGTGTTTCAGTGCCTTTAACGCACTCTCGCATAATTCCCCTCAAGCCTTCTTGCTTGAGTCCAGGAATCTATTCCCCTCAAGCCTCCTCGCTTGAGTCTAGGAAAATCTCATTCAAATTCATCAATTATTTCGTCATATTACATTTTATAACCATACAATTTCTCTGACCAATTTGGTCTAGTGCTTTATTCAACAATAATTAACAATAATAAAAGCTGCAATGTGGATCTTTCATCCTCACCCCTTTATTGTACCATGCATAATATATTACGCTTTTGTCTTTCGACAAGTTCGTCCGAGTTTTGGCCATCTGCCAAATTCAATTGTTAGTAACACTTTATATAACAAAATCAAGTATTTGTAAATAAGAAAATCATTCGTTCTTCATACTACAATATCCATACTTGATCATCTGAAGTAAACGTTTTTCTCCTTCCAAGCATATCTAACTTACTTAATAGGATTACATAATTCCTTGAACACGAAATAATATTCTTCCTATGATGACTCATGGACATGATGATTTCTTAACTTCGAATGTTATCCTTCACTATTTCAAACACACTTCCTATTTTAGTTATACAACCAACATCACATAGAAATCACCAATTTTCAAAAACATACTTGCATACCTTATAATGACAACCATATACCTTTGTAAGGGTGGGTGCATATCTTCTTATTATAAGATCCTCATATGTCGAGGTACCAGTTTACCTGTATCATCACACATTAGTATTACACTAAATATCACCTGCATCTATATATCCCATTTTACCTCTTGACTGTTGTAGTGATGTGTGGGAATATAGCATTCCGCTCGACCACAACATTAAATGTGTTAGTCGTAAAAGAAAAAACTGTAATTAAATCATAAGAGCAATCATGCATAAACATATGTCAATCATCACCTTGACTTATTTCATAAAAGCTTATACATCAATTACTGTTAAATATTACTTCTGATCTATCATGGAACTTCCATGATATTAACGGTTTTTCCTTAACACTTAATGCGGATTTAAAACGGTCATTATAAAAACATCAGAGAATTTAAAGTGTCATGTATTACCATTCCGTGGCGGTTCTAGTTTTGCAATACTTTTATCCATACAATATCACATACTCACCATTAATTACATCTATGCATTCATTAGGTGAGCAACATCATTAACTATAGTTTTATTTCTTAACCAAAATAATCATTTTGACACCACATATAACATATGTATAAAGCCATTTTGAGTGATAAATTTACGATATTGACATAACTAGGAAGTTCTGGTAATATACATACAGCCGAACTAACCTTCCACAAGAAATGTTCGGCTTTATATATGAAAGGAACTTGACAGTTCCTAACACGATCAAAACATTAGACCATCTTATTTAGTCAGGTATTAGCTTATATACTTACTTTATAAACAACTTAGCAGATATAAGTTTGCTTATTTTGTCTATCTGAATCTCATATTCGGAAATCCTAACGAATTGATCAATAGAATTCGATTAGTCAGAAACAATTAACAAAATATATCAACCCTATTCTCCCATATGACGCGTTTACTGAAACTGAAAGATATCCACTAAGAGTAACAATAAAGGTAGAGAAGGCAATAAGTATCTAAGACGAATTATCCAATCAACAGATTTAGGAGAGCTCCTCCGTTAAGCACATTCACAACTAGGATGACTTTCAATATACGAAGACTCATTCCACAAAACCATAACCGTTATCATGCTAACGATTATTTTTCTCGTCGTCCAATGAATTCTAATTTGTAACGTAGGAGGATATATTCATCAGCTAATATTTACCAATAATAGATTGTTCATCTCCATAATGAAACATATACTATCCTTACCTACAAACAATGTTGCGCCATTTTAATGCTTTCACCAAATGAAACATACTTACTTGTAAATCAATGACAACTTGTAAGCTACCTGTTGTCGATCCGTTGAAATGAAATTTTCTATTGCGTCTTGTGTCGCCAGTTCGACTAGCTCATATACGTTTTCCCCGACTCAGCCCAAATAAGCCCGAGTGTTTGCAACCTGCGCTCTGGCGGAAGAAACTTGAAGTCGAGTTCTGAGATTCATTTTCCCTCCGCAGTACAATCCATGCATCCAAAATGAAACGAAAACAATTTATTAGTAAACAACCTTCATACTCACTTATCGCATGTTGAGCTCATTAGGCCCTAGTGTTGTAACCTAATGCTCTGATACCATATGTAACATCTCCATGAATTTGTTAGTGTTATTTTGGAAATGAATAAAACTGAACTGCACAATTGCTTCGTCCTAATTCTATATTTGTTTCAAACCATCATCCTTTCAATAATTTGGCCATTACAATCAACATTGCATAAAGAAAAGAAACCTTTTATGTAACCTATTTTCATTAGTTCTCACATCAGCCAATCGACGATTAGACAACCAGAAATATATTCAAATGTGCATAAGGGGAATCTAGAAATTATAACAACTCCTTCCAATTCCGATGTTAAATTTGGGAAGAATAAGGCAATATCTCCTCTTAACAATATATCGTTAGGAAAATAAATGTATCAATGATATAGAATTTACATTCTTAACTATTAGTTATGTTAAGAGTATCTAATCATCAATATCTGGCTGTATAAACTTCCATGTAATTAAATACCAAAATTATAAGTTACCGCTATGTAACATACCCAGTATTTAAGGCCAGTATATGCTAAAATAGAAATTGTTTTAACAAACACATATCCCAATAATTCATTTACTTCATTCAACATATTTGTAAACATGAATTCACCCAATACAATATCCATTATCAATTCAGAAAATTTAACTTACATTGTACTTCACTACTCATATACTCAATCAGATTAAGCAATTGACGAAGCTATCACAATTCCTAATCATTTTAACACATAAGAGGATAGAAGATACACACATTCAAATACATCCCACAGATAACATTTTTCAGGTGGTTCACCCACTTTTGGGCTACGTCCACGAAAGGTCATATTTTCTCTTAATGATCAAAGTGAAAGGTTACAACTTACAAATCTGCTATTGCAGATTTCCACATTCTCCATGCATCTCATAGATACCAATTTCTTGAAGACAAAAGTACTATCAATAATAAGACTACAAAGGTCTATCCCAAGCATGATAGTATCCTGTAGATCCTTTCACCAACATTCCATGACAACCCAAAGTGTGGTAGTATAAGGTATGAACCATTCCACGGGAATAAAGCCAACTTCGTGGCAGCCGAACCATATGACCACACTAAATAAATAAAGAAAACTCAATAAGGTTAGGGCCAACTCTTTGGCAGCATGCCTATATAACAGTACAAGAATTTATAAAGGAAAGCTTAAGATTCTGAACATTAGTCTAATCCCGATAGTATAGCGAACTTCCACATCTCGTAATCGATGGTTTCAACAACACAACAAAGATCTCGCTGTAGAGATAGATATATATATAGATAAAACTGATAACTCAATCAACGTTTTAATACCCTACTACCAAACAAGAAAAAGGTCGCTCTCATCTAAGAGATCTCTAAGATGGCTATGATTCAACAAGCTATCATCAAACGGAGAGGAGGTGCTCTTATTCTAGCTGATCTATGAAATCGCTATTTATATAATGATTGTATATTTAATGGGATCACTCTCATATAAGAAGTATTTAAATGGTCTCGACATTCTAACCTTTAGTCAACAACCTAATTCGTTTATTAAGCTAGGGACTGCTTTATCAACAAGAGCACATACCCATTCTTATACAGGTCAGAATAAAAGAAAACATTATATATAAATATATATACAAAAGGAAAAAATACTTCCAACTATCCGAAGTGGAGATCGCTGTCAACTATCTCTGTCAGGCATTTACTGCTCAGTAAAGAAAAGCGTAGAGATAACTCTCTTCAACAACAAATACATGAGATCGCATCCCTACCATGCATTTTTCCAGGGATTTGACTAGAACTCCTATCGATTTGCTATAGGCCGAGAGTGAATTAAAGGTCACACCATTGCAGAGATGTTAATATCGGTAACCAATTGCAATGTAAGTATAACATGGCATGAGTTATAGTTTATGCATAAATCCTGTCAACAAAAAAGATCTCAGAGATCGTACGCTATGTTGAAATTCCTTTCAAAAGCTATTGCAGATATTGTATTAGCAAAACCTCAGCGATCGTATGCGCTGTTAGACTCCCATTAACAATTTCAAAACTAAACTAAGATAAACGATTAGCCTTATTAAAAATTGACCTGCGATTTGGGCCTTACTGCATATGGATCTGGACATGAAACTCCATATCGATCTACACTTGGTTACTAGATCCGTATCCATCAAGAACCGCTCAGTACCTTGGCAGTAACGTTCTTTTTCAGAAAACTGAGTTCACTAGCATTTTATTACTAAACACAGATCGAGGGTTTCAAGCATGGGTAGATCGAATATTGCCTAGCCTAACAACACTTAAGCAAAAGGTTTAAACAAACACGGTCACGGATCGATCTACCACATGGAAATACAGATCTAAGCAGATTCATCATATGAATATTGAAGATCCACCCTAAGAACATATTGTAAACAGAGTACCCAATAGCTGAGGAACGAATCCGTTTCCATCCATTGAAATCCATTTCCATGAATCGAATCATGGTTTAAATATATATATGTACAGTAGTCTATAATAACATTCAAAACAGAGTATTCATAAATGGAAGCGGATCTGTCTATCTCGACTCAATCGATTTATAAATATTCTGGAAATGCCATAATAAACGGATCGAATCCCGGTTTAAATATATATATGTACAGTAGTCTATAATAACATTCAAAACAGAGTATTCATAAATGGAAGCGGATCTGTCTACCTCGACTCAATCGATTTATAAATATTCTGGAAATGCCACAATAAACGGATCGAATCCCGGTTTAAATATATATATGTACAGTAGTCTATAATAACCTTCAAAACAGAGTATTCATAAATGGAAGCGGATCTGTCTACCTCGACTCAATCGATTTATAAATATTCTGGAAATGCCACAATAATGGATTCACGCAGAACTTAAATGTCAACAAGTCATTTCGTGCATTCTGTAAATGCAATCAGAATACAAACAGAGATTAGGATTACCGCAGGATTCAAAGCTTGATCGAAATACGATCTGAGATCAGGATTACCGAAGCGTAATCCCCAGGGTCTTTGCTGCGCCATCCAGAGAGGCGTCATGAGCCGACCTGGCTCGTTCAACTCAGGCGTTGGTCATCCCTGCAGTGATATCACCCCTCTCCAACCGTAATGGCCAGCTCCCTTTCTCTCTCATTTTCCTCAATCCACACCCCTCACTCTCCCGCAGAGATCTACCATTTTCCTTTGAATTTCTCGCCCCCCCCCCCCTTTACGAAGAGGTCTTCCCCCTTTAATAGAGTTCTCCTCCTCTTTAAAAGGCGCCGACTTACTATCAGGTTCTCCCATCAAGAACACGTGTGCCACACTTCATAAGACGACAAGTGGAAATACGCACAAGGCTATGGTTATCTTAATGGTAATTAAAATATCACTCTTCTATCCTAGAAGGTGAGAGTTTAGCTCCATTCTTAATAAGGTAAGGTGTAAAGAGATATATATATATATATGTCTAATTATATATCCCTTCTTTCTCCTAAAGGTGCTAAGTGGAATACCTTGACTCTCTTACAAGAATAAGATAGAATCCTCGCTTAGTTCATCTTAGGATGATAGTTAACTTTATGCTTAAGGAAAGATACCAAGAGGAACATAAATGGTTAGCGGCTAATAGCCATGGTCTTGAACCTATGAAAATGACACATGTTACTTGAAGTGACAATTTAATCGCCCCCCAATTATCTGAGGTAAAATGGTGATTCCCCGTTCTCTAATACTTAGTCTTCTTAGGAATGGATTGTAGTTCTCATGCTTCGCACTATCGTCAGCCTCTGACGACGACATAAGTCACTTAGTCTCTAAGTTTCATAATTTCCAACTTAGTAATTGAGCCTTATATATTCTAGGATTTTACTGGAGGGGCCTTGGCCTTGGGCTTCTTCCCCGTAAATCGGATACAATATTCAATTACAACTTAAAATAATAAGGAAATAAAAGGAGGGATATTACAAACAGTCAGTCAGGAGTGAAACTAGCCTCAAATAAAGGAGATTCAGAGCTAACTTAGTGTAACTGAAGTGGTAGGTGAAGAAGTGCGCCCTTCTCTAGCAGTAGGTAAGAAGTGGGCGCCTTCCTGACTAGGAGGGCTGAAAATATGATGTAAGAAGCTCCTGGGTGCTAGAATGAGTGGCTAAGGTGATGGAGGCATCAACCTAGTGACTGGGATGCATGCAAAATGCCTACAAACCTTAGAATTTTCATGCAAACCCTAATTTTATGCAAGGTCCCGAAAATGATGATGTGGATATCCGAACAATAATTATCATTCATAATTAACACATTGCAGAGAACATAATGTATGTAATATAACCACAAGGAATACTTATCTTTGAGTTGAAGTTGTCCAAACAACTGGCTATGTGAGAGCAACGTTCCACCCAACCATAGATCTATGTCCAACCTATATTCTTTCGGCTGAGAGATATCCCCCGAGCTGGGTTGTGTATCCACTAAGGAGGAACTAAATAGGCTCACTCACAGCCATGGTTTCACTCAACAGCTATGCTAAGCCAACACACAATTGGGTTTATCAAGCATATAAAAGACAAAGGAGGGAAATCCTAAGCAGTGAGCTCATCCACAGAGCTACAGGCATCTCAAATGAATTCAACAGTCAAGGCACCCACATTACCTACCACACCCAACACAAGGAAGGTCCCCTTCTCTGTTGCACAGTCCCTCAAGTGTCCCTTCTCTCCAGTGCTCTTCAGGATGGGTATAGAAAGGTCCTGTTATCACCTAAAATGTAGTTACCCCTATGGATGTATCCAGTCATGGATGGCAATAGGGAAGGGCAACTCAAAAGGTGCAACCACGATCACCTCGACCTCCAATGTATGGTTGTCACGCCAGTCGAGGCAACCTTCACTTTATGTTATCTAGCCCAGACAACAAAGGGGGAGACCCGATCTACTCCCGACAGGAGAGATCAAAACCAAGACACCAAATCAGGGTATTTCTAAGTGAAGTTAGGTGTATGGTTTATCCTAGATCTTATAGGTTGAAGTCACAAGCCAAGTGAGGGGTTCAATAGGTGTAACTTTGGTTCATGGTTGATGTAAGAGTGACTTATAATGTTTGAAGTGAGATCTAGGGCTAGTGTACTAGTATAATGTCAGAAGACTCACTGCCTTGGGAACCGTGTCCAGTGTAGGGTAGTTTAAGGGTTGTATTGGGGCTAACTAGTACAAATGACAAGCTTGACCATGATACATGGCAGCTTCAATAGGTTTAGTTCACCATGCATAGGTCAAAACACAAGTCAATCCAACAATCTAGGAAAGTTGAATTAACTTGGAGAGAAACCAGTGCCTTGGGAATTGGGAAGTGGAGTCAAAGTAGGGTTGACTTGTGGTTTAGGACTCCTAGTACTTGGGACAGGTGGGAAATAGAGGTCTTGATGGATGAATGTATCTAGATCTAGGTTTGACCCAAGTGGACCACAATCCCTTAAAACAAGGAATGCAATCCCCAAGGCAAGATTTGACAAAGTGATAGTCTAGACCTAGGTTTTGAATTATTCCGGTTCTAAATCTCCAAAAATCTCAAGTACCCAGTTCCTGGAAGTGAGTCAACTCACTTCTCCAAGGTGGTGCGACTTTGCCCAAGGAAGCCTACAAGTGGGGTTAGGTAGGTCAAAACAAGTCGGATGGCATCCAAACTTTAGATCCGGATAGATCGGTCGGGTAGGAGTATGGATCTATATTTTCGTGGTAATCCAACGGTTAGATCTTAGTAGATCTGAGTTTAGGGGTTCCAAGTGGTCCAAAATGGGGATTAAATCCCTTAAAATGTGGAATGGGGCCCACAAGGTGAATTTCAGAAAAGTAACAACCTGGGTATGTGTTATTGGATGTGTAGATGACGAATCAAGTGGAATCTCAAACACCCATCGCCTAGATCTAGGTCAACTTGCTCAACTAGTGAAGTGCACCTTGCTTGGGAGAAGCTAAGTTGGCATGGGAGAAGGGTCAAACGGAAACCAATCCTCACCAAACTATAGATCCGGGATGCCGTGGATGCTATAGAGGTGGGTTTTCAATATTATGCCCAATAACCCACTAGATCTAAGTAGATCTGAGAAAATGTAAAAAAGGGGTTTTGATTAATTAGGGTTTTAAGTGTTTTTTGACAATTGGATAGATCATGGAGATAGAACTTACCTTGAGATCATACCTGAGTGATGTGGATGAGATGCCTTGACGTTGAGGAATATTCCCACAGAGATCAAATGAGAGATTGTTGATTTGCTTGCCGATTTGATGCCCTAGCCCACAAGTGCGCCTTCCTCTACCTATCAAACCAAGGAATGAAGATTCAATCAGTAAGATCAAGTATGGAAGAAATACAAGAGAAATGCAAATAGTAACATGAAATAGAAGGTCCTGGGACAGTAATACTCCCTGTTACCAACGAAGAGCTCCAAAGAAGAAGTAGGGAGAGTCTTCCCCTACCAATACCTCCTCCTCCAAGCAAATCGGCCTCCACCTGTAGATGCAAAATCGTGGTACAAAGATATGGCAAACAAGATCTCCAATAACTCAGTGCAAAGGAAGAACCAACGAACGAACACCAAAAACATTCACCACAACACTGGAGATAGATGCAATAATAATTTTCTATTCCAATAATCCAGAGCCAAAAGTCCCTTTACAATGAGAGGCTCTCTCCTTTAAATAGGAAGGAGAGGCACCAAAAACCTAACCACTTTTTGAATGAGTGGCTAAGATTAAAAGATACAAATGTCTAATCAATGGTTGAGATGAGCTCAACAATAAAATACATAGATCACTAATAAAATATAATGTAAGTGGACAAAATCGCCCTACAAGAGGGGAATCCCACCAAATCATGATGACAAAATATCATAAGAGGCTTATGGTGGGTCCAAGGGGTAATTTTATCCCTCCTTGGTCAATCCCCATAGCACAATAACCAAAAAATAATCATGAATGTACCAAATCGTGCCTCCATAGTGAAGTCGTGGTCCTCAAAAGACCTCAAAAATCCACAGAAAGTGCCATAAGTGATGGATGCGGGCCCCGATGAAGCTGAAACTGCTAGAGAAGGTGTGGAAGGTCCCGATCTATCATCACTGATCATCCCATGCCATAAATTTGCCTCAGTAGCCCAAATCGATTTCCTCAATAGCCATTTCTACCAATCCTTAAATTCCTCGGGAAGCGTGAAACTGCCCCAAACAGCCTCCTGGAGTGCTGGCGCTGTCAAGGTGAGGGCACCAGTGTGTCCGGAAGGGGGGTAATATGGTAAAAACAAGTGGCTGGACCACCCCCTCCATCATCAGTGCCCTAGGTCAACCGGATAAAAATCATATCTGCTCCGACAGGGCCTCCGACAGACCAAAACTGCACTAGGACAGCCTACTGAGGCTAAATCATCACTGTAAGTGCCCGGAACTGAAAACAAACTGTCCCATTGGACTCAGAAGGTCCAAATCCATCTAAGATGTGTACTCATACACCATATGAATCTCTGCATGATCAAAATAAATATCCAATATACTGGATCAAGGCCAATAATAATGTGCTGTACATATACAAACACTGCTGCAACCCCAGAATCATCATCATAACCCTGTAGCTGCTGCATAGAGTCATCATGTATGTATACATAGACCATATATCATCTATCCATATCATCATAAGGTCCAACATCTCATGTCCCATGGTCCTCCATGGTCAAACTAGGTCTAACCAAGACCAAATATAACTCAGATCATCATTAATAGCTGCTGCAAAGTGTCAAGGTTAATATATGCTCTACAACTTATTCAAATAACAATTATAACACAGAGTAATCATGACTGGCGATCTAAATCCAAATATATAGTGTCGTTAATTATTATTATTATTCAGACTAGACTTTCAGGATCATACTCACTTCATAGTTGTGATCAATTTGCTAGTGAAGGGTGAAGGCTTAAATTAACTGGCTAGGCTAAGGGATGACTTAACTGTCTTGACTTTGTGACACTTTGGCAAGGGAAAGGGAATACACCATAGTATATACAGAATGAGCAATAACACAGGGAATGGCGGTGTCTCACAAATGGATGAGTTGTTTAAAGAGGGTCTATTCACCTTCACAGATGTGCACAATCCATAATACAAATAAGGCCATCAATTGTTTAGATGTAGCTTTTAAGTTCCATTGCTTTTTGGGATTTCTGCTGCAGGTGTGTTTTTAAGGCACTTGTTTACTTGAGCACTTCTAGGTGTGTCATGGACAGCTTGTTTACCTAGGTATTTATTTTCCACAAGATATAACATTTCATTTTCATTGCCATGTTCATTTGGCATGCCTCTCATTCATGTGTGTTTAGAAACACATTGCATGAATGGGATTTTCATACAAGATATAGCATTTCATTTTTCCATATTTTGTATACATGGCAGCACTAAAAGTTTCAGGTTTAGCCAACACGACTTTAGTGACTAGGGGGAATTCACAAGGAACTCCAACTCACCATAGGTAAGTTTTGTCACCAACTCAGAGCCGAGACACAATAAACAAGGAAGCTCATCCAATACAGAGGCTACAGTGGGGAAAAGTCCTCCATGCCACTAGTCAAGTAGTAAGTCAGGGTGATAATCTAAAAGGTAGGCCATGGATGGATGAAGACAATGAAATGATGGAGCCAACACTAGCAAGCCAAAGTATGGTGTAATGATCACCTCTATTCTCCCTAAGGAGGGTATGTACCAATGAGTATGAATAGTGAACTTCTAAGTCTGAGTAGGGACAATATCCTATATATAATAGATCAACCAGGTCCATATATCTATATGATCGCCAGATCATGACACTAAGTGCTAAGACATGCTATGAGAATAAGTATAAAAGCAATCTAACCATAACACTATGATATACCTGCTGAGTCATATACCTGAAAGCTCATCAACCTGTACCATTATCTGTCCTCTGAGACTGCTGCTGTAACTCTGGGCACTACTGTTTGCTCTGTACCAATGGTATAATGGCTACATCGGTCATCTCTCTGAGTGTCCTGAAACTCAGTCATGGCATGGGGAATATAACTGCTGTCCACAATCTGATAGTGATCCAATATAGATGCTCATCTCAGCATCTCAAATGCAAGGGAACTGGCTGAATAGTGTACTGGAATGAGAAAAATAATGTATGGTATCCCGGCTACTATATATGTGATAACAGGTCCAGCTGCTAATTCCTTGATATTATAGCCTTATTGGGTTTATCAAGAAAACCCAACCTTTGCTCAACCATTCACAATTGGATTTCTCACAATTCTGTTCAACAAATAACTCAATCCCGTCACTGATTTTCTGGGCTATAAAAACTCGGTTTTCCAATGGATTTTGGGGTATCTAATACTCTCCAATTCGCCTCTGGTTTTGCTCACTGCCGGGAATTCGTTTTTGGATGAAGATTGATGCTCGGATCTTCCACAATGGAATGAGAATGAGGAAAAATACATTCCCATGAGGTAGAGTGACTTTTGGTACAAGAAAACAGAGCTCATACTCTGCCATACGAATTTATGGGCTTCCCATGCTCCATTGAAGCCATGGATTGAAATCTTCAACTACTTCCTTACAACAGAAATAAATGCCATCAAGGAAAGTCAAATGGGTTCTCACAATGAAATTTTGAAGCATATGGTTCATCCCCACAACCCCCTCACCACTCCCTAGTGGATACACATGGCCCCTTTTCATTCGTTGCTTCCATAACCAGTTTTGGTATTTTATTGCAATATCAAATATTTAGATCATTTACAATATTCCATGGTTGCATAGCACATGGGTAAAATATCAAATGCTTGTCCATTTTAAATAAAATCCGAACATGCACTAGCAGGGCCTTGGCCCTGAGCTCCACGCTAGGGAAATATACATCACATGTATACAATATTTACATTAAAAGCCAATATTTCACAAGGACCAAACTTGGGGTATTACAGTATCCAATAGAGGTATTTAATATTCTTTTAGTTATGAAGGAAGCATAGCGATGTTGATGATAGATTTTGCTCCTTAATATGAAATAAACTATATTACAGAGATATCAATTAGGAACTATTGGTTTTGATACATATGCTAATACAATATTTCAGAAGGATTATAGCCTTACTAGACTTAGATATTTAGATCCTTGTACACAAAGAAAATTATCTGTTATTAGTGTGAAGTTCTGTGACTAGGAAGTTTTCAGATCATAAAGGAGAGCAATTGTTAATAGTCTCCTTACTAATTAATTTCATTTTAGTACGTGATTGTCATAAAGCTCTTGTATGACATGGAAGCACGCTTGGAACCTTGCCTATAGGTTCAACAAAAGCAAATGGCTATAGTTACTTAAAAAGGTATACATGTATATTCTAAGTAGTAAAAAGGATGCATATGATGAAAATGCATGAGTTCATCTTATATATTCCTTATTTAAGTGATCACTACTGTAGAAGTTGGGATACATGAGTGGCTATTGTAAAAGTTGTGTTCGAATTTTATGAGATAGAAGTATACGTTATATGCATGGGCACCTTGACTTCCTATTTCATTTTATATATGGATTTCATAAGATGTTGAGTGTAGTACTAATATGTGTTAAATGCAAGTACAATTGTACCCTGGCAAAAGAGGGTCTTACAATAAGGAGATATACGATCGCCCTTACGAAGGTATATGGTTATCTGTATAAGGTATGCAAGTATGTTTGTAGACAATTGGGTATTCCTATATGATGTTAATGTATACAAAGAAAAGTTGTATAACTAAAATAGGAATTGTATTTGGAAAGGTGAAAGCTAACATTGAGGTTAAATAATCATAATATTCATGGATTATCATAGGAAGAGTGTTATTTCGTGTACAAAGCATTATGTAGTCCTATTAATTTGGTCATGCTTAGTAAGAAAAGAATGTTTCTTTTAGATGATCAAGTATGGATATTGTAGTATGAAGGATGATTTTCGTATTTTATTCATAGAAGAAAAACCTTCTTAAAATATTAGATTTTTTATTTTGGTAGATAGTCAAAACTCGGGTGAACTTGTTGGAAGAGAGTAATATATTATGCGTGCATGTGCCGCTTTGTTAAAAGGACTTCGACACAAGTTATAAATGTTCCACTATTAAATTATATGGTTTCATTGATAACACTATAAGTAGATCACAACTTGAGTTCATACATGTCTAGCTTACCAATCATGAACATTGTGTAAAGCTTCAATGATTTTCTTTTACTAATAATCGATCAAGGATCGGCAAGTGAAAGATGTTTTAGTATTATTAATATTTGAATAAATAGATGTCGGATAATAGAACTAACAAGACAGGATTTCGTTATGAATATAACTAATCGAAATGGAAAGTGATTATTCACTGGGTTAAATAGTTGAATTAACCACTCAAGAGTAAGTGATGATTCAGTTTGTGCATCTTATCATATGGGTCAGATTTTTGAAATTTTATAACCATGGATTAACAATGGATTATGTTATTCAGATACTAACATTTAAGAAATTCATCATAATTATGATGGATGTCACGAACGAAGTGAAACGTTGATTATAAATCCATTGGTGTAGACGAGGTGAGCAAAATCGCTCAAGAGTAAGTGATTTACATTTTATTATAGTATGGCATGGACCCTGATGGGTGGTAGATGTGTGTTATTTATCCGGAATGATAAGCAAATAAGTGAATCTACTTACCTTTATTAAATAATAAATGATTGTTATCGAAATGAATTCTGGCACTCAATCAAGAAGGCTTGAGGGGAATTGAGTAAGAGTGCATTAATGGCATTAAAATACTCCCTAGAAATCAGGGAGTTCACAGCTGCTAGGATTCTCGAAGGAATCGGTTGGTTGTAAGACATAGGCAAACTATAAAGAGGATGCATATGCGGGAGGCAGGACGCTACTTAGTATGCATGAGAGAAATGTCTGCTGCATGAGCACTAAGGTGTTAGGAAAGACATGAAATAAATGTCTATTGCATGAGCACTAAGGTGTTAGGCAAGACATGAGAGAAATGATTGCTGCGTGAGCACTGAGGTGTTAGGAAACAATTTCCTGGATCAAGTTAAATGATGGGTTTTGATTAAGTTAACAGTGTACATTTTGGAGCGTTGGATTGATGTGTGCTTGTGATAATAAAAAGCACAAACAAAGGCTAAAAGATATTCCATGAATTTCAAATGTTATGTTGCAATAAAGGGACTTATTATTTATGTTTCTGAGTTTGATTATGGAATTGATAATAATATTTTACGATTTCTTTGAATACTGGTTTTTTAGTCGAAAAATGCAGATGTAATTGTTAGCAACTTGCGAGGAATTCATGAAAGTCCAAATAAGGTCAAAATAGAAATGACAAAGCAAACAAAGAATGACTCAATAAGAGAAAACGAACTGCGGAAAAGTAAGAACACTGAGGACAGTGTTATTTTTAAGGGGAGGAGGATGTAATATCCCTCTCTCTATCCCTATCAAGATTTATAAATGTATATTGTAAAATATGAATGAGGACCCGCTGAAGAGCTCAAGGCCAAGGCCCCACCAATGGACCTTGAAAATATCGTTATTTTCTTTTTCTACGTTGATCGTTAACTTGTAAATACGAAATTAAAACGAGAGGCGAATGAATCACTAAGGGAAGGATTGAAATGGTTGGGAGGTCATGAATTTGATAACCATAGTGTTACATATCATCTTAAGTTTTAAGATAAGGGTTCATCCCTATAAGGTTCGTTCTTCTCACCGTAAGTATCTAGCTAAGATATTAAAAGCCTAGCTATTTTAAATCCTAGTATGATAAAGCCATAATAATCGCTACTATAATCATATTGACCTTAGTCATAAAATGCCAAGGAGTTAGTCTTTAAAATATAAACAAGTCTAAGGAATAAAGTCTTAGAATGCTGTAGTCACCTAAAGATAAAATAATAAAGGGGAATATCATAGTATTAATGCCAATATGCTATGATATGGTGCTACATGTTTATACCATAATACATATGAAGTAATTATACTTTTAATACTACCTAAGTATTAAGCAGTGAAAAGTTATGACCCAGCTAGCTATTAACATATATATATATATATGAGTTATTCTTAAAGGTTAAATGGGGAGAACATATGAAGTATTATATTACCAAGTGTTTATCAAGTATTGATAAATAAGTGGCTTGTATGCATAGTTATGCCTACATGACTATATATATATATCTATATGTTATATATGTATGTGAAAGACTAACAAATAGTACAATTGAGTATTAGTATATATTTACACGGGCTCACTCACTATCCTAGAAGTGGAGGATAAAGTAC
Organism: Larix kaempferi; assembly: GCA_027924585.1. Lineage (NCBI taxonomy): Eukaryota > Viridiplantae > Streptophyta > Pinopsida > Pinales > Pinaceae > Larix > Larix kaempferi. The sequence goes on along the minus strand of BSBM01000345.1, from coordinate 25,667 downwards.
TTCTTAAGCCAGGTGTTGGGGTCGAGAATATTTCAGTGGGTTTTGAGGAATGTTCCCTCAACTTGAGTAACAGTTTTAGGGAAGTCGCCATTTGTCCTCGGAATAGAAACCACCGAACTCCAGTTAAACTCAAAGCCCTATATGAGAGAAGGTGGGGGGATTGAATTTAAAAGGGGGAGTTTCGACCTCTCAAGGGATCTCACGGGGGTTGGAGGAGGAAAAACAACCTTTCGATCTGGAAAACGAGGAGAGGCGTATAGTCTCTGGGGAAAGAAGTCAATCTTGGCAAGAAGCGGGGCGTTCGACCTACGCTGTAAGATGAGGAATCCATTGTCTGTCTGAGGAAGAGAGGTATACTATCTTTATCATGGATTTTTATTTGATGCATTTCTCACATATACGGATTGACAAAGTTGATCTCTGTTACGACCGGTCCCTACACTTGATACGTTTCATGAATTTTTAGGCGATCTCTCTGTAAAGAGAATCTACCCATACCCCTATTTTAATATGTTTAACTGCATTGAAATAGAGGGCATGCCCTATTGCCAGTCGTTTTGTCAAGACTGCAAACAATGCCACTAAAGGCGTTACTATAGAAGCTGGCCCATTTTTTTTACATTTGATAGTTCTTTACAAACGAATTGTAGTTTTAATTGCTGTTGAGTGTTGTTGATCCTTTGGATATAGGTAAAGATCTGCACTGATTTTGTTATAATAGCAGTTAGTTAACAATGGGAGGGGACGGCCTGATAGCCGATCCCCAAATACTCTAGTATCCGATATTCATGCTGCCAGTAGATGCGTCAAGCAATCATGGTTCTTCCCTTTACCTTGATCCGTTTTCTTATCTATGTAGTTGTCATTAGGGTAGAGTCTAAATAAACTGATCGTTGGAGTTGTAGATCAATGCAGACCCATTTTGATTTATCTGCGTAGTTGTTGTTAGAGCAGAGTCTCATTAAACTCGAGGGTTGGATTTTAAATCATTGCAGATCCATTTGTTTACTGCATGGTTGTCATTTTGATCCTAACTCGGTAAGTGGCCGTTGATATATTTTAATATCTTAGATCAGAGTGAAGTCATGGATCTTCCTCGTAGGGTTTTACCTAAACGTGATCCCAGTGTTGAGATCGGTTTAACCATGATTATTGTGTCTGCGTTGATTCAACGCATGAACCTGGTTTAGCCATTTTGTCTTAGAGATGCATAATCCCAATGCTTGAGCCCTGTTTAAACTTATAAACTTGTTATATAATCAGTACGGATCCTACGCTCGATTCTGGTATGCATCCTTCTAAATCTTTGATAGAGTTTACGGCTGGAGATTTATTTCCTTTTGTTTATATTTTTCTCTAGTCGATAGAAAAATCCTTATCTTAGTAGAGATCTAGATCTTGTGAATAGGTTTAGATGTTTGACCCTTGTAACGTTGTCTTGGTATGAGATGTCCTTTTAAGTTAGCTGGACGAATAGGACTTATACGTCCGATTTCTTTTGAAGAGCTCTCTCCGAGAGATATTTTGAGAAAATGGAAAGAAACAAAATCCGTTGCACTTTGTAACCCCTATATTCTGGATGAATAATAAAAGATGTGACTTTGGCCTGGTGGACGTATCCCATAGGATGGGTGAACCACGTAGATCTTTTTCTTATGTGTGAATGTGGTGATCCATCACTAAGTTTCTTTAAATATACAAGAGTTTATTTCATATCAATGAGTAAATTTGGTTCGAGTCTATAAGAGTATCAGTAGCCTTAAGAATTAATACGAATGATGAAAGAATTAAAACGAATGATGAGACATGGTTGCTGGATTATTATATCGCTATGAAAATGTGGAGCTCCTCATCGTTGTATTTTTCCATGAGAACTTGTTTGTATTTAGAAATGTTATAATAAGAAGTTCAATGATCAATATGGAAGGATGTTGAATACACAATTGGTATCTCGGGGCGTTATTCTCAATTGTGTAAATATGATGGCTTAATTATGAATGTTTCAATTCCATATAAGGGGTGTATGGGTAGATCCTTGGTAGAGTTTACTATCTTGTCTTTTTAGTTATTTTGCAAATTTGAAGGCATAGGAAAATAAAGGGTTTATGGCTGATTAAAAGTAAACTATGTTGTGATCTATTTTTTTTCACTAACTTGGATATTTGGGATTGTGACACATAGAAACCTAGTTGGTATTGGTGTGGTATATATATTATTAATGTATGGAAGATTAGATGTTCTCACTAAGAATAACAAGTAGTCGCAAGTAAGTTGATGGTCACATTATATATATATATATATATATATATATATATATATATATATAATTAGCCAATATGGCTCAAGAAAATAACTGTACAGTTATGAAACTAACATTTATGGTTGTCATAGCGGAAAGTATTTGCTTATATATCTCCAGATAGATTTTGGAGACGTCACAAGAATCTATGTTGTTTAGGAATCCTTGCATAGGAAGTTAAGATGGAACATTTATGCATGCTTGATTTTCCTTGTTCTATAGTTAATTCGTCAATCTGTTAACACAAAGTCGGAAATATTTTACCAATCTCACCACATACTAACTTGGTGTTATGGAGAGATCTTACACCCCCCGCTCGAAATTTGAGTAAAAACACACGGAAATATGTTGAAAATACGAACAAAAAAGTAGTTTTTTTTTCTTCCTCCAAAATTAATAAATATTATTTTATTATTTTAACTATTATTTTATTATTTTCCTTAGGAGACCCATTTTAGATCTCAAATTTCCTCTAATGCCTTGTTTTGATCCACCTTAGCAGTTTGAGTTATGTCACTTTTCACAAGATACTCCATCTTTCTCTTTACTTTGTCATGTAAATAATGTAAATGATGTAGCTAATCAGATCTTGTCTTTGTATTTTGATGGGTCTCGATCTAACGAAGGTGCGACCATTTTCTATCTACTCTTAGAACTGAAAGGTAATAAAGTGTTTTTAGCTAGTAGGCTAGAGTTTCAGTGCACCAATAATACTGCAGAATACGAAGCATTGATCCAAGGTGTTGATCTTTTTTCCTTTCTTTCTGGACAGACCCGGGCTGGCGGTAATCTTTTAGACCAACAGAACCCTTAGCTCACTGGCCCTTTCGGCAACAGGTCGCAGAAGCAACCTGAAGTCTCACCCGAAGTGATTCTAATGGGAGGCAGAAGACTCAAGTGTCCTCAGCCAAGTTCCGAGGCATCCAGGGTGGTTAAACCCACCTTAACCCCTTTCACAGAAGCTGCCTATCTCATTCCATTACTCCGGCTACGCCTCTGTCTTATCGCAGTACGCAGGGAATGCGATAAGTCTTTCCCTATGTGAAACCGTCTAGCGATACCCAAGATATCGTAGGTGCGATATCTTCCCCTTCTAGTTCCTGCGGCAAGCGAACTTTGACCGCTTCCTGGGTTAACAGGTGGTCTTAGCTATCCTTATCCTGGTACTGCAGTTAGCAACAGCATTCAGCCTACAAGCCTAACCCTCACTACTGAACTCGACCCTTGATATCTCGCAACACGTAACTAGGTAGAACATTACTTTGCGCAATGTCTAAATAAACCATTCATGCCTCATATTCAGTTCTTACTCGCACATTAACCTCTGTTTAACAACTATCTAGTTCGCAAAGAGGTTAGCTACGATTATCGCACTTGTTATACATCATTCAGAAGTTAACTGACGACCATGTACATTACTTATAACAGATTGAAGCATTCATATATAGCACAAACAAGTGAATGAGAACAATGGCTACACAATTACAATAGTGCTACTTAGATAAGCACGTTGATACTCCCAGGGCAAGAACTACGCCCAGGGGAACTGTGGTTCTTGCTTACAACTCTGGGGAATAAACACAGTTCCGTTCCACTCTTTACAACAAGGGTCTTTCTGGGAAACTCCACCTCAGTGGGAGCCCTTCTCTATAGACCTCTTTTCTCTTCTTGCCTTTACAGTGCACTCTCTTCCTCTCGCAATCCCTGCGGATTGCACTATCTCTCAACAGGTCGGCCCTTGTATTCTCAGGGATGTTCAGACTTGCAACAACAAAAGACTTGACTAGCATCTACCTGATGTCTCTATCGCTATGTGGCCAACCCCTTATCCTATAAAAAGACTACTATATATAGATGGCCCGAAGGTCTCATCGCAGTTACAAAACTGTGGGCCTTATCCCAACAGTGACTCAACCCTAACCACTTACAGTCAACTGGCTGTACTTCCATGGCCGCCTTCTGTCTCGTCGCCGCTTCCTGCAGTCCTTAGTCTTTAATGCATCGGCCCGTCGCTTCTTCTTGGTTCAAGCAACGCTAACTGTGGTCCTTCTTCTTTAATGAGGGTAGCTGAACCCTCTCTTCATCTCCGGCGCCTTTATTGCGGTGGTTGAGCTCTTCGGCCTCTTCTTTGTACCACATGCTTGACTTTTCTGTACCTATCGCCGTGATTCCCGCCGGAATTTGCGCTACGGCGATATCTTTGTCTTACCGCCAAAATTGGTACTTTCTCTCCAAAATTAGTTATCCTTCCCCAAAATTAGCAGCTTCCTAACTGCTGCGGAAGTTCTCTCCAACAACTCCCCTAACACTTACTTGTGGCTCGTCCCCGAGCCACTCGCAACAACAGCCTGATTCATCTGCCTAAGCTTATCCTTTGCTGCTCGTGAGATTGCTGCGAATTGTGCCTTAAGCGCTTTAATACTTTCATCCATGTGTGTTACTTCTTCCTGCGCTGCGCTGAGCAGCTCAGCGGTTACCAAGGAGTCCTCTGTGCCCTCAATGACTCCTTTACTTGAGGTGAAGCTTTTCACCTTTTGCTCCAGTTCATCAACCAGATGTGCGATTTTGCTTTCATGCGGGCTAACTTCGTTAGCCAGGTTGATCTGCTGTTCTCTGTATTTCTGCACCTGCTGCTGAATTTGTGTGATTTCTCCTTTCTTTCTTATCTTCGGAAGAGCACTCAAGCCCTTGTACTCTTCTTCAGCTCTCGATATCGCATCTTCATAGTGCTTAATGTGCTGATCGAGCTCGGCTTTCTGTGGGAGCTCCTCTAGCTCCAGCCATGTCTTTGATGCATCCTCCAGGATGGCCTCTGCTGCTTCCACCCGACAGTGCATCTGTGTCTGTACAACTCTGAAAGCTTGCACTCGTGCTTCTTGGATTTCCTCTGGAGTAGGTGGCTTATTTGCTTCTAGTGCAGCAATCTTTGCTTCGTATTCTTCCTCCATCTTTCTCTTCTCTTCATCTAGAGCCTTTGCTCTTTCCGCTATTTTTCTGATCTTTTGAGTTATTTCTAACTCAGGTCTGATATCGCACTGCGGAAGTTCTGCTGCAATATTCTTTAAAACAAGAGAGACATCCTGCTCTCGCTGAACATATTGCGTCAACTGGGCACTCTCTGCCTCATGCTGCGCAATGAGCTGCACATTGTCGTTAGATAGCAAAACATTTTGCTCATATGTGACTTGTTCTCTGTGCCTCAGCTCCGTGCCTATCTGCTGGAAAATTTCATACAACTGATCCATAGGTACCTCTGGTAGGTTCACCTCAAGAGGATGAACCATCTGCACTTCCATAGGTACAGGGAACTTAATACTTCCCGGTGGTATACGAACAATGTTCGTGCGGTCCCTTGCAATACTTTCTTCTCTGCTCTGTGAAGGGGGCTGCGAACTTTCTGCGACTGTAGTTGGAGCTGGCTGAATCTGCATGGAAGCAGTCTTCTCAGTGATTGCCTTCAATTCTCGCAATTTGTTGTCAAGGCTGATGCGCATACGATCCTGCGATGACTGAATCGCAGCGAATTTATCCCGCATCTTCTCCTGTATTCGGCTGGCGATGAGATCATACTCATCCTCTGTCATGACTGGTGCCTGCGGTTCGTCGGAAGTAACCGCCTTTGTTCTCTTCTTCTTTGCTCGCACCAGAGAAGGGCCTTCAATAGCCTTTCTCTTAGAACCCATTGGTTCTTTCTCTTTGTCTTTAGGATCTACCTCCTGAACATCTTCTGGATCCTCAGCTGGGGGATCAACTGGAACTAGGCCAGAGGATAGATCATCATACATTTGTTTCATGTCCTCGTCGAAACAGTTCTTAATGGTATCTTCGACCTGCTGGATTTCCATGCGATATGGGCCGGGGGCCCATTCGTTATGTTTCCTGAACCCTTTGGGTCTGATGTAGGTTTTATCCCTGTCGACTTTAAATTCCAGCTTGGACTGATAAAGATCAACGACCGGCGAGTCGACACGCGGAATCGTTGCGACGGATTCAAGCAATAGCGTATAATATTCATGGAATACCATGGCGTTATTCTTGTGCTTCTCTGGGTGATTACTCGCCCAAAGATTGGAGTACCTCGACCCTCTGCACGCCCCTGGTGCCAGCTGTGGAAACTGCGAATTGGGCGGCTCTTTCCATCCAATGAAAGCCATAAGGATCAGCAGCCACGAGAAGTGGAAGCTGTGAAGTGGATCCTGCTGCGCCTGCGCACAGTCTTGAAAGAAACTATTCAGCAAAAATAAACTCCAGTTGTAAGGTTTACCGTTTATAACTTCGATCGCTAGGCGGATAACTGAGCCTGTGACCTCCTTCGGCCTCACCTTGAGAAGGAGTTTTCCGGCCAACAGACTAACAGTAAACCGCAAGGCGTCATCCTGTATTGAATTGACATCGTAGGCGCGACCTCCTCTTTGCAGCTTATACTCCGCAACCTGCTTGGTTGAGAGTCTGGTATCCTTTGTGGCACCATCAATATTTATCTGTGGGTCAAAACCAGTCTTCGACAGACCGGTAATGCGGTGAATAAGGTCAACATTAACATCTATTCGGTTACCCAACCATAAGTAACCGCCATGCACGCATGAAAGTAGCGTCCGCACCACAGCATTGACCTCCGGGCCCCGTCCAAAGTTTGGGATCTCCAGGAGATTGAGCAGTCCCGACGGTACTAAATGGCTTACATGGTCCATGGGGACGAACTCATCGTGCTGTGTCCTTGGGTTCCTCTGAATCGTCATATAACGATCACGGCGGAATTGTGGGTACAGCGTATAATCTCTCAGATTATAATCAGTAAACTTAACAGCATGCATATTCCCCCACAAGTTACCTTCTTCCTTCACTCGGTTATCCAGCGGCGGGAGTATGAGTTCATATTTAAAGTCTCGTGGAAGAACAATGGCTGGCGCATTCTCTACTCTTGGTGGGAAGTATATGGTAGTGACTGTAACTTCTTCCGGGAGTTCCTGCTCCGGTTCTTCTGACTCTGTGCTATTCAGGGTCTCGGCACGTTCCATATTAGCTAAGGTTCTCGGCGACTGGCGTATGGTCGAAGAGCCAGCAGCAATTTTCTTTCCTTTTTCCGCCACAACTGAAGTCATAGCGCACTCGATTCCACCCCTTTGGAATCTCTGCAACACGTCTTCGAGAGGCTCGTCTGGCGCGAGGCGCCTTCCCCTGTGGTACTCTGGACTTCCTATGATTGCTAATCTTAATGCAAATCAGAGTCTGCAACTGTTTCTAGTTTCCCTGCTCAGGACTCTGCTAAGAATACGCTTGGCTCGGCTCAACTGCGCTCAACTCTTTTAGTGAAAATGACCAAGTAGCCCCGTGCTTTGAATAGAACGTGTATTTATCATAAGGCGGAATTTCAAATGGCAACGGACCAGTGACTGGACCCGTTGGCGGTATTTAATGCATAGACAAGACAGCACCCCGCGCCTATTTATTGCAAACGCCATTTGAAATTTTGCTGGGAAACTGTGCGCCGGAGTGATGTCGCATCGGATTTTCCAAATCTAGAAGAATCGTCGTACTGCTGCCAAATCTTAGTACAACAGATACTTGTCAGCCGTGCAGTTAATGCTTGTCAGATGGCGAAGTGACTAGCCCTCTGATCAATTCAAAATTTGATATCGCATCAATCTGTTTTCTGTCCTCTGCGATAAGATATCGCATCGTCTGGAAGTGGAAAGTGCCAAAAACTCGCCTCTTATCAAAATTATCGCAACCACCAGGAAAACTGGCTGCGAATTCTTACCTGAAGTATTTCCCGGTGTAGACTCCTTAGGGTGCGATGCTTCATTTCAACTACACTGAACATCTGCACCATTTGCTTCCTTTCTGGGCTAGGGCTAGGAGGTGGCATGGCCTTCGCGATACAGCTTAAGCCGACTACCATTGATCAAGGTAGGAAGAAATTCCCCACTCATAGTACGAAGCTGTATAGCACCTCCATCTGTTATTTGCTGGATTTGATATGGTCCTAACCAATGAGTTTTGAATTTTCCAGGGAACTTTATAAACTTACTGTCATAAAGGAGTACCAAGTCTCCAAGCTGAAAGGTTTTGTTCTTGATATGCCTATCATGCCAAGCTTTTTCTCGTGCTTTCTGCACTTTTTGGTGGAATCCTGCGATAAATCTGTCTTCCTCCAGATTGAGCAGCTGTGCCAATCTCTCCTCTAAAGTATCAGAATCAGCCATCTCTGTAAGCTGAGCAATCCTTAGACTGGGTAGGATGTATTCCATAGGTATAACAGCCTCTTTTCCATATACCAGGATGAAAGGTGTGTGCCCTGTTAGTTTCTTACACGTGGTCCTGTAAGCCCATAATACAGCATTAACTCTGAGGTCCCAGTCATCCCTTTGACTGTTACAAATCTTTGTAAGAGCATGTTCTAATATCTTATTGAAAGCCTCCACCATACCATTAGCTTGAGGGTGGTAAGGTGTACTCTTATGGTGCTGTATTTCAAATTCCTCTGTCAAGGCTTCTATGGTGCTATTCAAAAAATGTGTGCCTTGATCGCTCATCAAAGTCACTGGGCATCCAAATCTAGTGATGAAGTTTTCAAAAAGAAATTGTGCTGCTGTAGCAGCATCACAATTCCTGACTGCTTTTGCCTCAGCCCACCTGGTGAGGTATTCTGTTGCTGTAATTATATATCTCGCACCAGTTCGTTTTCCTGGGGGGTTAATAGGACCCACGAAGTCTATGGCCCACTTATCGAATGCGCGTAGCGTTATCTGTGGTCGCAACGGCATTTCATCTCTTCTGGAGGGCTTTCCTGTCCTTTGGCAGATATCGCATGATCTGCAAAACTCTTTACTGTCTTTATGTAATGTAGGCCACCATAGTCCGGCTGCTAGGATCTTCTGAGCGGTCGGCTTCCCTGCAAAATGGCCTCCTGCGATGCCCGAATGTGCTTCCTTAAGAATGGTCTGTTTCTCGTGGGGCATAACGCATCTGCGCAAGATTTCATCTGGTCCTAACTTATATAGGTGTCCTGCAATCAGGGTGAAGTGTGCTGCTTTCACCACTAATTGTTTCTTTTGTTGCTTGGTAAACTCAGGTGGTGCCCACCCTGTAGTAAGGAATTGAATTATGTCTCCATAATATTCATCTGCGACCTGAATGGAGAACAATTGCGCATCAGGCAAGTTGTCCTCTAAACTACTTGGTTCTTCACCTGAGTCTAGCCTTGACAGGTGATCAGGTCCTGCATTTAGTCTTCCTGGCTTAACAATGATTTCGAAATCATATTCCTGGAACAACAATAGCCATCTGCATATTCTTCCCCCTAACACTGGCTTATTGACCAAGTAATTTAGTGCAGAATGGTCGGTGAACATCTTGAACGGGGCACCCAATAAATAGTGCCGAAATTTCTGTAAGGCATACACCATTGCTAACCCTTCTCTCTCTGTGGTGGTGTAATTCTTCTCAGCTGTCGATAGTCTCCTGCTCGAATATGCGATAGGGTGGTCAATACCCCCTTCGCCTGGTTGCGTGAGAATAATGCCCAGTGCGATGCCAGATGCATCCACATGAACATGAAAAGGCTTGTTCCAATCTGGAAATACCAGAATAGGTGCTGTAACCATTTTTTCTTTTAGAGCGTCAAGACTCTTCTGACATTCCTCATTCCACTGAAATTTGATATCCTTCTTCAATAATTTCTATTGGTGCGGTAATCTTGGCATAACCTTTGATAAACTTTCTGTAATACCCAGTATGACCAAGTGTAGTTCTCAGCTGCTTTACTGAGTTAGGTGCTGGTAAATTGACAATGATGGCGATTTTCGCAGGATCTACCATCAAGCCTTGTCTGCACACAATGTGACCCAACAACGTACCAAAAGGCGCACAAAATATACATTTTTTTAAGTTAAGGGAAATCTGGTGCTGTCTACATTTTTCAAACATTAATCGCAGGTTTCCTATGTGCTTCTTGACTAGTCCAAATACAGTCCAATCATCAAAATAAACTTCTAGAAATTGATGGATGTATTCTTTAAAGACAGCAACAACTACTCTAGAAAAAATTGCTGGGGCATTCTTAAGACCAAAGGGCATTACCGTATACTGAAAGGAGCCCCATTCTGTCGCAAATGTGGTCTTGTGCCTGTCGTCTGGATGGATTCTTATCTGGTGATAGCCTGAAAAGCCATCAGTAAATGAATAGATTTCTTGTCCTCCAACATTGTCTAAGACTTCATCAGTGAATGGTGTCGGAAATGGGTCATGCAGCGATGCATCATTCAGTTTGCGCAAGTCGACACAGATCCTGATGTCTCCTTTTGTTTTCTTTTCTTGTACTACCATGGGACTAACCCACTCACTTTCTTCAACAGGTTCAATGATGCCTGCTGCTAGCATCTTATCTATTTCATCTTTTACTTTTGCTTTATACCGCGGATTCAACCTGTATGGGCGTTGCTTAACCGGCTTAGCGTCCTCCTTAAGCGGTATTCTCATGACTCCGAGGTCACCCACTATTCCCTTCATTTCTGTAAAGTTGGTAGGAAATAGGTCCTGATACTCATGTAATAGGTATGTGATTTGGCCAATTGTCTCATCATCCCAATAATCTCCAATAGAGGCAAACTTAGGGTCTGTTTCTGTGCCAATATTGCTCTTTCTAATCTTGATTGGTTCTGTTACAGCTGGGATTTCTAAGTGCGGGCCTTCAACTTCACGTGTACCTTCTGTTTCTGCGATATTGATACTGCGAGGATCTTCATCCTCATCGCTTGAGTCTTGTGCGCAGTTGTAACATTCTAGTGCATGTTCCATCTGGATAGCCCACTCGGGTTGCGAATCCGCTGGTGATGGGCAATCCTCAAATATTTTAGTCTTTATGATCTTCAAGGCCCGGTCAATGCTTGGATGCTCAGATTCAAAACTGAACGTGACCAAAAAGTTTTCAATCATAATAGGCCATGAGATAGTTCCTTTTCTTAGCTCTGTTTCTGTATACCAGTTCCGTGGAACTGTATCCAGTGTATGGATAAACAAATGAACCCATTCTTCTGCTGGAATTTCTAGCCAACTCTGTTCACAGTTCATAATGTGTGCTCTGGGATCACTCTCCCCTGTATATTTTCGCTGTGTGCAGTCTCTTTCTTTAGAGAATCTAATGCGCATCAATCTCTTACAATCATACCATGATGCGATATGTTCCTTGTGTGTGTACCACCATCTTGCAGGTGTGGCTCGAACTGCAAGGTCAAAAACCTCCATCCTCTGCTCTTGAGGAATCTCTTGTTCAAACTGCTGCAAAAAATCATTGACATCTGCTAATCCATCAAAAGTTGGAATATACCTGCTTTCTGTCCCGATCCATCGTAGTGATTTAGTCATGAATGCGCATCTGCGAATAGAGACTTCGTGGAGTCTATTTTGCCAATTTTCTAAGCCAACATCTGAATCTGATGTGCAAGAGCTATCACATCTCCAGCTGATATGTCCATCAGCTGTAGGATCAATGTAATCTGTCTGATTAGAAGTCATTTGGTACAAATTTTCCATGTTATGCACCTCCTCTTCTGCTTTGATTGGCTCAATGTAGCGAGGACCCTGTAAAGGGTCTAATGGTGCGATAACCCGAACTTGAGCATCTTCAAATGTCATCTGCCTTTTCTTTAAGTTGATAACAGCCTTGTTATCAAAAGCCCAATCAATACCTAATAGAGCTGGATAGGGTTTGGTGTCACCAATAATTTCTATGATCTCAAAATCGGCATATGTGTGAACTCCGTCGATGTCCACTGGGACATGCGATAGGCGACCCATCGGTGATATTCTCTGCTGATTAGCTAGTCTGAGATGGATAGGGGATCTGCTTAGTTTTGGACTTCCCATCTGTTCCCATGTCTGTTTAGTCAAGACATTTACTTCTGAACCTAAGTCTAGGATAACCTCATCCATTTCAAATAGTCCGATCTGCGCTGTGAGCCTCATCTCTCTTCCTGTCCTTGTATGGCCCATTATATGGTGAATGGTGCGCTGTGTATTGCTCACAGAAGGGCTCTGTTGACATTGGTCAATAACTTTCTGAAGTTCCTCTACAACTTTCCCATTTCTTAGAAGTTTCAAACAACTCTGCAAGAAGGACTGTACACTCCCGGTCAATTCCTCTTCGTCACATCTTCCAGATGTGCTAGCCTGTGGTATCTGCGTAGTACTAACATCCTGCGGTGTTTTCCCTGGTATACCCTGAGATGGTAGTAATAGTGATCTGGGCGGTGTCTGTTCAGCAAAGGAAGTCTTAGTTTGTTGAAATGCCTCCTTATTCTTCTGTAGATCAAGTGGGATAGGTTTTCCTGGAGCTTTGCGCACCCACTGCGTTCCTGTCGTTTTTTCCACGTCCTGCGATATATTGCTCGTGGAGAGGCCACTGCGAGTTACAATATTGAACCGTGGTTCGGTTTCGTTCTGCTCAGCAGCGATAAACTGGATAGTCTGATTGGTTGCTGGCTTGGCGTCCTTGATCTTAGCTATCAGTATGGGACATTCCTCTATTGTGTGATCATAAGATTTACAATACTTGCACGTTGTAGTAGGGTTCTGACAGTCTCTAGCGTAGTGTCCTGTGCCTCCATAGTTATAACAGGTGATAGTTCCACGGCCACGGCCAGATTCATAGCCTCCTCCGCGTCCTCGGCCTCTGAAATTTCCTCCACGGCCTCCCTGATTCGGATCAGTTTGTGCACGTACTGCTGGTCCGGATGCTTCTGACTGAACTCTGTAGAGGTCATGCTTCCTTTCTATCATTAACTCATAAGCTCTACAATTGTTTTCGTCATGTCCCACAGATTTACAGAAGTTGCAATATAGGTTCTTTGGTGTCTGCACATATTTCTGTAGGAGAGGGAATTCCTGAGGACTGTGTCCTCTGGTTCTACAAATCTCGCACCATGGCCCCTGGTTCTGCATCAACGGGTTAGGAGCTCCACTGGCGATATAGTCAGCAAAGACAGGGCAGTTATCCTTACTGTGTCCCTGCGCTTTACACTTAGTACACCAAATTTCATGCGCAACCTCCTTTCCTTTCTTAATTTCATGCAGCTGTAAGGTGAGGTTAGCTAGCTGATTTTGCAGATTAGTGATACCGGTGCTAGTTTCTGCTAGAGGTGAAGCCTCTAGTTTCATTGCCATTTCTAATGCTTCATCTTGTGTATTTAATTTCTGTTGCATTAGCGGAAGTCTGATGTGTGGTAATATTGCTGCGATAAACCATTCTTTATACTGTTGAGGCGCAAGCTCAAAGCTTACCTGATCAATGAGGGTCTTGAATCTCTGGTCAAAATCCCAAACCGTCTCCGTAGGCAATTGTTTAATATCTTTAAGTTCTGCTATGCATTGTGACTCGGATTTAGGTTTTTTAAACTCTTTAATCATAGCAGTTCTAACCTGTGCAAGCGTTCTGTTATGGCCAGTGGTATACTTCATATACCAAGTTAATGCTCTTTCTCTAAATGTGGTGGCCAGCTGGACAAGCTTGACATTATCATCTTGTATTTGCTTAATGGTCCATATGGCTTCGCATAAGAACCAGTGTTGCTCAGGGTCCTCCGACCCTGTACCTTTGAATGTTGGTAGCTTCATATCATCTCCCATTCTGTTTCTAGATGGTGGGTTCTGGTTTGCTGTATGACTACCACTCGGCTGTGTAGATGTGGAGGGTGTAGCGGTAGTATTCGCTGTATAAGAGCTACTGGACGGGGTTCCTGCGGGATTATTCTGAGTTCCGACTGGCTTTTGAGGAGTCCTAGGGTTCTGACTCTGCTGTCTCGGGTGATCTGAGCTGTCTTCTTCAGAAGAAGATGAATCGTTGACTCTATATCTTTTACCACTACGTGTATGTCCAAGATACTCGTAATCACTTTCAGAGTCTACTGACATTACAATATCATGCTACTATTCATCTGAGAGTATATCCAGTACTCCTTTTTCATATAGTAATTGCTTAATGGACAGACTTAGAGAATTTAGGTACTTACCGCGATAACCCTTGAAGAAGTACCGTTCTGCTGCGCTGTAACTCTTTCTCTGATCAACCGCGAACTCTGTGATGAAGCCTTCCAGCAGACTCGCAAGCCAGAAGTCTGCTGCGCGTGAGATGGGGTTATCGACACCTTTCAAGGTCTGAATCAGCTCTGCTGTCCAGACAACTTCTCGATTCTTCTTGACACCACTGTTGTCAACAAGCTTTGATAACCAACCATATAACTCAATAGCATAAGTTACGAAGAATATCTCATGGAGATCTGTAAAAAGGTGCTTCTGTAGCCAAGCCTCAGTGCTCAGTCTAGGATTCTTGTTTTCTTTTGCAGCAAACTCTCTTTCTTTTGACTCAACCCACTGGTTAAGTTCTTGCTTGGTAGGATGCCAACAGAACATCAGCGCAATGTGTTCAAACCGGCAACGGAACCATTTGTTGATCTTTTTTCCTTTCTTTCTGGACAGACCCGGGCTGGCGGTAATCTTTTAGACCAACAGAACCCTTAGCTCACTGGCCCTTTCGGCAACAGGTCGCAGAAGCAACCTGAAGTCTCACCCGAAGTGATTCTAATGGGAGGCAGAAGACTCAAGTGTCCTCAGCCAAGTTCCGAGGCATCCAGGGTGGTTAAACCCACCTTAACCCCTTTCACAGAAGCTGCCTATCTCATTCCATTACTCCGGCTACGCCTCTGTCTTATCGCAGTACGCAGGGAATGCGATAAGTCTTTCCCTATGTGAAACCGTCTAGCGATACCCAAGATATCGTAGGTGCGATATCTTCCCCTTCTAGTTCCTGCGGCAAGCGAACTTTGACCGCTTCCTGGGTTAACAGGTGGTCTTAGCTATCCTTATCCTGGTACTGCAGTTAGCAACAGCATTCAGCCTACAAGCCTAACCCTCACTACTGAACTCGACCCTTGATATCTCGCAACACGTAACTAGGTAGAACATTACTTTGCGCAATGTCTAAATAAACCATTCATGCCTCATATTCAGTTCTTACTCGCACATTAACCTCTGTTTAACAACTATCTAGTTCGCAAAGAGGTTAGCTACGATTATCGCACTTGTTATACATCATTCAGAAGTTAACTGACGACCATGTACATTACTTATAACAGATTGAAGCATTCATATATAGCACAAACAAGTGAATGAGAACAATGGCTACACAATTACAATAGTGCTACTTAGATAAGCACGTTGATACTCCCAGGGCAAGAACTACGCCCAGGGGAACTGTGGTTCTTGCTTACAACTCTGGGGAATAAACACAGTTCCGTTCCACTCTTTACAACAAGGGTCTTTCTGGGAAACTCCACCTCAGTGGGAGCCCTTCTCTATAGACCTCTTTTCTCTTCTTGCCTTTACAGTGCACTCTCTTCCTCTCGCAATCCCTGCGGATTGCACTATCTCTCAACAGGTCGGCCCTTGTATTCTCAGGGATGTTCAGACTTGCAACAACAAAAGACTTGACTAGCATCTACCTGATGTCTCTATCGCTATGTGGCCAACCCCTTATCCTATAAAAAGACTACTATATATAGATGGCCCGAAGGTCTCATCGCAGTTACAAAACTGTGGGCCTTATCCCAACAGTGACTCAACCCTAACCACTTACAGTCAACTGGCTGTACTTCCATGGCCGCCTTCTGTCTCGTCGCCGCTTCCTGCAGTCCTTAGTCTTTAATGCATCGGCCCGTCGCTTCTTCTTGGTTCAAGCAACGCTAACTGTGGTCCTTCTTCTTTAATGAGGGTAGCTGAACCCTCTCTTCATCTCCGGCGCCTTTATTGCGGTGGTTGAGCTCTTCGGCCTCTTCTTTGTACCACATGCTTGACTTTTCTGTACCTATCGCCGTGATTCCCGCCGGAATTTGCGCTACGGCGATATCTTTGTCTTACCGCCAAAATTGGTACTTTCTCTCCAAAATTAGTTATCCTTCCCCAAAATTAGCAGCTTCCTAACTGCTGCGGAAGTTCTCTCCAACAACTCCCCTAACACTTACTTGTGGCTCGTCCCCGAGCCACTCGCAACAACAGCCTGATTCATCTGCCTAAGCTTATCCTTTGCTGCTCGTGAGATTGCTGCGAATTGTGCCTTAAGCGCTTTAATACTTTCATCCATGTGTGTTACTTCTTCCTGCGCTGCGCTGAGCAGCTCAGCGGTTACCAAGGAGTCCTCTGTGCCCTCAATGACTCCTTTACTTGAGGTGAAGCTTTTCACCTTTTGCTCCAGTTCATCAACCAGATGTGCGATTTTGCTTTCATGCGGGCTAACTTCGTTAGCCAGGTTGATCTGCTGTTCTCTGTATTTCTGCACCTGCTGCTGAATTTGTGTGATTTCTCCTTTCTTTCTTATCTTCGGAAGAGCACTCAAGCCCTTGTACTCTTCTTCAGCTCTCGATATCGCATCTTCATAGTGCTTAATGTGCTGATCGAGCTCGGCTTTCTGTGGGAGCTCCTCTAGCTCCAGCCATGTCTTTGATGCATCCTCCAGGATGGCCTCTGCTGCTTCCACCCGACAGTGCATCTGTGTCTGTACAACTCTGAAAGCTTGCACTCGTGCTTCTTGGATTTCCTCTGGAGTAGGTGGCTTATTTGCTTCTAGTGCAGCAATCTTTGCTTCGTATTCTTCCTCCATCTTTCTCTTCTCTTCATCTAGAGCCTTTGCTCTTTCCGCTATTTTTCTGATCTTTTGAGTTATTTCTAACTCAGGTCTGATATCGCACTGCGGAAGTTCTGCTGCAATATTCTTTAAAACAAGAGAGACATCCTGCTCTCGCTGAACATATTGCGTCAACTGGGCACTCTCTGCCTCATGCTGCGCAATGAGCTGCACATTGTCGTTAGATAGCAAAACATTTTGCTCATATGTGACTTGTTCTCTGTGCCTCAGCTCCGTGCCTATCTGCTGGAAAATTTCATACAACTGATCCATAGGTACCTCTGGTAGGTTCACCTCAAGAGGATGAACCATCTGCACTTCCATAGGTACAGGGAACTTAATACTTCCCGGTGGTATACGAACAATGTTCGTGCGGTCCCTTGCAATACTTTCTTCTCTGCTCTGTGAAGGGGGGCTGCGAACTTTCTGCGACTGTAGTTGGAGCTGGCTGAATCTGCATGGAAGCAGTCTTCTCAGTGATTGCCTTCAATTCTCGCAATTTGTTGTCAAGGCTGATGCGCATACGATCCTGCGATGACTGAATCGCAGCGAATTTATCCCGCATCTTCTCCTGTATTCGGCTGGCGATGAGATCATACTCATCCTCTGTCATGACTGGTGCCTGCGGTTCGTCGGAAGTAACCGCCTTTGTTCTCTTCTTCTTTGCTCGCACCAGAGAAGGGCCTTCAATAGCCTTTCTCTTAGAACCCATTGGTTCTTTCTCTTTGTCTTTAGGATCTACCTCCTGAACATCTTCTGGATCCTCAGCTGGGGGATCAACTGGAACTAGGCCAGAGGATAGATCATCATACATTTGTTTCATGTCCTCGTCGAAACAGTTCTTAATGGTATCTTCGACCTGCTGGATTTCCATGCGATATGGGCCGGGGGCCCATTCGTTATGTTTCCTGAACCCTTTGGGTCTGATGTAGGTTTTATCCCTGTCGACTTTAAATTCCAGCTTGGACTGATAAAGATCAACGACCGGCGAGTCGACACGCGGAATCGTTGCGACGGATTCAAGCAATAGCGTATAATATTCATGGAATACCATGGCGTTATTCTTGTGCTTCTCTGGGTGATTACTCGCCCAAAGATTGGAGTACCTCGACCCTCTGCACGCCCCTGGTGCCAGCTGTGGAAACTGCGAATTGGGCGGCTCTTTCCATCCAATGAAAGCCATAAGGATCAGCAGCCACGAGAAGTGGAAGCTGTGAAGTGGATCCTGCTGCGCCTGCGCACAGTCTTGAAAGAAACTATTCAGCAAAAATAAACTCCAGTTGTAAGGTTTACCGTTTATAACTTCGATCGCTAGGCGGATAACTGAGCCTGTGACCTCCTTCGGCCTCACCTTGAGAAGGAGTTTTCCGGCCAACAGACTAACAGTAAACCGCAAGGCGTCATCCTGTATTGAATTGACATCGTAGGCGCGACCTCCTCTTTGCAGCTTATACTCCGCAACCTGCTTGGTTGAGAGTCTGGTATCCTTTGTGGCGCCATCAATATTTATCTGTGGGTCAAAACCAGTCTTCGACAGACCGGTAATGCGGTGAATAAGGTCAACATTAACATCTATTCGGTTACCCAACCATAAGTAACCGCCATGCACGCATGAAAGTAGCGTCCGCACCACAGCATTGACCTCCGGGCCCCGTCCAAAGTTTGGGATCTCCAGGAGATTGAGCAGTCCCGACGGTACTAAATGGCTTACATGGTCCATGGGGACGAACTCATCGTGCTGTGTCCTTGGGTTCCTCTGAATCGTCATATAACGATCACGGCGGAATTGTGGGTACAGCGTATAATCTCTCAGATTATAATCAGTAAACTTAACAGCATGCATATTCCCCCACAAGTTACCTTCTTCCTTCACTCGGTTATCCAGCGGCGGGAGTATGAGTTCATATTTAAAGTCTCGTGGAAGAACAATGGCTGGCGCATTCTCTACTCTTGGTGGGAAGTATATGGTAGTGACTGTAACTTCTTCCGGGAGTTCCTGCTCCGGTTCTTCTGACTCTGTGCTATTCAGGGTCTCGGCACGTTCCATATTAGCTAAGGTTCTCGGCGACTGGCGTATGGTCGAAGAGCCAGCAGCAATTTTCTTTCCTTTTTCCGCCACAACTGAAGTCATAGCGCACTCGATTCCACCCCTTTGGAATCTCTGCAACACGTCTTCGAGAGGCTCGTCTGGCGCGAGGCGCCTTCCCCTGTGGTACTCTGGACTTCCTATGATTGCTAATCTTAATGCAAATCAGAGTCTGCAACTGTTTCTAGTTTCCCTGCTCAGGACTCTGCTAAGAATACGCTTGGCTCGGCTCAACTGCGCTCAACTCTTTTAGTGAAAATGACCAAGTAGCCCCGTGCTTTGAATAGAATGTGTATTTATCATAAGGCGGAATTTCAAATGGCAACGGACCAGTGACTGGACCCGTTGGCGGTATTTAATGCATAGACAAGACAGCACCCCGCGCCTATTTATTGCAAACGCCATTTGAAATTTTGCTGGGAAACTGTGCGCCGGAGTGATGTCGCATCGGATTTTCCAAATCTAGAAGAATCGTCGTACTGCTGCCAAATCTTAGTACAACAGATACTTGTCAACCGTGCAGTTAATGCTTGTCAGATGGCGAAGTGACTAGCCCTCTGATCAATTCAAAATTTGATATCGCATCAATCTGTTTTCTGTCCTCTGCGATAAGATATCGCATCGTCTGGAAGTGGAAAGTGCCAAAAACTCGCCTCTTATCAAAATTATCGCAACCACCAGGAAAACTGGCTGCGAATTCTTACCTGAAGTATTTCCCGGTGTAGACTCCTTAGGGTGCGATGCTTCATTTCAACTACACTGAACATCTGCACCATTTGCTTCCTTTCTGGGCTAGGGCTAGGAGGTGGCATGGCCTTCGCGATACAGCTTAAGCCGACTACCATTGATCAAGGTAGGAAGAAATTCCCCACTCATAGTACGAAGCTGTATAGCACCTCCATCTGTTATTTGCTGGATTTGATATGGTCCTAACCAATGAGTTTTGAATTTTCCAGGGAACTTTATAAACTTACTGTCATAAAGGAGTACCAAGTCTCCAAGCTGAAAGGTTTTGTTCTTGATATGCCTATCATGCCAAGCTTTTTCTCGTGCTTTCTGCACTTTTTGGTGGAATCCTGCGATAAATCTGTCTTCCTCCAGATTGAGCAGCTGTGCCAATCTCTCCTCTAAAGTATCAGAATCAGCCATCTCTGTAAGCTGAGCAATCCTTAGACTGGGTAGGATGTATTCCATAGGTATAACAGCCTCTTTTCCATATACCAGGATGAAAGGTGTGTGCCCTGTTAGTTTCTTACACGTGGTCCTGTAAGCCCATAATACAGCATTAACTCTGAGGTCCCAGTCATCCCTTTGACTGTTACAAATCTTTGTAAGAGCATGTTCTAATATCTTATTGAAAGCCTCCACCATACCATTAGCTTGAGGGTGGTAAGGTGTACTCTTATGGTGCTGTATTTCAAATTCCTCTGTCAAGGCTTCTATGGTGCTATTCAAAAAATGTGTGCCTTGATCGCTCATCAAAGTCACTGGGCATCCAAATCTAGTGATGAAGTTTTCAAAAAGAAATTGTGCTGCTGTAGCAGCATCACAATTCCTGACTGCTTTTGCTCAGCCCACCTGGTGAGGTATTCTGTTGCTGTAATTATATATCTCGCACCAGTTCGTTTTCCTGGGGGGTTAATAGGACCCACGAAGTCTATGGCCCACTTATCGAATGCGCGTAGCGTTATCTGTGGTCGCAACGGCATTTCATCTCTTCTGGAGGGCTTTCCTGTCCTTTGGCAGATATCGCATGATCTGCAAAACTCTTTACTGTCTTTATGTAATGTAGGCCACCATAGTCCGGCTGCTAGGATCTTCTGAGCGGTCGGCTTCCCTGCAAAATGGCCTCCTGCGATGCCCGAATGTGCTTCCTTAAGAATGGTCTGTTTCTCGTGGGGCATAACGCATCTGCGCAAGATTTCATCTGGTCCTAACTTATATAGGTGTCCTGCAATCAGGGTGAAGTGTGCTGCTTTCACCACTAATTGTTTCTTTTGTTGCTTGGTAAACTCAGGTGGTGCCCACCCTGTAGTAAGGAATTGAATTATGTCTCCATAATATTCATCTGCGACCTGAATGGAGAACAATTGCGCATCAGGCAAGTTGTCCTCTAAACTACTTGGTTCTTCACCTGAGTCTAGCCTTGACAGGTGATCAGGTCCTGCATTTAGTCTTCCTGGCTTAACAATGATTTCGAAATCATATTCCTGGAACAACAATAGCCATCTGCATATTCTTCCCCCTAACACTGGCTTATTGACCAAGTAATTTAGTGCAGAATGGTCGGTGAACATCTTGAACGGGGCACCCAATAAATAGTGCCGAAATTTCTGTAAGGCATACACCATTGCTAACCCTTCTCTCTCTGTGGTGGTGTAATTCTTCTCAGCTGTCGATAGTCTCCTGCTCGAATATGCGATAGGGTGGTCAATACCCCCCTTCGCCTGGTTGCGTGAGAATAATGCCCAGTGCGATGCCAGATGCATCCACATGAACATGAAAAGGCTTGTTCCAATCTGGAAATACCAGAATAGGTGCTGTAACCATTTTTTCTTTTAGAGCGTCAAGACTCTTCTGACATTCCTCATTCCACTGAAATTTGATATCCTTCTTCAATAATTTCTATTGGTGCGGTAATCTTGGCATAACCTTTGATAAACTTTCTGTAATACCCAGTATGACCAAGTGTAGTTCTCAGCTGCTTTACTGAGTTAGGTGCTGGTAAATTGACAATGATGGCGATTTTCGCAGGATCTACCATCAAGCCTTGTCTGCACACAATGTGACCCAACAACGTACCAAAAGGCGCACAAAATATACATTTTTTTAAGTTAAGGGAAATCTGGTGCTGTCTACATTTTTCAAACATTAATCGCAGGTTTCCTATGTGCTTCTTGACTAGTCCAAATACAGTCCAATCATCAAAATTAAACTTCTAGAAATTGATGGATGTATTCTTTAAAGACAGCAACAACTACTCTAGAAAAAATTGCTGGGGCATTCTTAAGACCAAAGGGCATTACCGTATACTGAAAGGAGCCCCATTCTGTCGCAAATGTGGTCTTGTGCCTGTCGTCTGGATGGATTCTTATCTGGTGATAGCCTGAAAAGCCATCAGTAAATGAATAGATTTCTTGTCCTCCAACATTGTCTAAGACTTCATCAGTGAATGGTGTCGGAAATGGGTCATGCAGCGATGCATCATTCAGTTTGCGCAAGTCGACACAGATCCTGATGTCCTCCTTTGTTTTCTTTTCTTGTACTACCATGGGACTAACCCACTCACTTTCTTCAACAGGTTCAATGATGCCTGCTGCTAGCATCTTATCTATTTCATCTTTTACTTTTGCTTTATACCGCGGATTCAACCTGTATGGGCGTTGCTTAACCGGCTTAGCGTCCTCCTTAAGCGGTATTCTCATGACTCCGAGGTCACCCCACTATTCCCTTCATTTCTGTAAAGTTGGTAGGAAATAGGTCCTGATACTCATGTAATAGGTCTGTGATTTGGCCAATTGTCTCATCATCCCAATAATCTCCAATAGAGGCAAACTTAGGGTCCGTTTCTGTGCCAATATTGCTCTTTCTAATCTTGATTGGTTCTGTTACAGCTGGGATTTCTAAGTGCGGGCCTTCAACTTCACGTGTACCTTCTGTTTCTGCGATATTGATACTGCGAGGATCTTCATCCTCATCGCTTGAGTCTTGTGCGCAGTTGTAACATTCTAGTGCATGTTCCATCTGGATAGCCCACTCGGGTTGCGAATCCGCTGGTGATGGGCAATCCTCAAATATTTTAGTCTTTATGATCTTCAAGGCCCCGGTCAATGCTTGGATGCTCAGATTCAAAACTGAACGTGACCAAAAAAGTTTTCAATCATAATAGGCCATGAGATAGTTCCTTTTCTTAGCTCTGTTTCTGTATACCAGTTCCGTGGAACTGTATCCAGTGTATGGATAAACAAATGAACCCATTCTTCTGCTGGAATTTCTAGCCAACTCTGTTCACAGTTCATAATGTGTGCTCTGGGATCACTCTCCCCTGTATATTTTCGCTGTGTGCAGTCTCTTTCTTTAGAGAATCTAATGCGCATCAATCTCTTACAATCATACCATGATGCGATATGTTCCTTGTGTGTGTACCACCATCTTGCAGGTGTGGCTCGAACTGCAAGGTCAAAAACCTCCATCCTCTGCTCTTGAGGAATCTCTTGTTCAAAACTGCTGCAAAAAATCATTGACATCTGCTAATCCATCAAAAGTTGGAATATACCTGCTTTCTGTCCCGATCCATCGTAGTGATTTAGTCATGAATGCGCATCTGCGAATAGAGACTTCGTGGAGTCTATTTTGCCAATTTTCTAAGCCAACATCTGAATCTGATGTGCAAGAGCTATCACATCTCCAGCTGATATGTCCCATCAGCTGTAGGATCAATGTAATCTGATCTGATTAGAAGTCATTTGGTACAAAATTTTCCATGTTATGCACCTCCTCTTCTGCTTTGATTGGCTCAATGTAGCGAGGACCCTGTAAAGGGTCTAATGGTGCGATAACCCGAACTTGAGCATCTTCAAATGTCATCTGCCTTTTCTTTAAGTTGATAA
The DNA here is from genome assembly GCA_027924585.1 of Larix kaempferi. NCBI lineage: Eukaryota > Viridiplantae > Streptophyta > Pinopsida > Pinales > Pinaceae > Larix > Larix kaempferi. The sequence goes on along the minus strand of BSBM01000345.1, from coordinate 1,998 downwards.
CAGCCTTGTTATCAAAAGCCCAATCAATACCTAATAGAGCTGGATAGGGTTTGGTGTCACCAATAATTTCTATGATCTCAAAATCGGCATATGTGTGAACTCCGTCGATGTCCACCTGGGACATGCGATAGGCGACCCATCGGTGATATTCTCTGCTGATTAGCTAGTCTGAGATGGATAGGGGATCTGCTTAGTTTTGGACTTCCCATCTGTTCCCATGTCTGTTTAGGTCAAGACATTTACTTCTGAACCTAAGTCTAGGATAACCTCATCCATTTCAAATAGTCCGATCTGCGCTGTGAGCCTCATCTCTCTTCCTGTCCTTGTATGGCCCATTATATGGTGAATGGTTGCGCTGTGTATTGCTCACAGAAGGGCTCTGTTGACATTGGTCAATAACTTTCTGAAGTTCCTCTACAGCTTTCCCATTTCTTAGAAGTTTCAAAACAACTCTGCAAGAAGGACTGTACACTCTCGGTCAATTCCTCTTCGTCACATCTTCCAGATGTGCTAGCCTGTGGTATCTGCGTAGTACTAACATCCTGCGGTGTTTTCCCTGGTATACCCTGAGATGGTAGTAATAGTGATCTGGGCGGTGTCTGTTCAGCAAAGGAAGTCCTTAGTTTGTTGAAATGCCTCCTTATTCTTCTGTAGATCAAGTGGGATAGGTTTTCCTGGAGCTTTGCGCACCCACATGCGTTCCTGTCGTTTTTTCCACGTCCTGCGATATATTGCTCGTGGAGAGGCCACTGCGAGTTACAATATTGAACCGTGGTTCGGTTTCGTTCTGCTCAGCAGCGATAAACTGGATAGTCTGATTGGTTGCTGGCTTGGCGTCCTTGATCTTAGCTATCAGTATGGGACATTCCTCTATTGTGTGATCATAAGATTTACAATACTTGCACGTTGTAGTAGGGTTCTGACAGTCTCTAGCGTAGTGTCCTGTGCCTCCATAGTTATAACAGGTGATAGTTTCCACGGCCACGGCCAGATTCATAGCCTCCTCCGCGTCCTCCGGCCTCTGAAATTTCCTCCACGGCCTCCCTGATTCGGATCAGTTTGTGCACGTACTGCTGGTCCGGATGCTTCTGACTGAACTCTGTAGAGGTCATGCTTCCTTTCTATCATTAACCTCATAAGCTCTACAATTGTTTTTCGTCATGTCCCACAGATTTACAGAAGTTGCAATATAGGTTCTTTGGTGTCTGCACATATTTCTGTAGGAGAGGGAATTCCTGAGGACTGTGTCCTCTGGTTCTACAAATCTCGCACCATGGCCCCTGGTTCTGCATCAACGGGTTAGGAGCTCCACTGGCGATATAGTCAGCAAAGACAGGGCAGTTATCCTTACTGTGTCCCTGCGCTTACACTTAGTACACCAAATTTCATGCGCAACCTCCTTTCCTTTCTTAATTTCATGCAGCTGTAAGGTGAGGTTAGCTAGCTGATTTTGCAGATTAGTGATACCGGTGCTAGTTTCTGCTAGAGGTGAAGCCTCTAGTTTCATTGCCATTTCTAATGCTTCATCTTGTGTATTTAATTTCTGTTGCATTAGCGGAAGTCTGATGTGTGGTAATATTGCTGCGATAAACCATTCTTTATACTGTTGAGGCGCAAGCTCAAAGCTTACCTGATCAATGAGGGTCTTGAATCTCTGTCAAAATCCCAAACCGTCTCCGTAGGCAATTGTTTAATATCTTTAAGTTCTGCTATGCATTGTGACTCGGATTTAGGTTTTTTAAACTCTTTAATCATAGCAGTTCTAACCTGTGCAAGCGTTCTGTTATGGCCAAGTGGTATACTTCATATACCAAGTTAATGCTCTTTCTCTAAATGTGGTGGCCAGCTGGACAAGCTTGACATTATCATCTTGTATTTGCTTAATGGTCCATATGGCTTCGCATAAGAACCAGTGTTGCTCAGGGTCCTCCGACCCTGTACCTTTGAATGTTGGTAGCTTCATATCATCTCCCATTCTGTTTCTAGATGGTGGGTTCT